>CM076688.1:27378032-29778032 GCA_038501925.1 Xenopus petersii
TATACCAGCTTTTAGAGGTTTCATAGCGGCCCCGACTTCTCGATCTGCCCCTGTTCTGGCTGTGTTTGTTACAGTCCTTGTAGTTGTACGGGCTGCTCCTTCTATAGTGATCCCTGTGCCTGTATTCATCACAATGAGACGGTCTATAGTGCTTCCATTTAGTTCTCTCTCTGCTGCGGGACTGTCTCTCTCGGTTACTGGTCGGACGTCTCTCTTCACTGCTGTCAGAACGGCATCGCTCATTGCGGAAGTGATCCCTTTTCACTTTCTTGGTGTCGGCAAACACAGAGTAGCTCTTTTCTGCCCCATTTTCCGTCGGTACTTTCTTTTTGGTGTCAGAGTTTTCATGAGGCTGGGCTGAAATTTTATTCACATTCTCATCTGAATGATCGGGTTGGGCCACAACCTTGACCATAGATTGGTTTGTATCAGAACCGGTGAGTAAAGCAGGGAGACCACCGTCATATTTATTGATCGACGGCACATTAAATGTTTCCTCGTCACGGTCGTCTGCTGATAAAGAGTTAACAAGTGTGTTTTTATTAATGCCGTTGTCTTCTGATGAAGTGTGTGCATTTTTATTAATGCGAGTGTCTGCCATGCGGTTCTCCTGCTTCCCACAAGCTGCCGGATTCACACTAGCACTTTGGCCTTCCTCCGCTTGTTGTTTAGCAGGCTGGTCCATCCCATTTCTCCACAGAGCAGAGTTGTGCAAACTACTTGTTCCATTCGATAAATATGGTGTACTGAAACAAAGAAAGAAAGATATACCTTAGAATCCCACACTTAAAAAAATAAATAAAAAAAAATAATTCTGCTTATTTGAAAAAAGATATGTTTTTGCCATCATAAAGCACTAATGGTCAATTGCTTTTATTTTATTTTTTTATCCCTGAACTCACGCATCTCTTTAAATTTAAACAAATGACCCGGTTTACAGAGGTAGATGGTGAGCTCTGTATAAACACACGTATCGTCCCTAAGCTGCAGGCTGCGAGATAAGGCAAGCTCAGTACTGTGGACAGGTCATTTTTTTACTGCCTAGTTCTCAACAATGACTCTGAACAAGACGAGAAGAGCAGCAGATAAGGATTTTCAGTACAAGCCTTGATCATTGAACACATACTGAAAAAGGCTGCACTGTCTTTTAAAATAAATGTACCAATTAAAGTAACAGATAAAACATTAAAGGGAGGAAAGCAGTTTTCTTTGGTCTTCCTGCCTCTTAGAGGGAAGTTACGCTGCAGTATTTGGCACAAATTCTAACCATGGGTTGCAGAGTTTTAGAATAATCTTTGCCACCAATATGATTAGAAGACCCATCCTTGTTTAGAACCAGGACCTACTGCTGCATCAAATCAAGAAATCTGCTTCTTTTAGCAGGGTTCAGCCGAATCCTTGTGCCTGTCCGAACCAAATCGTAATTTGCATATGTAAATTAGGGATAGAAAAACATCCTAATTTGCATATGTAAATTAGGGGTGGGAAGGTAAATCATATGACCTTTCATCACAAAACAAGGAAGCCGTTTCCCTTTCCTGCCCCTAATATGTAGATGCAAAGTAAGATTGGGTTCTTTTCAGCCATATCTTTCATGAAGGATTCGGCTGAATTTCAATTAGTGTTTTCAGTGCATCCCACCTCCTTTTAGAATAATATGTCTGTATGCAGCACAGACCTAGAGTCCCTATAGAATTATCCATTTCGTCACAATTGAGAACTAGCGGTGTTCTTCCAAGAAAAAAGTTGGCCCTATTTGTAGCTTAACACATACCTTGAGGCTGTACAGGAGAAACTTGTCTCCAAGCCTGGAATTCAAAAATAAGCACCTGCTTTGAGACAACTGAGAGCAACATCCAAGTGGTTGGTGAGCAACATGTTACTCACGAGCTACTGGTTGGGGATCACTGTCTACATCATACTAAAAGTTAACTCAAAAGGTGAACAACCCCTTTAATATTTATGTTTACTAAATACAAAGGGAAAACAATGAAGCTGTAGTGGCTTTTTAAACTGCCAGCCCTGTGGTTATCGGAGTATTTTTTCGGAGATTCACAGCATACATGTAACTTACCTTTTTTCTGTGGATTTACCCTCAGATGTGTTGTTGCATAAAATTAAGGGTTTCTTCTCCTTGTTTAGCGGTAAAATAGTGTCAACCTAGAGTAAAAAAAAAATATAGCAAATTGAAGATGTTGTATCAAAGTGCACACTATACACAAATATGACCCAAAAAACACTCACATCTTGGGTTAATTCTGTTTTTTTCAGAGAACTGGATTCTGTAGGATCTCCCACATTACTAGAATGAGCGATTTCAGTTACATTTACACTATCGTTGGTGTCAGAGCTGGCCATACTATTCCTAGACAGCGATTCAACCGCAGCTTTAAGTGGCTCTTCCTTTTCAGAACTAGTTTTGAACGAGTTACAAGGAGACTTGTCCTCATGCAAGCTCAGTCCATTTTTAGACATCTCCCCATTTATAGATTTTCCATTCCAGTTGCTGCTGTCCAATCCCTTATACTCCTCTTCAGAGTTTTCTGAAGAATCAGCGCCATAAGGTACCAGCAAACTGGAGCCAGCCTTGCACGTGCCATTGACTAGTGCTCCTGGATACGGCTTGCTTGGCGAGTGTTTCCTTACTAGCGGTGTAGAGGTATTTGAGGTAGGCTTATTAGAGAGCTTAGTAATGGTGGATGAAGGGGCGGGCTTGTGTAAGCTCTCAGTCTTATGTACAGTGGGCAGGGAGAGTCCTTGCTGATGGTATTTATTGATGCTGATTGTAATCTTTTGTTTCTTGTTGTTGGGAATATTGATTACAGTCTGCCGATTGACGACAGGGTTACCAAGAGGTGGCCTTTTAAGATTCATGTTGTTATTATTCACTACAGAATTGTTCATCTGGTTTTTGGGCGATTTCTTCCCATTCATGTGTTTTGAATTCTGAAAGGTGCAGAAGTGAAAAAGAAACATCTGGATGAATACGATCGTTACTCCTATAACCAACTTTTTATATTCATCAGCCATGCAACTGCACCAAGAGCCAATATTAACTTTAGTGGTGGCTAAGGGGCACCTAGACCTATAATGTACTATAATATAGCTTAGCAACGTCAGTCACAGTGTTTACCTGTGTAATTTCTAAGAGTGTGACAATGGACGGCTGCAGAGCTATAGTAATTGAATAATAAGGGACAGGTTCAATTTTACTAGGCATAGAAATTCTCACCTTTATTTTGCGAGGTGGTCCAACCAATGCGGATTTGGAGTTGCCAGCTCTCTGGCTGCTGCTCGGTTGCGGGGAGCTAGGACTGGCTGCATGCAGGGAGTAAGATGCTCCATTCTGGGAGTTCTGAGCTCTTCAAAAGAAGCAAGAAAAAAAAAAATGAATACAATCATTTCTAGAGAGTTCAGGGAGCATAAGGGCAAGAGAGAGTGCAAAGTGTACCTGACGTAGAACAGAAGATAAGCCTGCTGGTTAAGAACCGTTCGGATGTCTGTGGTGGAAACAGTGGAATCATTCATAAGGTACCACTGTTCATTGCATGCCTGAAACAAAGCAGAGGCAACACATTAAAGATACTATTAGCAAGACATGAAAATGTGACTAAAGCAGGTTGCCATATTCCCCCAGTACTGAATAGTATTTCAATTGCAAAGCTGGACACACCAATTATGTGTGACTATCAGTAGCCACACTGGGTGGGATCAAGGAGTTACTCTGTAGAGTTAATTCTATACATATATATTGTTCCAGATGTTGTGTTGCAATTATTTCACCCTGTAGCTGCTGCATCTTAACTCCCACCATTCTCTAGAGCAGTGTTTCCCAACCAGTGGCTCACTAACAACATGTTTCCCCTTGAATGTTGCTCCCAGTGGCCTCAAAGCAGGTGCTTGTTTTTTAATTCCTGCCTTAGAGGCATCTTGGGTTGCAACAGAGCCTCCTGTAGGCTGCAACTCCACATAGGGGCAACCAAATAGCCAATCACAGCCCTTATTTGGCATCTCCAGGAACTTGTTCATGCTTGTGCTGCCCCCCCCACCCAACCCTTTTTACATTTGAATGTGGCTCATTGGTAAGAAAGGTTGGGGATCCCTTCTCTAGAGACAACACAATTACTTGTATCTTTTTTATCCTTGTGCTAATTGACTTTGCACAAACTAGGAATTTGAATCCTAATTTGCATATGCAAATTAGAGATGGGAAGTGGAAAACTTTTACTTCCTTGCTTTGTGACAAAAAGTCCCACTAATTCCCCCGCCCCTAATTTGCATATGCAAATTAGAATTTGGATTCGGTTCGGCCCGGCAGAAGGACTCGGCTGAATCCGAAACCTGCTGAAAAAGGCCGAACTGAATCCTGCATTCGGTGCACCCCTAGCACAAACCATAACCGACTGGGAATCTGCAGAGAAGATTAATGCTCACCTTCACATAGCAGTAATAGTGGCCACCGTGGCAGCTAAAACCAGTATGTATGAGGACAGCGTACAGGACATAAACAACTGGCTCTCCATTGGGATCAGAAGTGTATGGACGAAGATCAAGAAACTCTGGATATTTTATCTCCTGCATTAGTCAGTTTGCAAAAAAAAAACAACAACAAGAAATCGATATTTAGTGCAGCAATGTTTATATTTGCATAAAAAAATACACATTTAGAACTACTTGTTTACATACCCTTAATACACAAATATATTTACTGTAGAAAAAAAACGTATATACTAGTAAGTAGAACTCGTGTTCATAAGCGACTGCTACCATAATCATTATGTGTTTTACAAGTGTAAAAGTGACTTAGGGGGTTATTTATTAAAAGTAGTAGTTTTTTACCTGGAAATTTTGAGTTTTCAATGGTATTTTTCAGGCAAAACTCAAATTTTCAGGTTTAAAAGAAAAACTCGAATTTTTAGGGTTTAAAAAAATTTTAATTGTTTTTTTTATATTATATTTATTATACAAGAAGCTGAAAATAGCCCTTATCCGAAAATACTCCAACTAAAACCTGTCAAACTCAATGGGAGAGGCCCATTTGAACCATTTGAGGATGTTAAAGGGGAACTCCACACAAACATAACTTAAGCTTTTTGAAAAGTAAACATAATTTCAAGAAACTTTGCAATATATATCAACTAAAAAATATACAAACTTTTCATGATTTGTTATGGTTTGGAACAGTTCCCTAAATCTAGCCCCCTGCTCGCCTGCTGATCTGTCTGACTACTGTTACTTTGTATCAGCAACAATCTGTCCTCAGCCTGCATCCTCCAAACCCCACAATTCCCTGCACACGTGATTTCAATAAGGAACGGATCATCAGAATGCAATGCATTGTGGGTAATGTAGTTCCTGCATGCTGACTGTAAGCTGTGTTGTTACAATTTGTAACATCAGTGTTTAGTCCCTCCTTCCCTGCTAGGATTTCAAATGATGCAGAAAGAGAAGAACTGGATTTCAGCATAGGAAATGGCATTTATTCATACTTTTTGAAAGAACAGGTAATTGTGATGCGTATATTAGGAGTTTCTGTGTTATGTGGGCCTCTTTATCAAATTTTGGTTTGGAAGCCTGAGTTCCCCTTAAAATGACCAGTAACATCAACATTTTTCCCCCTTTAATAGCCTTCATAATGGTTGGGAGTTTTTTTGTTTGTTTTTTTTAAGGTTTTCGCTCGAAAACTTGATTCATTTGAGCAATTTGAGGTTTTTTTCGCCGAAAGCTTGATAAATTCAGGAGTTTCACCCCAAATTCATAAATTAGAATATATTCAAGCTGTGAGTTTATTTGAGGTATAAAGAAAAAACCTCACAAACTTGACCTTTGATTAATAAACACCCTTAATATGCATTGGTTACCAACTCTTTCTCAGCATACTTAATGGATGGCAAGGTTATAGTTTAGAGTGGTGCCTGTCATGGACCCAACACTGTATTTTGGTCAGCCCTAGTAGTGCAAGCAACAAATGGTCAGATTAAACACAGCATAAACAAATCTATTTGTGAAAGGGAGTTACTAAAGGGATACGGTCATGGGAAAAGTTAATAGTGCTCCTCCAGCAGAATTCTGCACGGAAATCTGTTTCTCAAAAGAGCAAACAGGTTTTTTTTCTCCCAGCTGCCCCCAGTCATGTGACTTTTGCTCTGATAAACTTCAGTCACTGTTTGCTGCTATACAGCAAGTTGGAGTGATATCATCCCCGCCCTTTCCCCCCAGCAGCCAAACAAAAGAACAATGGGAAGGTAACCAGATAGCTCCCTAACACAAGATAACAGCTACTTGGTAGATCTAAGAACAGCACTCAATAGTAAAATCCAGGTCCCACTGTGACACATTCAGTTACATTGAGTAGGAGAAACAGCAGCCTGCCAGAAAGTAGTTGCATCCTAAAGTGCTGGCTCTTTCTGAAAGCACATGATCAGGCAAAATGACCTGAGATGGAGCCTACACACCAATATTACAACTAAAAAATACACTTGCTGGTTCAGGAATGAAATGTAATATTGTAGAGTGAATTATTTGCAGTGTAAACAGTGTAATTTAGAAATAAAAACGACATCATAAAAATCATGACAGAATCCCTTTAAGCACCCTCTACAGTTTATTGGATTTTTATAACCGCTCTCCTTTGACTTACAGCCCCCCATTAGATCATTTACTTTCCAGGTTCCTGTGCTGTGGCTATTTTTCTAAATATTCCAGGCTGCATGGAGACGCCCGGAGGATGCATGCGACACACAAGGAACCTGGAAGTGGAGCTAAAATATTGGGTTGGAACTTATCAAGCATAATGCCTATAGATTTGTAATATTTCAAATCTCCCTACAGATATAGCTCCTACAACACTGACTTTCTGAAAAACTGTATTGTCCTAATCAGTTTAAAGAGCAAAATAACCACAAACAAAACATAGGACAATGTTTATCAAGCAAGTACAAATCGTATTACACATCTCACAGCTTTATGCTACTAACCTTGGATAATTTGCCGCCGTTAAAACTTGCAAACCTTTTCAGGGACAGAGTCAGCACATTGGATGTTCGGTGAATTGTAAATCTCTTGCTTGCGGTAACCATTTGCTTGCATCTACAGAAGCAAACCATAAAAACTATATATCGCATACAAATCCATAAAAACCACGAGTCGCATATGATTAGGGATGCACCGAATCCACTATTTTGGATTCGGCCGAACCCCCGAATCCTTTACGAAGGATTTGGCCGAATCCGAATTTGCATATGCAAATTAGGGGTGGGAACTGGAAAACATTTTTTTACTTCCTTGTCACGCATTTTGCCTCCCCACTCCTAATTTGCATATGCAAATTAGGATTTGGTTCAGCCAGGCAGAAGGATTCAGCCAAATCCTGCTGAAAAAGGCAGAATCCCGAACCGAATCCTGGATTCTGTGCCTCCCTACATAGTATAAAATGTTACTTAGACCAACCATAGAAAACAAGAAAGCAGAAATGTTATTTGTCCTCTTACAACTGATCAGTCGGAGCCAAGTGTCAGGTGGGAGGAGGTTATAACAATATATAAGCAAAGAAGAACATTATTATTATTTTATTATATTATTCTTTTTTTTTTTTTTTTTTTTTTTAAACCTCTTTTCATACAAATGTTATACAGTCTAGACCTTAACAGTAGTACACATACACTATCTATTATGAAATGATACCCTGACTGAGAACTGGATGAAATTTGTGAGCTGTATATATTGTCCCAATAAAGGAGGAGCCTTATTTAACTAGAAGAGAAAGTGTACCTGTTTTTTTTTGTTTTTTAAGTGCTCATGGCCAGAGACGTGATTGGGGCAGCCTCCGGCCACAGCCACCTTCAGCAAGCCTGCCCACTGCAGAGCGCACACCTGTTTTTATAGCGCCCGTGGCTAGAGATGGGATTGGGGCAGCAAGGGCAGGGAGCAGGTCTGGGCCGGCAGGGCCCACCTGGTTTTCTTCCCGGCTTCCTACCGGCCCAGTCTAGGGTTGCCACCCGGCCGGTATTTTACCGGCCTAGCCCGTAAAATACCTGCCAAGGCCGGGCCCGGTATTAAAATTTACCGGCAATGTAGCTGCCGGTAAATTTGTAATACGATCAAAAGGAGCCCTCGGCCTGCCCCCAATCCCCTGCAACTTACCTTTTTTTTCCCCTCTTCTAGCGTCCGCGGGTCTCCATCGCGTGGCCCCGCCCCCTTTGACATCATGTCACACCCCTTTTGATGTCACGCCCCGCCTCCTTTGAGGCCCCGCCCCCAGCAGCCGGTACATTTTTTTTATAAAAGGTGGCAACCCTAGCCCAGTCTGACCCTGGTAGATTAAATTGTACAAGAAAAATGTAACTTTCCAGAATGCAAGGAAGAGATGGCATAAGACTTTTTGTGTGCAGTCCCAGGAGGTTGTTAGTTATAAAAAGTAGTTGGAAAAAAAAAAAATATCTTACTTGCTACATTTGTAGGCATTGTCTCCATCCAGCTGTTCCGGCCTTACAAATTGCTCTAGGGCTTGGTTAACACTATGTGCCATCTGAAAGAATGAAAATACACCATGAGTACCTTAGCAAGGGAAACTTTTAACTACATGGGTTGTAGTGTTAGAAAAAGGGAGGGAAAAGTAAACATCAGGAAGTTTAATTGTAGGTCAGTGAGAAGCTCTTTGTGTGCTGTAGTGCAACATTTTAGCAACCAAAAACAGCCAATGAGCTACTTTTCTCTCACCTCTATCCCTTTTTCTTTTTACAAATATAAAATTGCTTATAGTACACAGTACTGATAGTGAGATCTACTGCTTTGTTGTAAACTACTTACGCAATACCATGGATGTTTTGAAGTTTCTAAAAAACCCAATACACTTTTCTATAATCAGTTGCCAAAAATAAACCAGTTCCATAAATTACCTCCTCCTAGTTTTTTTCACTCCAATCAGTACCACTTTCTATTAGCAATAAGGAGCTCCATATAAACTAACTCACTGGAGCCTGCTTGAAATAAGGATCCGCTAATTATGCAGGACTCATTAAAAAAAAATTATGTTCCTAGTTCCCAGGCACTAATGGAAAAATGTTTGGTTTTTCACTTAATTTCGTAATCCATATTAATTGAGCTCATGCTGAAAAAAGGGTGTTTACCTCCCCTTTAATTTTTTTTTTTTTGAAGTAAGATGTGACATACACTTTAGCAGCTGCATAAAGACCCAGCTCCCTCAGACCACCCACTTTTACCGGAAGCTGCAGAGTTTGGTTACTACACGTCTGTAAGTACAGAAGACTATTTACTATGTTTTTGTGCATCAGAAATAAACAGAGAATAGAGCAATCCACTCATATTTTTCATATAATGGGGAGAGGTTGTAAATAATATGCCCACTGCACCATACAAAGTTAGGTCTCGTATTTTGTAATAGACCCGTTTCTCTGACAATTCCTGAAACTGGGCTTTTTTTTTTTAATTGGTCTTGGATTTACATAATTGGGGTAGTCTTGGATACTTCAAAAGAAGAATAGTGAGTAGAGGTACTAAATCAAGATAGCATCAGGAATATGACTCAGGTTTGGGTCCTCATGGTTGGATGTCCCCAAGACAAAACGTTGCCCAAGGAAAACAAAAAGGTAGGTTTCAAAATATGAACTCCCTTAAAAAAAATAAAAAAGTTCCCCCTACGCAGTTATAAAATATTTATTTGTGGTGGCCTGCATGGGGCAGTTCACAAAGCTGAAGTGAAAGAGACTGCTCAGTAGCTCTGCTAATTCCCTGCTATTTGTTTAGTTTTGAACACAACTGTCTGCTTTTTACATGGGCTGTCCAGTTCAACACTGCCTGTCTGGGTATAGAGTCCAGATACCCACAGAAACTGCTGATATAAAGGCCAGAATGTGCCAATCTTTGCTGGATAAATCATAATCTTGCTCCTATATGTCATCACCCGCCTCTGGATGTAACCCGTCAGTGCCAGGTTCAGTTGCAAATAAAAGGCAACACAACTCCTCCCCCCCCCCCATTTATTCATACTTTTTGAAGAAACAGGTATCTGTTATGGGTATATTGGGGGTTTCTGTGTTATGTGGGTCTCTATCAAATTTTGGTTTAAAGGAACAGTAACGTCAAAAAATAAAAGTGTTTTAAAGTAATGAAAATATAATGCAGTGTTGCCCTGCACTGGTGAAACTGCTGTGTTTGCTTCAGAAACATTACTATTGTTTACATAAATAAGCTGCTGTGTAGCAATGGGGGCAGCCATTCAATGGAGAAAAGGCTCGGGTTACACAGCAGACAGCAAATAAGCCCTGTCTAATGGTGTTATCTGTTATCCATTAGTTAACCTGTGCCATTTAGCCGTTTTTCAATTTCCGCCATTGCTCCACAGCAACTTGTTTATATGAACTATAGTAGTGTTTCTGAAGCAAACACATCAGTTTTATCAGTGCAGGGCAACAGTACATTATATTTTCATTACTTTAAAGCACTTTAATTTTTTGGCGTTACTGTTCCTTTAAAGCTAGAGTTCCCCAATAAAAATGATTGTAGAAAGCAGCAATGCTCATGTGGTAAAGTCACACACTAGAAAGTGTAGTATCTGGTTTTTAAAATGTAATGGCATTTGTTAAATATTATATCATTACAGGAAAATTGCAGTGCAGCTACTTTACCTTTATCTCTAGTGTGAGATCAAGATATTGATCGTAGGTGTCAGACACCGCTTTACAGTTCAGACATGTGACTGAAACAGAAACAATAGGATGGAAGTGAGACTTATTCAGTAATGAGAAAAATTCAACCATAAAAGGCAATATCTCAAACTCTTTTAAACAAAGGAAACACACAAAAAAAATCTCTGTTCATAAAAATTATATTATGATAATGATAATACAAGATCTAATATTTGTGTGCAGGGCTAAGGCCGTAACAAGCAGATGGTATGGGAGTGAAGTTAGCCATTAAACGGACCACATGACCTCTAATTACCTCTAATTAGGGATGCACTGAATCCACTATTTGGGATTCGGCAGAAAACCCGAATCCTTCATGAAAGATTTGGCCGAATATCAAATCAAATCCTGATCTTAATTCGCATATGCAAATTAGGGACAGAAAGGGAAAAAGTAGAAAAAACATTTACTTACATGTTTTTGTGACAAATAGTTACGTCATTTCACTTCCTGTGCCTAATTTGCATATGCAAATTCAGATGCAGCTTGGCCAGGTAGAAGGATTCGGCCGAATCTGAATCCTGCTGCATCCCTACCGCCAATACAATTAGAAACTGCCTGTAATTGGCGAGTTTTAGGTGTGACATTAGCCTTATTATCGGTGACAACTGAGGTTCAGATTTCAATATATATATATTTCTATTTATGCTGCCTCTTTCTGTCACTGTTTTTATAAGCAATCAAGCAGCAGTATAATAAGAGCAAGGCACATGGGGAGTGGTTTTATTAGTTTTGACATTTGTAGCTAAATAGGCAGGGCCCAAAAGCTGGGGCACTTGTTTTCTTTTTTTTTACCAGGCAATTTCTGCTCAGAAGCTGGCATGTCAAGATACAGCACCAACACTGCCAGGAGATTGCTGTTCTAAGTGAATAGACAGTAAATTCAAAACAACCCTGTGAACTATTTCCTTTTCCCCTTAATTTTAAAGGATACGTAAACCTTTAAAATGAGTATATGTAAAATTGATGAGTGCTATTCTAAGCACTTTTACAATGTACATTCATTATTCTTTTTCTATTCTAAGATATTAAAGTGGACCCGTCACCCAGACACAAAAATCTGTATAATAAAAGTCCTTTAAAAATTAAACATGAATCCAATTTCTATTTTTTATTAAAGCATTCATAGCTGTTGTAAACTCATTTAAAAATCTCAGCTGTCAATCAAATATTGTCTGCCCCACCTCTATGCCTAGGCATAGAGGCGGGGCAGACAATTACTTTCACTTTCCATTCAGCACTTCCTACATGCCACTTCTCTCCCCACATTCCCCTGTTCTCTTCACCATTTAATTGTGTAGCCAGGGCATGGGGATGGACATCAGGTCCCCCATTCTGGTGCACAAACAAGATTCTGAGATGATACAAGGCTTGTCTTAATAACAGTGTCCACAAAATGGCTCCTGCCTGCTTGCTATAATTATGAATTCCCAGACTGAAGGAAACAAGATTCAAATAATTTATATAGTGTAATTAAAGTTAATTTTTCTTGACTAATGTGATATAATAATTTTTTTCGGTGACGGGTCCACTTTAAAGGGATACATGTAATATTTATATCTATGAATTTTGTTACAACATCACCACCTGCTGGTAAGTTTTTGACCAGTCTGACCACCAAGTAGTCAAGGAAGTTGTCAGGAGAAAGAAAGAGGCTGCTCTGATTTTCTTATGGTTAGGAAAAAAATAGAAACCGTTCTCACATCTTTCCTGAGCAGAAGAACATCAGAGCAGCCTCTTCCTTTCTCCTGACAACTTCCTTGACTACTTGGTGGTCAGACTGGTGGGAAACTGACCAGCAGGTGGTGCTGTTGTAACAAAATTCATTCATATAAATATTACATGTAGGGGTTTTGTGCCGAAAGGGTTTCCTTCTCCTTTAATGAGCTTTTCAGATAAAGGGTAGTCAAGGCTGCTTTGTACATAGAGAT
The DNA here is from genome assembly GCA_038501925.1 of Xenopus petersii. Taxonomy (NCBI): domain Eukaryota; kingdom Metazoa; phylum Chordata; class Amphibia; order Anura; family Pipidae; genus Xenopus; species Xenopus petersii. The sequence goes on from CM076688.1 coordinate 27,390,670, forward strand.
ATCAGATCTGATCCTCAAAGGACACCTAGAATCCCTGCCATAAAGCAAGGAAGTACTGCTGTCAAAAGGGTCCACAATATCAGGAAATATATTGCAATATGAAAGTGCAAATTTACAGAACAAACAAAATGTATTTGCTAGCTTACCTCGAGACCGCAGGTATCCACCGAACACTTGGTGAATAAGGGTAGTGGCTTGCGTGTGTCGATTTAACCTAAAAAATCACAAGAAATCCATCAAGGAGCCATATCCATTCCTGCACAGAACAGCATGCTATTGATGGCAATACAGTATGCTAATCAGGAGCCCGAGGAGAATTATCTGCAAAAACATACTGGAGCTGTCTCCAAGGGTTCTTCTTTATTGGATCCCAACAGTTTTCCAATGGGTCAGATTAGAAGTCACATACATGTAAAACATTTCTGGTGTTTACAAGTGATGATGTATCCAACATACAATCATTTAGATTTAACTACTGCCAGCTGAGAAACCTGAAGCGTCAAATACAAGTGGAAGCGTCGATAACTCTAAAGCCACAGGTTATTGATATCTATTTAGCATGTAAACAATGGAGGGTTTTCGAACTGCTAAATCTTATTGTTTTCACTGGCGGACTCGTTTTTCTGTAAGTATAGCCCTTCCTAGGATTTCAAAAATGGCCACCTGCACAGATAATTTTTAATAACCTTTTATTTCTATACCGTCTCCATGACGCGCGCGCGTGTATATATATATATCGGAGTATAAGCCGAGTTTTTCAGCATCCAAAATGTGCTGAAAAAGTCTACCTCGGCTTATACTCGGGTCAGCGGGCAGTAGCTGAGATTGCAGTCACTTTTGATCATTCCTATACCAACAGTTCACTCGGGGAGAGACTGCAATATCCCACAATGCCCTCTGTTGGTTATATGAAATAATAACAGTGCGCCCTCTGTTGGTTATATCAAAGAATAACAGTGACTGCAATATCACACAGCGCCATCTGTTGGTTATACGAAAGATTAACAGTGATGGCAATATCACACAGCACCCTCTGCACATAGTAGTGGGACAATGCACACAGTAATCCATTTGGCAATTCTCTGTCACCATCAACTTTGCCGGTTGATCGCTGGGGGGGGGGGGTCTCTTTGGCGGAATGTGCGCTGCTGGGAGACAGGGCTGTAGTTGTGTCTAGGCTTATACTAGAGTCAATAAGTTTTCCCAGTTTTCGTAGGTAAAATTAGGTACCTCGGCTTATACTCGGATCGGCTTATACGGTATATACACACACACCATCAGCTTGGACAAATTGAATCAACCCGAAAACTGGATTCGAATTTAAAAAAACTGGATTTGAATGTCAGGAAGGCTGCAAACATCACCAAATTCATCCCTGGACCGCTCCCACTGACTTAAGACAGTAATTCAGTAGGTTTTAGGTGGCGAATAGTCAAATTCGAGTTCTTAAAGAGCCAGAATATGATAAATCTCGAAATTCTAATTTGAGTTTAAACTCGAATCGAGTTTGGATAATTCACAATTCGAAGGTTTTGACAAAAAGAGAAACATTTTTTGAAAAAATCTGCCCCTTAGTGTATGGCCTTACCTGCAGGAACCTCTCAGGCAGGATTTCTGCATTTCATCAACTGTGTAACGGAGAAATTCATGGGCGTCTTCCTGGCTCCCATATCGGAAGTTTTTAGAGATTCCTAATGGAGACATGCAAACGAGTCAATAAAACCTGTACATATTATGTATTAATAGATCAAGGGGTATATTTATCAAAGAGTGAAGTTAAAAGTGAAGTTCCTCCACTTCCCATTCATTTCTATGGGATTTTTATAGGCGTATTTATCAAAGGGTGAACTTTCACTTTCACCCATTGATAAATACGCCTTTCAAAATCCCATAGAAATTAATTGAGAGCTGCGGAATTTCACTCTAGTGGCGGAACTTCACTCTTTGATAAATTTACCCCCAACAGTCCAAAGCCTACCACAAACACATCAACATTTGCACATTTTATATGAACACATTTCAGAAAATGTAGAGAGTTTTTACTTGTTTACATACGAGTAATATCATCTCATACACGGCTACTCACTTCTAAGATCATTGACAACTGCCGACGGCTTGATGACACCTCCGGAGTTTGACAGAGCCATTGATATGTGAGTCTGCATTACACACATCATGCAAAAGTCTTGGCTGTGACCTAAAACAAAAGAATTAGCATGCACATTTGAATCGAGATTTAAGAAGAACACTACTTAGCATAAAACATATATAGCTACTAGGGATGTGCCGAAACCAAGATTTGGTTTGGGATACAGCCTTTTTCTGCCTGGCCGAACCAAATCCTAATTTTCTAATGCAAATTAGGGGCGGGGAATTGCTTGACTTTTTGTCACAAAACAAGGAAGTAAATTTTATTTTCCCCTTTCACACCCCTAATTTGTATATGCAAATTAGGATTTGGTATTGGGTCGAATCTTTCGTGAAGGGTTCGGCCAAATCCAAAATAGTAGATTCGGTGCATCCCTAATAGCTACCAATATATTAATCCAAAGGGGTCAAGTGAGAATCAATGGAAATATTTACAGTCGCCAACAGAACTGGCACACAGAGTCTCTTCGTGTTTTGGCAAACGCTTCGCCCGCCATTTTTGCTGTAAAGTCATTTGCCTGAAAAGTACTTGTTCCTGCTCCTCTGGTGATTCTTGTCTGTAATTATGAGTCGAGGAACCACGAGGGGTCTAGGACACTTAAAACAGTGGGTAAAGAACCAGACATTGACCCCCATGTGCCAGTGCTACATATTGCAACAGATCTACAATATTGTGCAATCATTTCCGAAAAGAAAAATATGTAATGCAATTGATTTATTAGCGGTTTAATAGTTCAGAACAAATCAATGCAAGTTTTCCAAACCTCAGGGCAAACTAAAGTTATATCCAATTTGCTCTTTGTGAACTAGTGGAAAATAATCCGAAAGCAAATCACAGAAGCACACTTATCCACACCCACATAAGTAAACTGAATCAGACAGGTGTGGTGCCATACCCACCCTTTGAACGTCACTCTGTAAATTATATGTCATGTGATCTCTGATAAGCCTTAGGCCCTAACTGTGCCTGATAAACGTTTCACCATAACTGGAGAACACTGCACTGAGCAGTAATGCTTGCATTTTTAAATGAATCATAAAAATACTCGAGATTAAGTAGCTATATAGATCTCCAACTGAAATGCACAACGAAAAATAAAACTATTTAAAGGGGTTGTTTACGTTTAAATTAACTTTTAGTACGCTGTAGAGGGTGATATACGGACACAATTTGGAATTGCTTTTCATTTTTTTTATTATTTGTGGTTTTCAAATCATTTAGCAGCTCTCCAGTTTGCAATTTCAGCAATCTGGTTGCCAAGGATGAATGACCCTAGCAACCATGCATTGATCTGAATAAGATACTGGAATATGAATAGGAGAGGAAAAGGAGTAATAAAAAGTAGCAACCAGCGCCGTTTCTGTATGCATTGCCGCCTGAGGCGGCTCCAGTAATGCCGCCCCCCCAGCCCGATTCGATTTCCGGGGGGGAGGCAGCAACGCTAGTGCGGAGAGCGCAATTGCGCTCTCTCGCCCTAGTAAAGCCGAATTTCCGGTTCAAAAACCGGAAATTTGGCTCTTAAAGGCACCAGGAGCGGCTTTTTGCCGCCCCTGGAAACCTAGCTGGCGATGCCGCCTGAGGCGAGCGCCTCAGCTCGCCTCATTGGCGGATCGCCCCTGGTAGCAACAACAACACATTTGTAGCCTTACAAAGCATGGGGTCAGTCACTCCCATTTGAAAGCTGGAGAGAGTCAGAAGAAAAAGGCAAATAATGAAAGAACTATAAAAAAAAATAATGTAGACCAATTGAAAAGTTGCTTAGCATTGGTCATTCAAGAACATACTAAGTTAACATAAAGGTGAACCACCCCTTTTAAATAGGATCCAAATCACCCTAGCAACCATACACTGACTTAAATAAGAGACTGGAATATGAATAGGAGAGGCCTGAATAGAAAGAGGAGTAATAAAAAGCAGCAACAAATAATACATTTGTAGCCTTACAGAGCATTTGTTTTTTAGATGGGGTCAGTGACCCCCATTTGAAAGCTGCAAAGCGTCAGAAGAAGGCAAATAATTCAAAAACTTTAAAAAAGAAAAAAAAATGAAAGCCAATTTAAAGGTTGCTTAGAAATAATTAACCATTTTATAAAATACTAAACTTTAACTCGAAGGTGAACCACCGCTTTAAGAAAAATGAAAACTATTAAAGGCCACATAAATCCACAAAATAAATATAAAATTGTTTAGAATGATCTAAGCACTTTGCGATTTTACTTGTTTTGCCCTAGTTTTCAAGCTATAAGCCATTTTTAAACTGCTTAGATAATGACATTGAAACAAAGCTATCTGATGGCCAGTTCTGCCAACTGACCAATTCAGGAGAAAATGTCAGAAGAAATAGTCTTCTGATGTTGCTCTGTTTTGGGGTAAAAAACAACAAAATAGTTTCCAATTCTTATTTTGAAATTTTCTCCCCAATATCAGGCCAGATGGCTCAGACTGATTCACTAGCAAGAGAGGGTATATTTAGTGGTCTCATTGTTTTACAGCCCAAAAATTCACTTTACGACCGGACATTTGCCTTTCAGACTTGGAGTGGAAGCCCTACAGTTAACATTGGTACTATAGTCCATTCCAGCATTTTGCTTTGCAGTTTTGTCTCACACACATGGCAGCTATCAACAAGAGTCCCCTGTAGAACGTCAAATAGTGCGTGTGTGTAAAGTGTTTTTCAATGAGACACCCAACAGCAGCACTGCCAGATTCTAAATTTAAAATGTACCCCTGTGTTGTGCCAATGTTTCATTCTGCTTAGCAGAAGTCTGTCACTTTTATCTGCAGCTCTGTCATCGGTGTTCTTTAGTAGGTTAGACTGAGCAATGGTGGAACTTGAGTTGGGCACTAAGTGCATAGGTCTTACAGGGGGTGCTAAAAGTTAGGCAACCCCAAGATATCCCAGGCCGGTGCTCCTATCAGCAGAGAAATGCAAGTTCTTCTAGCAAGTACCATAGAGCGATCTCTTTCCTGCTTCTTCTAGCCTCCTTTTTCACTTTACTGCGCATGCATCTGACCCAGAACAGAAGAGAGTCGCTCCATGGAGGTCGATGAGAAGAACCTCAGGCCAGTGAAGTTTTCTGCTGACCGGAGCACTGGCCCAGGGTACCCGGTTAGTAAATACAATAACTTTTGGCACCCCAAGTTAAAGGGGCCCGTCACCCAAAAAAAATATTCAAAATCCTATTTTATCACATTTATAGAGTGTAAAATTTACACTGTATAAATTATCCGAATCTTGTTTCCTTCAATCTGGGAATTCATAATTATAGCAAGCAGGCAGGAGCCATTTTGTGGACACTGTTATTAAGGCAAGCCTTGTATCATCTCAGAATCTTGTTTGTGCACCAGAATGGGGGACCTGATGTCCATCCCCATGCCCTGGTTACACAGTTAAATGGTGAAGAGAACTGGGGGAATGTGGAGAGAGCAGTTACATCTAGGAAGTGCTGAATGGAAAGTAAAAGTAACTGCCTGCCCCCCCTCTATTTGATTGACAGTTGAGATTTTTAAATGTGTTTACAACAGCTATGAATGCTTTAATAAAAAAATAGAATTTTGATTTCATGTTTAATTTGAAAATGACTTATACAGTATTTTATGTCTGGGTGACAAGTCCATTTCCTTTAAAAGAGAAATTTAACCCCTCCCCCAACTAATAAACCTACATAATCCCCCCTCCCTGCTCCCCCGCACAGGTGTTAACACCTGTAAATGCCCCAAATCCTGTAATTACCCCTCATTGCACAGTCAGGGCAGCGGAGCTCACAGGTGCCATCTTCCTTCCCTTCTGCAATTTTCGTGACAGGATTAGGGGCATTTACAGGTGTTCACACCTGTGCAGGGAGGGGGTCTATGTAGGGTATGGGTTTTTATTATTTGGGGGTGTTTTATTATTTGGGGGGGTTGAATTCTCCTTTAACGACAGGAAGCACTGGTGTATTTGTATTGACAGTGCCAAAGAAAAAAAACTCCATTGACATATTAGAGACAAAGAGCACAGCATGCCATTCATTTAGAGGTACTGGTAGAACTGCAGCAAGCTAGTGCCCCATAACACAATACTGACCCCACTCTAGCTTGTGTATGGGGATGGCAAGGATGAAATGCCCTCAAAAGTTATGCCCTCATATATAGTAAGGCAAAAATAAATGAAAGCTACAACCTTACTTACAAATAGTATCTATGTGGCCATTAATTTACCTGAATTTGTTTCTATGAGGATATATTCTGTCATTTTTACAAAAAAAAATCCTGTGTCATTTGCAATATTTAAGCACGTTATTTAGAAAAAAATTGTGCTTTTTTTTTGGGGAGTAAAATTAAATGGGCAAGAATTTGCAACACAGCAATCTGTATCTGAAGTGTTCCACCAAAAGAAATCTATATGTATATGTGTTGTCATTTCTTGTGGCAGTAGCTAAACGCGCTGCTGAATGTTGGATGTGGAGAAAATATATACCTGCCAATATGATGGCTGTATCATCCAAATCCTGGGCTTTTCCGTGAGTCCAGGGTCAAAAAACTCCAAAATAGCTTCTAGGTGTTGAAGAGCAAGATAACGTGTTTGCTCCCCACAATCATTGCTCACGTTCCCAATTTAAGGAAGGGCTTAGTGTCACAGCACGGCTGGGCAAATTTGCGGACACTGGCAGGGATTATAGTGGACAAGTTTAGCAATAGGTTGCAATCTTGCTTGAAGCCAGTGCTGCATAGCATCAAGAAATTACAGCTAGAAACATTAAAGGAAACGGGAGATCAGAGTAGGAATTGAACTGAAAAAGAAAACACTTTCCTCCAATTTCCCTTGCTGTAGACCTTTCAGTCAGTTAAAAATGTTATGCCTCCCACGTGGGCTTATTTAATGAATGCAGCTGTATATAGAAATATATCCTGGGAGAAGATACTGGGCCAAAAAAGTGCAGATGTGCAGATAAGAGCTGCCATGAGATGAACCTAATAAAGCCCCTTTTATGTGTAAATGTGATATACTGTGATAAACACCTAAAACACTGACCTTATCTAATAACAGAGGGCAAAGATAGGCAACCCCAGCTCATACCTGCTGCAGAACTAGAATCCCAAAGCTTTGAGATGCTGGGAGAGATGTTATTTCTGCAGCAGCTGGAGTGTCAGAGGTTGCCCAAGTCATAGGGAAAAAGTAATCCAAACACATACTCACATGTTTCAGAGTGTTCGCGGCTAATAAGGTAGTTAGAAAGAGGCGCCGTGTAAGTTAAACACTGCAATACAGAATTCACAAAGCATGTATTGCCAAGATTTTGGAGACCAGCTCCAACTTTCTGCGCACGCTGCCACTTCAAACAAATCTTTGCTGGGGGGAAAAGAATCTTCTCGGGTGGATCAATGCCATCCCCAGGTTTCTCGGGTGGATCAGTTCCATCTCCTGGGACCGCTAAAGCTGCAAGACAAATAGAAAATGTAAAACTCCATTGCTGCAACTCAATACAGCAATTCTATGCATTTTGTATTTGAGATGAACACCACAATGTAAACCCTTCCCCGAGTTGCTTTATACACAGAGTAAGGTGTTATTTATATGTCAATCATTGTTTCGGAATTTGCTCACAATACATGTATGTAGGCAGTGGGACGAAAGGAAGGGTGAAGTTTTACATTTCGGCTCCCTTTTAGCCAAGGATGCACCAAATCCAGGATTCGGTTCGGGATTCTGCCTTTTTCAGCAGGATTCGGCCAAATCCTTCTGCCCGGCCGAACCGAGTATAAATTTGCATATGCACATTAGAGGCGGGGAGGGAAATTGCGTGACTTTTTGTCACAAAAGTAAAAATTGTTTTTCTCCTTCCCATCCCTAATTTGCAAATTTGGTTCGGTATTCGGCCAAATCCAAAACAGTGTATTTGTTGCATCCCTACTTTTAGCAAGTTAAGATTATGGGGGTTATTTATTAAAGTCTGAATGCCAAAAATCCGCTATTTTTTTTTTAACTATAAAATCCAAATTTTAATGGGGGAGGGGGAAACTAGTATTATACCCCGAGGGTGGAAAAAGTAAGAATCCGAAAGTTCGGCATCTCAGAACTGCAGAGGTTGCATATAAGTCAATGGGAGAAGTCCCGAAGATATCTTGACCTCCACTGGGTTTTATGCAATATTCCAAAGATTTTGTGGTTTTTAGCAAATAATTCCGAAAAAATCTTGAGTTTTCGGGTGGAAAATGCAAAAAAAAAAAAAATTAGTACGATTCGGGTTTTTTTGCATAATTTTTTTTTTTTTTTCCCTGCGCAGTAAATTTTCTGGAAAATGTATTGATAAATAAGGGGAGTATTTTTCAGAAAATAACGAGATAAATTCAGACTTTGATAAATGGGCCTCCCCACGGTAATTTTTCCAGAGAGCTTAAAGAAAGTAAATATGGCCAAAAAAAGAAAAGAAAAGTGTATTGTTTATTCACTCTTTTTGAAACATCTAGTTTATGGTTTACTATACAGATAAACCACACATTTTTTGAATTGTAGAGAAACAGAGGGCTCAGTATAGATATAAGAGAGGAAAATATATTTGTCTGTGATTCTATTGACAGCAAATGCCATGAGCAGATAACATGGGTGCAGAATTCTACCAATGAACAGCTGACTTTTAAAAAGTGGGTTGAACATTGATCTTAGGACAAGAGCACACAACGGAATTCCGGGTATTGACTGAACAATTAATAGCACCACAGGCAGACAAATGCACGGAATCACTAGGGGACTTTTGCTCCAAAACACTGATACGATAACAGAGCAAATGAACAGAGAGCAATTCTGAATGGTCTGTTGCCCAACAGTGATAAAAAAAAAAAAAAAAAAAAAAAAAAAAAAAAAACACACCTGGAATGGCTGTGTCACAGCACAAAGAATTGTGTGAATCAAAGGTGAAAAATTTTCATGCAACAGAAAGATCTATGCGTTTAATTGTAGGAGCTGATGTATGAGACAACAAGTACATGGTACAGGTATAAATGTAAACACCATTAGGGCTGCACAGCTGGAAGGACAGGGATTAAATACAGTTCTAAAAGAGTACAGGTATGGCACCTGTTATCCAGAATGTTTGGGACTTGGGGTTTTACAGATAACAGACCTTTCCATAACTTGGATCTTCATACCTACTAGAAAATCATGTAATCGTTTAACAAACCCAATAGGCTGGTTTTGCGTCCGTTAAGAGTCAGGCCACACAGGGCGTTTTGGGGAGATTTGGTCGCCTGGCGACTAATCGCCTCGTTTTTGCAGCGACCAATCTCCCCAAATGCCTTCCCTGAATATGCGCCGGCTAAAATGAAAAAAAAAAAAAAAAACCGGCGGCGCTAATCACACGTGGCGATTCGTTTTTTTTTTTTTATTTTAGCCAGCGCTTATTCAGGGAAGGCGTTTGGGGAGATTGGTTGTCGCAAAAACGAGGCGATTAGTCGTCAGGTGACCAAATCTCCCCAAAACGCCCTGTGTGGACTTACCCTAAAGGGGTGGATCAACTTGAAGTTAACTTTTAGTATGTTATAGAATGGCCAATTCTAAGCAACATTTCAATTGGTCTTCATTAATTATGTTTTATAGTTATGAAATTATTTGTCTTCTTCTTCTGACTCTTTCCGGCTTTCAAATGGGGGTCACTGACTCCATCTAATAAGTAAATGCTCTGTAAGGCTACATATGTATTGTTATTGCTACTTTTTATTACTCCTCTTTCTATTCAGGCCTCTCCAATTCATATTCCAGTCTCTTATTCAAATCAGTGAACCACAAATAATAATAAATAAAAACCAATTGCAAATTGAGAGTGAATATCACTTTCTACATCATGATACAAGTTAATTCAACAGGTGAACAACCCCTTTAAGGATGAATTCTATCTACGTTTGGATCAAGTACAAGGCACAGTTTTTTTATTACATTAAAATAATAATCAATTGTAAAAAAATTTGGATTATTGGGATAAAATGGAGTCTATAGGAGACAGCCTTTGAATAATTCGGAGCTTTCTAGATAAGAGCGTTAAGTATAGCAAAACTAAAATGTAATTAAATGAAAGAAAACAAAAATGGCTTTGTACAGAAGATTACAGAATAATGCAGTCCCCAGAGAGGCTGTATTAAACTTGGGACACACAGATAATTAATGCCAGGGAAATTAGCATAAGACCATGAACTTTTGGTGGTGTACTAAACAAAGAAAACAATAAAACAGCAACTGTGTAGGCCTGTTATAAAGGAAGATGTATGAATGACAGCAATATACAAAACTATGGGTATAAGATCCATTATCCGGAAACCGGTTATCCAGAAAGCTTCGAATTACGGAAAGGCTGTGTCCCATAGACTCAATTTTAACCAAATAATCCAATTTTTTATAAAATGATTTCCTTGTTCTCTTTAATAATAAAACAGTACCTTGTACTTGATCCAAACCAAGATATAATTCATCCTTATTGAGAACATTTATTTAATGTTTACATGATTTTCTAGTAGACAAAGTGTGGAAAGATCCATTATCCAGAAAACCCCAGGTCCGGAGAATTCTGAATAACAGGTGCCATACTTGTGTAAGATTCTCTGGACTTACATACAAAAATAAATTTTAGTGGCAAGGATGCAAGTTTCAGAAAGTATATCTTTTTTTGGCAGCTGCATTTTTATCCGTGGTGTTGTATCAGGTCTGCTTTAATGGGGCTGACAGTGGAATGATTAAAACTAATTGCTGATGGTTCCTATATGGAATTTAAAGGCTATGCCCCCTTTTTTGAAAGGAAGTTGATGAATAGGGCTTTGTGCTGAATATACTGCTGGCCTATTGCTTTACTTGTTTTTTTTTCTTGCACTAAACAGGGCAAAAGAGAAAGTGAAATGACTCCATGTTTTTAACTTCCTGGTACATGTAAGGTAGATACCAGTAGCACAGAAGATGGGTGTGGTTCAGAAAAGATTGCATTAAGCAATAATACATTTAGAATAGGCCATTTTACCGGTTTCAAGTTGCAATATGTAAATGTATATGTAAATAATTACCATGCTGTCCACTTTTATGTATGTACTATGAGCATATCAATTGAAATAAACAGGCAAGACTAAACAATTTGATTACATAGTACAGGGCAAATCTATAATTGTGAAGGTGTCGAGTCTTACGTGGATCATTCTGCTCTGATGGCACAGGCTTTTCAGGAACAGATGAGCTGGAGTAGACGGCTGCAGCAGGTACCAGTCCAAGGCCAATTTTAGCTAGGGCCGATACAACACCCCAAACCGAAGAACCATTTTCCATTTCTCCCGATGATGGTGCCACTGTGCTGCACAGTTGGTTCTGGCAAGCATCAGGCGCCGATGACACTTTATCTATTATAGTCATGTTTTAACACTGCAAAATACACAGACAGGAAAAAAAAATATTAAAGGAGACACTTTATGTAAAAAAAAACAAGAATGTACCAGTGCATTTTACTTAGATATAGAAGGAATGTGCTTAAAAAAGTTGTGTTTCAGGTTACTTTATTGAAAATTTCAGCGAAAACCCTACTTGTCCCGCCCATCTGTTCCACTTCCTGCTGCCTCCTTTCCCAGGCTGTGCAGGGGAGCTGGTGGCACTCAGTGCACTGCACTGTAGGACAGGAACCAATCAGCAGCTAGGCTGACCTGATAGGGAACTGAAGCCTGTCTTTGCTTGTGTGACTGCAGGACAGTGATTGGCTGTCCCCCCTCCTACTGTGCTTCTGGCAGGGACTGTTAGGACACGCCCACCCCTCATTTGAAAATGGGACAGGGGCCAGAAAGTATCTATGCGGAGCTCCAATAAAGAGGCTATTTTTAAAGATTTTTAGCCCAAAGTGAAATCAGCACTATATACTAAACATGATTGCCTACAAAATTAGGATTTTATCATTCATTTATGGGTCACCGTTAAAGGGGTTGTTGTTCACCTTCCAACACTTTTTTCGGTTCAGTTGGTTTCAGATAGATCACCAGAAATAAAGACTTTTTTCAATTACTTTCTATTTTCTATGTGTGACTTTTTGTAGCACTGAAGTGTAAAGTGTCATTTTTCACCTTCTAAAGCAGCTGTGGGAGGAGGGGGGTCGCTGACCTTGTAAACGGTTCTAAATTGATACATTAAGTTGATACATTTCTTATCTTTGTCCCTGCTGAGCAGAATCCCTGCGTTTCATTAAAGGCAACTGTTATACTTGATACAATAGTTGCTAATATTCCACAGATGCTGCTGAGAAATGTATCAACCAAATGTTGCAAAATTGTAACAGTTCAGAATCTGCACCTGAAAGAGTTGTCAGACTCAAACACCAGAGAAACATTCAACTTTAAACTTAGATTTTGAAAAAACAGTAAAAAGTGGAAATAATTGAAAAAAGCCTTTATTTATAAAAGGCTTTACATATAATGTATATAACTATACATTATAACCATATGTGATAGCCGAGATCACTACTATTACTAAAACAGGCACAAGATAAACAAGCAGGTCATTGTAGTGCAAGCTCGTGTAATCACCTCATTGTTGTTGTTGCTGCACTAGAGTCATTTGTTGTTATAACGGACATTTCTTACCTTTCCCCGCTCTAAAGAAATGTACACAACTGTTAACCCTGAGCATTCAGATTTAATAATTGATCTTGCCAACTCCATTGGGGCTATAGTTTCTGTTTTGTTTTTTAGAAAAGAAACCCAAGTAACCCATACACCATCCATGCCTTTGATATGAAAAGTTGATTTGTTTAACGGATTTAAAAAAAGAAGAAAAAAAAACATCAGTCCAGAAATGCCCTGGCATGTTAAGCTTAGTTACCCTTTTTAAACACTTACATTGCCCCAACACTGGCATAGTCTTCTCAGCCCTTTAGAACTCAAAGCAGCTCAGTACAGTCAGTTCACTGCCAATAACCATATCGATTGCTGAGGTAGATCTACCAGGGCTTTGCAATAAAACAGTAACACAGAACAATAAAATCTATTGCAGATACAAATGCCATGCAGCTCTCAAAATGGATAAAAAAATATCCAATAATCATATACAGATCTTAGAACCTCGCAAAGTATGCCAATGCCATTCTAATAAGACAAAGTCAAAAGCCATGGAACTAAACACACATAGCACTACGCTGATATAAAGCCTGTCATTGTCAATGCTTTTAAACATCAGCTGATATCCAGATGAAACATGGTCCAGATACCAGTGTGATGTGGGTTTAACTAACAGGCACAACAAAGAGAGCACATACAATGGATAGTCCCAGGCCCAGTCAAACCATCTCCTTTCCACAGATCCCAATATACCTTGGAGTGATCTCCTGAAATCAAACTGGCCTTCTCTCCACAGCAGCCTCCATCTCCATCTTGCTCACTGTGAAATGGTATTAAAAGTGATGTCCTGAGCAAACACCTCTTGGAAACAGGGCAGGGGATTCTGAAACGGCACACACTGCAATGTTACAATTGGTGACCTGTGTTTTAGAAGTGGGCTGAATTTAGTCAAATGAGGGCTCCTTTAATTGGCTCATTGAAAAACGTGAAAACTGGAATTCTAGAACCCGAAATATAAATTTACTGGCATCAAAATCAATTAAATTTGATTAGACATGCCAAACACTCAACCCTAGCTATAGTAAACTACAGTCAAATCTTGCCAAAAACTATTGGAATTCAAAGGTCAAGTAAATAGGGGACCATAAGCCAGATAGCCTTCCACTAGATACTTTTGATTAACTTTTCTGTGTATGCAAGAATTTATTTTTTTACAACATATTAGGGATGCACTGACTCTACTATTTGGGATTCGGCTGAATACGTCATGAAAGATTCTGCAGAATACCGAACCAACTCCTAATTTGCATATGCAAATTAGGGACATGAAGAAAGAGGTGGGGGGAACTTACTTCCTTGTTTTGTTTTATGCAAATTAGAATTCGGCCAAATCCTGATGAAAAAGGCAAAATCCTGGATTTGTTGCATGCCTACAATATATACATATTTCATGGTCTACTAATTATTTACTCCAATATATTTAAGGGAGAAACTACCCCATCCAAAAATCTCTCCATGCTTCACGTGTTAACTTGACCCCCACATATTGTGTACGTAATGTCCAAACAAACATGGAGAAAAAACAGGGGAGTATATATGATTAGTAAAATATCATCTTTAATAGTCCATTTTTAAAAATCCATAGTAATTCCAACTCATCCCAACATTATGGATCACACGCTCGAGGCGTTTCGTGGCTTCTCGCCACTTCCTCAGAAGGGATCACATGATCCAACAATATGCAAAAGAGTTAAATACCCTATAAACCCGCCACTAGGTAAATAAATAGAGTTGGGTATATAAATAGCAAGTTCAATTATCGTCCCTCTTGAAGTAGCATACCTGTTCACGGAATAATAATTATAAACATATCTATACAGATAGATATGCTTATAATTAATATCCCCTGAACGGGTATGCTACTTAAAGAGGGACGATAACGCTACCATATTACTACTTAAAGGAGAAGGAAAGGCTGGAGACACTTGGGGGTGCCAAACGTTAGGCACCCCCAAGTGATTGTAGCGACTTACCAAAAACCCAGGGCCGGTGCTCCTATTGGGAGAAATCTGCACTGGCCCCGGGTTATAGGAGAGAGCACCATGGAGAGATCTACTTCCGTCTTCGCGCAGCTGCACATGCGCATTAGAACTAAAAGCCGAACTTTAACTTTAAAATCGGCTTTTTCGTTCAAATGCGCATGCGTCAGTCCGGGGAAATGCGCATCAGCGCGAAGACGGAAGTAGATATCTCCGTGGTGCTCGCTCCTATAACCCGGGGCCGGTGCAGATTTCTCCTGATAGGAGCACCGGCCCTGGGTTTTTGGTAAGTCGCTACAATCACTTGGGGGTGCCTAATGTTTGGCACCCCAAGTGTCTCCAGCCTTTCCTTCTCCTTTAATCCCAGAAAAAAAAGAACTGACCCATATAATTGCACCATCGCATCCACAGCATCCAAGTCTCATGTACACGTATGAAACTTGGATGCTGTGGATGGGATGGTGCAGTTATATGGGTCAGTTCTTTTTTTCTGGGATTTAATATTTATTATCTGACTCTGCACACCATTCTCCTAAAACTGATGGTTGGTGCTCCCCAATATCTAACTTCCGTGTACATATTACTACTTAGTATCACTCATCCTATTCAGGCCTCTCCTATCCATATTCCAGTCTCTTATTCAAATCAATGCATGGTTGCTAGGGTAATTTTCACCCTAGCCACCAGATCGCTGAAATTGCAAACTGTAGAGCTGCTGGATCAAAAGCTAAACGACAAAAAAAAACACACAAAAAAAAAAATGAAAACCAATTGCTAGTGGTCTCCGAATATCACGCTCTACAACACACTAAAAGTTAATGTAAGGGTGAATAATATGTTTAAAGTCATGTGACTGGCAGTTGGTAGATTCTGACCACTGAGGGGCAGGTGTAAGATGCCATTTGCAATCACTATTCATTGGGGCTGTACTTGAAATACCAGGGCCTCTTATGAATCACCCAGGTTTGAAGTAAGAGTTAGGATTTGGCTGAACAATCAATGACGGACCTGCCCCATCAGCAATATACAGAGCTCCACGTTTTCCACAGTTCTGTGCAATACACCGAGGGGAAACACAAACACTTCAACAAACAGGACAGTGTTGTAAATAGCACGACTGAACCAGCGCAATGTACAACAGTATGTACTGGAAATGACACTGTGTACTGTAAATAACAGTGTGGGGTAATGGGCTGCAGGACAGTATGATAGACAGACACTAGAAACTGCAGTGTGGGGAGAGACACCTGTACCAAAGAGCTTACAGTCCAATGCTCAACTAGCAAATCAGAGCAACAAAGCAAGCCCCGCCCCTCTCATGCTCCTGTGGTAGGATTAGCCAATCAGCATATGCCAAGGAACAGCTCCCAGCATCCCCTGCTAGCCCTGCCTTGTGAGGAGGAATTGGCAGTTATCAATTGCTGCTAGCAGTACTACTAGCCCTGACTAGAATGAGCCCTGCCATGGGGCCAGTGACTAGAAGGACAGCACAAGCACCTGGGGCCTATGGCGGCAGCAGCACAGGCCTGACAACAAGGAAATAAAATGCGGTAAAAGCAGCGGAGGCCAGAAGCCTAGTCCCCGTCTCCCAGCAGTACCTGAACATGCTTTCCCGGAATCAAATACAACTTGGCTCCAGCACAGCCCTCGTGCCCATTCCCATCCCGGGCGCACACTGCCGGGGGAAAGCGTCGGAACAATGACGTCCTGCGCACACCTCCTACAGCCGGGTATCCAGGGAAACGGGGCGGCGCTTCTGAAAAGGGGGCGGGGATTGCAGCGTTACCTCAGGTTTTGAAAGGCCAAACACACAGCAGTAGGCTCGGCTGGTTGCGCAGCAGAACACAAGCGTGCCCGTCCCGCTGCAGCAGTAGCCCGCACATTGGTTAAGGGGTGTGGGAGGGACTAAGAAACTGAAAGAGGTGTGACACACGGCCTGCTATTGTTTCAATGGGATGGGGGGCGGCAGTGCACGTAAACTGCGCGGGTTTGTACCACAAGGGAAACCACCGCCTCTAAAGCGCAGATACATTGGGTGAAACATAAATTAGTCCCTGGACAGGAACCGAACCACCGTCTCATATTTACAGACAGACGCTTTGATTTCCTACAAATACAACCCCCCCAAAGAAGAAGTGGTAAACTCCATCCCTAAATGATCTATGGAATGCCCACATTAAACCCTGTATCCCTGTACTTACAAGCCGAGCTTTCATTAAGGCGGCGCTTTCCTCACGATGCCTTCTTCTTTGGCTGCTCGCCTGGCTACGGCTGAACCACTACGCTTCCCCCCCGGTTCAGGTTCGGCGATATCCTTTTGTCGTCACAGGAAGTGTTTCCGCCGGCAAAGGTTTCCCCGCTGGGTCAGGAAACAGTGGTTCCGGTTCTACATGGTGCACATGCGCAGTTCCTTGGGGCAAAGCATGGCCGTGACTGCTTTGTAAAAAGACTGCGTTGCATTATATACATCAGAGACTAACAGCTCGTGAAAATAGTCTCTCGTACTTAAGTGGGAATTTATTTTCCCGGGTTGGATGGTGGTAGTGAGTCCCCAATTGGTTAAAAGATCATTAAAAAGGCGGTTCTCCTTTAGTATGTATAAGAATGTCCGATTTTAAGCAGTTTGTCAATTTATCTTCATTGTTTACTTTTTGTCGTTTTTTTAATGGTTTGCCTTTTTCTTCTGATGCTTTCCAGATTTCAAATGGGGGTCACTGTCCAAAACCAAATGCTCTGTAAGGCTACAAATGTATTGTTATTGCTGCTTTTTATCATTCATCTGTCTCTCCAGGTGTCTCTCCTATTCATATTCCAGTCTCTTGTTCAAATCAATGCCTGGTTGCTAGGTTCGTTTGGACCCTAGCAACCAGATTGCTGAAATAACAAACTTGAGCATACCTCTCAACTGTCCCGTTTTCTGTGGGACAGTCCCGATTTTGACCCCACAGTCCCAGATTGTTACTGAAATATCCAGACTTTCTCTTTGATCTCCCGCACTGACGCCAGAAGAAGATACGTTTCTGAAACTTAAAATAAGAGGCGTTCTGGCCGAGAGCCCAGAGCACTCAGCTGCTGCACTTAGATACTTTTGTACCAATTTAAGATAAGCAAAGATACAGTTGTAACTATTTGAGATAAGCAGGTCTCTTGGGAGAACTGAGACTAGTAGTTTAAACGGCAATTGACTGTTATAACACATAAAACATTGCACTAAAACTCACAAAAATATGTCAGACTTTCATAACCTGCCAAATTTTGTAACATGGGTATGGTAATTAGGGGGTTTGGCCATAAAATAGCATCATCATTTTTCGCACTGAGCATGTTTTTGTCCCTCTTCGTTTTTCAAATGTTGGGAGGTATGCTGGAGAGCTGCTGAATAAAAAATTGAAATAACTCAAACAAATAATAAAACATAAAAAACCAATTGTGCTGCCATGTAGTAATTATCTGTATTAATTACTAATCAGCTTTATATTGTGACATTTCTTTTCTATGTGTACTGTATATTGTGAGTGGGTCCCTAAGATCAGTAAGTGACAGCAGCACAGAGCATGTGCAGTGAATCAGCAGAAAAGAAGATGAGGAGCTACTGGGGCATTTTTGGAGACAGATCTTCCCTGTTAAAGGCCTGTGGTTGCCTTGGGCTGGTACAGAAGCACAAAACATAATGTACAACATTTCATTGCACTTACTTAGCTGGGCCCCTGCTGTCAGTGAGCTGCAGACTTTGGAAGAGAGTCTCGGGAGCCTGCATCTCATTTTTAAAAAACGAAAAGACGATGTGGCAAATGGCGGAGCGCTTCCCATGCACGCCAGCTCCTGCTACGCCGCAGCTCTCACAATGTATCGGCTCCTTCTGACCGGCTACTACATCACACTTCTGTTACCCCTGCAGAGTGCTGATCAAAGCATTCTTGGAGTCTGGTAAATTAATATCAATATATCGGCTTAATTTTGCGCTATTTAAAATTACAAAGGAAGGGATTTACATCTAACGCGTTTCATGTCAGAAGACCTGACACTTCATCAGAGTGATTAGTGCATACCTGTGTTAGTGTTTAAATAGTGACGTGTATGCATATCATTAGCAAATTAAAGGTGAAGAACATTCTTGTGAAAAAGCAAAAAAGTTCGTAAAATTATACAGAAAATATAAGATAATACTTATACAAAAGTGACATTCATTATTGCTAAATGTGATACCATTCTCTTAATATTATGTGTGTATTTATTTAGAAAGTTACTTATTTCAAATAGTGTGTGTATGTTATTAATTTATTGTACTCCATGTTGTCATATTGCTGTAAATAAATAATATGTGAAATATATATAGGAAGTACTGTATTATATTAATAAATATGAATTTAAAATAAATAAATTATTTGAATTATTAAATAACCATTTTGTGATCAATTCATTAACAAATATTAGTGTAATGATTTAATTTTAAATGTCTTTATAGTTAAATACAGTAGTGCACTTATGTTAATAAAAAACTTTTTTGTTCATTTTGTGTATATCTTTACATTTCTAATAACAATTAAAAGTACATATCTGTATAGATACAAGAAAACCTGATTAATATATTAACATGTTCATTATAGACATTCCGAACCATTTACTTTGTTTTTACTTAATTTTTTGTTCGTATCCAACCCATTAATGGAACAGTATAGTAGATCAGGGATTTCTCTAAAGATAATTGCACTAGCCCATTCCAATTTGTTTCAGATTATTGATTAATAAAACATCTATTGGAAAGATTAACATCTGATGTCCTACAATTGGCATATGTTCTGCAGTTATAGATTTTTTTAGTTACAGTACTCTGAATTTCTTTTGAGACATTTATAAATCCACAACATTTGCAGATATTTGCACCACATTTGTATGTTCCAGAGACATTCCGCCAATTATTTTTATCTTTCTTATTAGGTAACATACTTGGGGACACCTTATCTCGCAAGTTATTAGCCCGTCTGTAAATAAATTGTGGTTTCTTTAGATCCAATTGTGTCAAAATAGGGTCCGATCTCAATACACCCCAATGTTTTAAAATTATATTTTGTATTTCCCTGGCCTCCATACTATATGTGGTGATAAATTTCATCCTGTTCTTATCAAATGTTGTCTTCTTATTTCTATATTCACTTTTCCTGTTTTTCAAAAGGTCAGATCTGTTACTGAGTACCGCTGTTTCATATGCTTTCTTAATGCATTCTGTACTGTAACCCCTAGATATCAATCTATCCCACAGTTCCATGGACCTGTCGTGTAAGGAGTCCCATGTGGAGCAGTTACGTCTAAAGGTGGCCATACATGGATAGATCTGCTCGTTTGGCGATGTCGCCAAACAAGCAGATCTCCCTCCGATATGCCCACCTTGAGGTGGGCAATATCGGGCAGATCCGATCGTGGGACCTAGGGCCCAACGATAGGATCCTAGCATTCGCAAACGGGCGGTCGGATCGCGGGACCGCATCAATGAACAGATGCGGCCACGATCCGACGGGATTTTTAAACCCATCCGATCGAGATCTGGCCGACTTTCGGGCAGATCTCGATCGGGGGAAGCCCGTCGGGGGCCCCCATACACGGTCCAATAAGCTGCCGACAGCTTTTATCGGCCCGTGTATGACCACCTTAAAGCGTATAAACTAGGGATGCACCGAATCCAGTATTTTGCATTCGGCCGAATCCTTCACAAAAGATTCGGCCGAATACCGAACCGAATCCGAACCCTAATTTGCATATGTAAATTAGGGGTGGGAAGGGGAAAACATTTTTTACTTCCTTGTTTTTGCATATGCAAATTAGGATTCGGGTTCGGCCAGGCAGAAGGATTCGGCCGAATCCGAATCCTTCTGAAAAAGGCCGAATCCTGGCCGAATCCCGAACCGAATCCTGGATTCGGTGCATCCCTAGTATAAACTGGCCCACCGGGATGCCTTCCAAGAGAGGTCCAGGGTGATTGCTTTCTTGCCTTACTAGGGAGTTTCTACTAATGGATTTTCTGTATATATCGGTGTCAATCTGGGTACCCTTAGTGATAAATTGTATGTCTAAATATTCAATTGTATTTTTGTCACAATTATATGTAAAACGTATATTTTTGTCATTAGTGTTACAGTAGTCGACAAATTGTTTCACCTGTAATTCTGTCCCTTCCCAGATAAGTATTAAATCATCAATAAAGCGGTAATATCCTTTTATGTTAGTACTGTATATAGATTGTTCACAAAAAATATGATGTTTCTCGAACCAGCCCATGAATTAATTTGCATATGAGGGCGCAAATCGCGCCCCCATTGCTGTCCCACACCGCTGTAAATAAAATTCATTGTTAAACATGAAATAATTGTGGGTCAATAGAAACTGCACTGCTTCCACTATGAATTCATTCTGTTCTTTTGTGTAAAGATCCTTTTCTTTTAGCCAATATTGTAATGCATATACCCCATCACTATGTCTAATAGAGGAGTATAATGCCGTGACATCCATTGTCACCCACATATACCCTTGTTTCCACTCGATGTTGGTAAGTTTGTAAATAGCATCTCCACTGTCTCGTAGAAAAGAGGGCAGTTGCATTACTATCGGCTGTATGAGTTTATCTAATGTATTCACTTAATCCCTCATTTAGGGAACCTATCCCCGCAATTATGGGGCGCCCCTTAGGTTGTTCGAGGCTCTTATGCACTTTGGGGAATGTATGAAAGACTGGTATTTTAGGAAATGGACGCCATACTGTGTATAGTCTATTTCATTCTCACTCAAAATACCTTCAAATTTACCATATTCTATCAGTCTCCTGAGTTTTCCTTGGAAGCAAGATGTCGGATCCTTGTCCAACTTAGTGTAATTTATCTGATCTGTTAATTGTTGTATAATATCCTGTTCATAATAATCTCTATCAAGAATGACTATGGAACCACCTTTATCTGAGTTCCTCACCACTATATCACGGTTGTCTCGGAGAGATTCTATTGCCTGGTATTCATGTTAAGTTAGATTATATTTAGTCATCATTATTCAAATATTTCTTGGGATTTTGTTTTCTTTTTTCCTTCTGTTCTTCTAAAAAATTTTAAATCATGTACTACCAGGTCATAGAATTTTTCAATAAATGGGCCCCTATGATTCATTGGATTAAAGTTTGATTTAGACTTCAAATCAGTATGAACAACAGTTTTGATAATGCTGTCTTCATGGGTCTCTGGGACATATTCTATATCCATTACCCTCTCTTCACTAATTTGGTCTATTGCTTCTAATTTATCTTGCTTGAGGAAATCGGGTTCTGTTCTCTTAATACCTCATTTTGAATAGTATTTTTAGGGTGAAAAAATCTCTTAAGTGATAAAACCCTTGTAAGTCTATTTATATCAATAATAGTATCAACCAAAGAGAAATGTGAAGAGGGGGAAAAGGTAAGTCCCTTATTAAGTAAGAATTAATTTTTAACTACTCTGATTTGCCGTTGAAGTGGAAGTCCCGGTAAAGCCGCATGGGGATTGGATGGGTGAAGTCAGGGTGCTGTGCAGCGCCCAATAGTTACATGGGTGGCTCCTGGTAAATTTGAAAGCTGAATTTCTGGAAACAGAAATTCAGTTCTTCTAGCGCAGAAAGCACAATTGTGTCCTAGACCCCTCCGCCGACTTGTGGACCCCCTCTCTACCCCCTCGGAGCACAAAGGTGAGCGCACGGGGGGGGCAGGATCGCCCCTGTGGGAAGTTTGAACCCTCCCTTCCAGCATATCCAATCCCCATGCAGCTTTACTGGTACCAGCCACCAATATTTTTTAGAATAACTTGCAGGGGGCCCAGGCCTACATTTTTTTAACTTGTAGGGGGACTTAAATGTTTTAGCGCTTGTGCCTGTGTGGCCTTTGTACTAATGGGCAGGGGTGGGGTGGCGAGGTGACCCCAGAAAATGTTGTTGTATTGGGCCCCCTGATTTCTGATGGCAGCCCTGTGTACCAGTACTGGTTGTTATGTATGTAACTCTGTATGTTATATGTATGTAATTTCTTTGTATAATTTAATTTTACAGCGGTGCACAATATGTTGGTGCTCTAAAAATACATGATGATAATAATAATAATAAAAGTGAATTCAAAGGTGAAGAACCTCTCATCTCTATCCATAGCAAAGATTACGCCTGCATTTTCCTGTTCACCCAATAGAGGTCAATGTTTCTATAGTTTTGTTTATCTGACATACTGTATAGATTCGAAGTTCCCCTGATCATACACATGCGAATACTCAAAGCACAATACAGATATTAGGAAAAATAATACAGTGACACTCAGGTCAGCCATATACCTGCGGGCGGGGAGAGTAGCCAGAAGAGCTCAACCCGCGACCCAGAAAGGGGGGTGCGAGGTCGGCCTGAACCTGCTCGTCCCGCAGGTATCAGTAGTTGCATTTGAGCTTAGTTAAAGGGGTTGTTCACGTTTAAATTATTTTTTAGTATGATGTAGAGAGCGATATTCTGAGACAATTTGCAATTCGTTTCATTTTTTTTTTTTAGTTATTTCGTTTTTTATTCAACAGCTCTCCAGTTTGCAGTTTCAACAAGTTCGTAGCTAGGGTCCAAATTACCCTAGCAACCATGCACTGATTTGAATAAGAGACTGGAATATGAATAGGAAAGAGTCTGAATAGAAACAAATAAAAAGTAGCGATAACAATAAATGTGTAGCCTTACAGAGCGTTTGTTTTTTAGATGGGGTCAGTGACCCCCCATTTGAAAGCTGGAAAGAGAGGAAAAAGGCAAATAATTCAAAAACTATAAAAAAAAATAAACAATGAAGATGAATTGAAATGTTGCTTAGAACCGGCCATTCTATAACATACCTACAATTATATTAAAGGGGTTGTTCACTTTCCAAACACTTTTTTCAATTCAGTTGTTTTTAGATTGTTCCCCTGAAATTGCTGAAGAAAAAGCTAAATAACACTGAAACCACAAATAATGGAAAATAAAAAAACAATTACAAATTATTTTTTAGTATATCACTCTCAACATGATAGTAAAAGTTAATTTAAAGGTGAAACAAACCTTTTAATTAGGGATGTAGCGAACGTCGGAAAAAAAGTTCGCGAACATATTCGCGAACTTGCGCAAAAATGCGAGCGGTTCGCGAACCCCATAGACTTCAATGGGAAGGCGAACTTTAACATCTAAAAAAGACATTTCTGGCCAGAAAAATGATTTTAAAGTTGTTTAAAGGGTGCAACGACCTGGACAGTGGCATGCCAGAGGGGGATCAAGGGCAAAAATGTATCTGAAAAATCTGCCTGTGTGTGCTTGGAAGAGATAGTGTAGGGGGAGAGCTGTTAGTGATTTCAGGGACAGATGATAGTAAGTTTGCTGGCTAGTAATCTGCTTGATACTGCTCTGTATTGGAACAAAAAAATAAATAAAAGCAGTCCTTACAAGGACTACTGTTATTGCAGCAGTCAGCAGATGAGATCAGAAGCAGGACAGCTGCCCACTGCAGCTACATACAGAGCACTGCAGTAGAAGGTAGATTACTAGCCAGCAAAGCTACCTAAGCTTAAATGTCCCTCAAACCCCTGCAGACTTCTGTCCCTCCAATAACAGAGCAGTATCAAAACGATTACTAGCCAGCAAACTTTCAACTGTCCCTGAAATCACTAACAGGCAGCAGCTCTCTCCCTACACTATCTCTTCAGCACACACAGGCAGAGTGAAAAAACGCTGCAGGGCTTCGGTTTTTATAGGGAAGGGGAGTGGTCCAGGGGAGAGCTTCCTGATTGGCTGCCATGTACCTGCTGGTCTGGGGTGAGAGGGCAAAAAAAAGCGCCAACAATGGCGAACCCAAAATGGCGAACGTCGCGCAACGTTCGCGAACTTCCGGCGAGCGCGAACACCCGATGTTCGCGCGAACAAGTTCGCCGGCGAACAGTTCGCGCCATCTCTACTTTTAATTTCTGTTCTAACCATTCTAGATAATGTTCTAGTTCTAGTAGATTAATGAATCTGTCCCTGTGCAGAGAGTTTATCGGCGCAATGTTTATTAACTACAATTTCCCAAATTGCCTGCAATAACCAGAATGTTGGAAAATGAAAGCAGGTTCAATTTCTCTGTTTTCCCAGTTCACCTTATGAACAAACAAAATGCACTGAATTGCTCATGAAAACAAACTTTAAATATTGTTCAAAAGTCCTGTTAAATTTACTCATTTTTAAAAAGCGGATAGACCTGCCCTTTATTTACACCATATGCAATGCATCATGGGAACTGCTGTATTGGTATCGAGAACCAGAGGGGAATTTGCCATTGGTCTTTCTGTTTCTCAGAATAAGACCCATTAGCCTAGGGAAATATTCTTTTTTTTTTTTTTTTTAAGTTTTACTGGGTTTTACAAAAACAAGCAAGATATAACAAGGGAAATATTCTTATTAAAATGAAAACGTATGTGCCAGTACATTGTGTAATATTTATTGTTTCCATGTCTTACTTGCCTGCTGCTACATTCTGGGGCAGAAAAGCATCTTGTACTGGTCCAATCAGGGTCGGACTGGCCCATCATGATAGCGGAAGTAATCTGGCTCTGTCCACTGAGATAGGTGGGGGTGTGTGACAGGTGGCGTCAGCAGTTGTGGAGTTTGTTTACGGGTTAAAGGAGAACTAAACCCCCCACAGTCAAAAGTCCCCACTGGCCCCCTACCTGCCTCCCCCCTGCACAGTCTTACCCCTGACTTGTGTTCCCTCTAGAAATAATGCCTGTACATGCAGAGTGAGCGCAGCGGAGCGTACAGGCGCCTTCTTCGGAGCTTCGGTAATCTTCACAAAGTGAGCACCATATTGGTGCATGTGCATTTGGAGCAATCCTCCAGTTTGCGACAACTGTGATGCACTGGAAGTAGCAGCAATTGCTGAATGGGAAGGACAAAGACCCGAAGATTACGGAAGCACCGGAAGATGGCACCCGTAAGCTCCACTGCGGTGACTCTGCATGTGAGGTTTCTAGAGGGGACACAATTCAGGGGTAAGACTGTGCAGGGGGGATGCAGGGAGGAAGGCCAGTGGGAACTTTTACCTAAAGGGGGGTTTAGTTCTCCTTTAAGCCAGCCATAGACATGCAGATATATGATTATGTTCAACAAACGCTCTTTGTTGCAATCTCTCAATCTAACACTAAACTTCCAGATTAACTAAAGTAGTAAAAAGAACAAATCAGACGATGTTTTGGCCATTATTTACAGAAAGCAATTGTATGAAAGTTATGTCTGACAAATAGTAGTGACAGTCTCCAGTTGATATCAAATAGGCAATACATGCAGATATTATCATTAGTTGATATAAATCCTTTAACCTGTCTGTGGGTTCTGGCAAATGCCAGAGGGGCTACTACTGTAAGATGCCATAGAAATGTGTAGCTCTTCTGCACCTTGCCCCTAGTTTGGCCACTTCTTTCCCCACCTGTTGCAGCAATCCCCACTTTCTAGACGCGTGCGCTCTTCTGTGCATGCTAGTCTCATGCGCTTGAGCGCCCATGTGCACACGCGCCTGTGCATGCGCGCACATCAGAAGGGGGCGATGTAGTCAGCCGGGTTGCCTTGGGCACCCAGCCAACTTGGCCCGGCACGAAAATTGCATGAAATGAAGATTCGTACAACTTTATCTTGTGGTGATGGGGGGTCCTTTAATGTTCAGGTCCCAAGTTGTAAACTGGTCAGGGTCCTGGTCGTAGCTATTGTTTCAGTATTTATTCTGCCCTTTGTTGTCTGTCCCTGACCACTGAGCAAAACAATCCATGAAGGTTTGAAGGAACATTTTAGAAACACTGCACCAATATATAAACACTGCACCAATATATAATTTCTTCTACTTTGCCAACAGTCCCAGCAGGGCCAGAACTAGGGGCAGGCAGAGTAGGCACCCTAGGGTGCAGTCATGGGGAGGGGGGGGGGCGCACTTTTAAAGGGATTTTTATTCTTTTTTTTCTAAACCCTGGTTTGCTCGGCCTTTAATAGTTCTTCAATTTTTATAAACCATCTGTTCTAACCCCCTATTGCCTGTGTTTCGTACTGTGGGCAAATGCACTTCCCCCCTCCCTCCTGCCAGCTGCTGGCAATACGATGGATTTTAGGCTCCTGCTGGCATAAGTACATGTACTCAAGTACATATTTGGAGGTAATATTGTGGATTTTTTGGATGCTGCTGGCACAAGTACAGATTGGAGACAATATGAGTGATTGGCTGCTGCTGGCTCAGGTATATGAGGTAAGATGGTGTCTATAGGCACAGGTACACAGATGTTTGGGCAATGCACTATAGTGGAGTGCTCAACCTGACTGGTAAACACTGGTAGAAGATGCCGGGTGCATTTACCGGAAGACCCTTCCCTTGCACAGGTTCAGAGATACGTCGTCAAAAATCCAGCAGCACACCGTGTAAATTGCTTTTGGAAATACGTGTTTATTTAAGCCCATATGTTTCCGTAAAAAAGAGCAACGTGTCGGGCCCCTCCGGGCCCTTTATCAAGCTGCTTGATAAAGGGCCCGGAGGGTGAACACAAGGGCACAAAGTGGGTGCAGAAGACAAAGAGAAATGGCAAGAAGGGTAATAAAACTTATTCTGTCCATTCAGTCATTTAATGATATTGGTGGTTGTCTGTCTTTTTGTTTTATCCCCCCCACTTGTGCCATCAAGGCTTTATAGCAGCAATGTTCATCATTCAATCTGTTTATAGCATTAGTGCTTGTCACTGACAATTGCTGTGCTAGCGTATGTATATGTTGTTCATAGGCTCTACATACAAATGATGTTTAGTGTGGGGATCGGCAGGAGGAAGACTTTCATTTCCTGTTTCCTTTTTCCCCCCTAATCAAACGATAAATGAGAGCGCAGCTTATTGCCACAGTCAGATTAGACAGAGAGAAACACAAACATCACGCAGCTCCAGGGAATGATTATTTCAATAAAATGTCAATAAAGAAACGTAGCCATTCCCCAATCTGATCATGTGACAGCAGATTAACCCCCAGTGATTGTATCCAACGATTGTGTTCCTGTACAGTCGAGTATTTCCACAACCTGCACATACACACAGTGTCGTACACAGACCTAATAAAGAACTGAAACCTTGGTCGCCCAGTCCTGTGTTTATAACGGGGAATATTTGGCATGTTAAGAGCATTGGCTGTTGTCTTTTTATTGCTGAGATGATGACGTCTGTGAATAACCAGCTCTCAAGCTCCAACAGTGTTGCTTATGTGTGCTGTCAGGGGCATGATTTTTATTCATGGGGAGCAATATAAGACATTGGGGTTATTTACTTACACCCCTGACAGAGGCACAAGAGAATAATGGGCCACGTCCCCTAAACACCATGTCCATTTTATGGCCATTACCCTAAATAACACATCAATTTTATGGCCACGTCCCCTAAATACCATGTGCATTTTATCATCATCATTTATATATATATAGCTTATGGCCATTACCCTAAATAACACGTCAATTTTATGGCCACGTCCCCTAAATAGCACATCCATTTTACAAATTTTGGAAATCTTGAACACATTTCGGGGGTTTTTTGAGTCACATATATTATGTGTTATTTTGCTAATGAAGGTAAAAGTGCCCTTTAAAATGCAAGTCACAGTTCCCCCAAGAGACCTGCTTATCTTATTAGTTACAATTGTATCAACATGCAGGTGCTGGGTATTCTGGGCTCTCCAAAAATACCTCTTATTTGATTGAGTTTTAGAAAATTTGTATCTTTTTCTGGCATCAGTGCAGGAGATCAAAGAGAAACTCAGAATAATTCAGTAAGAAACCGAGACTGCGGGCTGAGTTGTCAAAATCGGGACTGTCCCGCGAAAAAGAAGACACTTTGGAGGGTGTGGTTTCTTATACCAGGAAATAATTTCTTTACCAGTCAGCCGAAATGACCAGATGGTGGTGATGTTGTTCAAATATATAACATAGTGGTTTCAAAACCTGAACATTTATAACAAGAAAAACTGATTAATTTTTTTGACCATTTACATCTCCTGTAATGTGAAATTGGGGAAGAATGGATTGGATCAATTAGGGTAAGGACTTATTTACTGGCCCAGCTAGGAATGTTTTCCAAGGGAAAGCCTGAGCCAAAAACTCAGCTCATTTACAGGAACCCTTGAAGATGCAATAAAATGGATCACTGTTGGACAGCCATGAAATACAATACAGGTATGGGACCTGTTATCCAGAAAGCTCAGGACACCAGGTTTTCTAGATCACGGATCTTTTCTGTAATTTGGATTTTCATGCTTTAAGTCTACTAGAAAATCATGTAAACATTAAATAAACCCAATAGGCTGGTTTTGTCTCCAATAAGGATTAATTATATCTTAGTTTGAATCAAGTACAAGCTACGGTTTTATTATTATAGAACCCAAATTCATCCTCCCTTCCCGACACACACAAAAAGAGAATTCTGGGTTTTAAACAAGGAAGCAGCAGCAGCCGGGAATCTTCCAACAATAAACATTTTAATGATAGTCTATGAACAATATCTGCAAAGGATTCATTGCTGTAATAATCATTTTGTATTGTGTTTTTTTTTTTTTAATTATTCTTCCGGAAAGATACAGAATTCTTCATGCAAATAACTGACTGCAACGTAAGCAAACGTAATATACAACTTTACACTATTTACACTTTAAAATTATATTTCAATGCGAACAGTACTAAAATAATTTTGTACTAAAATAAATAATGACAAACACCACCTTTGTAACTTTCTGGTCTATTAATGATCTATTAACAGGGGTAATGCTGTAACAAGGGAGGCGCCACTCTGCTTCCTTACAATACAAAGCTAATGGGGGGGGAACCCAATTATGACCTTTAAAAAAAAAAAAAAAAGATTTAGTCCAGCTGAATCTTGCAATGTTATTTGCTTCCCCCTGTGCTCAAACTGGGGTCTCTATACAGTCACAGAAGGATGAAAATGTCATTAACTGAACATGGAAGAAATACTTTAAACACAACGGGGGTTAATGTTACTGCACTGAACATATACACCTGGCAACACTAAAGGGTTACTAGTAAAGAACGGTGGAACTTTATCTACCTGCAGCATGTACTGAAGGGGGAAATCCAGGGGAAAGAACAATAGTATCATTAGACTACGACCCTGCTATAAAGCCATATACAGCGGCTATACCATTGGTCTGGTAAGAATAAATTGCTTCTTATTAGTGGAGTAAGTGAAGGTGTTTTGTCTGCAGTAATGTAACATTGGCCAACAACAACAACGGAGTAGAGACACGTCCGTAGATGCTTCCTGCATCAGTAAATTAAACGTTTACAGCTCTGACCACAGCAGGGGGCGCTCCTGTAGCACATTCATAATAATGGCAGCACAAACACTGCGAATATCATGAAACCTTGAAAAAGGAACAATGTAAATTGCAAAAGTGCTTAGAGAACTCTGAGCAATTGTACATTGAGTTAACTTTTTATACAATCTTAACTGTCAAGAGGGGGAAAAGGGGTTGAAGTGAAAATTCAAATTTTAGAAAAAATTTTTGATCAAAACTCTCAAATTCGAATTGTGAATTATCCAAACTCGATTCATGTTTTAATTTGAATTTATCATACTCTGGCTCTTTAACTCGAATTCTACTATTCGCCACCTTGAATCTGTCTAATTGCTGTATAAGGGTAGGACTACATGGACGTTTTTGGCGCGATCCAACACGCCGTGACAAATGCCTGCGACAAGACGCATGCGACAGAAACAATGTAAGGGAATGCATTGTCGCATGGTGTTGCAGCGTTGATCCAACACGGCTGTCGGATGCAGACGCTGCACCCGACAGTCGTGTCACTTTTGATCAACGCTGCGACTTCATCCGACATTTCTATCTCTTACCTTATTTCTGTCGCATGCATTTTGTCACAGGCGTTTTGTCGTTGCGCGTCAGAACACGCAGAAAACGTCCATGTAGTCCTACGTGAGAGGTCCAGGGATCAATTTGGGGATGTTTGCAGCCGTAAAAAGAGTTATCTACTTCTACTTGCAGACCCTAAACTACAGTTTTATTATTGATGTTTGCAGCTTTCCTCACATTCAAATTTTTTTTCAGACAAAAAAACTTGAATCAAGTTTTTTTTAATTCAATTTGAGCTTTTGAATTCGAATCAAATTTGATTCGAGTTCTCTGTTGTTTCAATTTGTAAATTTCAATTGTATGCACCGAATCCACTATTTTGGATTCGGCCGGACCCCCATAAGCTTTGCAAAAGATTCAGCCAAATACTGAACCAAATCCTAATTTGCATAAACAAATTAGGGTTGGGAAGGGGAAAACTTATTTTACTTCAGCCGAATCCTGCTGAAAAAGGCCGATGGCTGAATCTCAAACTGAATCCTGAATTCGGTGCATCCTAATTTTGTTAATACATTTTGATTGGTCGAATTTCGAGTTTATGGGAGTTTAAAAAAACTCATGTATTAAAAATTTGACCTTTCATAAATGTGAATAATAGTGCCTTTAAATGTCAGTTGCCAAAACTGTATATTCACACATTTTTTAACGGAACTCGGTTTTTTGTTTCTCATTTATCTTTTTTAAAATATGTTTTGAATATGCATCAAATGCATACAAATTCAAGTGAATGTAACTATGCTGAACCGCAGGTCTGAGAGCTGGTGGATGCAAAAGATCACTATAAAATAAAAATTTACTTGTGTGTATAAAGGTCCTTAGTTCACACTGCAATGATATTGAATGACATTTGTTAACTGGCGTAACAGAAAGTAAATGCGCTTTAGAGGAGTATAAAAATGTGGTTCCTGTGCCATTTATCAGGGCGGAGTTTCTGAATGCCTCCCTATTCTCTGACAGCAATGCAGTAAAGTGATACCACAATTGTTGCCGGGGAAGAAAACAATGATGATGGATTCTCCTAATGGACCAAATGGAAAAAGTGTGTTCATTATTAGTAGATTGCACAGCAATCATACTTATTCCCAAAAAATAAGGGAGGGGGGTAGTGGCTCCAAGAAACCGCTGAAAATAAATGCCCTGTACATGCGACTATTTCCAAATACTAAATTGCACTTATACAACCATTATATGAATCAATACTATTGTTAGGGTTCATTAAGCCGAACATACTTATGATTACTATATTAGTTAAAAGGGTGGTTCACCTTTAAGGTAACTTTATTATATTATAGAATGCTCAATTCTAAGCACATTTTTAAATGGTTTTCATTATTTTATTTTTTTTAGTTTTATAGTTATTCGCCTTTTTCTTCTGACTCTGTGCAGCTTTCAAATGGGCGTCGCTGACCCCTACTATAAAGCACTGTATGGCAACAAATGTATTGCTATTGTTACTTTTTATTACTCATCTTTCTATTCAGCCCCTCTCCTATTCATATTCCAGTCTATTATTCCAATCAATGCATGGTTGCTAGGGTAATTTGGACTCTAGCTACTAGATTGCTTAAAATGCAAATTGGAGAGCTGCTGAATAAAAAGCTAAACAACTCAAAAACCTTAAATAATAAAAAATGAAAAACAATTGCAAATCGTCTGAGAATATCACTCTCTACATCATATTAAAAGTTATCTCAAAGGTGAACAACCCCTTTAATGAAAAAAAAAAAACAAAAATGAACTCCTCCCCCTCCTGTCGTTCTGTCATTTGGAGTTTAGGTTTCATTCTAGAGAGGCGTTGTCTCAGAAAACGTAGACTCCTGCTTAGAAAAACGTCAGCACCCAAGAGGTGTCTAAATTTTTACTGAAATATTTACCAAACTAAAACTTTTAAAATAAATTGAGGTAGGTTCATTAATCGCCTGTTAGTTGCTCCGCAGGCGGGTCTGTGAAAAATGTCGGCCATACAAATTCTCTCTTGAAATATACATACGGCAAGTATCAAGATGGCCGACTGGCGGCCGCTAAGCAGCAGGAATGCATTAAGGCATAAGCGCTGAGATTTTGCAATATGAAAAGGAGAATTCTTGCTGAAGCATTGTGTGCTTAACAAGGCTTGCCATGCATTGGTGGCTGCATGTGTCTGTACAGTGCATGGTTGTTTCTCCTTGTTGGAACAAAGAACAAGTTGGTTTATGACAAGAGAACGATACAGAGGCACATTCTGTAGGGGTTGTATAGCTGACAATGATTCAGAACCCTGTTGAGACGATTGGTTTGTTCTTTGCTAGGCAGCTGTGTTACCGGTGCTCTCAATAAAGTGTCCCATAGGACTATGTAGCGGATATATTGGCAACATGCAGAGGTAACATTGTAGCTCACAGGGACTATAGGATTTAGTACCATGTATACTAGGGATGCACTGAATCCAGGATTCGGTTCGGGATTCGGCCTTTTTCAACAGGATTCGGATTCGGCCAAATCCTTGTCCCAGGCCGAATCCTAGGCGGGAGGGAAATCGCCTGATTTTTTGTCACAAAACAAGGAAGTAAAAAATGTTTTCCCCTTCCCACCCCTAATTTGCATATGCAAATTAGGATTTGGTTCGGTATTTGGACAAATCTTTCGCAAAGGATTCGGTGGTTCGGCTGAATCCAAAATAGTGGATTCGGTGCATCCCTAATGTATATGCCACTCTAGGAAATATACATTTGCAAATACTAATTTATATAGACTTTATATAATACACATGAGATCTACTCTCGGGTCGGACTGGGCTGGCGGGACACTGGGGAAAAAACCCGGTGGGCCCCCGCTGGCCCAGACCTGCTCCCCAGAAAAGAAACGTCCTTTGTGCGCGCATGCACGTTGCACCTTTTGAGCGCGCAGCCACGACTCATCTTTTACCGTCTTTTGCTCGTTTGTGGAGGCGGCAAGCTGGAGGTCAGGAGGGGGCCCCGGGGACTGCTGGCAGGGGGGGCCCTGCGACAGCAGACCCGGGCCCCCCAGTCCGACCCTGTCTCTCTATCTCCTCAGGAGGACAAGGGGTAATGTTTTTGGCTTAAAACTAATTAAACCAATGGCGCTGACGTTATTTGCATTGTGTCAAGTTTTGTCGTTTTCAAGGTTGAAAAGACCAAAATAAAAATAAAAAAAGGAAGTTTAGCTTGTCAGGGGGTGTAGAACTGTGGGCAACAGTATAAGGTTTCTAAACCAGGGTAAACTGCCAATAATATGCTATGGCAGGAGTCTGGTAGTAGCTCTTCTTCAAATGAAGCCTTGAGGAGCTTTGAAAGCAAACAACCGGACTGTCAGTACCATGAATTAAACTGCTGGAGTTTTTTTGCAGCAATGTTGGCAAGGGAAGTTATTTTTTATTGGCGATTCTCCTCTTCCGTGTTGCCAGCATGTCATAAAATGGATCCCTGCTGATGCTTGCTCTAGAAAACAGAAGTCAAAACAATTCTGGTTTAAGAAGAAAAATCATTTCTGTACTTCACGATTTGTACGGCCAAGAAAGGCTTTGGTTATAGACATAACAAGCTGCAATTTCTTATAAAGGTATGGGATCTGTAATCCAGAATGCTCAGGACTGGGGGTTTTCCGGATAAAGGATCTTTCCATAATTTGATCTTCATACCTTATGTCTACTAGAAAATCACGTAAACATTAAATGAACCCCTTAGGTTGGTTTAGTTTCCATTAAGGATTAATTATTAGTGATGGGCAAATCTGACCCCTTTCGCTGCAAATTTGCAAAATGGCAAAAATTTGCCTAAATGCAAAGACAACATTTTTTGGCACGCAACTGGAGACTATGGGCGTCATTTTTACAGTGAAAAATTTTGCTCATCGCTATTAATGATA
The DNA here is from genome assembly GCA_038501925.1 of Xenopus petersii. Classification (NCBI taxonomy): domain Eukaryota; kingdom Metazoa; phylum Chordata; class Amphibia; order Anura; family Pipidae; genus Xenopus; species Xenopus petersii. The sequence continues at coordinate 27,425,194 of CM076688.1, forward strand.
TCTTATTTGGGATTAAGTACAATATTCTGTTTTATTATTACACAGAAAAAGGAAATCATTTTAAAAATTTGGATTATTTGGATAAAATGGCGTCTATGGGAGACGGGCATTCTGTAATTCAGCGCTTTTTTGGATAATGGGTTTCCGGTAATGGATCCCATGCCTGTTTACAGCTCTAGAGGGACTGATGGGAGCAAATGGCTGGGGCTCAGAGAAATCAGGGTAATATTTGGGGTAAACAATGAGATGGGGGTTCCATGCAATGCTATGAACAGTGCTAGCATTTCAGAGGCAATTATTCGGTTGCAATCACTCACTTGATTGATTTTATCCATTCCTCCTTCTCTTCCGGAGTGGGTGCTGATATTCTGTACACAACATGATTTCCCTCGACCACTCTCCCATCAGCTTCCGTTTTGCAGGCTTTGATAACTTGCCCTTTGTGACTTGAGTTGTACAGTTCAAAGCAGTTCTGAAACAAAGGGAGTCGCTGTTCAGTTAATTAAAGTGCATTGAACGATTGGCCCTTTAGTCCAGCAACTGGAGCATTATAGCAGGTAGAAAAATAAAATACTACAGCACAGAGTATTGGTAGTTATAGTGAACTCAGCGGGGCTCATTTATAAACACTGGGCAAATTTGCACCTGGGCAGTAACCCACAGCAACCAATCAATTACTTCCTTTTTTCAGCCAGCTGCAGGTTGAACAATGAAAGCAAATATTTGATTGGTTGCCATAGGTTACTGCCCAGGTGCAAATTTGCCCAGTGTTTATAAATGAGCCCCAGTGTATGTATCTATCCATGTAATTCCTGCTGGGATCATCTGTATTTCAATGTACAGATCATGGAAATGGGTTGGTGATTCATTAACACATGTAACGGCTTTCTCTTCCTCTGCAGCCTACAGGGCAATGACTCCATTCACTTTTGCGATTGGATTATTGGATATAGGTTGAGGGTCCCTTATTTTATAGGGCTTTGTATATCTTTATCTGGCATATATCAGTTTTAAGAGTAAGAAATTTACCGGCTTCCGTGGATCTTCAACTTCTCGGATACTAAGATTTTCCAAGGGAATTATACCTCTTGGTTCTTTATCCTGTTGAGTGAAAAGATCAAATCTTAATGACAAGAAACAGTAGGGAACTCGATGCAACTGCTTTACAGACCACTAGGGGGAGAGAGAGATACAGCACATGATATATGATGAGGAAAAGGACCAGTAACATCAAAAAATTTTAGAACAATGCTTTAGTATGCATTGAAAAAAACACACCAAGACAAATTAAACTTTAAAATCGCAAAGTCTTTATTAAGCTTTAACTTACCAAAACTCCGCTTGCGCTCCTCATCAGAAAAGGTGATCGCGATCCATCATGCTGCGCTCGATTTCTCCTCCCTGCCTTCCTCATAAGAGATAGCCAGGGAAGAGAAATCGAGCACCACACGATGGATCATAGCCCTGTCACCTTTTCTGAAGAGGAGCGCAAGCAGAGTTTATGTAAGTTACTTCTCAATAAAGGCTTTGCAATTTAAAGTTTAATTTCTCTTGGCATTTTTTTCAATGTATACTAATGAATTTTTTTAAAAAATCTTTTTTTGATGTTAAGGGAAATTCAGGCTTCCAAACCAAAATTTGATAAAGAGGCCCACATAACACAGAAACCCCTAATATATCCGTCATAGTTACCTGTTTCTTCAAAAAGTATAAATAAATTCAATTTTCTATGCTGAAATCCAGCTGTTTAACAGTTCTTCTCTTTCTGCATCATTTGAAATCCTGGCAGGGAAGAGGGACTAAACACTGATGTTACAAATTGTAACAACTTCTCCACAGCATCCAGGAACTACATAACCCACAATGCATAGCACTGGGATGTTCTGTTCCTTATTGAAATCACATGTGCAGGGAATTGTGGGGTTTGGAGGATGCAGGCTGAGGACAGATGGCTGTTGATACAAAGTAACAGTATTCAACCAGCTCAGCAAAGTAGTCAGACAGATCAGCAGGAGAGCAGGGGGCTAGGCTTAGAGAACTGTTCTAAACCATTAAAAATCATAAAAAAATCTGCATATTTTTATTGTATATTGCAAAGTTGCTTAAAATTATGTTTACTGTTCAAAAAGCTTAAGTTATGTTTGTGTGGAGCTCCCCTTTAATAATAAAACTCTCACCCAACCCTTTAAAAAAATACAGATAAGTAAGTGGCAGATTTGGAAGGGATATAAACCAAAGTAAAATCAAGTTATTAAAGAGGTGGTTTGCCTTTTACTATGTTATACAATGGCCATTTCTAAGCAACATTCCAATTGGTCAATTTATTTTTTTTATAGTTTTATAGTTGTTTGCCTTTTTCTTCTGACTCTTTCCAGCTTTCAAATGGGGGTCACTGACCCCATCTAAAAAACAAATGCCCTGCAAGGCTAGAAACGTATTGTTATTGCTACTTGTTATTCCTCATCTTTCTATTCAGGGCCTCTCCTATTTATATTCCAGTCTCTTATTCTATCAATGCATGGTTGCTAGGTTAATTCGGACTCTAGAAACCAGACTGCTAAAATTGCAAACTGGAGAGCTGCTGAATAAAAAGCTAAATCACTCAAAGACCACTAATAATAAAAAATGAAAAGCAGTTGCAAATTGTCTCAGAAAATCCCTCTCTACATCATACTAACAGTTAATTTAAAGGTGAACAGCCCCTTTAAGGTAGAACATGGCGGCAGTGTAATGCATAGGTTTACACACGCTAACAATTCTCCAAATTTGGCAGCGGGTGGGCCTAATACACAGAAAGATAAACTGCTGAATCTTCCCGTGTATAAGCACCTATAGAGCATACACAAATAATACGGTGCAGTAGCCAACATACTGTCAATTGTTGGGATAATGCAATCAGTAAAGGACAAAATATATTTCTCAAAAACTGGTCCCTTAAAGGAAAAATAATCTCCCTAGGGCTGGCGTGCCAACACTGCACTTGTTGTGAGGAGGATTATTGTAATCTTTCACCACATGCACAAATGAAACAGAAAAAAACAAAGGATGAAAATGACCACATCTTATTTCAATATTATTTTGTTTTTTTATGGGGTTAGAAATGATTTCAAACCTTCCTTGTGACAGGCAGTATCAGAGTCTGTCTGGCAGAGAATGCCTTATTTTGTGCCAAGCCTTAAAGGGATCCTATCATGATTTTTATGATGTTTTTATTTTTAAAGTTACACTGTTTACACTGCAAATAATTCACCTGAACCAGTAAGTGTATTTTTTTTAGTTGTAATATTGGTGTGTAGGTGCATCTCAGGTCATTTTGCCTGGTCATCTACTTTCAAAGAGAGCCAGCACTTTAAGATGGAACTGCTTTCTGGCAGGATGTTGTTTCTCCTACTCAATGTAACTGAATGTGTCTCAGTGGGACCTGGATTTCCCTTTAATGTGTCCCCAGTCCAATTTATTCTTCCTTATTTAATTTCCTTACTCCCCTTAGCTATAATGAAACCCATCCCATGTGATTTATGACATGCTCCACAGGAAGCAAATTTGTTTGTTTGTTTGTAGCAGAGGGAAAGGGGGAGGGTGTAAGAACATAGGTATAGAAAAATACAAAGGGGATTCCATATATGTGACAGCCAACCTAATGGATTATACAAAACAGATCGACTCCAGATGCCATTATTAAATCACACGCATCCAGTTGCAAGGATCCTGACTGGAATGCAGAAGTCATTAAGTACATACACACTGGGGACAGCAGGGATCAATGACACCCCCATGAGGCCAGACACGTTTGTTAAACAAGACACTAATGATAATTTCCCATCTAATTTCATCTGTTGCTGGGAAAATGTAGAGAACTTTGTGGCTCACTGCAAACAGGTTACTCTTAGGGCAGGGGCACACGGGCAGATTCGGGGAGATTTAGTTGCCTGGCGACTAAACGCCTCTTCTTCAGGACGACAATGTCCCCAAACTGCCTTCCGCCTGTTATAATGAGAAAACGCGGCGCTTCAATTTCCAAAGTCGCCTCATGAGGAAACTTTGGGCAACTTCAGAAATCGAAGCGCCGTGAGTGCATTACCGCAGGCAATTTTTCTTTTTAGCAGGCGGAAGGCAGTTCGGGGAGACTGCCAGACGACTAAATCTCCCTGAATTTGCCCGTGTGCCCCTTCCCTTAGGGTGCTGGCACATGTGAATATTCCGGGGAGATTAGCTGCCCAGGGAAAATCTTCTCTTCTTCGGGCGACTAATCTCCCTGAAATGCCTTCCTGTCGGCAAGAATATGAATCGCTGGCGGAATGGCATATGAAACGCTTCAGATTTCCATAGGTGCCCGAAGTTTCCTCGTGTATCTCGCTGGTGATTCGTATTCTTGCCGGCGGGATGGCATTTCGGAGAAATTAGTCGCCCAAAGTAGGGGAGAATTGTTGCTGGGCAACTTATCTCCCCTGAATATTTACATGTGCCACCACCCAATATTAACCACTTTTAATTACTAATAAGATAAGTGGGGGCTTTCAGGATAAGGGGGCTTTTCTGTAATGTGGATTGCCATAACTTAAGTCTATAAAAGAATCATTTAAACATGAAATAAACCCAATAGGCTTGTTTCCAAAAGGATTAATTAGATCTTAGTTGAGATCAAGTACAAGGTACTGTTTTATTATTACAAAAATTAAATTATTTGATTAAAATGGAATCTATAATTTGGAGCTTTCAGGATAACAGATTTCTGGATAACCTATCCCTTACCAGTACAAAATAGTATCAATTTGAACTGAATGGGACCCAAATGAATCCTGGGATTTGTCTTTGTAACCCAAGACTCAGTTTAAAATGAAATGCAATGGGCCCATTTTTGGGGTCCAGTTTACTATGTTTAGAACCCCTGCATTACACAGGACAAAGGGAAAACATTGAACGGACGAAAAATTAAATTTTTTTCCCCCACCTTCATTCGTGTCCAACTAGGGAGTTATTTGTGTAACCATATAAATTTGGGGCCGATTCAAAGTCATAATGACCTCAAAATGAGGCAACGGGTGTTGAGAAGGCACATTAAACAGACACAACTATAAAGACGAGGAACAAACTATCCTGTTTGTTTAGCAGTAAAATTCCTGTAAATCATGTTCCCATCTTTGGTTTTGTAACAGAGCTTCCTTCTCAAAACTTCAGTTCTGCGTGATGGCTTCATAACTCTTTAGGCAAAACATAAGCATTTCATTGTTTAGGAGTTAGTGGCACGGGCACGAGGAAAGTGGAGTGGCCCCTTTGTAAGTTCGCGGCACATGCCGATGTTGCACAGTAGTGAGCAGTTGCTCTGGGTGGCCTTCAGATCTGGCCAGTAACGGGAGTGGGCTACACACTGAGCCTATTAATGTTATTACTGACCTTAAATGTTATGATACACACAGCGAGCAATTAATGACATACAATTGGTCACACAGCTGAAAAAAACAGAGGGTTGATATAGAATTTCCGCACCTGCTTGCTCTGTTGAGAAGGGGGGATGATGGGCTGTGGAATATCAATATCAATATCTTTTGCCTTCTTCTCCTACTGGGGTACCCTGCTAAATCTCACTTCAGTTGAACATGTCCCACCATCTTTCATACTGTTCTGTATCAGCTGTATTTTCTAGTTTTTACAATTTTACCAAATCAAGATTTCCGATACTTTCATGCCAATATGGGGTTTATTTATTTAAGGCTGATTTCTGGGGAATTCGGAAATGATTCCCAGGAATTATTTTTTTATTTCCCATTTACCAGCACCTTCATGATTGGCAGGAAACAAATGGCACATTTATCAGTGCTGATACACGTGTCAGTTAGTATGAATCCTTTTTCTAATTTGGTGCTCAGAGCAGATCACGCAGGGCTTTTTTTTAATTAAAGGGCTACGGACATGGGAAAAAAGTTTTTTTTTTCAAAACTCATCAGTTCTGCACTGAAATCCGTTTCTCAAAAGAGCAAACAGATGTTTTTATATTTAATTTTGAAATCTGACATGGGGCTAGACTAGGGTTGCCACCTTTTAAAAAAAAAAAAAAATACCGGCCAGTGGTGGGGGCGGATAATAAAGGGGTGGGCCATGATGCAAAGGGGGGAGGAACAGGCATCCAGCGACTCAAAAAGGGGCGGGGCCACATGGTAGCGCCACAAAAGGGGCGGGCCACATCGCAGAAGCCAAAAGAAATTTATGTTTTTAATGGAGGGCAAGGGCTTTTGTAAAGGGTATTACAAATTAACGGCAGCTACATTGCCGGTAAATTTGTAATACCAGCCCCGGCCCTGTCAGGTGTTTTACCGGCTAGGCCGGTAAAATACTGGCCGGGTGGCAACCCTAGGCTAGACATATTATAAGTTTCCGAGCTACCCCCAGTCATGTGACTTTTGCTCTGATAAACTTTAGTCACTCTTTACTGCTGCACTGCAAGTTGGAGTGCTATCCCTTCCCCTACCTACCTACCCTTCCCCCCCCCCAGCAGCCCATCAGCAGAATAATGGGAAGGTAACTAGATAGCAGCTCCCTAACACATGATAACTGCTCCCTGGTATATATAAGAACAGCAACTCCTTCAGTTACATGGAGTAGGAGAAACAACAGCCTGCCAGAAAGCAGTTCCATCCTAAAGTGCTGGCTCTTTCTGAAAGCACATGACCAGGCAAAATGACCTGAGATGGCGCCTACACACCAATATTACAAGTAAAAAAAATACACTTGCTGGTTCAGGAATTACATTTTATATTGTAGAGTTAATTATTTGCAGTGTAAACCGTGCAATTTAGAAATAAAAACGACATCATAAAAATCATGACAGAATCCCTTTAAGTATGTTTATAGGTTCATTGTTTCAGTTGGCACTAAAAGGTTTAAAGGTGTTTAGTAACCTCTGGGGGTATTCCCCCATACCCAAATAATTCTACCCACGTGGCCCTCCTGCTTTACAGGCTCTGCTCTCCATACTTACTGTTGTGTATTCAAAGTAATAGAGACAGTTATCAGTCAGGATGAACCACCTGCGCTTCCAGGTTTTTACTCTTCCTCCTAAAAAACAAAGATCCATGCCATTAGAACACCATACTTAATGCAGAGCACTTGTTGCATGCTAAGTCCTACAGGGGTCTGAGTTACAGGCACGTTTGCTTTGCTGCTCCTTGTCTTGCTTTTTCTGAACTGTAATTTAGGTGAAAAGTTTTTAGTAGCTTTTGTGTCATTTTTGACAAATATTTGTTTTCCAGCAAACAGTATCAAAGGACAGCCATGCAGCTGCATTAGTGTAGCGCCCATCATCCTCAGTCAGCAGGGAGTTGCACTTCACTGCACTTTTATGGCCGTGCATAGGATATATCTGGGCTAAATCATTCACTTGTGCTTCATGTTCTTGCACTGTAAATTCAATTTGAAAATATTGTCAAAAATGTGCAGCGGGTGCTTTTAGACAATGGATCACTGCAATTTGGAGCATTTCGTCCTCTACCCATGGAGCAACCAATGGCCTTGACAACAAAACACTCCAAACTGCCCCTTGTGCCATTGCCCTAAAAGTGAGGAGGTTTCCTCACAATTAAACTGTTGCCTGATTGCTTTCCTGTTAGTTTCAGACATTTCTCAGCTGGGGCACAGTATGGCTCTGCTGTTAATCTGTCTGCACAAAGAACAGAACTCAAGGCTCCCAGGGAAGAGGCATGTGTTCCTCCCAGCTGAGAAAATACAAAACATTAATGCGACAGAAAAAATAAAAAATAATTTAATCTCATTAAGAGCAGCATACGTCTTAACAAAATCTATCCCGCTTGCTTATTTAGTGGGGCTGAATAAAAGCGTAACTCTTTCACTGCTGGGTTTGAGGTACTACCAGCACTGAAGGGGTTTTGCCCTGTAAAATGGAATGAAGTGACCAGACCTCCCCTATAAAGCTTATCCCAATCAGAGGATGTCTGCACTGCTTCCCATCCAGTGGCGCACAAAGGTTTTCCCACCAGGCCCTGAATTAAAAAGAAAGGGAAAAAATCTTTCCGAGGAGAGAGAGAACTAAACAAACAAACGTCTGGATACAACAGTGAAATGACAGCACAAACAGCAGCCAATGGATAAGCAGACCAACCAGAGTGAATTAGAAGCCGAGATGTTAAAAAGCTGCAAAAAAATGCATGCTTCTTAGACCCAATGCTTGGTGCCCTACAATGTGAATTTCTACCGGTGCCTAGGGGTAATGGCTCTCCCAGTTGCCTGCAAGGTTGTTATAGGGGATCTAGCCAGGGAACAAGTGATGCTTGAGTAGAATCATGCACTCATTTCTCAGCTCCGAGGGACTGGGACATTCCTATACTGGCTGTTTCTTCGGTTGCGGAGCCGGAGCATCCAGAGAGTAACCAGTTATGGAATAATGTCATTGTTATTAAATGTTACTCCTAGATTAGGAAATTGCATCATGTCCTTTACCAATACCTATCACACAATATTGTCTGAAGCATCTGATAGCGCCCCAGGCCCCTCCTCTGCCCCTTGCATCCCCATATCTATATCTATACAGCACCACTGCAGAGACTCAAGTGTGCAATATGTTCCTTCATCACAAGAGGCACCGCCCACCCACGACAGCCAATTAACCTCTCAGAAAACATAAACCCAAATAGTAATTTATATTTGTTATTTTGTGGCAGAAAAAAAAAACCCAGTTCCATCACTATGACAGCATTTTTTTATTACTCTCTGCCTCCATGGGGACACTGAGTAAAAAGGGAATGACGTTCCCCTGAGATTAATGTGTGGTTGCACTAAGCACTATACGGCAAGTCACTTATGCACAATGCCTCAAACAAGCAGCCATTTAAAGGAATTCTAATGGAAAATGAAAGAACATCATGTAAAATTCAGAGACAAGTCTCCAAGGAAGGTCCTGTGTGGCCAAATTTGGGCCCGATCAAGTAAGGTCCTGTGTGGCCAAAATGGGGCTGATCTGGACCCTAAAAAAAAGATTGGTTGAGTTCAATGAATAGGGATTGTGCTGAACATACTTTGTGTCCATTGTTTTAAAGGATCAGTAACACCAAAAAATTAAAGTGTTTTAAAGTAATGAACATGTAAGGTACTGTTGTGCTGCACTGGTACAACCGGTGTTTTGCTTTAGAAACTCTATGATAGTTTATATAAACAAACTGTTGTGTAGCCATGGGGGCAGCTATTAAAAGCTGAAAAAGGAGAAAAGGCACAGGATGCTCAACAGATACAGGGCAACAGTACATTACATTGTCATTCTTTTAAAACACTTCATTACTGTTCCTTTAACTGTGAAAAATCAGGGTGTCCAGCATTTGTGTTTGTTGAGCTAAAAGCCCAGGATCCCATTGACAGCCAAAAGCTGTTGGGAAGTGTTGGGAGTCGTCTTTTAAAAACAGCTGCAAGTTGGCCAAACTGTTTGCTTAGCAACTGTGCATTGTCCCCAACTGCCTGTTCTCAAATCTGCATATTATAAGTTCTAACAAAAAAGTACAAACTAAATGCTCAAATTAGAATTGCTTCCTGCAATCTCACAGAAAGCCAAAAAGAGCTCTGTGGCGCCATGAAAACCATTCTAGCACGAAGGCCCATGCCATTTCTATCCAACACCAGCCCCAAGCCATAAGGTTAACCCACTTCTAAAAACAAATCAATAAGAACGTAATTATATTAGAGAAAAAGGGGAATGTTATTGGGTAAAATGAGAAAAACTGTGAACAAGGCCAAGCGAATAAGGCCTCCCTCCTGTTTAAGCAATTTTGCCTCCCGATGTGGAAAATAAATCTTCACGCTAGAGAGCCAAAACAGATGTAAGGACACAACTAGTTTCCTCAAACTAATGTGCTGGACAAGTCAGAAGAGATGAAAGATTATACATAAGCAAGACTAGAGGGCAGATTCACTAAGGGTCGAATTTCGAAGTTAAAAATACTTCGAAATTCGACCCTCGAATTGAAATCCTTCGACTTCGAATATCGAAGTCTAAGGATTTAGCGCTAAACATTCGATCGAACGATCGAAGGATTTTTCGTTCGATCGAACGATTAAATCCTTCGAATCGAACGATTCGAAGGATTTTAATCAAACGATCGAAGGAAAATCCTTCGATCAAAAAAAGCTGAGCAAGCCTATGGGGACCTTCCCCATAGGCTAACATTGACTTCGGTAGGTTTTATCTGCCGAAGTAGGGGGTCGAAGTTTTTTTTAAAGGGTAAGTACTTCGACTATCGAATGGTCGAATAGTCGAACGATTTTTACTTCGAATAGTTCGATTTCGTTCGACTTCGATCGAATTTAACCAATTCGATGGTCGAAGTACCCAAAAAAAACTTCGAAATTCGAAGTTTTTTTTATTCTAACCCTTCACCCGAATTTAGTGAATCGGCCCCATGGTTTTAGCTATCCAGTTTCAGGCTTTCCATTAAAGGGGTGGTTCGCCTTTACATTAACTTTTAGTATGTTATAAAATGGCCAGTTTTAGCACCTTTTTAATTAGTCTTCATTATTTTTTTTTATAGTTTTTGAATTATTTGCCTTCTTCTTCTGAATGTTTCCAACTTTCAAATGGTAGTCACTGACCCCATCTAAAACAAATGCTCTGTAAGGCTACAAATTCATTGTTACTGCTACTTTTTATTACTCCTCTTTCTATTCAGGCCTCTCCTATTCATATTCCTGCCTGCGATATTCAATTTGGACCCTAGTAACCAGATGGCTGAAATTGAAAGCTGGAGAGCTGCTGAATAAAAAAAGCTAAATAACTAAAAAAAAAATACAAATATAAAAATGAAAACCAATTGCAAATTGTCTCAGAATATCACTCTATACATCATACTAAAAGTTAATTTAAAGGTGAACAACCCCTTTAAAGCAGGGTTGGATGCCCTCAGCATCCACAGACATATTGTGGATCAGCTTTAAATAGAATAGAGCCAGTGAAGCTGTTGTTTAGCAGATAATGGACTGGCAAATTATACAGCACTGCAACAGGACGTCATTCTGCTATATAAAACATCTATAATACATCCATATTTTTTCACAATTCCACAATACACACCAGCTACCCTGTTGTCGATCAGCAGCATGTGTACTAGAAGCAAACAGCACCAGAGAGCAGAAGTAAAACCAGAATAACATTAGGCTCACCAATTCTGCCTTAGATCTTACCATACAGCATAGATGTTTTGGGGGGCAAAGCTGAGATGGTTCAGGGGGACCATGGCCTGTGCAATGGCCTTGTGTTGCCTAAGTGGGCCTATTTCTCCTTTAAAGGAACAGTAACAACAAAAATGAAAGTGTTTTAAAGTAATGTAGTGTTATGCTGCACTGGTAAATCTGGTTTGCTTGCTTCAGAAAAACTACTATAGTTTATATAAACAAGCTGCTGTGTAGCCATGGAGGCAGCCATTCAAAGCCAAAAAAGGAAAAAAGGCACAGGATACACAGCAGTTAACAGATGCGCTCTGTAGCATACAATGAGAATCTTCTACTTATCTGTTATCTACTGTGTATCCTGTGCTTGAATACACAGCAGCTTGTTTATATAAACTATAGTTGTGTTTCTGAAGCAAACACACCAGTTTTACCAGTGCAGGGCAACAGTGCATTATATTGTTATATTATATTGTGTTAAAACACTTTAATTTTTTTGGTGTTACTGCTCCTTTAAGCTCTATTCAGCTATCCACAAAAAGAAGAAATCTGAGATGTAATGTAATTACTTGTCTTTCTTGAATTTAAAACATCATGACCCCAGCAATCATAGGGAAGCATGATTATAAAACTAGTTTTCCTTATGTTATTGTCAGGATTGAACTGGCTTGCCAGGGAAACATGAATTTCCTGGTAGGCCCGGTCCTACTGAACTCTTTACTATACACTAGTGATGTGCGGGTTGAGTAAAATCTGACCCCCGCCCGAGTCTGATTTCCGGGTTCCTTTTCTAAACTTGTGCCTGCCCCGCCGATGATGTCACAAAAGAGGCGTGGTGAGCAGGCGCGCGTCTATAAGGAAGCCGGAAGTTGGTAGTGCAAGGTGGCAGGGAGAGCAGGAAGAAGAGCTCAAATGGGGGTGCGAGGTCGGGCCCGAACCCACCCGACTTACAGGTAAACTCGCGGTTCCCACGGGTATCGTGGCGCACATCACTACTGTACACACCTGAGAGCTATACCATTTACAATATATTACATGTCTGATGAGCCCTAGGAGGGCCCTATACATACTGTACAGGTCTTTTCCTATTCATCCCCCAATCTGCCAATAAAACCATTGTCTGATAGCTAGAGGCCATTCATTCGACCAACAGAATGCACGGCTGCAGAACAAAACACTATAAAAACACTTAAGCGAGTCAAGCAGCTAATCAGAATGCTATAGAAGCAGGCATTACATATTGTCCCAAGACTAGTGATTGTTACCTATGGATCTGTTTGCTGCTCATTTACAGCTGCTGGGGGATGTTGGGCAATGAATTTAAAGGGGTTGTTCACCTTTAAATAGAGTGATATTCTGATATTTGTAATTGGTTTTCATTTTTTATTATTTGTGGTTTCTTTAGTTTTTATGCAGCAGCTCTGCAGTCTGCAATTTCAGCATTTTGGTTGCGAAGGTCCAAATTACCCAAGCAACCTGCATTTATATGAATAAGAGACTGGACTATGCATAGGAGAGGGCCTGAATAGAAAGATAAGTAATTAAAAGTAGCTCAAACAATAAATGTGTAGCCTCACAGAGCATTTGTTTTTACGTGGTGTCAATGACCCACATTTAAAATCTGGACTCAGAAGAAGGCAAATAATGCAAAAACTATTAACAATAAATAATGAAGATCAGTTGAAAAGTTGCTTAGATTTGGTCATTCTATAATATACTGAAAGTTAACTAAAAGGCAAACCACCCATTTAAGTAACAGGCTATGGTTCCCATTAAACAATTATCTAGATTACCCCTCCAATCATTTTATGCAAGCAACAAGATTTATACAAGGCAGCCTTTATTACGACATAGGTAAATCACACCAGCGAGAACCTTTAATTAGGCAACATTAAGGATTAGAATATTATACAATCTCCACTGATGCAATCTTCTTTGCTTCCGTTTATGTTTATCAATTGCCATAAACACACTGATTAGTTGGCCTTTCATCCGGTAAAATCTTGCTTGCGTGCTTTCTGTCACAGTACATTATAAAGTGCGGTGACAACATATTTCAGATTTAACCCCGCTTTATAGTCGGATTATAAACTCTCACTGAGCCTTTGTGCTCATTTGATTCAGAATTTTAAGATGTAAATGCGTGGTTAATGGCAACCTGTATTGCACAGGCATCTCTCAGTAAAGCCTCCCTGCAAACTATGTTTAGCATAGGTAGTACTCAGTATTACATACAATCCCTAAAAACATTTTAGAATCTAAAGTATTTTTAAAGGGAAACAATAATGGGCAAAAGACGAATTGGAGAACCCAGGGTTCCCATTAGTAATAACCAGATCAAACTTACAACCCACATCCAGACCCAAACAAGCCCCTATTCTCCAATGATTTGGTAACTTGAAGAGGAACGATCGCACAAATGAAAATTTAATATAAGCTTCATCATACTGAAATAAAACTTTGTAAATACAATCAATTAAAAAATCCTGTATCGTTTCTGAAATAATCAAATTTATGTTCACTATCCCTCTCTCAGCATCTGTTTCTCTTCATTCAGCAGTTGGGTGTCAGATGAATTATTCCATATATCTTTTGCCTAGAAGATGTATTAGAGCTCACTCTATTAAAATCATCAGACATCATGTCTCTCTACATGCAGAATTTGTGCAAAAGGCAGTTATTTTGTTATATTTTGTTTGTACTGGAATCAGTTATTTGAGTGAGCTCTAATACATCTGCTAGGAACAGGAGGCCCCCCCTATAAGATATATTAGATAGAGAGAGGAATAGTGAATATAAACGTGATTATTTCAGAAATAATGCAGACTTTTTTTTATTATATTTAGAAAGTTTCTTACTTCAGTATGAGGAAGCTTATATTAAATTTTCAATCTCACGATATTTCCCCTTTCAGAGATAAGTGGCAATTTGCAAATATGTCAGCTAGATGGTTTGGAACAGGAGAAGGACTGAATTCCAAACCCCCGAATCCTTTGTGAAAGATTCGGGCGAATACCAAACTGAATCCTAATTTGCATATGCAAATTAGGGGTGGGAAGGGGAAAAACATTTTTACTTCCTTTGTGACAAAAAGTCATGCGATTTCCCTCCCTGTCCCTAATTTGCATATGCATATTCGGATTCGGTTCAACCTTTTGGGCCAGCCTGCAAAACACTGATTCACAGCAGTATGATCATTTTTGGATCTATCTAAGGCAGTGATCCCCAACCAGTAGCTCGTGAGCAACATGTTGCTCCCCAACCCCTTGGATGTTGCTCCCAGTGGCCTCAGAGCACGGGCTTATACTTGAATTCCAGGCTTAGGGCAAGTTTTGGTTGCATAAAAACCAAGTGTACTGCCAAACAGAGTCTCCTGTAGGCTGCCAGCCCACACAGGGGCTACCAATAGCCAATCACAGCCCTTATTTGGCACCTCCCAGGAATATTTTTCATGCTTAAAGTGTTGCTCCCCAACCCTTTTTACAATTGAATGTTGCTCATGGGTGAAAAAGTCAAATTAACCACTCTGGAGAACCAATATCATCAAACAAGTGATCGTTTATTTGGTAGCACTACATGTTTCGGATCTATCTGATCCTTCCTCAGGTGCCAGTGTTCACCTGAGGAAGGATCAGATAGATCCGAAACATGTAGTGCTACCAAATAAACAATCACTTGTTTGATGATATTGGTTCTCCAGAGTGGTTGATTTGGATTTATGAAGACAAGGAGAAGTGGTGGCTCCTATGCTCTGTTCGAGGAAACTTACACAGTGAGGACAAAAATAGGGCCATTTACCTACACCTGATTGATCTATCATGGGTGAAAAAGGTTGGGTCCCCTGATCTAAGGTGTCCATCTTGTGTTTAGCAAGGTGTCCATTCATCAGAATGTTTATGGCTGCTTTCCTATTGGCTACTAGTGTTCAGCTCAGGGGTCCTAAGGTTATCAACAAAAAGTAGTTCTAAATACAGTATTTAGAATTTGGCAAGGTTCCACATCTATCAAATAAATATTTAGCATGGTTTATAAATTTTCTCTCATGCCCTATTAAGCTTCTTGTTTAGAATGAAAAATGTCCGTGTCTTTTAGAGAGACTGTATCCTGGATCAGGTTAATGAATGAATAAAACAGTCACTGCTTCCTTTGAAGGTTTGTTTTTCCACACTAGAACCTGGCAGAGGAGTATAAATGGTGGGCTCAGTTTATTCCATGGTCCATTAAGGACAGATGTTTCCTACTGGATTTACATGCAATCATTCTCTTAACCCATCACATTCCAAGAAGAAGAAAATGATAACAGTTTGTGGGTAAGGTTGAAAAAAAAAAAAAAAGGTAATGCACAGTTGCACACTTGTATATTTAATGGACTTCTGTATGGAGATAGCAGGATATGCAGAGTCCATGTCTTGCTTGAGTACTGATGTAAAACAATCAAATTTGAAAAGCACTTATGTGATAGAAATCACACAGATCCAGGGCTTTAAATGACTCATTCTTGCATCTGAAGGCATGTTTTTTTCATAAAGTCTTGCTTATTAGTGGAGCTGGGAAAAGCAAAGTGCAAGGATCTCAAATGCAAAACCCTTGGGGAACAAAAGCCAGCCTAATGCACTCTAGCACTCTCTGGCCGTGAGGATCTGATCTGATGAAAGCCTCACTAAAAAATGGTGCTTGAATTAAATGTAATTAAATCAATGATCTCATTTGTCAGGTGACAGTAGAGCAGATACTGAAGCTGACCTGATCTCGTCTGTAGAGCCCACTGAGGTCTATTGGGAATTCAATGACCAGGAAAGTGCAGGACTGAGATCTATGGTTGGCCAAAGTCTACAAATACTACAAAAAAAAGTCTCTCGATGTTCACAGACCACATAAATCATGGGGGCTGCAAGACACTAATTATTTATCTTTCTATTCCCTAAATCAGTAATGTGCAAATGAAGTCTCTTGTCACCGCCACCATATTTAAAGCTTTGCCTTCACTATAACTAACCCCCTCCTTACCAGAAATAGCAATGGGACCTCAAAATTGATTATATCTTAAAACAAGAGGGAGGCAATTATTATAATGAACTATGTGGATACAGAAAATGTGAGCCTTGAAGAGAGATAAGACTGTCAATCAATAGCACCAAACATTTCTGCTCTGCATATCCATTGCAACACAATTGCAACACAACAGCTTGTTTATATCTCTGCAGCTCACACTATTAAAGTGTCCCTGTCACCCAGACATAAAAAGCTGTATAATAAAAGTCCTTTTCAAATTAAACATGAAATCCATTTTTTTATTGAAGTGTTCATAGCTGTTGTAAACTCATTTAAAAATCTCAGCTATCAATGAAATATTGCCTGCCCCTCCTCTATGCCCCAGTGCATGGGGATGGACATCAGGTCCACAATTCTGGTGCACAAACAAGATTCTGAGATGATGCAAGGCTTGTCTTAATAATAATGTCCACAAAATGGCTCCTGCCTGCTTGCTGTAATTATGAATTCCCAGACTGAAGGAAACAAGATTCAAATAATGTATATTGTGTAAATAAAGTTCATATTACTTGACTAATGTGATAAAATAGGATTTTGAATAATTCTTTTGGGTGACAGGTCCCCTTTTTAAGGCAGGTATTGAAAGAATGAGTGCTCTGTGTCTTTATTAATATGCTTCTTTAAGGCAGTGAATCTCAAACAGTGCAGCTCGCCCTTCAAGGTCTGTGGATTGGGAGATCAATCCTGAAGGCTAGGAGAAGGCCTATTAATGCTGCAAGAAACCTGGAATTTCATCTGAACGGTCAAAGATGGGCTGACAAAAGCTGAAACTGGGCCCCTCCAGACAGATTTAGCAGGTTATTGGCTCCCATATGCGGCCTTCCCAACAGCCTGCCCAAATGCTAGCAGGGTTTGAAGGTGACATAGTTGATAAGTGTATTTTTTCCAACACATTTCCATTATTTCTGAAGAATGTCAAATTTACATGACTCCATGTTTCCACTAGTTTTATCTTTACTTGAGTGTAAGCTCCCATGGTAATGAGTTTTGTCCAGGCCGGGAGCCACCAACCTTAAAGTGGGAATGGCTAGAACCAACCTGAAGGCAAGAACATCAGAAATGTTTAAAGTGCTAGACTAAGGGGCAGATTTACTAAGGGCTCGAGTAAGAATTTTAGAGTTGGGATTTTTGGTAAAAACTCACAATTTTGAGTTATACATTTACCAGCTCGAACTCAAATTCAAATGTTTGATTTGTTACAGTCAGACCCTTTGTAAATTCAAATTTCACTATTCTCCACCTAAAAACGGCAGACTTCATGTAGAAGTCAATGGCCAAGGTCCCTTAAAGGAGAAGGAAATCCCCAGGGCGCTAAACCCCTCCCCCCCTCCCCTGTGCTGCCCCCCCTCCCTCCTCCCCCCTGGCCTACCTGTCCCCCTGGGCAAATGCCCCTAACTTTTTACTCACCCCTCTGCGCAGGTCCTGTCCACGGAGTTCGCAGTCGCCATCTTCTCCCACGCGCGTCTTCTTCCTGCTCTGACCGGCGTCTTCTGGCGCATGCGCAGTAGGAACAGGTACCGGTACGGCTCTACTGCGCATGCGCCGAATGTCACGAAGTGAAATCGGAAAACTTCGTGACATTCGGCGCATGCGCAGTAGAGCTGTACCGGTACCTGTTCCTACTGCGCATGCGCCAGAAGACGCCGGTCAGAGCAGGAAGAAGACGCGCGTGGGAGAAGATGGCGACTGCGAACTCCGTGGACAGGACCTGCGCAGAGGGGTGAGTAAAAAGTTAGGGGCATTTGCCCAGGGGGACAGGTAGGCCAGGGGGGAGGAGGGAGGGGGGGCAGCACAGGGGAGGGGTTTAGCGCCCTGGGGATTTCCTTCTCCTTTAAACTATTTGAAGATTTTAATAGTAGTGACGAGCCACGTTTTGTCATGAAATGATGTCCAATCGACTTCAATGGGAGAAAAAAAAATGACGCTTATCAAACAAAAAGTGACGCTCAAAAGTCGAGGTTTTTTTTTTTGAGGAAAACTCCGATGTATTGCGCTGGAATTTGACTCAAACTTGAATTGTGAATCAAATCAAATTTATTAGAGTTTAAAAAAAATCACATTACTCTAAAATTCGACCTTTGATAAATAACCCACTTAGAGTAGGCAAAAACAAAAAACAAGGTTATTACGTCTTTTTTTCCCCTGTATTGTATGTGTCGCCAGTACTGTTAGTATTTTCTCTAGACAATATTAAATGAGCAGTTACTATGAGAGCACAGGTCAGAGTTGTGGATTAATTGTATAATGTATTTACCAGACTCTTTCTGCTTTGGATTGTATATACTCCCTCAGCACACGAGTTATTCTCTGTCCCTCCTAGTAAGAGCTGAGATCATTTTTAGTCTCTGCTACTTGAGCTGCATGGGGAAACTGCCCAGAACTGAAGGCTTTTTGTGGTTCGCAGGAAGTAAAGTGATCGTGTCCCCTCTTCCTCCGAATAGAATTCCCAACTGCCTACTTTCAATCAGGGACTGGTAAATCTCCCCTGGTATTAACCAGTTGCCATTAGAATATTAAAAAATCAAAGCTTGGCAGATGGATCAAGGAGAAGGTTGTTTTTATTTTCTACTAGAAAGCAAAAAATAGAAGAAGCAAATGATGATTATTTATGTGGAAATAAAGCACTATTCTGTGATTTATTTGTATTTTTTTTTACAATCTGCCCAAAAATAAAGGAAAAAAATAAATAAAGAAGGAGCGGAAACTCGAACGCAAAGGTGAATGAGAAACGTAAAAAAGTGCGTGGCTGATAGCATTTGTGTACGTACCTCCTAATGCAGAATAAGCAGAGACAGCCAGTCACAGAACAGAAAGGTGAAAGGTCATAGGCCATAAGGAAAACAAGAAGGCACATTTAAACCACTCATTAAAAATCATAGCCAAAAAACCAAATCAATACAAACTCACAGAGAATATGGAAAAATAAAAGACATACAAAAATAATCACCGTTCCTAGATAAAAAGCATTGCTGCAGAAAACCATCTTGAATTGTCACACGTTGAGGTACAGCTATTATATCAGAATATATTTATATATATATATATAAAGAATAAACACTGTGCCCACGTAAATATAAAGGATATCAATGTACGCTTGCAGAGTGGAAAACAATGATTGTGTGTAATGAAAGCAATTCCAACACAGGGATTTTTATCACATCCCTACAACGTGACAGGCTTAGACTACAGAGTAGAAGGAAATGTATGTTTTGTAGAACTGGTGCAAAGGCCAACTGCAGTAGAAGAGAACTAACCACTTGGATTTCAAATGATGGTCTGGAATACAGCTATAGGATCTGTTATCCGGAAACCCGATATCCAGAAAGCATCGAATTATGGAAAGGCCATCTTCGATAGACTCCGTTTTATCCAAATATTTAAAAATGATTTCCTTTTTCACTGTAATCATAAAACAGTACTTCATCCCAACTAACATATAATGAATCTTTATTGGAAGCAAATCCAGCCTATTGGGTTTATTTAATGTTTACACAATGATTTTCTAGTAGACTTAAGGTATGGAGATCCAAATTACGGAAAGATCCATTAGCCAGAAGACCCCAGGTCCCCATCATTCTGGATAAAAGGTCCCAAACCTGTACTGGTAATCTAGGTGAAATACTGATCATCGTTTTAATACAATTCACTATAAAATAAGGAATCACTTTCTCTCTCCCTCTGCAGCAGCTGTTGCTGTACTACAACTCCCAGCACATAAACCGGTTTCACATCTTCCATTTTCCTGCTAATTGCATTCATGCCAACATAAGTGACACTGTTGAACTGTATCAAGCCAAACAGTATTGACTTTGACACTTCTTTACCTTAAAGAAAGGAATCAGACACAATAAAAACATACAAATGACATATGGTAAGGGCAATCAATCTCCACTAAATGAATACTTCATGCTTGGCAATGGTTGGTTCCCCTGAGAAGAGAGAGCCCCACCTTGTATGACATCACCATGACAAGGCTTGGTTGTCACTACAGATGCTACTCTGAGACTGTCTGGGAATCTAATGGACATGCATAGAGAGTGAGACAAGCAATGCAAGTACAAATAAACCAGGATGTAGAGAGAACATCCACCCAGAGACCCACCCAGACCAAATGGAAACAGGCTTAGAGTAGCTCAATTGGCCACATAATATACTGACAAAAACCTGCAGATTTTTAACTACTGGGTCCCCATTTAATTATGTAAAAGCA
Source organism: Xenopus petersii (assembly GCA_038501925.1). Lineage (NCBI taxonomy): Eukaryota > Metazoa > Chordata > Amphibia > Anura > Pipidae > Xenopus > Xenopus petersii. Next base: position 27,445,616 of record CM076688.1, read on the forward strand.
TTGAATCCAGTGGCACATCATTCATTCAGTGCTGTAGAAAATTTGATAAGGCAAAGATGGGAAGGAAGTATTAAATGTAATAGAACCCAGATTCCCTTACCAATACAGAGCCGAGCTTAAACTGACAACCAAAACCGCAGGCAGATACAGTATAAGCTGTCATGAATATCAGCATGATATCAGGCGTATCAGTGGCTCGCTGTTGCCTTGCAGTGCTGGGGTCCTGAGTTCAATTCTGATCAGAGTACTCAATACTTGTGTACGTCTCCATGAGGTATTCTAGTTTCATTCCTCAACTGGCCCCTGGAGAAAGTGATCCGCGTGTGTATTTGATTTGGGCCCATAGACTGTAAGTTCCAATGGAGGGTTTAAAGTGAATTATGTATAGAGTGCAGGGTCAAGTTCTGTCTGCACCCAAGGCCCAGCACCCAGTGATCCTAACCTGCATACATCCTCCCTGGCAGTTATTTAAGTCCCCCCACCATCTACAACTAGATCACCTGCTTTATATTGCCTACCCATAGTTCCGGTCCTGACTGCTGCTGGCAATATATAAAGTACAGCAATATGGCATGGCAATGAAATCTTCCAGTGATACTGCCTCTTCTGTTCAAGGTCTAGAATCTAACCAATTTATTACAACACCTCAAATCATTTAAACAATTGTATCAACATATTCCCATTTACTCTTACTTATTTCACCCTCACTAATTACTGTTCCCCCCTTAAAAAATGTATTGTTTCAAGCCCTTGAATGGCCTGCTAGACACAATTTATATATACCGTTGCCAAATGTCCCTGAGATGAAAAGCCCTTGGTCGGCTTGCACCCATTTGCTTTCATTACTGCAGGCACCTGCACTGACCACAGAGAATTGGTTAAAGTGTAAGACCAGGGCAAATTTTTTTCTTACTATATTTGGTGAGGGCCCCTTTAGGTCAAGCACACTGGGTGGTGATTCCCTGGTGCCTCAGTCTGACACTGGCAGGGCAACAATTCCTGTTTAAAGACTGCTGGGTTCTGTTTCACATTCCAACAGGGATACAGCATTTTATCCACATTAGAATACAATTTTAACAGAATATTACAATTTCACATCAGCTTTAATTCAGATTAAGCACTAATGCAGCTAAACAAACTCAGCAACGGAGTCTAAAACAAGAACATCTGTGCACTGAAACCTAGTGCTCAGCTAATGTATTGGGGAGAAGTCATCAGGGACCCAGTTTGCTCCTTCAGCCTATAATTAGGACAATGATAAAAAGTGGTGGGCACACAGACGTATCGGTTATTTGGTTACAAAGTCCCTGACCACAGCCCCTTAAATACAGAATAAACTCTGTACACTGATTTCAGATGCAATATGTACATATCTTTATTAAAGGAGAAGGAAAGGCTAAAATTGCATACTGTAAGCTTTATCAGAAAGGTCTATATAAATACATCAGTAAACCCTCAAAGTAATGCTTCTCTGAGTCCTCACATTTCTTTCCTTCTATTGTGTACACATGGGCTTCTGTATCAGACTTCCTGTTTTCAGCTTAAACCTCCAGGGCTAGGGCTTGAACATGCTCCGTTTGCTCCTCTCTCCCTCTCCCTTTTCCCCTCCTTCCAACCTGCTGTAATCTGAGCCCAGAGCTATGCAGGGAGAGACTCAGGCAAGAAGTGATGAAACACCAAGCCAATATGGCAGCTGAAATCCTAAACACACACAGAGAGTGCTTCTACAGAGCTTCTAAAGCAGTGATCCCCAACCAGTAGCTCGTGAGCAACATGTTGCTCACCAACCCCTTGGATGTTGCTCCCAGTGGCCTCAAAGCAGTTGCTTATTTTTGAATTCCAGGCTTGGAAGCAAGTTTTGGCTGCATAAAAACCAGGTGCACTGCTAAACAGAGCCTCAATGTAGGTTGACAATGCACATAGGGGCTACTAAATGGCCAATCACAGCACTTATTTGGCACCTTAGGAACATTTTCATGCTAGTGTTGCTCCCCAACTCCTTTTACTTCTGAATGTTGCTCACGGGTTCACAAGGTTGGGGATCCCTGTTCTAAAGCATTCTGCAGAATACAGTGTTATAGCTTGCACTATTGTGACTAATCTATTGTTAATAAACTGCTTTGGTAGCTTTCCTTCTCCTTTAATTGCCATTGGAAATCACCAGGAGGATTTGTTAATTGTGATGTAGTTTCCTGTGATTGGGCTATTTTACATATGTTTGTATTTTACATTTTTACACTTGATAAAGGGTTGTTATACCCGAAACATGTCGTGTCTATAAATGCCCATTGCAGTTATTCTGCCTTTGGCCGTATCCTTTCCTATATACAATATTGAAGTTGCACATACGTTTGGACGGGACTGGAAAGGTGGCCTTGCTGAAAGGCAACTGTTGGGTATGTATTTGTTATTGAATGTAAGGTCTTTGCTGTGAACCTCACTAAAGTAAGTTGTTTGATTTGAGTCATAAAATCCTTTTTGCACCTTTATAGATCAGCAATTTCATGTTATAAGAATGGCTGCATACTGTTGGTCAGTGTTATTAATTAATATCAAAAGCCAATCAATCTTTTTGCATCAGCCTTTCAAAATTCCACTGCTACATCAGCAGTAGAGTCCCATAGAGACTCAGAGGAGAGTCCCATAGAGACGCAGAGGAGAGTCCCACTTTTGAGAAGCTGGGATATAGGACAGGACAACTAATATTTAATTCAAAATGTCACATATAAGTTAAATAGAATCCTAGAAAAAATAACAAAAGCTTTGAATGTAAACTGTGCCAGAAAGATCAAAAAGGTACAAATTGTTTCATTAAATTTTTGGGATATCCTTATTTACAATATAGCTTTCATATGTTTCCTACCAATTCTAATTTAACACAAATATTTAATAGCAAACATTATGAATGTGTTTTTTTACTCACTTCCTATTACACTGTCCACATTTACTTCCTGCTCAATACCCAGACATATGGCATTCAATGAAGATATATATTTCAATAAGCTTGATATGTCATTCCAAAGTGCCAAATGCCTATAAGAATGTCATTATTCAAATCAATAGAATGCCAGAAAGCAACCAATGTTTTACTCACAAACAAGGTTACTGGCAGCAGGATACGGGATTCATAATATGTATAAAGGCACATCATAGAGTTTAGGGCAACAATAATCAGAGGGAGAGAAAAAAGAGAAATCAATCAAACCCCGCCCCCCTCCAGATTTCATTCTACTGACCTAATTTTAAGAGCCAGCCTTCTCTGTCTGGGTTGAAAAATGTGTGTGTCAAGTCGTTTCCATCATCCTCGGGAATTTTGAACGGTTCATTCTTAATGCTTTCATATAAATTCTGTAAAAGAATCATACAGATTCTGAAATGAATATAACCAAACAAATCACGACACGTATAAATCAATAATTTCAATATAACGCCTCATCTTTATTTTAACAGTACTGCCTTGTTCTGTATTACTATAAAGAGGAGCTGCATGCTCTTTCCACTAAACTCGGCTCACTCAGGCAAGAGTTACAACTGATCATTGGGATACCTCCTCCAGCAAAATAGCCGCCTGAAATTAGTGTGACGTCTGCACAATCTCTGTGATTAGATGGGAACATTTTAATTTAGCTAGAAGCATATTCCAATGGATCAAAACCAAAACACTAAGCTGTTAGAATATAGCAGAGTAAATAATCAGAAGATACATCTAAGCATCTAGCAAGTAAGCAGAGCCACTGTTTGAACTGAACCGTTTTAATGAAATCAAGGGTAAGTAGTTTTCTGGACTGGGCTCTGGTACATATGTTTCCATCAGATGATGGACATGTATTTTAGAAGCACTTAGAACACTATGGATAAAGAAACATGGGTATTTCTATTCATTAAAGACTTTTATTTGCTATATACAGAATTATCTGGCCCAAACAATATCAATACACTTCAGTGAAGGGAGGGATAATGATAGATCTGTTAAATATGAGAACATCGAACTGCCAGGAATCCCCATGTATTTCTCAGCTTGATCTTTCATAAATAAGCCTGTTTATTTATTTATTTATTTTTTATAATGATTTATTTCTCTTCCATGAACGACTGTGCTGGACCAGGGTTTTTTCAGGGATCACCTTTGGCCCACAGTAATCAGCGACTTCAGTAATTAGCTTTACTGATTTATTAAGGATCGAGTTTTGTTTTCCATGAAAAATCTGGGTTTTCAAGGGTATTTTTTAGTTAAAAAAACAAAAAACACACATTTTTTGAGATTTATTATACCCCGACCCTGGAAATAGCTTGAATCTGAAAATACACCATCTAAAACCTGTCGAGGTCATGTCGAAGTCAATGGCAGAGGTCTCTTGAATCATTTGAAGATGTTAATAGCCTTCATGATGTTTACGTTTTTTTTTTTCGGAGGGTTTTGCTTGAACATTTGATCAATTCGAGCGATTTCAGTTTTTTCTCAGCGGAAAACCCGATCAATTCGAGTTTTCGGCTTCTTAACCCTGAACTTGTTGATTCTAATTTTTTTCCATCCAAGTTTTTTCTTAAATTAGAAACTATTTCAGTTGTGAGTTCATGAGTCTGAAAAAGTACACATAACTCAATACAATTCGACCTTTGATCAATAACCCCCTAAATGTCTAAAGAAAATGACAGCGGCGCTAATTCGCTAGCGTCTGCTTCGCCCACATCGCAACATTTCGCCAGGCGTAATTTTGCCTAGACAACGCTAATTCCTTAAAATGCGAAATTGTGTGCAGGGCGCAGAACGCTGGAGAAGTTGCGCTAACGTTAATCCGGCAAGAAGAGCAAAGTTACACTAGCGCTGGCTAATATGCAAACGGCGGGAAGTTAAAGTTGAATGGACGTATATGTTGCAGCAAATACAGTACACTACACAAGCCCAGGGAATCTTAATAAAAGAAAATAGAGTTGTTATAATGCCCTATACATGAGCCCAGTGTACAGTTTACGTGCCATATGTAAGGAAATGTAGGGGGGAAGCCATTTACCCAAAAGAAAATTACGCTTTTTTTGCAGCCTATCAACCTAAAAAAGGAAAAGACACCGTGTTTTTTTGGGAAGTCCTTTCTACTCTATTGCACTTCGCCTGGTCTGAGGTGGCGAAGGCAAGTCTGACGCAAGAGGTAACGTTCAGTCAAATCTGCGTCTTACTGAATTTGCGGAGTTACGTCCCTTCGCCAGAGCGTTAGAGTGCGAAGCAACGCTAGCATCTTTCTCTTTTGCTAGCGAAGTTACACCTGTGCCCGTAGGGAATTGGCGAAGCACCGAAATGACGTCACGCTGGCAAATTAACACTAGCGTTAGTCACTTCACCTTTTAGGGAATCTGCCCCATAGGGTTCATTTTGGCACTTTAAAGGTGTATGGTTTTTGGTAGCCTGAAAATGCAGTGTGCCTTTTTTATCCCCTTAGAAAATCATATAAATTGTCTGATCAGCGCACATTTTCAGTACGCTGTATGAAGAATATCAGTAATGCAATGCAATGTATCAGAAAACATTCAAATCAAATTTATTAATTTTGTTTTCCATCTCAAAGTTTAAAAACTGGAGTTTATGGCATTTAACAAATAACAGAATACTGCAAATGCCATATTCTTCAACAAGATAAGGAAAAAGAATTAGGGGTTGGTCAAATCTAATTTGTCCTAGGGAAATAAGATTATAACCAAGCAACTGTTTTTGTGGAAGAAGGGTGATGCAGTAAGTGTTCCATGTGCAGATGCTAGAATGACGTGCAAAAGTAATTATACCCATAAGCATGTTGGGTTCAAATGAGTGCATAAATCTAGTCTTTTATGTCCAGTCATTCTGATGAGCACAATTAAATAGTTTGGGTTATAGAAACAAATATTACAAGGCATTTGACATGGATTTGTTACAAAGTACAAGCCTTCCCCTTGGCTTGCCAGTGAAGCAGCCATTACTGCTTAATAAATAATGTTACGAAACATAACGATTACCAAAAGAACCACAAACTGGTTTTATTTTGGTTACAAATCTCAGCATACAAGGAAATATACAAAGGGACTTTGGACATACACATAGGAACTGAATGAACATAGCTGGTGGGAGGCAATTCTGAACTGTGTGATTCAGCCATCATATATGTCCATAGATGTTTGTACAGGTATGGGACCTGTTATCCAGAATGCTCGGGACCTGGGGGTTTCCAGATAATGGATCTTTCTGTAATTTGGATCTTCATGCCTTAAGTCTACCAGAAAATCATGTAAACATTAAATAAAAAAGATGGTGTTGCTTCCAATAAGGATTAATTATATCTTTGTTGGGATCAAGTACAAGAAACTGTTTTATTATGACAGAAAAAAAGGAAATTATTTTTAAAAATTTGGATTATTTGGATAAAATGTAGTCTATGGGAGACGGCCTTTCCTTAATTCGGAACTTTCTGGATAACGGGTTTACGAAAAACAGATACCATACCTGTAGTAAGCTGATGCAATCTACCACACCCTCCAAACATCTAATCCTACCTTCATTCTGGCTGATATTGCATATACAGAATTATTTGCTTTTTTTTTTTAATGAAGGCTTCACTTGTTTTACACAACATGAGAGTAATGACAAAGACATTCCTGATCTGATGTGTAAAAAAATAAAATCATCATCCAAATGCTTGTTAATGTTAAGAAATATAAAGACATCTGTGCTGCACAATCTACCACTTAACAGCAGTAATCAACTCAGATGAGGCTGAAAATGAAAAGGCTACTTACATTACTTGCTGGAGGCCTGGTTATAGCGAACGTTTTTGGAAAACTCTAAAGTGGTTTAACTGTGCCCAATAAAGGCTATGGTGGAGGCAAACTACCTATTGAAAGAGTTAATTGAGCCAGACAAATCTTTAGATACAATTTCTTTTTAAGGCTCATGCGCTTTTATGCTGCACGCAATGAAAAAGAACAAGTTCGCTCAACATAATCCTTTTTGCAGTGGATAACACTGCCAGGGCAAGTAAACAGCTAAAGACTAAACGCTGATCTTACCACAAAGAGGGGATTTTTTTTGTTTAGTAAAGCATACAAGGCATTGAATATAGCGAAGAGGGGAGGACACTGTCTATATAAAGAAGGCGATACACTTGCAGCTTACTAAATAGCACTAAAATAAAAAAAATCTTCCAGTATCTACCTGTATAAGAGCCTGTGAGACACAGCAGTGGGTGGGTTTATGGAATACTTGTTTTAAGAAAGCTTAAGTGCTGGCCTTCAGGTTAAACTGTACAATATTCATGAGTGATATCCACTTATCTCTTACAAGCCACAGATCTTATTACATGGTAAATGTTCTATGCCCTCCATAGGCCACAATTAAACAGCAACACTTGTAATTAGACTTGGACTGGACTGTTGCTTTTTACTATAAAAGCGGTATATATCATAGCTGAATCTGGCAATATGGTAGTTCCTACGCATGTATAAATGCCAATATGAAGGTTACATGATACCCAATGTCTTCATACTTCCCTGTACAGTTTAAGCAAAATGAATGGTGGATAAATATATAAAAATTTAGCTTGTGCAGGAATATGTAATAGATATTTGATCCCTAGAAAGGCCCAGTATGGTTATTGTATATTGCGCACTTCTTCAAATTCAACTAATTGTCAGAATGTCTGTTGATTCAAGAAAAACTGGAAACCAATACCTGGATTTGTGCAGCTAATGGGGTGATCCCAACTTTATTGCATGGTGCTCATGATACTATACACAAGATCAAACGTTTTCGCGACCCAAATGGCCCTTCCTCAGTGATGGGGGGAGGGGAAAATATTGATACAACCAAAGACTTTTTTTCCCCACATACTGTATACATATAAGTGTAGGTATCATGCTTTCCACTGGATTTAAAAAAAAAAAGAAGCTTTAACAGATGTGCAATTCTATCTTACCCGTAGTAATTCCTCTGGGAGATCCCCACCTTCATTAATACCACGATTCATGGATATAAACCGCTCTACGGATGGTTTATCCCTTACATTGGGATTATGCAAGCTGGTATTAAGCATGATAATTGCAAAAGACAGGACATAGCATGTATCTGCAGTAAAGACAGGGGCAAAAATGATTATGAGAAATAGATCAATTTTAACCATAAATCAGTACTTGCTTCTAACAAAAGAGTACAGAATATACTACAGGTATGGGATATTTATATGTTATTCAGAATGGGACCTGGGGGTTTTCGGATAATGGATCTTTCTGTAATTTGGATCTTGAGCTTGATTGAGTCTACTAGAAAATCATGTAACCCACTAGGCTGATTTTACTTCTAGTAAGGATTCATTATATATTAGTTTGGATCAAATAGAAAGTTCTGTTTTATTATTACAGAGAAAAAGGAAATCTTTTTTAAAATTTGGATTATTTGGATAAAATGGAGTCTATGGGACACGGCTTTTCCATAATTCTGAGATTTCTGTATAACGGATCCCATACCTGTACCTGTGGTTTATAAGGTACATAAAATACCCTAGTGTCATATTTCTTAACTTTGGGACCCCATATCTAGTAGGATGACAAATCACAGCATGTTTTATATGTTGTAGAATACTGTAAGTTGTTGTCTAGCAATAGCTGGAGCCCCAAGGTGAATAAATGGCCTAGTGAGAAAATCTCAGGAGTCAGACTTCACAAAACAGAGTAGGGCTTGACTTATTAGGGTCAGGGCGCACACTCAGATTCGGGGAGATTAGTTGCCCGGTGGCAAATCTCCTCTTCTTCGGGGTTACTAATCTCTCCCACTATACTATGTAAAGTATAAGGATATTTTAAGTCAATGAGGAGTTTCACAGTGAGGTCAAAAGCCAAGTGCTTCTGTACAGGTCATGGAACTCTCGGAGGTGACTTCCGACATCCTTATAATTTTTCAACAGGGGGTACTTTATTTATTGTAATACATACATTTCCGTGAGTCATGTGACAGAGAGTACATCACTAAGCACTGATTATAAAAGATTATAACAGATAACATCACTAAGCACAATTTATAAGGATGTAATTTACAAAATATTCATGGCTCTTGTGTATTATACACACACACTGATATGGACCAATAAGCTTTTTTGTTTTGTATAGTTTAGGCTTCATCAAGACCATGCTTGTTATTTATTCATAAATATTGAGCCCATCACTGCATTATGTAAGGACTGTAGTCCGGACTTCGAAAATGCCACTAATTCATATATTTATTTGACAGAGCAAAGTTGATGGCAAGCAAGCTGTGTATGGGTAAAAGATAACTTTGTTTCTGCCCATGGCTATGAATAAACCATAATTAAAACCAGACGCAAGATGTGTTTAGGGGAAGCTATCGCACTTACCTGTGGATTGAAAAACACCAGGATTGCATAGACAGTAACGAGATGCAAACGCTTCCATCATTCGGTCAATTTTCTGGGCTTCACCAGGTAGTCTGAAACTCCACAGAAATTGCCTACAGGACAAAACCACTTAGTGTTTCTCTTTTGAGTATCAAGAGACCAGAAGGGTCACTAAATTGCAATAGTAAGGCATAGGTAATATAACATCCAAATATCCCCTACCCAAGCCTGTAGAGTTGTTAGGTAAATGTTGGGCTGTGTAAAATTGCAGCATCTGGAGTACCAAAGTCTGCTGCAAAAAAGGCATACTGTGGCAATCCAAACTGATGGGCTTAACTGAACAGGTCAATACACAATATGAAACCAGCAGTATTCTAAAAATATCTGTTCTTCAGTTATGCAGTAAAAACTTATACCAAATATATGTAACTAAAAGCAACGTATAACTTAATGTGATCAATAGCAATCAGAGATTAGTTTGCGTGAATTTGAAAAGTTGTGTACAGGCATGGGAACGGTTATCCAGAATGCTCGGGACATGGGCTATTCTCGAATAAGGGGTCTTTCTGTAATTTGGAGCTCCATACTTTAAATCTTCTAAATAATCATTTAAAGGGGAAGGAAAGCTACCAAAGCAGTTTATAGCCAATAGATTAGCCACAATAGTGCAAGCTATAACACTATATTTATACTGCAGAATGCTTTACCATACCCGAGTAAACAGCTCTAGAAGCTCTGTTTGTTTAGGATAGCAATTGCCATATTAGCTTGGTGTAACATCACTTCCTGCTCACTCATAGCTCTGGGCTCAGATTACAGTGGGGAGGGGGAGGAACAAACTGAGCATGCTCAAGCCCTAGCCCTGAAGGTTTAGTCTGATACAGAAGCCCATGTGTACACAACAGAAGGAAAGAAATGCTGTTTCTTTTGACAGAGGACTCAGAGCAGCATTACTGGTGTATTTATAGAGACCTTTCTGATACAGCTTACTTAATTTTAACCTTTCCTTCTCCTTTAAATGTTAAATAAACCAAGTAGGATTTTCTGCCTTTAATCAGGATTCATTCTATCTATGTGGCGATCAAGTTCGATGTACTGTTTTCTTATTACAGAGAAAAGAGGGACCATTTTTAAAAATATGAATTATTTGATAATAATGGAGTCTATAGCAGAAGGTCATCCCTTAATTCAGAGCTTTCTGGATAACAGGTTTCAGGATATTGGGTCCTCTACCCATATATGACAATTTTGTATATCCTAGGAGAAAACAGCAAAGTAAGGCTGAACTTGGCTCGTGTTAGCGATCTTACTGACCTTAATGCCTGGACGAGGTTCAGATCAGCAAACTCATGGAGTTCAACAAACGCCTGAAGGACATGGATGTTGAAATCATCCCTTTCAGAAAGAAGAGAGAGGGGAGAACAGTTATAAATGACATTTTTTATGCAGTTGCCTGAACTAGATCTTCTTCTTGTTTCTGTAACATGAGAATATTGGCTTTAGAACGGACATCTTCTTACCTCAGCTTCCCCTACCACAATTTTCCACATTTACAACTGAGGAAGTTATATTTATAATTAGCAAGAACCACAGTGGTTCCCATTTTGCCAGTCTGCTGCCTATTGCACATTTAATATTCGCTTGTGTGCAGACCACCAGCAATTATAAAAAAACCCATAAAAGTTTTGTAGGAATGCACCAAATCCATACTTTTTCTGCTTGCTTGCATAAATAACCAAGTGCATCTCAAATCGACATGCTGAATGGCTAAGTAGCAATGCATGTACTGTAAATGCATATTGCATGGCTGTATAGGCACCAGTGCATCTAATTCAGTTATTTACAGGGGTCTGAAGGTTGTGCATATATTGTGGTACAAAGGTTGAAATGGTATCACTAGTGACAGGCAAATCTGACCTTTTTTGCTTCAGCGAAAATCCATGAAATTCTCGCCAAATGCACTGAAGTCAATGGGCGATAATTTTTTTATTTTCACTCATTGCAGACTATGGGAGTTTTTTTCACAGCGAAACCTGGTGGAAAATCTCCCTAGTTATCACATTCATGAAATGTAACAGTGGAAGTAACACTGCTAGTTCATGCAACTAGAAGAAGCAGATTGGAGTACAATTTCAACTAGTACAAAATTTGTAAAAAAATAAATAAAATTTACTGAGGCTCATTTAGAAACACTGGGCAAATCTGCAGCTTGACAATAATCCAAAGAAACCAATCAGTGATTAGCTTTTTTTCAGCCAGCTGCAGGTAGAACAATAAAAGCCAACATCTGATTGCTTTGCTATGATTACTGCCGATGTGCAAATCTGCCCAGCGTTTATGAATGACCCCCACTATGTTTTTGTAAAAGAAACATTCTATGCTTTTTGAAGGATTATGTTTCAGTATATTATTCATGCACCCTACTAAGGCAATCACTGTGGTAATTTGTGTTTATCTACACAAAAAAAAAGCAGAAACGTCACACGCAAACACTTCTCAGACTTTTCTCAGAGCCAGTATTCTTGTTTTGTCTTTGTGACTTTTCCCTGGAAAATGTATCACACAAACAATCAGAAGTTGGCCCATGTACCATTAGGGCAGAGATACACGCTGCGATTCGGGGAGATTAGTCGCCCGCGCCCAAAGTTGCCTCATGAAGAAACTTCTGCAACTTTAGAAAACTAAGTGCTCCGAGTGCCATCCCACGGCGGGAAGATTAGTTGCCCTGAAGAAGACCCCGGGCAACTAATCTCCCCGAATCGCAGCGTGTGTCTCTACCCTTAGGATGTTTAAAATAATAAAGCAACAATGTAACCGCTCTTCCCGCACTAAATGAGAAACATTTACCTTGCTATTGCTAGTGCACATTCATAAAAATAATATTACCTTCTGAAATATTCCTTAAAGTGTACTTTTCTAAAACGAAATACTTAAAGAGGTGCATTACTTTTGAGTTAACTTCTTGTATGTAATAGAATGCCCCATTCCTAGCAACTTTTCAATTGGTTTTGTTATATATGTTTTAAAGTTTATGAATTATTTGCCTTTCTCTTCTAACTCTTTCCAACTTTCAAATGGGGGTCACCGACCCCGGCAGCCGAAAAAGCTATTGCCCGTGAGACTTCAACTCTATTGTTATTGCTACGTTTTATGGCATATTCTATGCAGACCCTCTCCTATTCATGTTCCTGTCTCTCACTCGAGCCACTGCTAGATTCCTAGGGTAAACAAGACCCTAGCAACCAGATAGCAGCTGAAATACCATAACTGTAAAACCACAAAAATAAAACATTAAGACCAATTGAAAATTAATTGTCTCAGAATAACAATGTCTACATCGTACGAAAATTTAATTTGATTGTTAAAAACCCCTTTGAACGAATATTGTCAGCAACAAGAAAGTGATCTGCTGCAGTGTTTCCTACAGATCAGCTACAGAATCTACAGTTATTTTATAGCTGCTCCAATCATCAGTGAGTGAACTGTGTGTTAAAGCTGCAGGCATCATTATCAGTTCTGCCATGACCCCCCACCCTACATATAAATGAACAAAGAGGCATTACATACTTCACTCAACACCAGAGTATAGCAGTGCTGACAGGGACTGCTCTTAAGCTCATCTCTTTTGGATATTATTTTTAAACAGAGAGGAGACTTTTAAAGCCTGCTGATGCTTATAATGCAGCATATGTCCTATATTACATGAAAATGTTTTTGTCTATGCTTCTATAAAGAGCAATGTAAGACATTTGGCCTTCCTTGTCTAAGAAATAAAACCACTTAAACATAATCAAGACCGTGAATGTCTGTCCCCATGACTAGACAGCGGCTTAATTATTATTATAAACTAAAGAAGAAATACACACATTTGGTACAAGCAGTCATTTTTTTGAGGAGAAGGAAAATTTTACTTGTGGGTGCCAAATGTTAGGGTGCCTAACAGGGGCGTAAGTAAATGGAAGCAAACCCTGCAGCTGCAGGGGGCCCAGGAGATATAGGGGCCCCATATGGCCCTAATTAATGAGCAATTTCAACATATATTGATAAAAAAGGACAACCTCTGGATATGTAAAAGGCCCTTAAATTAATTTGCTGTAGGGCCCAGTAACATCTGGTTACGCCACTAGTGCCTAACTTTTGGCACCCCCAAGTATAACATGCCTTTAAGTTAACTTTTAGTATGTTATAGAATGGCCAATTCTAAGCAACTTTTCAAATGGTCTTCATTATTTAATTTTTTATAGTTTTTTTAATTATTTGCCTTTTTCTTCTGACTCTTTAAAGCTTTCAAATGGGGGTCACTGACCCCATCTAAATTCAAATGCTCTGTAAAGCTACAAATTTATTGTTATTGCTACTTTGTTTTACTCATCTTTCTACTGAGGCCTCTCCTATTCATATCCCAGTGTCTTCTCCAAATCAGTGCATGCTATGGTAATTTGCACCCTAGCAACCAGATTGGTGAAATTGCAAGCTGGAGAGCTGCTGAATAAAAAGCTAAATAACGCAAAAACCACTGGGTCGTTTAACATTCGTGGGGTGCACTTTCCCTTTAAGTAACACCTAATTGTTCTCTCAGTCTGCACACACCGCAGCCCTCATGCATGCGCTAATACACAGGGAAAAAAAACAACTTTACTGGTCTGATGCCAATTTAACTGGTCTAGTCTGAAAAGCAGGAATGTCTGCTATTTAAAACACAGGGGACAAGAGGCCCACTTGTTTGCAGTTACGCCACTAATCTCTATTCCCGACCAAGTGCTGTATTAAGACCAACAGCTTTTTATTACACAGTTAGGTGTTATTCAAGCAATCTGAATGACAGAGCAATGCCTTTACTACCCAAATGGTTCATGTAGATCAGTTTTGGAACGTTGTGATGGACACGCAAGGCTTTTCATATGAGCTGCCTTAAAGGAAGGAACCCGACGCTGGTAGTCTCCAACAATTATAAAGATTGATAAATCACTTCAGCTAAAAGTAAATTAGAACTGTTATAAAAGCAGACTTGCTCATTGGAAAATTGAGACAAGCTATCCCTGCCTTAAAGGGGTGGTTCACCTCCGAGTTAACTTTTAGTATGTTGTAAAATGGCTAATTCTAAGTAACGTTTTCATTATTTAATTTATATAGTTTTTAAATGATTTGCCTTTTTCTTCTGACACCAGCTTTTCCATGGGAATCACTGACCCCACCTAAAACAAATGATCTGTAAGGCTACACAATTATTGCTATTGTTACTTTTTACTACTCATATTTCCATTCAGCCCCTCTCCTATTCATATACCAGTGTCTTATTCAAATGAATGCATGGTTGCTAGGGGAATTTGGAACCTAGCAACAAAACTGCTGACATTGCAAAGTGGAGAGCTGCTGAATAAAAAGCTAAATAACTCAAGAAACACAAATACTAAAAAATGAAGATCCATTGCAAATTGTCTCAGAATATCACTCTCTACATCATACTCAAAGTTAATCCAAAGGAGAACCCCTTTAAGTATTCCACTCAATGGCGGTTAATGGTGTGACTGTAGAAGTAATAAGCAATTTTCGGTTTGTTCTTTAAAGTGAAATTAAGCACCTAGATATACAGTATTACTGAGAGGCAGCTGTCATGTTCCTTGCTGCAGCAAAGGGACTCCAAACCCATAAATAAATAAGCAACCCAGTAGTTATAAACTTTTCACATTGTTTTACTGATGTCTAAGGAAAATGTCTGAAACAAGCAATATTGAAACGGCCATCAATATGCAAGGAAGGCACAGATGCAACAAAAAGTTATTGGGCCTCAAAGCAAAATCATCTTAGGGCCCATATATCAACTGATTATGAGAGCCACTGGGCACCCTATGCCTCCTGGGCCCTTGGGCACTCACAGAGACGGCTTGCTATTTAGTAACTACACAATGTCCTCAAAACAAAAAGTTAAGATAGTAATTATCATGGACATATTCTTTTAATAAAGAATACAAAGTGTCCCCTCAAGCTAGTTATGGTTCTGCTTCCATAAGTGAGTGGGCTACAGTGTAATACATCAACTTTGCTCACTGACTGTCTCAGTCCTTCATTGACTGCAGGAAAGGAAAGTTGGCCACGTGCCACAAGCTCAATAATTTATCGTGTGCACTATACATAAAAGGGGACTTTCTCGCTTCTTAGAAGTTTATTTAATATTCATTGTGAAAATACACCACACGCGGCATCATTTTTATTGAAGAGAGCTATAAAGATACTGAGGATTTTAAAGGAGCGTAAGTAGAAATGCTGTACATTATGTTCTGGGCTACTATACGGGTGCAAGGCAACCACAGCCCTTTAGCAGGGAAGATCTGGGTCTCCAAAGATGTGCCAGTAGCTCCCCATCTTTTTTTCTGCTGATTCACTGCACATGCGCAGTGCTGCTGTCACTTACTGAGCTTAGGGACCCACTCACAATATACAGTACACATAGAATAGAAATGTCACAATATAAGGCTGATAAGTAATACAGATAATTACTACATGGCAGCATAGAAACCTGTGTAAATTTAATAATCAGCCTTGCAGCATCATCTTATATGACAGGCCAACCTAATTTTCTGCTGGATAATTTGCGACAACCCCTAATCTTAGCTTCTCAACAGCTGCTCAGAGCCCACTGAGCATGTGAGTGTCACAGACATTTTCCAAGATGGTGACCCCCTGTGACAAGTTTGAAGTCCTGGATCATTGCTGCTATTGACAAGCTGAAACTTTAGGCTGGTGCAATAAGTTCAGTATGTTAAATTTGGCATTTTTTAGACATATTAATTTTAAGGGGTTAGTTCTCCTTTAAAAGAAAGGACAAGGTACTGGAATATTAATCCATCATCCCAGTATACAAAAACTCCAAAACTGCCCCCAAAACCTCCCCAAACATGTAAAATCTGCCCCAAAGTCAAGCTATATATGGGAAAGGATTGTACTTTCCCTCTACTTTTCAAATCCTGTTCTAATGGGAGGGGGAAGCAGAAGAGGCAGGGATTTTCTCTCTACAATGACCGCACCTCTCAGCAGATCAGTCAGTAAGGGGTTTATTTACTAAAATAAAAATGTATCTTATTGTCCCAATAAAAAAGCTCGACCAAACCTCCCATGCCAGATTTTGTCTTATTTAATAATAAATTAACTCGATTTAATCGAATCGCCAAAAACCTTGGAAAAATCAAGTGAAAACTTGAATCGTACCATTTTTTCAGGCTAATTGCACAGGTTACAAAGCACGATAGATTAAAAAAAAACGGGGCTTATCAGTTATCTGATATGTAACTTGTGCCTTTTTTCTTTTTTTCCAGCTTGAATGGCTGCCCCCATGGCTACACAGCAGCTTGTTTATATTTATTTATATAATTATATAAATTATAGTAGTCTTTCTGAAGCAAACACACAGCTTTTACCAGTGCATGCTAACAGTATATTATATATTAATTATTTATTTTTTGGTGTTAATGTTCCTTTAACAAGACTAACCCTAACAAGAGGGAGGGGATAATATACATTACAGAAAGAAGTAACCATGAGATTGTATTACCTCTCTCCCAGGTAATCTCCAATGACTGTCTTATTGAGCCCTTCCCCTTTGTACAGGAACTGAGCTATATCCTCTGGTGTGTTCTGCAGTAGGTCGTTCTCTATGAGGAACTGAATACCCTGCAAGACAACAGTTAAATAACACACATTTACAATGATGCTTAACATCTTTCTACAGGTATGGGATCCGTTATCCGAAAACCCGCCAAATTACGGTAAGGCTGTCTCCCATAGACTCCATTTGATCCAAATAATCCAAATGTTTTTAAAATTATTTCCCTTTTCTCTGTAATAATAAAACAGTAGCTTGTACTTCCAAACTAAAATATAATTAATCCTTATTGGAAGCAGAACCAGCCTATTGGGTTAATTTAATGTTTACATGATTTTCTAGTAGACTTAAGGCATGAAGACCCAAATTACGGAAAGATAAGCATTCTGGATAACAGGTCCCATAACGGTATTTGGTCTCAAATGTTTTCATCCATGAACCCTAGCATTAGGGAAAGAGAGATTACACAATATCTACTGTTGAAGCTGCTGAGCATAAACCCCAAGTGATATTTATTCATCTAAATGTAACTACCTGGCAGGATGTAGGATGAGTAATGAATCAAAATCATGGCACCCGAGGACAGATTATTATGCGCAATCTGTTAACAGCTGTGCAAATTACTCAGTCTACTTTTACGCACACTGTGCCCCATCCCTGCAATTATTTACAAAGATACACAATCGCTAATATGTGGGACTGCAAGACTGGACAGGCCCAAATCTGAAGTTAGACTCCCTTGCTGGAGCAGATGTTAAACACATGACTGCCTGGAAGCAGGTTAAACACAGTAAAATTACAAGTATTTCAAAGTTGCTTTTAAAGGTCTCATTGGTATCCAAAACATAATCTGACACATATTATGGAGGAAGAATACTTAGAGGCAGTATACTCCTTGTTTAGCTTGAGTTCAATGAATAGGGCTTATGCTGAACATTCAAACCCCCCTATGTAATAACTATGTTTGCTCAGGAGCAGTAACCAATAGCAACCAATAAGATGATTGCTTTTAAACAGATGACCAGTAAATGCTTCCTGCCGACTGGTTGCTATGGGTTACTGCTCCTGGGCACACTAAGTGCCTTTTATTACACAATGCCTTTTTATTTTAATGAATAAAAATTGTATGTATGTTTCTTATTTCTGGAGCTGAACAGGGATACTAAAGGTACTCCGTGTTTGGTCCTTGTGATGTAGATAATTCGATTACAAGTATACAGCCCTGTCCCTTCAACCTTTGTTGTGACTCTTTTATAAGCAGGAGTCAATTATGCTTATCTGTAAACTGGCTAATTATTTACCTAGCAAGTACCAAACATGGAGTAGCTTTAATTGTCCGGTTTCCCAATAACAAAAACCATAGATTTTTTTGTGTTTAAAACAATAGGCAAAAAGTATATTCAGTAAAGCTCATGTTAAACAGATGTGCACACTGCCCCTATAGGGCAGAGACACACGTGGAGATTCAGGGAGATTTAGTCACCCGGCCTATTCTTCGTGCGACTAATCTCCCGGAACTGCCTTCCCGCCAGCTAGAATCGAAATCGTCATCAGGACGGCACTCGAATTGCTTCGTTTCCAAAATCGCCCAAAGTTTCCTCGTGAGGCAACTTCGGAAAATTAAGCAATCCGCTGATTTAGATTCTAGCCGGCGGGAAGGCATTGCAGGGAGTTTAGTCGCCCGAAGAAGAGGTCATTTGTGGCTGGGCGACTAATCTCCCCAAGTCTACACGTCTCTGCCCTAAAGGGAAAAGTGTCCCTTTTCCAAGGGCAACGTTCTCTTAAAGTTTAATTGTGGAAGAACTGTAGTATGTCTAAGCTAAAAAAACTGTTTCACAAAAGAGAAGGGGTTATTGAACTCATGTCTTACTGCAGTCTACATTGAATTTCAAAACCATCAGAATACCCCATCTAATTAGCTAAACTGCCTATTTGGGCCATACCCAGTGCTAACAGAGGTGTATAATTAAGCACACAGGGCACGCAATGGGTCATACAGAAGAGTCCAGTGACTTTAATGTGCCACTATCACAGCATGACACCTTGCCAACAAGTCATTTTGCTATTTTTCTGCCTTAACCAACAGTAAATGAAGGGAAAATGTCGAACAGTCACCGTTTCAATAAGAAAGCATTAGATCACATAAATTTAATCGAATTTCCCAACCTCATTTATGCTATTGCTGCTGAAATGATGCAAATCCCAATTTCGGTCCATATATCACGTACAAGAAAGATGAACTGCATATCACAAGTATATTTGTGAGTTGCTTATATAGCTTTACTCTCTCAAAGTCCACTTTAACGTGGCTAGTTGTGTACCACGTGAGCAGATGGATATATTTAAAAACAACGAGAAACTGAAAAGTTTACCTTTTTGGGGTCCATGTTGAATTTTTTCCTCCCCATTGCAATTTGTTTATTTCTTTGTGTTGATTTACTGTTTTGTATTAAAAGAGGAAAAGAAAAATTATCTGTTTAGATATTTATAAAGCTGGAGCACCTTCTAAAGAGCTGTAGGATGTTCTACAGTGTGACCAGTAGTAGCCTGTAGTGAACCTGTATCTTCACTAATTCTGTAAAAGTAATGCCACAATTACCAATTTCTCCACCAGCAATAAAACACCAGTGTAGCAAATGCCATATACTGCTCTGAACTACCAGCGTAAGCATCCACTGACAGTTGCTATTAAAGCAAATGCCTGTCAGAACTAGCAGTTCAGAGCAGTATGAAACCCATGTGTGACATTAGCCTTACTGAATCCATGAAATTACAGGTTCGCTGCAGTGGACCAACAGAACAGGGTGAATAATTCAGAGATCATACCAAGATATCTTTTATATATAGCAGACTAAAATGCAGCTTGTTAATTGGCTGATATTATTAAACATTTATTCAGTCACTAGAATATATATATATATATTTTTTTTTTTTCCAATAATATTGTAATGACCCCTACTAACTTATTGTTCTGCTGTACAATGCTTTGCCCTCAAGGAGCGCTATACAAATTTTGTATTGTGCTCAGGGCAAAGCACTGTATGGCAGAATTAGTAAAACAGCGGGTCATTATAATAAGTACAAAAGTACAATAATACTTAATATATGCTTAGTGTCAAGGAGTCCACGAAAGCACTCACAGCAGCCGCCATCAAGCGTGTATCAATAAGTCTTTATTTGTGCATGGTGCATCAACGCATTTCAACGGCTCTTTGTGAGATGGTTAGCACTTTGGTTAGCACCCGACAAATTACTATGTGATTGGTGAGTGCCGATAAATCCTACATATATACGTATCTATATATATCTATATCTATCTATCTATCTATCTATCTATATATATATATATATATATATATATATATATATATACACATACACACACACAGTATATAGGGACCTCCATCCTTTTGTCTCCTTGACACTAAGCATATATTATTATTGTACTTTTGTACTTATTATAATGACCTGCTGTTTCTTTTACTAATTCTGCCATACAATGCTTTGTTCTGAGCGCAATACAAATAAATATATATTTGTTTTTTTAATAATATTTTTAATTGCATAGTTCTATTAAAAAAGGAGTTCTAACTACAAGAACATTACATAAATGAGCTTAATATGTCATCATACAATTAACGGAATTGTGTTATTCTCATCAATACTGTGCCTCCCCTCCCCCTCTGAGCTCTCTAAGCAATGGAGCCATACACATGGCTGATCTGTACTGCCTTTGGGAAATCTGCAGCTGACAGCAGAAGGTGACCCTAGAGGAGAACAGGATGGGCAGCCCTGCTGGATCCCTGATGTTGCTACCCACAGACATTTAATTTCCAACGGAGTACTAGAACAAACCTTTCCCACAGGAATGCTTTCATGTATAGAATGCATATGCTTCACCCCTCCCCGAGAAAGCATTTATTGTATCAACCCCACATTGATCAATTCCACTCATTGCATTATTTAGGAATCCTACCTTTCTTCTACAGATGTCAAATTATCGATTTCCGTCATCACCTCTGCTATTTCGAATTTCAGCCTCTGCATGAAGACAAAAATGATAGGGATGATGAGAAAAATGAGCATAGAACACTTTCACAGATGGGGATATAAAACAGGTTCCCAGCTTTGACCTCCCATTTCTCGCTTACAAAGACACTGTATTTTGTGGACCCCACATGCATTCCCTCCCCACCAAGGTCATCTCTATCAGTGTGGTGACATGCTGGGAGATAAGTGCTTCTTACAGCAACACTGATAGTGATGGTGGGACAAATGATGCCTGAACCAAGAATGCCATTTTATCTTTATATATATATATATATATATATATATATATAGCTATCTATCTATATATTATATATCCTTTGATTTTTGCAAATTACTGCAACCGAGGCGTTCAAACAGATATCACATTGCAGACATCATGTGGAGAGAAGACCAAAAAAACAAACTAAAATAAAAAAAGAAAGAAAGAAAACTCAAAATAGACTAAATAAACTACAGTTCTAAAAGGGGATGGGTCAAAGGCAAAAGGAAATGAATTGCCAAACAAACATAAAAGGGATATATCAATGAAGTGGGTCTCTGTTTTACCACAAGAGTGTCAGTGTCTGCTACCCAGAGCATGAGACTCACGCCTGATACAAATAGGGGTGAAATAAAAACTGTATTTTAAAAAATAAAAATGTATTGATTGAGAACGTTTTCCTCTATGCTCATGTGCTTTGCATGGGTTGGATAATACATACATGTTTTCTAATAACAACTGGCTTCATTTCTAGACAGTCAGAATCTTATACAAGGTCACATTTCTTAGAGGGCTTTTTAACCTATTGGGGTAATTTCTCAGCAACTACCTTGCCTGTGTAATAGAAGCAACAACATGCCTCTATGTACATTTACACACATTTTGTGGTCTCACCAATATATAATGAATAATGCATTTCCCTGATTTTACATTTTCCTGCATTTTACACCATTTTACACCATTTTTTCTGCTCCCCTGAAAAACAAAATAAGGGTTCCACTGTATACATAATTTAATTACAAGAGTCTGCTTGAGAGTTTATCCTAGGGATGCACTGGTTCTGGAGTCGGCCAAGATTCGTCCTATTTCAGCAGGATCCAGCAAAATTCAAGTCTCTGGCCGAACCAAATAAGAATACAAAAAATCATGTGACTTTTTATCACACAAACAATAAAACCAGAATTTACCACGTGCTTTGCGCATGGTTCTATTTCCCCCTTGTTTATCTAATTTGCATATGCAAATTTCGGTTCACTGTTTGCTTCATTGTTCGGTTCAGTATTCGGCTGAATCTTTCATAAGGGATTCGGCCAAACCTTTCATTAAGGATTCAGCTGAATCTTTTACAAAGGATTCGGGTGAATCTTTTACAAAGGATTCAACTGAATCTTTCACAAAGGATTCGACTGAATCTTTCACAAAGCATTTGGCCATATCCTTAAACAGTGGATTCAGTGCATCCCTAGTTTAGCCATATATTTTATTTAATTAACTCAAGAAGTGCCTGCCTATGAATAGTCAGACATCCCTAGTATAGACAATGCTTCATAGGTGATACATGGACCACCTTCCAGACGAACTCCAAACTGCTCACGCACACCCAGAAAGTACTAACCCTGGTGCTCTGGGAAAAGGGCTTCGGACCACCTTCCTCATAGATATTTAATAAGGTCGGGATTCTGCAGAGCTATGCCGACCTGCTCTGCACAACAGAAATGGCTTTTAGATATCTATCAGCCAAGGCACACTCACTTGTAATATGCCTGCTTTTCTTGTTCAGATGCAGGGCCAAAAAGAGAAGTGGCTTATAAGGAAGAATTCCACTGACTTTTTTGTCTTGTTTTTTTTTTTTTTTTTTAGAAAGAATTTTATTCTGACCACATATCTGTCACGCAGATATTGCACTTGTAATCTGGAGAAAACAAACCAAAAGCACTGTCCACATGCCAGATTGCAATCATGCGCAACTGCTATTCTATAAGCTGGTAGGAAATTGGATATTTACTCATGAATGTGCTCTTCTGTAGCAAGCTGGCTCATGCATTTTATTTTAACTTGATGCAATAAATGAATACAGCCAACAGCCTACAGAAAACCAGCAAGTTGACCAAGATCTTGCTAAGCAGAGAGACTTCTAAATACATAGTTAGTTGCAAGAATGCATAATTATATTTGAAAATCAATATTGCTTGTTTATGAACCAGAAGATCAAGTGAATTGCTGATGACAGTTGTGCACACAAGGGTAAGGAACTGTCAGAGCTAAATGCAAGTTCTTCTTGCTGAACTGGCCTTTACAGATTATCCCCCAGTCTTCTAAAATTCGGAATAATTTTAGATATGTGTGGAACACAGAACTCCACCAAGACAACATACCTCCCAACTGCTCTTACTACACAGCTCTAATTTGCCGACCCAAAAAAGAGTGAGCTTATCTACAAGTGGGTGGAGTTAAGGTGGCCATACATGCAGAGATCCACTCATAGGATGAAGTCGCCAAAACTGCTCAATCAACATCTGCTTGTTTATGGGCTAGAAAGTCCAGTGACAGTTGTGCACACAAGGGTAAGGAACTTTCGGGCAGATGTCGATCAGGGAAGCCCATCGGAGGGCCCCATACACTGCCCAATAAGCTGCCGACATAATCTGTCGACAGCTTATATTGGCCTGGCCATACATACAGATAGCCGCTCATTTCACAAAGTCACCAAAAAAGCAGCTTTCTCCCCAATACGCCACCTTGAGGTGGCCCAAGGGCCAACAATAGGATCACAATGAGGACTGCAAAAACGAACCAATGCGGTCCTTAGTCTGTCGGCAGCTTATATCAGCCCGTGTATTGGGAGCTTTAAGGAATACCAGGGGATGTTTCTGGGCAGAACTTGGTTGGGTCAGAGAAAATATTCTAATTTTCCAGTTAGCAGCTATGAGATAATTAGCGCCCAATGCCATGGAATGCCAACCAGACACTCAGCACTTTTCATACTTTGGCCATACTGACGACAGAATACTAATTATTTGAGCTCCCTATGTCTGCTATTTGCCATCTGGAGTAAGTACAAGCTCTGCACAAACCAGGTACAACAACAAAAAAAAGAATACCCATGAGTAGGCAGACTAAAGCATAGTTGCAATCAATTTGGGGTTCCTGTGGCATAAGCAAAGAAATAAATGTTGTGTTTTTGTTGAGTTTAATTCCCTACTTAGGCTGCAATTTATTCACTATTAGAATGCTAACAGAATGCATAAAAAGTATGAATGGCCATTTTCACACTTGCCCAGTGCCTTTTACTTGGGCGAATATTTAGAACCAAGCTATCCTGCCAGTTAAAAAAAGATTCTAAAAGTTAAAAGGCCCTAACAAGTTATTACCTCAATATCATCAATGAGTTCTTTTTTCCTTCGTCGTATGTTCAGAAGTTCCTCTCGCTCCTCAGGGGAGAGATCTTCAGGCACTGAAAGAGGAACATAAGCAAATACATAAAATTTCATTGGGGGTCGGTGAGACAGAGCATAGAAATCTTATGAGGAGAGAACACAACAATATATTGTCCCTATAAGCAAAGCTTAGTAACTGGAATACAGTTTGCCGGACACTTTTAAGGGGCTCCTATTAAAAAAAAAGCATTGGTTTTCTTTCTTGCATTTATCCGTATACATTGCAGTGAATCACTAAAGACAATTACTACATCCAACTAATTGCTGCTCAAAAGGTACTGCACTAAGCTATTAACCCTTGGATACTGCATTAAAACTCCATCACAGCGTGAGTGAGTAAATATTCTCATCTGTATGCAGTAAAGAAATGCACGTACAAGCTGCATTGCACAGAATGCAGGAATTTACCTGGAAGCTTAGGAATGTCTGCAACAAGGGGGGTTAAACTATTACAAGATGTGTCTGGATGCAGACAAGCCCCTGTAGTGTGAAACTCAGCGTGGGCCTTTGATCTGCTGTTGGAGCCAGTGATCAGCTGATAGTCTGCACACGGCCCACCCAGCCAACTTGCTCTAATGCAGATACTCACAAACACTACCGACTATTTGCTCTTAAAGAAGCCAGCACACAAACAAGCTAGCACCACAGGAGTAATAGCAGTGCTTGAGCCCCTTCTGTATTTATGGACATTTATGGTGTTTGTTTATAACAGAATAAAAGTCCTTAAATGTATGTTAAAGGAAAACTATACCTCAGAACAATGTAGGTCTCTATAAAAAAAAAGATATTGCATAAAACAGCTCATATGTAAAACCCTGCTTCATGTAAATAAACCATTTTCATAATAATATACTTTAGTAGTATGTGCATTGTGTAACCCTAAATAGAAAATTGCCATTTTAAAAAATAATGGCCGCCCCCTGGGATTGTAGGATTCACGGTGCATACAAACATACCAAACAAACCATACATGTTAGGTCACATGAGCCAATTAACAGACAGAGTTCTATATTTTGCTTCCACACTTCTTCCTGTTACAGTTAGAGCTGCAGTATTTCTGGTCAGGTGATCTCTGAGGCAGCAGGGTGCAGGGTGTGCACCAAGCCCCAGCTGCCACCCCCTCCACTTACTCGCACCGCCTACAGATCTCCACATGTACGTATGTGCAAAATTCCCCTCCCGTTTTACCCACAATTTGTTTCATCATGGATCCAGCGGACCTCATGGGGGTGTGGGCCCAGATGCAAATGCCACTGATGTGATGAGGACATTAGATTGTAATCTCCACTGGATCACAGACTGATGTACAATTTAGGATAATAAAAAAATTACACCTGTACTGCTCTATACATACACGCACACAAATATACACAAGCCAGAAGATGCTTGTTCACAAAAAAACAAAACAAAATGAACAGCCATGTTAGTCTACGGGTGTTGGACACTACGACTCCCAGCAACCCCTGTCACCTGAATATCACATCAGCTGAATGACATTTAAGATGCGGATTTTCAGAACACTGCAGCCACTTGGCAATTATCACATGTTTTAAAGTGGTTTTG
Source organism: Xenopus petersii (assembly GCA_038501925.1). NCBI lineage: Eukaryota > Metazoa > Chordata > Amphibia > Anura > Pipidae > Xenopus > Xenopus petersii. The sequence continues at coordinate 27,471,614 of CM076688.1, forward strand.
TCGAGACCCCTACTACATAGGCAGAGTAGCGCTTCAACCCCATCAAACCAGACAAAAATATTATCCACATGCTGAAAGGAAATATATAGCATGTACATGCATACATATGTGGCTGCATGCTAGTAACCAGTGTAGGCTGCAGCATGCATTTTAAATGCTTATCAAGAGGGTAATATATGAATATTTTATGTCTTTTAAAAGGGGGCGGGTGGAAACATTAGGCATCAGGACAATAAAACAGTAAGGATACACAGTCAGTGAGCATTTCACTAGGAGTGCCAGTACTAAGGGCAGTGGCACACGGGAAGATTTGCTGCAAATTTTATGCGTGGCTGCGGGTGCCCGAAAATGCCTCTCCATTGGCAATAACTGAAAACGCTGGTGGTATGCCCAACTTATCTCTAAATTGCCCGAAGTTGCCTCCGGAGGAAACTTTGAGTTATTTAGACATATGTTGGGCATACCACCAGGGTTTTTAATTATTGGCAATGGAGAGGCATTTTCAGGAGATTTGTTGCCCCTTCACCAGCTGCGCATTAAAAAATCCGGGTGACAAATCTTCCCGAGTGGCAATACCCTAAAGGTACTGTTATGGTGATATTATTATAAAAAAAGGGGATCACCCCAACTGCAGAAAATTGAGTGAGTGCAGATCGGTATAAAAAAATCCCCTATACCCTAAAGACCAGGATTCACTTGTCTGTTTTGGGCATTGTTCTGACTCTCCCATATTTGTGTGCTGGTTCCTAATTTTAGCAAGGAAGGAAAGCAAACACATATAGGAGGTAGGAAAACTTTACAATTGTAACGTTGTTACGTTTCAGATATGGTTGTTTTAAAGTTAACTTTAATTTTCCTGGTCTGACTCAAACTACACTCATCAAGTATTTGTCGGGTCCAATTTTACTACTATGGAGAACAATTCAGTAGGAGATAAAAGGAAAACAAAGCCAAGCTGTGGTCTTCCCAGTAAAGTTGGTGCCAACAATTCCTGCATGGCTGCCCGGCAGTTCATGTATAAAAGTGTGTATATGCCCTTTCCTCTGTCCCAAGACAATGGCCATGTTCTTCTGTATTGAAAAAAAGAGTATTCACAGACGTCAGCAGGGGACCCCATGAATATTGCTTAAGTCTTAATGAACAATCTTTTTTTATTCTAAATTATTCAGATGTCAAAAAGTCAGTTGAATCATTCAGTCATTTGCAAAGAGCCACTGCTTGTTAAAGGGTAACCAACAGATGAAATGACTTGCTTTTCTATCATGCAATACAGTGGGGCCTTATTTTACTTGCTTTGCTTTTGTTTGAATTAATGCGGATTTGCAAGCAGGCTGCTCATCACAATGCCATTATATATTCTTCAAAATCCCCAAAAAGCCAATTTCTCCTGGTCTTGAAATTAAATAATTAATCAAATGTATCTCAGTGTATTACTTTAGCAACTCCTACTTTAGCAGCTCCTATTGGGTTATTTATCAAAGGTTGAATTGAGTTCTTCCCGAAAAATTTGTTTTTTTTTCTAGGGTAGTTTCAAAACTGGTGTTTTTCGGGATAGAAAAAAAAAAAAAACTTTTTTTTTTTTAAAGAAAAATCTTTAATAAATATGCCCCTTTATTTTTTTTATTATGATTTCTCTCTCTTCCTGGACTACTGTGATTTCAGAAACTAACTTTACCGATTCTAAGGGGCAGATTTATTAATGGTCGAGTTTTTAAAAAACAAAACTGAATTTTTCAAGATTTATTCTGTCCCGAAACTGCAAAAAGCTCAAATCCGAAAATATGTTGAGGTCATGTAGAAGTCAATGGCAGAGGTCCCTTGAACCATTTAAAAATGTTTTTAGCCTTCATGATTTTCAGGGTTTTTTTTTTGTGGTTTGCTCTCGAAAACGCAAACTCGAGTTATTCCAGTTTTTTCACTGATAACTTGATCAAAAGACCGATATCGGCATCTTTAATCTGCCCATGTATGGCCACCCTTAGCAAACATTCAAGTTGTGAGTTTATTCAAGGTAGAACAAAACCTCACAAACTCGACCTTTGATAAATAAGCCCCCTAAACTCCCCAAGTGGCACTAGAATTAGCTGAGCATAACTTTTTTTTTTTTATAATGTGTCAGTGGCGGAACTACTGGGGGAGCAAGGGGTGCGAGCGGGCCAGGGCCCGCACCCCCTCAGGGCCCCCCGGCAGTGCCGGGCGCCACTGAAATCCCCCGGCAGCACAGTGCGCCTCTGAAAATCGGGCCGTACGGAGGGGGGCGGAGGCCCGGCTGCGTGCGTCACGCACCAGGGCCAGCCCCCCTCTAGTTATATGGTACTGAGTGATGTCACTTAAAGGGATTCTGTCATGATTTTTATGATGTAGTTTTTATTTCTTAATTACACTATTTACACTGCAAACAATTCACTGTAAAATATAAAATGTAATTCCTGAACCAGCAAGTGTATTTTTTTTACTGGTAATATTGATGTGCAGGCAGCCATCTCAGGTAATTTTGCCTGGTCATGTGCTTTCAGAACTTTAGGATGGAACTGCTTTCTGGCAGGCTATTGTTTTTCCTACTCAATGTTACTGAATGTGTGGGACCTGGATTTTACTATTGAGTGCTGTTCTTAGATCTCAAAAGATATATGCCCCAAGGCTTGTTTTCAGCAAAAATAAATTATTTATTAGTATTCACAATTTAAAAAGTTTTTGATACATACTGACCCCACATGGCCCACTAGGGCCATGTGATACATACTGACCCCTTTGGAACCGGGGCATGTCCCTCTGGCTATGTCCAAAGATATACGAAAATCAGGTGTATGGACTCCCAGTTATAAAATGATTTCTGTTCTTAGATCTACCAGGCAGCTGGTAGAAGGTTACCTTCCCATTGTTCTGTTGTTTGGCTGCTGGAGGGGGGAAGGGAGGGGGTGATATCACTCCAACTTGCAGTACAGCAGTAAAGTTTATCAAAGGACAAACGACATGACTGGGGCAGCTTGAAAACTGACAATATGTATTGCCACATTTCAGATTTCAAAATTAAAAATAAAAAAAATCTGTTTGCTCTTTTGAGAAATGGATTTCAGTGCAGAAGTTTGCTGGAACAGCACTAATTGATGTGTTTTGAAGAAATACATTTTTTTTTCCCCATGACAGTATCACTTATCACATATCTGTAAAACCATTATTATTGCTGAACTGCCATATACTTTAGATGCTTAACCTCGAAGGCATTTTGCACGATTTACTGTGCAAGGAACCACTAATGCAGAGGAAGGATAAACCATGAGTGCAGAGCATCCAGCCAGAGTCATGAGGTGGTTAACACTTAGCCAACTATCACACTTCATCTTTCTGAGGTCTCTAGTCGTATTACTCAGCTGCTGCACTCAGGCTTTGAATCATAATGCTACCAGACCAAGGCCCACTACCCACAGCACACTCTGTAACTCACTCTCTGTCACAGACTAGAATGAAAATGCCAGGACCTACAATAGCCCTTTCTAACAGATTCCAACTAACCCCATGTCTTTAGGGAGATAGTGATCCATTTGTGGGACCTCATTCATTTCACATTACCGTTTAGAGATAAGAGCAATTCAGTTTTTAAAAATTCTAGGAAAGAAGCAGTAGCGCCGTAATGGAATGGGGTTGGTTGACATTTCAGTTTCCATGAGCAATACAGTGGCACGAGTACAGGAAATTCAAAGTTCAGAAATACAGAATTTCAAAAATAAATGTATCATCTTGATGAATCAGTTCACAACCCCTCCTTTCTACAGAATTCATCATCAGCAACCCACAGTTCACAAGTAGAATGAATTTAATCAGACTTTGGGCATATCATTTTAATCCCATGAGCAAATAAACTTCTATATGGTCAGATTACCAGAATTTCACCCGGAGGCCACATGTAAAAGGGGTTGTTCACTTTCCAAAACTTTATTTCTGGTGAACTATCTGGCAACAACAGAAATTTTTTCAATAGCTTTCCAATGTTTTATGCTTTACTGTTCCTCCAAAATCTAAATTGAAAGTTTAATGTTGCTGTGTCTGGTTTCAGTCTGACAGCTCAGTAATTCAGGTGCAGATTCTGAACTGTTACAATTTGCTACATTAGTTGATAAATTTCTCAGCAGCATCTGTGGAATAGAATAGTAGCAACTATTGTAGCAAGATCTGCCTAATGAAACTCAGGGATTCTGCTCAGCAGGGACAAAGATAAGAAATGTATCAACTAATGTATCAATTTAGAATAGTTTACAGAGTCAGCGACCCCCCCCTAGAGCTGCTTTATAAAGACATTAGAAAGTGAAAAATTAAACTTTAAACTCCAATATTAGAAAAGCAGTCACAAATAGAAAGGACATATAAACCCACACACACCCACAAAAATGTAATCAGTGAACAGCCTCTCTGGTTGTTAAAACATTAACAGTAAGGCTGCAGCATCCCCTTAAAGGAACAGTTCAGTGTGAAAATAAAAATGGTGTAAATAGATAGGCTGTGCAAGATAAAAAATGTTTCTAATATCGTTAGGTAGCCAAAAAAGTAATGTATAAAGGCTGGAGTGACTTTCCTCTAGAAAATGTTCTTTTCCCAGGGTGAGTGCATGGGTGCTATATTGCTAATAAAACTGGACAGGGTTTTTTTTTTATAAACATAAATGCTGTAGGGAGCTTTAAGGGGATTTTGACATTTTTACGGTTGTAGTTTCTATTCCCAAATTACACTGTTTACACTGCAAATAATCCACCCTACCATATAACATTTCATTTTTTAGTTGTAATATTGGAGCTTTCTGGCAGGCTATTGTTTTCCTACTCAGTGTAACTGAAGGAGTCACAGTGGGACATGGATTTTTACTATTGAGTGCTGTTCTTATATCTACCAGGGAGCTGTTATCTGTTTACCTTCTCAATGTTCTGCTGATAGGCTGCTGGGGGGGAAGGGAGGAGGGTAATATCACTCCAGTGCAGCAGTAAAGAGTGACTTGAGTTTATAAGAGCATAAGTCACATGACTGGGGCACCTTGGAAACTGCAAGTATGTTGCAGGTAAAGCTTAGTCTCTGTGTAAAATGTATAATGAAGCAATTCTTAATGAATCAGATGAAAGTTGAGTGTAGGACTGCCCATACCGGCGATGACTTTGACGTAGTTGGCCATCTTAAATATAATTCAATATACGGACAAACAATCCCTGTTTTGTTTAAAGTATAAGGTATTTTTTCGTAGCTTAAGGCACAAAATGTTTCAATGTCCTTAATATATTGATAATGGGCTGAGTGCAGAGGACCTTTTGTATTTGGCACCTGGGAAACTGACAATATATCTAGCCCCATGTCAGATTTCAAAATTAAATATAAAAAAGAATTAGTTTGCTCTTTTTAAAAACAGATTTAGACACAGAAGTCTGCTGGAGCAACACTATTAACTGATGCATTTTGAAGAAAAAAAAACTATCCCTGTAAGCTGAATGACAGGTGATTTACAAAGTGTGTCAGTCACTGATCAGTAAATATTTAATCCAACCACATAACATAAGAAACAGACCAAGACGACAAAATGAATCAGACCAAAATCAACAATTTATTTCCCACTAATACAAATACTTATCCATTCCTACAGAGCCTTTGTGACATATAAAACACATAGAATGGGTTTACGAGGTGAGAGCTAAAAAGTGACAGGCCCAGTAGGTGGTCTACTAACAGAGCTGGAGAGGTGAATATAGTTGGAGGCAGCAATGGAATAAATATATAGAGGCGTAAAACAAAACCCATCTGACCACCAATTTTAACTTGGCAAAACCATTTTTAATGACATAATTTATAAAGATTCAGCTGTGGTTTATGGCATTTCCCTGATGCCTTGAGTTATAATTAGTGCAGAGAAACAATACGATAATTTAACTGGACATAGACTCAAAATCTGAGCTGCACAATGTCACCAGATTGAATTACTGGGAAAGGAGTTTTCACTTGGAGGAAAGGCATAATTGCTGTTTATGCGTCTGCTTTTCCTTCCTATTAAAGCTCCTGCTGGAAATCCACCCACATGTTATTTCAAAGCCGCTTCTCAGCCACAAAAATCCCTTTCCTATTTCCCACTGATCACAACAATTCTCAGACACAGGAGCTGTGTTGGCTAGGCCCCTGAAGTCTGGCGTATGGGAAGGAACTTTGTGATTTACAATAAGGGAATCCCAAAATACATCTGCCACCCAAGCACTCTACAAAAGAATGGCCTTTGAAGCTGTTACTCTGGCCCTAAAATAACATCTTCGACTTATGCCCAGGCTATTAAATGCAAAGGGTCAAGGTGTACATCACTTGTTCCGCAAGAAAGGAAACCATGGCAAAAATCCATGTTACTGGTATATTAAAGAGCATTTTATAGCACTCATAACCAATGCTATAAATACAGACACACAATGTGGTTGTTCATAGTCAATCACTAGCATGATGGCATATGTCTGTGCATGTGTGTGGCCAAATTTTACGATATCTGGTCTTCAATGTCAGGCCATATGTGAATAGCTTAATTTATACATATTACATCTTGGAATTGGCTGCCTCTAAATTCAAGGCTTAGGTTCCTGGCTCAAATCCTGGTAGAACCTGCCCTTTGCTTATCTTATGATATCACAACATGTTCAATGTGCATAATCTGTCTTAAAAGCAGATAAATGCACTTTGAGTCCCCACAATCAAACTGTTTTTAGGTTGGCTTTAATTAACTGCTGAGTGGTTGCCACCGGTAACTGGACCTGGGCCCTGCTATGGTCTCTGGCATATCTGCATCCTATAAGCAACTGAAGTTCTTCACATGTGAAATCAGATGTGAGTGCTTTCAGGTACAAGTTTCTACTTGGAACAAAAGCAAAACTATGAAATTCAGACACCTGCCTTAACCTTCAAAACAGGTATGGGAACCTTTAACCAGAAACCCAGTATTCAGAAAGCTCCGAATGATGGAAAGGCCGTCTCACATGATTTCCCTTTCCTCTATAATAATAAAACAGTAGCTTGTACTTGATCCAAACTAAGATATAATTAATCCCTATTGGAAGCAAAACCAGCCTATTGGGTTTATTTAAGGTTTACATGATTTTCTAGTAGACTTAAGATACACATTATGGAAATATCCATCATTTTTCGCATGCAACGGAAATAAGGTAAGTCAATGCATTGTCGGATGAAGTCAAAGCGTTGATCAACGACGGATCGGATCGCGTCGGATCAATGATGCGACTTCATCTGACATTCCTATCTCTTACCTTATTTCTGTCGCTTTCAATTTGTCGCAGTGTGTCGGATCGTGCCGAAAACATCCGTGTAGTCCTATCCTAAGAGTCTGGTTGTTTTTTTTTTCCTTTTTGTGGACAAAAAAATAATAATTTGTGGAAAGTTTTCCATGTTGTCAGACAATTATCCAATGCCTCAAATGTTTGTGAGCCGATTTGTTTTGAAATGATGAGGTCATACACAGGACTCTATGGCTGACATAAGAAGGATGGGGGCCATGAAAATCCATTTTAAGGTCACATCACACTTACAGGCATCCAGCTGGACAGTGGATAGGGTCACCATAAAATGTTTCTATTGATCTGTGCCTAGTAAAATAGAATACCTTTGTTGATATAGTATGACTGCTTTCTGTACTGATATAGTATGACTGCTTTCTGTACTACGTACAGGCAGCGGAATCACTGTTCTCATTTAATGGTACCTTCCTATAATAATTATAACTATAAATTTAAAGAAAAATCAGTGAACAAACATATGCTTTTCTCCAGTATGACTGCAATAAACTGAAGTCAGAGAGCAGACAGAAATATAATTCTATACTAAAAATTCATTAATTCAGAATTAATTCTGCCCATATTTGGGCAGAATCAGCACAGGGTTATGTTTAATCAGTTTTGCTATGGATTTTGCAAGTTGACAACAGAAACTATCATGTAACTGAGACTTATACATTCCTTTAAACCAAAGAGTAAACTATAACCATGTCAAGCGAAGGAAGAAATGCGACTTGACAAAAGAAACAATTGTTGTTATTGTTGCAGTACATTCTTTGAAAGGAAAGAGTAAACTATAACCATATCAAGTGAATGAAATCATTACTTGGATACTATTGAATGTATTTCTTCATCATGAAAAACAAGTCTTATCAACATAGGTCATTGTAATGGGCTTTGGGAAATGCATGTAAATTTGTAGAAGTCTCTGTTAACAAGTCCAATGCACAACAAAAAATATCTATAATGATTCTTTTGCCAATTCCTACCTATTGTTTTTGCAGTAACTATGCTGGTTATGTAAGACATGCACAGCTTACATCCCTTCACATGGACAAAAATCAAAGGGCAGTTTGTATGAGCCAAGCGCATATTCACAGGCCACACCAGAAATACTGGTAATTCATGAAGCCATGAATGGAAGGGCTCGCCATACTTAATGGCTTAAGGCAATAATAGAACTAAAATTCAGCGGGGAGGACGGGGATAAACTATCATAGTTTGCATACCGGTTCATTATAAACAATCATTGTGATGATCCTTAACCTTTTAAGTGCCAGCAGAATTTCACATTTTGGTTACGCGAAATGCCAGCCGTTTTTGAAACATTTTGTGCTCTCTCACTTTAGGGGCATTTTCTGAGGGGAAACCTATAGTTTACCTAGGAAAACTATACATTGTTTTTTTCGGTAGAAACTGAGCTTTCTAAATCTGCCTGAGTTTTCATGTATTTACACCTGTGCAAAAAAATTTATAGTGCTAAATACCAAAAAAAAATGAAAAATTACCATTTTTCATCGTATATCAATTTATACCAGAAAAATATTTCATTTTACGGATGAAAATCCAACTGATTTGGAAAGCCTTATGTCTCTCGAACGTGCCAATACCAGATATGTATAGTTTTAGGGAGATTTAGGATTTCTGTACAGCAAAAACTCCCAGCAGTATATTACCAAATTTTGAAAGCACTAAGGCAGAAAACGGCATGCTTTAGATTCCAAGGCAAAAAATCCTGAAACCGTAGGTTTACCCCAGAAAACCATACATTTTTGAAAAGTACACATTCTGCCGATTACAAAATGGGTAACTATGTCTCTCTACTCCCAACTACCAAACATAAAAGCTTGTCTGAACATAGCGGTTTTTCAACAAAAAATTCAAAATTCTGAAAAATCATTTCAAAGGTTTTATTTTGCTGCTCCGCATATCCCAAACTATATTAGGTACCAAGAAAAAGCACCTGAAATATGATTGCCAGGGGTCCACTGAACAATTTGATACCCATTATGCATAGGTTTACCAAAGTATCTGGCATTTAGAGACACCAATATGTAGTTAGCACATCCAAATTGTTCAGGACTTTACTTCAGCTACTGAGAAATCAACACATTGACTGCATTTTTGTGGGGTAAAAACACAGAAATATATGTTTACCCCCCAAAACCCATATATTTTTGGAAAGTACACATTCTACCGAATCTAAAATGGGTACCCATGCCTTTCTGCTCCAAACTACTGAGTCGCAAGGCTTTCCCAAAGTTGTCGGTTTTGGTGAAATATCTGAAAATTGCCTCAAAGCTTCAACTTCCCAGCACCATATCACCCATGTATCGTTACGCACCAAGAAAAAGCACCCTAAATATGATTGCCAGGGTTCCTCCAAACAGTTTGGTGGCCATTGTTCATAGGTTTATCAAAGTATCTGGCATTTAGAGGCCTCAAAATGAAGTTAGCGCATACAAATAGTCCTGTGGGTAACCATCTAATGAAAAATCAACACATTGACTGCATTTTTGTGGGGTAAAAACACAGAAATATATGTTTACCCCCCAAACCCATACATTTTTGGAAAGTACACATTCTACTGAATCTAAAATGGGTACCCATGCCTTTCTGCTCCAAACTACTGAGTCGCAAGGCTTTCCCAAAGTTGTCGGTTTTGGTGAAATATCTGAAAATTGCCTCAAAGCTTCAACTTCCCAGCACCATATCACCCATGTGTCATTACGTACTAAGAAAAAGCACCCTAAATATGATTGCCAGGGTTCCTCTGAACATTTTGGTGGCCATTGTTCATAAGTTTACCAAAGTATCTGGCATTTAGAGTCCCCAAAATGAAGTTAGCGCATACAAACAGTCCCGTGGGTAACTTCAGCTAATGAAAAATCAACACATTGACTGCATTTTTGTGGGGTAAAAACACAGAAATATATGTTTACCCCCCAAACCCATACATTTTTGGAAAGTACACATTCTACCGAATCTAAAATGGGTACCCATGCCTTATTGCTCCAAACTACTGAGTCGCAAGGCTTTCCCAAAGTTGTCGGTTTTGGTGAAATATCTGAAAATTGCCTCAAAGCTTCAACTTCCCAGCACCATATCACCCATGTGTCATTACGTACTAAGAAAAAGCACCCTAAATATGATTGCCAGGGTTCCTCCGAACAGTTTGGTGGCCATTGTTCATAGGTTTACCAAAGTATCTGGCATTTAGAGGCCCCAAAATGAAGTTAGCGCATACAAACAGTCCCGTGGGTAACTTCAGCTAATGAAAAATCAACACATTGACTGCATTTTTGTGGGGTAAAAACACAGAAATATATGTTTACCCCCAAACCCATACATTTTTGGAAAGTACACATTCTACCGAATCTAAAATGGGTACCCATGCCTTATAGCTCCAAACTACTGAGTCGCAAGGCTTTCCCAAAGTTGTCGGTTTTGGTGAAATATCTGAAAATTGCCTCAAAGCTTCAACTTCCCAGCACCATATCACCCATATGTCATTACGTACTAAGAAAAAGCACCCTAAATATGATTGCCAGGGTTCCTCCGAACAGTTTGGTGGCCATTGTTCATAGGTTTACCTAAGTAACTGGCATTTAGAGGCCCCAAAATGAAGTTAGCGCATACAAACAGTCCCGTGGGTAACTTCAGCTAATGAAAAATCAACACATTGACTGCATTTTTGTGGGGTAAAAACACAGAAATATATGTTTACCCCCCAAACCCATATATTTTTGGAAAGTACACATTCTACTGAATCTAAAATGGGTACCCATGCCTTTCTGCTCCAAACTACTGAGTCGCAAGGCTTTCCCAAAGTTGTCGGTTTTGGTGAAATATCTGAAAATTGCCTCAAAGCTTCAACTTCCCAGCACCATATCACCCATGTGTCATTACGTACTAAGAAAAAGCACCCTAAATATGATTGCCAGGGTTCCTCCGAACAGTTTGGTGGCCATTGTTCATAGGTTTACCAAAGTATCTGGCATTTAGAGGCCCCAAAATGAAGTTAGCGCATACAAACAGTCCCGTGGGTAACTTCAGCTAATGAAAAATCAACACATTGACTGCATTTTTGTGGGGTAAAAACACAGAAATATATGTTTACACCCCAAACCCATACATTTTTGGAAAGTACACATTCTACCGAATCTAAAATGGGTACCCATGCCTTATTGCTCCAAACTACTGAGTCGCAAGGCTTTCCCAAAGTTGTCGGTTTTGGTGAAATATCTGAAAATTGCCTCAAAGCTTCAACTTCCCAGCACCATATCACCCATGTGTCATTACGTACTAAGAAAAAGCACCCTGAATATGATTGCCAGGGTTCCTCCGAACAGTTTGGTGGCCATTGTTCATAGGTTTACCAAAGTATCTGGCATTTAGAGGCCCCAAAATGAAGTTAGCGCATACAAACAGTCCTGTGGGTAACTTCAGCTAATGAAAAATCAACACATTGACTGCATTTTTGTGGGGTAAAAACACAGAAATATATGTTTACCCCCCAAACCCATACATTTTTGGAAAGTACGCATTCTACCGAATCTAAAATGGGTACCCATGCCTTATTGCTCCAAACTACTGAGTCGCAAGGCTTTGCCAAATTTGGCGGTTTTGGTGAAATATCTGGAAATTGCCTCAAAGCTTCAACTTTCCAGCATCGTATTGTCCATGTATCATTACCAGCATAAAGCATCCTAAATATAAACATATGGGTCTACTAAACAGTTTGATGCCCAATGTGCATAGATATACCAAACTATGTGGCGCACAGAGACCCCCAAATGACAATATGTATAGACATTTTCACGGCTGACGCTCTGGCTGCTGCAATATGAGCACCTGGAGTGTGTATTATGCGACATTAGACCCCCCTAACAGTACAGAGACCCCAGAAAACCATATATTTTCAGAAAGTACACATTCTGACAAATCCAATATGGGTAAATAAGTGTTTCTACTGCAAACTGCCAAACAGCAAAGCAATGCTGAACATAACGGTTTTTATCAAATTTCTGAAAATCGTCACAAAGCTTGAATTTTACCCCATTATATGCCCCACATTTCATAACTTATCAGCATAAAACATCCTAAATATGAACGCCAGGGGTCTACTGAACACTTTGATGCCCAATATGCATAGATATACCAAACTATGTGGCGCACAGAGACCCCCAAATGACAATAGTGTATATACATTTTCACGGCTGACGCTCTGGCTGCTGCAATATAAGCACCTGGTGTGTGTATTATGCGACATTAGACCCCCCTAACAGTACAGAGACCCCAGAAAACCATATATTTTCAGAAAGTACATATTCTGACAAATCCAATATGGGTAAATAAGTGTTTCTACTGCAAACTGCCAAACTGCAAAGCAATGCTGAACATAACGGTTTTTATCAAATTTCTGAAAATCGTCAAAAAGCTTGAATTTTACCCCATTATATGCCCCACATTTCGTAACGTATCAGCATAAAACATCCTAAATATGAACGCCAGGGGTCTACTGAACACTTTGATGCCCAATATGCATAGATATACCAAACTATGTGGCGCACAGAGACCCCCAAATGACAATAGTGTATATACATTTTCACGGCTGACGCGCTGGCTGCTGCAATATGAGCACCTGGTGTGTGTATTATGCGACATTAGACCCCCCTAACAGTACAGAGACCCCAGAAAACCATATATTTTCAGAAAGTACACATTCTGACGAATCCAATATGGGTAAATAAGTGTTTCTACTGCAAACTGCCAAACTGCAAAGCAATGCTGAACATAACGGTTTTTATCAAATTTCTGAAAATCGTCACAAAGCTTGAATTTTACCCCATTATATGCCCCACATTTCGTAACGTATCAGCATAAAACATCCTAAATATGAACGCCAGGGGTCTACTGAACACTTTGATGCCCAATATGCATAGATATACCAAACTATGTGGCGCACAGAGACCCCCAAATGGATATAAAGTAGATAAAATTTACAAGGCAAAACAAAATAAGGCAGTAAAGAGTGAAATGCAAAAAAATCCAATAAAACCACAAAAATCAATGTTTTTTTTCCAGACTAGTGTTATCGGCCGTCAGAATCACAGTTTGAATATTTTAGCTGGGCCAAACAGGTTATACGGCTAGAAACAAGTGAACACAACATACGCAGAGCTGAAAATGCAATAAAATGGCTAAAAATTCAATAAAATGGCTAAAAATGCACCAAAATACCCAAAATTGCAATATAATCACCGAAATAACATAAAAAAGATATTGCACAGTACGGTTAGCGAATACGCTATTCGTAATGGCAATAAAACATTTTTTTCAGCCAAAAAAAGAGACGATGCGATAAGAAAAAAAAAAAAAAAGCCACAATGCCATGTATGTGCGTGTGCGTGTGTACAAATGGTAAATTACATGTTATGTGCGCGTGTGTGCGTGTGCACATGTGTGTAAGTGCAGTGAGTGTAAGTGACCCCCCCAATCCCCAAAAATGTATGTGTAAGTGTGTGTAAGTGTGAATCTAAGTGTGTATTACTGTTGGTGTGTTTGTGTGTGTAATTGTTGCACTAACCTGAAAAAATCGCTGGAGACTGTTGCAGGCGATCAGGAAGACTCCCTGGAAGACATCTGCCTCGTGGTTCCTGTCTGTGTGCTGTGGGGGCGGAGATCGTCGATCCGGTGCAGGCTGCAGCAGCAGGACACGTAAGTAACACGTGCCTGCTGCTGTTTTTGGGCCCCTGGGCGATCGCGCCCCAGGGGCCACTCGATCCCCTGCTCTGCTCGTTGCCTAGGGGCAGGGGATCGAGCAGGAACGGAGCGAGCGGCTCTAACAGCCGCTCCTCCGCTTCTGAACCCGGAAGTGCTGCAGAACGTAGAATCTACGTTCTGTGGCATTTCAAGTACCTTTGCCACAGAACGTAGATTCTACGATCTGTGGCATTTAAAGGGTTAACAGAAGTCTAGAACTGCTTTTCTTTACATAACAAAGGTCTTGAAAAAAAACAGAAAACAATCCATATGCAAAAAAAGTATAAACCAGATTCGTGCTATAAAGACCTTTATATATAAAGCGGCTCGATTATCATTAAACCAGCAGTGAAGCAGTTAGAAAGGGGGTTATTTATTAAAAGGTCGAATTGTGAAATCTAGAAAAATTTAAGTTTTTTTTCACTAGGGGGAAAAAAACTGCATTTTTTTCGATATTTATTATACCCCGATGCTGCAAGTATCCCGAATCTGAAAATCCTCCATCTCAGAACTGTCGAGGTCCTGTATCAATGAGAGAGGCACCTATCCCAATTTGAAGTTATCGTGGTCTATGCTGGGTTTAGCCGAACCGATTTGGTAAAAAGCCAGAAAAATTTGTACTATTTGTGCTTTCCTTCGAATTTAACAATTTTTTTTCACAATTCGATTGAATCAAGTTTTTTATTAATAACCTAAAATCAGGCATGGGAGTTTGGTCAAGCTTTTTTTTATTAATATTATCAGATAAAATCAGATTTTAGACAACATTTTTAGGGTTTACAAGCCCCTTAAAGGATCAGTAACATCACATTTTTTAAAAAAATATTCATTAGTATAAAATGAAAAAAAAAAAACACAAAGACAAATTAAACTTTGAAATTGCTAAGTATTTATTAAGAAATAACTTACTGAAACTCCACTTGCGCTCCTCTTCAGAAAAGGCGATCCATCGTGCAGTGCTTTCGATTTCTCCTCCCTGCCTTCCTTATAGAGATAGCCAGGGAGGAGAAATCAAGTGCTGCATGATGGATGACGTCTTTTCTGAAGAGGAGCGCAATCGGAATTTTGGTAGTATACAACTCAAAGCACTTCTGGACAAATTACTTCCTTGTTTTGTGACAAAAAGTAACGGGATTTCCCTTGGCGCCCCCTTATTATCATATGCAAATTAGGATTCGGTTCGGCCAGGCAGAAGGATTCGAAACCTGTTGAAAAAGGCTGAATCCTGGCTGAATCCCTAACCAAATCCTGGATTATTCGGTGCATCTAGATCTGGAAACCCCATATCCAGCTCTCTCCCATCAATTATAATCAAATAATTAAAATTTTTAAAAATGATTTCCTTTTTCTCTGTAATAATAGAACAGTATCTTCTACTTGATCAAACTAAGATATAATTAATCCTTATTGAAGGCAAAACAAGCCTATTGGGTTTATTTAATGTTTACATGATTTTCTAGTAGATTTAAGGTATGAAGATCTAAATTACAGAAAGATCTGTACTCCAGAAACCCCCAGGTCCCCAACATTCTGGATAATAGGTCCCATACCTGTTTAAAGTATAACATTATTTTATATGTTTATGGGAAATTCTATACTGTTTATGTGGATATATATATCTTTCTTCCCTATAAAACCATTGGCTTTTAAATGAATTTTTAGTAGACTTCAGGTATAGAGATGCAAATTATGGAAAGATCCCTCATCCGGAAAACCCCAGCTCCCAAGCATTTTGTATAACAGGTCCAATACCTTAAAAAGACATCTTTTTTGTGTCTGGATGTTATTATAGCACATATTATTGTAGGCAGTTTGGTGCAGCATTCAGTAAACAATAATGGAGGGGAGTGATGTCTTGTATCACCTAGCAACTTGACATGATGACTGACCTTTTACAAACGGCTGTGGGAAAACCAATTTACAGCTGGGCCTTGTGATAGGATTGCTGTTTATAAACTATGACAAGAGAAGGAATGTGAAGCTGTTTCAAGCTATGCGCAGAAGCAATTGTTCTTTTTGCAATCCCTGCCTGGCTCCTATAAATCACTTGCACTATAATGTGCTTATCACAAGTATTTGACTCATCCACAATGTGCTTTTCCAATTCTTGGACACCTGCTACATGCTTGGGAGGAAAGGTCTGATATGTGCATCTTGATGTTTCTCTCAGTTGGGTTTTTTGCATGATGAAAGACAATGTAATTGTAAACAATTTTCCGCTTTACATGCGGTGATCCATCTTAATCACAGGAAAATGCCTTCTGTATTTTCCCTCCTTACATGCAGAATCCCATGGTTTTGCATTTAAGGTACTTTTTGGCACTTTTTCGCTGTGAAAAGGACTACAAAGGGCAAACAAAACTTGTTGTGTGTCAAAAAAAATTGTCACTCAGACTTTAATGCATTTTGGCAAATATTTGGAGAAGTGAAAAGGGTCAGATTCGCCCATCACTATTGACTCTACATTACTTGTGTAATACCATTGCATTGCACTTAGAGAACAAATAAGTCTAATTCAACAGTCTAATTCGGTGCTAGAGGTGAAGAAAAAGTTGAACCTGCTTGGGGATTAGGGCAGTGGCCAACGGGGAGATTTGTCACCACGATTATTTATGCAAGACTGCGGACGACAAATCTCCAGAAAGTGCATCTCCATTGGAAATGCTGTAACTGAAATCACCGATGGTAAAACCAACAAATTGCTTTGTTCTTCCAAAGGTGCCTGAAGTTGCCTCGGGAGGAAACTTCGGGCGACTTTGCAATAATTGCCAGCGATTACAGTAATTCCCAATGGAGACACATTTTCTCCCGTCGGCCACTGCCCTTAGGAAGAAACGGAAACAAGATACTACAAGTATGGGATCCTTTATCCAGAAACCCATGATCCAGAAAGCTGCAAATTACAAAAAGGCTGTCCCCCATGGACTCTATTTTATCCAAATAATCCAAATTTTCCTCTGTAACACTAAAACCATACCTTTTACTTGGTCCAAACTAGGGATGCACCGAATCCCTTTTTTGGATTCAGCCGAACCCCCGAATCCTTCACGAAAGATTCAGCCGAATACCGAACCCTAATTTGCATATGCAAATTAGGGATGGGAAGGGGAAAACATTTTTTACTTCCTTGTTTTCTGCCAAAAAGTCACGCAATTTCCCTCTCGCCCCTAATTTGCATATGCAAATTAGGATTCGGATTCGGTTCGGCCAGGCAGAAGGATTTGGCCGAATCCGAATCCTGCTGAAAAAGGCCGAATCCCGAACCGAATCCTGGATTCGGTGCATCCCTAGTCCGAACTAAGATATAATTAACCCTTATTGGAAGGAACCCCAGCCTATTGGGTTTAATTAATGTTTACATGATTTTCTAGTAGAGTTAAGGTATGAAGATCTAAATTATGGAATGATGTTATCCAGAAAACCCCAGGTCCCAAGCATTCTGGATAAAGTATAACATTATTTTGTATGTTTATAGGAAATTCTATACATGTTTCCAGATGTACTATATGTTCTAGAACATATCTTTATCAAATGGCTTTAAAAATCATTTTTACTTATCAAATGGCAATTCTTGGAAGCACTATTTTTGCTATTAATAATAATTTCACCACAGATACACAATATTTTCCAGTTAAGAAGATTAACTACCCAGCACAAACATGCTCATGAACAATGGATACCACGGGCAGCAGTTTAAAAATGGCAAGCCCTGTATTGTATCGTTTGTGAGTTACCACCGCAATAGGTATTCTTCAACAAAATGCTGAACAATATCTCATATAATTTTCCATGTGCACACACTAACATTGCTTTAAAGGTCAAAATACTGACGTGTGGCAGCTTGTGGTGCCAGCAGCAAGTAACAATCAGCACAAGCATAACTATGTATACAGGGGGACTGCTACAATACTTAGCCTGTCACTAAATACTTAAAATAGTAGTTCACTTTTCAGGTTAACTTTTAGTATGGTATAGAACGGCCTATTCTTATCAAGTTTTCATTGGTCTTCTTTATTTATTTCTTATCGTTTGTTAATTATTTCCCTTCCTCTTCAAACTCTTTCCAGCTTTAAAACTGGGGTTATTGACCCCAGCAGACAAAACAGCAGACATAGCTCTGTGAGGCTACAAATGTATTGCTACTGTTACTTATTACAAATAATCTTTTAATTTAGGCCCTTCTCTATTCATATTCTTGTATTTAAAGGGGACCCATCACCCCAAAAAAAATATTCCAAATCCTATTTTATCACATTAGTCAAGCAAAATAAACTTTAATTACACTGTATAAATTATTTGAATCTTGTTTCCATCAGTCTGGGGATTCATAATTATAGCAAGCAGGCAGCAGCCATTTTGTGGACACTGTTATTAAGGCAAGCCTTGCATCATCTCAGAATCTTGTTTGTGCACCAGAATGGGGGACCTGATGTCCATCTCCATGACCTGCCTACACAATTAAATGGTGAAGAGAACGGGGGAATGTGGGAAGAGCAGTGACATCGAAGTGCTGAATGGAAAGTGAAAGTAATTGTCTGCCCCGCCTCTATGACTAAGACATAGAGGAGAGGCACACAATATTTGATTGACAGCTGAGATTTGTAAGTGCATTTACAACAGCTATGAATGCTTTAATAAAAAAAAAGAATTTGCATTTCATGTTTAATTTGAAAAGGACTTTTATTATACAGCTTTTCATGTCTGGGTGACAGGTCCACTTTAAACCTTTTCCTGGTTGCTAGGTTAAATTGAACCCTAGCAACCAAATAGGAGGCTAAAATGCCAAACTGGAAAGCTGCTGAACAACAGCCGCAAATAATAAAAAATTAATACCAACAGCAAAGGGTCTCAGAATAGCACTCTCTACATCCTACTAAAATTTAATTTAAATGTCAACCACCCCATTAATCTCTTGGGGGCT
The DNA here is from genome assembly GCA_038501925.1 of Xenopus petersii. Classification (NCBI taxonomy): domain Eukaryota; kingdom Metazoa; phylum Chordata; class Amphibia; order Anura; family Pipidae; genus Xenopus; species Xenopus petersii. Next base: position 27,490,595 of record CM076688.1, read on the forward strand.
GTTAATGAGCTAGTGTTGATTTTTGTCTTTTAGGCTTCAGGTCTTCTGTACACAGCTAGGGCTACATATCTTGCTTTCTTTTAGCATGCTAACTGGAAAAGACAATTAAAATCAACTGCTATAGTTTAATGGGCTTGTGCAAAACCTTGTTACAGCATAACCCCGTGATATCAAATTGAGCCAAAAAAAGTGACTGTCTCTCAAGAGATGTTGTGGGAAGAACGGACATCAAGGGGATTGCTTTCAAATAATGACAATGATCTTCCCCGGGTAATCTATTCCCAACTGGAACTGTATTACAAGAGATGATGACCCAAGCTCTTGATTTGCACAATTAAAAAGGGCAGCATGTAGTCTCAGGGAGAGGACAGAGAGCAAAACAACCAAAATGTTACTAAAGAGGAATTCACTTTGGACTGTGCTGCTGCTTCACAAAACATACAGAGGAGATCATATGTGCAGCCAGCATGCAGTGCCAAATTCCAAGTTAATCCCGCCAGCCAAATTCCCTCTTGTCACTGACCATGATGATTCATGCATTAAGAAGTTGGCCTGGATTGTGTAGTCTAATTTAAGGTCCTGTTACTTGATACATATGTGCAGACCAGGCCAAGGATTGCTGTTTACTCACAGGCAGAGAACAAATAGATGTGTCCAACATATCCAGAAGATTTTTTCAATGACTCTTTGAAACAAACATCACAGTAACGTGATGGAGGCCACCCTCAGGTCTCCTATTTGTATTTCTTGCAGCAACCCAGTCGTTTTATCTGTAGATATCAAATATTTTTCTGCGTCTGTTTTTATTTAGGCTAAGTGTAACTGAATCACTCCTCAAAGATCACAGATCAAAAGTTTCAGATCTCTCAGGGACTTAAGTACTCTTGGAGAAAAATGTTAAATCTGCTCTTGTGGGAAAGCGATCGCTCACAGTTTTGTGGAAGGAAATGTTGGGTGTGCCTCGTGTTACATAATGTGCTCTGTAATTTCCTTTAGGAATGCTGGTGCATTTATTTGACTTTATAAGTTTCAGAATTCACACTATATATAAACTCACACACACACAGGTGGACATTGATAAATATACCCCATCATGTCTCAAAGAGTGAAGTTAGAGATCGCTACAGTTCTCTAGAGTGAAATTCCGCCACTCTCCATTCATTTCTATGGGATTTATCAATGGGTGAAAGTGAAAGTTCATCCTTTGAAAGGCGTATTTATCAAAGGATTTATCAAAGGATGAACTTTCACTTTCCTCCATTGATAAAAACTCTTTTAAAAATCCCATAGAAATGAATAGAGAGTGGCAGATTTTAACTAGAGGACTGTGGTGATCTGTAACTTCACTCTTCGATAAATATACCCCTTTGTGCCTAAAGCTACTAAAAATGCCTTACCCTTTAAACACAACAGGGATCGTTTGTCCATATATTGCACTATATTTAAAGGGATAGTGTCACGGGAAAACATGTTTTTTTCAAAATGCATCAGTTAACAGTGCTACTCCCGCAGACTTCTGCGCTGAAACCAATTCTCAGAAGAACAAACAGATATTTTTATATTCAATTTTGAAAATCTGACATGGGGCTAGACATATTGTCAGTTTCCCAGCTGCCCCTGTCATGTGACTTATGCCTGCACTTTAGGATGGAACTACTTTCTGGCAGGCTGTTATCTCTCCTACTTAATGTAACTGTATCAGTCTCAGTGGGACTTGGCTTTTACTATTGAGTATTGTTCTTAGATCTACCAGGGAGCTTTTATCTTGTGTTAGGGAGCTGCTATCTGGTTACCTTCCCATTGTTCTGCTGTTAGGCTGCTTGTGGGTGGGGGAGGGCTGATATAACTCCAACTAGCAGTACAGCAGTAAAGAGTGAGTGAAGTTTATCAGAGCACAAGTCATGACTGGGATACTGACAATATATCTATCCCCATGTCAGATTTCAAAATTGAATATAAAATAATCTGTTTGCTCTTTTGAAAAATGGATTTCAGTGCAGAATTCTGCTGGAGCAGCACTATTAACTGATGTGTTTTGAAAAAAACATGTTTTCCCATGACAGTATCCCTTTAAAGGAATTGTTCAGTGTGAAAATGAAAACTATGTAAATAGACAGGCTGTGCAAAATAAAAAATGTTTCTAATATAGTTAGTTAGCCAAAAATGTAATGTATACAGGCTGGAGTGACTGGATAAGTATAACTTGTCAGTCATAACCCAACTTCCTGCTTTTCAGCTCTCTTGGTTTACACTGACTGGTTACCCTGGCTACCAGCCAGTAACCAATCAGAGACTTGAGGGGGGGCCACATGGGTCATTTCTGTTGCTTTTGAATCTGAGCTGAATGCTGAGGATCAATTACAAACTCACTGAACAGAAATGTACCATGTGGCCCCCCTTCAAGTCGCTGACTAACTAGAGTTATAGAGCTGAAAAGCAGGAAGTTGGATTCTGGCTGTTTTATTAGACATCTGTTCACTCCAGCCTTTATAGGTTACATTTTTGGCTAACTAACTATATTAGAAACATTTTTTATTTTGCACAGCCTATCTATTTACCCAGTTTTTATTTTCACACTGAACTATTCCTTTAAGCTGGCCAACTACGTCAAAGTCATTTCGTATCTGGCCAGTCCTACACTCACCTTTCATCTGATGCATTAAGAATTAAATTGCTTCATTATACATTTTAAACAGGGACTAAGTAGCAGCAGTTTGCTGCTTTCAAGGTTAAAACTCTCAAACATGGTTGCCATTTTATTGGAAACAACTGGGATCACCTGACAATAGCTGAGAAGGGTGGGAGCTACAACATGGAGCTGGCCACTGCTCCTGAATAAACTATAACAAACAAGGGAAAGTTATGCTCACCACTAATTTTTAAAACCAGATTTCTATTTCGTAAGTAATTTTCTTGAAGTTCCTTTCTACACCACATGCATACAAAGAGGGGTTTCATATATTCATAGTCATGAATGGCTGACAAAGTGGTACATTATTAAAGGAAAACTATAACCCCCAAACAATGTAGGTCTCTATAAAAAGATTTGCATAAAACAGCTCATATGTAAAACCCTGCTTCATGTAAACAAACCATTTTCATAATAATATACTTTTCTAGTAGTATGTGCCGTTGGGTAATCATAAATGGAAAATTGCCATTTTATAAAATAAGGGCAACCCCCTGGGATCATACAATTCACTGTGCACACAAACATACCAAAAAAACTATACTTCTTAGGTCACATGAGCCAATTAATAGACAGAGTTGTGTCTTTTGCTTCAACATTTTCTTCCTGTTACAGTTAGAGCTACAGTATTTCTGGTCAGGTGATCTCTGAGCAGCACACAGACCATCACAAAATGCTGATTCAAAGCAAGAGAAAAAGGGCAATATAAATAAATATATATACCAGTTTGGTAAGATTCTTTAATATGCCACTTCATTTGATATAAACTATCTGTTGCTCAAGTATTAATTTTGGGGGTATAGTTTTCTTTTAATTTGTTTTCAAGTCCAAATAGGTACATGGCCCAATGTAATCGTCCCTATTTAAACGTCAATAAAGCTAGCATTGCTTAGATAAAATTATCTTGGTTTACAAGAAAAAAGTGTCACTTTTACAAACATCCTAAAGAGTGTGAATTAAGATGCTGCAAATAAACAAAGGCTAAAAATAATTTGCTTGTGGGCAAGAACAAGCCAAAGCAAAGGCCACAAGCGATCTTGACAAGATTACAAAGCAAGACATTTCGTTGGCATTCTATTCCCTCTTCAATGCCTCCTAATCCTGATGGCCATATATATCTATACAATATTCCCTACAAATATGACTATAGGTGCCCCTTTTGCAGTAATGGATTTTGTAGATTTTGTAGAAAGACAATACACAAAGGAGAAGTTGACTTCGTTGCAATCTGGTCTAAAAATATGTTTCTCACAATCGCTTTGCTTTGGAATTCACTTCAATTTAGGGTTCATTACAAATGAATACAGAATATGCAGACATGTCATGCAGCCAAGAAACAAAAAGAAATCATTTCCATGTGTGCAAGAGGCCCGAGCTAGACTGCAGCAGCGTATAGGTGTAACATAGAGCTGTCCAACTAGCCTACAAACCTTCCCTGGCCCTCATAGGCTATAATATGTACAGGTATGGGACCTGTTATCCAGAATGCTTGGGACCTGGGGCTTTCCAGATAACGGATCGTAATTTGTATCTTCATACCTTAAGTCTACTAGAAAATAATGTAAACATCGGCATAAAAATAGCCTGTTTCTGCTTCCAATAAGGATTAATTATTTCTTAGTTGAGAACAAGTACAAGCTATTACATAGTAACATAGTAAGTTAGGTTGAAAAAAGACACACGTCCATAACCTGCCTAACTGCCTGTTTTATTATTACATAGAAAAAAAGAAATCATTTTTAAAAAATCGTATTATTTGGATAAAACGGAGTCTATGGGAGACAGCCTTACCGTAATTTGGAGTTTTCTGGATAATTTGTTTCCGGATAATGGAACCCATACCTGTATATGTATGTGTGTGTGTGTGTGTGTATATATATGTGTGTGTGTGTGTATATATATATATATATATATATATATATATATATATATATATATATATATATATATATATAAATACATATATATTATATGGCCAGTGGAGTGATAAAGTTATAGCATACAACCTGATGTGTTATAGTTCAACTATATACATAGATGCCTGATACAGAAAGGCCCAGGTACCCATACCCTCCTACTGAAAGTTAGTAAAGATTATAGGTTGTCTTAAATATTGTACCGAGTTAAGCAGAAGGATTTAAAATAAACAGCCATGCACAGATCTAACTGCATGGAAAAATGTCATATGAATCTAATAAAAATAGGCATACGCCAATAGGAGGGGGTTAGTTTTTCTACTTTATCAACATAAACAGGAATAATGTTACAGGCAGCCTTCATTAAGAAACTAAATAAACTTTCAACAAAATCATGCAACAATGTTGTTTAAAGAATAGGTTTCTGTTTAAGAGGGTTATTTATTAATTTAAAAGTGAGCTAGAAGCAAAAAAAAAAAAAAAGTCTTGGAACGCTGGTATTTTATAAAGGATTTGGGGAGGAACATGACATCCACAACTGCACTTACAATACAGTGGGCATACAATGCTTCCAAGGAAATCTAGTCCCCAACCTGAAAAACAAGAACAGCTGTAGGGCCATAGGCTTCACAGCCCTAATATATTACAGGTATGGGATCCGTTATCCGGAAACCTGTTATCCCCAAAGCTCAGAATTACAGAATGGCCGTCTGCCATAGACTCCATTATAATGAAATAATCCTTTTTCTCTGTAATAATGAAACAGTACCTTGTACTTGATCCCAACTAAGATATCTGGTAATTAATCCTTATTGCAACCAAAACCAGCTTTTTGGGTTTATTTAATGTTTACATGATTTTCTATCTAGACTAGAAGATCCGAATTACGGAAACCCCAGGTCCTGAGCATTCTGGATACCCATACCTGTATAAGAATAAATATAGGTTAAGTTTACCAAAGTAATTTCTTTTCATGGGCCACCATTAGAGCTGGGCTCAGAGCAAATACATTTCTGCCCCGACAGTCCTGGTTATAATGCCCTTCATTGTGTTGAATGGTACTCCCCTGGACCCCGACACTACTCTCTACAGTCAAGCACCCTCCAACCAAGCTTCAATATCACACTGGTACCAAAATGCTGGCAACTGCCCTGTTTGTCATTGCCATAAACACCTGTGCCCAACATCTGTATATCATGGAGAGTGTCAGCTCAGATTTTGTATAAGCATTTGCAACAGGAGGCAGAAGAGGAATAAGCAGCAGCAATAATGTGAGCTAAAGGAGCATAAATTCCATAAATATATCCAAGAAGAAGGATCAAGAATGAAAAACTATGCAGCAGAAAAATAGAATAGGTCTGCTTCTCTTGGCCTGCAAAAAAATACAGAGACAGAGCAGCAGAGCCTATGCTCCATGTGCCCCATGCCTAGTACCACACTGAGCTGTTTCTCTGCCTGCCAATAAGCTCATGCCAAGAAACAGCTCCTCCACTCATATTTTCAGCCTTCTGCCTGCACCCAGAGCAAATGCATCAGCTGGGTGCAGACACAAAGAGCAAATTTCAGCTCAGAAATGGTTACTTATGTGTTTCAGACACAAAATCTGCTCTGTGTGTCTGCATCCAGGCTGACACAGTGGCTGTGGGTGCAGACATAAAAGACTAAAAATGTGATCAGATGGGCTGTTTCTAGGCCTGTGCTTATACCCAGGCCAAGAAACAGCTTAGTGTGGCATTCTCAGCCTGCACATAAACTCAAGCCGAGACTCAGCCAATCCACAGGAATTTGCTTTCCCCTGTGTTTTTACCATTCACTGCCTTGGCTGGGAACAGACACACGTACCAGTAAAATCCAGGTCCCATTGTGACACATTCAGTTACATTAAGTAGGAGAAACAACAACCTGCCAGAAAGCAGTTACTCCAGTTCCATTTTGCAGAAATGCGCAAGTATGCATTTTCTGCACTCAAATCCCCTCTGTTTGTCGGTGCACAGACCAATACCGTAACTGGCCATAGCCTAAGGCTAAGTTTAATTAAGCAGTTGTCTTCTTGGCATCACTGGGGTAATGAGTGTGATCCACTACCTGCATATACTTTGTATATTGTCACAATCTCATATGCTCTGCTTTACTCCAACACTCCCAATATATACCGGTGAGTTAAAGGGGTGGCTCACCTTTAAGTTAACTTTTAGTATGTTATAGCATGGCCATTTCTAAGAAACATTTCAATTGGTCTTCATTATTTATATTTTTTGAACTGTTTGTCTTCTTCTTCTGATTCTTTCCGGCTTTCAAATGGGGGTCATCTTATAAGTAAATCTATAAGGCTACAAATGTATTGTTATTGCTACTTTTTATTACTCCTCTTTCTATTCAGGCCCTCTCAAATTCATATTCCAGTTTCTCATTCAAATCAGTGCATGGTTGCTAGGGTAATTTGGACCCTAGCAACCAGATTGCTGAAACTGCAAACTGGAGAGCTGCTGAAAACTAAATAACTCAAAAACCACAAATAATAGAAAACAATTGCAAATTATCTCAGAATATCACTCTCTACATCATAAAGAGAATTAATAAACACCCCCTTTAACTGGCTTCCAATGAATATGACCATATTTTTTTGTGTGTATCTGTAGCTGCACTTGCCCAGGAAACGACATGACTACAAATCATTTCTGTACATCGCAGCTGCTTTGTCTGCAGTATATAAAGGATATTTATAAAGGCTTCATTCTTTAAACATTTTCAAAGGGGCAAAGATGTACAATAATGTATAAAGAGTCTTGCACCAAACCAGGCAGTTTTAATATCTTCCCAACAGGGAGCTCAGTTGCTACTTGATATTTTGTATTGCAACTTCCAAAGCATGTCCCAAATGTACAACTAGTTTGACCTGCACCAAATATATCTTGTGAGTGGATGTGTGTGTGTAGGGTTGGGTCTGCCATCCAGATTAATTCAAGCACTTCCTCCCAATTTCACAGCGCAGCTGAGATCTGTGCATCGTCCTTGTTCTCAAGCATATCAAAATTGACAAGTCTGGATAGAGCAAGTCCAGGCCACTGGCCAGTTTCCGAGGATGCTAACTCACATGTGGGAATTGGCCCTTCCATTATTTTACAATGGAGAAAGACGAAGATAGCCTTTAAATAAGGCAATTAAATACAACGCTACAATTAAGTACAAACGCCACAGCACACAGCTGGGGGAAACAAAGCCAAAATCGTGGCATTGTGTACTATTTGTTCCTTTTTTTACCCTTTCTGCAGTTCCCTACCGAAATCCAGTTATAGATACTGTCATGGGAAAAAATTTCTTTTAAAACATATCAGTTAATAGTGCTGCTCCAGCAGAATTCTGCAATGAAATCCGTTTCTCAAAAACAGATTTTTTTTAGATTTAATTTTGAAATCTGACATGGGGCTAGACATATTGTCAGTTTCCCAGCTGCCCACAGTCATGTGATTTGTGCTCTGATAAACTTCAGTCACTCTTTAATGCTGTACTGCAAGTTGGAGTGATATCAACCCCTCCCTTTCTCCCCCAACCCCCCAGCAGCCTAACAACAGAACTATGGGAAGGTGACCAGATAGCAGCTCCCTAACCCAAGATAACAGCTGCCTGGTAGATCTAAGAACAGCACTCAATAGTAAAATCCAGTTCCCACTGCGACACATTCAGTTACATTAAATAGGAGAAACAGGAGAAATAGCCAGAAAGCAGTTCCATCCTTAAGTGCTGGCTGTTTTTGAAAGATAAATGACCTGAGATGGTGCCTACACACCAATATTACAACTAAAAAAATACACTTGCTGGTTCGGAAAATAAATTTTATATTGTAGAGTGAATTATTTGCAGTGTAAACAGTGTAACATAGTAAGACCAGTCCCTGGATCAACTTGTACTATGAGCTATCTTCCATAACCTTGTATTCCCTCACTTGCCAAAAAGCCACCCAACCCCTTCTTAAAGCTATCTAATGTATCAGCCTGTACCACTGATTCAGGGAGAGAATTCCACATCTTCACAGCTCTCACTGTAAAAAAAAAAACCCTTCCAAATACTTTGCTTGTAAACGGAATGGGTGACTTTGTGTCAGCTGGAAAGACCTACTGGTAAAAAAAGTGTAATTTAGAAATAAAAACGACACCATAAAAATCATTACAGAATCCCTTTAAATAGGGTGATTTGGTTACCAGTCACTGATGCAGGACTGTGATACCATAGGACTGGCACTGCACCATTAATCACATTTATTTATTTTGGCTTTGCCTGGTGATGTCAATGACACTTAAATGGGCCAAATGCCTGAAAGTGGGAATTTATTTTTTATATGGGCACATAAAATGAGGGAAGGTAGGAGAGGCCAACCACATTATAATAAACAAAAGGCAAAGCCAAATACCTGAAAGTGAGGATTTATTTTACATTTTCTTCAAGGGCACATAAAAAGAGGGAAGGTAGGAAAGACCAACCACATTATAATAAACAAAAGGCAAAGTAAATAATGAATACAAAAGCAGTGCTCGAGTAAAGAGATTTTAAAAAAGGAATAGACTCTCCAAGTTCCTCTAGTGTACATAAAAGTGTTAATATTCAGTTCCTGCGACAGACAACTAAATTGTAAAATCATTAATTCCACTGTGACCTTTCTGTTCTTTGCATCAGGGGAAACCAGTTTTGTGTGAGTAACTGCAAATGGGCATGTGCAATTAGGGGCTCATTGACCCGTGGCACTCAATCTGGATACAGGAGGAAAAAAAAAAAAAAGACAGCATGTCCCCTTTTCTTTATAAAATAGTGAAGGAAATCAGCTACCAGGCTAGATTGTCTTAAGGCCCTGCCTGGGCATATGGCTTCCCTGTTACTCATTATCAGCAAACAGAACTTCTTTTGTTTTGCCAGTTCTTTTTGATATCAAGGGAAATGATCTCTTAAAGTTCTAGCAAATGAGAAGCAATACCAGGCCAGGAAATACAGGTCAGGGAAACAAAAGACACTAAATCTGGCAATAAGTTTAACGCCCATTAATGTAATGAAAAAGTCATTTGTTGTTGGGCAGCTCTGTGATATCTTAAACAAACAAACAAATAAATGCATGAAAACAATACATCCAGGCAGCTCGTCTGATTTTTATACCAAGGGAGCATGACGCAACAAAACTGTGCATAAATGATAATATACACAGAAAGACGGATTGATAAAAAAATAAAACTATGTAAAAAATATATAAATAATGAGTCACTAAAACACAAGTTAAACAAAATATGTAAAATACACATGCTGTGTACTTTCCTAGTGAAGTGAAGGAATATGGGACTAGTAGCTCATACAGCAGGGAAAATAAGTATTGAACACGTCAACGGTTTTTTCAGTAAATATATTTCTAATGGGGATATTAAAACCCAAGTAAACCACACATACACAGAAATCAAAACAAATAAGTCCATAAATGATGTGTAATAAAGTGGAATGACACAGGGAATAAGTATTGAACACACTTACTGAAATTTATTTAAAGGGGTGGTTCACCTTTAAGGTAGCTTATTATGTTATAGAACGGCCAATTCTAAGCAACTTTTCAGTTGGTTTTCATTATTTTTTTTTTAGTTTTATAGTTATTTGCCTTTTTCTTCTGACTCTTTGCAGTTTTCAAATGGGCGTCGCTGACTCCATTCTACAATACAAATGCTCTGTAAGGCTACAAATGTATTGTTATTGCTACTTTTTATTACTGATCCTTCTATTCAGGCCCTCTCATTCATATTCTAGTCTCTTATTTAAATCAATGCGTGGTTGCTAGGGTAATTTGGACCCTAATTACCAGATTGGTTAAGACGCAAACTGAAGAGCTGTTGAATAAAAAGCTAAATAACTTAAAAACCCATCAATAATAAAAAATGAATACAAATTGCAAATTGTCTCAAAATGCCACTCTCTACATCATACTAAAAGATATCTCAAAGGTGAACAACCCCTTTAATTAGAAAAGCCTTTGTTGGTAATGACAGCTCTAGACGCCTCCTGTATGGAGAAACTAGTTGTATGCATTGCTCAGGTGTGATTTTGGCCCATTCTTCCACAAAAACGGTCTTCAAATCTTGATGGTTCCAGGGGCTATTCTATGAACTCTGATCTTCAGTTCTTTCCATAGATTTTCAGTTGGATTCAAGTCGGGTGATTAACTGGGCCACTCTAGCAGCTTTATTTGCTTTCTCTGAAACCAATTGAGAGTTTCCTAGGCGGTGTGTTTGCGATCATCGTCTTGCTGAAATGTCCACCCTCGTTTCATCAGCATCCTGGTAGATGGCAGCAGATTCTTATCAAGAATGTGCGGATTCATTTTTCCGTTTATCCTTTCTTCAATTATAAGTCTGCCAGAACCATATGCTCAAAAACAGCCCAGCACCATGTTCCCACCTCCAAACTTCACTGTTGTTATGGTGTTTTTGAGGTGATGTGCAGTGCCATTTCTCCTCCAAACATGGTGTGTGTGCAATGACAACCAAAGAGTTAAATTTTGATCTGACCAGACTATATTTTCCCACAATTTCATTGGCTTGTTCAAATGTTGTGCAGCAAACTTTAAATGAGCTTCAACGTGTATTTTTTTTCAGCAGTGGAGTCTTGCGCTGTGAGCGTTCATAGAGGCCATATTGGTGCATTGTTTTCTTTGAAACAACTGTACCTACTACTTCAAAGTCTTTCTGAAGCTCTCCGCGAGAGATCCTCCTATACTGCTTTCAAAAACACTCCTTTCATTGCAACTCTACATACTGTAGGTACATTGCCTCTGAAACACCAAGAGAAGAGAAACTAACCAGATAACAAAATTTAATCTGAAACAAACCACAAACTTTCCTTCAAAATTTGCACTGACGTAACCAACATTATAGTTGATATGCTACAGGAGCAAAAAAGGTGTGAAAGAATCTTGTGTTCCCAAATGACACAGGGAATGTAATGTTATTACTACCAGCTGTACTTTCACACAAGAATAAATGTCAACTAAAATGTAAAAGAAAATATGTTGAATTTCTTACTGATGTGTGTGGCCAGGGTCAAAAAACTTTCTTAAAACAATTAGTTTCCATAAGAAATGCACCCAAAACTGTAACAACAACAAGAGTGATTGCCTGAGCCCACTGTGGATCTAGTACCAACTTAGTACGAAATCTGATTAGTGCATTAAAAGTCTACAAACTAGACAGTTACAACACTGAATAATGATGCAGTAAGCAATAAATCAATAACTCATTATCATGGGGCATCATTAGAGGCTTCTATGGTGGTCTGGCTCTTCCCCTGCGGTAAAGCAGCAAGAAAAACTTCAGCTGTAGCTTGCTCCTCTGTTCATATTTGGGTACATGTTACATATAGAACATCAACCTAATAGATTAAGGAATCAAGTACAGGTATGAGATCTGTTATCCAGAAACACAAATCTTTTAAAGGAACAGTAACCCCAAAAAATTAAGATGTTTTAAAAGATGACACAACTGTGGTGGGTCTCATCAGCAATAATGACGAGTCACCATACAGAGAGGAGGTGCAGCGGTTAACAGACTGGTGCAGAGCCAACAACCTGTCTCTCAGTGTAGACAAAACAAAGGAGATGGTTGTTGACTTTAGGAAGACTAGGTGTGACCACCTGCCACTGTACATCGACGGCTCTAATGTGGAGATCGTCAAAAGCACCAAATTCCTTGGTGTCCACCTGGAGGAGAACCTCACCTAGTCCCACAACTCCAGCTACTTAGCCAAGAAAGCCCAACAGCGCCTCTACTTCCTGCGCAAGCTGAGGAAATCCCATCTCCCACCATCCATACTCAAAAACTTCTACAAAGGGACTATCGAGAGCATCCTGAGCAGCTGTATCACTGTCTGGGCTGGGAACTGCACTGTCATGGAGCGCAAGACCCTACAGAGGATAGTGAAGACAGCAGAGAAGATCATAGGTGTCTCTCTTCCTTCCATCACGGACATTTACAACACTCGCTGCAGCCGTAAAGCCACCAGCATTGTGGCTGATCCAACACACCCCTCACACACACTGTTCACACTCCTGCCATCTGGAAAAAGGTACCGAAGCATTAGGGCCCTCACTACCAGACTGCGTAACAGTTTCTTCCCCCAAGCCATAAGGCTCCTGAATACTCAGGGACCAGAGAGATCTCTCTCACACTCCATCTGACCTTATTGTATAAATAATTAGCCATTGGATACAATTGTTCTTTATGAGCACATCTGTACTTTATCATGTTCTTACTACTATCACATCACAATGATGCACCCATCATGTCTGACGTTTAGCATTATTTACTTAACATATTACATCTGCCGAGTGTGCACTGTCTTGTCCTGTCCCTGCACTATGCTGTCCTGTTTTGCAGGAGTTGCATATTTTTGCACTTTTTGTCTGTTGTCCGGTACATCTATGTTGTGTGTAGCACAATGGTCCTAGGGGAACGTTGTTTAGTTTCACTGTATACTGTACAAGCGTATATGGATGAAATGACAATAAACTAACTCTTGACTTGACTCTTGAGAATGACAATATAATGTACCGTTGTCCTGCACTGGTAAAACTGGTGTGTTTGTTTGAGAACAACTATTATAGTTTTTATAAACAAGCTGCTGTGCACCTATCGGGGCAACCCATCAAGCACAGTATACACAATAGATCACAGATAAGTTCTGAAAAATCCCATTGTATACTACAGAGCTCATCTGTTATTTGTTGAGTATCCTATGCCTTTTCTCCTTTTTAAGCTTTGAATGGCTGCCCCCATGGCTACACAGCAGTTTGTTTATATAAACGATTGTAGAATTTCTGCAGCACTACACACCAGTTGTACGAGTGCAGCGCAATCAGTACATTATATTTTCATTACTTTAAAACCGAATACCAAACCGAATACTGGAATTCGGTGCATCCCATGTTAGTATGTCATGTTGCACAAAGTGTTGTGTACAAATGAAGCGTAGGCAGACATCCAGCATAAACTTGAATGTGTAGATTCCTGTGGGAGTACACAATCCACATCACAACATCCTCCATGTTGGGTTCAGGCTGACCAGCCTACCACGGTGGGAGGTAATTCATTCCATCTTCTGGTTTCGTGATAATAATATCCACATTTGGATAGTGCATTTATCATGTTAGGCCATTCAGAGCACATGAAGCCTGCAGTTCATCCCTTATTTTAAAGGTTCCTTGAACAGTCATCTCATCTGGCAGAAACACATTAAAGATGAGTACAAGGATGCGTGTGAAAGCCAAATTTGCTCTGAACACATCTGATGATTCAAGCAGTTGGTACTGCTGGAGTCTCATGGAGCGGATGTGGAAACTCAATGTGTCTCGACAATTTACATAAAAGACACATGTAAATTGCATGTACTGTATTCCTGCTTTTGAACGATTTGCCTAGCATTTTTACAAGCATTGTTCTTTGAACTTCATTAAATTGAAAAACAAACAAACATGCAGAAAAAACCAATGTGATTTTTATTTAGAGATGGGAAATAATCAATGAGTGGACCATTTTAAACAAAGGCCAAAAATAGAGCAGCGTGCTTAAAAACATAACGCATAAGGTAATCCAGATGTTAGTTTTCATAAATGTGTGACCTAAATCACTCTGAAAGGAAGAATACTTTAAACCATTAATTGAATCAAGCCTCAAATGTATAGGCACATGTGTATATATAAATAGCTGCCCCACTCCTAGGCTACCAGGCCACACCTCCTGTGGGAGGTGAGAAGAAAGGCTCTCGCTAGACAGACTAATAACAATAGAAGCTTCGATCAGGTTTATGTTGGTCATACACAAGTTCTACTAGTTGTCAATGTATTGTTCATATATATGGGAACAAACCTACAGCCTCCTCAACTATGGATTAGGCAGGCAGAAAAATCCATTAGGCTGAGGAACACAGCAAGCCATTGAAGTGATCCTCATATAACTGCTCTGCAAAGGCCTCCCACAATACCGGATCATTAGCCAACAGCCCTAACGATTAGTTTAGCCCTATTTGGCCTATAGGTCTTTTGTATGGCCAACTCTACAAGTCAGCAAGTCTGTAGGGCTCATTAATAATCACTGGGCAAATTTGCCCGTGGGTAGAACCCATAGAAACCAATCAGTAATTGTCATTATTATCAGCTGCAGGTGGATCAAAAAAAAAAAAGCATACGTTTCATTGGTTGCTATAGGTTACTGCCCAGGTGCAAATTTGCCCAGTGAATATAAATAAGTGCCAGTGACTCTGCCCCATACATCTACAAAACATATTAGGAAAATGCCGGCCTGAAACTAGGGGTAGGAAGAGGAGGAATGCAGGTGATGCACAATTCTTCTGCAAAAGACAAAAATGATCTCCGAGACCTATTCGATTCTCTAAACAAGAATTCTACCTCGATAAGAGGCCTTTCATAAGCTTGACCATCATGCTTTCCAGGCTACTTAAAAAAAAAAAAACAACTGGCTTGCATTGCCATCAGCAACAATTTAGGTTAGCTTAGTTAAAGGATAAGTAAACCTTTAAAACAGGTGAATGTAAAATGGATGAGAGTGCTATTCTAAGCACTTTTGTAGTTAGCAGTCATTATTTATTTTGTTTTAATCCCAAGATATTACATGTACTGTTAATATTAATGAATTTTGTTACTGGTCAGTTTCTGGCCAGTCTGACCATCAAGTAGTCAAGTAAGTTGTTAGGAGAAAGAGGCTGTTCTGATGTTCTTCTGCTTAGGAAAGATTTTAGAAAGGTTTCTAATTTTTTTTCTAAGCAGAAGAACATCAGAACACCTCCTGACAACTTACTTGACTAGTTGGTGGTCAGACTGGTCAGAAACTGACAAGCAGGTAACGCTGTTGTAACAAAATTAATTCATATTAACATTACATGTATCCCTTAATTTCTTGGAATGAAAAAAGAATAAATAATGAATGCACATTGCAAAAGTGCTTAGAATAGCACGCTCATCAATTTTACACTTGTTTTAAAGGTTTACTTATCCTTTAATATCATAAATATATATGACACTGTCATATTATGACAGATAAAAAGTAAATTTGTCAGAAATGAAGTCTTTCCGTATTGCTATATTTCAGTGTTTTTTGGGTTACAAGGTTTACAGATACACGGATACAAAATAACATTAAAAAGCAGCAAATAACTCTTTCATGAAGTCCAAATTTATCCCCAACAGTTGAAATATGTTTGCAGGAAAAATGTGTTTCTGATCACAAATTAAAAAGCAAAAGAAAGATTTCATAGGTTAGCATACTATCAACTTGCGGTCTGAAAGAATTTGGAAAATTCAATCTAAGAAATTGAACCCAGATGTTCCCCAAAATACAAATAATAATGGCTTCACTTCATGGCAACGAAACAGAACAGCCCACTTCCTTCTTAAAACAAATGCTACAAGTCCCAGAGGGACCCCCAGCTCCATTAAAACAAAACACATGTACAGCCAAGTACAAATAGCGTCCCCCAAACCGGACTCCACAGGTGGCCGCTCAGGCCTGTTGCTCCGCTGTCCAAAGCATTATTAAGATTTATAACATAAGCCAAATTTATTTGAATTTATACGGTCACATAGTTTCAACATCCTTTTCCTCCAGACAAAGTCATCTGCGTTCTTTCAGAGTGAAAGTGTGGGGAGAGAGATAGACAGAGGAGGGGAAAAAGAGACAGACAAACAGACAGTGCCATGCTAATACTTCGGGAAAAATTAATCCAATGGGGAAAATATTTGTCACCTTTAAAGGGTCCAACATTGTTAATTCTGGGTATGAATACTTCCTCATTAGGGATGTGCGGGTCGAAAAAATCTCAACCCGCACCCGGCTTCCCTCCTCCTTTTATAGACTGTCGCCTATGACATCACAAAAGGGGCAGCATGGGCTGGCGCACGCCTATAAAAGCGGAAGCCAGCAGTCAATGCTGGGCGACTAATCTCCCCATCTGCCACCACCCTTAGAAGTTGCTAGGGAAGTGACAACCTTTAAGGGTAAGGACACACAGGCAGATTCAGGGAGATTAGTCGCCCAGCCACAAATCGCCTCTTATTCGGGGCGACAATCTCGGAAAACGAAGCGCCGCGAGTACCATCCCGTTGCCGTTTTTTCATTCTAGCAGACGAGAGGTAGGGGACGTAAGTTCAGGTTCAATCTCTCCATATCTGCCCGCGAGCCCTTAAACTGGCCATAGACGCAAAGATCCATTCTTACGAATTCTTGATTCGTACAATTTTCGGATCTTTGTCCAGTGTCCCGACATCTGTCGTGCCATGCAGATCGGTCGGTTGTTCAGTCGATTGGACAGATTAGAAAATTTCTGTCAGCTGGACACACAGGCAGATTCGGGGAGATTAGTCGCACCTGCGACAAATCGCCTCTTTTTCGGGGCCACAATCTTGGAAAACGAAGTGCCATCCAGCTGGTGATTTTTAATTCTAGCTGGCAGGAAGGTAGGGGAAGGCAGTTTGGGGAGACTGACGCCCCGAAGAAGAGGCGATTTGTTGCAAGGGCGATTAATCTCCCTGAATCAGCCTGTGTGCCCTTATGCTGGCCATAGACACAAAGATCCGATCTACGAACCCTCGATTCGTACGATTTTCAGATCTAGTGTGGAGTGTCCCAACATCTGTCATGCCATGCCGATCGGACAGGTTTGAAAATTTCTGGCGGCTGCTGATAATATCTCAACATGTATTGCCGATCTGCTGATTTTCAGTGGGAGACTGTCACCAGCTTTTGTACATAACTTTCGTACTATTGCTGTAGGGGCAGAACATCGGCTGATCTGTTCTTTTACTACTTTATTTGATCTGAAAGGTTAGTGGCAGGTCGAGAGATGGGGAAGTCCAATAAGTCCAAACGGTCGAGGGTTCGAATGATCGGATCTTTGCTTTACCCTTTAAGGCCAAGAACAATGATAAATAAATTGGGAAACAACACAAGCAAAGCAAGAGCTTTGAACGGGATTGCACAATTCACTGTAACACAGTAATGAAGGCACAGCAGAGCAACAGTAACAGCTGCTGTTGTCGTCAGTGTGAACTGCCCCATTAGAATATAATGTAAACCAACATTTGTGACCTTTCTCTAGTTTCAGCTGAAAAATAACATGCCACTGGACTGAAATTTTGGTTAATGAGACACAGATACGGCCCAAGGTCACAGGCCTTCCTGCAAACACAATGATGTTTCACCAACCTCTGACCAAGCACTGTCCCATAGGCTTAAATGAAAAGGTTACATTCACAATGGAATAACAGTTACATTTATCCTGCTCAGGAGATGGCATGGAAGAACAAAGCAACAGTTTTTTTTCCCCCTATACCCGATGGATACTCCAGCTGCCAAATTTAATCAACGGGTGATGGATTACAGCAGTTTATTGGAAAAAGGCATTTAGAAGATATCAATGAAATGGCAGCACTCAAAAGATAGGATCTGGACTGTAATAAGTGACCCTGCTAGCAGAGAGAAGTCTCACGTATGGGGCAATGCTGAGGATATAGTACATAAATAAATGATGATGATGGTGTAGTTTTCACAGGGTTCATTGCAAGGGTAAGAGAGTGCTGTACGTACAGGTATATTTACAATATAACACACCAGCAGTGCACTAAATGCCATCTAACTATAGAGATGCCTAAGATGTTCTGCCTTAGCCACTGTTAAAGGGGTTGTTCACATTTAAAGGAGACATAGAGGATAAATGAAAAAAACCCAAATTTTGAAGGCAATTATAAGTAATATTTGGTGTTGCTTTCACATGGTGCTAAAAATTAATATTATCTTTAAAAATAGCCCCTTTATTGGAGCTCCCTATAGATGTTCTCTGGTCCCTGTCTATGTTTCAAATGAGGGGTGGGCGTGTCCTAACGGTCCCTGACAAAAGCACAGTAAGAGGGGGACAGCCAATCACAGCCCTGCAGTCACACAAGCAGAGACAGGCTTCAGTTCCCTATCAGGTCCTGCTAGCTGCTGAAGCACAATTCTTCTATATCTAAATTAATATAATGCACTGATACATTCTTATTTTTTACACAAAATGTCTCCTTTCAATTAACTTTTAGAATGATGTAGAGAGTGATGCTCTGAGGCAATTTGCAATTGGTGTTCATTTTTTATTATCCGTGGTTTTTGAGTTATTTAGCTTTTTACTCAGCAGCTCTCCAGTTTGCAGTTTCAGCAACCTGGTTGCTAGGATCAAAATTACCCTAGCAACCGTGTACTGATTTGAATCAGAAACTGGAATATGAATAGGAGAGGCCTGAATAGAAAGATGAGTAATAAAAAGTAGCAATAACAATAAATGTGTAGCCTTACCGAGCATTTGTTTTTTAGATGGGGTCGGTGACTGCCATTTGCAAAGTTGCTTTGAATTAGCCAATCAGTAACATACTAAAAGTTAACTTAAAAGTGAAACTACCCTTTAATCTACAACTCCCTGCCCCCCTCCCCAAGTACTTAAACATTGCATTTCAAGCCAATGGCTGGACATCCCTGTAACCAAACAGCAGTGTGCACTCCTCCCAAATGCAATAGGCAGCTGAACTCTGGCTTTCATGAGATTATTCTGCCAAGGGTGTGGAGCCACAGCACACAATTTCCTTTGACTATGTTTCAAGTCCATTCCCAGGGAATAAACACACAGCATACAGGAGCGGGGAGAACTAGGCTC
This sequence comes from Xenopus petersii, assembly GCA_038501925.1. Classification (NCBI taxonomy): domain Eukaryota; kingdom Metazoa; phylum Chordata; class Amphibia; order Anura; family Pipidae; genus Xenopus; species Xenopus petersii. The sequence continues at coordinate 27,509,912 of CM076688.1, forward strand.
ACTTAAGGACCCTGGCGGTATTAAGGAGAAACTGACCCTCCTCCCATCCAAAGAAAAACATCCCTGGAACGTAACGGAGCACAGAGAGAATGATTCAGACCCCAAAAACCAATATAAGCATGAGATTTTTTTTTTTACATTCTCCATACTTGGCTAGAGCAATGCAACATATTATTATTGGACATACAAATGCATAAATTGGGCTAACGTAAGGGGCAGCACCAAGGTGTATACCACTTGTAGAAATAGGACTTTATCACATAGAGCAGGTAATAATCATTCCAGCACTGCATCACAACTAGGGCTTGCCTATGGCGCTCCAGAGCACAGCAACATTTGGATAATCCCCAGCCGAGCTCTGGCCTCGTTATATACGGAGCAGCCTCTGTACATGCTAATGTAGTTCAACCCATCCCAGCCTTTAATGACAGTTGTAGCAGCACAAGCACTCCATCCACTATCTGCCGCCTACTCTCACTTCCCAGCGATGTGCTTACCCAACAGGTAATGTGGGAGATTCTAGTTTACACACGCCAGCGTCCTAACTGATATACACTACTTATTACATACACCTAATAATGGTCCTTACTATTCACACTGACGCCGACCCAAATACATACACACTGCAAGATCTACTCCTTACAGTGTTGCTGCTGGCTGCAAAGATTAAAACGCAGTACCGAATCCAATAGCAACGTTCTCCAATTATACAAGCTCCATAGCTGCAGCTAGAGTCCTTCGCTGGTCCATTTTTTGGAACCCGTACCCGCAACCTGCAATCTGCAACCCGGACCCGCAACCCGCATTCTTACACGCTTGGACCCGCTACTGACCCGATTCGCAACCCGGACCCGCGACCAGCTGACCATCAATATTCAGGAAGTGTTGTCATTGTAAACCGGAAGTGACATCATCGTATGTAGGCGTGATCAGGAAAAAAGGAGTATAAATCGATATTGAAAAGACCTGTGGCCCGACCAGCGAACTGCAAACCCGCAGATCCGCCGACCTGCGTCTATACCCGCACCCGGAACTTCTACACGCAACCCACGGGGTACCGCAGGTTTTTGTGGGTAACCCGTGGGTACCCGACCCGCTGCAGGACTCTAGCTGCGGCCCTCCGCTTTGGACCAATTAACCATGTAAAAGAAACTACAACTCACAAACACCCTGATATCATGGGTCAGGTTAAATGGGGAGTTCCAGGTTAGACATATGTCCAACAAAAGTGTAAATGTGTGTGTGTAAACTACAGCCTTGGGATCAGTGACACAAAATGACAACATTAATGATACTGTAAACAGCCACAATAACGTCATTATTTGTATCATTATTTTGCACCAGTGTTGGGCTACTGCTGAAGCACAGGCTACAAAAGCTTCCATTTCTAATAAATACAGTCATCCTTCAACACTCTAGATATTGTCACGCAGCACCTCCCACCATCCCTAGATCAGTGGAGCTGGTAGAGGAATACTGGGAGGTGTAGTTCTGTTCTTAAAGGTTGCCTATCCCCGCGTTAGTGCTTAGCCACGTGCTCCCATTAGATGCCTTGCCATAAATATGTTTCAGAGGGAGTTAACCCACCATACAATTCAGTCCATTCATTCCTACACACAGGTGCAGCAGCCACACTCCCTGCTTTGCCCAAACAGTAGCCAAGTACAAGCAGAGCCAGCTGTCCATCCCCAGCGGCACGTGAATGCCATTCATTTAACCTGTCACTGTCAGAGGGTAAATACCCACAAGCAGAAACCTTGGCCGGATTTAAAGGGAAATACTATCATTCTAAGCCGCTTTCCAATACACATTCGTTGTATATTTTCAACTGCTTTAATTTTTTTCAAATATAAGGGCTAATGAAAGCAGTATCTGTCTGTCCCTTTCTATTCCCAGCACCGCTGGTTCAGACTCTGGAAACAATGTAGCAACCAGTGAACACTGGTAATGAGCATGCAAACCTGATAATGCTGTCATCAGAACCTGAGACGCAGGGATGTAAATATAAGGGTTACTTGGAAATATAAGGGCTAATGAAAGCAGTACCTGTCTGCCTTTCTATTCCCAGCACCGCTGGTTCAGACTCTGGAAACAATGTAGCAACCAGTGAACACTGGTGAACCTGATACTGCTGTCAGGAGTCAGAACCTGAGGTGCAGGAATGACAAGCTCTAGACAGATAGAGGTAATAGTTTCGGGTGGGGTGTTTACATGCCCTTTAAAAAAGAAGTCAACAGCATCTGGGTGTCATTTCCAAGGCTGATTGTAAATGGATATAGAGTATCCATAGAGATACTATAGAGCCCTTCAGTCACACAAGCACATACAGCCGGTGCCTCGAATAAACAGAATAGATAAACACTGTCACGGCTCAGGCAAAAGCCAGGACGCACCGCTCGCTTTCCAATTCGGGTCGGTCACCTCATTTGCGAACATGCGCCCCTCATTTAATAAACCAGCAGCAGCAGCAGTCTGTCTCTACTCACCGCCTCCTTCTCCCTCCATTACGGAACTGTCAGATACAGTAAAGATACACACACGCAGCCTAGTATCCCGGAGCTCCGACTTCCTTCTCCTCTCACACACAAACAGCTCTCAGGTACGCACTCCCCACTCCCAGCTCACAAGCAGCACTGCAACAGCAAGAGCACCGCCCCTCCCTGCCTCGCAACGCCCCCTGTCACGTGGCACCGCCCAGCCTTTCACGATATCACGTGGTTTCTCGGATATAAAATGAGTGGGATTCTGCACAAAAAGGGCGCAGCTTTAGCGATTGTGTGATCGTCGCTTGACGGACTGTTATGGACTGGTGTTTAACGTTCAAGCACTTTGCGTGAAGCAATTTGATTAAAACAATAAATGGTTCCAAATGTGCATGCAGTGTCAAGTCACAGATCACTCTGAAACTAAATATACTCAGTGTCGGACTGGGACACCAGGGGCCCACCCGAAAACCTTAGACCAGGGGCCCACTCTCAGTATTATTGTTTTTCCTCTCCTCACTCAACCTTTATTCTCCAAGTCTCTTTTCTTTACATACTATAATCTATTATTCCATCTATTTAGCCTCTTTGTGCTCTAACCCTTATAGGGAATGGCCATGAAATAGGCCAAATGTTTAGCAGCATGAGGGCCTACTGACACCTGGGCCCGCCGAGAGTTTTCCTGGTATCCATGTGGGCCAGTCTGACACTGATATGCTCTACTGATTGACCAATTTAGTTTTATGTTTTCATTCAAATAATTACCAACCAGTTTTATAGGAGTCTCTGGGCTGGGTTTTATAGGTGTTTCTCAGGTGGAGATTATGTGATATTTATGAGTTTATATTGTAATATATGGTGCATTTGCAATCTGGGCATCCACAGACATTCTGAGGAAAACCTCCCATTTATCCTGTAACATGGTGTGTTTGCAATCTGGGCCTCCGCAGACATTCTGAGGAAAACCTCCCATTGAACTCTGATGGGCTGATCTAAAATCATCTCTGTAGTTTGTATTTATTATCATCATCTGGAAACTGCTTGGTTTGCCTTTCGCTTAGTGTGGAAAGTGAGGGCTGTTAAAATTTCGTGTCCATATATACACAGACTTATTAAAGCTGTCAAGACAGCCCCTCCAAAGTCAGACTAATAGGGAAGCCGATGAATGTAGCAGGGGAGATACTATCCCCTGAGCCACCTGAGGTGGCTGTTGCGATGCTGCTCCCAACCATTTACTTTTCTTGCGCTGGAGGCCGGAGCAGCTGTGGGGGGGGGGGGGTACATCACTAGGACAGAGAACTCACTAGAAGAGTCAAATTTCTGGTTTAATAATCTGACATTTGACTCTTAAAGTGACCGGGATTGGCTTTTGCTGACAGGCCGAGACCAGATTGTCACTTTAATATGGTCCTCTTTGAAGGGGTCTTCATGGGACCACATTATGATCTGATCGTTGGACCAGGGGTCAAACAATCAGATCAGTCCAATTTGGCCCAGTGCTTGGGTTGCCAAAATAGGCAAAGATCTGCTTGTTTTGCAAATTTAGCAAACAAGTAGCAAATGTATGAAAGCTGACATTGTTAATGATAATGTTCATTAAAGGTTCAAGATTAGAGTACTAAAAAAGATTTGACTGTGAGGCCTAGTACCTGCTAGTGAAGCCACCGATTATAACCACTTTTGGGGCTGTCGTTTATTCCGTATAGCCTTCTTTTTAGATTTTTCAAATTAGTCTGTATTAGTAGGTTGAAATTACTTAAGCTAAGGTTATTTTAAGTAGACCTGATGAGGGATAGCTAAACATCTGTCCCATGGGGACAAGACATGGACCAGAATCAGTTTAACATTTTGTAAAATGCTTGTTTACGATGTGATACAGATTTATTTGTGAGTATAAGTACAGAAGAGATTTTGGTCAGTGTTAAAACAACACAAAAAGGACCAAAACTGACCTATCTTGTTCGTCTATGACTGACGTACAGCTGCAACTAGTACTAGACACTCTGTCAATACAGTACTTTCTCATTGTGCTGGGAATATAAAGCCTGTGAAAAATGAAACAGAAAGCAAGAAGACTGCCTATATCTGTGTACAGGAAAAAACCTGCACATCTCGGCCAGTATACAGTTAAAGAGACAACCGGTAAAGATGTTTTGGGAAAAAGGGCTTTACTTTTCATGTTTCCTAAGGGGAGTGTTTTCTGTGCATCTTTAGTCTGTTTCTGCTTCCTTTCTGACAAGAAATTGTGATTGTGCAATCACCATGTTTAGAAGTGATTTCATTTGCCTCCGAGAAGTGACTGTGGCAATGCAGTTATTGTTGGATGATATGGCGTTTATAGTTGCATGAAGGTATAATAGCATCTGGGAATGGACTGTGGCTGTGGGATAGCAGGTATAGTAGGGAGAGATGGTGTCTATAGTAGGAGTGGGATAATAGTCTCTGGGGAGGGAGTGTGACTGTGGGATAGCAGGTATAGTAGGGAGAGATGGTGCCTATAGTAGGAGTGGGATAATAGTCTTTGGGAAGGGACTGTGGTTGTGGGATAACAGGTATTGTAGGGAGAGATGGTGCCTATAGTACAAATGGGATAATAGTTTCTCAGAAGGGACTGTGACTGTGGGATAGTAGGGAGAAATTATGTCTATAGTAGCGGGATAATAGCCTCTAGGAAGGGACTGTGGCTGTAAGATATTATGTAGATTTGAGCATGATGGATGCAGTAGTTCAAAATGGTGAAAGCACCACTGTATATTGCTGTGACCCTATGCTGCCTTTAAAGGGGTTGTTCACCTTTAAATAAACTTTTAGTATGACATAGAGATTGATATTCTGAGACAATTTCCACTTTTCATTTTTTATTGTCTTTTTTGAGAAATGTAGCTTTTTATTCAACAGTTCTCCAGTTTAGTAATCCAGTTGCTAGGGTTCAAATGACCCTAGCAACCATGCATTTATTTGAATAAGAGACTGGAATATGAATAGGAGAAATAGAATAGAAAGATGAATAATAAAAAGTAGAAATAAGAATAAATGTGTAGCCTTACAGAGCATTTATTTTAAGATGTTATCAGTGACCCCCCCCCCATTTGAAAGCTGGAAAGAAGAAGAAGGCAAATAGTTCAAGAACTATAAAAAAGAAAAAAATGAAGACCAATTGAAAAGTTGCTTAGAATTAGCCATTCTATAACATACTAAAAGTTAACTTAAAGGTGAACCACCCCTTTAAGCTGTAATTCAACTGATAACTAAAGGCTATTGTGTTGAAATGTATGCACCACAATTAAAACTAATGAAATCTAGTTAGGTGGTACAGTGGTTCAGAACTCAATGGTAGCTAGCAGTGCCTTCGTCTTGAGATTAGTACCAACTGGGAACCTGCAAGGAGTTTGTATGATCTCCCTGCTTATGGGGGGTTTCTCCTACCAATAAGGGTAAAAGCTGTCTGTCGTTGTGAATCTGATTAGCATACTACCCTGGTTGTGTTTTAATCCCAGTGGGTGAGCTTTAGCCTAAATTCATCCATATTTTCATTACACCTCTGCTGGCTCTTGATGCAATTTACCATATTGCTTGAAGATGATAGGGACCTTAAAATGTAACTCCACTGTGCTTATGTGCAGTAACGTAACTAGGGGGCATGGGGCCTGGGTACAGAGGCCACGCTCCCCCCCCTCCAGAGGAGATTTTTTTTTCTGGTGGATTTGCGTCCGTGCAAACCGCTGGCGGGGCCGAAGGGGGTGTGGTCCTTGGTGTGATCACACCCCCTGCACCCCCAGTAATTCCGCCACAGCTTATGTGCAAAAATGTGTTGGTGCTACAATACATACACACAGTAATATACTGTATATAAATAAAATGTCCCTATCACTATCAGCTTATTACTAGTTGCTGTGCTCATGGATGTAATGTAAGCTGTTGTTTATTGAGTTCTTTGCTCTGCCTGTGCCAGGATTATGCCAGCTTCAAGATATGAAAAGGAAAACCTGGCTGTCTCTGTCAGTGATATGCTGGCACTGGAAACACTGATAAAGATACATTTGGCTTGCTCACTTTGGTATTCATATGCCAGTAACATACTGTATTCATTAAACCTAGGTCCAATATACTTTCATTTAAAAATTGAATAAAAAATAAAGTGAATATATATATATATATATAGATAGAGAGGATATATGCATTGTATTGAATTGCAGTGGTGCTAACTGGCAGCTACAGGATAGCTGAAGAAAATGAATTCCTGTTATGGTGCGGTGCCTCCACATAATGGGATCTGAGATTACATTAATGGATTTCTCCAAAATGGACCAACTAATTGCCAAGACTAGAGCAAATATTGTTCTTGTGTTCTAAAGGGTAGGATTTGAGTATTTATTAATTTGAAAAGGTTATGATAGTATTCCTTTCAAAGGAAGTCCAGGATGAAATTCCAGGTGTAAGGAGCCGCAAGACAGAAGGTTTAAAATAAGATATAGCAGTTGTGTAAAAATAAAAAAAGATGGCCAACAATATATAGGGACACAGGTTGAGAAATGGTTTGAGGCGCAGAGGAGTGAAGGATTGTGTATGCTATCCTTTGCTTAACAGGCAGCCATGATAAAGGTTTTAACAGGGGATTAAAGGGGACCCGTCATCCAAAAAAAAATATTCATAATCCTATTTTATCACATCAGTCAAGCAAAATGAACTTCAGTTACACTATATAAATTATTTGAATCTTGTTTCCTTCAGTCTGGGAATTCATAATTATAGCAAGCAGGCAGCAGCCATTTTGTGGGCATTGTTATTAACAAGTTGACAAGCCTTGCATCATCTCAGAATCTTGTTTGTGCACCAGAATGGGGGAATCTGATGTCCATCCCTATGCCCTGCCTACACAATTAAACTGTGAAGAGACCTGGGGGAATGTGGGGAGAGCAGCGATTTCTAGGTAGAGCTGAATGGAAAGTGAAAGTAATTGTCTGCCCCACCTCTATGCCCAGGGCATAAAGAAGGAGCAGACAATATTTGATTGACAGCTGAGATGTTTAAATGATCTTACAACAGCTATGAATGCTTTAGTAAAAAATAGAAATGGGATTGTTAATTTGAAAAGGAATTTTATTATACAGCTTTTTGTGTCTGGATGACAGGTCCACTTTAACAGGTTTCCTCTTAGGTAGGATTGCCAGCTGGTTGTTATACAGTACCCTGGGGCACCCTCACACAAAGATGAAATTAAACAAGTAGGAGAATTTGCTAGCATAATAGACAGAGAAGGATTGGTTATAAAGGTAGCATTCAACTCAATTATGAACTTCAAGACAGAGAACAGAGAACAGAGAACTTGCATTCAAATGCAATGGTCAATTGTATCAAAAGCAAAAGATAAATCCAGGAAAGTAAGAACAGAGAATCCTGTGGTATTAACATCCTGGACTTAATTGCAACTATTCATAAGAATGCCTCAGTGGAGCGTGCAGGTCCAAAAACAGATTACATACAGTACAGTAGATTATTGGAGTGGAGAAAGTTAGCAACAGGAGAAAAGACAAGGGTGGTAGAGAGATCAGATAGGTCCAGTGTACCTTTTTAATAATGCACCTGTCACAAGCAGCATTGAATAAGAAGGGGAAGTACCAGAAGCTAGAGAGGACCATGGGCGTCTTAACTCAACGAATCACCTGCAAAGGCTACAAGTAAGCTGCTGCAACTTTATTAGTGGCACTGCAGACTTCACTTCAAATCCTCCATCTGATATCACTGTGCGAGTAAAAGATGAGGGTGGGAAGAATAAAGAAATGTTTTGTGTTGTTGGGAATCTAATTTACAACAATTCATTGGAACTAGCTGAAGAAGTCTGAGGGTAATTTATCAACACTGGGCACATTTGCCCATGGGCAGTAACCCATGGCATCCAATCAGATTGCTGCTTTCATTGTTCTACTTGCAGCTGGCTTTAAAAACGAATCACTGATTGGTTGCTATAGGTAACTGCCAGGTAACTAAATTTGCCCAGTGTTTATAAATGAGCCTAAGGGTGGAGTAACTGCCCCTTTTTGCCCCCTTCTGCTGACACCCATGGGGAGGAATATAATATAGTGAATAAAGTACCCCCTATTGCAAAATATAAGGATATTATAAGTTACCAAAGAGTTTCATGACCATATAAAAACACGAGGCAGAAAGCCTAGTGTTTTTATACAGGTCATGGAACTCCAAGGTAACTTCTAATATCCTCATATTTTGCAACTGGGGGTACTTTATTTATTATAATACACAAGTTTCAGTGAGTCATGTGACAGAAATGACATCAGAACTCACCGTTTATAACTGATGACATCAGAACTCACCGTTTATAAGGATATAATTTACAGGATATTCATGGCTTTTGTGTATTATATACTGTATATCTAATAGCTGGAGGAAGGACACAAGCACACTGCTTATGTATTAATGAGGACATAAGATCAAGGGAGCAAGTTCTAAATGGAGGTGGCCGAAGAAGCTAAGAAACTAATAACAAGATCAAAAGAATTGAAGCCAAAAGGAAGACTTATTTTTATACAGGTAGCAAATTGCATGTAGATCAAATCTACTACAAAATGTAGAACATTTGATTTGTTATTGTTTATTATTTTTGGTAAACATCAGATCAAGGACGTGATCATCCTTATGGGTGCCAGTATTTATCCACTGATGAAGATCAAAGGAAGACGATAGATAGAGAAGTGGGAAGACCAGGACTGATTGGGGTCATCATGTTGCAGTTAAAATCAACTAATAAAAATGCAAAACTGTCAGAACACTGTATAAATCTGCAACAGTTGAGATTTTAGCATACAAAACAAGATTATTCATCCATCAGCCCTACTTACATTGTTTTTTGAACCACTACTCCAACAAAGCTACCAATAGCTGAAGGTTGAGCAGTAGTTCAACAATAGTTTTAACACTGTAGGATGGACATACTTGATTTTTCTAATATTTTCCCCCTATGTACCCTTTTCATGCTGCTTTGCCCAGAGCCACCCTTCACTAACCCTGGCCCTAGTCACAATCATATATTGAAACTGCACAGGACACTAGTAGTCCCTCTATACCAGCACAGAACTCCTCACCATTGAACAGTAATGGGAATGGAGTTGGACATGAATCACAGGGGGCAGATGGCGATTTTTGGCGATTTATTCGTCAGTAAATCAGTCTCCTAGTGCCCCCTACAGTTCAGTATACAGTCAGTAATGCCCCATGCTATACATTACAGATCCACAGTGCCTCCAGTTCCAGTGTAAAACATCATAGCTCCTTACTGATATCAGCTGCTTTATCAATATTTCTTAGTGTCTTTTGAAGTACAGAACATTTGGGGGAACTGGGGCAGTTTGCAACCATGAACTGATTAGCCTACATTCCAAAAAAATCCGAGTGCAGCAGGCATATCACATATAACAGATTACAGTGCATTCTGCTATATATCTAAACATTATGTGAATAAATATGGCCAAGAAGCAGGGATACAAACATAATATCATGTACTAAAAGGATGGCTCATTTTTAAGGGCTGCACTGATTTCAACTGATTGGAGTCTCACCCAACCTGGTTGCATGCCCGTTCAGTTTGTATACTTCAGTTTTAGCTTAGGTAGCTATACTGGTAGGACTGTCAGGATCACCTCTATCATGTCATAGAAAGTGTCAGTGTGTTTTTTTACTGGCGCGTGCATCAGTTGTTTGTGCCATTAAGGCCATAGGGTGGGGAGAGCATTCAAAGCTTCTCTATTTTCTTCGGTGATGACAGTTTCTATGGACACAGGAAACAAAATGCACTGAAAAGAATAAATCCTAAAAAAGACAGGGAGGTGGTTTCCTCTCCAAGCAAGTCTGACACTTATTGTATGTTGGGTCTATTTTTGTCGGTATGTTGGGTGTTTGTACACTGTGAAAAAAATGTGGTGAAATTAAGGTTTACGGCTCGTGTGTTTATGTGTAAGCAGTAGAACTGCGAATGAGAATCACATCAGGAGGAGGGATTTTGCATCAGGACCATAGGGGGGGGGGGGGTCATTTGCCGTGGGAAATAAGGAAATGATTAGGTTTACAAAAATGTCACCCACATGTATGATTTAGAGAAGGAGAGGTCCCTGGCAATGCAGAAAAGCTGTGGTTCTCAACGGAAGGGGTAACAAACATGAATCAGCTATGTCAGCCTTACAGTTATTATTGGACTACAACTCTCAACATCTGGGATGTATATTTACACCCAATAAATGTCATGCAACACATTTCCTTTCTATATCTATAGCTGAGCCTGCCACCCTCAAGGATCCCCTCTGATGTTAGGTTCTCTGAAACAAATGTCTTTCTGCACAACCCTAAAGGGATCCCCCACTCAAATACTACACTTTTTTGCATTATGAAAGAAAAGGGGATTGTAAGAAACTTTCCAATGCACATTTGTTTTATGTAGAGTGGAAAGATGCATAGAACTACATTTTCTTTTACCAAAGAAAAATAATTTTTGTGTGGAGGACCCCATTAAAACCAGTCTGTGCTCTCTAACTTCCCTTTTTCTCACAGTTTTTTTGTAGTTTGCACTCTGCACCCTTTGGCGGAACTCATGCTGCTTCATGTCACCCTTGACACCTTTTGCAAGCACTCTTCTGAACACTGCATAAGCAATTATAAGTCAGAGAGAAGATTTATCCATTGTTTGGTCCCACCACTGTCCTGGCTATACTCATTTAATTTCTGGGTTTCTTACTATCCTTGCTCTAATCACACAGTTAACCCATTAAAACATCCCCCTTTCAATGGATTTCACTCTCATCTTTCATATCACCTATGCAACTACTTTTTCCAAATGAAATCCAATGATACAACTGGAATAGGAATATTAGCAACAAAAAAGCTTGGCTAGTAAAGTGGCATTCCAAAGGGTAAAGGCACACTGGACATATGGGCCCATCTGCATTCTGTAGTTAGACAAAGAGAAGCAGATCTGTTCCTTCTGTGTATAGCTAAACTGACACTGACATAGCTGCACTAACTGGCATAGCATCAGCGTAAGTGCAGCTACGTGGAGTGGAGATCAGCCAAACAATGCGAATACATGCATTTTTGGGCCGATCTCTGCTCTGTTTAGCTGCACTCAGGCCAATGCTGTGTGGCTACACACAGAGGAGTTTCGGAGCTGATCCTCTTCTTTCATAATATTCAGTATATATACAATATATATACGTCACAGTACAATTAGTAATTAATTCAGACATTTACATGGCAGCTCAGAAACCAGTGCATCCAGTATCAGAACATAGTAGCATCAGCTTCTATTACAGTCAAAACATTACTCTGCTAATGTTTGTATGATTTCCTACAACACTTAAGCCTAGCTTTTTAACAGCAGCCCAGAGCACAATGAGCATGTGCAGGGTCACCGACATAACATGGCCTTACAAGATCCAAGATTGGGATTGGGAAGGCCTGCATCATTAGTCTCGTAGAGCTGCAGAACTTCTGGGATGGTACAGTAAATTCAGTATATAAAATACAGCATATATTCAGTATATAAAATACAGCATTTCCAGCCATATTTATATTTAGCCTTTAGTTTTCCTTAAAGCCAAATTGGTGATTGCAGTAAATATTTTTTCAACATCCACTAGCAAAGGTAAATCTGATGCTCTTTCTAGATCTTCAAGCTTTATATATATATATATATATATATATATATATATATATATATATATATATATAAAATACAGCATTTCTAGCCATATTTATATTTAGCCTTTAGTTCTCCTTAAAGCCAAATTGGTGATTGCAATATACATATATATATATATATATATATATATATATATATATATACATATATATATATATATATATATATATATAAATATATATTAATGTCTGTAAGATCCGCACTCCTTAAGGGTATTAAATCATGCAAGTGCCCGGGTGCTGCTCCTGGGATATGCATTATACAAACAGATTTGGCAGCGCACTCCTGGGGCTTTTTTTAAAAATAATTGTTTTTATTTCATTGTGGTACAGGAATCAACTTTCTTGGCTCACATCCCGAGCCTTTATCTATCTATCTATCTATCTATCTATCTATCTATCTATCTATCTATCTATCTATCTATCTATCTATCTATCTATCTATCTATCTATCTCTATATATATATATACACACACACATACATGGCAAGCTGGCGGCTTGAACACATAACATTGGGGAGTTTAGCAAATGGTAGGGCAGGCAGCATAGGAAAATGAGCAGTTAGACAGGGACACACAGGCTCTTCAAATAAACATTGGTTTATTTTTCCCAAACAGTAAGTCATTCACAAACAGGGGTGACCATTTCAGTATTTATAACGAACCATAAAAATAGATCTTTGCCCACTGGGCGCTACCGTCATATGAAGTGTTCCCTCACTATACTGGGCCCCTTGTGGACTACCAGTCAAAACATAGGTTGGGGTCACCCCTGTACTCACAGTCTTTGAGGGGATTTCTCAGCCTCCTGGCTTTTCCTCAATGCCCCAAACAGACAACAAAATCTGGCTCTTAGTCACAGCCACAGGTTCCCTCTGCTTTTTGCAGTAGCAGACGGCACCCCCAGCTCCACTGGGAGTTCCTAACACAGCCCTTTCCACAGAGTAGCCTTCCTGTGGAAGGTGAGCTCCAAAATGTGAACTGGACCACTAGAATGGATTGCCTGTTCCTTCCAGAACACTATAGCATCCAGGGTCAGATGGCAATATCCACTAAACAGGGAGACTATGCTCTGATTAGTAACATCTCCTTTGCAGCTTTCATCTCCTATTGTGGAGAAATCAAAGGTAAAACACACCTTTTTACACTTTTCCTTGGGCACTCCATATATATAAACACACAGTCTGCTGGTGCACACACTTAGGGGCACATTTACTAAGCTCGAGTGAAGGATTCGAATGAAAAAAACTTCTAATTTCAAAGTATTTTTTTGGGTACTTCGACCATCGAATAGGCTACCATGACCTTTGACTTCGACTTTGACTTGGATTCGAACGATTCGAAGTAAAAATCGTTCTACTATTCGACCATTCGATAGTCGAAGTACTGTCTCTTTAAAAATTACTTTGACTACATACTTCAGCAGTTTAAACCTACCAAGGTACAATGTTAGCCTATGGGGACCTTGCCCAGCACTTCTCTAACTTTTTTTTGATAGAAGAAAAATCCTTCGATCGATCACTTAAAATCGTGCAAATCGTTCGAAGGATTTGCGCTAAATCCTTCAAATTCAAAATTAGAATTCGAAGGATTTAAATTCGAGGGTTTATTAACCCTCGAAATTCAACCCTTGATAAATGTGCCCATAACAGTCCGTCAAGGCCTGGGTGCTGGTTAACTATAAATGCATATTAAACCATGAAAAAAAACGCACTACACAGGACTTCTTAGTGCAAAAAAAGGTGTTCAATTTATTCCTTCAATGTTTCGGCTCCTCACTCAAGCCGTCTTCAGGAAGTGCATAACAACAAACAAAACTCAAACATTTAAAGGCCAAAAAGGCGCCAAATTCAAACAGTGACCTCATAGGTGGGTGTACCAATCGTCAGTGCAGGTATGACATGAGTGACAGGGGAGATATATCCATAATCTTATTGGCGAGACAATCATAGAAATGTGATCTATGTGTATAAATCACAAAACAATCTTGGATGTGTGAATCTATATTTTCCCTGTGACATACGTGACTGTACAAGATAAAAAATCGAGGGAATCTTTTACCCCCTGTATATCCGGACTCCCAGATTGCGAGACCAAACCCCACAGAGTGTATCCGGTAATTGATAGTTCTGTTACCTATTTGTTGCCCGTGTTGTAGGAGCAGTACCCACGGAGATCGTCAGGAGACCACTAATGTGTTGCGTTCATTGCCATCAGCGCTTGGTCAGCACAGTCTCTACACTCGGCGTGTAGTGTCTGGAGACTACATGCCGAGTCTTGTTGCCCTTTCTAGATCTTCGAGTTTAGCCTCCTCGTGTCTAGGGATGGGCCAGCCTGCAGGAGAGCCAGATGATCTCCCAGTGGCAATGACCCTAGTGGGCTACATTTTCGGAAAACTCTATTAACTCCAGTAACCTCTATACCATTTGGCACTGTCTCCACCTCATTGTTTTGAGAGTGGACCCTGGTACATCCTAGAATTTGACATTGTATATGCAAAACAGGACATTTCTGTTCTTGATTTAAATAGAAAAATCTCTCTGTCCAATCTTAATCTGATTTATGGATAAAAAATCCAAAGAACATCTTGCTGACCAATTCAAAAAATAATCTATAATTTAAAGTTAAAAAAAAGTTTAACTCATAGATCACTTCTTTATTTCATTTGTCCTATGCCATTTAGACTTCTACTTAATGTAGAGATAAAGCTGTACGAAACAAGGGTTACATCAGACAGTGTGTGGATTTTTCGTTCATTTAGTTGAATGGACAGGTTAGAAGATTTCTGTCGGCTATCGATAATATCTCTGCATGTATTGCCTGAGATTATCAATGGGTGACTGTCACTACTATTCATCGGATATACAGTAACTTTCATACCTAAATAATAGGTCATATGTCCTGAAAGCTCATGAGGAACAATTAGCAATACAGCATGTTACAATTTAACCATTTCTTCTTCCATGGGGCTGATCCAGTGGCATCCAATCATCAATCTTGTTTTAGCATAACTGTGTCACTTTTTACATCTTAGGGACAGACTCACAGTCAGTAGCCAAATTAGGTCCATCTACTGTGTCAGCACAGTGTCCAGAATGGTATCGGTTCTGTGGTTTTCAAAACTATATGTGCCTTTCTTGGCCTTGCACTAAGAATACTTGTGATATGAGACAACAGATACATTCCTTGTTCTGTGGAAACATTCTACAGCCCTTCTACTACAGATTCTACAACATAGCAGTTCTGTATTAGTGTCATGTTCTGTAATCTTTGTTCTTTGATAATAACCATTTATGGCTTGAATCTAAAACCCTGATATCTACAAGCAGATCTGCATTTTCTCTGGCAAATTTATGGATTAAAAAAAAATATAGCGAATGGTCTTAATTTTGTGTGCTTTGTTATCTTTTTCCTCTGGGGTTTTTTTTTTAACAAATTAAGTGAGTGTGGAACAGTGTTCATCCCAGTATATTATGATCAGCAAAAGAAAGAAGAAAGAACTGACCCATATGATTGCACCCTCCCATCCATTACATCTGAAGACTCATGTCCTTTGACAAAGCCTGCAAGTGGCGGGTGAAACATGTCAGGCGCAATTTTAGTAAACGGTTAGGCAGGGCGCCGGATATTGACTTAGATTAAAGTGCAGCGATTAATACACGGATTGGGAGGTAACTTGATGCGGGTGAAGGGGTTGGTGATCGGATGCAAGGGTTAGTGCTCTCTAAGCGGTACTTCTAACTGGCGGTTTGTGCCTGAGGCACAGGACAGGTTGTCAGCCAGGCAGCTTTGATATTTGCAGAATCTTACTGCTATACTATACTTCGGTGCATCCACCAAATTGCCTCACGGGAGGGGACTCTATGTGGATGAAGGGGTTGGGGCTTGAGGTGGGATGAAATAAGTGACTCCACCAGGTCTATATTCATTAATAGTGACAAGTTGGCTGGTAATTTGAACACAGAATAACCGCATACCTATACAACCCACCCATTGCCTCTTGTTGATCCGTCTCCCGGCTATTAGCCAGATTTTAATGATGCACACTGGACATTTTGTTTTAATTGTTTTTTTAAAGTTACGTTTTAATTATCCATCATACATGTATCTTCGGATGTAATGGATGAGAGTGTGCAATGATATGTGTCATTTCTTTCTTCTTTCTTTTGCTGATCATGCTTAAATCTGCTTGACCCTGCATGCCATCCTCTGTAAATTCACAATTGATGGTTGGTGCTCCCCAATCCTTGTTCTTTACATCCCAGTATATTATCCATATCTATCTAAGGAGGTATTTTTTACATTTGAGTTCAGACTGCTCTTCAACATTACAATAACTATTAATGATTTTAAAACACGCTCCTCCTATTTCTGTGACATACTTCAACTTTGTATTGGTTTAAATGTATTGGTCTTTAATATCAAGCAACAATTTACCTAGGTTGTATAAATATTTGAGAATCTAGAGAATTGGTTCACAAGAGTTTATATATATTGGTTTTGGAGATTTTTGGAAATTTGTTATTTAATTTTTCATATGATATTGGGGGAGGTACAGAAAAAAGAAGAGGTGAAGGGGGTTATCTGTTCAAAGTAAATCATTTGATATATCATTGACATTTCAGAATAGCATATATATGGATAAGGGGGAAGATAAGGTTAGTAAAGATTAGAAAAAGAAGAAAGGATGACCCAGTTTGCTATACATATTTGTTGATCTGGAAATATCAAAATCTGGCTATGGGGATGGAGTTGGGTAGGAGTTGTTGGACTGTGGTCCAATATGGTACAGGGTTGGGCAGTGCCAGAAAATGTGTGATATACGTTCATTTGGTTGCATCTCCAGCAAGTGTCTAGTACATTGTAGGTACATCTATGCTACTGTGCTGGGTACTCTGTACCAGTGAGAGATGATTTTACAGTTATTTTCCTGTACATATGATAAATATGCTGGTTTTGAATGTGTGCTCCATTTGAGGTCCCATTCAGAATCTGTGAAAGTTGTTTGCTATATTTAAAAGACACTCCTGTAATACAAGGGTATAACAGGGATGTCTGCTTCCTCTATAATTATGCCAGTATTGGATTTTTTAGATAAGGGATCTTTCCATAAATTGGATCACTATACCTTCAGTCTGTAAAACTTATTTCAACATTAAATAAGCCCAATAAGATTTTGCCACCAAAACAGATTTATGCAGCTTCACAATAAAACAAGTAAGGTACTGTTTTATTGTTTCCGGTAAAAATTTAAATCCTTTTTAAAAAAAGGAGATGGCCTTTCTGTTATTTAGAGCTTTCTGGATAAGGGGGTTTCCAGATGAGGTATCCCATACCTGTATAATGTGTAAAATGAGACTTGACATGCCTTTTTAATTACTGACCTCTTTAGAAAATCATGTGATTTTCTAATAACTAAAAGGGCAGGAATGTGTAAATAGGAAAGTGTGGCTTTAGGGCAAAACACAATATTAAAGGAAGTCTGCAAGATCTACATATGCAGTGGCTGTGGTGGTTTTCTGGGGGAACCATGGTGGGCAAAGCAGCCTTAATTACTTGTCACAGTTTCCCCATTAAAAGCAATTCACTGGCGGTGTCATGCCTGGGTGAGTGTCTAAGCATCACTCAATAACTTGCCTACTACATAATAGCAGTAGGAAGATGATAATGATTCTACTACAAAAAACGTATGTATGGTATGGAGTCGCAAAACAATAAGTTGTCAGTGGTTTAAATCAATGGGATGCCTCGTTAATCCCCCAAACCTAAGACATTCTCATTTTGCAAAGCCAGTATTTCTGGCACGAGGGGCTACTTTCATGGATAGGGAGAGTTCTTTTCAAGTACCATGTCTAAGACCTCTTTGTGTACTTTAAACATCTGCTCATTTCTTCCTAGCAATCCCAAGGAAATCCAACACAACTTATTACTGATCCCAAGGAGGGAAATAAAACCCATCTAAGTTGTCTCATAATCCAAAATGCCTACATGCTTCAAGAAGGGAAGTCATACTAGAGTAATCGCATTAATAGACTTGTATTTCCTCACTTGGTAAAAAAAACATCCAAAAAAACACCCAGCTCTTTAAACTTTCTACAGTTATCTTAAATTAAACCTGTCTAAAACAGAAAATTGTTCTGTCATCCCCATCCAACACCATGGCTGCCATCAGCTTCCAGCAGGGACTACTTTGCATCTAGGCTCTGTATATAATGGGTCTTACTAACAAGTAGAATGAGGCAACAATGGAACCCTGACCACTCCTAACTTTGGACATACCCACTTAACACACAAATCAAATGTTTTAGTCTCTTGGGCCAGCCTCTGCCATGGGGCACCTGACTGAAGAACTATATCTCTGAACTTATTTCCAAGTACTCTCCAAATTACTCGTTAAGCATTTCTACCAAACTATTCCTTAACTCCTCACTCATTACCGCTTCACATACACTCATTCAAGATTTCACTAGTGCTACATCCCATCTCTGGAATTCCCTTCCACATTCCATCTGACTTTCTCACAATCTCTCTGCCTTTAAAAAATCACCTAAAACACATTGAGATAAGCTTATCCCCATCTGGCCTAGCATTGCCTCATTATACATTATATGCTGTTGCCACCTGCCAAGGGCAATGATTAGTGCCACAACTCCCACTTTTATGATTCCTGACCTAGTCCATCCCTACCCTTTGTGTCTTATACCCCACCCCTTTAAGTTTGTAAGTTCCATTAAGCAGTACCTGCTTTACCCCTTTATCAGTCAATATTTGTATTTAATCTATATGTTTGATGTATACACCCTTGTGTTGTACAGTGCTGCAAAATATGCTGGTGCTTTAAATATATGCATTAATAATGGAGAGATCCAGGGTTGGACTGGGCTGGCAGGACACCGGGAAAAAACCCAGTGGGTGCCGCTGGCCCAAACCCACTCCCCGCGACCAGGTTTGGTCTGGGAGTCAAAATAGGCCCAGGCATTTCAAGTACACAGAGGCCCAAACAGCTCCCCACCAGCCCACTAAATAGTGACTGTCTACAGCAGCCCCTCTGGCATTTGCCAGAACCCACAGATTGCAAGTCAGCCCTCTGCCCACTGCTGCCTGAGAGTGTGAGCTTCCTGACCTTCCCCGCCACAATCACATGAAAAGAGAAGGTAAGTGCTAGCGATGGGGAATGGGGGCAGAGAGCATTTGCAACTGGGGCGGTGGACCTGTGGGGGGCAGGGTGCCCCTGATGTGGCATCCCCAGTGGGCCTGGACTCCCCCGGTGGGCCTGGAGTGCCATTGCGCTGGCGTTTTCTCATTATAGCAGGGGGAAGGCAGTTCGGGGAGATTGTCGCCCCGAAGAAGAGGCGATTAGGCTCCAGGGGACTAAATCTCCCCAAATCTGCCCGTGTGCCCCTTGTCTTAAAGCTGTCAGTTGCAGTTGCTGTGAAGTTAAGGCAAGTTGCATTGTGGGCAAAAAAAACAATTTTAAGTAATTTATTTGAACTTTGCACCTGCCCTACCCCTTCATAAATTATGTCTATTAAAATATCATCTGTTAACAAACCTTCAAATCACTTCCAACTAGCTATAGACGTTACACTTACAGGCCTGTAATTACCAGGTGGAGACCACTAACCCTAGTAAATTGTTGGGACGACATCAGCTTTTCTCCAGTCCGTTGGGTCCCTACCAGATGAGAAGCAGTTTAAGAAAATCAGAAATAAAGGCTTGGCTAAAAATGAACTAATCTCTCTAAGTATTTTGGGTGTATTCCATCCGGCCCTAGAACACTGTTAACTTTTCTTATATGTCTAAGAACTATATCCTGTATCAGCCACTGATACTGTTTAGGCTAAGCCTTCTGCCATACAGTGTGAATCCTGCAACATTGTCTCCTCTGTTTTATAGTTTAAGAAGAGAAGCCATTAAGCACTTTTGCTTTTTCATAGTCCTCTGAAACCAAAATATTTTCATTTTAACTTGACTTCAAAGTGGGTATATTTACAAAAATGTTAGTGATCGCTCTTTTCAAGCAAAAAAAAGAATTTCCTTTTCTATAATATTTTTATTGCTGATTTACAGTACTTAATATAGTACTTATAGGACTTATAGGCTGTGTCTGTCCCCTCTGACTTGTAATAACAAACATAGGCATATACAGTAGTATAAAATCCCAAAAGCTTTCACTGTTGGTAGTACAGCAACCAGTATAAAACAACTTTGTCCAATCGTTATTCAGCCAAGACATAGCTGACAGGCTAGGATATAAAAATATTTCTGGTTAGGGTAGAGACAAACGAGAAGATTTGGGGAGAATTAGTCGCCTCTTCTTTGGGCGACTAATCTCCCCGAACTGCCACCCTGCCGGCTAGAATCTAAATCGCCATCGGGATGGCACTCAGAGCACTTTGTTTTCCGTAGTTGCCCGAAGTTGCCTCACGAGGAAACTTTGAAGGGTTTGGTTTCCCGAAGAAGAGGCTGATTTGTCGCCAGGCGACTAATCTCCCCGAATCTCCACATGTGTCTCTGCCCTTAGGGTTAGTCCACACAAGCAGATTCGGGGAGATTTAGTCACCTGTCGACTAATCGCCTCTTCTTCTGGGCGACAATCTCCCCGAACTGCCTTTGCGTGTCTTCCCGTCCGCTATAATGAAAAGTCACCTGCGCTAAAGCACATGTGGCGATTCGTTTTCCGAAGTTGCCCTTAGTTTCCTTGCCCAGAAGAAGATTAGTTGCCAGGTGACTAAATCTCCCCGAATATGCTCGTGTGGACTAACCCTTAAAGTAGGGTTCATCAAAAAAATCTGGTTGCAATCTAATTGTTTTATCTAAGCTTAAGCACAGACATCCTTGAACCCTGACCTATTAAGCTTGTCTTGGGGTGAATGTTTCAAAACCACTATCCTTTTCTGCAGTATTTCTATTTTTCCTGCTGTTTTGTTTCTACACTAGAAAGGACGGCATTTGACAGTATGGCTTCTGTTCATGTTAATAATATAGTTTTTCTTTTGGTCAATTAAGGCATCTGCAAGGCATTTGGTAAATACACTGCAGCACTGAATCCATATGTGGGAGCTGATTTCACCGTAAGATAATCTCTTTGAAGCACTGATGCCATCAAACAGGGTCTTAAGCCCAGTGTTATTTATGAAAGCAGTAATGGCTGCTTGGGAAATACAAGGTGCTCTGGGGTCAAAGGATCACAGGTACCCCAGTCTGAACTTTTCCCACACTAATCAGTAAAGTGCAAGTCATGAGCTATAAATACTATGCTGACCGGTCATACAAATAGCATCATTCACAGTGAAACTGCAAGGCTGGCAATCTGGAGTTTAGGCACATTTTTGATTATATTTTGAACCTTTCAGCTGGCTGCAGGGGGGGGGGGTTAATAACTAGTCACCATCATACATTATATTCATTTTAAAGTCTATGAACCTTTTTTATTGTTGCCTTTATCTGCCCACACAATATTGTTAACTATATATGGTATTTTAACCGCCTTTTCAGATTCAAACAGTTGTGCTTTTATACTTCTGACCAGCACATAGAATGACAGGGCTCCTAAAAAGGGAAAGTTACCTGTGCCAATACATTTTTTCATACACGGCTCTTCCCAACAATGGCACATGGTTTCTTAAAAAAAAAAAAAAAATCTGTTGTCTTCATCATCAATTGAAACAAAACATACTACAGGCATGGGATCCATTATCTGGGAAACTGTTATCCAGAAAACTCAGAATTACAGAAAGGTCATCTCCAATAGACTCCATTTTATCCAAATAATCCAATTATATAAAGTGATTTCCTTTTTCTCTGTATTAATAAAACAGTACCTTGTACTTGATCCAAATTAAGATAATGTTAACCATACATCTTTTATAGAATTTGCAATTCCATGTATAATAAGAAAAAAACCCTACAACTAATCTCACTGAGCATGTTGTGCATATAAATATTAGTCTTTGGGAGTCAATTATGAAGTATGCGCATTGCATATTTATTCGCAATCGATTGTATTACCCGTGTTTTTTCTGAACGCTGAAATATTGCACTGCTGTGCCCATCTTTCCGTTTTTTGTGAATTTTCATTGCGCAAAAAATTCAAGAATGAGATGGGCATTTGCAACTGTGAAAGGTCGTTGTGCGCAAACAGTAATTTAAATTTGCAATTTGTGAAAACTATTTTGCAAATATTTTCTCCGCCACCAAAGTTCTAGCGTAACTCAAATGCAGAGTGTGTGCATAAATTATTGCGATTATACCATATTTAAAAGGCCCTTATGGACATACGCAGTGCGAATAAAAATTCGCAATTCTGTTTGCACATTAAATACACCACTCTTATCCAGGTTTATAAATATAACAATGCGCAGGGCCCATCATTTCACTGTGCGAAACATTCTGCACTGCGCAAAGTTTATAAATGGGCCCTTTTGTGTTACATGCAGTTGAAATGAAATGAGAACTATACATCCAGGGACTTAAAAAATATGTTTGTGGGAGTTGATTTCATGTTTTTTCAATGCTAAAATGGATACAATGTTCAAAAGTATTTAAATTGGAATAATCTTCTTAAAAAAAGTCTCAGGACAAAAGTCTGAATTAGCAATGCATTTCACATGATAAATCAGCAATAAATTCAATGACAAGCCAGAAAAAGATTTTCCAATAGTTCTAAATGGCCATTTAGTGGAAAGCAGATTTCCAGGGCACACGGATGGAGTATAAGTAGTCAGTCTGGGATTTTATTGTCCCTGCCAATGGCACAGGTGTAAGGCCTCAGAACAGATGTCCTGCATCATCAGCTGCTCACAGCAACAAATGGCAATGAGCCACATGGCCTGATGGATACAGAGAAAGAGAGAGAGAGTGATTGAAAAACCCCATTAAAAGTTCTAATAATAACTGGAAGAATTCATACATCGGGCACATCTGGTGAGTGCTTGGGGAGTGTCTCTTAATCCTCAGTTTGGGAATAGTAGCTTGCAGCCTTTGCTTAGCGTGAATCAGGCAGGAAGTCTTTCAGGAAGCTTGCAGTTTAATTAACGGTGAATAATAATGATGGAAGAAGAGTATCCGCTCTTTGAAAATATCAAACGCGAATAAAACAAGGGACAAAACACACCACTTCCTGGATTAAACTGTACTAGAGCTTGAATTCGATTTTTTTTATATTACTGATATGAGTGCAATGGAATTGTTACAGCTCTCAGTCTTTTTTTTTAAATACAGCAAAAGGAGCAACAGTGTTTATCATTTTTAAAGTCTTCTGTTCCCTTCTTTTTTTTAATGTATTTGGCTAATGCAAGTATTAAAAGACAAATTCTTCTTATGCTTCTCCTGCTCTGTTTTGCCTACCTTCTGGGAATAGATTTGCTACCTTTTCTAGAAAAAAAAAAATACTAGTCCTCCTATATATACGTATTTATCTACTGGCTTTAAGCATTGTGGGAAGATAATACAGACCCATGTAAGCCTGACAATTCTGTTCATAACTATTGCAGGATCATTTGTAAGTGCTGAGATGTTGTTACTATTGCTATCCATACGGAACCAAACATCTTTCCAGCATTATATATATATATATATATATATATATATATATATATATATATATATATATATATATATATATATAATGTGACGTGATGTCTCTTTATTATTATTATACACACATAAAACAGAACTCATTCCTCATTAGGACTTTTTCAAGGATAATGTGTAAATGTACAAACAAGCTTAAATAGCTTAAACAGTACAGTACTGGGCTCTAGTTTTACTGATGGTCACTGGGCACAATAAATAATGCATTCACCTAAGTCACTTTGGAACTGTATGAAGTTGGGTAAATTATTGTATTATCAGCAGCACTTGGGCCTTATGGAAAGCCTACTCAATAATATGCGCTAATTAGAAATCACGCTGCTGGTGGTTTTCTCGTTTTGAGGGTTTTTTTTTTAGCATAATTCTTGAGGAACTGTAATTAAGCATATTGCACTCTGTTGCTGATATAGTCTTTTGGGCTTTGTTTTCTTTCAGTGAATAATTTTCCAGTGTACACAATGAACACTACACAACACAATGGAACATACTGATACACAGCTACTGTTTGATGTATAGTCATTGTTATTCTGTAATGCAGCATGTCATTACCATAAATTAGAGCTAGATGCCGAGACATAGCATAATCACACTGTATCTTTCATATATTTTAAGGAAATAAAACAGCCAGGATGCATGGCAGATTTCTCCAAAACAAAGACATCACACAGAGCAGGTTTCCAGTATCTAGTATTGTATTCTTTGGTCACAACTCACATGTTCGGTTTTAAAAAAAAAAACGAGAATGTTTGAGATTTATTATCCCCAGACCCTGGAAATAGCTTGAATCTGAATATACATCAAACCTGTCAAGGTTCTGTGAAAGTCAATGGAAGAGGTCTCTTGAACTATGTGAAGAGGTTAACAGCCTGCTTGATGTTCGAGTTTTTTTCCAGAGGGGTTTGCCCGAAAACGCAAATTGAGTCAATTCGAGTTTCTTTTCCGCCGAAAACTCAATGAATTCAAGTTTTTGGGCTGCGGGACTTGAACTTGGTTTTTGCCCTTTAAATTTTGTTCTTGAATAAGATACCTTTCCAGTTTTAAAATCATTTGAGCTCATTCAAGGTAAAAAAAACCCTCAAACACTCGACCTTTGATAAATAACCCCATAATTTAGGGTGCTGCTGTTGCTGCAACATGGAAATGGCAAAGTGCATCAAGAATATAGGCAGTAAGCTCAGATCTGAATGTACCTTCCTGCATGAATAGGCTTTAACCTTGTGTTCATTGCTGAGTAAATGTTTCTCATATGACTGTTATCTGCATATACCTTGAACTGCCATTACACATAAATGTTATTTCTAAATAAATACTGTAATGTAAAAGCTAAAGCTCTGCTGTTTCTGTAGCAACCACTAGAAATACTTATACAAAATAGTATAGCAGTATAGGTACCTTTAATCTCTCTCTCTCTCTCTCTCTACATATATATAGATATGAGACCTGTTATTCAGAATGCTTGGGACCTGGGGTTTTCTGGATAAAGGGTCTTTCCATAATTTGGACTGCCATGCCTTTCAAGTCTGCTAAAAATCATCTAAATATTAATTAAACCTTATTGGGTTGTTTTGCATCCAATAAGAATTCATTATGTATTAGTTAGGATCAAGTGTTTTATAATTACAGAAAAAAAAATGTTTTGCTTTACATTGATAACATTTAGCCTCGTGGGTCTTCTATTTGTTCTCTCTGTGCTAAAAAAAAAATCAGAGTCTTGCAGCTTTGCCTATTTTAGGGTGATTTGCCTGAGCTACAATGACCTAGAGAGCTTAGTCTAAAGGATAAATACACATTAAACTGAAATTTTGGTTGTCAGTTCTCCACCAGCCATGACTTATTTTTTCACAGCGCCTTATAATGATGATCACGAATTGTCCACTTGTGTCTGACTATGACATGTCCTCTTCCAGCCCAGACTAAGTCCAACCCACAGTGCTGCCATTACTGTATATACATGTGCCTGACTTGAGCATCTTTTAAAGGGGACCTGTCACTTTTAGAAATAATCCCCAATCCTATTTTACTATGTTAGTCAAGCAAAATACATTTCACTTACATTTTAAAAATTATTGAAATCTTGTGTTTTTTAGTCTTGGAATTCACCATCACAGCATTCAGGCAGGTGCCATTTTGAAAATACTGTTATTAAGGCAAGCTCTGCATCATCGCAAAATCTTGAATGGGGCACCTGATACCCATGTCCATGTACTGGCTACACAATTAGATGGTTAGGAGGGTGGGGGACGTTGGAGTGCAGTGAAATCTAGGTGCAGAATGGAAAGTGAAAGTAATTGCCTGCCTCGCCCCTATGCCTAAAGGCCCCCATACATAGGCCGATACAAGCTGCCCACAGACCGAGTTGGCAGCTTATTGACCTGTGTGTGGGTCCATCCGAAGGTTGGCCAGATGTCGATTGTGGCCGCATCTGTTCGTTGATGCAGTCCCGCAATCTGACACCTGTATCGCCTCCATTCTGCCCGCCTCAAAGTGTATGGCTACCTTAAGGCATAAGGAGGGGCAGGTAATATATGACTGACAGCTGATTCGTATAGATGAGTTTATAACAGGCATGGATGTACAAAAAGAATTTGGGTTTCATGTTTAATTTAAAATTTTATACAGCTTTTTCTGTCTGGGTGACAGGTCCACTTTAATTCAGTGTAGGGGACGCGACTATATAAATGAGAGTGGCAGCTGGGGTTTATCCAGTGGATGCAAAAGGGGATGGGGCAAGTCTGCAATGCTTTCTAGAAATAAATTGTCGTCCCAAACCCACTTTGCCCACGCGTTTCACACTGGTCACTTGTGCCTTTTTAGATCTTCCTTCTTTACAGACCTGTTAAACAAGGCATTGTGGGAAATAAAGTGTTGGCTGGAGGAGAGCAAACTACTGCCTATTGCAGTCGCATACCTCCCAACGGTCCCATTTTTCGTAGGACAGTCCCTATTTTGACAGCTCAGCCCACAGTCCCAGTTTCTTACTGAGATGTCCCAAGTTTCTCTTTGATCCCCAGCACAGCCAGAAAAAGATACAGATACAGTGTTTCTGAAATGTAATTAAGTAAAAGGCTTTTTGGCAGAGAGCCAAGAATACTCAGCAACTGCACTGAGATACATTTGTAACTATTTAAAATAAGTAAGGCTAAGGGCAGACGGGCAGATTTTGGAAATCGAAGCTCCGTCTTCTCTTGGCGTTTTCTCATTCAAGCAGGCGGAAGGCAGGAAGAAGGCAGTTCGGGGAGATTGTCGCCCGCAGAAGAGGCGATTAGTCGCCAGGCGGCTAAATCTGCCCGTCTGCCCTTAGTCTAAAGATACAATTGTAACTAATAAGATCAGGTCTCTTGGGGGACTTAAAACACACACAATAGATAAGAATTTGGAATTATTTCTTAGGATGACAGGTCCCCTTTAAAGGGCAATTGACCTTCATTAGCAAACTTTAATAACACATGAAACCTGACCCTAAAATCTCCTGAAATGTGTTAAAATGTTCTATAACCTGCCAAATTGTGTAAAATGGATGTGGTATTTAGGGGGCGTCAAAAAAAATGTTGCTGCACTAGGCGAGGCAGATATTTTATCTCTCTATTTTTCAAATGTTGGGAGGGATGAAGTTAGGACTAGCAGTGGAGCAAATAACAAGGGACATACAGTTCTTCATTCTTTTCAATAACAAATACAAATACTTTTAATATAATTAAAAATCTATAATTAATGTATATTATAAAGATTAGGTGTGGCATGTTTGGGCTTATAACCTCTTTAAACAAGAAAGGGACCCAAACTACTCAAGATACTATGTGATCCCAATAAAGTATTGCATAAAAAGGACATGCTGACATTTAAATGCCCGCTAACCTCTAGTGCAATTAACATTTTTCCTCCCAACAATGTAAATTCTATGCTGATGGCAAAGTGGTTAAAAGCTTTCAGGCACCTTAATGCCCACACACGTGGGAAAAGTGCATTGCTAGGCAACAAGCTGTGTCCCAGAGTCATGAAAGGGAAAGGGTTAAATCATTTTTTCATTAATTAAGCATATGAATATGCAGTATTTTTTATATTGTAAGGCCAGATTTTGCAGCATTGCAGTTTAGTGTTACTTTTGCCATCTTAACTTAACTCAACCCTTATACTTGATTCCAACTAATATATAATTAATCCTTATCGTAAGGCAAAACAGTCTTATTAGGTTTATTTAATTTTTATATGATTTTTAGGAGATTGAAGGTATGAAGATCCAAATTACAGAAAGATCCCTTATCCGGAAAACCCCAAGTCCCGAGCATTCTGGATAACAAGTCCTGTATCATTCACTGTGAAACTAGACCACAGGAAAAATACCTGGAGTAGCACAGTTTAGATGTATGTTGCAGTCAGTACCCTTTTTATTGTGCATTGATTCCTCTGAATACATCACATAAACACTGCCTTGTCTGCCTTGGCACAGCACTTAAAAATAAACCATTTCCCTTTTCAAAGGATCCTTCATGAATAGGCATTGTATCCGTAAGCAAAGATGATTGCTAAATAACTTATCTTGCCACACAACATGTATATAATAATCCTCAAAATCACATTCTGCTGCTTTCCATTCTCAGAGCACAAAGCTAGCGGCTGTGGGTGGGTTATGGTAGTGAGTCAGCACACCCAATGCAGAGGAATCATAGGAGCTCTGAAAACATGGATTAAAGGAATGGTTCACCTTGTAGTTAATTTTTAGTATGTTATAGAATGGTCAGTACTAAGCAACTTTTTGATTTTGATCATTATTTGCCTTTTCCGTCAGACTCTTTTCAGCTTTCAAACTGGGGTCGCCTATCCCAAATAAAAACAAATGCTCTGTAAGGCTACACAAATTGAGGGGGTTATTTACTAGAATCCGAACTTATCTCATATTTACTTTAAAAAAAAACCAAGACCAAACTCTCATGCGCCATTTGACTTATTTATTAATAAAATAACCCAGATCGTTAATCAGATTGTGGAAAAACTCTATAAAATCTAGCAAAAATCTATTTAGTATGTTATAGAATGGTCAGTACTAAACAACTTTTTGATTTTGATCATTATTTGCCTTTTCCGTCAGACTCTTTTCAGCTTTCAAATTGGGGTCGCTGATCCCAAATAAAAACAAATGCTCTGAAAAAGTTACACAAATTGAGGGGGTTATTTACTAAAATCCGAATTTATCTCATATTTACTTTAAAAAAAAAACCAAGACCAAACTCTCATGCTACATTTGACTTATTTATTAACCCAGATCGTTAATCATATTGTGGAAAAACTCAATAAAATCGAGCAAAAATTTGTATCGCTTGACTTTTTCGGGCCTTTATCTCAAATACCAAAAACCCTGAAAAAGACGGATTTTTGGGATAAACCCAGCGCAGGCCACAAAAACGTCAAATTGTGATAGGTGCCTCTCCCATTGACTTATACAGGACCTCGACAGGTCTGAGATGAAATGATGATATTCAGGCTTTTTGCAGCATCAGTGTATAATAAACCTTGAAAATTTTGAGTTTTTTTCATTAAAAATTTGAGTTTTTGCCCCAAAAAGCACTACCAGCTAAATTCAAAGTTTAGTAAATAACCCCCTAATAGTTATTGCTACTTTTTATTACTCATCATTCTATTTAGGCTTCTCTTATTCATATTCCAGTCTCTTTTTCAAATGAATGCATGGTTGGTAGATTAACTTGCACCCTAGCAACCAGATTGCTGAAATTGCAAACTGAAGAGCTGCTGAATAAAAAGCTAAACAACTCAAAAACTACATATAATAAAAAAGCAAAAAACAATTTCAAATTGTCCCATAGTATCACTCTCTACTTAATTAATGGCCAACTTTATGCCTTCAATTGGAAGATTATTGTCCCATGTATGGGGACATTTCATTAGCTAGATATTTATTGGGCAAGTTTGAAAATCCTTTAAGATGAGGAGGAGGACTCTTCCAACGTTCTCTATAGACCGACAGTATGGATCGATAACCGTAATGGGGACTAGGGATGGGCGAATTTTTTCACCTTGTTTTGCCGAAAAAATGACGCCCATAGACTTGTATGGTGTTGTGCGTCAAAATAAAAAGACACGCGTCAATAAATTTCGCCGCACGGGATATTTTTTTTTGACGCCCATAGACTTTAATGGCCGTTGGCGACATTTCGCCGGTGGTAAATTTTTCACGAAACGAAACGGGTCAAATTCACCCATCCCTTATGGGGACCAAACGATTGGATCAGCTTGATTTTACCAAGCATGTGAATGACTATATCGTACCCCCTTTTGAGACTTTTTTTTTCTGAAGCCAATACAGTACAGGTTTGGGACCTGTTATCCAGAATGCTTAAGACCTGGGGTCTTTCTGTAATATAGATCTTAGACATGAAACAATCCCATTAGGATTGTTTTGCCTTCAGTAAGGATTAATTCTATCTTAGTTGGGATCAAGTACAGCTTTATTATTACAGAGAAAAAGGAAGAAAAATGGGAGATTGTCTTCCCCTAATTTGAAGTTTTCTGGATAACTGGTTTCCTGATAATGGATCCTATACCTATATTTAGCTGGTTGTAGTGGTCACAAGAGGGCCACCCTCGCTACAGTTTATAACCTATACACGTTCCTAGATAATAGATTATTCCCTATCCAAGATCCACTTTACATAGCCAAGATGAGGGCTCATATAACAAGAATTTCTGCCCAAACCATAAATCTTTCTATCAAAGATGAGACTTGCTCATTATGTGCACATGTCTGCGCAAACATGGCTGCCTGCACCAGGGGTTCCATCTGCATGGAGTGTCATAGCGCTCATTAGGGGCATTTCAAGTCAGTTTGTTTGACAAGATTTGTTTCTCCTAAAAACATTATGAACATTACTTATGATTTTTTTAATTCCATATTTGTGAATATGATGCCTCAACGAATAAATATCTTCCCTATTGCAAATGTAAAAAAAAATATAATTATCCAGGTTCCCTTCTGAATGCCGATATTAAATTAGCTTTTTCCCAGTCCCCTGGCACCATATCAAACAACAGAAAGTCAATAAGAAGATTAGCGTAATTGCTTGGCTGTAACTACAATGGAGGCAATGTAATAAAAATCAAAGTTTGCTTGAAACCTAAAAACCCACAACAACCAGATGAAAATGCTACTTGCCTATTGGTTGCAATGAGTTGCTAGACTGGGGGGCTGATTCATTGAGGGTCGAATATCGAGGGTTAATTAACCCTCGATATTCGACTAGGAATTGAAATCCTTCGAATTTGAATATCGAAGTCGAAGGATTTAGCGCAAATACTGCGATCGTACGATCGAAGGGTTATTCCTTTGATCGAACGATTAAATCCTTAGAATTGAACGATTCAAAGGATTTTAATCCAACGATCGAAGGAATATCCTTCGATCAAAAAAACTTAGGAAAGCCTATGGGGACCTTCCACCATAGGCTAACATTGACTTCAGTAGCTTTTAGCTGCCGAACTAGGGGGTCGAAGTTTTTTTTAAAGAGACAGTACTTCGACCATCGAATGGTCGAATAGTCAAACGATTTTTAGTTTGAATCCTTCGATTCAAAGTCGTAGTCGTAGTTGAAGGTCGAAGTAGCCCATTCGATGGTCGAAGTAGCCCAAAAAATACTTCGAAATTCAAAGTTTTTTTACTTCGAATCCTTCACTCTAATTTAGTGAATCGGCCCCCTAGTGTAAATTGTTTTAATTACATTGCCTTCAGGGGGGGGGGGAATGCAATAATATGTGGAATATTTGCTATTGGTATAACAACATGGAGTCTGCTTTCTCTATTGTTATGCCACTGAGAACAACCAATCAGCAAGCAGCATTTTGTAGTCCTCAACTTGAATGCACATTTCTGATTGGCTGTTATGGATTACAAGAACTGAACAAACTTTACCCTTTCAATACATTAACTTTTCATGGTAATATAATGCCACAACAGAAAATTGCATAAATAAGACAAAAATGTTTTATTTTATAATACTTCAATCAAGATTAAGTAAACTGATTGGCGCAAACAATAAAATGCACAATGCATGTTGCAGAAAGAAAAAATGAATACCATTGTGCAATATTTTTTATTTTATTATATCCTCCATTTGTCCTTCATCTACAAGGACACCCTTTTTTTTGGTACAAATCTGTATCTCTATAATAGAAGAACACAGGCATTAGTTTCACTTATTCTGAGTTAAAAAAATGTTTTGCAGATTATTTTCTGTCTCCCACGTAACCAGCATAACCCTGTTTGTAATGGGTTAACACTTTTCGCCTTTGCATTACTGACATTTGTAAGTGCATCCTTGGGTTGGTCTTTGTTTTACTTTGGTTGGATTCGTTTCTTATTTTCTGTTCCAGCTAACCTATTTGCAACTTTGCACCCTCTGCTGCAGTCTTTGTACTTTCTAAATGACTTGCCTGTCCCCTCTGACCTATAAACCTTCACATCCTCTTCTATTTGTTTGTTTTTTTGTACCTTAGAGATGAAACAAATTACTTGCGACTGTTATACCAAAGCCCTAGCTGTGCACAGTGATAGTATCATTTTAATTCAGAAATGAAGTAAAGTCTGCAAGAGGAATAAAACTTCCTGGAATCTTTGCCCACAGATACTTGGAGCAATCATTAAAACGAATGCCATTAAAGGAGGAAGTCATTAAATGCTCTTTACTCATGTCTAGCTGTAGCAATGTATTGATCACTTGTACAGTGCATGTGGCAATTTCAACAAACAAGGGAAAGTTGTGCTCACCACAAAACCATTAAGTGGGGGTGCAATGAGGCTGTGACCACAAAATGCATACAGACAAATACAAGAGGTCCTCTGCACTCAACCCATTATCAATATATTAAAGGAATAGTTCAGTGTGAAAAGAAAAACTGGATAAATACATAGGCTGTGCAAAATAAAAAATGTTTCTAATATAGTTAGTTAGGCAAAAATGTAATATATAAAGGCTGGAGTGAACAGATGTCTAATAAAACAGCCAGAATCCAACTTCCTGCTTTTCAGCTCTATAACTCTGAGTTAGTCAGCGACTTGAAGGGGGGCCACATGGTACATTTCTGTTCAGTGAGTTTGTGATTGATCCTCAGCATTCAGCTCAGATTCAAAAGCAACAGATATGATCCATGTGGCACCCCCTCAAGTCTCTGATTGGTTACTGCCTGGTAGCCAGGGTAACCAGTCAGTGTAAACCAAGAGAGCTGAAAAGCAGGAAGTAGTGTCTGACTGACTTGTTATACATCAAATCACTCCAGCCTTTATACATTACATCTTTGGCTAACTAACTATATTAGAAACATTTTTTGTTTTGCACAACCTATCTATTTACCCAGTTTTTATTTTTACACTGAACAATTCCTTTAAGGACACTGAAACATTGTGTGCCTTAAGCTACTAAAATGCCTTCCCCTTTGAACAAAACAGGGATTGTTTGTCCATATATTGCAATATATTTAAGATGGCCAATTATGTGTGGCAATTATAACCACCGTAACACCATGAATAAATAATTAACTCATTTAAATAAAATGAAAGAAATGTAGTTCTGCACAAGAGGGCTACAGATGTGCAAAGATATGGCATAATGTACCATGCTTTTTACCATTCCAATGTAATTGTTCTCTTGCACCAGATTCACCTACACACGCACAACGATTGATCCTCATTGCTAAACCTGTACAATTAGTAGTGGTAAGGGCGTGGGCATGCCAAATTGTTCATTGGATCACACCTTTGGCGTAAGATGCATTTTGTACTAATAGGCAGTATGTAAAGGAAACCATGGACCTACTGCCGGCTCAAGATAGGTGTAAAGTACTGTACTAGTATGTACTAAACCAATGTCCCCCAACCAATGGCTCATGAGCAACATGTTGCTCACCAACCCCATGGATCTTGCTCCTAGTCGCCTCAAAGCAGGTGTTTATTTTTGAATTCCTGGCTTGTAGGCAAGATTTAGTTGCATAAAATCAGGTGCACTGCCAAACAAACCCTCCAGTCCACAAAGGGGCAACCAAATAGCCAATCACAGCCCTATATGGTACCTCCCAGAAACACGTTTCATGCTTGTGTTGCTCCCCAATTCTGTTTACATTTGAATGTGGCTCAGAGGTAAAATAGGCTGGGGACCTCTGTGCTACACATTAGCTAATTAGTTAGCTAGGGCCCCTAGGTCCCCATTTCAGAAGTGCATGTCCTTTATTGTTTTCATAGTTATAATGTATTGGCACTGTTTTTCACAGTGAGATCCCTCCAAGGTGTAGTTATTTATTATAATATGGGCAGTTATTTCTCATTTTCTCAATCCCAATTAAACTTGCGTTTATAGGTTTGCCTGATCACGGGTAGGTAGGTGGTCAGGGTATATTGGAGTGTGTTAATCCTTCCTTTGAGTAAAGCACCATAAAAACCATATTTTAATACATTTGTTACAAAATATTTTCATACAGAAACTGTTTATATTTTAGCTATATGTTTATTTTGACTGATTAGAGAGAATCTATACTAACTAGTAAAAAGTTATTAGTCCATTCAATATTAAAGGGGTTGTTCACCTGAATGATATTCTGGAGCAATTTTCAATTAGTTTAAATTTTTTATTTTTGTGGTTTTGAGGTTTTTTAGCTTTTTATTCAGCAGCTTTGCAGTTTGCCATTTTAGTAAGCTGGTTGGTGGGGCCCAAATTACCCTAGCAACCACAAACTGATTTGAATAAGAGGCTGGAATATGAATAGGAGAGGACCTGATGAATAACAAAAAGTAGCAATAGCAATTAATTTATAGCATAAGGGCAGAGACACACGGTCAGATTCGGGGAGATTATTTGCTTTTAGATGGGGTCAGTGACACCCATTTGAAAGAGTCAGAAGAAGAAAACAAATAATTAAAAATGCATACAAAAATAAATAATGAAGACCAATTGAAAAGTTTTAGATTTGGCCATTTCTATAACATACTGTACTACAAGTTAACTTAAGGTCAACCACCCCTTTAAACACAGCAAATTAAATGAAGAAGAAATTTTCGTCCCTACATGTAGTTATTGATTTAATCACTTTTTCATCTATAAAACGAGAGGGGGAGGTGATTCCCTATTGTTAAGCCAAGTAGCACAGTGGCTGTACATGAATTGGTGCCATGAATCTGTTATTAACTATGGGCATCCCATCTGCTAGTTTGCAGAGATGGTGGATGATTTATATTGTCTAACTAGTTTTAGAAAGTTTCATAGAGATGTGTAAATAATTAACTGGTAGAGCTTTAATTTTAAAGAATAGGCAGCATTAGCCTTCTTCACAAAGCCACACAAATAAAATGCTACAATCACTTGATGTTGTGTGTTAATTAAAATGCCCTACCCAAATCATTCTTTGCACTTGGAGACCAGATATTTTGTTTTCTGCCTCCTAATTTGGCCTGGATCTGGTATGGTGGCCATTATAATTTACTTCTTTACTACCATCCTTGTAACCAACGAATCCCTCTAGTGCCAGGATTCTTACCCTAAGGCTATAGTCCCCACTCCCAGAGTGGGTTCTCATGCTGCCTAGAGTTACATATTTACATCGGGTTGAAATAAGACCAGATCAAGTTCAACCCCTCCAAATGAAACCCAGCATCCATACACACACCACTCCATGCTCTCACATAAATTATATACCCATATCTATACTAACTATCCACTTGAATCCTCTTGATCCAATATTTGGGTTGCTATTTGGGTATTTCCTGGTCTTAATCAAGTCCCCCTAGGAAAAACAGTTTAGAAACCATGTTCTAGTACCTGCATTCTTATTTAATTCTGTCCAGGACTTCAGAGATGCCCTTATCAGTCCTATGCTCTTCTGTCTCAGCTTGAGTCTGCTTCTTCTCTCTGGCATGCATATGAAGTATTCAGTCCTCATCCCTCAACCATGAGACTCTCCCGCTTCTGAGTTCTGATGGTTAATGACTGATGGTTAAAGGGATTCTGTCATTATTTTTATGGTGTCATTTTTATTTCTAGATTAGACTGTTTACACTACAAATAGTTTATTCTACCATATAATACCATCTATTCTTGAACCAATAAATATATATTTTTTTAGATGTAATATTGGTGTGTAGGCAGCCATCTCGGGTCATTTTGCCTGACTCTGTGCTTTCAGAAAGAGCCAGTACTTCACAATGTAACTTCTTTAATATAAGGCATAAGCTTTGTTTCTCCAACTCAATGTAACTGCAGGAGTTGCAATGGGACCTGGATTTTTGATATTGAGTGCTATTCTCATATCTACCAGAGAGCTGTTGTCAGGGAGCTGTTATTTTGTTACCTTTCCACGGTTCTGTTGATAGGCTAAGGCCAGGGGAAAGGCAGTTATATCACTCTAACTTGCAGTGTAGCAGTAAAGAGAGACAGAAGTAGAGCAAAAGTCACATGACTAGAGGCACCTGGGAAACTAAGGACATGTCTATCCCTATGTCAGATTTCAAAATTAAATAAAAAAAAAAATCTGTTTGCTCTTTTGAATAAATAGATTTTAGTGCAGAAGTCTGATGGACCAGCTCTATTAATTGATGTCTGAGTGTGGGAATAGTGCTATGAAGTTCTCATGGCATCACACAGGCCATGAAACAACAATCTCTATTGCCAGATCCTGGATGACCTGTCTTATTGTCTGACTCGTTAATCCTTTTCATTTCTTCCTTTCAGTGCCTTACTTCACCTAAGATTGTTGCCCTACATGCTGTTTATCCATTATATATTAATTATAGTTCTCTCTGTGTCAATCTCTATATTCTGAGACTGGATCAAATTCTGCTATTGTCTCTGTGCCAAATTGAAAGCACTGCACCAAATGGAAGCTACAGCCAGTTTAAAATGCCTTGTCTGCTGTAGAGATGCAGGGTAGATAGACAAGAGAAGATAACAGTTCACTTTAATAATGCAGATCACATTGAGACTGTCCAGAAAGTCAGTAGTGATGATAACTGGAACTGAAAGTTATACAAGGTGGGTTTAAGCATTGCAGGAAGGCTCAATTCTCATCAGGGAGTTCAACCCACAGTCATTGTTAAACTATATCTTTCAAGATTCATATGCGGTTCTGGGTATTGTAGTTCAACAGTAGCTAGGGTTAACAATCAAGTTATTTTTAAGGGAGATGTTCACCTTTGAGATAACTTATAGTATGATGTAGAGATTAATATTCTGAGAAAATTAGCAATTGGTTTTAATTTTTTTTAATTTGGGGATTGGTTTAGCTTTTTATTCAGCAGCTCATCAATTTGCATTTAAAGCAATCTGGTAGCTAGGGTCTAAATTACCCTGGCATCCATGCACTGATATGAATAAGAGACTGGAATATAAATAGGAGTGGCCCTGAGTAGAAATATGAGCAATACAAATACAATAACAATACATTTGTAGCCTTAGAGGGTATTTGCTTTTGTAGAAGGGGTCAGTGATTCCCATTTGAAAGCTGCAAAGAGTCAGAAGTCAGAAAAGGCAAATAACTATAAAACTATACAAAATAAATAATGAAAACCAATTGAAAAATTGTTTGGCATTGGCTATAACATACTAAAAGTTACCACCCCTTTAACTTTATATCTTTGTTCAGAAAGAGTTTAATTCATAGGACTGATACCAACACAGTGTTTGCCTATTATTCTCAAAACAATTATGGCTAGATAATCTGTCAATTCGCAAACCCCTCCTCATCTGTAAACCAGAAACAAACAACAAAATTGGGAAAGAAGGAGGCTGTGTATATCTGTTTATACCAACTTGGCTGGTTGCAAACAAGTCAATTATTCATTAATGGTAATTAAAAAGCATGAGTTTAAATCATAGGACTGATACTGAACACAATGTTTGCCTATTATTCTCAAAACAATTATGGCTAGAGGAGAATGTAGATTACTGTCAATTGGTAAACCCCTCCTCATCTGTAAACCAGAAACAAACACAACAAAATGGGGAAAGAAGGAGGCTGTGTATATCTGTTTATAGTACCAACTTGGCTGGTTGCAAACAAGCCAATGATCCATTAATGGTAATTAAAAAGCATGAGTTTAAATCATAGGACTGATACTGAACACAGTGTTTGCCTATTATTCTCAAAACAATTATGGCTAGAGGAGAATGTAGATTATCTGTCAATTGGTAAACCCATCCTCATCTGTAAACCAGAAACAAACACAACAAAATGGGGAAAGGATGAGGCTGTGTATATCTGTTTATACCAACTTGGCTGGTTGCAAACAAGTCAATGATCCATTAATGGTAATTAAAAAGAATCCTTCAATACAGTTTTGGTCATAAACAGGTGCAAGTTAACTCTATTAACATGATTTGTGCACAAAATAATTTTTTTGCATTTTTTCTGGCAATATATGTGTATATGTGTATGTATGTATGTATATATGTATATATAGATATATTCTGCTTGTGTATATGGTTTATTTTCTCATTAAATCAATACACAAAGGGCTGTTCCTATAGGCACCAAATGGGATTCCACCTTTTTCTCTGTACCTGCTGTCTGTGTACCAATACAGAACTTCTCTATAGGCAACATGGCTGTAATTATGTAAGTAGCTGACTAACAAGGACTGAAATGAGCTGAACAGACGACCATTATGTTAAGGTTTACAAATCTTGCCTTCCAAAGCTGGCACCTTAGTGCTGAGGCAGCGTTAGATTAATAGCTCAGAGCACCATGCCAAAGTAACTTTTCTAGCTCAGTGAGATTGTGCTAGTGGCACCACTTCTTAGTAAAAGCAGGGGGGCTGGAAAATTAGATGGGTCAGCCAGGTAATTAAATGCAGCCAACAGACATCTATCAACCCCACAGGGGATATAGTTACCTTATGTGTGTGTCTCACCCAATGAACTGCCATGGGCTTTTTATGCAGTGGAATTACTTCCAGAAACTCAGACAAGTCCAGGTGAAAGATTATTCTGACTTCAACCAATAAATACAGTGGTATTTTTCATGCTATGGCTCCCAGTGAGTTTTTTCCATTTAGCTACACAATGTGGGTCATTTACTGTGGCCCACACACACAGAGATCTGCAGCTTTCTCCTTGGATAGAGCGCCGCCTGCATTAAACAGCACTCTGTTCACAGGGGGGCAGGTAAAGTGGTGCACATAGGCGTTCCTCCACCACCCCATAACTTGTATGTTACAGAATACAGTTTGTGTTGCATCCTTGTCTTTGCCACCTGCACTATGTTTTTGAAACTTTTTTTAGATTTTCGATCCTCACTCACTACAGCAGTCCCCCTCATACACTTGAGCCCTAGGAATTGAAAATGACCCCTTATTTCTCATAGATGTTGTCTATTTGTGTACCTGTATATTGTTCTAGGAGTTACATTTTATAAATTCTAGTCAACTATACAATATGCATCAATGACATCATCAAATTTACACACACGTGTAGAGCTGAATTGTCAGATATACATATAGAAACAATAGAATTCTACCTGTATCTGATGATTCAGCACTAACAATGGACGATGTTTGGGTGCCTTGAAACGCACCCAATCAAAAATTTCCATCCAGCCCGATCGAGCAGCCAACCAATATCCAAGTTTTCTGCCGATATGGGTCGGCTCATTTCCCACCATACACGCACCGAATATCGTATGAAAATTTGTTTTGTACAATATTATCTGTGTGTCTATGGCCACCTTAAATGTTATTGTTACCAAAAACAGTATCTGTCTAGCTGCTTACATTCTGTGCACTCCTGTACAGGTATGGGGTTTTCTAGATAATAGACTTTTCGGTACTTTGGATTTTCATACCATAAGTCTACTAGAAAATCATATAAACATTAAATAAACCCAATAGGCTGGTTCTGCTTCCAATAAGGATTCATTATATCTTAGTTTGGATCAAGTACAAGGTACTGTTTTATTATTACAGAGAAAAATTAAATAATGTTTTAAAATCTGTATTATTTGGATAAAACTGAGTCTATAGGAGACAATCATCCTGTAATTTGGAGCTTTCTGGCTAATGGGTTTCCAGATAACAGATCCAATACCTGTATCGGACTTGTATTTTGAGAGTCAAACCCAAGGAAGAAAAGAGGAATAAACAAATGCAGCTTTCAAAGGCAAATACATTTACAAATTAACTTTTGAAAAAAAAATGTTTAATTAATGTATATTGGAAAGATACTTACAATTATAATTTTCTATCATTATGTAGGGACCCCACAGGGTTAATATCCCCTTTAGTCAGAGCCTCATGGTATATACAGGGTTTCCTAAGGGGCAGAGCCCTTGTGATTGGTGCAGCATGGCTGATCCCAAAGGCAGCCACAAGGTGTCGCTGTGCAACAATATAAAAGGAGATGCCATGTGCTCAGTCAGCCATTACAGTTTTACAGTTTTGCTGCTGAACCTTGTTCACTGTGGAGATAGTGAATCCTATCAGGCAAAATGTAGGCAAAAAGGAGTTTGATAGGCCTGCCAAGGCTGGGCAGGATCCTCCAGTGCCTGAAAGCTCAACCAAGGAGGGTTTGGAGTTTGGATTTCCGGATTTTGGGAGCAAATACTTTCCATCGGGAAAAATATTACTGCAGGTAGCGCTACCTAGGACTGGTACTCTTTTGGGGACAAGGGATGGAGACTCTTGTGCTGACAAAATAGAGTTGTGGGACTTTTCCTGGCAGGGAATTACCAGGACTGGACTGCTACAGGTTCCTAGGGTAGTGGGTCATGCTTTGAATGCATTTATGTGTATAATGTTAGTTTTCTTCCACTTTAAAATTAAATTTAAAGTTTATATTTTTTATATATAATAAAGTGTGTGATTGATTTGTTTCCTAATGGGACTATCCTCAGGTGTATTCCGGGACCCCATTAGGTGGAGGCACGGCCAGAGAGGAGTTTCCCAGTACCTTTCATTTAGCAAAGAGGACTCAGGACCAGCATCGGTAAGAAGTATGTGATGTACCCCCTTGGCACCAAATGGGTTACAATTACATTGTAAACATTTGGCAAATAATCTCTTTAAAGGGGTGGTTCACCTTTAAGTTAGTATGTTATAGAATGGCTAATTCTAAGCAACTTTTCAACTGGCTTTGATTTTTTAATTATTTGCCTTCTTTTTATGACTCTTTCAAACTGGTATCACTGACCCCATCTGAAGATCAAATGCTCTGTAAGGCTACAAAGCTATCATTATACCTGCTTTTTAATAATCATCTCTCTATTCAGGACCTCAACTATTCATATTCCAGTCTCTTGTTCAAATCAATGCATGGTTGCTAGGATAATTTGGACCCTAGCAACCAGATTGCTTAAACTGCAAGCTGGAGAGCTGCTGAATAAAAAGCTAAATAACTCA
Source organism: Xenopus petersii (assembly GCA_038501925.1). Classification (NCBI taxonomy): domain Eukaryota; kingdom Metazoa; phylum Chordata; class Amphibia; order Anura; family Pipidae; genus Xenopus; species Xenopus petersii. The sequence goes on from CM076688.1 coordinate 27,551,072, forward strand.
AAAACCACAAATAATAAAAAAAATAAAGAACAATTACAAAGTGTCTCAGGATCACTCCATCTCTACATCATACTAAAAGTGAATTCAAAGGTGAACAACCCCTTTAAAGGGCAAATAATAGATCATATCAGTTATTTTTATTTGGTTCTCAGTGTTTAATATGATTATTATGAATGTAGAAACCTGCAGGGCTGTTATAGAGCTTCCTGATCTAAAGCTAGAGTCTCCATTTATATATATTTAATATATTAGTTCTATATTAGTCAAGCAAAATAGCACAATGATACCTTGAGATTTTATATTAAAGGGTTTTATCTTTGTTGCTCTCCAAACATTGACATCTGGTCTTGTTCTAAAAAAAAACTGTCATGTTTTCCTTGGAATGAAATGAAATAGAATTTTTTTTTTTGCTTTTGTCACATCCACTGCAAGGGATATTGTCTTTGCCAGGTTGAAATCCTGTTCAGTACCATAAATCTGTTACAGAATTCATCCAGATTGGAAAGAAATGTACAAGCCTACATAATTATTGTGTCCATATCCCATTCTGTAGACACTTTACCTTAACATTTCTTCCTCTCAACAGAGTCCTTAAAGGGCCACTCCATGCTGATATTTTATCGCAAAATCGTGCTTACTGCAGCATATTACCAATCCCCATAATGGTTAAAGGAGTACTAAACCCTACAAATTAATAGACCTAAAAATGCCATGTTTTATATAGTGAACTTATTGCAGCAGCCTAAAGTTTCAGCTTGTCAATAGCCGCAATGATCCAGGACTTCAAACTTGTCACAGGGGGTCACCATCTTGGAAAGTGTCTGTGACACTCACATGCTCAGTGAGCTCTGAGCAGCTGTTGAGAAGCTAAGCTTAGGGGTTGTTGCAAATTATCAAGCAGAAAATGAGGTTAGTCTGTAAGGGCTCTTACTGACGAGCGGTTGAAGCTGCGCTCCCCTGAGTTCCGTTTTTCTGCGTTCAGCCGCAGGGGAGCACAGGAATAGACGCATTACGTTTTTTCCAATGGGGCTGTACTCACACAGGCGTGTGTAGGCGCCGAACGCAGGTTGAGATGCAACATGCTGCATTTTTCCTGCATTCCGCACCTACACGCGCCTGTGTGAGTACAGCCCCATTGGAAAAAATGTAATGCGTCTATTCCTGCGCTCCCCTGCGGGTATTAGGCAAATAAAATATATATAGTGAATAAAGTACCCCCTCTTGTAAATTATAAGGATATTATAAGTTACTGAGGAGTTTCATGACCATATAAAAACACAAGGCCGAAGGCCGAGTGTTTTTATACAGGTCATGGAACTCCGAGGTAACTTCTAATATCCTCATATTTTGCAACTGGGGGTACTTTATTTATTATAATACACAAATTTCAGTGAGTCATGTGACAGAAATGACATCAGAACTTACCGTTTATAACTGATGACATCAGAACTCTCTGTTTATAAGGATATAATTTACAAGATATTCATGGCTTTTGTGTATTATATAGATACACACACACAGAAACCAGTGCTGTGGATTATTCTTCGTATCTCAACACAAAGCAGTGATAAAAAGGAAAAGGATGAAGGAAAGGGAACGGATGTAAAACTAATCAGGAAGGAACTGTAGTTATAATCTGGGTGCCATTACTTATATGTAGTATTCTATAGAAAGAAGACATATATGTAGCAAACAGGTCATAATTCACTGACCCATTCCATCAGCAACATGTGCTGAAAGTCTTTCCATCTGTTACGTCTGAGAGAGTTTATGGGCTGGGAGAGAGGTAGGTCAGAGTCAATGAATAGCTATGACCTTTTGTGCTGAAACACAGAGTATTACCTTCTGTGTATTTAGTGTATACATGGATGGATTGTTAAAGGAACAGTAACTCCAAAAAATGAAAGTGTTTCAAACTAATGAAAATATAATGTAGTGTTGCCCTGCACTGGTAAAACTGATCTGTTTGCTTCAGAAACACTACTATAGTTCATATAAACAAGCTGCTGTGTAGCAATGGCGGAAATTGAAAAAAGGCTATATGGAACAGGTTAAATAGTGGATAACATGTATTCAATTAATTCCCAACCGATCCAGGTGACTTATGGTAAGGCTCATCAACAGCTTAGTAGAATAGCCATCTCCACAGTTGTATCATAGGATAATGAAGAAAACTGGAGAGCCTTCCAGTGTTAATAAATGTAGCTTTTATTGACCTCAAGGGTCCTTCTTCTGGTGCAAGTTACAAACATAGTGAACACAGTGACCTTTTAAACAGTTCATTACCCATAAAAACGACATTTATTCACACTGGAAGGCTCTCCAGTTTTCTTCATTATCCTAAATAGTGGATAACAGATAACACCATTATGTTCTACAGAGCTTATCTGCTATCTGCTGTGTAACCTGACCCGTTTCTCCTTTGAATGGCTGCCTCTATTTCTACACAGCAGCTTGTTTATATGAACTATAGTAGTGTTTCTGAAGCAAACACCGTTTTACCAGTGCAGGGCAACACTGCATTATATTTTTATTACTTTAAAACGCTTTCATTTTTTGATGTTACTGTTCCTTTAAATACTGCTGCCCTTAGACTCTAGGTTCTGGGTTTCATTATGCTATGCCAATATGCCTCATCTTAGCAAAGAAATGCTAAAAATAAGATAATAAAAGCCCCTAGACCATTGAGCTTCACTCCCTTAACACCTCCGCCTAAAAATGCTCCCTGCATGAATAGCAAATCACAGAGCAGAACCTCCTTCACATTTGGATATAATTTTGCAGCCACCAATAGGAAAGCTTCTTTTCATTAAAACACGGTCCTATTAAAATATTGTGATATTTGCATAGTCACATTGTCAAATTTGGTACATGGCATACAAACTCTAAATATATATCATATACGGGGTAATGAGTCATCTGTTCTACAGAAACTATTCATCTAAACATGTCACAGTGGGACACTATAATAATCAGTATGGTTATGCATCATTTTACAGAACCTATAATAATGTATGTGTGCTGGGGATATTTATAACAAATATGGCTTACATAATTCCAGGTGGCTCCAGTCCCTCAGTCGTGATCATTTCATGTACAAACACTGCACAGCTATTAACTGAGAGAGGATTAAAAAGAAGGAACCTAAGAAAATGTGATGTTCTTGGACTACCTATAATAACATATTATACAGCATATCCTACTTTTAATGGGGTTATATTAGGGATACTCTACTCTGGGATCAACTAGCTTTAGTAGGATATGAATAGAATCCTATGAAGATTTTCTTTTAGACATAGGTTACATAAATAAACCCCTCACATTATCAATGTTCTCTCCAATTGCCTTTCTTGTGCAGAGATGGTGGATACAAATAAGTACTATCCACAATTTGATGTATGTGCTGGCCTTAAAAGTTGTATGCACCAACAATTTCTTCCCACCAGCAGAACTAAAAAAGGACAGGGCTCCTGAGAAAATGGGCAGTACTTGGGAGTGACTGGGTTGGGGTAATCTTCCATAATCAACCAACTAAATGCAGATATTCACCGTTTTTCAGGAGAGGGGGGTCGGGGGAGCGGTGACAGTAGAGGGCAGGCAGTGAGTCTGGGCCAGCGTGGCCGAGAAGAGCCGGTGTCCAGCCGGCCCAGTCTGACCCTGAATATGGCAATGGCAAAAAACTGATTGGAAATTTCTATGAATGTTTTTTCTGTCGCTTCTGCACACTGACATCCGAGCAGCAGCATAATGACTTTGCCATGTCCCCCCTGCATCATTCTACTACTGACCTTGCTCCCACCTATTGTCTCCCTGGCCCCCCTGCCCGCTCAAGAGTGAATGTGCGCGCCTGCCCGAGCAGCCAGTGGGTGGGTACATTTTCTGTAGGTAGAATGACACCGGCCCGGGGTTCTGCCAGCGATCTTCTTCACTTTTCAAATTTCCCGAGACAGATGCATGGGCAGTAGAACAAAATAGCTGGTTCTTTAGTTAAAGTTCGGTTTTTCACTCTACTGCGCATGCTGCGAGAGAATGACACCGGCCCGGGGTTCTGCCAGCGATCTTCTTCACTTTTCAAATTTCCCGAGACAGATGCATGGGCAGTAGAACAAAATAGCTGGTTCTTTAGTTAAAGTTCGGTTTTTCACTCTACTGCGCATGCTGCGAGCTGAAGGAAGAAGTAGAAAGAAGATCGTTTTGTGGTGGTAGAACCCCGGGCCGGTGCAGTTTTCTGATGATAGGAGCACTGGCCCAGAGTATCAGGTAAGTAGATACAATCACTTGAGTTGAGGTGCCTCACTTTTGGCACCCCCAAGCTTAAAGCACTTTTCTTCTCATTTAATTGCAGTTTGTACATCAAACAACAGGTTGCCCCTTTTCAGGGGTTGCACAAAACAAAATAAAACACAAAATAAAATCCTACTCCTGTTGGAAGGCTAACTAAACACTAAACAGTTTCCCTTTCTAACATGCCAGTCGGCTGTTCTGATCCTGATTTTTTAAAATAATTCGAATTCGATTTTCAAGATTTATCATACTCTGGCCCTTTAAAAATTTAAATTAGATTATTCGCAACTTAAAACCTACAGAATTGCTGTATAAGTCAATGGAAGAGGTCCAGTGAGCAATTTGGACATGTTTGCAGCCTTCCTAAAATTTTTATAACAAATAATCAAATATGCGAATGTCGAGTAAAAACAAATTCATGTGAGTTAAAACTCACATCAATTTGATTTTACTCGAAATTCGAATATTTAATTATTTATTATAAAAATCGAATTTCTTTAACTCGGACAAATTTAACCGAGTTGAAAACTCTAATCGAATTCAATCAAACTTGATTTGAATTTTTTCTCCTAAAAAACCTTGAATATCAGGAAGGCTGAAAACATCTCCAAATTCTAATATTGATAAATGTGCCTCTTGATGTATTCATGTCTCCCTTCCCATTAACTGGTACAACTCCTTATAATTAAAATGCCATTACCTGAATTTTGGCCATGTGACTTCATACCTCCCAACTGTCCTGCTTTTTGGGACAGTCCTGGGTTTTCTTTCTTTTTTATTTATATTCAAGCAAAAATGTAAGTAATGTTCAGTGATATTGGTATCAGAGAATACGAGATCTTCAAGGGGTGGGGAGTGTTAGTTGGGAGGTAAAAAAGAAATACATATTTACAAATTGTAGATAATAGACTTTTCGGTACTTTGGATTTTCATACCATAAGTCTACTAGAAAATCATATAAACATTAAATAAACCCAATAGGCTGGTTCTGCTTCCAATAAGGATTCATTATATCTTAGTTTGGATCAAGTACAAGGTACTGTTTTATTATTACAGAGAAAAATTAAATAATGTTTTAAAATCTGTATTATTTGGATAAAACTGAGTCTATAGGAGACAATCATCCTGTAATTTGGAGCTTTCTGGCTAATGGGTTTCCAGATAACAGATCCAATACCTGTATCGGACTTGTGTTTTGAGAGTCAAACCCAAGGAAGAAAAGAGGAATAAACAAATGCAGCTTTCAAAGGCAAATACATTTACAAATTAACTTTTGAAAAAAAAATGTTTAATTAATGTATATTGGAAAGATACTTACAATTATAATTTTCTATCATTATGTAGGGACCCCACAGGGTTAATATCCCCTTTAGTCAGAGCCTCATGGTATATACAGGGTTTCCTAAGGGGCAGAGCCCTTGTGATTGGTGCAGCATGGCTGATCCCAAAGGCAGCCACAAGGTGTCGCTGTGCAACAATATAAAAGGAGATGCCATGTGCTCAGTCAGCCATTACAGTTTTACAGTTTTGCTGCTGAACCTTGTTCACTGTGGAGATAGTGAATCCTATCAGGCAAAATGTAGGCAAAAAGGAGTTTGATAGGCCTGCCAAGGCTGGGCAGGATCCTCCAGTGCCTGAAAGCTCAACCAAGGAGGGTTTGGAGTTTGGATTTCCGGATTTTGGGAGCAAATACTTTCCATCGGGAAAAATATTACTGCAGGTAGCGCTACCTAGGACTGGTACTCTTTTGGGGACAAGGGATGGAGACTCTTGTGCTGACAAAATAGAGTTGTGGGACTTTTCCTGGCAGGGAATTACCAGGACTGGACTGCTACAGGTTCCTAGGGTAGTGGGTCATGCTTTGAATGCATTTATGTGTATAATGTTAGTTTTCTTCCACTTTAAAATTAAATTTAAAGTTTATATTTTTTATATATAATAAAGTGTGTGATTGATTTGTTTCCTAATGGGACTATCCTCAGGTGTATTCCGGGACCCCATTAGGTGGAGGCACGGCCAGAGAGGAGTTTCCCAGTACCTTTCATTTAGCAAAGAGGACTCAGGACCAGCATCGGTAAGAAGTATGTGATGTACCCCCTTGGCACCAAATGGGTTACAATTACATTGTAAACATTTGGCAAATAATCTCTTTAAAGGGGTGGTTCACCTTTAAGTTAGTATGTTATAGAATGGCTAATTCTAAGCAACTTTTCAACTGGCTTTGATTTTTTAATTATTTGCCTTCTTTTTATGACTCTTTCAAACTGGTATCACTGACCCCATCTGAAGATCAAATGCTCTGTAAGGCTACAAAGCTATCATTATACCTGCTTTTTAATAATCATCTCTCTATTCAGGACCTCAACTATTCATATTCCAGTCTCTTGTTCAAATCAATGCATGGTTGCTAGGATAATTTGGACCCTAGCAACCAGATTGCTTAAACTGCAAGCTGGAGAGCTGCTGAATAAAAAGCTAAATAACTCAAAAACCACAAATAATAAAAAAAATAAAGAACAATTACAAAGTGTCTCAGGATCACTCCATCTCTACATCATACTAAAAGTGAATTCAAAGGTGAACAACCCCTTTAAAGGGCAAATAATAGATCATATCAGTTATTTTTATTTGGTTCTCAGTGTTTAATATGATTATTATGAATGTAGAAACCTGCAGGGCTGTTATAGAGCTTCCTGATCTAAAGCTAGAGTCTCCATTTATATATATTTAATATATTAGTTCTATATTAGTCAAGCAAAATAGCACAATGATACCTTGAGATTTTATATTAAAGGGTTTTATCTTTGTTGCTCTCCAAACATTGACATCTGGTCTTGTTCTAAAAAAAAACTGTCATGTTTTCCTTGGAATGAAATGAAATAGAATTTTTTTTTTTGCTTTTGTCACATCCACTGCAAGGGATATTGTCTTTGCCAGGTTGAAATCCTGTTCAGTACCATAAATCTGTTACAGAATTCATCCAGATTGGAAAGAAATGTACAAGCCTACATAATTATTGTGTCCATATCCCATTCTGTAGACACTTTACCTTAACATTTCTTCCTCTCAACAGAGTCCTTAAAGGGCCACTCCATGCTGATATTTTATCGCAAAATCGTGCTTACTGCAGCATATTACCAATCCCCATAATGGTTAAAGGAGTACTAAACCCTACAAATTAATAGACCTAAAAATGCCATGTTTTATATAGTGAACTTATTGCAGCAGCCTAAAGTTTCAGCTTGTCAATAGCCGCAATGATCCAGGACTTCAAACTTGTCACAGGGGGTCACCATCTTGGAAAGTGTCTGTGACACTCACATGCTCAGTGAGCTCTGAGCAGCTGTTGAGAAGCTAAGCTTAGGGGTTGTTGCAAATTATCAAGCAGAAAATGAGGTTAGTCTGTAAGGGCTCTTACTGACGAGCGGTTGAAGCTGCGCTCCCCTGAGTTCCGTTTTTCTGCGTTCAGCCGCAGGGGAGCACAGGAATAGACGCATTACGTTTTTTCCAATGGGGCTGTACTCACACAGGCGTGTGTAGGCGCCGAACGCAGGTTGAGATGCAACATGCTGCATTTTTCCTGCATTCCGCACCTACACGCGCCTGTGTGAGTACAGCCCCATTGGAAAAAATGTAATGCGTCTATTCCTGCGCTCCCCTGCGGGTATTAGGCAAATAAAATATATATAGTGAATAAAGTACCCCCTCTTGTAAATTATAAGGATATTATAAGTTACTGAGGAGTTTCATGACCATATAAAAACACAAGGCCGAAGGCCGAGTGTTTTTATACAGGTCATGGAACTCCGAGGTAACTTCTAATATCCTCATATTTTGCAACTGGGGGTACTTTATTTATTATAATACACAAATTTCAGTGAGTCATGTGACAGAAATGACATCAGAACTTACCGTTTATAACTGATGACATCAGAACTCTCTGTTTATAAGGATATAATTTACAAGATATTCATGGCTTTTGTGTATTATATAGATACACACACACAGAAACCAGTGCTGTGGATTATTCTTCGTATCTCAACACAAAGCAGTGATAAAAAGGAAAAGGATGAAGGAAAGGGAACGGATGTAAAACTAATCAGGAAGGAACTGTAGTTATAATCTGGGTGCCATTACTTATATGTAGTATTCTATAGAAAGAAGACATATATGTAGCAAACAGGTCATAATTCACTGACCCATTCCATCAGCAACATGTGCTGAAAGTCTTTCCATCTGTTACGTCTGAGAGAGTTTATGGGCTGGGAGAGAGGTAGGTCAGAGTCAATGAATAGCTATGACCTTTTGTGCTGAAACACAGAGTATTACCTTCTGTGTATTTAGTGTATACATGGATGGATTGTTAAAGGAACAGTAACTCCAAAAAATGAAAGTGTTTCAAACTAATGAAAATATAATGTAGTGTTGCCCTGCACTGGTAAAACTGATCTGTTTGCTTCAGAAACACTACTATAGTTCATATAAACAAGCTGCTGTGTAGCAATGGCGGAAATTGAAAAAAGGCTATATGGAACAGGTTAAATAGTGGATAACATGTATTCAATTAATTCCCAACCGATCCAGGTGACTTATGGTAAGGCTCATCAACAGCTTAGTAGAATAGCCATCTCCACAGTTGTATCATAGGATAATGAAGAAAACTGGAGAGCCTTCCAGTGTTAATAAATGTAGCTTTTATTGACCTCAAGGGTCCTTCTTCTGGTGCAAGTTACAAACATAGTGAACACAGTGACCTTTTAAACAGTTCATTACCCATAAAAACGACATTTATTCACACTGGAAGGCTCTCCAGTTTTCTTCATTATCCTAAATAGTGGATAACAGATAACACCATTATGTTCTACAGAGCTTATCTGCTATCTGCTGTGTAACCTGACCCGTTTCTCCTTTGAATGGCTGCCTCTATTTCTACACAGCAGCTTGTTTATATGAACTATAGTAGTGTTTCTGAAGCAAACACCGTTTTACCAGTGCAGGGCAACACTGCATTATATTTTTATTACTTTAAAACGCTTTCATTTTTTGATGTTACTGTTCCTTTAAATACTGCTGCCCTTAGACTCTAGGTTCTGGGTTTCATTATGCTATGCCAATATGCCTCATCTTAGCAAAGAAATGCTAAAAATAAGATAATAAAAGCCCCTAGACCATTGAGCTTCACTCCCTTAACACCTCCGCCTAAAAATGCTCCCTGCATGAATAGCAAATCACAGAGCAGAACCTCCTTCACATTTGGATATAATTTTGCAGCCACCAATAGGAAAGCTTCTTTTCATTAAAACACGGTCCTATTAAAATATTGTGATATTTGCATAGTCACATTGTCAAATTTGGTACATGGCATACAAACTCTAAATATATATCATATACGGGGTAATGAGTCATCTGTTCTACAGAAACTATTCATCTAAACATGTCACAGTGGGACACTATAATAATCAGTATGGTTATGCATCATTTTACAGAACCTATAATAATGTATGTGTGCTGGGGATATTTATAACAAATATGGCTTACATAATTCCAGGTGGCTCCAGTCCCTCAGTCGTGATCATTTCATGTACAAACACTGCACAGCTATTAACTGAGAGAGGATTAAAAAGAAGGAACCTAAGAAAATGTGATGTTCTTGGACTACCTATAATAACATATTATACAGCATATCCTACTTTTAATGGGGTTATATTAGGGATACTCTACTCTGGGATCAACTAGCTTTAGTAGGATATGAATAGAATCCTATGAAGATTTTCTTTTAGACATAGGTTACATAAATAAACCCCTCACATTATCAATGTTCTCTCCAATTGCCTTTCTTGTGCAGAGATGGTGGATACAAATAAGTACTATCCACAATTTGATGTATGTGCTGGCCTTAAAAGTTGTATGCACCAACAATTTCTTCCCACCAGCAGAACTAAAAAAGGACAGGGCTCCTGAGAAAATGGGCAGTACTTGGGAGTGACTGGGTTGGGGTAATCTTCCATAATCAACCAACTAAATGCAGATATTCACCGTTTTTCAGGAGAGGGGGGTCGGGGGAGCGGTGACAGTAGAGGGCAGGCAGTGAGTCTGGGCCAGCGTGGCCGAGAAGAGCCGGTGTCCAGCCGGCCCAGTCTGACCCTGAATATGGCAATGGCAAAAAACTGATTGGAAATTTCTATGAATGTTTTTTCTGTCGCTTCTGCACACTGACATCCGAGCAGCAGCATAATGACTTTGCCATGTCCCCCCTGCATCATTCTACTACTGACCTTGCTCCCACCTATTGTCTCCCTGGCCCCCCTGCCCGCTCAAGAGTGAATGTGCGCGCCTGCCCGAGCAGCCAGTGGGTGGGTACATTTTCTGTAGGTAGAATGACACCGGCCCGGGGTTCTGCCAGCGATCTTCTTCACTTTTCAAATTTCCCGAGACAGATGCATGGGCAGTAGAACAAAATAGCTGGTTCTTTAGTTAAAGTTCGGTTTTTCACTCTACTGCGCATGCTGCGAGAGAATGACACCGGCCCGGGGTTCTGCCAGCGATCTTCTTCACTTTTCAAATTTCCCGAGACAGATGCATGGGCAGTAGAACAAAATAGCTGGTTCTTTAGTTAAAGTTCGGTTTTTCACTCTACTGCGCATGCTGCGAGCTGAAGGAAGAAGTAGAAAGAAGATCGTTTTGTGGTGGTAGAACCCCGGGCCGGTGCAGTTTTCTGATGATAGGAGCACTGGCCCAGAGTATCAGGTAAGTAGATACAATCACTTGAGTTGAGGTGCCTCACTTTTGGCACCCCCAAGCTTAAAGCACTTTTCTTCTCATTTAATTGCAGTTTGTACATCAAACAACAGGTTGCCCCTTTTCAGGGGTTGCACAAAACAAAATAAAACACAAAATAAAATCCTACTCCTGTTGGAAGGCTAACTAAACACTAAACAGTTTCCCTTTCTAACATGCCAGTCGGCTGTTCTGATCCTGATTTTTTAAAATAATTCGAATTCGATTTTCAAGATTTATCATACTCTGGCCCTTTAAAAATTTAAATTAGATTATTCGCAACTTAAAACCTACAGAATTGCTGTATAAGTCAATGGAAGAGGTCCAGTGAGCAATTTGGACATGTTTGCAGCCTTCCTAAAATTTTTATAACAAATAATCAAATATGCGAATGTCGAGTAAAAACAAATTCATGTGAGTTAAAACTCACATCAATTTGATTTTACTCGAAATTCGAATATTTAATTATTTATTATAAAAATCGAATTTCTTTAACTCGGACAAATTTAACCGAGTTGAAAACTCTAATCGAATTCAATCAAACTTGATTTGAATTTTTTCTCCTAAAAAACCTTGAATATCAGGAAGGCTGAAAACATCTCCAAATTCTAATATTGATAAATGTGCCTCTTGATGTATTCATGTCTCCCTTCCCATTAACTGGTACAACTCCTTATAATTAAAATGCCATTACCTGAATTTTGGCCATGTGACTTCATACCTCCCAACTGTCCTGCTTTTTGGGACAGTCCTGGGTTTTCTTTCTTTTTTATTTATATTCAAGCAAAAATGTAAGTAATGTTCAGTGATATTGGTATCAGAGAATACGAGATCTTCAAGGGGTGGGGAGTGTTAGTTGGGAGGTAAAAAAGAAATACATATTTACAAATTTCCTGCAAGTACTTTATTCAATTGTCAAATGGTTTTACTATACGGGGCACGTACTAAGGGTCGAAGTGAATTTTCGAATTCAAAAACTTAAAATTTCGAAGTAATTTTTGGGTACTTCAACAATCGAATAGGCCAAAATTCGATTCGAATTGAAAACATTTAGAATATTTGAAAATCGAAGTACTGTCTCTTTATAATACTTTGAATTTGACACTTCCCCACCTTAAACCTGCCGAATTGCTATGTTAGCCTATGGGGACCTCCTAGAACCTATAGGCAATATTTTGGCTAAGTCTAAGTGTTTTTTTTGAAAATCGTTCGATCGATCAATTAAAACGTTTTCTAGGTTTGAGCGAAAAATTTGAATTAGACCGAAAACTGCTAAACTTAATCAAAAAAAAACTTTGACTATAGAATTTTTTCAATTCGATGGTCAAATTTCAAAGTTTTAGCACTTCGAAATTCGACCCTTAGTAAATGTGCCCCCTAATGTTCCAGGGTGTCCAGATTCAGTCTTGGTTTTTAAGCCTCATCCTGCTGTCCCAGATTTTCATTTTAATATCGAAGGTAGCAAGTAAATGTCTCACTAAAGGAAAGGGAAATGTTTACAGATGCCTTCAGCACCTGCCCAAGTGGATAAAGAAGTTACCTAGAGGTATTTGAAGGTAGTGATATGGAAAAGCCCTATGAAGTAGAAGCACGTTCATTAAGAATGTGTAGCAGCAGGACAATATTGATATATTAATATACTGGTAATACTTCATAGACATTATTAATACAACTGCCCCCTCTAGTGATAAAACTGTCAACTGTCAAATTCAAATTATTCAGAAAACATTTTTTTATATCTTAGTTTGGATCAAGTACAAGGTACTGTTTTATTATTGCAGAGAAAATGAAAAATAATTTTTTAAAAAAAATAGATTTTCTGGATAAAATGGAGTCTACAGGAAATGGCCTTTCTGTAATTCGGAACTTTTTAGATAACGGGTTTCAAGATTATGGATCCCACACCTGTATTTGCAATTATTCATTTATTATCACCAGGGATGTATCTGGGTTCGGTGCCACCCTAGGCACCAGACCTTTACAGCGCCCCTCAATATGTAGACTGACATCATGCACACCATGTCATTACATCACTTCTGCATAAATGGCACTTCCAGCAAAAATGGGCTCTGTATCTCTCACCCCCAAGCACATTCATGTGAATTTTAAATTATTTTAAAGTACTTCTATGACACCCTGTAATACTTTAATTAAGGGGTCTTTTGTCTTAATGATACTAGGGATGCACCGAATCCAGGATTCGGTTCGGGATTCGGCCAGGATTCGGCCTTTTTCAGCATATGCAAATTAGGGGCGGGGAGGGAAATTGCGTGACGTTTTGTCACAAAACAAGGAAGTAAAAAATGTTTTCCCCTTCCCACCCCTAATTTACATATGCAAATTAGGGTTCGGATTCGGTTCGGTATTTGGCCGAATCTTTTGTGAAGGATTCGGGGGTTCGGCCGAATCCAAAATAGTGGATTCGGTGCATCCCTAAATGATACATAGAGGTGTACTTAATATGCCTAGTGTGGATTATTTGATATCGAGGCTCCATATTGTATGTGCTATGAATCCTGGGAACTGGCACTTAGAACTGAAAGGGGCAGTTCTGCTTTACAAAACGTATTATTTTTTAAATAGTATATAAAACTAAAACTCTCAACAATCTACACAAGCCCTATGATTCTCTCCCTGTGCTAATTCTTACACTTAGGGGCAGATTTATCAAGGGTCGAATTTCGAAGTAGAAAATACTTGGAAATTCGACCATCGAATTGAATATTACGAAATTCGAAGTCGAATTCGTAGGATTTCTTGCATCGTACGATCGTATTACAATCGTAGTACGATCGTACTCCGATCGTACTTCGAATCGTACGATTTCCCTTCAAATTCAAAAAACTTAGGAATATGCTCTGGAAGGTCCTCATAGGCTAACATAGCACTTCGGCAGGTTTAAGTTGGCAAAGTATTGAAGTCGAAGTTTTTTTAAAGAGACAGTACTTCGATTATCAAATGGTTGAATAGTCGAACGATTTTACTTCAAATCGAAGGTCGAAGTAGCCTATTCGATGGTCGAAGTTTCCAAAAATTACTTTGAATTTCGAATTTTCTAACTTCGAAAATTCCCTCGATTTCACTTCGACCCTTCATCTGCTTGAAAATATGAAATTCAATGGCATTTTACTATGCTATAATTTCTCTCTGTAATCGTTATTCCACTCTCTATGATGTTAAAAAGCTATAACCATAACATATTTAGATTTGGTACCTGGCAAAGATGAGTAGAGGTAGAAATACTGCATTTCAGTCATAAGTAAAGGGGTGGTTTACCTTTAAGTTAACTTTTAGTATATTATAGAATATCCAATTCTAAGCAACTTTTCAATTGGCCTTCATTTTTTCTTTTTTTTTATAGTTTTTGAATTATTTGCCTTCGTCTTCTGACTCTTTATAGCTTGCAAATAGGGGTCATTGACTCCATATAAAAACAAATTCTAAGTAAGGCTACACATTTACTGTTATTGCTACTTTATATTCAGGGCCTCTCCTATTCATAATCCTGTCCTTCATCATATCGCTGTATGGTTGCTATGGTAATTTGGACCATAGCAACTGGATTAATAAAATTGCAAACTGGAGAGCTGCTGAATAAAAAAAACTTAAAATCAGAAACCACAAATAATAAAAAATGAAATTTAATTGCAAATTGTCTCCAAATATAACTCTCTGCATCCTACTAAAAGTTAATTTAAAGGTAGACAACCCTTTTAATACTTTACTTTATATTTAGTTTGGTCTGTGTATAGGAAGACAGCATTTCTGCAGCTTCCTATTTGGTTTAAAATAATTTTTAAATTGTAGATGGGATTCATTATGTGATTATACATTATCAGCATTTTTTTAATGCATAGTAGTTATTGTTACATTAAACTAGCAATCATGGGAATTAGTAGCTTTTGTAAAACTTACTTTCACTTAATTATAATGAACTTGTTATAATGTCTTTTTTTCCTTCTAGGCTTTGGAATTACCATGGCTTCTGCCAGAAGCTTTTTATGTATTAGACGATTATTTAAACCATTAACACAAGCATGTAACATCAACTTTAGAAATTTCATCAGACAATAGATGTCCAATAAAAAAAGAAAGTGCAGAAAACAATGAGATTAAGACACCAACACATTCTGGCTTTTTCCAAAAGTTACATTTTTTTAAGAACTTAAACATCAAAAGCAAACAGGCCAGCAAGTTGGAAGAGGAAAAGCCACAACCCTGCACTAAAATCAGGCCTCAACTCCCTGTATAAAACGTAAGGAAACAATAGAGGTCCCAACTCCAAGCAAAGCAGAGCAAGAGGAAATTGATAACTCTAAAGCCTGCGCAAAGGAGGAACCGGAAAATAACCCCTCCAGCATTTTCTTAGAGGAGGAGAAGACGTGTAAAGGAGGATAAGATCAAAAAAATAGAAAAGAAACAAGAAACAAACCACAAAGAAAGAATTTGCTAAAGAACCAGCAAATGTGGAACCTAATAGGAATGAGCCACATCCTTCTTGCAAAGTAGAGCAAGAGGTTTACAATGAGACCATCACATCTGACTGCACTTCCTATATAAAAGAGGAAGATAAAAAGCAAACCCTCCACTATTGAGATCCAGGAGGAAAAGAATGAAAAGTTGGTGAAGAAAAACACGAAAAAGAAAACAAAGCACAATGGTGAAAGCAAAAGAAACACCACAACTCTGTTCCAATGAAGAACAAAATGAAGAGGAACACCAAAATGACTCTGATTACACTCCCTACTTAAAGGAGAAAGATGACAAAGGCTTGGGCGAATTTGACACGTTTCGTTTGACCAAAAATTCGCCGCCAGCAAAATTCGCCGGCGCCCACAAGTCTTAAAGTGAAAAGGGTTAAAAAGGTGGAAAGGAAAGGTCGAAAACATAATATAGAAGCCATCAAGGTGAAGGTGGAGCATAAAACCAAGCTTTACTCCGCATGCTTAAAGGAGGAATACAAGCTAAAACCCTCCACTGTCTCCACAAAAGAGGAAGAGTTTATACTGGTGGTAAATAAAAGAAAGAGAAAGAAGAAACTTACCACAATAGAAGAAAATACTATTTGGCTTACAAACACGGAACTAGAGAGAAATCAGCCATACACTTAAGGTAATTTGCATACACAGCATTTGGCATATTGAAAAACAGATGACGGAATCCAACTGCACTTCCAATAAAAAAAGAGGATGATAACAGCATAAAGGAGGAAATGATCAAAATGGAGTACAAGAAAAGAAAGAAAAAGGAAGAAACGTACCAAAAAAACTGAACCTGAAGGTACTCCCTATATAAAGGAGAAAGACAACCAGCCCATTATCTGCTTATCAGTGAGAAAGGTTAAAAAAGTGGCAAGAAAAGGCAGGAAGAATAAGACCGAGACTACTGTGGTTCAGGACCAACAAGCCAAACCTGACTCCACATCCTGCAAACAGGAGGAGGTTAAATGTCAGCCAACCACTGTCTTTCTAAAGCAGAAAAGGACCAAAAAGGTGGCAAAAAAGCACAACATAAAGAAGAAGAGGCAAGCAAAATATAACAAAAAGTTGATCCAGGGACTAGTCCAATCGCCATCTTGGGGTCAGGAAGGAATTTCTCCCCTCTGAGGTAAATTTGAAAGGCTTCAGATGGGGTTTTTCGCCTTCCTCTGGGTCATCTAGCATAAAATAAACATTTAACTATAAAGCTTTATATCATTGTATAATTTATACAAAGAAAAGGTTGTAGGGCTTCACGTTTATTGATACTGTTGAACTGAGTATATGACTTGTTGCATGTTACACTGCATGGAGGGGAGATTCATATTCCTATAAAGGGTCTGAAGTACAATACAAGCAGAATGTTGTAGCATATTAGCCACTGGGCAAAAACAGAACATGTAGAATAAGTAATAACTTTAATTGGCTTACTTCGTAGTTTCCACAATGCAAGCTTTCCTGACTGCTTAGTCTCTTCTTCAGTCAAATACCTTGATATAACCAATAAAAGTATTACTTACCCTACATTTCTCAGCTTTATTTATTGAATATACTTTAAAGAGTTCACCCCTTGCACTACCTGTGGCACAGGCCAAAGGAATTGTATTGTGATGATATAAACATGATACAATGTAACATTGGTTATTAAAGGGAAAATAATTGATGCTAATGCCTTTATTGTATCTTTATAATGCATAGGTTTCTTGGTCCATTTTTAAATGTATCTATTTTTGTTTGAGCCCAATTGTGTACTTTGTTTTCCAAATATAAACAGAAGCTCAACAGTGATAAGTGATTGGAGGTTAGAGCCAAAATGATGTTTAGTGAATCTGCCCACTAAGGTTTCCACTGGGCAATAAACATGTTCAAAATGCCCTGTGTGCCATTAACCTAAATATAAAATGCAATGACATAGTAAGTTATCAAGAAGCAGCCTACCAAAGAAAGGGTCCATGGAGTGGTTTCAGTCATTCTGACTTTTGTTCCATATATCGCATAAAAATTGACTGTACAAGTGTACTTACATGATTCACAGAGGTTACAATGGAGGGTAATTTGGGGGATTCTGGCACAGTTTCTAGTACGGATGTACCAAACCATTTGAGTCTGGATCTGGCCGAATCCCACACTGAAGCTGAACCTTTGCTATGGGTGGAAATTGCAAACATGCATAGCAAATTTTTCACATTTTGTAGGGTTTGGATTTGGTTTGTCAAGGTTCTTGTATTCGGCACAGTCCAAATCCTGCTTTCAGTGCATCCCTAATATTTAGAAATGAAAAACCCAGTGGGCAAAAAGCCTGTTGGTCTAAAGGTGGTGAGTTGGAAAACAAATAATTAAATAAACCAGGACACTTTATTCATATATATATTATTTATTTCACGGTACAAGCATAAAAGTGTGTGATACATTTCTTAAACAGGCCGCTCTGCCAATTTTAGCATTGCTGTAATGAGATTTTACAATTGTAGTGTTAGTCCCTTCAACGCAATGGTTTAGTACTTGGTAGAGTTGGACACATTTTAAAGGGAAGTTATACATACAAGTATAGGTTTTTGGTTACCTGTGTCCCTTCCTTTGGGGAGTATAAAGGTGACCATACAGTACGTGGTCAGATTTTAGATGCCAATTTGGCTCGTTCAGCCTGAGTCAATAGCTTATCTGGCCGTGTATGGGGCACACCACCAGGCATAGCTATCGCGCAGATATTGAATGGACAGGTTTCTTTATCTGCATCCTTACAGATACAGGTTTGTATTCCTGTCCCTAGGGCCAATCAGATCAGCTCGGTATCCAGCATATCAGAGAAAGATACATTCATTCGGTGACAGCAATAGCAGCAGTGCCATTTGTTCACTCAGTAAATATGTTGTTGCTTCTGTGAGTCTTTGCACCTTTAGGCCAATCCCCGGAGATTCATTAGTACATAATTGACGGGTAAGGAATTTGCTTACCGGCTGTTCTGGGCCTCATTCTATACACACATATACAGTGTATACTCTGATTTAAAATCTAGCAATATTAAAAATTACCTCAAAGTTCCGTGACCTTGTGCCTCAGATTTGTCTCTGTTCATAAATAATGTTTTTTTTAAAAGAAAACAAAAAGGCACTTGGCATGTGGCTTCCTATTCAATATAATTACTGAACTGCCTTAGGCAGTGGTGCCATAACTAGCTTAAAGTTGAGTCTGGGGAGTGGGGGCAGCTTAAAGACTAGGAAGAATCAATTTTGTAGAAAATGGCAAATTGTTTATTTAAGGTAATATATAATTGAAACACCAATTTCTCATCATACATACTGTTGCAACTAAGGGTTAGGGGCTGATAACAGCAATGGTTGAGTATGAGATCCTGTCCATAGTTTTGTCTGGGGAGTGGGGGGCAGCTTAAAGGAGAAGGAAAGCTACCGAAGCAGTTTATTGACAATAGATTAGCCACAATAGTGCAAGCTATAAAACTATATTTATTCTGCAGAATGCGTTACCATACCTGAGTAAACAGTTCTATAAGCTCACTCGGTTTGTTTAGGATAGCAGCTGCCATATTAGCTTGTGACCACTTCCTGCCTGAGTCTCTCCCTCCTCACTCATAGCGCTGGGCTCAGATTACAGCAGGAAGGGGGGGAGGAGCAAACTGAGCATGCGCAAGCCAAAGCCCTAGCGGTTTATGCTGAAAACAGGAAGTCTGATACAGAAGCCAATGTAAACACAATAGAAGGAAATAAATGCTGTGTTTCATTTGATAGAAGACTTTCCTTCTGCTTTAAAGACTAGGAAGAATCAATTTAGTAGAAAATGGCAATTTGATTATTTAAGGTCACATTTGGGGGAACTCCATACAAGAAGATGGAAGCTGCACTATATTTAATAAGTACCCAAGGTCAGCATTCTTTTTTTAAGAAGAAAGTGAACCCCGGCTAGTAAACCAGAGCTGTTAATTATCAAGTTTTCATCCTGCAGTTTGTGATGGTCTCATAACAAAGCAGAACTTATTAGATCATATTGTAGCACTGCAGACCCTATGGGAACATTTTACTGGTAAATATACAGGTTCCAACAACTTGTTGAGAAAAGATGAATACAGATATGGGATCCGTTATCCAGAAAGCAGTTATCTAGAAAGCTCCAGAAAGTTACAGAAAGGCCACTTCCCATTTACTGCATTATAATCAAATAATCCAAATTGTTTATTTCCTTTTTTTCTGTAAAAATAAAACAGTAGTTTTAGATACAATTAATCTGTATAGGAAGCAAAACCAGCCTATTGGGTTTAGTTAATATTTACATGTCTTTTCTACTAGACTTAAGGTATCAATCAAATGATGCAAAGATCCATTATCCAGAAACCCCCAGATCCAGAGTATTCTGGTTAACAGGTTCCATACCTGTATATAGATTTGCTAGCACTACGCAGATAAGATGCACTTTCACCAAAGCAAAACATTTTCACAAATCTCAATTAAATGAGAATGAAAATGTGTTTGTCTCAATAAAATGATGGGAAGGGTTTGGCATTGGCCTGTGGATAATAAGGATACAAGCCAGGCCAATACAGATGAGAGCAGTCTATACATGCAGTTTGTTACACCTTAATTAAACTTGTTTGACCCAATATTGCACTCCCTGGGAAACTCCCTATGGCACAGCAGTTTAGTTGTCATAAACTTCCAAACTGCCCTAATGCTGGAAGCTGTTGATCCTATAAGCAAGAGTGTCACAAGACAAATTGTCTGCATTAGAGAAACATTGTGGCAGCAATTGCATACAGAGTTACGGGTCCAATTGGAAGGACCCGTGCCCAAACCTAACCCGCTGACCCCTAAGCTGCCCCACACCCGCCACCCAACACAGAGCTACTACCTGACCCCTATAATTTAAACTTACCACCTGACCAGAGACCCATGGAACCGGAAGTGACATCATCTCAGACTGGAAGTGAGGTCACTCCTCTGTACCTTTATTCGGCAAGATAAAAATATTTTCCTTGCAGCACCAGGGAGGTTGGGAGGGACCAGTTCTGCACATTTGCAGGGTACCCAGGCGAGTTACCCATGGACTACCCGCATGGTCAGGGAATCAGGGATTCTAATCACAACCCAACCACTTTGTGGGTATTCTACTGGTACCCAACCTGGTGCAGGACTCTAACCGAAATAACCAACGCAAATCGCTGGCTGAGAAAGGCAATTTAGTCTCGGAGCGAGGGCATACACAAGGATTTTAAACATTTGCAACCAGTGCAATTTCCAGCTTGAGGATTGTCAAAATACTCGAAATTGCCCCACCACTGGCTTTCATAATAATCACCTGGACCCTACCGGCCAAGTCAGTGGGTTCTGGTGATCATTAATCCCTTGGCAGTGATTGTTTTTGAATGTCCATTGTATCCACTGTCTAGATAGAAATCAAGCAGCAAAAGTCTCCCAACTTCCCTGTATGCTGTTGCCCTTAAAGGTAAATAGTCTCTAAAATGTTGTGCAATTATTATATGCATTATTTATAGGAATTTTTGGGGGTGTACCTAGCCCCAGTCCCTTTAAAGGGACCGATGGATGACAAAAAGGAAAGCTTATTGTGTGCAGTGAACACTCTCTTAATATTAGGGGCAGCCCCTAGTGAATATTGTCCCTAACTCCATTCCTCATCTGTTATCCTTGATTTATATCCAGGTTACTTACAGACAGCGTTTTCCTTTTTTTTTTCCCCCTCTATGATGCTTCTTTCTGTTGCTTAAATAGGGTGCAATAAAAGGAGCACCCAATCAGCATGTAACATTTACTGGTTACAAGCAAAAATGCATTGGTTGCTAGGGGTTACTGCACCTGAGCAAATGCGGTGCCTTTTATTAGATATGGAGTATAATAGCCAATGGGTAACTGTTGGGTCACCAACTATCGCTGACCCAAGCCATGGCCTCATTGCATGCTTATATCTTGCTGGCCTACTCATATTATTGCAAATGTACAGTCTGTGGTCATAATAGTCTTGGCTGATGTCCGATTGTGTACACAGTTTCACAGGACACATATGTTCACATTTTAGGGAATCCATGATAAAAGCCAACTGGCATGAACAAGAGTGATAAATGGCAGTTTGGGCTGGATACAAAAGGCATACATTGTGGGAAAAAAAAAAATAGATACGTAATTTATTATCAATAAAACATTTTTTAGACAGATAAAAACTGTTCTTTGGACTAAAAGGCTATTAAGTCCCTTACTATACCCTTAAACAAATAATTAATATTTGGCTTATCAAAAAACTATTTGTGTCTTTTAAAAAAGTACCTCCTTATTATGTTTCATAGCCAAATTGATAAACCGAGATGAACTGTTGCTACATACTTCAGGTTCTGCCCTATCGCAAACAAAAGCAATTTTCTCAACAACTGCTGGGACTGTTCTATTGCATAACACAGCTCAGAGACTTGTACTATTAATAAATTAATCACCTTGGGGTTAGCTCTTAGATGAATACCATTAGAGACGATTTTCCTGTATGCAACTGTAGGCAGTGAAGTCATGGGAACAAGACAGTCTGAGGAAGGCTATTGACTTGATTAACTGCCTAAGGTGCCCACATAGGCCAATCAAACCTACTAACCAAATAGCATATTGGCCTGTGTATAGTGGCCTCCAGACGCCATGCCAACCAATATTAAAGAGGTTGTTCACCTTTGAGTTAGCTGTTAGTATGATTTAGAGAGTGATATTCCGAGACAATTTGCAACTGGTTTTCATTTTTATTATTTGTGTTTTCTGAGTTATTTAGCTTTTTATTCAGCAGCTCTCCAGCTTGCAATTTCAGAAATCAGGTTGCTAGGGTCTAAACTGCCCTAGCAACCATGAACTGATTTGAATAAGAGACTAGAATACTAATAGAGGACAACCTGGATAGAAAGATCAGTAATCAAGAGTAGCAATAGCAATACATTTGTAGCCTTACAGAGCATTTGTTTTTTTAGATGGGGTCAGTGACCTCCATTGGAAAGAGTCAGGTGAAGGCAAATACAAAATGAAGATCAGCTGAAAGGTTGCTTGGAATTAACCATTCTTTAAAATACTAAAAGTTAACTTAAAGGTGAACCACCCCATTAAGTTATAAAATCCCATTGGCAAAAGAACGGCATAGGCCTGTATTTAGATTTAATCGTTGGCCTGTGGGCCAAAGCATTGGTAGACGGTCAGAGCAGCCTGAATTGGCCCATTATGTGGGCTTGCAGCTTTAAAATGGATATTCACACAAAGTGGGAAAATCTCCAGACGAGCTTGCTCCACAAATCCTCTGACCATACTTGAGCTTAAGGAATGGGGCAACTCTGTAAACCAAGAATGGGAAAAGCAGCTACAATAAGTGTACCCCCAGCTTCCTCTGGCCCTGACCCCTAGTAGGGGTCTCTGAAGCCAGTCAACTTTTGCTTTATGAGATAAATCCAAAGAAAAGTCTTCTAAAATATGTTTTCTTGGCCTTTTGAAGCTGTAAAAACACTTGTGTGGAGCTGGAGATGTCCTGACAAAACGACAATTATAAATGCCAGGCAAAGGGGGAACCTTGCCCGAAGGGTACTTCCTGAGTAACAGAGGTAAACTGGTACACTGAGCAGCGGGCACAATATCAGTGTCAGTAGTATGATCGGCTTCCTGAACGGAATTTCCCACACATTCCTCAGCTGTATCGTCTTCAAACGAGCTAAGATGGTTTGAATCCTCGACCTTCTGGCACTGGATAGAAAGCGCACCATCCATCATGGGAAATAGCCAGTTTATATCGGGTTTTCACAGTACTGAATTTCAGTGAATTTCAATATGAACCTGAAAAAGAGTTTAGAGGAGGGTGACTGACAAAGAATTGTTTGTTTATTACAATATTAAAGGGAAACTACAATCTGAAACAAAAAAATTCTGGGTGTTGCTGGCAGAGATTCACTATACATACACAGAGCTGTCAACGCTGCCCTATTTTTGGGGAGCCTCCCTCATTTATGTCCCTATGTAAAGCAGGTAACTGGGAGTGGCTGGGTCACAAAAGGCCATGTTCCCAGAAATGCCCCTCAGATATTTCCCATACACAAACAGTATTTGTGCTCCATCTGCCCCTCAGATATATCCCATACACACCATGTGCATTACCTGCCCTATCAACTATATCCTATATATACACATCTCATTTGTGCATTACCTGGCCCCTCAAATATATCCCACACACCCCATTTGAGCATTACTTGCGCCCTCAGATACAGTAGAACCCCCATTTTACATTTTTTAGGGGACCAGGAAAAAATGATGTAAAATCCAGGAAAATGTAAAATCAGGGAAATGCATTAAAGTAACTTTTGCGTCCGTTTTACTTTGAGATACAATATTTACAAGCATTGCAGTGTTAATGTCACACTATGGGGGACATGTGCAGGACTCTCTGTCAGTCACATACACAACCTAAAGCAATAAGTGATTGGTGCAGGACTGTATAAGGGGCAGACTCATTGGAATTGACCATTTACAGGCAGAACCATGGCAAAATATACATCTGATTAGTATTATAAACCTCCTTATTTCACAAATAACCTTCATAGAGTAAAAAAAGCAGTTTTTTGGTACATCAGGGCACATTTTGATGTAAAATCCGGGAAAACATGACTTAAAATCTGGGAAATGAATTATAAATTGGTGGGACCACAAATAAAAAAAATGTAAAATGCAGGAAAACTTAAAATCAGGGGACTTAAAATCGAGGTTTCACTGTATAGCCCATACGTACATCTAGGGTTGCCACCTGGCCGGTAAAAATGATGGTTGATCCCAATGTTTTTAATAGGGAAAAAAGATAAATATATAGGAAGGAGGGTATTTTTTTCCAGAAAAGGTGGCAACCCTACGATACATCTCATTTGTACATTACCTGCCCCTTGGATACACACCATTGAGACAGAGCCTATACTATGCACAAGGCCATAGAGACAGAGCCTATACTATGCACAAGGCCATAGAGACAGAGCCTATACTATACACAAGGCCATAGAGACAGTGCGTATACTCTATACACACACACTCCTCCATCTTGCAAGCCCCTTCGGGCAGAGCCATTACCTGTAGCCTGACGTTGAGCATCATGGAGGCGATCACATAGAGATAGGGGAACTTGATCCTCATTTTCCAGGCCATGTTAAAGAAGATGAGCAGGGTGCGTGTGAGCCCTATGGAGAAAAGGCTGTAATGGCGAGCGGCGGCGGACTGCGAGAGCCAGAGTAGCAGCTTGGCCAGAGGCGCCATATACACCCACCACTCCGACACTGCGGCGCCGTTACCGGTCACGGGTGATCATGCTGCTCTGGGTGCGGGAGTACAACAGCTGTTCTTACTAACCCGGAAGCGCTCGTCTCCCTTCAGGCCCGGGCAGCTCTCTGAGTTCCGCTCTCTCCAGATGAGCTGCGTGACACGTCTTTGAGCTTAGGCCGAAGAGATAGATTGGCTGCAGCAGGTCCTGAGGATTTCCCCACGCTGATGTTTTCAGAGACGAGGCTCCCTGGGGATGCTGGGAATTATAGTTTTCAACGAAAATATGCGCCTGTCGCTTTAAAGCTATGAACTCACAGCCCATTACACACTTGCGTTAACTCTCAATAATTATTTAATGTTAGTATATACGGAATGAATTTATATTAGACAGGGAGGCAGCGTTTTTCTCATTAATATTAGAAAGTGTGGATGCAGGTTTGTGTATGTAAATCTGGCCTCACACGCACCCATAGGACTTCATGATGACTCCTATTAAAGGACAACCAAATCTATTAACCATTAGGCCACCTTTCGAAAACCCTGAAACCAGGCTCCAGTAAAGGGCCCTGCTTTTTAGGGATGCACTTTTGGATTTGGAGAATCCCCGAATCCTTCACGAAAGATTCTGGTGAATACTGAACCAAATCCTAATTTGCATATGCAAATTAGGGGTGGGAAGTGAAAACATTTTTTTATTTCCCTCCCTGCCCCTAATTTGCATATGCAAATTCATACTCAGTTTGCCTGGCAGAAGGATTTGGCTGAATCCTGCTGGAAAAAGCAGAATCCTGGCCAAAATCCGAACCGAATCCTGGATTCCGTTAGGGTTGCCACCTTTATGTCTGGCTGAGAAAGGGGGGCAGGTCCGTGACGTCACTGGGAGGACCCGTGCAGTCAATGGGCGGGGCTATGATGTCAGTGGGGGACCCGTGACATCAGTGGGGCTATGACGCAGCGATCAGCAATTGGACGATCGTCGTGTCAATCAAGGGAATCCCGCCCGGTTTTCCTTATTTGGAAAACCGGGCAGGAAGTATAGACCCGGGCAGCCCCTCAAAATACCGGGCTGTCCAGGTCAAAACCGGACAGGTGGCAACCATAGATTCGGTGCATCCCTACTGCTTTTGTCTACCTCTCCTACCTGGCAGAGTTGCCACCTGGCCTGTATTTTACTGGCTGGGCTGGTAAAAATGCTGCTTGGTGACATGTTATTAATACGAAGGCCCGGGCCTAGGGCGGCAGGATTTTAGGGGGCGGCATGCTGCCCAACCACACCCACTTTTGTTCAGAAACACTAGGGAGGTGCAAGAGAAACGACAGTTTTTAAAATTAGTTGTACGCCAATCCCCATTGCTCTGGTCTTGAGGATGAAAATATGATTGAATAAAAGGGAGGGGAGGGGCAGCGAATGATAGCAGGCCTAGGGGCACCTGCTGTGTAAATCCTGCCCTGTTAATAGAGAAAACTATAAAAATATAGGATGGCCGTTTTTTTTTTTCCAGAAAAGGTGGCAACCCTAGCTGCTACAGCAGGTACATGGGAGCAGGGTCCTCCTTAGGAGCATCATTGCAGCACCTGCCTGCTCTGGACTGGCATTCATAATATACCCTGGTATTCCAAGTACACAGAAGCCCAAACAGACCCCCACCAGCCCTCTAAATAGTGACTTTCTTATAGAAGCCCCTCTGATATTTCTCCGAAGCCACAGACTGCCAGTCTGGGCCTGTTGGCTGCCATAGGTGGGCAGGTATGACAGAGCAAGGCCATTTTAGAGTGCTTTAGTAATGTCCTGCTGTATTTTCTTATATGCAAAATAAGGCATCTGATATACATTGAAACGATATTCAAAAGGTTTGCTTTTGCGTTGTCCTGTGGTGGATCTTTTATGTGGTCCGCCGCATATGGCCGAAAATCAGACACAAACAAGTACAAACTGATATGACTAGACCAGAAATATTTAAGCATAAAACTTAATCAATGGAACAACTCACCAGAGTCGATCGGTGGCCCAGGTGCTCCTGCCCCAGGCTCTCAGCTCAAGGGAGAGGACAATCCATATGCAAACAAATAAATGTTGGTGCAAGGCACTCTGGTCAGGCCACAGATAGATCAGACTAAAAATAGTTAAATAAAAAATAGAAATCCTTTATTTATATAAACATCTCTCGCCTTTTTATTTAGCTCTTTATTAGTCTGATCTATCTGTGGCCTACCAGAGTGCCTTGCACCAACATTTAAATGTTTACATTAACTGGTGCTTTCCCTTTAGGGTTGCCACCTTTTCTGGAAAAAAATACCGGCCTTCCTATATATCTTTTATTATATTTATCTTTTTTCCGTATTAATAACATTGGGATCAACCATGATTTTTACCGGCCAGGCCAGTGAAATACCAGACAGGTAAGAATAAAGAATATCCACTGCAGGGGAATGAGTAAGAGACTTTTGAGTTTACAAAAACTTTAACAAAACATGTGCCTTTTACATGTTTTAATAGAACTTCTAAATGTTTGTATGTAATGATAGTGCCATATGGAGCTAATTCTCAGCCTACGTTTATAAGCAGGCCAGGAAGCAACCCTATGTAGCAGGGCCAGACCGGCTGGGTGCCCTATGCAACTATTGGCTTTTAGGAGCAGCACCCAGCAGGGGGGCAAAGGCCTGGACTAGGGGTAGGCAACAAAAGATATACAATCATTGTGCCCCCCAACAGTTGCGTCTTAGCACATGCCTCTTCTGCCTACCCCTAGTTCCAGCCCTGCTATGCAGCACTTCACTAAGGGCCCACAGGATTGTTTCTGCTTTAAGAGTTATTGATGACAAAAAAAAGTATGGCGAAAAATCAATTCAGCCTCAGGACATTGATAGCTAACACAATATTCTATATCTTTGTTTTATGATCTACAGAGGCCTGTAGTTCTGATTTGGAGAGATAATTGTCTATATAAAACTGCTTTTTCATGTGGTTTCCATTCACGGTGAATGGGGGGGGAGCGCTTTAAAGCATTTTGTCCCCAGCCCACAGAGCTACAAAACACAGAGCCAATAAAATTCTCCCAATTACCCAATTTGCTGTTATTTTATAGGAACTGTGTATTGAACATGGGATACATGAAAGCATCTGGGTTCCTGGTGCATTTTATATTGTTATATACCCACCGGCAATTCACTGTTTATGTGTTACAAAAAAGCAGGTTGTCTTCACCAGTGAAAATGAAAAATGTCCACCTAAAATAAAACAGTTTCCTACAATAAAAATGAGTAACTAAACTAAGCAAATTTCTGGATGGTGTAGCAGATTCACCCACTTTGTTTGGACCTCTTGACATAGAGGTTAAAACACTGGCCTATCCAATGTATGCTTCATAATGAAGTATGTTGAAGCAATACCATTTGTATGTACTGATTTCTACATTTTTTACTAGAAAAAAATCAAAACCTTTTCTTAGCAGCCCCTCATTGAGTATTACTAAGCTGGCTTTTATTTTTACACAGATCACCCCAATTTGTTGTGTGCCCTGGACTCAAAAAACCTTATAATTCCCCCCCCCCCTTTCTCTTCTACTTCCTGTTACCTGAATTCCCAGGCTGTGCAGGGGAGCCGGCAGCTCTCAGCTCACTGTTCTGTAGGACAGGAACCAATCAGCAGCTAGCAGGACCTGATAGGGAACTGAAGCCTTTCTGTACTTGTGTGACTTAAGGGGAGTGATTGGCTGTCCCCCTCCTACTGTGCTTCTGGCAGGGACCGTTAGAACACACCCACCCCTCATTTGAAACACAAACAGGGACCAGAGAATATAGTTACATAGTTAAATTGGGTTGAAAAAAGACAAAGTCCATCAAGTTCAACCCTTCCAAATGAAAACCCAGCAACACCCCTCCATACACTCACATAAATTCTATATACCCATATCTAAACTAACTATAGAGTTTAGTATCACAATAGCCTTTGATATTCTGTCTATCCAAGAAACCATCCAAGCCATTCTTAAAGGCATTAACTGAATCAGCATCACAACATCACCCGGCAGTGCATTCCACAACCTCACTGTCCTGACTGTGAAGAACCCCCTACGTTGCTTCAAATGAAAGTTCTTTTCTTCTAGTCTGAAGGGGTGGCCTCTGGTACGGTGATCCTCTTTATGGGTAAAAAGGTCCCCTGCTATTATAGGGGGCTCCAATAAAGGGGCTATTAAAGATAACATTTTTAGCACCATGTAAAAGCAACACCATATATTACTTATAATTGCCTTTCATTTATCCTATATGTCTCCTTTAAATGAACTTTTAGTATGATGTAGAGAGTGATGTTCAGAGACAATTTGCAATTGGTTTTCAATTTTTATTATTTGTCATTTTTGAGTTATCTAGCTTTTTATTCAGCAGCTCTCCAGTTGGCAAGTGCAGGAATCTGGTTGCTAGGGTCCAAATTACCCTAGCACCCATAAAAATGGTATTGCTTGAATAAGAAACTGGAATATGTATAGGAGAGGGTCTGAATAGAAAGATGAGTAATGCAAAGTAGCAATAAATACATTTGTTTTTAGATGAAGTCAGTGACCCCAATCAGCTAAAAGAAAGAAGAAAAAGGCAAGTAATTCAAAAACAAATACATACTACATTCTATAATATATGAAAAGTTAACTTAAAGGTGAACTGCCTTTTAACTGCATGTAGGTATATAGCAGGTCACATGGCAATCGGACTATAACTCTCAGAACCTCCTTGGCTCTAGAGGGGATGGTAAGAGCTATAGTTAAAACATTAACCTCCCAGTTCCCAGTGAAATTTAACCACACTCTGGGAAGCCTTTTACACCCAGCCATATACAAGTCATCACCCCAGTATGGTATATAACTCCAGGGGACTCCCAGAAAAAAAGGGTCGGTTGGCAATTCTGCAAAGCACATTTTCAATCCAAGGCTCCTTCCATCCCCTGGGCGTGATTACTAGGTCCAGTGAGTGCCCTTTCAGTTCTTTTACTCTGGTAGGATTCAAGAACACCAGAAATATAAAACAGATTTCACGCTTCATTAACCCTCAAAGAACTCGAGATGAGATAATAACGTTATTCGATTATAATCACATATACAGGTGTAGTGACCTCTAGTGGTTATGTTCTATTATTGTTTAAGCCAATATATATCTACATGACTCCCCCACAGCCTGTTACACAATTTGTTGTGATACAAAAATGGCTCTAAAATACATTTTACCCATATTTTGTTATTTACACTTCATACTTTGAATGATCAAAATGAAAGGGACATTTGTGCACTTGTACATGTTCCATCTGTACCTTCCTGTCTGTACCTTCCTGGAACATGTTTTACAATATGGAATTTTAACTAAGACCACATTCAGTTGTGGGTTGGGCAACAACTAATGGTGTTTTCCTTTGATGTTTCTTTGTTACTTTATATCAGATTTTATAGTTTCACTACACTTTAATGAGTATTCTTTTAATCATTTAGATCAGTCACTAATGTAAAACTAACTTCCCTTCCATAACCAGTGTCCATACAGCATAAAATGATTATCTCTGAAAAAAAATCAACTGCCATTTATGGTGGCCATTTATTGCCTTAATAAAAGCTGCTGACTCGGCTTCTTGAGACTATGTGGGGCCTCCTGTCAAGCAGATTAGAATCACCAATTGGGCAAATAATGCTTCTGAGCAATGATGTGGTCCTCTGCCAATGGGTCTTCATGGACTTGTATTAGGATTAAAGCCAAATCGGTATGTGGGTGGCCAAATTGGGCAGTATGCCACCATTTGGCAACGCAAGCAAACATGCATATGTATTAGTGTATGGTCAGCTTTAAAATCAAATTCCTTTTTTATTAGAATTATTACACACATTGGTAGCCAGACTATCCAGGCCCTGAACTTTTTGCTGCTTTATGATAGGATCATGCATGTGGCTTGTTAAAGGAGACATATAGCATATCTAAAAACTCCTCCAATCTTGTAGGCAGTAATGTATGGTGCTGGTTTTATTCTGTGCTAAAATTTATATTATTTTTAAAAATGTTCCTTTTATTGGAGCTCCCTATAGATCTGCTACAATCCCTGTCTTTGTTTCAAATGAGGGGTGGTCATGTTCTAATGGTCTGTGGCAGAAGCACAGTAGGAGGGGATAGCCAATTACAGCCCTACAGTCACACACCACCAAAGATAAGCTTCAGTTCCCTACCAGGTCAGCCTAGCTGTTGATTGGTTTCTATGCTACAGTGCAGTGTGCTTAGTGCCGCTGGCTCCCCTGCACAGCCTGGGAAAGAAGGCAGCAAGAAGTGGAGCAGATGGGCAGGACTAGTAGGGATTTGGGGGACATTTTCAATAAATCAAACCAAACCATTACTTTTTTAGGCACATTCCTTTGAAATACCATAATGCACACATTCTTTTTTTCACACAATATGTCTCCTTTTATCCCTTTGATTGATGATGACAATACTGTACATGTTTAGAACTCAGGGTTTGGAAACGTACAGGCAGATATAAGCTAGTTTGGTCAAAAAGTGGTCAATCACTAACAAAATCTATGATATATGTATCTACGTTTAGATAATGCATTTTGGTGAGTTTTCTTGCAGCCCAGCAAAATAAAACCACAGGTATTTAGAAAAAAACGTTCCTACTTTCTGGGATTAAAATTAAACTAAATTAAATGAAGTTTATAGGGGTCATTTTTAGGGCATTTTAGTTCTTGATGTTACTGGCCCTGTAAGTGCTGGATTTCCCTTTCCTTTATATATTGACATTGCTAGTGTTAATCCTGGGGTGAGAGCTGTAATTAGAGGTGGGTGTGATAACTGACATGGGAATTGTAATTTCAGGCATAGAGCCTTTGTTTAGATCTCTGATGTGAGCATCTATTTATTGTACTAGTGGGAGACAGGTTTGCCACCTTTTCTGGAAAAAAATACCGGCCTTCCTATATTCTTGCCGTTTTTTCCTATTAGTAACATTAGCATCAAGCATAATTTTTACCGTCCAGGTGGCATCCCTAGTGGGAGACCATGAACAAAACATAAAGATTGGTCTCCTCTATGAATCACCCCCCCCCCCAGTGTGGCAAGTTGAATGGATTCATGTAGGCTTTCTCCGGTATTCATGGGTGGGACCACAGGTCAGGAAAGAAACATACAAAAAACCTGGCAGGTTAAACCAGTTTTTTGCAGTTGATGTCACCTGAACTAAAAAAACTAGAAAGCAGCTCTCAAACATGCAGTGAATGCAAGAAGACACATGACTATATTAAATGCATACTACAATGCATGCTTACATCATATTTTTTAGTGGAAAAAGTTTCTAAGTCCAAAAAGCGCTGGCATCTTTTCCTTTTATCAGGGTGATAACCTGCAAAAGTCCTTAAAGTGTTTTTTGGGTAACCGGATTCCCCCACACATTTTCTAACATATGGAACATTAACTATACAGTGGGCTCATGTGTAGGGCTTTATAACAACTCTGTTTAATTTATTAAAGTTACCTGCACATGTGTAATGTAATGTATTTGCTGCAACATATACGTCCATTCAACTTTAAGTTTCCCGCCGTATGCAAATTAGCCTGAGCAAAGACCTCTAACAAAGTTGCGTTAGGCAGAATTGAATGCTAGTGCATCTTCGCTTTGATTTGCCAAAGTAAAGCTAGCTAAAATTCGCCAGCATTTGGCGCCCTGGGTGCAACTTCGCATTTCAGTGAATTAGCGTTGTCTGAGCGAATTTTTGCCTGGCAAAGTGTTGCGATGGTTGTGAAGCCGTCATTGGCGAATTATTGCCGCTTAGTAAATTTATCCCCATGAAGGTAAAGCCTACCATACATGGTAAGATCTTGCCAAAAAGGCAGAACTTTACCCAGCATGATCAGTTAAAATGCTTAATGTTAAACAAAGTTGCTTTTCAAGCTAAGGGCAACATTTTCTCCAAAAAAAAACAATATTCGGAATAAAACATACCTCATTTACAGCCCCTAAGATATCAATGGCACAGATTGTCACCTCTTGGAAGAGGACCACATCAACAGACTGTTGTGGTCCTATCTCTATTGGACTTTCAAGCCTACCCAGTTGATATTGGATGTCAGGGCCGGAACTAGGGGTAGGCAGAGTAGGCGGCCGGCTAGTGATTTTGTTTTCTTTTTTTTAAACCCTGGTTTAATTGGCCTTTAATAGTTTTTTAATTTTATAAACCGCCTAATCCAACCCCCTCTTGCCCTTGATTTGTACTGTGGGCACTCCCCACCTCCCTCTTGGCTGCTGCTGGCACAGCTACATATTTGTGGGCAATATGGTGGATTTTTGGCTCCTGCTGGCACAGGTACAGATTGGGGGCAATATGAGGGATTGGCTTCTGATGGCACATGTACAAATGGGGGTAATATGATAGCTGCTGGCACAGGTACACAGATGTCTGGGGCAATATAATGGATTTTGGCTTCTGCTGGCACAGGTACAAATTAGGGGCAATATGATGGATTTTTTTCATAATTACAGACTGGGGGTAACACTATGATGGATGTCTTGTCTTATGCTGGCACAGGTACAGATTAGGGGTTTGTGGGTAATCTGAGTGATTGACTACCGTTGGCACAGGTACAAATAGGGGTAATATGATAGGCCCTGGCCCAGGTACATGAGGCAACATAATGGCTGCTGGCACAGGTACAGGGGGCAGTATGAATGGTAAGATGGAAAAGGATAATGTAGGGCTGGGTGGGGGCACTGATTGAATCCCTTGCCTAGGGTGCCAAAATACCTTGGCCCGTCCCTGTTGGATGTTGAATCTGCATTAAAGTCTTATCAAAATGTGACGTTTCTGTCGAAGCTGGAATTGCATTAATTGACAAAACCAGTTCCTATAACTATCTTGGCAGAACACTGTTTGGAGTATTGGTGACCAAGCTAATGTTCCCTTGTTCTGTTAATGGAGTAGCTCACATTAAAATTGTTTCTCAGTATAATATGTATGAAACTGTTTCCCACATGCTTCTTTTTTTGTGGTTTTAACCTTCATATTGTTCTGAAAAGAGACATGAATAGGAGTGGGCCTCAACATAGAAGCAATAAAACATAACTATAAAATCTTATCCTAGTAACGAACTCCAACAAACCAACAATATAAATTGTAACCTGGCAGAATAAGAAGATAAATCATTCAAAACCCACAACAAATGTATACTACGGTAAGTGGAAAGAAAAGGCCAAAGTATAGCACAGTAAGGAGCCTTACACATGGATGTTTCTTGCTGCGTTCCCCTGCGGTGGATCTCTTCTGCATTCCACCACAGGGAAAAGCAGGAAGAAACGTATCCAATTCTTAGTGGTCAGGTTGTACTAACTCATGACACATACAAGGGCAAATTGATGTGGGGTCACAAAGAGTATTAACCCATTTAACAATTTTATAAATATGCCCCATATATCTATTTTAAAGGTGGACATCACATTAAAGCCCCTCACCAGCTCTAAGACACCTGCACTGCGAGGGAGCTCCTGTTGCAGGTGGCCATGTTGGGGCACATGGATGCACATAATGAGAGAGTGCCCCAGGTGATGTAACTTTTAGGGGTGCCTCCATTACTCCTACATTACATCCATGTACAACCAGGAATGCTTGCTTATTGTGCAAACATTGCCACCT
The DNA here is from genome assembly GCA_038501925.1 of Xenopus petersii. NCBI lineage: Eukaryota > Metazoa > Chordata > Amphibia > Anura > Pipidae > Xenopus > Xenopus petersii. The sequence goes on from CM076688.1 coordinate 27,585,533, forward strand.
GCACTGAGAGCTCCCTCCCAGTGCAGGTAAAATAGTGATGTGCTTCTTTAAGTATTGTTTACCCCAACAGAAGTGAGGACACTATTAGCCTGCACTCCAGTGGGGGAAGCAATTTCTTCATTGATTTGTGTCCTTTAAGCAACTTGTACGGTGTTTTCTATTGTTTATTGTTTCCTAATATAATCCCTAGATACAAAGTTGATGTTTATACTTCTCCATGCAACCTTTAGACTGCTACATTATCTGTGTTCTGCTTGTGTTGGTCTTTGGCAAGTCATGTATCCATCTATGGATTTACACTATTATGAGAGATCTCCCCGTCAGTTAGAGAGACAAATAATCACAAATAAAACAGAAATCTTTGTTTCTGGTGTTTGTGCCACTTTTTCAGTAATTTTCAAGAAAATAGTGGCCAGAAATATTCATGCACTATGGCTCTCAAATGCTTTGTTCCACCACTACTTCTGATATGGTTTGTATAAAGCTTGATACAAAGGACAATTTTGTGAACTATACAGTACTATGATTGGATAGGTAGACTTTAAATGAGCTTTTATGTAATGTAACTTTTATATAATGTAGACTGATATATTCTAAACAAGTTTGCAACTAGTCTTCATTTATTGTAAATTCATTAGGTCAGGGCCCCCTTACCTCTTGTATTAGTTTGGGATTGTTGTAGTATGTAAGTCTGTATGTTCAATGTGTATACCATTTTTTTGTACAGTGATGTGGAATATGTTGCCATGTTTTACAGGATTTTTGTATAATTTAGCTTTTTGTTCAGCTGCTTTCCAGCTTAAAATTTCAGCAGCTAATCGATTGCTAGGATCTCTTTTATCCTAGCAGCCATCCAGTGGTGTAAATGAGAAATTAGATGATGAATCAGAAAGGGCCTGGCCTTAAAGATAAGACTTACGGTAGTAACAATAAAATTGTAGCCTCGTAGAGCAATAGTTTTTTTGCTTCCGGGATCAGTGCAAAGATGCAGAATAAAAATAAGGCAAATAATTCAAAAACTATATAAAATAATTACCAACTGAATGTCAAAACAAACCGTTTTATATAGTAGGCCAAGCATCCATAATAAAGGTTTGGTGCTAAATTGTATGAAAACCATGACAATGAGGGCCTAGGACCAATTTAGCACATGGGCCCACAGTTGAACCACACTAGTTTGTAGATAAATGTTATGTTGATGGGGGGTGGGTGATGCCATTGAGGCCAAGAAGAGTGTACTATAGACCTAAAAGTTAAAAATGGCTGGAGGGATTATTTTCAACTTAAAAAAAAACAATAGTTTTATTTCTTCTGCCCCAGCCATGTTTTCTTATTTGCCAATACAGCTAGTTTTCTCAAATCACCTGCAGGCAGCTGAGCATTAAAATTCCCTTTGAGATAAATTGGCATCTTGTGAGACACTTGTGGTCATATTTAATAGAGTTTGCCAGTGGAGAACTCTTTTCACCCCTTGATCTCTTACAGAATGTGTTTGCTGAATCTCTTGGAGAGTACAAGAAAGGGTTTTTTTCTTACCAGAAAGGCTGTAGGACCGGTCCTGAGTACCAGAAAACACACTTGAGCATGCATTGACAAACATGACGAAAACGTGCATTATTTTACACAATGTTATTTCTTGTTTTCAAGCAGAAGGTGGCATTTTTTGTTTCCAATACAATACTCTTGTTCAGAAAAATTGTGTTTGGCTGTCCCTAATTTCCAGTCCCTAATCTTTAACCAAATGCACAGAGGTAACTGAACAGTCCTGTCATTTGAAATCAGTCCTCATTATCTGTCATCTTATAACCTATTATTATAATTAGTCGTAGACATAATTATAGGAGAAGCAGGGCACACTCCCTCCTGCTTGACTCATGAAAGGGAAACTAAACTGCTTCATACAGAACTCTTCATTATGTCTGACCATTGCTGTAAGGCTGTTGTTCATGCTTGGAGGTAAAGAAGCCCCAGAGCATTAAAAAGAGTAGCTCCTCTAAAGTTTCCTTGCTTTAGCTTGTCTGTGTAACCTATTGTGACAGAGACGTCCAGTCTACGGACTACCAAGCATTGTTGGACTGCAGCTCGGTAAATGCCACCAATGCCCAAACGTCATGTTATTACACACACTTACCGTAGATAAGGGTCCCAGTCTACTAGGATTGCCAGTGACCTTCTCTGTTCTAGCCCATGCCTGCCTAGTGCCCTCCACAACAAACATCACAATTTTTTGGGAGTCACCCTTAGGCCCCACTCAGTTACCTGCCCTAACAGTCCATTTTCCCCCTCCTCGTAATTAGTATCCTTATTACCAGTGCCATTGAACAGGCCTAAAACCCACTTAAAAGTACCAAACACATGCAGCTTGGAGCAGAGGAGGGTGTGCCAAATATGTTACAGGTTAAATGGGAACTATCGCGAAAATGAAAATTTAATATAAGCTTCAGCATAATGAAATAAAGTTTCTAAATACAATACATTAAACATTCTGTATTGTTTCTGAAATAATCAAGTTTATCTTCCCTATCCCTCTCTCAGCATCTGTTTCTCCTCATTCTGTCTTCAGTCAGGATTTGGTGTCAGATGAATGATCCAATATATCTTATAGGGGGTCTCCTTTTTCCTAAAAGATGTATTAGAGCTCACTCTATTAAAATCACCAGAAATCCTGTCTCTCTACATGCAAAATTTGTGCAAAAGGCACAAATTCACAGATTTTGTTTGTACTGGAATTGGTTATTTCAGTGACCTCTTATTCACCTGCTAGGAAAGGGAGCCCCCCTATAAAATATATTGGATCTAACTGTTAAAGAATATCTGACACCTAGGGTCGGACTGTGCAGGCGGGATGCCGGGAAAAAACCCAGTGGTCCCCCGGCCCAGATCTGCCACCTGGATTTCTTCCCGGGGCTTCTGCACACGCGCATTGGGGGAAAGATTGCAGGACGGGAGGCAGTGAGGCAGCAGCCCTCAGTCCGGAGGGGGGCCCTGAGGCAGAAGCCCCGCTGGGCCCCCCAGTCCGACCCTGCTGACATTAGGTTTGCCACCTGGCCGGTAAAAATTATTGTTGATCCCAATGTTATTAATAGGGAAAAATTATAACTATATAGGAAGGCCGGTATTTTTTTCCAGAAAAGTTGGCAACTAGGGTTTTTCTGGAAAAAAATACCGGCCTTCCTATGTATTTAACTTTTTTCCCTATTAATAACATTGGGATCAGCCATAATTTTTACCGTGGCAACCCTAGTGGCAACCCTAGCTTCATGAAGACAGAATGAAGAGAAACAGATGCTGAGAAAGGAATAGTGAAGATAAACTTGATTACTTCAGAAAAAATGAGTATGAGGAAGCTTATATTAAGTGACATCTTGGGAGAGTTGACACATCCGCATGCTTTACGTTAACAGTTGGGTATTAAAACCCCAGGCCTGGAATCCAAGGGTCAAATTTGATAACTCTGTGTCTATAAATTGGGCCTAGAGGGTGACGTCATCCAGTGCGCGTTTCCGAATACTGGGCGCGCCTCGCTCGCTCCTTCAGCTTTTCCAGGCGAGGCCGGAAGTGACGCAGGCGATGTAGTTTCCTGTTATCTCGCCGAAGAGTTGATTTTGTCGGGCGCTGGCCGCAGCAGATTTCCTCATAGAAACTGTAAGGAGAGCAAAGAAGAAGGAGGGAGCGTGCGTGAGTGTTGTACGGAGTTACTGAAGCCCTTTCGCGGCCTGGCTTGCTGGGGCCGCCCTCACAGTCTTCCTCTTTATCCCATTTTGCGCTCGGGCTGCAGGGAGATCCGCTGCCAGCTCAGCCATGCAGGCCATTAAATGTGTGGTGGTGGGAGACGGGTAAGTGACGTATTTCTATCTCATTTTCTATTGGAATGACTGGTTGAACGTGTATCGCAATGTATCGTGTGTGTGTGGTCTGTGGGGATGTATGTTCTCCTGCTGTGAGATTTTACACCTTCCTCGGCTGCAAATACGGCAAATCAGCCTCCTCACAGCGCGCCAGCTGGTCGGGACTACACGGCTCGCGGAGGATGTCGGAAGTTGTAGTTCTCAGCAGCAACAGCCGGGGATTCGTTTCCTTCTTCATTGTGCTTTTCAGATTCAATTTGTCTGCTGCTCCATGATTAGCACAATATGAATTTGGAGAACATGGGATTTAATTGCACTTGGTGAAGTGATTGTGTGTTTTTTATCCAGTATGTTACCCTCCTGCTGATGCTGGGAGCTGAGGGCACGCCTTTTATAAGGCTTTGTCATATACTGTCAATCTGTCCCTAAATTAAAGTACAAATAATATATAGGACTGATGCTATTTGGGCCCAGCTAGATCCATCCTCAGTGGCCATCTTCCTATTCCGTACTTAAGGGAAAAAAATGAGAGAGAGAGAGAATGAGAATAAATATATTTGCACTAAAATCCAGATCATATATACTGGGTGCTTGATCTAAATTGTATAAATACTTATCAAGGAGATCCGCACACCATTTTCTCATTTTAGCGAATATTTATTTCACTGTGCATTCCAACATTTTGTTCCACATTAGGATCTTTATCAAAGATTGATAAAGATCCCTAATGTGGATCGAAAAGGAATGAAATATATATATATATATATATATATATATATATATATATATATATATATAAAATCATTACTGTCTGATACTCTTTATATCCAGCCGATCAGCTCAAGGACCAAATGGAGGGATATATCATGAGTGTCCAATACAGATTTACATCCACCCTCCCATTGTTCTGTTTGGAACACCAGGAAGTAAATCACAGTTGCAGTTCCCCTTCACTTCCTCCTCCTCCTGCTGATCAACTGCGCCGCTTCTGATTGCCTCCCAACATACATGTTTTGAAAAATTGTGCAAAAAGTTTTATCAGTGCGTGTATGGGCTCCTTTACATTATTGGATTTCAGTGCCCCGAGGCTATAGCTGCAGCATGAAACTTTCCCTGCTGCAAGGGAAGAACTCCTATGCCAAGGGCAGTGCATGTAACCTCCCCAGTAATCACCATTGCTAGAGCCAATGTCTTTTCCTTGAAATAGCCACTATTCAGCTACAGCACTCTAGTACGATTGTTTGTGCTGTTATGAATTATGTGATCTTGACTATGTAAATTAGTCCATTTAAAAAATACTTGTATAGTCCCACCATGTAAATGAGACATTCATTTAGACAGTGTTCCTTTTTAGTACACAATGGTATTGTTGAATGTCTTCTCATCAGTTAAAATGTAGGGTAAATGTACCACATTGTATTTGCCTGCATCCATCATGCTGCATCATGTGTTTGCTAGGTTACCACTGGTGGTTAGCATGCATGGGATGGAGCCTGTAAGGGCAAGAAAGTGAAGGTTATTAAAACATTTGAAAAATCAGGCCCTTTTATAGACAATCCAGTTTTAGCACTGATTCATGTATTAACTTGTCAATCAGTGCAGCTCTGCTGGTTGGATATTAGCTTAGGTCTGTGTTGGCTAGCTTCGGTTTCTTCATTCAGGCTACCAATGTCATCAGACAGTTGTTTTCCTGTGAATGTGGGGACTTGCTTAGCATGTTGATAGGCAGCTTGGTACCCTGTTCTTGCGTTGTGTATCATTTTGTACAAACGACACAGAAGAAAAAAACACAAACTAAAATGTAGTGCAAAAGAATGTGCTCTTATAACACACTGCTACAGGCAGAGACTAAACATTTCTGGGTGTCCCACCCCCTTTGTCAGTAGTACAGGTATGGGTCCTGTTATCCAGAATGCTCGGGACCTGGGGTTTTCTCAATAATTGGTCTTTATATAATCTTCATACCTTAAGTCTACTAGAATATCATGTAAACATGAAATAAACCCACTAGGCTGTTAGTGCTTCTGATAAGGATTACGTATATCTTAGTTGGGATCAAGTACAAGCTACTGATTTTTTATTACAGAGAAAAAGGAAATAAGTTATAAAAATATGGATTACTGTATTTGGATAAAATGGAGTCTATGGGAGACAGCCTTTCCGTAATTTGGAGCTTTCTGGATAACTGTTTTCCGGATAAGGGATCCCATACCTGTACAGCACTCATCATTTTGTATGTTGTGTTACATGCCAACAGGCTGCAGCTGTATTCATAAGTAAAAATCTTTGCTGGAGCTCATTTGTGTGACGTCACGTAAAGTCCATATTACTATGATTAGACTAGGGAAGTGGATTTATGAATTTAAAGCTTGTTGTGAGGTTTCATTGTGAATTTGTAAGGCCCAACACCTTGAATAATTGACATTTTACACCGACTCATTAAAAAGGTACATTGAAGGAGGACCACATTAACACAATGATTACCCCAGTACTTAGTGTTATTCAGGTTTACAAAAAATACTCTTTGAATCCTGTCTCCCTTACTGCATGGCCATCATCACTCCCTGCTCTGTGTGCTCCACTTTTTCTATTTCTATTTATTGCATTGAAGGTTACAGAGCGTGTGTGTGTGTGTGTGTGTGTGTGTGTGTGTGGCACATTAAGGGCTATTTAAAAATGCAATATCAATTGGTAGGGCTGTTAAGAACAAAGCAGTTTTGGCAATTTTCCCAGTTGCACAGTGTGGTTTCTGTGCAAATTGCTTTTCTCCCCTGTGATTTTTATGTGTGTGCAATAGGAATGTCTATCACATATGTAATGCAAGAATGCACACGGCTAAGGCAGGCCTGATAATTTGCCTGAATCACTTTTCAATCCTGATATGCTGCTGTAAATGGTGCAGTAGTGTATAGTAAGAGTCTAGCAGTGGGTTGGGTACCCGAGGGTTACCCACAAAAAACCTGCGTTACCTTGCGGGTAGAAGTTCGGGGTGCAGCTATAGATGCGGGTCAGTCTGAAGTATCCTGCATTGTGCTGCACACACTGTTAACTCTTTTGTTCTATTTGTTAAAAGGGTTGTTCACCTTCCAAACACTTTTTTTTTCAATTTTAGTTATTTTTTCAATTACTTTCCATTTTTTATTTCAAGTTTAATGTCTGAGCAGCTCAGTAATTCAGGTGCAGACTCTAAACTGTTACAATTTTGCAACATTTAGTTGATACATTTCTCAGCAGCATCTGTGGAGTATTAGCAACTATTGTATCAAGTATAACCGCTGCCTTTAAAGAGGTTGTTCACCTTCAAACAACTAGTTGTTTTCAGATAGACCACGAGAAATAACAACTTTTTCCAATTAGTTTCTATTAGGGATGGGCGAATTTGACCCGTTTCGTTTCGCCAAAAATTCGCCGCCGGTGAAATGTCGCAGACGCCCATTACACTCTATGGGCGTCAAAAAAATTTTGTCTCACGGCGAAATTATTTTGTCGCGCGTCTTTGGGGGTCATTTTTTTGGCGAAACAAGGCGAAAAAATTTGCCCATCCCTAGTTTCTATTTTCTACCTATCACCGTTTTTCTAATATTGAATTGTAAAGTGTAATTTTTAACCTTTTTAAAGGGGTTGTTCACCTTTGAGGGAACTTTCAGAATGATGTAAAGAGTGATATTCTGAGACAATTTGCAATTTGTTTTAATTTTTTTGTTTTTGAGTTATTTAGCTTTTTATTGAGCAGCTCTTCAATTTGCATTGTAAGCAATCTGGTAACCAATTACCCAAATTAACAAATTCCCCTAGCAACCATGCATTGATTTGAATAAAAGACTGGACGATGAATAGGAGAGGACCTGAATAGAAGGCTCAGTAATGCAAAGTAACAATAACCATACATGTGTAGCCTTAAAGAGCATTTTTTTTTATTTTTTAAAGGGGACAGCGACGCCCATTTGAAAGCTGCAAAGATTCACAAGAAAAAGACAAATAACTATAAAAAAACAATTGGAAAGTTGCTTAGAATTGGTCGTTCTTTAGCTTAATAAAAGTTACTTTAAAGGTGAACCACTCCTTTAAGCAGCTCTGAGGGGGGGGTTAAACTGCTCTTAATTGATCATTTTAAATTGATACAATAGTTGCTAATACTCCAGAGATGCTGCTGAGAAATGTATCAACTAAATGTTACAAAATTGTAACAGTTTAGAGTCTGCATCTGAATTACTGAACTGTCAGACAAACACCAGAAACTTACATTTTGGAAAAACTCTAAAAAATAAATAATGGAAAGTAATTGAAAAAAGTCTTTATTTCTGGGGAACAATCTGAAAACAACTGAACTGAAAAAAGTGTTTGGAAGGTGAGCAACCCCTTTAATGAAACCCAGGGATTCTGCTCAGCAGGGACAACAATAAGAAATGTATCAACGAACTAGAATTAGTTAGAACAGTTTACAGGATTGGGGACCCCACCACCAGAGCTGCTTTTAGAAGGTGAAAACTAAAACTTTACACTTCAAAATTGGAAAAAAACGTCACACATAGAAAATAGAAGGTAATTGGAAAAAGTCTTTTTATTTCTGGTGAATTATCTGAAACCGACTGAAATGAAAAAGTGTTGGAAGTTGAACAATTCCCCAGTGCAGCCTGGTATAGTGATCATAGTCATTTTTCCATGTGCTCAAGAAAAGGTCATTTTGTAAGAGAACGGTTTTATCACTAGAGTTTGTGCCAACTGAATGTCAGGGCATAGTAAACGGTTGAGAGAATTTTCATTATTCTTTTCCTTTATATGGCACTACATATTCTGTGGCGACTTATAGATCGTATGCCTCAGTCTCATCATTTCCTGTGGCCCTAATGTAAGGTCCTTGTCACATACAGTTATTAACCACTGCTTCTGTATATTTATACATTTTATTTACTGTACCTTATTGTTTTTGGTGTAGGGGTAATGCATAAGCTAGACAGCGGAGTGACAGAATGTAATGGATGGTGCCTAAATCCTTTGCCTGCTTTCTGTTCTGGGGGGCTGGTTGCAGATGGAAGCACAAATGTGTTTGGCGCTAGTAAGACCTTTGCAGGAAGTAATATATCTGGAATCTGTACAGTGGGAAGTACTGTTTTCCTTTAGTCTGTTCATGCTGTATTCAGGCAGCATAATGGAAGCTGATTTTTACAATAAGCGTTTTGTGTGTGTTTAAAAATAGTTTCAAATTAATAATTGTAATTCATTTTATTCATAAAAGTTCTCAAAATAAACATCTTGTTTATGGCTGCCTGAGCTTATCTATGTGAATGTTATGTTCAAATATATCACCTGATAATATCAGATCTGTCTGATAAGGATGGCTATGCCTAACCCACTAATAGTTCATTTTTCTCCTGCGCAATAGTAGATCGTTACCAGGAATCCGTGTTCGCTCAGCAATATTCTTCCTGTTAGATCTTTTCATGCCCCGTTTCTCCAGGGTATCTATGCCATGCTGGAACCAGGGCGTAACTATAGAGAAAGCAGACCCTGCGGCTGCAGGGGGGCCCAGAAGGTATAGGGGCCGCACAAGGCTCTAATTCATATACAAATTCAATAAAACTTGGTAAAACAGGTCAATCTCTAGACATTTTTGGGGCCTATAAAATTATTTGCTGTGGGGTCCAGTGATATTTAGTTACACCACTGGCTAGAACACTAAATTCCAGGCCAAAATGCTAGAGCTGTGTTATACTGTGTTAAGGTGGATCTGAACAGCTCGGATTGTCCTTATGACATTGTAGTTTATGATAACATGGAGTCCATAAAGCCATGAAATCTGCAGGCTATTCTCTTGACATCAGGTAAAACTCACCCTGCTTTAGGCATAGACAAGATTAGAGTATTCATTTAAACTTTGTACTTAGTCCTTGTCCTTATTTACTTCCTATATTATCACATTCTCATGGAGAATACAATTTAAAGGAATTGTTCAGTGTAAAAATTAAAAACTGGGTAAATAGATAGGCTGTGCAAAATAAAAAATGTTTCTAATATAGTTAGTTAGCCAAAAATGTAATGTATAAAGACTGGAGTGACTGGATATGTAATATAACAGCTACAACACTACTTCCTGCTTTTCAGCTCTCTTGGTTTACACTGACTGGTTACCCTGGTTACCAGGCAGTAACCAATCAGAGACTTGAGGGGGGGGGGCACATGGGTCATTTCTGTTGCTTTTGAATCTGAGCTGAATGCTGAGGGTCAATTACAAACTCACTGAACAGAAATGTACCATGTGACCCCCCTTCAAGTCGCTGACTAACTCAGAGTTATAGAGCTGAAAAGCAGGAAGTTGGATTCTGGCTGTTTTATTAGACATATGTTCACTCCAGCCTTTATACAGTACATTTTTGGCTAACTAACTATATTAGAAACATTTTTTATTTTGCACAGTCTATCTATTTATACAGTTTTTAGTTTCACACTGAACTATTCCTTTAAAGGAGTAATGTAACTAGTGTTTTCTGTTAATAAAGTTTATTGACATTTTAAACTTTGTCTAGAGCCCAGTGAAGTAATTTGTATTATATTTTTGTCCTCTGGACTTTCATATTCCCTACAGCCCAAGTTCTCCTTGAATACACAGTAGAGGGCAGAATTAGACCAGCGGAGAATTAGCAAAAATTAAAATGATTTCTACAAATATGGGATCCATTATTTTGAAACCTGTTATCCAGAAAGCTCTGAATTACGGAATGGCCATCACCCATAGACTGCACTTTATGCAAATAATCACATTTTTAAAAATGATTTCCTTTTTCTCTGTAAAAATAAAACCATACCTTGTACTTGATCCCAACTACAATAAAATTAACCCTTATTGAAAGCAAAACCAGCCTATTGGGTTTATTTCATGTTTACATGATTTTCTAGTAGACTTAAAGCATGAAGATGCATGTCCGCTTACTACCACTCAAAGAATTTGGCAGTGAGCCATAAATTGCTCTTTCCCTACTCTTTGTGCATTGTTTATGGGCACAAATAAACCGGTTACATTTTGGTAAATCCCTGTAATCTCTGTGATCTGTAGAATGTCACCTTATAAAAACAAAACTGACATTGTACAAACCTGGAACATATCTGTGATGATAGATGGCACGTATAGGATTAATACTCCGGAGCATGCCATTAGCTATTTTCTTATTTTAAAAGGAAGTGCACTTTTAATAAATTTAAGAAAACATATGTTTTTTTTTTTTTTTTAAACCTATCAGGGAATGTTTCTCTGTTCAATTACAGGACACAATGTATTTAAAAAGAACATTTCTTCAGCCTTTATATGGAACATATTCAGCTGGCTTCACATGTGCAGGTCTTAAAGAAATGGCTGCATGCATGAATGGCTAAGGGTTGCGATTTAGCCCACCATGACCAGGTCCTTGTCTGATATTGGCTTGATTTTCTCTTTTGGTTAATTGACTGTGATGTGATTGCCTCACAGATTAATTTGTCACAGTGCTTGATATAGGGGACCACACACATGGACAAATAATCACAATGATAATAGTTGGAAGTCGTTTTGCATGCATCCAGGAGACATATTAGGTAAAAAAACAATGTACCAGTGCATTAAACTCTTTTAGATATAGAAGAAATGTGCTTTAAAAAGCTGTGTTTTTGGTTACTTTATTGAAAATGTATGCAAAGACCCTACTATAGTCCCACCCATCTCTTGCACTTCCTGCTGCCTCCTTTCCCAGGCTATGCAGGGGAGGCAGCTGCACTGTAGTATAGGAACCAATCAGCAGCTAAGCTGACGTGATAGGGACCTGAAGTCTTGTCTTTGTGTGACTGCAGGGCTGTGGTTGGCTGTTCCCTCCTACTGTGCTTCTGGCAGGGACTCTTAGGACACGCCCATCCCTCATTGGAAACAGGAACCAGTGAACATCTATGGGAACCTCAAATAAAGGGGCTAATTTTGAAGACAATATACAGTTTTGGCCAAAAGTAAAACCAGCACCATATAGTATACATTATTACCTACAAAATTAGGGGGAAGTTGCAGAATGATCTTAACTCCAAAATTATTTAAGAACCAGTTGCACACCTTGTTTATATTACATTTTTATATTCTACAAGGAAATTTTTACTATTTTTAGTGTAATCAAGGAGATCAGGAAACTTAACTAAAGCAAACTAAGCAAAACGTTGGCATCAATAACCTGTTGGTGTCGCACAACGTGCCCCCTGCCTATCGGCATTTGGCATCTTCCGAGTTGGAGTTGTTGCCATCAGTGCTGATCATAGCAACACCGTGCTGAAAAAGGGCACCTGCTTTAAAAAAATTCTCACTAAGTCTAATTTCACATAGAATGGAAAGTTGTAACAGGTAATAATCAACTGATATATATCCAGTTTACTCTTTATTACAAAAATGAAGACTAACGTTTTGGCCTGCAATCAAGCCTTTCTTAAAGTGCTGAAACTAACAACAAATGTGCCCTGAATACACATACTAGCGGGAAAGAATGGGAGCAGATGATGCAATCGTCCTACTATAGTACAAACATATTACAACACATAAATAACCCATAAAATACATATCCACGCAATAGGCCCAACAGTTAATATATCCAAATCCCCACGACACATGGTGACTCAATCGTAACTATTCTGTCCCTAACATTCAATATTCTGTATAGTTGTACAGGTAACTCGGATGGCAGCAACTTGGTTGGTACTAACACTGTACTGCATAAGCAGCACCAGGCTGAACACTTTGTTTCTGATACAGGGTTATAAGTTATTGGGTCGTCTGAATGTAAAAAGAACAGCAAAGTGCAACTGAATAATGTTTTTTTTTCCCCTCTATAGGGCTGTGGGTAAAACATGCTTGCTGATCAGTTACACTACCAATGCTTTTCCTGGGGAATACATCCCAACTGTGTAAGTATACGTTTGCAATCCTTCATTTTAAATGCATGCCTATATATAGATGTATATGTGTTATCCTTTGTTAGGTGGTTATTTCCTGCTTGCATTCAGCAGCTTTTACAGTACATCTGCTTAAGGATGTTAGAGCTAGGGATGCACCGAATCCACTATTTTGGATTCAGCCAAACCCCCGAATCCTTCGAAATATTCAGCCGAATACCGAACTGAATCCGAATCCTAATTTGCATATGGGAAGGGGAAAATATTTTTTACTTCCTTGTTTTGTGACAAAAAGTCACACAATTTCACTCCCCACCCCTAATTTGCATATGAAAATTAGTATTTGGGTTTGGTTCGGCCAGGCAGACGGATTCGGCAAAATCCTGCTGAAAAAGGTTGAATCCCGAACCGAATCCTGTATTTGGTGCATCCCTAGTTTGAGCCTAGCATGACCAAACAGATGCTTACTAGCCCCTTGTGCGTTTATTGCATCACAATGCGATCACCTGACGAAGGGGGGAGAACGCCCCAAAACGTTGTGATGCTGGGTTTTCATTTGGAGGGGTTGAACTTGATGGACTTTGTCTTTTTTCAACCCAATTTAACTATGTAACTATGTAACTATGCAATAATTGCACAAGGGGCTAGTCCCCTGTTTGTAATTGCCTTGTGTGCCTTTCCTATCTTGCTACACGTAATTGGGAGTGCCATCTCCCTTCGGGTCTGAGCACCAGGCATAAACTACCCTGAGTGTGCACATGCTTCCCTTTCACAAACAGATGCTTGCTCTCATAACTACATTCAGTTTGGGTAATGATGGATTACTGAATAAAGGCACCACTGCAATATAGGCCTGTTTACATCAGAAACCACTCCCTATCACCACTTTCTCCATTCACCATCTCTGGAACCCTTGGGCCCAAATCACTCTTTTTACACAAGACCAGAGAAAAAACACTAGTATGGAGAAGCATTTTACAGACCTACACGTGGCAGGGAACGAATAATGTAGACTAGAGAATAGAGATGTTTTGGTGCAATAAGCAGGGAATCCTGCAGGTACATTGGTGCAATTAGGAGAGGATCCTGCAGGATGAATTGGTGCAATTAGGAGAGGATCCTGCAGGATGAATTGGTGCAATTAGGAGAGGATCCTGCAGGATGAATTGGTGCAATTAGGAGAGTATCCTGCAGGATGCATTGGTGCAAAAAGGAGAGGCTTCTGCAGGATGCATTGGTGCAATAAGGAGAGGCTCCTGCAGGATGCATTGGTGCAATAAGGAGAGGCTTCTGCAGGATGCATTGGTGCAATAAGGAGGGGATCCTGCAAGAAGAGTGTGCATTGAGGCTGAGCTATGCCCTTTGTTTGCATATGTATGTTGTCAAAGGAATAGTATATTCATGCCACAACCTTCCACTGGTTATATATGAACATACAGGCAGAATTCCCAGACTGAGTCTCTTGGGCCTGACTCATTTTCGTCATGTGGGTGCGTCTAAATTGAACAGAATTTGCTTCTTGGAGAGGACTTTCCTATCTCCTCACTGGTTCCATAGCATCTCTGCACAATGCTTGCTGGGCTCACTGTAGTGGACCTGCTACATACACAATACACAGTTTATTTAAACAAATCTGATTGCTCACTTTGTGTGCTTACATTGTTGCCATTGACAGACAGGACTCTTTCTCGTCCATGGTTGATCTGGGGAAGCATTTTACCCATATTACACATAATCATGAATGTAAAGTGCTTTACATGTGGTGATCTCAATTCGGCGACGTTAAAATGGATTTTTTCTTCCAAGTGCTTTGTCACTTACAGGAGACCGAGCGCTATATGTGAGACTTTCTACAACTTGAGTTTATAAAATTGTTCCAATTAATGTTGATGTCCACTGAATACTTCAAATTCCTCAGAGGTGGGTGGATGAAAGGGAGAATCTTAAAGACCCTTTAGTTACTTTAAAGAGACACTGGCAATCCTAAACACAGCCATATAAGGTTTTGCTTGTAGGTCTATAGCTGCTCAGTATCTGTTCTTAGACAGTCACCCTGAGCTTTATTAAAAGGAAAAAGCAGTTAAGTAGCATTGACTTCCCTTAAATGGCAGTTCAACAGGAGGGCATTTTGCTAATGGGCACTTTCGTTTCCTATTTTAAAGGATCAGTAACATCAAAAAATGAATTTTAAAGTAATAAAAAATATAATGGTGTTACCTTGCACTGGTAAAACTGGTGTGTTTGCTTCAGAAACACTACTATTGTTTATATAAATAAGCTGCTGTGTAGCAATGGGGGCAGACATTCAAAGGAGAAAAGGCTCAGGTTACACAGCAAATAAGCTCTGTAGAATATAATGGTGTTATCAGTTATCCATTATTTAACCTGTGCCATATAGATTTTTTTCAATTTCCACCATTGCTACACAGCAGCTTGTTTATATGAACTATAGTAGTGTTTCTGAAGCAAACACATCAGTTTTACCAGTGCAGAGCAACACTACATGATAGTCTTCATTACTTTAAAACACTTTCATTTTTTGGTGTTACTGTTCCTTTAGGTACCTGGGAAACTTGCCATCTAACTATGAGAATACATTCATTTTATGTAACAAAACCTGTATAGGGGCTGCAGGGCCTTTTGAATAATCCGAACTTGATTTTTGTCACTGCCTGTAATCAGTATAGTATTTTTCTGAACTCTGCAAATACCTTTTCTGTGGGTTATTTATTTTTTTTTTTTTTAGCTTCCTTGTTCTGTTTGTAGCCAAAAGTTTCTGCTGTACTGTTTACCTGCCTGTGATGTAAGGAGAAACTTCCTTTGTTCTGTCTGCTTCCACTCATGAAAACCATTCTTCCTTTTCTTTATTCTAGTTTCGACAACTATTCTGCCAATGTTATGGTGGATGGAAAGCCAGTTAACCTGGGGTTGTGGGATACAGCCGGACAGGAGGACTACGACAGATTACGTCCGTTGTCTTACCCACAAACGGTAAATGCTTGATTCATTATCTTGTGTTTTACCTAATAAGTAATGGTCCATATCCCGTGGGACCCAAATGAAAAATACATTCTCACAACCTTCCCGTGTGCATGATATGGTATAAACAAACGTACAACCTGCTCTCCTTAACAAAAAAACATTTAATGGACTTTATTAGTTCCCTTTATGTGGAGAAATTCTGGAAATGTCCCACTACCAGCTTCCTGATTTACACTTATTTGCCGGTTACATTTTGTCAGTTGTCAGAATGTTCATGTGTACTCACCGGATTAAAGGACCACTTGGTCTTATTTATCAACACTGGGCTAATTTGCCCACGAGCAGTTACCCATAGCAACCAATCAGTAATTGACTTTTTAAAGCCAACTGTAGGTAGAATAAATGCCACAGCTTGGTTTCCATGGGTTACTGCTCATGTTCAAATTTGCCCAGTGTTGTTAAATGACCTCTACTCCCTTTAGCTTTGCACAAATGCCACAGTGCGTGTGTGTGTTGCAACAAGATTGTTTTGCATTGTGTTATGTCTTGTGTCTTCCATCTCTTTCAAGCCTCAAGGAGGTGATGGTACTATGTAAAAAATGAAATGCAATCTCCCATATCTGTAGGCGTGTTTACTGGGATGAAAGAAGATGCTTTAAGATGGCCATACACGCGCCTATAAAATTGTATGAAATAAAGTTTTGTGTGGTTTCAGGTGTGTATGGCATACATTTAATCTGACAGATTACTATCTGTCGGTGTATGGGGCATCGCCAGATGAAGTGAAGGGGATCTACAGTTCTTCTTCATGTGGTTTTGATTATTCAGACTGTCTGCCCAAACAATCTGAAAAATATAATGTCTCCATTCTGTGTATGGCCTGTTGTACTGTTTGCCAGGCTTATCCGTTTAATTCTGTCATGCATTGTATGAGTATATTGGCATTTCTCAGTTTATGTTGGGGCTGGGTGGTCTGAGCAGACCACAGCATAGATCAAAACACTCTCTTGGGGATTAGTACACTAGAGAATCTTGGCTGAGATTAGTAGCCAGGGTTAGGCAACAAGTGTATTTAGAAACTACTTTAAAGGCCCAATAACCACAAAAAAAAAAATCTTTGCTTCCATATGTCATATTACCCTGCTGCTCTATGTAAAAATTTGTTTGCTCAGACCCTCTAATATCATTTATACAAAGCTGTACTCACTCAGGCGCGTGTAGGCGCCGAACGCAGGTTCAGATGCAACATGCTGCATTTTTCCTGCGTTCGGCGCCTACACGTGCCTGAGTGACTACAGCCCCATTTCAAATAACGACTTGCGTCTATTCCTGCGCTCCCCTGCGGCTGAACGCCAAAAAACGGAACGCAGGGGAGCGCAGGTCGGAACGATCATGTGTAAGAGCCCTTAAACCGAACACATATGGAATCCACAACCTGCATGGCTAATTAGCAATTAATTTAGATGCATGGCTACACATAAATCCGTTCAATCTGCAGCATGCATCTAAATGAATTGCTAATTAGCCATGCAGGTTGTGGATTCCATATGTGTTCGGTTTTAATGGGATGAGTTGGCAACCCTATTTCCTACTGTCACCCAGGAAATTTCTGTGATATGGTCACCGGTGGACCTCTCAGAATTTCCCTATACAGGTACGGGACCTGTTATCCAAAAAACCCCAGGTCCCGAGCATTCTGAATAACTTATCTTTCCATAATTTGGATCTTCATACCTTAAGTCTACTAGAAAATCATGTAAATATTAAATAAACCCAATAGGCTGGGTTTGCTTCCAATAAGGATGGATTATATCTTAGTTGGGATCAAGTACAAGGTATTGCTGTATTACTTTTTTTAAAAAAAAATTGGATTTGGAGTTTCTAGATAATGAATTCCATACCTGTATCTACCTCCTCCCCTGCAGCAAAGGCATCCAGAGATCCTACACTCTTGGGGTTGGATAGATCTGAGGTTGTTGTTTTGAGAACTCTCATCCGAGTTATGGTTTTGTTGTAGCTTTAGAACAATATTGTGTATGAAAATCCATTTTTTTTCATACAATGTTCAGAAAGTACAGAAAATAAGCCTTGTAGACTTAAAATCTGCATTTGAACTAAATATTTTCTGTTAGGCCCTTAGCCCGAGCCCCAAAGCCTCCAATGTGTTGGTGAGTTCAAATCCCCTTCCGCTAGTTGAGTGGGTGGCATATTCTCAGCAAAGCACCTTGTGTTGGTGTGGGCTGTAATTGGAACAAAGCTGCTTTCCCTTGCATGCGGCACACAATTAATGCTTCAATGTCACCTTGATCTCACACAAACCCTGATTGGGGTAAAGAAAAAATAACAGGAAGTGATTTTTATTATAATGTTTTTAACTCCTGTTTGTCCTTCGTTGTTAATATATTGTAGCTTGCGCTTATGTCCGTCTCTCGTCATGCAAAGAAACTGCCAAATATGAGTTTTTAAAGTTGTTTTTTTTTTTGTTTTCTTTTTCAGGACGTGTTCTTAATTTGCTTTTCACTGGTTAGCCCAGCCTCGTTTGAAAATGTTCGTGCTAAGGTAAGAGCTGGTGCCTGAAGTGCTGCATATTAACATGACATGAAGTGGAAGGAGGGTGTTTACACAGTGATGTAAAGATCAGTCGTTGTTACAAGTGCACTGACCTACATACACATCGTCCATAACTCTGGCTGCCTTTTGTTACCTTCTAGGTGCAGACCAGTTTCTGCAAATATGCCATATGAGTGTTGAAATGGGCATAATGGGTAACCCCTGTGTTAAAGGAACAGTAACCCTAAAAAAAACCAATGTGCTTTAGGGTAGTGACACACGCTAAAATTCAGGGAGATTGTCACCCAGTGACAAATCGGCTTTTCGGGCGACAAATCTCCCTGAAAAGACTTCCTGCCGGCTAGAATGTAAATCGTCGGCAGGATGGCACATGGATCTCTTTGTTTTCTGTAGTCGCCCGAAGTTTTCGTTTTCTCAGGCGGCTTCGGAAAGCGATGCGCTCAGAGTGCCATGCTGCCAGACGTTTAGATTCTAGCCGGCAGGAAGGCTTTTTTCGGGGAGATTAGTCACCCAAAGAAGAGGTGATTTGTCACTAAATCTCCCTGAATCTTAGTGTCTGTCACTGCCCTTAAAGGAATGACCATATAGTGTACTGTTGCTCTGCACTGGTAAAACTGGTGTATTTGCTTCAGAAACACAAGTATAGTTCATATAAACAAACTGCTGTGTAGCCATGGGGGCAGCCATGCAAGCACAGGGCACACCATAGATAACCAGAAGCTCTGAAGAATCCCATTGTATACTACAGAGCTTATCTGTTATCCGCAGTGTAACCGGTGCCTTTTCTCCTTTTTAACCTTTGAATGGCTGCCCCCATGGCTATGCAACAGTCATTTTATATAAACTATAATAGAGTTTCTGAAGCAAACACACCAGTTGTATGAGTGTGTTATAGTTCCTTTAACTGGTACCCAGCCAAATAATTACTCAGGTGACTGGTCCTTGAAATGTTGTAACTGTTTGGCTTGACACAGGAGGCTATCCTTGCTCTGCATTAAACCTGTGTGCTGTATTTTTTTTTTTTTTTTTTTGGATTGCAATTGAGTTCTCATTTGAGAGAACAGTCCTAACCTCTTTAGCCATAACATTCCTGCTGCTTGTGTGTCTGGTGCAAATGTTTGTGTTTTCTGTGCAGTGGTACCCAGAAGTGCGACACCATTGTCCCAACACTCCCATTATCCTCGTGGGCACCAAACTGGATCTGAGAGATGATAAAGACACTATTGAGAAGCTGAAAGAAAAGAAACTCACCCCAATCACCTATCCTCAGGGACTTGCCATGGCAAAAGAGATTGGTAAGATCTGTTTTTTTTTATTTTTTTATTGGTTTAGGTTTGTGCTTTTTCATCCCCTTTATTACGAAGGAGTCTAACAGGCCGTTTGTATAGCAAAGGTTATCTGCTAGAGCATTTTTATTTATGCATTTTGGCATTTAAGGATAAGGACACAAGTGCAGATTCGGGGAGATTAGTCGCTCTGGCAACAAATCTGCTCTTCTTCGGGGCGACAATCTTCCCTAACTGCCTTCCCCTACCTTCCCGCCGGCTAGAATGAAAAATTGGCAGCGGGATGGCACCTCCGGCACTTCGTTTTCCAAAGTTGCCTCACAAGGAAACTTCGGAAAACGAAGTGCCGCCAGTGCCATCCCGCCGGGAATTTAAATTCTAGCTAGCTGGCCGTTCGGGGAGATTTGTCGCCCGAAGAAGAGATTTGTCGCCAGGTTAACTAATCTTCCTGAATCTGCCTGCGTCCCCTTACCCTAAAGGGGAACTAAAGCCCTAGTACAAATTATTTTATACAGGTGCACTACTGTTCAGGGTAGGACTGGCCCGGCAGGACACCAACCCTCATCAGTCCCCCCGCCAGGCCAGACCCCCTCGCCCCATATTGGGATTCCACAAAAAAAATTGGGTGCCGAATGCGTGTTGCGCGAAGCGCACCTTCATGCCTGCCTTCATGCATGTGTGCCGAACGACGCCTCACAGTAGGGGGAGGCCGGAGGGGGGCCGTGGACAGCGGTCCTGGTGGGCCCCCCCAGTCCGACCCAGCTTCTGTTTATTAAGTACTGTAGCTCCTAACCAGCATAGGTTATGACTCCCGTTAACACTTCATCAAATCTGTCTTTCTACAGGTGCTGTAAAATACTTTTTTGGCATATAAAGGGAACTAAAGTCCCAGTACAAATTGTTTTATACAGGCACACTACTATTATGTACTGTAGCTCCTAACCAGAGTTAAGTTATGACCAGGGATGGGCGAATTTGACCCATTTCGTTTCGCCAAAAATTCGCCGCCGGCGAAATGTCGCAGACGCCCATTAAAGTCTATGGGCGTCAAAAAAAATTTGTCGCGCGGCGAAATTATTTTGTCGCGCGTCTTTTTTTTTTTTTGACGCATGTCTCCATACAAGTCTATGGGCGTCATTTTTTCGGCGAAACGAGGCGAAAAAATTCGCCCATCCCTAGTTATGACTCCCGTTAACACTTCACCCGATCTGTCTTTCTACAGGTGCTGTAAAATACTTGGAATGCTCTGCCCTCACACAGCGAGGGCTGAAGACTGTATTTGATGAAGCAATCCGAGCAGTCCTGTGCCCACCTCCAGTTAAGAAGAGAAAGAGAAGATGTCGGCTGTTGTAAAACCTCCCACATGCCATCTTCTTCTTCTGTCCCTCATGAGTCTGTTGGCTCAATAGGGACCAATGACTAAAATGCCAATTCCCAGTCCTATTTGTGATAATTCATTTATTGCCTATAAATATAATCTTGAATTTCTCCAAATCTTATTTTCCCCTTGTACCTATTAGAGACATACATTTCCCCCCCTCCCCAAGCCTCTATATATTCTGAATAGACGCTCAGTACTCTAGGCCTTATTCACAGTAAATTCTCTTTTTTGCTGTAACTAATCAACTGTTGCCAAATGTTTAATCAACTCATTAATACATATAACATGAGCCATCAACAAAACTAACAGGTTTTTTTTTTTGGGGGGGGGGGGAGATACCTCTTGGATTTGAAGCAGTATAATGCTTTACTGCTTATATGAAAACATTTATTCTTCTTAATTCACTGTATCACATTGTAAATCAATCAATGGCTCTTTAGAGATGTTTAGAACACAGCGTATCCTCTTACTGCTTGTGGGGAAATATCCTCCTTCAGTTTAAAGGGGTTGTTCACCTTTAAATAATCTTTCCGTATGATTTAGAGAGTGATATTCAAAGACACTTTGCAATTGGTTTTCATTTTTTATTATTTGTGGTTTTTCAGTTATTTATCTTTTTATTCAGCAGCTCTCCAGTTTACAATTTTAGCAGTCAGGGTCCTAGCAACCATGCAATTATTTCAACAATTAGATGAGTAATAAAAAGTGGCACTAACAATACATTAGTAGCCTTCTAGAGCATTTGTTTTTTTTTAGATGGGGTCACTGACCCCTATTTGAAAGCTGAAAGAGTTGGAAGAAGAAGGCAAATAACTCAAACTATAATAAACCAAAAATGAAGGCCAAATAAAAAGTTGCTGAAAATTAGCCATTCTTTTATATACTAAAAGTTAACCTAAAGGTGAACCACCCCTTTAAGGGGGTAGCGAATCTGGCTACAAACTGTATTATGATGGAAATGTAACCCTAGGTTTTGGGGTTTACGAGTGGAAATAAGCAACAGTATTTAACACATAAACTGTTTGGACATCAGCTGTATAATTTATGAAGGCAGTAAGAAGGGTTGCTATAGGTTAGTATTTGATTTTGGTTATTTCGTTTTTCCTTTACTCCTAGGGCATTTGTTTGCACCGTTTTGTTGCTGGGGGTGACCAAACCATCTTCGATTAAATCTACCCAGCTTTAGTCTAATGGTACACAGGGCTTGACCGCAGCTGGAATTTAGTTGAAAACAGCAACTGTCACCTCCGTGATTTACAGGAAGCACATGTAGCGGTGACCTCTGCTTAGATACACAGGGAGGCACATTTATCAAGAATCGCTTTTTGAATTCATGTGAGTTTATTTGTTTAACTCCTTTAAATTCTAATATACTCTAAATACGACTGGGGAGTTATTTATGAATAAAAAAATCCAATATCTAAAACTCGGACAAATTTTACCGACTCGAAAACTCGAATCGAATTCGGCTAAACTTGATTCGATTTTTTTTTTCCCCTCTGAAAAAAAAAAACTTAAATGTCAGCAAAGCCTACTAACGTCCAAATTGGTCCCTGGACCACTCCCATTGATTTACACATGAACTCTGCAGGTTTTAGCTGGCGAATAGTCTAATTCAAGTTCTTAAAGGGGTTATTCACCTTCATACACTTTTTCCAGTTCAGTTGGTTTCAGATTGTTCACCAGAAATTTACTTTTTCCAATTAATTTCTATTTGTGACAGTTTTTCTAATATTGAAGCGTAACATGTCATTTTACACCTTCTAAGGGTCAGGGCACACGCTCCGATTCAGAAAGATTAGTTGCTCAGCGACAAATCTCCTCTTCTTCGGTGCGACTAATCTCCTGAACTGCCTTCCTGCTGGCTAAAATTTAAATCGCCGGCGGGATAGCACTCAGAGCGATTCGTTTTTCGAAGTAGAATTGCCTGTCGAATAGCTCAGAGTGCTATCCCGCCGGCAATTTAAATTTTAGCTGGCGGGGAGGCAGATTAAGGTGGCCATAGATGCAAAGATCCACTCTTTTGGCGATGCTGCCAAACAAGCGGATCTTTCCCCGATATGCCATTAACAGGCATGGCTATATCGGGGGTAATCTGATTGTTCGGCCGGATACCATGGGCTCCGGCGGGATTGGTCGGGTCAAAATCAAACCTGACTGATTGACCAAACGACCGATCTCCGCCGGACGAAAGATGTCGGCACACGCCACACACGATCCGAAAATCGTACGATTCCTCGATTCGTACGATCGGATCTGTGTGTCTATGGCCACCATTAGTCGCCCCGAAGAAGAGGAGATTTGTCGAATCTCCCTGAATGTGCTTGTGTGCAAGTAAAGCAGCTCTGGGGGGTCGCTGACCCTGTTAACTGTTCCAAATGAATACATTTATTTGATACATTTCTTTTCTTTGTCCCTGCTGAGCAGAATCCCTGAGTTTCAGCTGTTAGAATTGATACAATAGTTATCCACAGATACTGCTGAGAAATGTATCCACTAAATGTTGCAAAAATTGTATAAATTCAGATGCTCCTGGATCACTAAGCTGCCAGACTGAAACACTGGAGTTACATTTTGGGAAAATGGTAAAAAATAAAAGTTGAACAACCATTTTAAAGGGCCAGAGTATGATAAATCTTGAAATTCTAATTGAGTTTGGATAATGCACAATTCGAATTTGAGAGTTTTGTCTAAAAAAATTCCAGAATTTTAATTAATCTGCCCCTTAGATACAGGTGTGTGTCAGTGCTATGTCTGCTTTAGGGCTCTTACAGACAAGCGTTTTTACCTGCGCTCCCCTGCGTTGCGGTTTCATGCATTCAGCCACAGGGGAGCGCAGGAATAGACGCACTGAATTCTTTTCAATAGGAGTGTACTCGCACAGACGCATGTAAGTGCCGAACACAGGTAAAATGCAACATTCTGTGTTCCAACCTGCGTTCGGCGATTACATGCGTCTGTGTGAGTACAGTCCTATTGAAAAGAATTCAGTGCGTCTACTCCTGCGCTCCCATGCAGCTGAACGCATGAAACCGGAGCACAGGTAAAAACGCTCATCTGTAAGAGCCCTTGGGCAGTGCATTTCCCATACACATCAATGGGAAGCAGTTACAGGCATAACTGACGGCTGCTGTTTTGACCTGCTTTCAGCAGTGGCCTGTGCCATAGACCTTGAAGTATGGATATTTGGCTACTAGTCCAATGGTTGCCACTGTTTGTGTAACTTTTCTGGCAAGTAACGGTGTCGTCATACGGTTTTTGCAGCTTTTATTCCCACATATCCTAAGTTGTACAAGCTCTTCACGGTGGCTTTATTTGTAGATTTGAAAACGTGTATTTTTATTATCTTTCCGATTATTGTAATTTGCCATTTTTGTAAACTGACAAACGAAACCTAATACCGTCTCTCCACGTTCCTTATCGGAGTGCGATCGATGGCCTCCTTCCTTCTATAACACTAGGTGTAAAAATCCTGTAGCAATGTGCGCGTGCTTTTACTTATCCGTTTAATTGGCCACGAAACAAAGGGAGATCGCCGGCACACAAGTGGTTAACTCGCTCCGCAAGTATCTCTCTCTACTGACAAAGGGGTTTATTTATCAGAGTGAAGTTAGAGATCAGCAGTCTGTAAGAGTGAAATTCCGCCATTCCATTAATTTCGATGGGATTTTGAAAGGCGTATTTATCAAAGGATGAACTTTCACCCTTTGATAAATACGCCTTTAAAAATCCCATAGAAATGAATGGAGAGTAGCGGAATTTCACTCTAGCGGACTGTGGCGATCTCTAACATCACTCTGATAAATCTACCCCATTTTAACTCCTTCTTTTCACCTTTAATGGAAACCTTTAATGCTTTTAATTGTGTTCTTGGGGCTGTGAGGCCTGTTCATTGTAGAGCAAGTGTTAATATTGCGGCCGCACTGCTGAACACTAGCGAATGCAAAACTCATAATAACGACTTTCTATCACTTGAACAAATTGAAATTTGCGAATGTTACGAGAACTCGTGGACAGTGTTTTTACATTGATCTTTTTGCTAATGCAATTTAGTGTTTTACATGCATGTTTGAATTAATAAATTCTTAAACTACAGAATATCCGTCTGCGTTTTATTTTTGACTCCTGGAACACCGGCCTGGGCCATGTTGTTTTGTTGTTCACTTGCCCAGTTACAATTCTTTTAAAAGAGACATATAGGTTGTGATGTCAATGATAAAACCCTAATTTTGTAGGCAATTATAAGTAATATATGGTGTTGCTTTTACATGGTGCTAAAAATTATTATCTTTAAAAATTGCCCCTTTATTAAAGCTCCCTATAGATGTTCTCTGGTCCCTGTCTGTTTCAAATGAGGGGTGGGCGTGTCCTAACGGTCCCTGCCAGAAGCACAGTAGGAGGGGGACAGCCAATCACAGCCCTGCAGTCACACAAGCACAGACAGGCTTCAGTTCCCTATCAGGTCCTGCTAGCTGCTGATTGGTTCCTGTCCTACAGTACAGTGAGCTGAGTGCTGCGGCTCCCCTGCACAGCCTGGGAATTTAGGGAGCAGGAAGAGGGAGGGATTATTAGTGTTTTTGCAGAAATATTCAATAAATCAGCCTGAAACACTACTTTTTAAAGCACAATTCTTCTATATCTAAATGAGTATAACACATGTCTCCTTTAAGATATACGGCCAATATTTCAGTGTTTAAACTTGTTTTTTAAAGGAAAACTATACCCCCCAAACAATATAGGTCTCTTTAAAAAGACATCTCATAAAACAGCTCATATGTAAAACCCTGCTTCATGTAAATAAACCATTTTCATAATAATATACTTGTTTTAGTAGTATGTGCCATTGGGTAATACTAAATAAAAAAACTGCCATTTTAAAAAAAATAAATAAATAAGGGCTACCCCCTGGGATCGTAGGATTCACTGTGCACACAAACCAAACAAAACTATACTTCTTAGGTCACGAGCCAATTAAGAGAGTTGTGTCTTTTGCTTCAACACTTCTTCCTGTTACAGTTAGAGCTGCAGTATTTCTGGTCAGGTGATCTCTGAGGCAGCACACAGACCATCATGAAGTGGTGGCTCAAGGCAAGAGATGTAAAAGTCAAAAATCCAAAGATATATTCCAAATCAATTCTCTCAAAGTTAAAAAGTCACTCTTTATTCAGCATAAATATTAAAAAGTAGGCATACAGACTAATTGATACTGTATGCCTACTTTTTAATATTTATGCTGAATAAAGAGTGACTTTTTAACTTTGAGAGAATTGATTTGGAATATATCTTTGGATTTTTGACTTGGGTGCCCTTTTGAGTTGGGGGCTATATTCCAGCATCTTTTGGCCCTTTTTTGACAGGCCTTTATAGACTGCAGCAGCTGAGTAAGAATTGTTTTTTTAAGAGATGTAAAAGGACAATATTTACTTTAATATTTATTTTGGGGGTAAAGTTTTCCTTTAAATATTTCTATCACGAGTACTTATAGGGACAAGCCACCTATTGGATGTCCACAATATTGGCACAGCTTGGGACTCATGGGTAACATTTAAAGCACTGGA
Organism: Xenopus petersii; assembly: GCA_038501925.1. NCBI lineage: Eukaryota > Metazoa > Chordata > Amphibia > Anura > Pipidae > Xenopus > Xenopus petersii. Next base: position 27,612,054 of record CM076688.1, read on the forward strand.
TTTTCCTGGTCTGCCTTGAACACCTATAACCCCAGCAGCCATCTGTTTATCTATTTTGTACCTTACATTTGGGGATGTGCGCAGGCTTGACTATTTTCCGAGATGACTAAAACCACAGGTGTTGGTATTAGGCAGGTCCGGACTGAAAATTAAAATGGGCCCTGGCATTTCAGGTACACAGAGGCCCAAACTGCCCCCACCAGCCCATTAAATACTGACTTTCTATGGCATTTGCCAGAACACACAGATTGCCTGGAATTAGGGATGCACCAAATCCAGGGTTTGGTTCGGGATTCGGCCGAATCTTTGTACCTGTCCGAACTGAATCTGAATCCTAATTTGCATATGCAAATTAGGGGCGGGTAAGGAAATCATGTGAACAAATGAATCCTAATTTGCATATGCAAATTAGGATTCGTTCCGTATTCAGCCAAATCCCAAATAGTGGATTCAGTGCATCCCTAGTTGGTGTCTATGGGCACCCAAGTCGTGTTCATTGGGTTCCATATTTAACAGTTATTAATCAAGGAAGCTGTAAAAGAGCAGAGCTGAATATCTACAACTGATACTGTGGAGTGAACATTTCGCTTTTATTTCCTTTTACCAGCATCCTGCATCTAATTTCTGATTTTCATTTCTGCAGTTAAACAGGGAAACGTTTACTCCATGTTTGGTCCTTGTGTGATGATAATTATAGTGTCCGTATAACTCCCTTTGTTGTGACTGTTTTGGCTTACTGATCCATTACGCAGGGGTTTTTTTTCCCTGCACACTGATAATCTAATTCTCTATCTTGTAAGGACCAAACATTGAGCTTCAATTTCTCTATCAGTTTAAGATGCAATAAAGACCTTGATTTATTTATTTATTTTGTGATTTAAAGGGGTAGTTCACCTTTGAGTTAACTTTTAGCATGTTATAGAATGGCTAATTCTTAACAACTTTTCAACTAGTCTTCATTATTTATTTTTCTTATAGTTTTTTTTAAATTATTTGCCTCCTGACTCTCTCCAGCTTTCAAATGGGTGTCGCTGACCCCATCTAGAAAGCAAATACTCTGTAAGGCTACAAATGTACTGTTATTGCTACTTTTTATTTCTCATTTTTCTAGTTAATTCCTATGCATATTTCAGTTTCTTATTCAAATCAATGAATGGTTGCTAGGGTAATTTGGACCCTAGCTACCAGATTGCATAAAATGCAAATTGAAGAGCTGCTGAATAAAAAGCGAAATAACTCAAAAACCTTAAATAAAAAATGACAACCAATTGCAATTTGTCTCAGGGTATCACTGTCTACATCATACAAAAAGTTAACTCAAACGTGAACAACACCTTTAAAAAAAAAAATGAATATGAATTCATGTTGAAAAGGGGGATATGCTGCACTTTAAAGGGATCCTGTCATCGGAAAACATGTTTTTTTCAAAACGCATCAGTTAATAGTGCTACTCCAGCAGAATTCTGCATTGAAATCCATTTCTCAAAAGAGCAAACAGATTTTTATATTCAATTTTGAATTCTGACATGGGGCTAGACATTTTGTCAATTTCCCAGCTGCCCCTGGTCATGTTAAATAAATGTGAATTGCGTATCTGATTAAGCCGAGTACAACTGCAGTGTAGTTAGTGTTTAGTTTAGATACACATATTGGCATGTGGATGGGGTTCTCTGGTTAGCCTGTCCAATTCATATCTCCACAAATATCATGCAAATTGCAATGTATTCCCATCTTTACACCTCTGAGCTCATGAAGTAACACAGACTTGTGCCTGAAAGCAAATTGAGAGAAACAACAGGAAATAGATCCTCCTCAAGAAGTGCCGCTCAATTTCACAGCAGTAAACCTTTATTTCCAAACCAACTCTGCTTTACGCAATATTTCACACTGATTTCAGGTAGAAGCACATTCCTTTCAGTATGAGCACAGTATACTGAGAACTGCTGATAAATCAATCAAATGAAGCAATAAATCTGTTTCCAGTGTGAGTGCTGTGTATATAAAATCTCTGGGACAGTATGTTTCATGAACACACCTAATAAGATAAACCGGTGACTGACGAATGCAGGTAAATGCAACATGCTGTGTCCCAACCTGCGTTCGGCGCTTACATGCATTTGTGTGAGTACAGCCACATTGAAAAGAATTCAGTGCATTTATTCCTGCACTCCCCTGCAGCTGAACGCAGAACAACGGAACGCAGAGGAGCGCAGCTTCAACTGCTCGTCAGTAAGAGCCCTAAAGGTGCACAACCCCTTTGGATGGAACATTTAGGAAGCTAACATGTCTAGTGCTGCTTTATCAATATTGATTGTTCTTAATCACAAAGTGAAAATGTTATGGACAAATAATAATTATTGATATTGAGTTATTTGCGGGCGGCAGCTATTCTTAAAGGACCAGTAACATCAAATTTTTTTTAAAAAAAAATTCGTTAGTACACAACAAAAAAAAAACACATACACAAATTATACTTTAAAAAAGCAAAGTCTTTATTAAGAAATAACTTACAGAAACTCTGCTTCCTGTCTTCTACAGAAACGGCGAAAGGGCGACCATCCATTGAGCGGTGCTTGATTTCTCCTCCCTGGCTCTCTGCTGTTGGATTCTTCAGCTGCCACGTTCTGTGCTTTCTGTAGTGCAGCGCGCTTCCAGCAGGAACTTGAGGCAGATCTGCGGTGCCGGTGTTCCTATGGGCCATGTTCTCTCTATCACTGCTGTAACAGCTCAGGCCCTACAAGATCCCCCTCCGCCCGTGGAGGTGAGTCCGGGTCAGTTCCCTGTAGGGCGGCTGTGTGGCAAGGGGAGAAAGAAGACTTGGAAGGGGCGCCGAGGTTTTCTTCACAGTTTGCTGGGACAACCGGTAGCGCGTCCTAGAGCCCTAGCAGCTGCGCGCACCCGCTGCAACTGTTTCTCTCTGGCGCTTCTCAGCTACCGACAAAACTGCAAGTCCCACCATGCATCCGTCCCATCTGCTTCTCCGAAAGCATTACCGGCAGTGGGACGCAGGGACTTGTAGTCAGCTGGATGCAGAGCCGCGCAGCTCAGCCGTGCCTGAACTGTTACAGCAATGAGAGAGAGAACATGGCCCATAGGAACACCGGCACCACAGATCCGCCTCAAGTTCAAGCTGGAAGCGCCGCTGCACTACAGAAAGCACAGAATGTGGCAGCTGAAGGATCCAGCAGCAGAGAGCCAGGGAGGAGAAATCAAGCACCGCTCAATGGATGGTCGCCCTTTCGCCGTTTCTGTAGAAGACAGGAAGCAGAGTTTCTGTAAGTTATTTCTTAATAAAGACTTTGCTTTTTTAAAGTATAATTTGTGTATGTGTTTTTTTTTTTGTGTACTAACGAATTTTTTTTAAAAAAATTTGATGTTACTGGTCCTTTAAGGGCTCTTACACATGGCTGTTTCATGGCCTGTGCTCCCCTGCCATATGCTTTCTTCCGTTCAGCCGCAGGGGAAGGCAGGAGTAGATGCACTCAATTATTATCTACTCACACAGATGCATGTATGCGCCTAACGCAGGTGCAATGCAATATACTGCGTCCCACTTGTGTTTGGCGCTTACATGCGTCTGTGTGAGTACAGCCCCCTTCGCAATAATTGAGTGCTCCTGCGCTCCCCTGCAGTTGAACGGAAGAAAGTGCAACGCAGAGGAGCGCAGGAAAAAACGCCCGGGTGTAGAAAGAGCCCTTATATTGCAGACATTGCTGCTAGGAGAGAGGGATTTAGTGTGGGTGCTGGAGACTTGATGACTAGCAGATGTGCTCCATTCCACTAACTAAATCACATGTAACTGGTAAGGAATGTGCACAGTGGAATTCCAAGATACTCATCTGAGACACCCAGCTGGTTAACTCTTGTTTTCCAACACATTAGCCTCATGCTGGAGCCGCAAATACAAACCTAAAGACAGGAATGCCAAGCATGCAGCCTTACAGCTCCAGTGAACTACAATTCCCACCATTCCTGGACTGTCTGCATATTGGGGGCCATTGATATCACTCATTGGTGTTATACCTTAAGCTATCTATTCTGCAATCACTACAGTAAGGATGGCACTTAAGGGGTTAGTTCACCTTTGAGTTAACTTTTAGAATGTAACTGTAGTATGTTATATTTGTCTTCTCTGTCCGGTTCTCAAATGGGGGTCACTGACCCCTATATAAAAAAAATGCTCTGTAAGGCTACAAATGTATTGTTATTGCTACTTTTTATTACTCCTCTTTCTATTCAGGCCCTCTCAGAGCCGGGACAGGCCAGACAGGCGTCCTAGGCAATCAAGCCGGTCTCAGCGTGCAGGCGTGAAATGCTGTTCGCAAATTAGCGTGTGTATGTGCTGAAGCGCAAATCATTAAGCAAATATAACAGACAGACGGAGAGAGGGGACAAAGGAAGTACGTGCCTGGCGCCCCAACTTTTGTGCCATAGGCACGTGTCTATCCTCAGTTTAGGCCCTCACCTATTCATATTCCAGTCCCTTATTCAAATGAATGCATGGTTGCTAGGGGAATTTCAACCCTAGCAACTCCTTTGCTGAAATTGCAAATTGGAGAGCTGCTGAAAAAAAAACGACATCATTTAAAAACCACGCATCATAAAGAAAGGAAAACCAATTGCAAATTGTCTCAGAATATCACTCTCTACATAATACTAAAAGTTCATTCAAAGGTGAACAACCCCTTTAAAGGAACAGTTTTGTATAAAAATAAAAACTGGGTAAATGGATAGCCCATGCAAAATAAAAAATGTTTCTAATATAGTTAGTTAGCCAAACATGTAATGTATAAAGGCTGGAGTGACTGGATGTCTAACATAATAGTCAGAACACTTCTTCCTGCTTTGTAGCTCTCTTGCTTTCCACTGATTGGTTGTTGCCTGGTAACCAATCAGTGACTTGAGGGGGGCACATGAGTCATAACTGTTGCTTTTGAATCTGAGCTGAATGCTGAGGATCAATTACAAACTCACTGAACAGTTATTTCCCATGTGGGCCCCCTGTAAAGTCGCTGACTAACTCAGAGTTAGAGAGCTGAAAAGCAGGAAGTTGTGTTCTGTTATGTTATATTAGACATCCAGTCACTCCAGACTTTATATATTACATTTTTGTATAACTAACTTCTATATTAGAAAATATTTTTCTTTTTCACATACAATCTATTTACCCAGTTTTTATTTTTACACTGATTTGTTCCTTGTTCCTTTAACAGGAAGAATGACATTTGCATTACTCCACCTGCAATTCTTCTAATAACCCCATACATATGACTTCTGAGCATTTAGCTTAGACTTTATGACATAGTGCTTGCCTTTGTGGTGCTTGCTTTGAAATACTTGTATACCATATATATATATATATATATATATATATATATATATATATATATATATATATATATATATATATATATATATATTTATATAGCAGTGCTGTACAGTCATACAATGCAAGAATAGAACAGATGAAACATTACAACAAATTACAATTACTTTCAGTATTAGGAAACAAGAGGAAGGAGGTTCCTGCCCAGTAGAGTTTACAATAACAGTTTATAGTGATTGACGTATTGCTTGGTGAGTGCTCTAGGGGGTGGGCTTAAAGTTTTTTTTTTTTGAAAGAGATCAAAGAAGAATTCAGGGATGAAATTCCAGATGTAAGGAGCAGGCAGAGAACAAGGTTTAAAGTTGGGAAATAGCAGTGGACGTGGGTGGTGGGAGCAGATGGTGGCTCTGAGAGGAGCGGAGGCGTCTGGTAGGAAAATATGGAGACACAAGATGTTGCCATTCTGCTTAAAGGAGAACTAAACCCTTTTTATTAAAATCCCCTATCCTACATACACCCCCTCCCTGCCCCCCAGCCTAGGTGTTACCCTGGGTAAATGCCCCTTGTTGCAGATTCAGGGCATCAGAGTTCACAGGCGCCATCGTCTTCTCTTTGGTAATCTTCAGGTCTTCAGGTCTTCGTGGCTTTAATCGTATGCGCAGTTGTTTGGGACCGGCAGATTGCGCCAACATGCCACTCTCTTCTTGACGATTACCAAAGAGAAGAAGATGGCGCCCCTTGAACGCCAATGCTCTGAATCTACAACGAAGGGTAAGTAAAGAGCTAGGGGCATTTACCCAGGGTAACACCTAGGCTGGGGGGGCAGGGAGGGGGGTGTATGTAGGGTAGGAGATTTTAATAAAAAGGGTTTGGTTCTCCTTTAAGAGATGGGATAACCGGTAGCTCAATCTCACGTGAGCTTGCAGCTTTCTTCAGACAGAGGAGAAACTGCACACAGACACCATACTTCTCTTGCTTCAAGAAGACATAACTTTATTAACAGTTCTGCATTTGCAGACAAAGATCATGTCACATGACACTGTATCAGTATGGGATCAGTATGGGATCTGTATGAGAGCACACACATTAATACATATCTTAATACAAGAGAAAACATAAAGTGAGGTGCAGATGCGTCTTAGCAGTTTCAAGAGTGTGGGTGTATGTTGGACATGCGGCATAAGTGACAGGTTTTAACCATGTTGTGAAAGGGGTGGTTCACCTTTAAGTTAACTTTTTGGATGTTATAGAATGTCCAGTTCTAAGTAACTTTTCTATTGGTCTTCATTATTTATTTTTTTATAGTTTTTTTAAAAAATGATTTGCCTTCTTCTTCTGACTCTTTCCAGCTTTCAAATTAGGGTCGCTGAACCCATCTACAAAAAAAAAATAAAACCAATTGCATATTGTCTCAGAATATCACTCTCTACATCCTACTAAAAGTTAACTAAAGGTGAACAACCCCTTTAACATAATGAGAGATGGACAGGGAGGAATCAAAGCTGAGTGCCGAGTTCTTGATGAATGTTACCAAGCCTGAACCTCTAGCTGAGCCCACACAATACATTTCTGAATCCATCCATACGTTGTTGTGTGCATAGACTATTTCTTCTTTGTATTGATCCATGTGAGTGAGAGATATCATTTTGCTGAACCTTAATCAAGGCATATTCCTTTATCTTAAAGGGGAACAATCACGAAAATGTAAATATAATACAAGCTACCTCATACGGAAATAAGAAACTTTCTAAATAAAAAGTCTGCATTGTTTCTGAAATAATCAAGTTTATCTTCACTATCCCTCTCCCAGCTTCTGTTTCTCTTCATTCTGTCATCATGCAGCAGTTGGGTGTCAGATGAATGATCCAATATATCTTATAGGGGGGCTCCCTTTCCTAGCAGATGAATTAGAGCTCACTCAAATAACTGATTCCAGTCAGGCCCGGATTTGTGGCGAGGCCGCAAAGGCCCGGGCCTAGGGTGGCACAAGCTCAGGGATGGCATGCCGCCCAACCTCAATTTACCCCGAGCCGGAGCCCTAGGGACTATGCACCCTGTCTTAGTGCTCTGGCTGTAGATGAAACGGATGCGCATGCATGCGATCCGAGGAGGAAGGGCGACAAAGGAAGCTGGCCTCCGGGTGCGCGCAGCACAGATCTGGCCTTGATTCCAGTACAAACAAAATCTAACAATATAACTGCCTTTTGCACAAATCCTGCATGTAGAGAGACATGATGTCTGGTGACTTTAATAGAGTGAGCTCTAATACATCTTCTAGGCAAAAGCAGCCCCCCTATAAGATATATTGGATCATTCATCAGACACCCAACTGCTGCATGAAGACAGAATGAAGAGAAACAGATGCTAAGAGATGAATAGTGACTATAAACTTGATTATATCAGAAACGTTACAGATTTTTTTAATTTATTGTATTTTGAAAGTTTCTTATTTCAATGTGCTGAAGCTTATTTTACATTTTCAATTTCGCGATAGTTCCTGGTTAATAAAACTGTTCTCCTAGTTATCATACATAGACTGCTGTCTATTAAAGTCTAAAGAGAATTACTCCTCCATATTCAGGTAGAAGACATTACAGTATATGATTGGGATTATACTTAAAAGTTTTGCGGGTAAGGGTTGAGTGCAGGTTGTTTTTTTCTGACCCACACATCACTACTTGTAAGGACTGTCTTCCATCCAGTAGGACAGCAGGATCATCAGGCTAACCTAATCCCATGGTGCCACCAATACCAACATGATCGGGCAGTGAAACATTAACATGCTATGCAGACTTTGCAAACATGAGAAGCAGATCCTGTCAAGCAATACAGCCATTTTTGAGTACTGTCCATCCACACTGCATGGGGTACATATGTTCATCTTAAAGGATGAAGAAAGAAAAAACCTGGGTGTAGGGTTGCCATTTTTTTTAGATACCGTCTGCATGGGCATAAATCTTTAGTTCTTTCTTAACATAGGGACTGCATTACTTGTGCCAAAGTACAATTCAGTGGTAGGCACGGGAGGCAGAATTGAGAAGAGGAGAATTGAGAAGAAGTCTTCTAGGTGGGAGGCAGGAATATATTATGTGTGGTATTTGTGTTGATCCATAGACACAACTTGGTGGCACCAGAAGGACTGTATGATGTGCATGTTCACTGTTTTGCAGTGTATTTTGCTCAGACAGCCTCAACTGTACCATCTACTCATAATGGATCTCATATTACCCTGCATGTAGTATTTTTATGTTTAATTCAATAAAGGTTAATTTTTAAGGTATTTGCACCCTGACAGATTGGTGTTCATGTTGCATCCACAACTCAAGGTCACTGCTCTTTTATCTTCAGTAACTACATGTGGTGCTGCATTCTTAATGAACTCTTCTCTATGCCTGAATTGGATTTTTAAAGCTGGGTTGGCACGCCTTTAAAAAATTAAACATCCCGTCCCAAAAGGTTATGACACAATGGTATTTAGTCCCCGAAAAATTAACCTAAAATTTATCCCACCGCCTCACCAACATGCTCCAGGGGTCGTGGACAGACAGGTTCTTTCTTGCATACCTGATGGCACTGCCCGAGAGCAACTAGATTCTGGTCTAGAGTCTACATAATGATAACGAGTGTCACAGGGCTAATACTTAAGAAATCCCCCCTAGAAGCGTTACTTCATGGGCGAGTGACGGGAGGGAACAAACACGTACAAAAACAACAGTAGTTGGGCGTATATTCGTAGCAACCAAACAGACAATAGCTAAAGCTTGGAAAGCAAAATCACTTGACGTCCAGGAAGTTAAAACCAGGTTAGATCATCATCATCATTTATTTATATAGCGCTGTCAAGATAAGCAGTGCTTTAATATAACTACTTAGCCATGGAAAGACTCTCAGCAGTAGCCAAGGGTGATTCACATTCCTGCAAGATAATCTGGAACCCCTGGATTCAATACAGGGTTAGCAACAATAAGCTAAAATAGGAATAATACGAAAGCAGCCAAAAATCAAAGACTGCCCTATAGGAACATATCGTGACCTGTACACTCCCTCACGGATACAATTTTTCTTAACTTTACAGTTTTGCCTTTTGCTTTTGTTCTTCTCTTTTCTTTTCTTTCCTATACTTTTACTATTGGAGTTCCTTTTCCCCTATTTCAAGCAATATATGTAAACTGCATTACAGCCTTAATGACATATCTCTATACCATTGTGTGCAGACCAAGTACATACGGAGAACAGGAACAGCAGTTGTAACTCGATTTCGTTTACTGTTTTATTTTAAAACAAAATAAAAACATATTTAAAAAAATTAAACATCTGTGGGAACTTTTCACCAGAGCACACTTGTGAAATCTTTCCTGCAGTCTTTGGCAACCTTAGTAGCTCCTTGGGCTCTGCACACCCAGCCCAAGTCAAGGTAAGGGACACCTGGGACCCAGTATAAATGGTGAGCTCTGTGGCGTAAGTAGATATTACTGGGCCCCACAGCAGCTGCAGGGTCTGCTTCCTCTGTAGTTACACCACTGGGTGTGCTGTGCTCTCACATGGTTGTACAAATGTTTGTTGGGTGACAAATGCCAGAAAACCCAGCAGCCCTCATTCCCAGACAACTATTGCTGACACAAGTGCTTACAGGCTATTTGCACGAAAGTCAAGGAGAACAATGTTAGGCATATGCTTGGGCTGCTAATGAACACTGCCCTCAGAGCAACCAAATATTCCCCCTGTGCCCTGAACCTTATGTATAAATATTTATCAATGTCATAAAATACCTTCCATGTAGCCTCAATGTATACTTTGGCAATGGGTTCTTTTTACTTTTGCACACACAATATTCAATTGTTTTTGAAAAACAATGTGAAGCCTGAAGTTTATTCACCACTTGTTCCCCATTTCGCTTCCTTGTTACTCTGAGCTGTAGGGAACAGAAGTACAATGTCACACATGTATTATGTTCAACAAGGAAACAGAGTGCAAATATTTTCTTAACCATGGGGATTTTTTGAATATAATCATTATTGCAGCGGACGCAGAAGCCGCAAGTCACTGGTGTAACCGGCTACTGAGCCCTAGAGGGAACTCTGTGTTAACCCCTAACCTTGGGGATGATGATCTATTTCACAGACATATTTATAATATGTATCAGGCAGCTGTTTCAAGACTGGATTAAATAGGGGAATTCTCTCCGTTGCTCTACAATACCATCATTTTCCTTTCCTGTACAATGTTCATGTCAGAAAAGCCTTATGGGTATTGTTCCCCTGCTCTAGGCCAACAAGGTGACTTCAGACGAGGACTGGCAATCTGTTGTAAAATGTCCTAGAAAGTCACTATTTATAGGGCGGTGGGGAGCTGTTTGGGCTTCTGTGTACTTGAAATGCCAGGGCCTGACTTTGATGGCTGACCTTTTTAAATGGCAATTTGCCCGTACTAAAGTTACCCAGTAATACAGCCCAAAGAAGAGTAGGCACTTTGCTGACTTGAAGAGTTGCCAAGAAAATAAAATGCTGGTCATTAATGTAGGACAATTTTCCTTGTCAGCAGTCTCATGGTAAGAAGGGAACAAGGTCAATCAACAGTTTGACTGGCAATCATGCTGCCCACTGGCAAATGAAAGTAACTGGAACATTTCATTCCACTGCCCTGGAGGCAAATGCAACTCTACTTGAATAAGCCCACAAACCCTGTTGCAGCTATTTTCCCTAGAAGAAATATGCCTTCTTTTGACAATCCACCTGGCAATAGTAATAAAAGGGATTCGTAAGAGTCAGTGTTTCTGAAAGACTTGCTAACATCCAAATATTGCTTAAGAGCCTCAATTGGATCTAGTTTTAGAAGATCAGACAAGTCTCCAATTGGGGCAAAGCACTTCCAGGCATTTTTCATTGGAAATGGGAGGAGCAGTCACAGGCATTTCTTCAGTCTTCTGTGCTTTTCTTGCTGCTACCAGATAGGCAGTCATTATGTCAAAGGAGACATATTATGTAAAACACAAGAATGTTTTATATTAGGGATGCACCGAATCCAGGATTCGCCCGGGATTCGGCCTTGTTCAGCAGGATTTGGCCAGATCCTTCTACCAGGCCGAGCCGAATCAGGATCCCAATTTGCATATGCAAATTAGGGGCGGGAAAGAAATTGTGTGACTTTTTGTCAGAAAACAAGGCAGTAAAAAAAATATTTCCCCTTCCCACCCCTAATTTGCATATGCAAATTAGGGTTTGGGTTCAGTTCAAAGGATTCGGGGGTTCGGCCGAATCCAAAATAGTGGATTCGGTGCATCCCTATTTTAGATATAGAAGGAATGTGTTTTAAAATATTTTGTTTCTGGTTACTTTATTGAATATTTCTGCAAAAACCCTACTGGTCCCACCCATTCGTTCCACTTCCTGCTGCCTCCTTTCCCAGGCTGTGCAGGGGAGCCAGCGGTACTCAGTACACTGCACTATAGGAACCAATCAGCCGATGACCTGATAGGGAACTGAAGCTTGTCTGCTTGTGCGACTGCAAGGCTGTGATTAACGGTTCCCCTCATACTGTGCTTCTAGCAGGGACCGTTAAGATGCGTCCCCCTCATTTGAAACCGGGACCAGTGAACTATCTATATATATATAGGGAGCTCCAGTAAAGGGCCTACAAAATAAGGGTGTCACAATTGGCTCCCTAAATCCAGAACAGGTGCTAGGCTCCCTGGTCTCGGTGTCCCCGCCGAAGGTGCGATTGGCGTCCCCGCTGGCCCACTAGACCACCAGGGTGAATCCTCACAAAGAGTTTTGTTATTTTTCCTATATGTCTCCTAGAGTCTCATGGGGCCCCCCTATACCTTCTGGCCCCCTTGCAGCCACAGGGTCTGCTTTCTCTGTTGTTACGTCCCTGGAGCAGGGGGTTCCCCCCCCATAGCCCCTACAAAAAAGGATAACAAATACCAGCATTAAAACAAGTTACACAAACCTGACTCTGCAAATAAGTAGTGGATAGGATATGGTAAAATCACTCTAAAATTAGATACTCTCATTATTTGTGTAATTTCGGTCTCTGTGTAGTTTCCCAGTAAGCCTTTGTTTTAGGGATGCACCGAATCCAGGATTCGGTTCGGGATTAGGCCAGGATTCGGCCTTTTTTAGCAGGATTCGGCGAATCCTTCTGCCTGGCCGAACCGAATAATAATTTGCATATGCAAATTAGGGGCGGGAGGGAAATTGCGTGACTTTTTGTCAGAAAACAAGGAAGTAAAAAATGTTTTCCCCTTCCCATCCCTAATTTGCATATGCAAATTAGGGTTCAGATTCGGTTCGGTATTCAGCCGAATCTTTCGTGAAGGATTCGGGGATCGGCCGAATCCAAAAAAGTGGATTTTGTGCATCCCTACTTTGTATACCAGGTATAACTAAACACGTGGATAAAAAAAGCCCAGGGCATGAAATGATGGGGAAATTCATGGGGAGAGTCTGAAGCCATGAAACTTGACACTGATATGTAATGTTTACAGTAGAGAAAACACTTGTATTCAGGCATTAAAGGGCCATTGTCATTTCTAGGGGATCTTTTATTCCGATTTTATTATGGAAGGAAGGAAAGACGGAAGGTCCCTTGTCCTGGAGAGCCCTGGTCTACTCCAGAGGGAGTGTTTCTGGATTTGGTTACTCCAAACAAAAAATCCTAAAGGGCTTAATGAGGAGTACAATCTGTCTTGTTATTTATGAATCAGTACGTTGTCTAATATCCCCTTTTTTGACTTTCTTTTCTTTCTCCTTAACAGATAAGAAATCAGCCTGATATCTACACGGGGACAGGTAAAAATTTCCCTTGTCCCTTTCCTTTAAATGTAGGGGCAGCATGTTACTTTGTATCTTTTTAATATTGCCAATTGCAGCCTTTCTTTTTTTCTTAGAAATGTAACAATGTTGGAAACTGTTTACAAACTGTTGCTAATTGGATGGTCCTATTTATTTTAAAAGTTATTTCTATTTTAGGTATTTTTTCTGACACTTTTTTTTCACGTATGGACCTTTTGTTGGACTTTATGAGGTTTTTAACATCATGGACACTAAATAAAGAGTTTTAACACTTTGGACACTAAATCGTTCCTTTTGGATGTTTAATAAGTTGTGCTTTTTTTAAAAACATTTTTTTTAAGGCAATGGCCCTTTTATAACACTGTTAATTACATATGCTAATTTATTAATTGATCACTTTGTATGTCATCCACCACGGTTTCCACATGCTTAACAAAGGGGAGCGTCCCCAAAACGTTGCATCACCGCACAATAAACGAGCAGGGTGTTCCCTGCAACGCTAATTGCCTCGTGTGCTGATATCCTTCTTCTATGACCAATTGTGAGGTTGCTGATCCTCTAATATTATTGTGCACCGGGCTGATTCTTTGAGGGTGTGCGATTTTTCTAAATTACTTGTGTGAGCCCTGGTCTACTCCGTCTTTTCTTGTTTATTAGCCCTGCTGGTGAGATTGAGGCTTTCTTAACTACAGATTTGCAAATAAAGCTGCCCTACAGATATGTGGTCCTGATGTGGGTTGGGCACGAGTGGTTCTTTGCGCCACCGGCCAAGCCCATTCAATCTTTATGCTCAGACACATCTAAAGTAAAGTCACCACCATCACTTTCTCTTAAAGGGGAACTAAAGCTTAACCAAGAAGATGGGCAGAAATGTTGTACATTATGTTTTGGGCTTCTGTACCAGCCCAATGCAACCACAGCCCTTTAGCAGTAAAGATCTGTCTCCAAAGATGCCCCAGTAGCTCCCCATCTTCTTTTCTGCTGATTCACTGCACATGCTCTGTGCTGCGGTCACTTACTAAACTTAGGGACCCACTCAAAATACACTGAATATATATAATATAAATGTCACAATATAACATTAGTTCATGGCAGCTCAGAAGCCAGCACAATTAGCATCAGAATTTAATAATCAGCCCTGTAGCATCAGCTTATATTACAGGCCAACCTCATTTTCTGCTGGATAATTAGTGACGACCCCTAAGCTTAGCTTCTCAACAGCTGCTCAGAGCCCACTGAGCATGTGATTGTCACAGACAGTAACAAAATCCAAGATGGGTAACTTCTGTGACAACTTTAAAAGCCTGGATCATTATGACTATTGAGATGCTGAACCTTTAGGGTGGTCCAAGAAGTTCAATATGTAAAATATGACATTGCTAGCCATATTCCTTTTTAGGGTTTAGTTCTCCTTTAACTGGCACATACATGTCTACAAGGAAGTTGAGTAAATACTGGGCAAATCCTGTTTTTGTTATAAAATAAAAAGTCCCAAGCAGATCCAGGAACAGTAATGAGTCAGTGAGGTGGAAAATATACTTTCTGCATTGGGGGGGGGGGGGGGGGGTTAGCACCTGTGAGTAAGTGAGCTCAGCAATTCTCTCATTCTTTCTCTTCAGGGATATTGTGCTCTCAGCAATGGCTTCTGGCTGAACCTAACCCATATATGAGGGTCTGTAACTGACGGTATGAAGCACACCCTCCATATGTCACAGGATTCTAAACACAGACATCTTCACTGTTCAGGCTCACTCAGCAGTCAACATCACGAGGTTGCAAAAAGAATAGTCTCAAGCAGGGTGCAAACTGCAAACGACACACTTCCTTCCTTTGCTGCAGAATTGCTGCAAGTTTCTGCGCTCCCCAGTGAAAAAGTCACCTCCTGCAATATGTGCAAGTTAGGGAGCAGCAGAGGCCACCACAAGGCCCTGCCCCATGGAAGGTGGTATGGATAAGACTGACTTGTGCCCCTGTTTTTTTCTGATGTGAAGTGCCCACTGCAGCCAGACCTGGACCTACATTACTAGTGCAACTGGAAATTTCTCTCTTAAAGTTACAGGAGACGCTTTTTGCCACCCCTGCTACTTGAGACAAGTTTGTCAACTCACCTCATTGGCACAGCACCCCTCATTGTAAGATGCAGATCGACTAAAGCTGCCCATACACAGAGAAAAGCTTCAGTCCAATTGGTTCCACCCCGCTGGCTGTGTATAGATCCACACCTATAGCAACCGTGCTACACAATCAGATGTTACTATGTATGGACAGCTTATATAAAATAAAGTGTAAAACAGGAGTGCCCATACTTTACAAATGCATTGAGATCACAACCAATGTGTGTGTGGATTAGCTTGGGTGTGATATTTTATGGGTTGTTTTTTAAGACACTAACCCTCTTATGTAATAAAGGACACTAAGTTTGCCCAGGAGCACTATCCCATAGCAACCAATAATATGTTTGCTTTTAAACAGGCGACCAGTAAAACCTACTGGTTGCTATGAGTTACTGCTCCTGGGCAAAAGTAAAGGTGTTGTTCACTTTTCAGATAACTTTAAGTATAAGTGTAGAGATTGATATTTTGAGAAAATTTGCAATTGGTTTTCATTTTTTATTATTTGTGTTCTTTGAGTTATTCAGCTTTTTATTCTGCAGCTCTTTAGTTTGCTATTTCAGCATTCAGGTTGCTAAGGTCCAAATGACCATAGCAACCATGCATTGATATGAATAAGAAACTGGAATATGAATAGGAGAGGTCTGAATAGAAAGACGAGTAATAAAAAGTAACAATAACAATACATTTGTAGGCTTACAGAGCATTTGTTTTTTAGATGGGGTCAGCCACGCCCATTTGAAATCTGCAAAGAGTCAGAAGAAAAATGCAAATAACTATGAAACTATAAAAAAATAAACAAACAATGAAAACCAATTGAAAAGATGCTTAGAATTGGTCATTCTATAACATATTAAAAGTTACTTTAAAGGTGAACCACTTCTTTTAATACCTTTTATTACATAACCCTGTTAGATTTCCCCTTTGTAGCAAGTGTAGCAGAGCGTGTAGCCGATACACCAAACACAACATTCACAACCATTTACCATTAAATAAAATCTTCATTACAATTGCACGTATAATACAAAAGCACATTTCAGGGTATTGGTAGATGAGCTGTGCACAGACCTTGTTAGAATGGAGATAAATGTGCTTCTCAGAAGGCTGCAGGAGTGATTGTTCTGGGCACGTCCCACATTTTGGCAACAGGTAAGAGAAACGAGCAGCAGTACTGGTTCACTCCCCGGGCTGCTGAACAGCATTAGCCATACGATACATTTCTAGATCAGTGTGTAAATATTAGAGTAGTTCTTCATCACAATTACAGAATACATTTTTAAGAAAAAAAGCCATAAGAACATTTTGTTGTGGCTGATGGGAAACCACGCAGAAAATGGTTTTAGATGTTGACAAACAAATACACGAGCAGGGCTAGCAAATCTCCAAGTCTGCTCAATGGCACCTTAGTACCTGTGCCAGTGATCCCCAACCAGTGGCTCACAAGCAACATGTTGCTCACCAACCCCTTGGATGTTGCTCCCAGCGGCCTCAAAGCAGGAGCTTATTTTTGAATTCCTGGTTTGAAGGCAAGTTTTGGTTGTATAAAAACCAGATGTACTGCCAAGGAGAGCCTCATGTAGGCTGCCAGTCCACATAGGGACTACTAAGTAGCCAATCACAGCCTTGGCATCCCATGAACTTTTTCCATGCTTGTGTTGCTCCCCAAATCTTTTTACAATTGCTCAGACCCATAGAAGCTGTCACACTGCATTGCCATCTGAGCCCAAAGAACTCGATCCTTAAGGCCCCCATACACGGGCCGATAAAAGCTGCCGACAGACCGATGGGCTTCCCTGATCGATATCTTGCCAAAAGTCGGCCAGATCTTGATCGGGCAGATTAAAAAATCCAGTTGGATCACGGCCGCATCTATGTGTGTATTGCGGTCCCGCAATCCGACTGCACGTTTCAGATGCATTGCGATCCGATCATTGGGCCCACGCTTGGATCAGCCCGATATTGCCCACTTCAATATTGCCTTTTAAGACTATATTGATATATCTTCTGTCATATTGCATTACCCAGCAGCAGGAGTCTTTGGGGGTTAAGTCCCAATTTTGGCTCATTTACAATGATTCATTACATCTTCGGTTAGATTAAAATAAAGTAATATTTAATTATTATTGAGAAAAGGGAAATCATTTTTCAAAATTTGGATTATTTATATAAAATGGAGTTCATGGGAGACAGCCTTTCCGTAATTTGGATCTTTATGAATAACGGGTCCCATACCTGTATCTTATATGTTGTTTTATCTTGCACTGAAAAATAAAAATCTGAAATTGAAAGTTAAGTCACATTCTACTTCCTGTTCTCCAGAGCACAATCAAAACAAACAAGAAGTCCACTGAGAAACCCTCTGTATGAGTGGCTCCTTATCACAAAGCCTAACAGGGTGGGGTTTGCTTTGCTTTGCTGTGCAATGTGCTAAGTTTGGAGTTAATTAAGGCTCGGAGTTAGGACTGGATGATCACAGTGTCTGGTTACTTAGAAGTCTAGGGGACTCTTGTGTTTGCTGTGCTTAGATTTGGAGCACCAGAGTGGGATATGAGGGCACCAGAGGATGCACAATTGAGATACTAGGATTTAGCTAGCCCCGCCGACATATTTTATATGAGACAGCGTACAAGTTAAAAAAAAAAAAAAAAAATCCACAAAAACCTTTCAAACACACGAAGACTTGACTGAAAAAAAGCCAACGTCTGTCCAAGCCGCTCAGTAGTCGTTATTCCCGACTTCTGATTATATGTACAAGGGTAACCGCCAAGCAGAATCTGTCCAGAAATAAGAAGTCAAATCTCTGTCTGTAGATTATTCTGTGCATGTATAAACCAGTCTGCACTTGGTGAGACGCCCACGTTAATACATAACACTTGGCACAGAACAGCTTTGTGCTCCTATTTATTACCTTAGACGTGTGTGTTGTTGAACATGGAATATTTGTCACTCTGTTACTCTCTGGACTTTCAGTGGCCACAAACAGATGCCGAGGTCTTCACCCGAGGATTCATGATAAATAAAACACTATATGCTTCAGGATGCCATTCATACCCTTAGCTTTCACATACTTTGTTCTTTCTTTCAAGAGTTACAAAAAAAAAAAAAAAAAATAATTAAGTGCAAAGAGATGCTTCCCAATGTTATAGAAAATATTCAGTCCCTTTGATCAACGTCAGTAATGGTGTCTTGCTGGGAGGCCAAGCCCAGGCTAGATTTGGTTTGTAGCTAAGACACCTGGTGGTGCTTGACAGGAACTGCAGCTGGTTTGATCCAGGCACAAGCTTCTTAAAGCGTTCAGAACAATGTCCGGCATGTGATCGGTGATCATCCTGGGGCTGATATAGATACTGCTGAATGAAGTCTCCTTTGACCATGAAGCGTTGTGTTTCACATCGGAAAAACACAAGCTGGAAAGAGAATCACAGATAGCATTAGATTTCATGTTACAAATACGAAGGGCCCAGGCTGTCATGTAAATGTTTCAGTTTCACTCTGCTCTTCTGCAGCCGCCTAGTGGCCAAAGACAGAAAGTGACAAACTCTAGAATACAATGAGCAAAGACAAGCAGTATGGCACCTTCAACTCAAAAATGCAAAGCTACTCCCTTGTACTTTACTGTCCAGTAAAAAACAACTATGCATAATAGCAGATTGCTTCCTTAAATGCCTTAGTTCTTAACATAAAACCTTTTGTTTACATGATTCCTAAAATACAGTACTGAACTCACTTACATTGGCCTTTGTAACAGTAGTAAGGCACAGGGCTGACCTCCTTTTCCGGATGTTAGTATACAAAGGATCAAAAACTGTTCCCTAGGACTTAACACCAGGATTCCAACCTACATTAAACCCAAGGCTCAGGAGCCTAGCTGAAAAGTGAACCCTACAACTCCATACTCGGGTTTCAGCCTCAAGTAAAACGTACAGGAAAGACTCAACACCTGAATTACAGCCTGTCCTAATCCTAAAAAGCACACCTGTATCTTACCTTAAACCAACTCGCAGGACACAATAGGATTTTGGTTTAGCCTGAACCAGAATTCGAGCTTAATTTATACTTTAGGGACTCGTCATGATTTCAACTAAACCTAAAGTTGAGAACTGCTCATCTGGATTTTAGCCAGGCTAAACATGATGACTTGGACCAAATGCATCAAGATTTCAGCCTAGTCTAAAAGGGATCATCTGTATCTCACATTCGGATTTCAGCCATTCAATTGAGATGCATTCATATAGTGAGGTTTGTCTAATTTGTTAACCTAAACACTGGACCAAAGCAGGCTCGTCTGATCGTTGACAGTGGCCTACAGAAAACCAGCTGGAAGAGAATGCGCTGATGTGGTTCTCATATAATGAGATAGATGTCTGTATTTTAATTCAGATATTGGTTTGATAGGCCTTTGTGCGAGTCCCATATACAGGCCAATAAGCTTCATGACTAAGTCTGAAGGAATTAAGTCAGCAGCTTATGTTCAACTTTAGCTGCTTTTTATGCACTTGTATTTCCAGGAACCTCAGGCCTAGATGTCAGCCTAGTCTTAACCTAACCCCTTGAACTATATCAGCTGACCTAAAACTAAATTACCAGGGCTACATATCTGTATTTCTGCCTCTCCTAGAACCCCCACAAACAAATGAGATCCTCACCAAAACCAGATTGTCGGTTCCCCACATCTGGATTTCTGTCTTGCCTAAATCCAGTTCATGGAACTGATCCACAGGAATACAAACCAGACTTTTAGTGAAGCTCAAAAAAAGAGCTGGCAGTTGTTTGATTTATTCAAATGCCGGGGAACATACAAGTCTATGTGACACTGTGGTGTGTTATAGACTTGTGGTATTGCAGCTTTGTGTTGGCAAACCTATCACGGTTCTACCATAATATTTAATTTGGAGCAAACATTTGCTCAGTATAGGCAAAAAATATAACAATAATCCAAGTGGTCCTTATGCAGTCCTGCTGGCTGTCCCTATATATTCTCTAGCTGAAACATATCCCCAGCTATAACATTTTGTGCCACAGTGATACAATATGTACTTAGAGAGGAGATTTGTATAAATGTTCCATCTAATTTTCTGGAGATGTTACTAAGGTGACTAATAAGAGATCACATTTAATTGATCACTGTAAAACCATGTGAATGCAACATACCATCCCGATCTTCTCTCTTCAACTATATGGATGATCTTTCCTGGTAGGAAGAGGAGAGGATATTGTGGAGACCCTGAAGGAGAATCCTCTGTCAAGGTATTATAAGATGATGATTTATGCACCATTAGGCTTTGCTCAGCAAGAAGGGGTTGGGAGAAAGCTTCAAAGTTTCTACCATCCAGTTCTGTTGGGAAGTCATCTGGAGTCCCTCCGAATATTTCATACCAGCAACCCCGAAGCAGGATCTGGTACTGGAAAGACAGTAGAAAAATTAAGCTAAATCAACTTGTCCTATACAGTACCATTCATAAGGTAATGCGGTACATATCCAACCAGTGAGGAACCAACTTCGGTGCAAGGTTTACACCAGGGGTCTCCAAACTTTTTTCACCAAGGGCCATATGCAGTAAAATACACAAACAGCCGGGCCACTCACTCGAGGTGAAGTACGTATGTATGCCGTGCAGGTCCTCTCCTGCGGAGTTCACAGCAGTCATCTTCTCCTGGGCGATCTTCTTCCTGGATTCAGCAGCGTTTTCTGGCGCATGCGCAGTAGGGGCATTTGCGCCCAAAAGTCACAAAGTTTCCAAAAAAAGAAATCGGAAACTTCGTGACTTTCAGGCACATGCGCAGTAGCTCCGTACCTCCAAATGCCTCTACTGCGAATGGTCCAGAAAACGCCGCTGAATCCAGGAAGAAGATTGCTCGGGAGAATATGACTGCTGTGAACTCAGCAGGAGAGCTGCTGCGGGCAGAGCTGGGCCAAGGTATTTTGGCACCCAAGGCAAGTGCCTCGAATGGTGCCCACCCACAGTAGTCCCACATTATAATTTCCCACCTTACCTTCTTTAATTGAAAGAAATCTTTCAACACATTTATAAAAGTACAATAAAGCAGCATGACTATGAAGATTTTCATCCAGGTCATAGTATATCTAGTATAGGTCAATCTAAAAACAACTGGACTTGCTGACGTCTTCATTGATTACTCAGCAAGTCCAGTTGTTTTTAGATTGACCTATACTAGATATAATAAAGCAGCAGTCCCCCCGTCACAGCACACTTAACCTCACCAAACATTCCCAGTACAGCAGCCCCCCAGTCCGAGCAGGCACACATCACCTCACTCAGATAACTGTTATGACATTCACAATGTTATGTCACCAACTGTCTGTCAGTGTGTCTCGTTTGTGTTGTTTATATATCTTTAAATTCAGCCTCAGATCAGAAGTACTGAAAAAAAAACAAAAAAAAAAAAACACTCATTCCCCCTCCTACTACTTCCCTTCTGAATTGTCCCCGTGCTGCAGTACCGGTCTACCGGTCTTCCCATGCTGACAGGCAAAAGTCAGCTTTAAAACAAAAAGAAGCATATTTGGCAGAGGCCACACCAGCGCATCAATTCTTACCTCTTCTCCCGCTGCCGTCGGACGTCTGAATGGAGCGTGCGCATGCGCCGATACGGTAGTGCTCAATAAGGTACATGACAGGAGCGGGGGGACGCACCGGAGTTGGGCCAATTAAAAATGGATATTGGACCGCATTTGGCCCGTGGGCCATAGTTTGGACACCCCTGGTTTACACCCATGTCGCCTTCTGGGTAAGGAACCAGCAACAAATTAAAAGTCTACCTGGCGCTCTCTAATGGGAACTCACCTAGACAGTGGAAAGATTAACAACTCACTCTTACCTTAGGGCGGTTACAGTTGACAACCATCCTCAGTATTTTTCTCTTAAGATCTTCCATGTTCGGTAAACTCAATCTATACATAAAATCAAGAAAAAAACCATTAACAAGAGAGAGTTAAATTTAGGAGGCCTGGTGTTAAAGTGCATAGCGGGTTTCTTACCTTGGCACCAGATCTTTCCCAACTATTATGGAAACAATGAAATTTTTGGAATAATCTGCAAGGCCTTTGCTAGGGAGAAGAGGTAGAAGATGATGAGAGGGAGTGCCTGAAGTTAAAAGTTAACACAATCTTCTGCTAACGTGGAATGATTATACCATGTGGCGAAGCAACTATATCTTACCTTAGCAAACCCCCTGGTGGTGAAAATGCATAGCACTTCAGGACAGGGAAGGAACTGCGCAGCATGATCGCTAACACTGCTGCTGCTCCTGCTCCCAAGCTGTGTCCAACAATGACAAGTTTGTATTCCTATAACACAAGTGTGAGGGTGGCAGAGTGAGACAGGTTAACTCACACAAACACACTCACACAAACACACACACAAGGACTCTCAGATTTTTGACTCCTCCCTAGACTCTTGCACAGTAATATTGAGCCCTTTATTAAAATTTTCCAGTGTCTAATCCATTATGACGGTGTTTCAGGAGGGTGGAAATAATATAGAAATGTAAGGGCCTATTAGATACTAAAAGTAAAAAGTGCATCCTAGGCTGCATTCCATAGTAGCCTGGCACTTACGCTGGTCTCACAATAGAATATATGCTTGCCTGTAGAGGTCACCAGCCAAATGGTTCTTTGGCCAATAATGTGCTGAGCTGAATTAGACCAATATGATTCTTTATCCCCAGGGCCAACAGCTGGATCATTATAGGGCATGCCGTTGGTTTGCCGCCATACACGGCCAGATTTAAACCACTGATTTGGCCTCTTTACTTTTTTGGCAGCATCGCTGCTCGTGTATGGGGTTTTCCCGACCGTCTCCTGAGAGATATTTGGCTGAAAGTCAGAGAGATATTTGCGAATTTGATGTAATCCCACAGGCCTCTGTAATGATCAGATTGTTGGCCTGGATGCCAAACAAGCCAATCAGCCCAAATTAGCCCTGAATACAGGGGGCTAAATCGGGACCTTGCCAAACAAGGAGATTTTTATGGTTATTGCCAGCTATAGTTGAAATACCCTTAAGACAAATACTTACGGGTGCAATGGTGAAAGCCTGGTTTAAGATGCCATCATTTACAAGCCTCCTGTATATGTAACTTGCTGCTTGTGTTATACCCTAAAAAAGCCGGTTTAGAGTCAGCATAAGGGTCACTTTATACATTATACAAGCATGAAAACAACAGAGCATTTCATCTATATCTCCCAGCATCCTCTGCCACTAAACCTGGAGTCCACCAAAGTCCCAGGCTGAGATTATGACCCATGAAGGAATCCTATTGCAGAATAAATTCAGGAGGGTGGAAATAATACAGAAATGTAGAACTTTTCCAGAACTTTCTAGATTCTTATGCTGAAAAGGCTTACATAATCTAAAGACAAGAAGAAAACGCAGACAAAAGATACAGTATGTGCACATTGCTTTATAAAAAGAAAGTATATAATAATGTTTCGGCAATAAGGGGGTTTGTTGCCACTGTATAAATGAAGCTTACCTTATGTGCGAAGGATTCTCCGGTCACCCCCTCTATGTGGAGATTTTCACAGTCTGCGGAGAGGTCTGTCAGAACGTCCTGCAGGGAATGGGATAGCATGTAATAAACGTAAAGGGGAAGTATAGCATCTTTCCAAAACAAGTATCATAGCAAAAGTGCTGCTAAAAATGAGTGGTCCAGACCTAGAAGATATCCTTTATTCTCCATCCCCAGCCAAACTCTAATCCAAGTTCTATAGGGGAATTATAGATACAGTTTAGCTGCCCTTTGAACGAGCTTACCCCCTTTGGACAGAGGCCATTCTTGGACTTGAACAAGACCAATGGGAGGAAGGCACAGACAATGCCTATAGCTTTGAGAGTGCATGCAAACAAAGTCCATTCGTGGGTGATAGCTCTATCCAAAAAGCCCACTCTGGTCACGTGGGTAAAGCCAGTACTGCAAATGAAGGCGCATAGCGTCTGGTGCTAGTTAGGATAGAAAGATTTGTATCGAACAATATATAAAAATCTTCTTTTATTAAATATTCTTTAAAAGCAAAAAAAAACTCCAAAAGTGCAGAGCAGGGGAGTGCATGGCTCAACGCGTTTCGTGACTACAACGGTCACTTCATCAGAAGCCTGGAAGTATGGATTCAGTGTCTGAGTCCAATTCAGCGCACTGGCATCCATTTTGCGCCGTGGCCCGGGGGTTGGGGACGCCTGGTCTACACTATAACAATTGCTTCATCTAGTGACAAGACCCTTCTGTCAGTAGAAGCCTGAGCTTGACACGACATCACTCATCTGCCAAATCACCAGATACTGCACTGTTGTTTGGTGTTTGTTACTGATAAAATCAATAAAAAAAAATCAGCTATAAAAAAATGAGTGGTCCTCTGATTATAGGGGGCTTCATTAAATTGGTATTGCAATATATATATCAGTTGGATTAATACAACCACTAATCATGCCTTCCTAAATGGACCCATCACTGATCCATGTACAGCTCCCAGCCCCTCCAACATTTACCTTCCAGTTGCCAGCTCATCTGGTCTTCTACATCTTATGAGGACAATAAGAATATGTACTTACCTCTAGAGATAAAGTGCCTCTCACTGCTACAAGTATGGATTCAGTTTTATGGTCAAGAGCAACAAAGAAGGGGATTTCGTAGATCTAAAAGCATGAAAGGGTAAAAGAGAAACATAACATTAGGTCTTTAGAACTGACACATTTCCTGCCCTGGGAAAAAAGGCCCAACGCATTTGTTGATTTATTAATTATTACCCTGTTGTGAAAGCTGATGTAGATGAAATCCCGGTGCTGGAGTCCTGTGGTTTGCAAAATGGAGCCAAACTGGCAGTTAAACCTGTCCCCACCCACAAATTCATACTGAGATGCTCTGTTCTGGCAACTGAGAAGGGAACACAAATGCATCATTAGATAGGAATCTCACTGAAAAACAGCATATTCTGGTCGCCTGGTGATCTTGAATAGCTTTACCACCTCTATTTTGTGCATAAAAAGACTGCAATCTGCCATTTATGTTTGTAATTTGCATTCTGCTTTGTGTAACTTGCCACAGGCCTCTACACTCTGTTTTAAAGCTCAGAGGCTCCCAGTCGGCCCCTTGAATAGAATTTTGCCTAAAGTAGGGTCAGGTGAGGGGAGGCAAGTAGGTGTCCCCCTCTTCTGCCACCAAACTTTCAGAAGGGCCCTTTGATGCTGCTCTCTGCACCAATCGCTGAATTTTTGGTTCGACCCTTGGTGCAGAAATGAGCACTCCCCAGGGAGCAAGTGCATGGTAAGTGAGAACTCTAGCACCTCTTAGCCCTCTAGCACTTTCACCGGGGAATAAGAATGACCCCTATGATCTAACAGTTACCCTGACATAGATGAAGAATTATCCAATAAAGCAATCGTGCTCCTGTCTCTCACACACAATTCTTGTATTAAGAACTTTGCTGCAATTACATTTATTGAGTTGTGCCACTACATGTTTCGAAACATGTAGTGGCACAACTCAATAAATGTAATTGCAGCAAAGTTCTGCTTTAAGGCTTCCTTCATCTTTTTTGTTTTACTTACTACTCCAGAATTATCCAAGAAAGCTATCACCTACAAGTTGTACTCTACATGGGAAAAAATATATTTTTTTTCAAAATGCATCAGTTAATAGTGCTGCTCCAGCAGAGTTTTGAAATGAAATCAATTTCTTAAAAGAGCAAACACATTTTTTATTATTTCATTTTGAAATATGACATGGGGCTAGACATATTGTCAGTTTCCAAACTGCCCCAGTCATGTGACTTGTGCTCTGAAACGTCAGTCACTCTTTACTGCAAGTTGGAGTGATATCATCCTCCCAACCTCCAGCAGCCTAAAAACAGAACAATGGGAAAGTAACTAGACAGCTCCTCCCTAACACAAGATTACAGCTCCCTGGTAGATCTAAGAACAGCACTCAATAGTAAAATCTAGGTCCCACTGTGACACATTCAGTTACATTGAGTAGGAGAAACAACAGCCTGCCAGAAAGCAGTTCCATCCTAAAGTGCTGGCTCTTTCTGAAAGCACGTGACCAGGCAAAATGACCTGAGATGGCGCCTACACACCAATATTACAACTAAATAAAAATTCACTTGCTGGTCCAGGAATGAAATTTTATATTGTAGAGTGTATATTTGTATATTTATGTGTATATTTATGTAAACATGGTAATTTAGAAATAATTTTTATGGTGTAGTTTTTATGACAGAATCCCTTTAAGCTGCTTCCCTTAGGGTCAGGCCACACAGGGCGTTTTGGGGAGATTTGGTCGCCTGCTACTAATCGCCTTGTTTTTGCGGCGACCAATCTACCCAAACGCCTTCCCTGAATATGTGCCAGCTAAAATGAAAAAAAAAAAAAACAAAAAAAAAAACGCAACTGAGGCAACTTTGGAAATCGAACTGCTGTGTGTGATTAGCGCCGGCGTTTTTTCATTATAGCTGACGCATATTCAGGGAAGGCGTTTGGGGAGATTGGTCGCCGCAAAAACTATTCAATTAGTCGCCAGGCGACCAAATCTCCCCAAAACGCCCTGTGTGGCCTGACCCTTAACCTACACTGCTAATAGTCTATATAAGAAAAATAAACAGAAATTTAAATGACTATTTATCATGGCAACTAATCCAAATAACAACTCAAGGCTTGAACAACACGCCCTTCAATTAACCCTAGCACAAATGTACATTGTTTGCCTTACTGTCACTACACAAAATAACACAATGTGGCCTTTAGTTTAACTCATGGGATTTTCTAGTCAGACAGTTACTCACCACTCTCCACAGAGTTTACACAAGCCAGTGAGCGGGTTGCTGTAGACATACAAGGGCCAGCCATAGGCAGCTGCTGCAAACTGCATGTAGTGTGCCGCTTTATCCAACTCCATTTCTAAACTGTCGCTCTGAAACAGAAAACCCAAGTGTTACGTCAGATGGCAATTCTGCAGATTGGTTTCTTGTGTCTATTGGTGGAACAGGAGAATCAGTTCTTTATTCAGTTAGCATGGATCCAGGTTAAATTCTAAGAATACCTGGATGTTAGTTACAGAGACCCTCTACTCTAGGTATATGATATAGCACTGCTCACATTTCACTTAAATCGTATGGGTGACTTTAAACGTAGTTCTGAGCCGACAGAGTATATCTAGAGGAAGGGCAAACTTCAAGAGTACACACTAATCGTTGTAGCAGCAAACTCTGGGACCTTTTATGAATCACTCGCGTCCAGATCACGGATAAAAAGAAAATTTTTTATTATAACATCTGATTTACAAAAAAACGTTTGATGTCTGACGCGTTTCCTCAGAGACCTAAACCCTCATTAGCATGAACGTTATTTAAACCCAAAGTAACCCACCCATAAGATTAATATATTAACCATTACAAGTCCATTCATACAAAAAAAGAGACTTTACAAACAATGCAAGTTAAAACAATTAAAGGGGTTGTTCACCTTTGAGTTAACTTTTAGTATGATGTAGAGCGCGATAGTCAGAGAAAATGTGCAATTGGTTTTCTTTTTTTATCATTTGTGATTTTTTTTTTTAGTTTCAGCAATCCGGTTGCTAGGGTTCAAATTACCCTAGCAACCATGCATTGATTTGGATAAGTGACTGGAATATGAATAGGAGAGGTCCTGGATAGAAAGATGAGTAATAAAAAGTAACACTAACAAAAAATGTGTAGCTTTACAGAGCATTTGTTTTTAGAAAGCTGGAAAGAGTCAGAAGAAAATGGCAATTAATTAAAAAAAAACGATAAAAAATAAATAATGAGGACCAATTGAAAAGTTGCTTAGAAATAGCCATTGTATAGCATATTTAATGTTAACTTAAAGGTGAACCACCCCTTTAAGTTAATCAGATACGTTATAAAAATGAATTCCATATATCTATAAAATTTCATGTTTTAATCAATATATCAATTCCATTATATTATGCTTCATGATTTTATGTATAATTTACAACTTTATAATATAAATTCCCTCTGGTAACATATTTGCTACTATATCAGCACACAAGTTACTTTGTAAGATTAGTCAGTGTAGCAATTCTAATGGATACTAATATGTGCTGTGTCTCCATTCTAAAAGTAACAACTTATGTCAAATACTGAGTTTAACCCTTGAGTCTGTCTTGTATGCAACTTTTAAATCCATTTGACCTTTGCTCATAATAGTTTAGCTTCCAAATCACCTCCTCTTGGGCCCAATGTCACTCCCTCTCTCTTTGCCCTGTACTGACACCATTGCATTCCTTAAAATGCCTTGATACCTGTGTGCCTTCACTCCCAGATCTTATAGTATTTAGATGCTCCCTTATCCAGGGCCGGGCCAGGCCAGATGGGCGCCCCAAGCAACCCAGCCAGCCACATCGCCCCTCCGCCGCGTGTCACTACGCGAGCGCACACATGCGCAATGAACCATCACGTCACCCCATCCCCTCCTGGTGAGCGCACGCATGCGCGCTGACCCGCGCGTCACTCACCACGTAGGCGAACAACAACAAGCCGGATTTGGAAGCCCGGACTGGGGAAGGCAGTAGTGAAAGGTATGTGCCTGGCGTCCCCCAAGCTTTGCGCCCTAGGCACGTGCCTACTCTGCCTACCCCTAGTTCTGGCCCTGCCCTTATCCTATTTTTCAGTAGTAAACTGACTGTTAAGGGATGTGGGAGATGTAGTTTAACAACTATTGAAACTCCAAAAGTCGCAATCCTGGTGGGGGATTCCAGCTTTTTGCATGCAGTGTTTGTGAATTGTATTTAACATTTTAAGGGGCAGATACAACTGATAATACTTTTCCAACAATAAACAAAAAAGCCTGCCTGTGGTGTACCAGTGGGGAATATTTTAGACCTATGGCATGCATTCAGTAGCGTAAGGGCACACGGGCAGACTCGGGGAGATTAGTCGCCCTGGCGACAAATCTCCTCTTCTCGGGGCGACAATCTACCCGAACTGCCCTCCCGCCGGCTAGAATGAAAAATTGCCAGCGGGATGGAACTCGCCTACATCTTAGTGACTTCTAATATGTTTCCTTGTGAGGCAACTTCGGGGGACCTCGGAAAAGGAAGCCTTAGCCATTAGCCTTAAACACACCGCAACAGTGAGATTAAACCTACTACCAGTAGATGAAACCCCAGTGAAGAACGTGACTTACTGTATTGTGTGTTGGTGAATGGCACATCACTTCCTCTGGGTCCCTGCTAAGCTCCACTTTATCCTGTTCCTGGTGCAGGAGAGTGAGGCCTGCAGCGATGTCACTGGGAACCAAATCTGTGTCCTATAACAAGTTATCATTATTAATAATAATAAGAAAGGGTGTATGCACCCTGCATACAAATATCATACAAAGACTCATCCATACTGTAGGTAAAGAGGGCCCTGCTCATTAGACCTTAATTGCAACCAAGTTAAAACAACAGCTATACCTTTTTATATACAGATAAGCAGCAGTCCATTATGCAACATGGAGCAGCTTCAGTTTGCCTGTTTAGCTCAAGAATGAACAAAAACCTAGATTTTTCATGATTAAAACACTAGGCAAGACGAATGTTCAGCACAAGCCCTATTCATTGCACTCATGTTGACCAAGGTGTGTACTGTCCCTTTAACAAGTGAGCCAGTCCCTTCCCTGTTCATGTAACATTATCCAACTCCTCTTTCACTAGCATCTTTTTAAATGAAAGAAAAGTCATAAAACCTCATTATAACACTTCATTTTTAACCAAAACACAGGAACAGTCATAAAATTGCTTTAGTTTAATAACAAAAATGCATTTTAATTTTACTTTATGCTTATGTAAACATCTGTGTGATAATGATTGCAATTCCCAGTCATTTGCTTGTGCTGGAATCAGATCATTAAACCTGGAAAATCATCACATATAATCCCTCTGGCAAAAAACAAATGTTTCATCTGGTACAACAAGTTGATCCTGCTATGGTCTGGGACTCACTGATGAAATTAAACATCCAGTATTGTATGATTTTTTTTTCATGACATTTAAAAGAAATAATTATACCAAATGCACACATAAAATTTAGATAACAGGTAAAATATATCCATTTATATTGTCACACTCTGGCATGATGGTGTGACCAAGTGTAGGGAAATATTCATTTACCATATCGTCTCCAATCACCAAAGACAGCTCATCTGCTACAGAATATAATGATATTAGGAGCTACCTTGCCACCTGTATTTTAAGTACACTTGGCCTTGGTACATCTTAGTGACTTCTAGCTAGAAATGTTGTACATTATGTTTTGTGCTTCTGTAACAGCCCAAGGCAACCACAGGCCTTTAGCAGTAAAGATCTGTGTCTCCAAAGATGCCCCAGTAGCTCCTCATCTTCTTTTCTGCTGATTCACTGCACATGCTCTGTGCTGCTGTCACTTACTGAGCTTAGGAACCCACTCACAATATACAGTACTCATAGAATAGAAATGTCACAATATAAGGCTGATTAGTAATTAATACAGATAATTACTATATGGCAGCACAGAAACCAGTGCAATTAGCGTCAGAGTTTAATACTCAGCCTTGTAGCATCAGCTTATATTACAGACCAACCTCATTTTCTGCTGGATAATTAGTGACGACCCCCAAGCTTAGCTTCTCAACAGCTGCTCAGAGCCCACTGAGCATGTGAGTGTCACAGACATTTTCCAAGATGGTGACCCCCTGTGACAAGTTTGAAGTCCCGGATCATTGCTGCTATTGACAAGCTGAAACTTTAGGCGGGTGCAAAAAGGTCATTATTTAAAATATGGTATTTTTAGCCACATTAATTTTTAGGGTTCAGTTCTCCTTTAAAGAACATAACAACAATGCAGCATTGCTCAGACTGATCATTTGAGCGCTACTCGATCATAAATTGTTGATCTGAATTTTTTTTTTAACACTGCTAATATCATAATTGTGCAACAGGAGCTCCCACGGCTGTTGTGTCCCCGTGGTGCATGGACAGAACAGCAAAAACTTTTAACGTTTACAGAAAGTGTCTTCAGATGCTTCTCTGCTCCATTTTAAAGTTCATTATTACAGGAGCAATTGAACTAAGCAGAGAAACTTTGGGAGACGCTTCCTCTATCAGTAAAGTTCTGCGATTCTGTCTGGCCAGCACTAATACAGAGTATCAGAAAGCGCTCTTGTTGCACCCTTGATACTCTAACATAAGCACCACATTAGTAAAGGAGAACCTCTGTATCTCATTGAGTTGGGTCCTGCACTGTAAAACGAGTGGGTCACTTTCTAATGAAGCAAGCATGGCTTCTGTTACAGGGCAGAGCTTCATAACGTAGAAGGAGATCCAACGCATCAGCTTGAACTTACAGAGAAATAGCTGTTGAGAAGCTCGGCGATGTTGGAGAAAGCCACTCTGTTGTCATTGTCTTTGCCTATGCAGCAGCACAGGAGTCGGATGCGAGTCTCCCACACACGGGTGGATGCCTTCCTGACGTTGTAAAGCACTTGCTCTGACTGGCTGCTCTCCAGGTTCTGCAGGTCACTGGGTCTGTACAAAGTCTTCTTGCGGCCGAGTGGGTCAAACACGAGCACTATGGCTATTGTTGTGAGGAGTATAATGACCCAGCTGCAGGACACAAGCACAAAATGTTATCCTTTTGCTGAGTGACACACACACACAGTGCCACACACAGTTATTCATTTTCTCATTGTACTGTATATACGACCACAAATGAAAAATATCAGACCTGGATATAGAGACTTCATTTCAAACATGCAGGGGGTTGTTTGCCTTTAAATTAACTTTAGTATGATATTGGGAGTGATATTGTGAGACAATTTGCAATTGGTTTTAATTATTTTATTATTTTTGGTTTTTGAGTTATTTAGCTTTTTATTCAGCAGTTCTCCAATTTGCAATTTCAGCAATCTGGTTGCTAGAGTTTCGAATTCCCCTAGCAACCATGCATTGATTTGAATAAAAGACTGGACTATGATTAGGAGAGGTCTGAATAGAAGTAGAAAGACAAGTAATAAAAATTAGCAATAAAGATACATTTGTAGCTTTACAGAGCATTTGTTTTTAGGTGGGGTCAGTGACCCCCCCCCATTTGAAAGCTGGAAAGAGTCAAAAGAATAAAGGAAATAATTCAAAAACTATACCAAAAATAAAACATGAAAAACAATTGAAAAGTTGCTTAAAACTGGCCATTCTATAAAATACTAAACGTTAACTTAAAGGTGAATCACCACTTTAAAAGGGACCTGTCACCTTAAGAAATAATTCCAAATCCTTTTTTATGTTGTTACTTAACTAAAATAAACTTCAATTGCACTATATAAATTATTTCAATCTTATTTCTTTCAGTCTTGGAATTCACAATCACAATTTCCCCCCCCCGAAATGTTAAATTACTGGTGACATAATAAAAGGGGTATATTCCCCGACTGCATTCAATTGAGTTTGTGCGGATCTGTTTCCAAACAATCGCAGTTCCCTTTAAGGACATTTGAGGTTCCAATTAGAATGAAAATATTTAATTCTGTGCATATATATATATATATATATATATATATATATATATATATATATATATATATATATATATATATATATATATATGGAGGTGCACTCACCAAACAAAAGTACAGCGTGCCTGGTGCAGGTAAAATGTGTATAATATAACAAAAAAAATACCGCACTCAAATTTCTAAGAATATATGCTCTTTTATTTCACATAATGGTACAGCATCTTATCCATTATCATTATGTGAAATAAAAGAGTATATATTCACAATCAACAGAGTGTGCTGATCTTCCATCTGCATATACTACAACAATTGATCATGCACTTCTGGCCTCTTAAAGTTCGGATGCAGGCACTGTGGGATATAGATATAGATATATATATATATATATATATATAAAATCAAAGTTTGGAATAAAGCATACCTGGGCCAACACTTCCCTTAGTGAAACAAGTGTCTTTTTATTTTACACACATCACAGTGCTCCAACGTTTCGGTCCCTCTTGGGACCTTTCTCAAGGATAGTATACAATAGGCCCATTGAGGGACCGAAACGTTGGAGCACTGTGATGTGTGTAAAATAAAAGGGAAGTGCTGGCCCAGGAATGCTTTATTCCAAACTTTGATTATATGATTGAAAATTGGCAGTGCACCCAATATATATATGTCTCGTTGTCGAAGGGATCCGCACTCACAGGACTTAATGGCAATTCAAATTTCTTTATTATGAGGAGACTTAAGGCCACATAATAAAGAAATTTGAATTGTAATTAAAAGTCCTGTGAGTGCGGATCACCTTCGACAATGAGACCAGACTATTTACTGGACCTGCACCCAGGCAAGCCGGACTGATCACACTTGAGTGCCTACTTTACGTGCAGTAGTATGTATATATATACACACACACACACACGTGTGATCAGTCACTGAAGCCAAGTATTAAAGGCTAAACAAAAACAAGACCAAGGTTTCTAGTTCATCTGTAAACTGGATACTCTAGGCACTGGGGAAAATGAGCTGCCCTCACAGGCTTACAAGTCCACTTTCACAAAAAAAATCTGGGTAAACTAATGATTATCACTGGTGGACTTTTCTCACCATCATTTAGCTCTTAGCTAATGTATGTAATGAGTGTTCAATGCACTGTGGGAGCAGCAGAAAATGTTCCTAACCCAGACCCTATAACCACAGCCAGGCTCCTGCCAGATTCTAATGATCCAGAAGAAAAACTTACCTGGCAATGACTGCAAAGAGTATGACATGTACCACCACCCGATCACATTGCATTCGATTGTCTGACACCCAGATGGCTCCCAGCACAGCCCAGACAAACTCTGGCACATAGAGGGCCAACCGGATATACACCAGTTTGGGCATGCATTTCCGAGGCCCTGGGTTGGCGATTGTTCCTGGAAAAGAATTACAAAATCCTCAAAACACATTCATAATCTGCAGTGAATATCAAAAAAAAAAATTATATATATATATATATATATATATATATATATATATATATATATATATATATATATATATATATATATACATACAGTATATATCTTTATTATGCAGCGCCAGTCTCTAGATTCAAAGCTTCTACCTGTACGCACTAGAATACATTTTATTGTAACTTGTGGTTGGTCACATAATCATAGTATTACTTAGATATTGATTTTCTGAGACAATTTGCAATAGGTTTTCATGTTTTATAATTGTGATTTTTGAGGTTTTTAGCTTTTTATTCAGCAGCTCTCCAGTTTGCAGTCTCAGGAATCTGGTAGCTAGGGTGCAAATTACCCTAGTAACTATTCATTGAAATGAACAAGAGACTGAAATATGAATAGGAGAGGCCTGAATAGAAAGATGGGTAATAAAAAGTAGCAATAACAATGAATTTTTAGCCTTACAGAGCATTTGTTTTTAGATGGGGGTCAGTCACCCAATTTGAAAGTTAGAAAGAGTCAGAAGAGGAAGGAAAATAATTGAAAAGCCATAAAAATTATTAAAAAAAATGTAATTGAAAAGTTGCTTAGAACTAGCCATTCTATAACATACTAAAAGTAAAAATAAAGATGAACCACCCCTTTAGGGTCAGGCCACACTGGGCGTTTTGGGGAGATTTGGTCGCTTGGCGACTAATCGCCACGTTTTTGCGGCGACCAATCTCCCCAAACGCCTTCCCTGACGCTGCGCCGGCTAAAATGAAAAAACGCCGGCGTTAATCACACGCGGCGATTTGTTTTCCGAAGTCGCCTGAAGTTTCCTTGTGAGGTGTGATTAGCGCAGGCGTTTTTTAATTTTAAGCTGCCGCAGAGTCAGGGAAGGCATTTGGGAAGATTGGTCGCCACAAAGACGAGGCGATTAGTCGCCAGGTGACCAAATCTCCCCAAAACGCCCAATGTGGACATAACAGACTAATTAACAATGAAAGGCTACAGGGGGCAGTTAGTTATAAGTCTCCTGTGCAACATAAGCAAAATGATCTAGTCTGGCCCAGACTTGAATAATATTTTCAGTCGATTCTGCTTCCAGAAAATGAAAGAAGATAAGAACAAAACTGCTTATCAGGGCTGCCCACTGTATTTTTTCAAATTAAATATGGAAGCCAATTATTATTTTGTTGTTAAACATCCATTCTGGTTATAAAACTGGTATTTAAAAATCAAAGGTTCACTTTCTATTTGGCACTTCCTACATGTCGCTGCCTTCTCTGCATTCCCCCACCCTTCTCACAATTAAATTCCCAATTCTGGCTCATAAACAAGATTTAGGCATGATGAAAAGCTTGTCTGAATAACAGAGTTCACAAAATGGCATGCATCTGCTTGCCGTGATTGTGTAATTCTAAGACTAAAGGAAACATGATTTAACTAATTTATATTTTGTAAGTAAAGTTTATTTACTTTACAATCCCAATAGAAAGGAATTTGGAATTATTTTTTAAAGGTTCCCCTTTAAGGGTCCGAGAACCACAGCTCTAACGCATCACTAAACAGTGTTTTTTAATTGAAGGACGGCCAACTGATGATCACAAGCCTTAACTAGTCTATCTGGATTCACACACATCAAAATAGTGACATTGGTGAAGGTAAGTGCCTTTCATGCCGCATGGCTTTCACAGACTTTTGAGGAGAGGTTTCCCAGATTGTGTTCTCCACAGGCCCAATATAATATTTCTATACTTGAAATAATGGATTCTGCAGTCTCCGGCACATTGCTATGCTCTCACACAGTTGTTGCTACACGCTCTGGAGTGCTTCAGCAATGTGTATTTGGCAACACTGTCAGTTGGTGAAGCCTGCGGAAGGGTTAGGCAATCAAATCTCTAATATTAATACGTGTGACCTCAGATTCTCGGAAGAACTATTTTGTACAGAGAGGGATACGCTACAATAACAGGATACAGCCAGATTACACATTTACAGATAAAGGAATACATTCTTTCTGCAAGAAAAGAATAAATCATGGTATCAGACCAAGAGCTTTAAAGTGGACCTGTCACCCAGACTCAAAAATCTGTATAATAAAAGTCATTTTCAAACTAAACATGAAATCCAATTTCTATTTTTTACTAAAGCATTCATAGCTGCGGTAAGCTCATTTAAAAATCTCAGCTGTCAATCAAATATTGTCTGCCCCTCCTCTATGCCATGGGCGGGACAGACAATTACTTTC
The DNA here is from genome assembly GCA_038501925.1 of Xenopus petersii. Taxonomy (NCBI): domain Eukaryota; kingdom Metazoa; phylum Chordata; class Amphibia; order Anura; family Pipidae; genus Xenopus; species Xenopus petersii. The sequence goes on from CM076688.1 coordinate 27,648,478, forward strand.
ACTTTCCATTCAGCACTTCCTAGATGTCACTGCTCTCCCCACATTCCCCCATTCTCTTCACCATTTAATTGTGTAACCAATGCATGGGGATGGACATCAGATTCCCCCATTCTGGTGCACAAACAATATTCTGAGCTGATGCAAGGCTTGCCTTAATAACAGTGTCCACAAAATGGCTGCTGCCTGCTTGCTATAATTATGAGTTTCCAGACTGAAGGAAGCAAGATTCAAATAATTTATACAGTGTAATTAAAGTTAATTTTGCTTGAATAATGTGATAAAATAGGATTTTGAATAATTTTTGTGGGTGACGGATCCCCTTTAAATGATGTGTTATTTCAGGGGCACTGCGATGAGGAGCGATGGCTCCTGACAGAAAAGCCGCTGGTGTTATTAGCACTAGAAATATTACCTGATAAATCTTTAGCGAATTAACAGACATATCCTCTATCTGAAGAAGGAAATATAGACCGTTGATGAAACGTATTTCTTGGCAGTAGTCGTGCTGTGTCTTGTTTTGTGCACGCCCAGAGACATGAGTGATATTTTTCTATTGTTTATCCTACCTAAGCATTAAAACATCTGTAATCTTAGCAGTTTCACTGAAACAAGAGAGCTTGCTCATGGTTAAGAAAGCCTTTAAATTGTGTTGTGTGGCTGATTCATTTATTTAAAATATTAAAACTGGATTAAATAAATTGAAATTTTCAGTAGCCTTAGTCCTATGCTCAGTATATTGTTTAAATTTATAGCAGAGCATATCGTTATCAGTGACTGGCTGTGTCTGGCTGTAAGCTTGCAGTCTCTGTACAGGTATGGGATCCGTTATCAGGAAAAGGCCATCTCCCATAGACTCCAGTATAATAAAATAATCCAAATTTTTAAAAATGATTTCCTTTTTCTCTGTAATAATAAAACAGCATCTTACACTTGATCCAAAAAATATATACCCAATCCTTATTAGAAACAAAACCTATTGGGTTTATTTAATGTTTACATGGTTTTCTAGTAGACTTAACGTATGAAGATCCAAATGACAGAAAGATCCGTTATCTGGAAAACCCCAGGTCCCAAGCATTCGGGATAAAAGGTGCCATACATGTACTAAATATTTCTCATTTCAATGCCAACTAAGGTATCAGAGCTATTGGTGTCCCTCCTTTTGGCAGCTGGAATTTCAGGATTTTGCAGAATACACAGTGCTTAGCCTGCTGAAGTGGAACAAGTACTACGTACAATTCCAGACTGGAGAGAAAGGTATATTGACAGAGCAAGCCTTCTCCCATAGGAACAGACATAGCAATAACAGAGATTGAAAAGTCTTTTCTAGAAATTATTCAAAATATGTCAGAGTTAACAATGATCTGAAAAGGGTCTAAACAGAAAAGGCGTAACTAAGTTAATGGCAAAAAACTAAAATTAAATGAAAAGAAATATTGCTGTGCAAAAATACTATTTTTAGATTTAGATTAGATTTCGTAGGTAAGACTTTTGGGCAAATTTACAAATCTCCGAAAATTTGCCAACGAAGGCTTCACATCTCAACACTTCGCCAGGTGTAGATTCGCCAGGACAACGCAAATTCACTAAAATCCGAAGTTGCGCCCAGGGCGCCGAATACAGACGAAGTCGCACTAAAGTTACTACGCCAAGCGAAGCGAAGTTGCGCTAGCGTTGCCTAATCTGTATATGGTGGAAAGTTAAAGTTGAATGGACGTATATGTTGCAGCAAATACAAGGTACTACACAAGCCTGGGAACCTTAATAAAATAAAATAGAGATGTTATATTGCCCTACACATGAGCCCAGTGTATAGTTTATGTGCCATATTTTAGGAAATATAGGGGGGAAGCCGGTTACCCAAGTTTTACGCTCTTTTGCAGCCTATCACCCTGAAAAACTAGCGTTTTTGGGACTTTGGGAAAATTTCTCAACTATTTTTTGAGGAAGTCCTATCTACTCTATTGCACTTCGCCTGATCTGAGGTGGCGAAGGCAAGTCTGGCACAAGAGGTAACGTTCAGTAAAATCCGCATCTTAGTAAATTTGCGTAGTTACGTCCATTTGCCAGAGCGCAATTTGGCCAGGCATTAGGGAGTGAAGTACCACTAGAGTCTATCGCCTTCCCTAGCGAAGTTAAGCCTGCGCCATTGTAAATCGCGAAGTAACAAGATGATGTCATGCTAGTGAATTTTCGCTAGCGTTAGTTATTTTGCCTCTTAGTAAATTTGCACCTTTATCTGAACCCCAAACTGCTGTGCTGCAACAGAACGCAACAGCACGAGATTTTGTGAGATTCTAAAAAATCTTGTCCCCTCTGCTGTAAGTCAGCTCATATATATATATATATATATATATATATATATATATATATATATATATATATATATATATATATATATATATATATATATATATATATATATAAAAATATATATTAGGGATGCACCGAATCCCAACCCTAATTTGCATATGCAAATTAGGGATGGGAAGGGGAAAACATTTTTTACTTCCTTGTTTTGTGACAAAAAGTCACGTGATTTCCCTCCCCGCCCCTAATTTACATATGCAAATTAGGATTCGGTTCGGCCGGGCAGAAGGATTCGGCCGAATCCGAATCCTGCTGAAAAAGGCCGAATCCTGGCCAAATCCCGAACTGAATCCTGGATTCGGTGCATCCCTAATATATATATACAAACAGCAAAAAGGGGTCCACACTCTCAGGTCTTAAAAATGTAAAAAAGTTTTATTGTAAATATCAGCCAATTTGTCTATGTTCCCGCCAACTCTTGTATTTAAGGCATTCATGTAATCCTTTAGACACTTTGAGAAAGGCCTCAGAGGAGGCCGAAAAGTTAGTCTGGTATTTACAATAAAACTTTTTTACATTTTTAAGACCTGAGAGTGCGGACCCCTTTTTGCTGTTTGTACATTGAAATTTTAGATACTGCACCCAGGCAATTTAAATCTCCAATAGACTCCATTTTATCCAAATAATCCAAATTTTTAAAAATGATTTCCTTTTTCTCTGTAATAAAAAAACAGTAGCTTGTACTTGATCCCAATCATTATTGGAAGCAAAACCAGCCTATTGGGTTTATTTAATGTTTAAATGAATTTCTAGTAGACATAAGGCATGAAGACCCAAATTACGGAAAGATCCGTTATCCAGAAAACCCCAGGTCCCGAGCATTCTGGATAACAGGTCCCATACCTGTTTATATATTTATATATAAATATATATTAGATGTTTTTCTTTTCCTGCAAGGAATCAGGCCAATCACTTCATCAGCTTCACTTGCAATTAGAAGATCAGTGCTTACCTTGCATGCTGACATACACAATGGCAGAGACCACACATATTATTGATGCCAGCAAGACAATCAAAACAATCAGGTAACTGCGCAGAATGGCTCCTCCAACACAATCAAAATGCCCTTTGTGGACAAAATAAAGCACTAACATTCCGATCCACCTGAAGGAGAACAAAAAAAAATTACATTAAAGTAGACCTATTATGTAAAACACAAGAATGTACCAGTACATCAAACTCTTTTAGATGTAGAAGGAATGTGCTTTAAAATGTTCTGTATCTGGTTACTTTATTGAAAATTTCTGCAAAAGCCCTACTAGTCCCGCCCATCAGTTTCACTTCCTGCTGCCTCCTTTCCCAGGCTGTGCAGGGGAGCTGGTGGCACTCTGTACATTGCACTGTAGGACAGGAACCAATCAGCTGCTAGGCTGACCTGATAGGGAACTGAAGCCTGTCTTTGCTTGTGTGACTGCAGGGCTGTGATTGGCTGTCCCCCCTCCTACTGTGCTTCTGGTAGGGACCGTTTGGACACGCCCACCCCTCATTTGCAACACAGACAGGGACCACTGAACTTCTATAGGGAGCTCCAGTAAAGGGGCCATTTTTAAAGACAATATTAATTTACAGCTAAAAGTAAAACCAGCACCATAATCTATACATTATTGCCTACAAAATTAGGGTTTTCATCCTATATGCCTCCTTTAAAGGCATAAAAAATATTTTCCTGCAGAATCCACATCAAATCACAAATATGGTGCAACTTTTCAAATACCAATGCACTTGCGTTTGGGGCCCTTTGAAAACATAATGCACTCCAATGAATAAATACATAAAACATCCGAGAACGCTCACGGCAAAGGCCATCCTTATAATGAGATCTAATAGAAATGGATTAGTCTTGGTATAAGACAGAATTATAGCTGTGTAACTGGATCTATGCAGGTCAATATTTCTTTAACTGACTGTAGGTGTAAAAAATACTCGCCCCATTTGAGGAGCTGCCGGCTGTAATTCTGGTAAGAAACACTGCATTATGGGGGATGAGAAAGCATGAACCTCTGTACCGATAGTTTGCACTTCAGATGGAGCACTACTATGATATTAGTCCATATAGAAATATATTTGACATAGACTTGTATTTATTGTTAAGGCATTTATATACTTAGGTCCAACTGTTTAACTGAAACAGGGCAATAGCTCTGCAGAAAACAATGTTTTTTGCTCTTACACAGGTGGATACAGGTGTCAAATTGCATTCAAGGCTCACTAAAGAACTACAGACCTATATCATACAAAACAGGACAATCGTAGCCAATAAATCCTGAGAACTGGTTGGAGAAACACTTAACATCATTAGCCTTGGCACCTTCAGAAGAAATTATATATATATATGTATTTATTTACAACATTTTGTTCATTATGACTTCCCAAATAAATTACCTTGTGCAGATTTTGAAAACACTGTTCAAAAGATTATTTTTTTCATTTCTTATATTTTTATTAACTCAAATGGGATTGGGCCTGCATGGTAGTACAGGTATAGGATCCCCTATCCGGACACCAGTTATCCAGAAAGCTTTGAATTATGGAAAGGCCATCATTTATAAAGTCCATTTTAAGCAAATGATTCACATTTCTAAAAAGGTTTTTTATTTTCCTCTGCAATAATAAAACAGTACCTTGAACAGGTATGGGGGATCCATTATCCAGAATGCCTGCAACCTGGGGTTTTCTGGATAAATGATTTTTCCAGTAATTTGGATCTTCATACCTTAAGTCTACTAGAAAATCAAACATACAACCCTAGGCTGGTTTTGCTTCCAATAAGGATTAATGATATCTTAGTTGGGATCAAGAACACAGTAATGGTTTATTATTACAAGGAAAAGGCAAATCATTTTTAGAAAGTTGGATTATTTGGATAAAATGTCTATGGGAGATAACCTTTCCATAATTCTGAGCTTTCTAGATAACAGATTTCCAGATAACAGATCACTCGATATTAACAAAGCTAAAAAAATCTATTGGTGGCAAAACAATCCTGTGTAATGATTTTTAACAAACTTAAGGAATGAATATGTAAGATCCCTTATCCAGAAAACCCCAGGTCCCAAGTATTCCAGATAATAGATCCTATACCAGTATAATACATAGGGGCAGATTTATCAAGGGTCGAATTTCGAAGTAATGGGAGTTTTTTTGAACTCCCATAACTTCGAAATTTGAATGAAAAGACAGGCCGAAATTTATTAAAATTTTTTTTTTTTCTGCGGGTGAATAGGCCGTATTTGTTAGAATAGTTTGAATTGAAGCAATACCGTATTCAATCAAATTTGATTCGAAGTTTTTAAAAAAAAAAAAACCTTCGAATTTTCAAAGTCCACCAGTTGACTCCAAGTAGGTTCTAGGAGGTCCTCCATAGGCTAAGACAGTAATTCGGCAGGCTTTAGATGGTGAATGGTCAAAGTCAAATTTTTAAAGAGACAGTACATAAATAAATTTCGATATTCAAATTGAATTTGGACTATTCCCTAGTCGAAGTACACAAAAAATAGCTTGAGATAAGAATTATTTTACTTAGAATTTTCACTTCGACCCTTTATAAAACTGCCCCATAAAGTCACGTTACACAAAAATCTAACTATTGCAGAATAAAAATATAAAAATGTGGGGGAAAAAGTTGCTGAAATTCAACATGTCGTTAAAGGGATGTTTCACCTTTAAGTTAACTTTTAGTATGTTAAAGAATGGCTAATTCACAGCAACTTTTCATCTGATCATTATTTAATTTGTATATGTTTATTTAATTTTTATAGTTTTTCTTAAATTATTTGCCGTCTTCTTCTGCTGCTTCCCAGCTTTTAAATGGGTGGGGGGGGCTACACATGTATTACTATTGCCAATTTTTATTTACTCCTCTTTTTGTTCAGTCCCTCTCCTATTCCAGTCTTTTATTCGAATCAATGAAGGGTTGCTAGGGTAAACCTAGCAACCTGAAAATGCATACTGCAGAGCTGCTGAATAAAAAGCACAATAACTGAAAAACCACAATGAAAACCAAATTGCAAATTATCTCAGAATATAACTCTATGTCATACTACAAGTTAAAGCAAAGGTGAACAACCCCTTTACACAAGTAATAAAGGAAAGCAGAGTGAAACACAGGGAGAGGATACATGACTCCCTTCAGTCTCTGCCCCAGCAGCAGAGCTTACAATCTAGAACACTATCTGCTTTAATTGTAAAACTAATGAGATGCTACAAAGGAACCCCAATAAGTGATTGGAAATTAAGTGAGAAATGAGGCGATTTGTGTCCAGCCAAACTGCAACTCCCAGCAGCCCCTGACATGTATTGTCTTCTAGTGATGCAGGGAGTGAACGTGTTGGGAAAGCCGCAGAACATTAGGCTTATTAGGCAATAAGAATAGAGGAAAGCTGTGTAAGCGGCTGCTAAGCGCACACACACGGCAATACTTACCAGATCAGCCTGATAAACAGCTCAAAGGCTCCGGGAAACACCAGGTCATCACTGGCTATAGCCCAGCGCCTGGCGAACAGCAACAAACCCGGCATCTTGCTCTTTAAGTGCGTCTCTCCAGTCAGTTGCTGCGACTGAATAGATCACATAGCGTTCCCTCGCTGTCACCGAGACAGCCTAGCGCCCAGTTCCTTGCTGTCATCCGTGACATCACCGATCACGTGACTGCTCTGCAAACCGGAAGTGCGGTGCAACCGGAAAGCTGCGTTCCAGGGCAATGATTACAGTGAAGAATTAAAAACAGGGCAGGTTTGCCAATTTGGTGGTTTTTCCAGTCAAATTAGGCTACTAAGTTAAAGCCCATGCTGGTTTTAAAAGTACAAACTAGCCAAGGTATGGATTTCAAGTTTGTTGTTTGGAAACCAGCCAAAGTTTGTTTCTTGCCCTAATGTGCCAAGCCTGTGTCTCCCAATGCATGTTGGGTAATGTAGTTTTTGTTGAACAATTTGCCAAGACTACAATACCCAGCATGCAATGGGACTGACTTGTGTAGAAGTCGGGAGTTATCAGATTTTGGGCTCTGTACCTAGGGTTGCCACCCGGCCGGTATTTTACCGGCCTAGCCGGTAAAACACCTGCCAAGGCCGGGGCCGGTATTACAAATTTACTGGCAATGTAGCTGCCGGTAAATTTGTAATACCCTTTAAAAGATCCCCTCGGCCCACCCCCAATCCCCTGTAAACTTAGCTTGTCCTTCGGTTTTTGTCCCCTTTGCATCACAACCCGCCCCTTTGATGTCACACCACGCCCCTTTTTGTACCCGCCACCCACCAGCCGGAAAAAAAATGTGCAAAAGGTGGCAACCCTATCTGTACCCCAGTCTCCCGTCATTCTTAAGCATTCTCACATTTTCTGGTGATTTTCCTCAATTTTAACTAGTTTTGGGGCAAAAATCTGCTGGACCCCAAAATGTCTAGAGGTTGATCTGTTTTACCAATATTTATCGAAATTGTATATGTATTAGGCCGAATGGGGCCCTATACCTCCTGGGCCTCCCTCTGTAGTTTCCCCCTCGTGACGGGCGAATCTGTCCCATTTTACATCATGGAAAAATCTGCGAAAGTGAAAATTTGAAAAAGGCGTATTTTCACATCTATTCATTTATTTTCAGACTTTGTTTCACCCCACCTATTTTGCTATTTTTGGGCTACTTTTGAAGTGCCTCTTGGCTGGTTTTGGGCTGGTTTTGTAGCCGACTTTGGCTGGTTTGGAAAATTAGACCTGGCAACCCTGACAAAGTGCCATTAGACGTGCTGCTGGGTCAGGAATAATGATCTCGGCTCAGGCACATTTTGCTCTAGAGTCAGCACGTCATACTGGGCTTAAAATGTAGTATAACGTGCCATGCTTAGGCCGTGCCTCATGATGAGAAAGACTATTAAAGAACTGGTGGATTATTATGTATCTTTTTGTTTTATTGTGTCTAAAGTAAATATCTTAAAGGGTTTGACATTAAATTAACTTTTAGTAAAAGGTAGAGAGCAATATTCTGACACAATTTGCAATTGGTTTTTCGTTTTTTACTATTTGTGGTTTTTGAGTTATTTAACTTTTTATTCAGCAGTTCTCCAGTTTGTCATTTCAGCCAAATTACCCTAGCAACCATGAAGTGATTTGAATAAGAGACTGGAACGGGAGAGGCCTGAATAGAAAGATGAGTAATAAAAACTTACAATAACAATAGATTTGTAGCCTTACAGAGCATTTGTTTTTTTTAGATGGGGTCAGTGACCCCCATTTGAAAGCTGGAAAGGATCAGAAGGGGGTTGTTCAAAATTAAATCAACTTTTAGTATTATGTAGACAGTGATATTCTGAGACAGTTTGCAATTGGTTTTCATTTTTTATTATTTAGCTTTTTATTCAGCAGCTCTCCAGTTTGCCATTTCAGCCATCTGGTTGCTAAAGTGCAAATTACCCTAGCAACCATACATTGATTTGAATAAGAGACTGGAATATGAGTAGGAGAGGCCCGAATAGAAAGAAGAGTAATAAAAAGTAATAATAGATTTGTAGCCTTACAGAGCATTTGTTTTTTTTAGATGGGGTCAGTGACCCCTATTTGAAAGCTGGAAAGGGTCAGAAGAACAAGGCAAATAATTCAATAACTATACCTTATAACTTAAAGGCAAACCACCCCTTTAAACTCTGTGCATTGCTCTCTGGCCATAGGAACACTGAAACATCGCTGTGCGTATAATCTATTTAAAAAAACTGGGACATTTCAAGGAGCGGACATTTAGGGGCAGACGTATTAAGGGTCGAATATCGAGGGTTAATTTACCCTCGATATTCGACTTGCGAATTAAAATCCTTCGACTTCGAATATCGAAGTTGAAGGATTTTTCGAACGATTCAAAGGATTTTAATCCATCGATCGAAGGATTATTCTTCGACCAAAAAAAGATAGCCAAGCCTCTGGGGACCTTCCCCATAGGCTAACATTGACTTCGGTAGCTTTTAGGTGGCGAACTAAGGGGTCGAAGTTTTTTCTTAAAGAGACAGTACTTCGACTATTGAATGGTCGATTAGTCGAACGGTTTTTAGTTCGAATTGTTCGAGTCGTAGTCGAAGATCGAAGTAGCCCATTCGACGGTCGAAGTAGCCAAAAAAACACTTCGAAATTCAAAGTATTTTTTCTTCTATTCCTTCACTCAAACTTAGTGAATGGGCCCTTTATAGTAGTAATAAAGCTGGTTTAGAATAGACCCTGTTAGTAAATCCCATACACATTTATTAGTGATTGAACTAAGCAATTTAGAAAGATTCCTAACAGTAATGTCTCCTTTTTTTCCCTTACATGTCAGGAAAATGTTTCAAAGCAGACAAGCTGGATGTGTTTGACTTCTTTGCTCTGTGGAACAAATTCATTTTCAGTAGGGTGTTAGTGCTCACTGTGAGTTAGAGCATCATTAAAGGCTACTGTACCATTATAATGAAAATAATATGTTGAGTAGAGCTCTTCCAGATGACATAGATTATAGCTCTAATCCTTATCAAATTGAAAGAGTTGATGGTGGCCCTGCAGTACGAAAATGCCATTTTTGTGGCCCTAGGTGTTACTCATTATTTATTTATAATTTATATATAAGCGATAAGTGTGTTTATACCAAACATACACTTGCCCATTGATACAGAATATATAGAATGTATTTCATGTACAGTAGAGTTTAAGATCAAAAAGGAGTCTTTGATCTCTTACATCTAAGAGATGCAATACACAAGGTGTGGGGTTGGGCAAGTTCAAGAGTCAGCAAAGTGCCAAGTATATAGCATTTTTCAGGTGGCAATGGCATATAGTGTGTAGGATAGATAAAACAAGCTTCTCTAAATTAATTAAATTAAATGAATTATATTTTAGTTTGGATCAAATACAAGCTACTGTTTTATTATTAAAGAGAAGAAGGAAATCATTTTTACAAATCTGGATTATTTGATTATAATGGAGTCTATGGGAGATGTTCGTTCCATAATTCATAACATTCTGGATAACGGATCCTATACCTGTAGTGAGATGGTGGCACAGCTGAGTTCTCTGCTATCCCTGCTTGTGCTACACACAGAGAGCAGTTAGATACAGTAATAATACAGTACCAACACACAGACAAAGGGGGCAGCACAAGACTACTGATAAAATAATGCCTTTCACCAATAATAATTCAACAATAAAGTTCCAGTAGAGATAAAGATTTGCAGTTACTTCTTATAATGGTTTATGTTTTTTTTTTTTTTTTTTTTTAAATATGTTTTTATGAAACTTCCAAAGCGTATAAAGTAATTATACAAACAAAAGGTAGAGTTTGGAGGTAAAGGTATATAAAACAAAATAATAAATTCCATACTCAAATACGTTTCTTAGCAGTTTCTAGAAATGTTTCTAACCATACTTTCAAATACATTATCACTTAGGGATATTATCTTTTTTTTTAAATCTCTTTTGTTTTTCAAAAACAGATGCATAGACAGAGAATAATGCAAACATCATTTTCAGTACAAAACATTTCAACTGCTTCACATCAGTACAACTTCATTCAGTATAACATATATCAAGGCATAGTTTCACTCGAGATTGTAGAAACACATTCCATGGGGCCCAAATTTGTGTATGTTTTTCTACCCTGTCTACTAATAAAGCCGTTAAATACAGTATGATTGCAATTACAGTATGAACATCTATAGTATTCTGCAGCCAGTGTTTCGCTAAATTAGTTTGAGCGGCAGCTAAGATTTGTCCCATCAAGGTATTCTGGAGTTTCGTGAGGACTTTGGATGGGCAGGCTAAAAGAGTCGTAGTGGCATCAGGGACTATATGTGTATGAAATACTCGCTCAAGTAAGCTATAAACTTCTGCCCAATATTGCTTTGCCACAGGACATGTCCACCAGATATGTAGATAACCCCCAACTGCTGTACAGCCCCTGAAGCAAGAATTTGGAGTGGAAGGATCAAAGCGATGTTTCCTTGCTGGTGTGAGGTGCCAACGCATCAGTACTTTATATGTAGATTCTTTAATGGCAGTATTAGGGGATATTTTGGAAATAGTGTTCCAGATTAGTGACCATTCTTGCTGAGATATAGAACGCCCCAAATCTTTCTCCCAATCTAGCATATATTTAAGGAGCTTTTCCACATCTGCGGAGACTAAATATTTATATAGTAAAGAAATAGTACCTTTCAGTTTCCCAGCCCGTTGAGAGCAGGTTTCCAACAGAGTTGGAGGTCTAGACTTGAAGGATGGGTCAATAGAATGAATGAAGTGCAGTAACTGCGAATATCTATAGGTTTCGCTCTCTGGCATAGATTTTACAAATTGTAAATACTGAAATGATTTAATACCTATAGTCAATAACATATCTTGTATTCTATTGATGCCATTTGCTTGCCACCATTGAAACGCCGGAGTAGCGTAGCCAGGGAGAAAAAGCGGGTTATTATGTAACGGAGTGAGAATACTATGAGATCCGGCCGGTTGGAATTTCCCTCGACTGTCATGCCATAACCTAATGGTGTGTTTCAGCACAGAGCTAATTACGGGGACAGACTTAAGTTGTGTCTTATCTGCCCATAAATAGAATGACAGGTCCGTGGGATGTGCTAAAAGTGTCTCCAACTGGACCCATCTGTTCTCATGAGGTGGTAGATGCCATTGTGTGGTCTGGGAGATCCTCGCAGCCTTATAATACAACAATAAATTAGGTAAGCCCAGGCCGCCTTGTAGTGGAGGCCTGTACATAGTCCTCTTGTTTATACGTGGTGGTTTGTGGGCCCAAATGAATTTGTTAATTTTAGTTTGAAGGTAATTAATATCTTTTATCCTAATCGCCACAGGCAACGTGCGAAACCGATACAAAATTCTGTTGTACTAAGGTCATTTTTACTGAGTGGATTCTCCCAAACCACGATATAGTGTATCGAGAACACTCTTCAAGGTCTTTAGCTAATTTCTTAATTAGGTTGGGATAATTACATTTGTAGAGTGACGTGTATACCGGCGTAATATTAACCCCTAAGTACTCAATGAAGGAATGTCTCCAGATAAATGGGAAATTGAGTTCCAACTGTTTAATTACATGTTTAGGGGTGTTTAAAGGTAACGCCTGAGATTTAGAAATGTTCACAGTCAAACCTGATACGCAAGAAAATTTGTCCAGTAATAGAAACAAATTGGGTAGAGAAGTTTGGGGTTTGGTAATCGTAAGGCAAATATCATCCGCATAGAGGCTAACTTTAAATTCCGTATTTTTAATTCTAACACCCCCAATATTTTGGTCCTGCCTAATCAACTGGGCTAGCGGCTCTACTGCTAGAGCAAATATCAATGGGGAAAGGGGACAACCCTGGCGCGTACCTCGCAGGATTGGAAAAGTGGAAGAAAGGAGTCCCATGCACTTAATTTTTGCCGTAGGCGTGGAATAGAGAACCCTGATCATGTTAATAAAGTTACCCTTAATGCCGAATAGTCGAAAGACATGACAGATGTGCTCGATCGATGAGAAGAAGATCCGGATTGTACTCTGGTAGGAGTTTAGAAAATAAGATGGTAAAAATTTCGTGGACATCAGTATAAGATTCCGGAACATATCGTATGCGTACATTATTACGCCGAGATCGGTTCTCTAAATCCTCAATGTGTGATTCCATAGATTCAATAGTGTGATGTAGAGCAAGGACATCAGATTTTAAAGAGCCTTGTTCCATTATTAAGGCATTATGGTCAGCTTCCAAATCGTTAACTCTCATGCCAATAGTAGTAATTTCCTTAGTTAAATCAGTGACAGTCTTTTGCAGTTCGGTTTGTAGAAAGGATTGCATTTTCAAGAAAAGGGCATCAAGTCCATCAGATAAATCCGTCTTCGTAAGGCAATGAGCATGGGTTGGTGCTGTCGATTGTGAGGCCTCACTGGACTGGGAGGATGCCATTGGAGAGGAAGTCGTGTCACTTTGATGTTTAGTTTCTTTTTTCACGTAGGAAGTTAAGTCTTTTTGGGTATGTTTTGCACGTCCTCCAGTCATTGTAGTATAGAGGTTATGTCACACAAGGAGTTACGTAATAGCTGTCGTACCTGTCTAATTGAGTGCTGCAGGGCGTAGCTTACGGAGTCACATGTCTCACATGCTATACCCCATCACTGAACTTCGAAGGGGGGTGGCATAGCAAATCGTTAGTGAATGGTGGCGACCCAATAAGTAATGTGAGCACGGATAGGTGTGCCTGAAGAGGTGGATTTCCCCTTTAATAGTATTGGCCGTGCTTACGCAGAGTCTCTCAATATGCGTGTATCAATTGCCTGGGCACAACAAAGTACATGGAGGGGTGGATTTCCCCTTTAATAGTATTGGCCATGCTTACGCAGAGTCTCTCAATATGCGTGTATCAAGTGCCTGGGCACAGCAAAGTACATGGAGGGGAATGCCTCGTGCTTGTAAGGCCACAATGTGAGCTACTCAGCGTAGTGTAAAGATGAGTGATTATATAGTGCGCAAAACAGAGGCGCCAAATACTTCCTGGGCCTCAAAAATAGCAATATGTATAATAGAGTATCAGCGGCTCCGTAACGTAGGAAATAGCAACCCCACTGTTGCTCTTGGAATATCAGTGCAGGGTACTGTGACTGAATGACAGTTGCTGCATAAGGGTTAGCAGTGAGCTGTGTAATGGCCGTAGCCTGGGAGAGTCATATGCGTTCCAGCTTGAAACGCTGCCAGTATGGGGTTCCCGGAGCAGCTCGGAGTTCAGAAGAGACTATGGGAAGTTAGCTTACCGCTCCCGCAGGTAAATCCCTTGGCAGTCTAGTGTCGGCACCGACCTTGTAGTGCGTGGATCTCTGGATTGTCAGTAATGGCGCCTCGTGGCTGAGGCCTCACCATGTGCTTCACGGATCTAGCACCGCGCAGCCCTTCCTTGTAGCTCCTTTCTTCAAAGTAGGCCCTGGCATTTTAAGTACACAGAGGCCCAAACAGCACCCCACCGGCCCATAATGGGGGTGTGACATAAAGCATCCTAATTATCAGACTTTATCTGTCTGTCTGCTGTAGGGCTGCTGTATGTTGGGAATTTAAATGGCACTAGATCATATGTACTTGTGACCCTCTTGTAGACTAGTATGTAGGGAGCAGTTGCAGCTCTACTGAAACACCACAAGGGGGCAGCCAGGACTAAAATGCCCATGAAAAGTACAGTGCTCCTCTGCATACATACAAGAGCCCTATGACAAAGGAAAATACAGTTGAACCCCCATTTTACATTTTTCAGGGGACCAGAAAAAATTACGGGAAATCCAGGAAAATTTAATAAAGTGTACTGAAAAGATATAAACATAGGAGTCTGTTTTACTTTGAGATACAATATTTACTGTGTTAATAAAAAGGGTTAAACATTGCAGCATTAATGTTACACTGTGGGGGGCATGTGCAAGACTCTCTGTCAGTCACATACACAACCTAAAGCAATAAGTAATTGGTGCAGGACTGTATAAGGGGCAGACTAATTGGAATTGACCATTTACAGGCAGAACCATGGCAAAATAAATATTTGATTAGTATTTTAAACCTCTTTATTTCACAAATAATAACAATATTCGTAGAGTAATAAAAGCAGCTTTTGGGTACATCAGGACAAAATGTTGATGTAAAATCTGGGAAAACATAACTTAAAATCAGGGAAATGCACCCATTGAAATGCATTATAAATTGGTGGGACCACAAATAAAAAATGTAAAATTTGGGAAAGGTTTAAATCAGGGTACCTAAAATCGAGGTTTCACTGTACTCATCAGTGTCGGACTGGCCCACAGGGATACCCGGAAAAGTCCTGATGGGCCAAGGTGTCAGTGGGCCCTTATGCTGCTAGACACGAGTCCTATTTAATGGCCATTCTCTATTTCTATGAGAACAAAGAGGCTAAATAGATGGAATAATAGATTAAAGTATGTAAAGAGAAGAGACTAGGAGAATAGAGGTTGAGCGAGGAGAGGAATAATAGTAGTACTGAGAGTGGGCCCCTGGTCTAAGATTAATTGGTGGGCCCCTAGTCAAAGGTTTTTGGGTGGGCCCCTGGTGCCCCAGTCCAACACTGGTACTCATTAATACAAGGCTGTAGCCACATTTTTCCATATGAGGAAGGTAGAAGTGATGGCAAATAATAAGCATTTAGAACACTGGGAATTGTTTTAATATTCTGTCTGCTGTAGGGCTGCTGTATGTTGAGAATTTAAATGGCACTAGATCATATGTACTTGTGTCCCTCTTGTAGCCTAGTACAATGGAACCTCAATTTTACATCCCATAATTTGAAGTTTTCCCTCATTTTACATGGTTCCACCTATATATTATGTATAATACTTTTCCCTGATTTTACATTTTCCTGGATTTGACACCTTTTTTTTGGTCCCCTAAAAAATGTAAAATGGGGGTTCTATTGTACGTAGAGAGCAGTTGCAACTCTGCTGGCACACCACAAGGGGGCAGCCAGGACTAAAATGCCCATAAAAAAGTACAGTGCTCCTCTGCATACAACAAGAGCCCTATGACAAAGAAAAATACTCATTAATACAAGGCTGTAGCCACATTTTGCCATATGAGGAAGTTAGAAGTGATGGCAAATAACAAGCCTTTAGAACACTGGGAATTGTATTAATATGTTATGATGATGAACTAAGAAATGTATCATATTACAAAATTCATTCTGAATATGCAAATCATACAGAGAAAAAATGGAGCACATGTAATGCAACATCATTATCCAAATACTTTATTATGAAAAAAAAAGCCCTTGCTTAACTTCCCACTATAGATGCCAAATATACAGGCCTAGGATTGCCAGGTTAAGACAGTAAAAACTTTTTATATACACTATAATTCCATAAGGCCTCCAATTCATTGGTACTATACTAGATGAAAGGGAGTCTGTGAAAAATCAATGGCACTTCAGTTGAACTGAACCGTATAAGTACGTAAAGGGATTCTGTCACAAGAAAACATCTTATTACAAATTTTTTCAAAAGAGCAAACAGATTTTTCTTATATTTAATTTTGAAATCTGACATTGGGCTAGACATATTGTTAGTTTCCCAGGTGATCTGAGCCATGTGACTTGTGCTCAGATAAACTTCAGTCTTTCTTTACGGCTACTCTGCAAGTTGGAGTGATGTCACCCCCTCCCTTACCCTCCAGCAGCCCATCAGCAGAGCAATGGGAAGGTAACAACAGCTCCCTGATACCTGGATTGATTCTACCATGCATACAGCCTTTGCAAGTCTGCTTCAACTCTCCAGCCACAGGTGAGAGCAAGCATTTATGGGGGGGGGGGAATTATTCTTCAGCAGAACCACAGCAACACTCCTAACCAAGGTTCCCTAAATGATTAATGTGTTTCTAAAGGGGACAAGATCCCTGTCCTGCGTTAAGTACCTTACACATTTTTCATTTTTGGGACACCCTGGCCAATTTTGAATATGGGTGTATGTCCCCGCCTTCCTTAAAATTAATCCTTCTTTGTTGTATAAGAACAGCACTTGCATGAGGTTTAATGCCTTTATTGCAGTCACAATTATAAAGTGTAAATCTGGCCAAACGCCCTTATTGTTTTTTTTAAGGCCACATCAGGGAAACAAGCAGGGGAGATCCAATGCTATCAAAAAGACTAGCATTTATTCGTATATGTGTAAATCAAATGGATCTACATGGCGATATGAGAATGACTTTTTGGAAGCACAGTAACAGAACCTCAAAAAAGATAAAAGAAAACTGATAATTGTTAAGCTGTATTTATTTGCTATAATACGTGCTGAAATGCAGCTTTCCTTAATCAAAATACATATCCAGGCTTGTTATGAAATGTTCTTTTATATGGGGTTATTTAAACTATGAAGGTCTGCTTTCTGGGAACATCCGAGACCTACTTCTTCCAATTTAGATTCTTTTGCAGAGTTGGATGGATTCTAAAGCTCCTCTGCAATTCTTGTTTCTGAAGTAAAGGTACTTTGCTTAATAGTACACCTAAACATACACAGTACTTCAGGGGGGCATTGAGTTAGCAGTTGTTCCAGTACCATTAGGTCAGTGCACTGTCCAAAAGTCTTGACTTCATATGCCTCCATCCACCTATTATAATGGCTGAGAAGGTGATGATAAAAAACTGTGAAGGTTTGCTCAGCTGGACGTTGGATGGTTCGGAACTTTATCCAATGGCTCTCGGGTGTGATTGTATAAAATCTCAAGATTTCTACCTTTACAAAATCATAATCGTATTTGTATTCTTGTGGAACAGATAAGCAGATATCCAGCACTTCTCCTTTCAGTTTGCAACATATGTATTTTACCCAGCATGATTTGGGCAAATTTTGAAACATGCATCTGCACTCAAACAAATCCAGCAACTCCAGAATGTTTTCCTTGTCTGCGACAAAATACTGAAGGAATTCATCAATTTTTCCATCTATCTTGGGCGGTGATGGGCATTTCTTCAGTTTGGGCTGCGAAGCAGTTTCCTGATGTAGATGCATGATTTCATCTGCAATTTTGGCAGCCTGATATGGTGTACAGCCCTTTTCATTTTGAATCTTTTCCCGAACTTCAGCCGGGCACTTTTGAAGCAACTGTTCTAACACTAGAGTCTTATAGCAGTCCTTGAATTCTTTTATGTTAGAGGTGTTCATCCATCGCTCATAGCGGTACTGGAGTCTCTGGTAAAAGCTGGAGAACATTTCTTCTGTTTTACGTGCCATAGTTCGGAACCTGACGCGGTGGATCTCTGGTTCAGCACCATATGGTTTCAGCAAGGCTTCTTTTATGATTGTGTAATCACAGAAGGCATCCACAGACACGTCACAGTAGCATCCTATTGCCTTGTGTTTGAGTGTGTCAGGCAGATAAAAGACCCATTCTGGCTCCGGCACATTGCACATAACACAGAGTTGCTCAAAATTCAGCAGGACCCAATCAATATCTTCACTTACATCTTGGAAGTGAGGGAAATGATCATCAGAAAATGGTGGTGATAATGAACCACTCTTACTGTAGCAAAGCTGCATCTGGGCCATCTCCAACGCAGCTTTTCTGTTATGTCTTCTGTCTTCTGTCTTGTCTTCTATTAGACTTTTGTGCCTCTGTTTTTGTGCTTCTACAGTTTGCTTAAAGACATCGCTTGATAGCCTAAGAAACATCTCACTCTGCAGTAATATGGCCTCACTTCCTAGTATACCTGAATGTCTGTGGACCAATTGGTCTATTAAGGCAACTACCTGCAAGGGATGTCCAATGTATACAGTCTGATGGCAGTTAAATTTGGGAATCTCTAGAGACTGTGCTGCTTCTTGGATTTTGTTGGTTAATACCTCTGCACTGCTGACTGAAGTCCTATGTTTGAAGCTGTTGCTATCTGAAGTGCTCATTATTCCAAATGCTGCTTGCTATATCTTGCATCTACTGGCTGGCAACTGGATTAATCGTGCTTTGAAAAGCTGTCGGTTAACTCAACTACCAACAGAGCTCAGCTGAAGTACCCACCCTTACTGGGCAATGGATTCTAACAGACACTTCAGGCACCATGTGGTATAACTGGAGAAGGGAACTGAATGGCACAGTGATTTACAGTGGCTCCATACTGATTAGTAATAGACACGACACATATGAATAAGGCTGAAATTTCTACGATTTCTACGATTAGCCTGAGTCAAATACTGAGCGGGGAAGTGATGCCTTATAGTTACATCTGCGTAATGATGAGGAATGGATTATAGGTAAAAAAAGGCCTACAGCATGGCCTTCCTAGGAAAGGGAAATGAAGCACAATTTTTGTCTCTTTGCCTTCATATCATTTATTGCAGCAGAAAATGGCACAAGCATTCAGGGACAACATCTTCCTCAGGTACATCAGTATGACCTACAGTAGTCACGCTGGAGTGAAAACAACTTCAAGTCTTCTAGTAGAAATTCCTACCACCACCATACAGCCCTGTAGGTATAGGTTAAAGAGGTTATTCACCCCTGAGGCATTTTGCAATTGGTTTTAATTTTTTTTTATTTGTGGTTTTTGAATTATTTAGCTTTTTATTCAGCAGCTCTCCAGTTTGCAATTTATGAACAGGAGAGGGCTTGAATAGAAAGATGAGTAATAAAAAGTAGAAATAACAATTCATTTGTAGCCTTACAGAGCATTTGTTTTTTTAGATGGGGTCAGTGACCCTGATTGGAAAGTTGGAAAGAGGCAGAAGAAGGCAAATAATTCAAAAACTGTAAAAAAAGAAATAATGAAGGCCAGTTGAAAGGTTGCTTGGAATTAGCCATTCTATAACATACTAAAAGATAACGTGAAGGTGAACCATCCCTTTAAGCATATCAAGATCATTGCAAAACCCTGCCCTATACTAGAGACTTGCATAGAAGAAGCCATGGGAGGGATCCAGATACCAAGTCAGAGTTTTCTTTTTCTGCTCATACCTTACAAAATAGTTATCAGACACACAAGGTCAAATAAGAAGAATTGAGCAAGTATGAATAGATGATTGACCTAAATGGCCCAGTCAAATCCCTGCTCTCCAGCCACTTAGTCATGTAGCACAAGTGTCATTGAAGCATCCTGAACAACCAGGAGCACATTTTTTATTTAATCTCTGTTACTGATAGCCCCCCCCCCGCCCCAGCCAATGAACACTATTAGCATGGAACATGTACAGAACTCTGTGCTCCAGTCTGGAAACTATCCATTCCCCTAGTGTCAGTGGTAAAGACAAAGCAAGCAAGGACAAAGCTTAAACTTTGCCTTCAGCAATGGCACTAGGGTCATGAGGGTAGCTCAAATTTCATCTCTGACCACTTAGGTGTTGGAAGAAATGGGAAGACATTTAAAGATGGCAGCTGCATTCCTTAGGGGTTACAAAAAGAGTGGAACTTCAAAAAGTAACTAACACTTTTAATACTGACATTAGGGAGGGGTTATTGTCCAATATTTATAGTTATATTGCAAGAAACCTTTTGCCTTTCTTGTTTCTGTTTTTTGGGTCATTTTAACCAGGCCCAGATTTGTGGCAAGGCCACAAAGGCTTGGGCCTAGGGCGGCAAATTATGAGGGTCGGCATCAGGCCCGGACTGGCAATCTGTGGGTTCTGGCCGACCGGGATACCAGGAAAACTCCCGGTGGGCCCAGGTGTCAGTGGGCCCTCATGCTGCTAAACATTTGACCTATTTCATGGCCATTCCCTATTTCTATGAGAACAAAAAGGCTAAATAGATGGACAAATAGAGTATAGTATGTAAAGAAAAGAGACAAGGAGAATAAAGGTTGAGTGCGGAGAGGAAGAAAAATAGTACTAAGAGTGGGCCCCTTGTCTAAGATTAATTGGTGGGCCCCTGGTCAAAGGTTTTTGGTTCTGGCAGAGGGGCTGCCTTAAGATGCCATAGAAAGTCACTATTTAGTGGGCTGATGGGGATCTGATTGGGCCTTTCTGTACTTGGAATACCAGGGCCTATTTTGACTCCCAGTCCAGACCTGGGCAGCATGCCGCCCAACCGCATGTAGCATACCTCCCAACTGTCCCTTTTTGGGAGGGACAGTCCCTCTTTTGACAGCTCAACCTCATTTGTACTGGAAAGTCCCTCTTTTCTATGCACTGAACGGCCAGAAAAAGAAACAAAGTTTCTCACTTAATTGGCTTTTAACAGAGAGCCCAGAACAACTAACAGGTGCAAATAAGATACTTTGTAACAATTTTGAGACACAAAAACACAGTTTAGATAAGGAGAAATATTTTCAAACTTTCATAACCTGCCAAATTTTGTAAAACAAACATGGTAATTACGGGGTGTGGTCAAAAAATTGCTGCGCTACGTGCGGGAAAAAAATTTTTGTCCCTCTTTTTACTTCCAAAATGTTGGGAGATATGATGTAGACGAACACTGGGGAGCTGCGATGTGCGCGTATTCATGGGTGATAGGACCCGGCGGCCAGCTCATGTGCTTGCAGGGGGGGCGTGGCTGCGCGAGTTTCCGGCGGGCGATAGGACCTAGGACCAAAAAAGTAAATATGGCCCTGAGTTTACCTGGCCCTAGCAACTATGGGGCATATTTAGCAAAGAGTGATCTCCACAATTCACTAGAGTGAAATTCTGCCACTCTCCATTCATGCTTCGTTTTCTGAAGGCGACCGAAGTTGCCTCACGAGGAAACTTTGGGCAACTTTGGAAAAAGAATCGCTCCGAGTGCAGTCCCACCGGCGATTTACACTCTAGCCGGCGGTGAGGCATTTAGGGGAGATTAGTCGCCCGAAGAAAAGGCAATTTGTTGCTGGGGTCGAATAATCTCACTAGAATCTTAGCGTGTGTCACCACCTTAATGCTTATCCTTATGATCAATTTCCCAGCCAGGTAGCTAAAAAACATGCAAGCTAGTAACTGGGAAATACAGTATATCAGTAAATCATTTCTTCAGCATTCCTGTACCAAACTCTAACAAGGGAATCCCACACATGGCACAGCCATTGCAGAGTGACAACTTCTTAAAACTTCTTGATCTAAGTCAGCTTGTTTTTTGCTGGCATGTTTGTGTTGTGTAACTTGTGGTTGTGCTGGCGCCAAGAAGTTCTCCTGAGGAGAGGCTCGAAACTCTAGTGGCGGCTTCAGGTATCGCAGTTATTAAAATGAAAGCGTTTGAAGGGAATAACAACTGCTTCCAACCAGACCCCCTTCAGGGAAGGCGGGAACTTCGATTGCATGAGGTGAGATTGTCTCCTTCCCTGAAAATAACCTTCGACTTTTTATTTTTTTAACGTAAAAGTACAAAGCCAGCAGGGGACAAACAAACAGCTGACGTGACACCAGCCACAACCAAACTATCTCGATTGAACTTTGGCCACACTGACTGAAAGTGCTCTCCCACTTCAACGATTGGTCAGTTGCGGAGGTGTGTTCGGCGTGTGAGCCTATCAGAAAGCAGATGAAATGTCTCCGGCAAACCGCCCATTGGTCTATAGGTGACAGGGAATAAAAAGGAAGCTGATGTGGCCACTTCTGTCTCGTCACACCTAGGAGTCTCTGCTGCTACTTCTCTGCTTCTCTCACAGCAGTAAGTACTCTGTCTGGGAAGGAGGGCTTTAAAAAGGGTGTATGGTATGTGCAGAGTATGCGATGTCTGTAGTATGTGCAGTTATTTCTTGTAGGGTACTGTAACAACTTCTGTTTACTTTCTGCACTAAATTGCCAGTTTATTAACCAATTCTCTGTTGTTTATCTACTCTTTACCCATATAGACTTTTTGCATGTTAAAGCAGTTTGAGTTAACCTGTAGTATGATGTAGAGAGAGATATTCTGAGACCATTTGCCATTGGTTTTCATTATTTAGTCATTTAGCTTTTTATTAAGCAGCTCTCCGGTTTGCAATTTCGGCAATCTAGTTGCTAGGGTCCAAACTACCCTAGCAACCATGCATTGAGTTTAATAAGAGACTGGAATATGAATAGTTGAGGCCTGAATAGAAAGACCAGTAAGAAAAAGTTACAATAACTGTAATTGTAGCCTTACAGAGCATTTGTTTTTTAGATGGGGTCTTCTAATAAAAGAAGGCAAAAACTGAAATATAAATACTAGTTGAAAAGTTGCTTAGAATTAGCCATACTATAACATACTCAGGGTAAGGGCATACGCTTAGGTTCGGGGAGATTTAGTCACCAGGCGATAAATCTCCTCTTCTTCAGGCAAATAATCTCCCCGAAAAGCCTTCCTGCCAACTAAAATTTAAGTCGCCATTGGGATGGCACTCAGAGCGCTTCGTTTTCTGAAGTGGCTCGAAGTTTCCTCGTGAGGCTACTTCGGAAAACGAAGCGCTCCTAGTGCCATTTCGGGGAGATTAGTTGCCCGAAGAAGAGTCCATTTATCACGGGCAAATAAATATCCCCGAATCTTATCATGTGCCCTTACCCTAAAAGCTAACTTAAAGGTGAACCACCCCATTAATGCGCATACAGGGGAGCATGCAGGATCTAGACCCTGTTGCTTAACCACAATTTACCTAAATGTCGCAGGATTACAAATCCCAGTTTTCTATAACTAGGGTAAAAGCATGCTGAGAGCTGTAGTCCAACAATAGAACTTTTCGACAGCTCTTCAGAGCCAGCAACTGCATTAAATGAATCCTGCAATGAGAATCCCAGGGGTATTTCTCTGCTCCATGTTCTTTAAAGCTGCAGTTGGAAGCATTAAGCACAGTTTGCCCAGAAACTTTCCCATGTAATGTAATGAAGCTAAAATGACACAATAATCTCTGTATTTAACATTAAGATGCCTGACACAGTGCTGGGATCTGCATTCTCACTGCTTTTTGGTTAGCACAATTCTTATTGCATTTTTGGTCAAGTTCTGTAGAGAACCAGTGGATACAGTGGGACCGTTTTATAAAGACCTTAGAATTTATCATTAAAATCCCCTTTAAAGAGGTTATTCATCTTTAAGTTAACTTTTAGTATGATGTAGAGAGGGATATCCTGAGACAATTGGTTTTCATTTTTTTTTTTAATATTTATGATTTTCAAGTTACTTTTATTCGGCAGCTCTCCAGTTTGCGATTTCAGCAATTTGATTGCTAGGGTTCAAATTACCCTAGCAACCATGCGCTGATTTGAATAAGAAACCGATATATGAATAGGAGAGACCCGAATAGAAAGATGAGTAATAAAAAGCAATAGCAATACATTTGTAGCCTTACAGAGCATTTGTTTTTTTTTAGATGGGATTAGTGACCCCCCATTGAAAAGTTGGAAAGAGTCAAAAGAAAGCGGCATTTAAAAAAAACTATAAAAAATAAATAATGAAAAGTTGCTTCGAATTTGCCAATCTCTAACATACTAAACGTTCACTTAAAGGTGAACAACCCCTTTAACCTTTAACCAAGAGCTGCAGGCCGAAAATATTGCAGATACTGAATAAACACATTCAGCATTTAAATGTCAATAAAACATTTTAATTTTAGTCAGATGGCACACGGGTGATTATAAGTGCATTAGTTTGGGGGGGGGGGCATTATCTGAAATACCTGCTTTGGCAATTGCCTGCAAGCTCTTGTCAAATGTGGACTGCCACGTTTCCAAGTGCCAACCCTCTAAGTGTCTGTACTAAAGTTTCCAGGAGAGCGAGTTTGAATGATTTGGTACTGACCTATTTGAACTACTGAATTTTGTGGGCACCAGTTTGCCCTGTGTTAACCATGTTACCGGCCCTTTAATCCTCAGCAGGCTGTTTAATCTTTGTTACTTTGACTTGTTTGTTCCAATCTGTAACAGTTGCAGACATCAGCATTTATGGAAAACAGTCAACAGTACAGTATTCTCATTTGGCACACTTACTGCTTTCCCCCAGCATTTATGCCAGCCAGTTTGTAGCAGATACATGTCTGCAAAATAGAGGTTTGATCGTTTTATTTTTCTCTCTCTGACTATCAAAGTCTGACCTGCCACCTTCATATAAGGTTACCTGATCATTAAAAAAACGAGGGACACTTCCAGTACTTACAAGTTGCTGGGTGTGACAAACAACTGCAGGTAAATGAAATACTTTCAGTGCAGCCCCACTAGCTGCAATAAATCTGTGCACAAGAACACACACCTTACCTCCCAGATGTTTATCAGGGTGGAACAGGTCGGACTACCTTTTGCCTAAAGAACATAAACACCTTGTGCAGAGTGATCCTTATGCACAGTGACCCAGCAGCACTTGCTTTTATGCTAACCTGCAGATTACAGCTCCATGCAATTGTTTCTTAAAGGCAGCAAAACATCATTAAAGGGTTGTTCACCTTTGAGTTCATTCTTTGTATGATGTAGAGCAGCAGTCCTCAACCTTTTTTACCCAAGAGCAACACTCAAGTATAAAATAATATTGGAGAGCAACACATGCAAAAAGTTACAAAAAAGGGCTGTGATTGGATATTGGTAGCCCCTATGTGGACTTGCAGCCAACAGGAGACTCTGTTTGGCAGTGTACAACTAAAATTGCCTTTAAGCCAGGAATTAAAAAAAAATAATCACCTGCTTTGAGGCCACCGCGAGCAACATCCAAGGGGTTGAAGAGCAACATGTTACTCACGAGCTACTGGTTGGGGATCACTGATGTAGAGAGTGATATTCTGAGACAACTGCAATCGGTTTTAAATTTTTTATATTTGTGACTTTTGCGTTAAGCTTTTTATTCAGCAGCTCTCTAGTTTGTAATTTCAGCATCTGATTGCTAGGATACAGACTACCCTAGTAACCATGCATTGATTTGAATAAGAAACTGGAATATGAATAGGAGAGAGAGCCTGGATAGAAAGATGAGTAATAAAAAGTAGCAATAACAATACATTTGTAGGCTTGACCCTTATTTGAAAGCTGGAAAGAATCAAAAGAAAAAGGCAAATAATTAAAAAAAACAAGATCAGAGCAGATAATGGTAGTGATAGCCACCAACACAACTGAGCATCTCTGTGCTACAGGCAGACAGTAAGGTTTGGGCAGTTCTCATTCAGTAAGGGAGTGGGGGCCATAAGACCAGTATATATGTGCTAAATTTAAAAAAAAATGCATGGATAGAAAATGTTCCCGTGAATATCAATTTCTACATTAGTGGTTGCCCAAACTGTGCTTGATGGTCCCCCTGGTTGGGTTTGGAGTAACAACTCAGTGGGGCCAGTTATGGTGAGAATTAAAGAGGTTGGACATTTACCCTCTTGGTACACTTGATATCCCATTAGGGTGTTCTTGGGGTGAATATGGATTTGTTGTCTTAGATATTGCTGGATACTATGACTTATTGACTGATATCACCAATATTTTCCACTATCTGTTCTCAGAATGAGCTAAACGGGCCCCTGTCTAGAGGTTGGACCTTGGAGTAAGACTTGAACTCAAATAGTTTGACAGTTTTAACTTAAACATGAAGTACGGTAGTTGCCAATAATTTGTTCCTCTGAACTTAACCAATTTTCTGCCTTTAGAATTCAGCAACAATGGCTCCCGTATTCCCAGCACTAACTGCAGAGCAGAAGAAGGAGCTGTCTGAGATTGCTCAGCGTATTGTGGAACCAGGCAAAGGAATCCTGGCAGCAGATGAGTCTGTGGGTAAGAAATCCTCCATGCTGACATTTCTTAAAGTGTCATTCAGTAACAATTATAGATCTCTGCTCAAAACTTTGCTCCCTTTTTCCCTGTTCACTACTTACTATGATTTTCTCTCTCTCCTTTTTTTTTCTCCCCTCTCTCTCTTACTGTATCATTCCAGCTAAATATTTCTGAACCCTTCTGTCCTTGAGCTACACATATGTCAGAGTGTCTGAGAGATGCTGTATCTGGTTATTATGCAGGCACTATGGGAAGCCGTCTCAAGCGCATTAATGTGGAGAACGTAGAGGAGAACAGACGTCTTTTCCGAGACCTTCTTTTCACTGCAGATCCCAGTCTGAATAAGTGCATTGGTGGTGTCATTCTTTTCCATGAAACTCTCTACCAGAAGTCTCGCGATGGAACTCCCTTCCCCAAACTCCTCAAGGATCTTGGCATTGTTGTAGGAATTAAAGTAGATAAAGGCACTGCACCTTTAGCTGGGACTGATGGAGAGACCACAACTCAGGGTACACTTGAATTTGTCTTTGTAACTGTTTATGGTGCCTTTTGTTCTTGTTATCTTATTACTGTTAAGACTCATGATTAATCTTTTGGCCTTGGGTACTTGTCTTGTGTTTCCCAGGTTTGGACGGGCTTGCAGAAAGATGTGCTCAGTATAAGAAGGATGGTGCAGATTTTGCAAAGTGGCGTTGTGTGCTGAAGATCTCCGATTCTGCGCCATCAAGTCTTTCTATCCGTGAGAATGCCAATGTTTTGGCTCGATATGCCAGTATCTGTCAGCAGGTATGTTTCACTATGTCAAACATACAAAAATCACCCTAGTGGAGAGTGTTGTAATTTCTGTATCGATCGCAGATATGCATTGCGGTGCTATCCAGCTTCATAGGTAAAAGCCATGTTTGTTGGTCTTAGTTTGTGGACAGCTAACTAACTTGTATTGGTTTGCTTTTTTTTTTTTTTTTAAGCAAACCTACCGCAAGTCCCCATCAGATGGGATCACAAACTTTACTTTAGGCCCCTGGCACACTTCTTTTTTGCTCATTTGGAAGGTCAATAGTTGGGTGAATATGGATTTGCTCTCCTAGATATTTTTTAAACAGTGACTGATACCAATATTTTCCTATTTTTGTACTTGTTTTCATTAGCTGGGTGGAGGGCGGCCTTCAAGTGAGGCTTGACCTGAAAAGGTTTGAAAACAACAACTATAAAGGATGCTGTCTTTCAGTCCAATTCAGAAATCTTCCTAATATTAAGGTTTTATGCTCTCCTTGTCTTCAATAGAATGGACTTGTGCCAATTGTGGAACCAGAAATCCTGTCTGATGGGTCACATGATCTCCAAAGGTGTCAGTACGAGACTGAAAAGGTAAGAATTACATACAGCATTCTGAACCTCTGAGCCATAAGCATCATAATTACAATGCAGAACAATTAAATGATGAAGAGTGGCTGTGTAAATTAAACTTTTGGTGTAAATCCAACTCCAAAAGAGGTTAAGACTGTCAGATCCAATCTACTTGTGCCCCCTACATTGACCAGGATTACGTAGCAGTTAAATAGGCTGTACCCAGCAATTTAATTTTCAAAATAATCTCCATCACATCCATTGTGCACCATTGTTGATCGAAAAGGACCTATAAAGTGTTTCTACCCAACCATCAGATGTTTTTTGTATGTAAATGTATAGTAGCGTACAGAAGACTGTAGGGCTCATTTATAAACACTGGGCAAATTTGCACCTGGGCAGTAACCCATAGAAACCAATCAGTGATTTGCTTTTTTCCGTCAGCTGCAGGGTGAACACTGAAAGCAATCATCTGATTGGTTGCTATGGGTTACTGCCCAGGACAAAGGTATTATAGGATATATATAATAAAAATTTATAAAATGTGTGCTCAGTGTCCAGACAGAGAGGGCAGGCATATACAAAGAAGGCAATCTACACAAATGTAAACATATGTATTAATCCAATAACTCACTGGTATTATCTCTCCTCAAAAAAGGTACTGTCTGCTGTGTATGCTGCCCTTGTTGAGCACCATGTATACCTGGAAGGAACCCTATTAAAGCCAAATATGGTCACAGGTGGTCAGTCTTATTCACAAAAATATACCCCACAAGATGTTGCCATGGCCACTGTCACTGCATTAAGACGTACAGTACCTCCTGCAGTTCCAGGTATGGTGATAGTTTTTGTTTTGTAATATGTTCAGTGGTACCATTTGTTTGTTAGTTGTCCATCTCCTTATTTCTTACTGTATATTCCATGTGTATCTTGCAGGTATCTGCTTCCTCTCAGGAGGTCAGAGTGAAGAAGAGGCCTCCCTTAACCTCAATGCTATGAATAGCTGCAGTCTTGTCCGACCATGGCGTGTGTCCTTCTCATATGGTCGTGCTTTACAGGCATCGGCTCTCTCTGCCTGGCTTGGAAAGAGTGAGAATGAGAAAGCTGCTCAGGAAGCCTTTCTTAAGAGAGCGAAGGTAAGGATTTTGCCTTTCTTATTGTTTTGCCAATTGTGTCTCAGAGAGAAGCTGGGCATAGATCATTAAATTTGCTTCTTAGGCAGAGCAGCAAACAAGTGGATTTTTACCCAATTTAGCCACGAGCATGCTGGGCTAAATTGGGTAAAAATCTCACCTTGATTTGGCCACTCACAACTGACCCTGATCTTGGCCTGGGTACCAAATATTTGCAATGTAATGCATGCTTACAGAAACCCAATGTGATATTGGCCTAACCTAACCGCTTAGCTGATTTTGCCTGATATTGACCAGGGAAGTCATCAGCACCCCCCATATACTGTACATATACAAGCCAATAAGCTGCTGTCAGACTTTTAACTTGCAGCCAATAGGATTGTTGCTGCATGCAAGAAATTTCTGATTTTCATACCTTTTTATGGCACTTGGATAACCTTTCACTCGTGTTTTCTTTGCAGATTAATGGTTTGGCAACTCTTGGACAATATGTTCCATCTGGATCTTCAGATTCTGCTTCATCTCAGTCCCTGTTTCAGCCTAGTTACACCTATTAAAGGGTCGGACTGTGAGCTTTTCCAGTTGTTAAACACACAAAAGTCCAGCAAAATCTGCTTTCTGTGACCAGTCTCCAAAGACGACGACGATGTTTTACCAACATTCCAAATAGAATATTTTAAAGAATGAGAATATTTGTATGCCAGTTTAGTACCATACTAATGGTATGGGCCAAAATCTGTATATTTAAATTTTATTTCAGTCCTCCTTGTACCCTAAATAGTTGAAGCATTTGAGCTATATATATATATATATATATATATATATATATATATATATATATATATATATATATACGCCATGCATATATGTGTAAATGTATTCCTGCCATCTCATTAAAGTTGATCCTTACATACAAGACATGTACTTCTATTTGTTTTACAATAATGTCAACTTAAAGGAGAAGGAAAGCTACCGAAGCAGTTTATTTCCAATAGATTAGACACAATAGTGCAAGCTTTAACACTATATTTTTTCTGCAGAATGCTTTACCATACCTGAGTAAACACTCTAGAAGCTCTCTCTGTTTGTTTAGGAGAGCAGCTTCCATATTAGCTTGGTGTGACATCACTTCCTGCCTTCCCTTTCTGTATAATGAGCTCCCTCTTACCTTTTAGTTAACTTTTTGTATGTTATAGAATGGCTAATTCTAAGCAACTTTTCAGTTGGTATTCATTGTTTTAATTATTTTGTCTTTTTCTTCTGACTCTTTCCAGCTTTGAAATGGGGGTCTCTGACCCCATAAAAAAACAAATGCTCTGTAAGGCTACAAGTCTGTAGCCTTCTTGTTATTACTCATCTTACTATTCAGGCCTCTCCTATATTCATATTCCAGTCACTTATTCAAATCAATTAATGGTTGCTAGGGCAGTTTGGATCCTAGCAACTAGATTGCTGAAATGGCAAACTGGAGAGCTGCTAAATTACTCAAAAATCACCAATAATAAATGAAAAACAATTGCAAATGACACATCTCACTAAAAGTTAACTCAAAGGTGAACAACCGCTTCAAGTGTAACAAACATGCTGCAATTGAATATACTATATAGCATACATACAACCTGCAAAGTTGACATCTGTCATGAAGCAAGAAATATATATATATATATATATATATATATATATATATATATATATATATATATATATATATATATATATTTCATTTGTGAAGCTGAGTTTAAAAAACATTCTGTTCCCCTTATAAATTTTAGTGCCTCTGGGAATAAAGATGGAAAACAATAACTATGTCTGAGAATACAGAGATATAAATATTTTGTATTATAAACATCACTGTTGTTCCCAGCCTTGGTCTCAGTGATTGTGGAGCACAGACATGCGTATTGGAATCTGACCTGTGGTGCTGGGTGAGTGAGTGTGTTCTCAGCACTACAGAGGAACAGCTGACTTCAGCAAGCACTGAGTGATATGATTGGGGAGAGGGTCAGGCTCCTCTGCAATGGAACAAAAGTCCAGAATTTGCAAGACGTTTATTTCCTCTTTAAAAACTGGTTAGAGGATTTACTATTCTTTGTGCATAATCTTTCATCCAGTTCTCTTTTTATGTACAAAGCGCATCACAGAACAGTTCTCTGCAAAGTGTGTTTTCTGAATTAGCCGTGTATGTTTTCCCCCAGCAATTTTCTTTTCGGGATGATTTGTCACCCACAGTACCGCCAGTCCTTAAGAGGGAAACAATTCTTAACAATTTTAAAAACTGCTCTACAGATGCCCAACAACTTCTTTAATTTTTACAATTTGTCATCCACAGATGAATTGAGACAACACAAGGGTGACAAAATGCTTGATATCTCCCAGTCTGCAGTTACCCTTATAGTGACCTGTTCTCCTTGGAAAAGCAGGTTATTTACTTAACCAGGGTCTGTGATTGGAGACCTGTAAATGGAAAGGGGTGTGCATGTACCCCCATGGAAGAGAACACAGGGTTAAAATGGGGAGATCTTAGGTGCAGAAAAGGAGTGCGTAGATGTCAGTAAAGGTCCTAGTTGGAAGGTGAAGGTTAACAATAGGGCAGATGGTATTGTAGTAGGAAACAGGCTGAACTTTTTCATCTTAAAAGACAAGGAAATGGTCATCTGGGGTCCTAGTTTGTTAGGCACTCTCTAGTCATTATTATTGCTTACCTCATACCCCAGTCTGCTACGC
Source organism: Xenopus petersii (assembly GCA_038501925.1). Lineage (NCBI taxonomy): Eukaryota > Metazoa > Chordata > Amphibia > Anura > Pipidae > Xenopus > Xenopus petersii. The sequence continues at coordinate 27,680,116 of CM076688.1, forward strand.
CTCTTTACTGAAAAATGTTCCAGCATTAGTTGCTATCCTATTGAGCACTGTGCTGCCATCTTTTCTCTTGTCCAAAGGATCCCTTGAGACTGTCCTGGACTGTACACATGTGCAGTAGAGTAAAATCAGAACTTATGGTGGCCATAGACAGACAGATAATATTGTACAAAACATATTTTCCTACGATACTCGGTGCATCTATGGTGGGAAAAGAGCCAGCAGAAGACTTGGATATCAGTCGGCTCGTCGATTGGGCTGGACGGAAAGTTCTGATCGGGTGCCTTTGAAGGGACCCAAACATCGGCCATTGTTAGTGCTGAATCGTCAGATACAGGTAGAATTCTATTGTTTCTACCTGTATATCTGACAATTCAGCTCTACACGTGTTTATTGAAGCAAAGGATCTTTCTTGGAAAGATCTTTTCCAAGAAAGATCGTAATTGTTACATCTGTGGCCACCTTTAGAGAGTAAAATCCAAACATGACTGCACATGTGCGCTGTCCAGGTATGGGATCTCTGAACAAGTAGAGTAGAACCTGGGCCAATGCATTTTTCATGGTTTGAAGTTAGCAATTATAATCAATGGGGGGGGGGGGATTGTAACAAATTGTCACTGTCCTCTCCAGGTATTAACCATTTCCTTCTCCTTAAAAATGAAAGGGGTACTATTGCGAAAATAAAAAATGTAATAAAAGCTTTATCTCTGAAATGAAATAGGAAACTCCTGCATGAGGAGAGAATGAAGAGAGACTGATGCTGAGAGAAGAATGGAGAAGAAACTACAGTCTTTTTAATTGATTATATTTAGAAAGTTTCTTAGTTCAGTGAGATGAAGCTTAGTTTAAATTTTTGCTATAGTTCCCCTTTAAAATGTATGCTACCCAATCAGTGTAGGCCTGTTTCTGAGCTCCAGAACAAGTACTGACTGCAGAATTACATATGGAAAAAAATCACACATTTCTGTACACTATTAAATCAGTACACGCTGATGAGGTGAAAGCCTTTGTCCATAGAGGGGCCACATGTGGACCATGAATAACTAACACGACAGATAGAGGACACTTTGGGGGTTATTTATCAAAGGTCAAGTTGTGTTTTCTCAAAAAATTCAAGTATTTCAAGTGTAGTTTTCAGTCAAAACTCAAATTTTTCGGGGTTTAAAAACAACACAAATCTTTTGGGCTTTTTATTAAAAAACTAAAATTAAATAGCTTAGATCTGAAATTACTCCAGCTAAAACCTGTTGAGATCATGTAGAAGTCAATGGCAGAGCCTTGGAACCATTTGAAGATGTTAAAGGGCATGTAAAGTCTAAAATTAAAATAGAATATGGCTAGAAATGCTGTATTTTGTATACTAAATATAAACATGAACTTACTGCACCACAAGCCTAATCAAACAAATAATTTATGCTTTCAAAGTTGGCTACAGGGGGTCACCATCTTGTAACTTTGTTAAACACCTTTGCAAGACTAAGACTGTGCACAGGCTCAGTGTGGTCTGGGCTGCTTAGGGATCGTCATAAACAAAGCTGCTTGAGTTCTGCATGTATCAGGCGCTGTGGTAGGTCTGACGAATTAATAGCCTCCCCTATGCCTCTTACTGGAACTTAGAGCCCGAATGGAGACAGGAATAAGTCCAGGTAGAGAGTAACAGAGGTGCCGGTAATAGATGTTCAGCAGCACTTGTGTAGAAACCGAGTCGAAGTAGCCAAACAGGGTAAACCGAAAACGTAGTCAAGCCAGGCAGGGTCAGGAAACAGAATCTGTGGTACCGAGGGAGAATCCGAAAGAAGAGTCGATAAACAGGCCAAAATATTCAGGAAACCAATAGATCAGGCAGTCAGAAGTTCAGGAACGCTTAGTGTCAAGGCAAGATCACTTCGCAGTGATTTGCAGGCCTCAAGGCGCGGCCTCAGGACGGGCCCAGACTTAGCAGGATAGCGTTTGTGAAACAGCTTAATAAGCTGAGGAGCATGAACATTGTTTGCTGGTTCCCAAGACCTCTCTTCAGGAGAATACCCCTTCCAATGTATAAGATATTGTAACTGACCTCTGCGGTACCTGGAATCCAGAATTGCACCTACTTCGAATTCCTCGACCCCTTGGATAGATACTGGCACTGGAGGAGAAGAAGAACGACCAGGAAACGTGTTCTTGACAACTGGCTTGAGAAGAGACACATGAAACACTGGATGGATCTTGAAGGATGCCGGTAACTTCAGCTTGAAAGCCACATTATTTATTTGTTGAATGATGATAAATGGGCCAAGAAATTTCTGTCCTAACTTCTTGGAAGGACAGTCTAATTTAATATTCTGGGTGGACAACCATACTTGATCCCCTACCTTAAATTCTGGACCTCCTCTTCTCTTTCTGTCGGCAAAAAACTTGTACGATCTCTGTGACAAAGTCATAGCCTGCCGGATCTTTTGCAGGTTACTTGACAAAAGGGCAAGTCGGTCTTGTAGTAAAGGTACTGTTACTTCTCTGGGTCGATTGGGTAATACCTGAGGATGGAAGCCGTAATTGGCAAAGAAAGGAGTTTCCTTGGTAGAAGAGTGCACAGAGTTATTGTATGAAAATTCAGCAAATGGGAGAAGTTGATACCAATCATCTTGTAGGAAGGAGGTAAAACAACGAAGATACTGCTCAAGGGTTTGATTTGTTCTTTCTGTTTGCCCGTTAGTCTCAGGGTGAAAAGCTGTGGAAAAAAGAAGTTTAATCTTCAGAGACTGGCAGAGTGCTCTCCAGAATTTAGATGTGAATTGAACCCCTCTGTCGGACACGATTTCATCAGGGACCCCATGTAGTCTGATAATTTCTTTAATGAAGACCTCAGCTGTAGAGGCAGCAGAAGGAATACCCATGAGAGGAATAAAGTGTGTCATCTTGGATAAACGGTCAACCACAACAAAAATTGTATTAAAGCCCTGTGAGGGAGGTAGTTCCACAATAAAGTCCACCGAAAGAGAACCCCAAAACCTGTCAGGGACTGGTAAGGGGTGAAGAAGCCCCATGGGTCGTGAACGAGAAAATTTAAAACGGGCACATGTCTCACAAGAACGGACAAACAGCCTACAATCCTTATTTATCCCTGGCCAAAAAAAAAGTCTTTTAGCTAAGTCAATGGTTTTCTTTGTTCCCAAATGCCCAGACAAAGGATGATTATGAACAAATTGAAGAACCTCCACACGAAGTTTCCCAGGGACAAAAATCCTATTCTTGAAGAAGAGAAAACCATCCTTTGGTTCTAGATCCGGGGCGATATCAGAGACAGAAGAAGCCTCTTTAACTCTGGACATAAGTTCAGACTGTAACAAAAGGAAGTTTTGTGGTAAGAGGATGGTATGGGTCTGTTCAGGGCATTCACCTTCTTCGGAAAACATACGGGAAAGTGCATCAGCCTTGCCATTCTTGGCTCCTGGTCTGTAGGTAATGTGAAAATTGAAACGAGAAAAAAATAAGGCCCACCTCGCCTGTCGAGGCTTGAGACGCTTGGCTGTGCGCAAATATTCTAAATTCTTGTGATCCGAGAAGATCAAAACAGGATGTGCAGCTTCTTCCAACAAATGTCTCCACTCTTCAAAGGCAGCCTTAATTGCGAGGAGTTCCCTGTCGGAAACATCATAATTCTTCTCAGAGGATGAAAGTTTCTTGGAAAAAAACAGCTACAGGAAACAGAGAACCTTGGGATCCAAACCTTTGAGAAAGAACAGCACCTACTGCGACCTCAGAAGCATCTACTTCAAGGACAAAAGGCAAAGCAGGATCTGCATGTTTAAGAATCTGAGCCGAAACAAATAATTCTTTCAATCTTTGAAAAGCAGACTGAGCTTGAGGAGTCCAGAAAAAATGTCTAGAAGAGCTGGTTAAATCTGTAATGGGGGCAATGATTCTAGAAAAGTCTTTAATAAACTTTCTGTAAAAATTGGCGAAACCCACAAATCTTTGAACCGCTTTGCGACTGGCAGGCGTTGGCCATTCAAGAATCGTCGCAACCTTCTTTTTGTCCATACATATCCCTTGGTCAGAAATGATGAAGCCTAAGAATTCGATGGAAGATTTATTAAATTCGCACTTTTCCAATTTAGCAAAAAGACCATGGGTCCGGAGCCTGTTGAAAACCCTCTTCATATGTTGAATATGCTTTTCTAACGAAGCAGAAAAAATAAGTATGTCATCTAAATAGACAATAACAAATTGATCAAGAATGTCTCTAAAGATATCATTGACGAAGTGCTGAAACGTCGCGGGGGAATTGCAGAGACCAAAAGGCATGACCAGGTATTCGAAATGCCCATAGCGAGATCTAAAAGCTGTCTTCCACTCGTCTCCCTCCCGAATTCTCACCAAATTATAGGCTCCTCGTAGGTCGAGCTTTGAAAATATCTTAGCACCTCGCAGATTTTGGAATAGTTCATGAACAAGAGGAAGAGGATAACGATTCTTGACAGTTATATGGTTTAACTGCCTATAGTCAATGCATGGACGTAAAGAGTGATCCTTCTTCTCTACAAAAAATATGCCAGCCCCAGCTGGCGAAGTTGACGGCCGGATGAATCCCTTTCTTAAATTTTCATCAATGTAATTCTTTAGTACCAATAGTTCAGGTTCTGAAAGAGGGTAAATACGTCCGAAAGGAAGAAGATCAATCGGGCAATCATAAACCCGATGAGGGGGAAGCTTGTCAGCCCCCTTTTCATCAAAAACGTCTAGGAACTCATGTAAAAAGGGAGGTATTGTTGTCAAACGAGCATCACCAGGTGTACATAGGGCTAAGGAAGTATCATCACAACTCTTAGTAACTAAATGAGTGACACCAGCCTTTGAGTTGAATTGCAGAACACCAGTGCACCAATTTATTGAAGGATTGTGACGTTTCAACCAGGGTAATCCAAAAATAACGGGGAACAAAGGAGAAAAAATGACATTGAATACAATAGACTCTGAATGGTGGGGGTTAATCAAAACATTCAGGGGGATCGTCTCATGTGTCACAGGTCCGGAAGTGAGTGGTGACCCATCGGCCGTTCTTACGGAAAAGGGATCTTGTTTGAGACGAATGGGAACATTGTGGTTCTTAACAAACTCAGAGTCAAGGAAACAGTCACAAGCCCCAGAGTCAATGATGGCCGAAGCTTTAACTCTTCCTTGGGGCCACTGTAGAGAAATAGGAAGAATTAATGGTGAAATTCCCCTGGATGAAGTGTTAACGGACAAAAAAGACAGTCTTGTTTTACCTGAAGGACGAGTGGGGCAATCCTTCAAGAAATGGCCAGACAAGCCGCAGTAAAGACAGAGATTTAATTGGCGTCTACGAAGTCTTTCTTCAGGTGAAATGGCCGATCTTAAAAGACCAATTTGCATGGGCTCACCCGACTCCACACCGGACGAAGAAGCAGAAAAACGGGGAAGCAAAGGAGCCTTGGGAAGAAGCCAGGAAGAAGATCTTTCAGCACGTCTTTCTCTTAGGCGTTGATCCATCTGAATCACCAGATCAATAAGGCCCTCCAGATCAGTAGGCATTGCTACCCGAGACAACTCGTCTCTCAAGGCATCAGAGAGTCCAATGCGAAATTGATGTCTTAAAGCCTTATCATTCCACTCTGTGTCTGCAGCGTACCTCCGGAAGTCTGAGATGTACTCTTCCACGGGTCGTCTTTCTTGACGAAGACAGCGAATAGCTGCTTCAGCGGATACATCACGTCTGGGGTCATCATAGATTTGACCTAACGCCTGGAAGAAAGTACTAGAGTCATTCAGGAGTGGACTTTGACTCTCCATGAGGCGATGTGCCCAGGCTTGTGGTTCCCCAGACAGTAGAGAAATAATTACTCCCACCTTGACTTGTTCGGAGGCATAGGTCTGTGGCTTTAAGGAGAAAACCAGGCGGCAGCCATGGAAGAAAGCTCGGAAAAGTTTTCTATCTCCAGCGAATTTTTCAGGTAACGCCACCTTAGGTTCAGAAAATGCAGGAGCAGAAGCGGTAGGTAGAGCTTGAGACACGGAAGCTGGAGGAGGGTTGGCAGGAGAAGCAAGATCTTGAAGCTGAACCTGGATCTGTTGATAACCCCCTTGAAGGTCTCGCACCGCCTTGGTGAGAGAAGTGATTTGTTGCACGAGGGCATCAAATGGCTTGGAGGCTTGATCACCGTCAGACTCCATATTCGGCGAAGTGATACTATCAGGCGCCTTGGTAGGTCTGACGAATTAATAGCCTCCCCTATGCCTCTTACTGGAACTTAGAGCCCGAATGGAGACAGGAATAAGTCCAAGTAGAGAGTAACAGAGGTGCCGGTAATAGATGTTCAGCAGCACTTGTGTAGAAACCGAGTCGAAGTAGCCAAACAGGGTAAACCGAAAACGTAGTCAAGCCAGGCAGGGTCAGGAAACAGAATCTGTGGTACCGAGGGAGAATCCGAAAGAAGAGTCGATAAACAGGCCAAAATATTCAGGAAACCAATAGATCAGGCAGTCAGAAGTTCAGGAACGCTTAGTGTCAAGGCAAGATCACTTCGCAGTGATTTGCAGGCCTCGGCGTCCATTTACACGCTGTGCGCATGCGTCAAAAACGTGCGCGCGCCCGCGAACCTTCGCACGCGCACCCAACTCGACGCGGACGCGCCGATGCGCGAAAACAACGCGACCTCTCGCGAGGGCAAATATCAGCACCAGAGGACTGACAGCATGTCTGGGAAGTAAGGCGGGGGCTCCCCCTGCTGTTCATAAGTATGATTGTTTCCCTGCTCAGCAGTTAGGGACCGTCTGACAATTCCTATCCACAGCAGTAAATGAAGGGAGAATTTCACTGCATACAGTCAGGTTACTTATAAAAACAGTACACATTTTTTAATTAGTATATTGGAGAGAGGTTTCTTTTTCATTAAACAAAGTAAAAATGGGATTTTATTTTTTTGCCTTCACATGCCCTTTAATGATGTTTGGGTTTTTTTCAGTGGGTTTCTCGCGAAAACCCACTTAATTTGAGCAATTTGTTTTTTTTCCGCAGAAACTCGATTAATTCGAGTTTTCAGGTTTTTCTGGTGTGGTATAAGGAGAAGCACAGATTTTAAATGTTACCAATGCAACGGTTGTGCAGAGTTTGTTAGAACCTTGTACTCTTTTAATAGAGTGTGTAAAGGATTTCATGAGAGGAGAAGGCCTGTTGATACTGGTTAATGTTTATGGAACTGTTTGCTTCAGAGAGGTAAAGTCCATAGTTAATTTGTAATAACATAAGGCTTGGGGTAAAAGGAACACAATGTGAGAGACACAAATGGTAACCCTGCATAAATCTGTTAATGGACTGTGCTCGGAGGCTGTACAATGGTATCATTTGCCTTTGCCTTTAGTCTATGACTAAATAGCCTCAGGACATGGATTGCAACTGAAGAGGGAGACGGCCTTGGTTACTTCTGGGCTAACAGATAACTATTTCATTCATAACAATGAATCCAGAATCCAGGTTTTCAGTAAATACACAGAAACTATGGGTCAGGGACAGTTTGGCCTGCCACTAAAATGCGCGGACATAAAGATCTGTTAAAACTGAACAGATCCCTGATCAAACCATCGCTCTATAAATGACAATTTTAATTATAAATGCTGTGGTTGCTTAAACTGTGTGTCTTTGCAGGAACACTTCTAGGGTTGCCACTTGGCCTGTAAAAATGATGCTTGATGCCAATGTTATTAATTGGAAAAAACTGCAAGAATATAGGAAGGCCGGTATGTTTTTTCCAGAAAAGGTGGCAACCCTACTCACACCTAATTCCATAGACTGCAGCAAAGCCATTTTCTTTATGGTCCTTGATTTGGTATGGAATGTGTTATCCAGAAAGATCCCAAGTACAACAATACCATTTCCTATAGCATCCTATAAACAGTTTGTTTTTTTCTCTTAGGAGTAGTAAGCTCCAGCAACTTGTCTCCAGCTCCCCTGACTCAGCAGCTTTATTAAAAAGCAAAATAGTCATCCAATAAGAAACCTACCTGATCTGCGTTACTCTTGCACTGTATTCTTTGTACCTGCATTTGGACTTATGATATATGTGCTTATAAATAAAATTATATATACATATCAGTGGTATGTTTATGCGAAGTTTAGGAAAGAGGGTGCTAGACTGAAGAGTAAATCACCTAGAAACCTTCAGTGAGAACTCATTTATCATCTACAGACATTTAGGAAGTGCGGAACCATATGGCAAGTGTAGAAAGAACCTGAAACTGTAAATGCCGGATGCCCTGTAATTCTCTGTGATATATGTAGATTATGGCACGTTACCAAAGCACTTCAAGTGCTGGAACTCACTCCAAAAAAGTAAAAGCAGGGGGGTTGCAGTGTTGATGTGTGGAAAACCCGATTGGGGCATGGGGCCTGGCAGGTGAGTGGGGGGCCCTGAGATTTCAGCCCTGGTGGGCCCTAGACCCCCCGTCAGACTTTGAGCACTAAGCATTCTACCACAGTTGCACTATACATTATACTCAGTGAACAAATCACATAACTGATTGAGCAAATAATACAAACCAGCTAATATCAAATCAATTTGCCCCTTATATTTCTATAAATGTTACTTTTGGCTTTAAAATTAAGCTATCATAAAAAAAATTATGTTGTGCTCAATAAAGTAGATTCATTTTAGAAAAATCAAAATACCTACTAACATACCACTGCCCTAGCTGCCCGAGTGGTGTCCCTTTGGGGTCAGGTTCTCTGGTGGGCCCCAGGTACCCCAATCTGACACTGATTTTACCCATGTTCCCATGATCCTGGTATTTGGCATATATACTGAATGGCCAAAATTGTTACCTTATCTGATCATTATACATTTAGAAGCTTCCAGTTATTGATTATGGGGGTCACATGATATACAGTAGGGGGAGTGTATATTCCTGAACTGCACAGGTCCATCATATTCACTTCACCTTACTCATATTAAAAAAATCTTCTGAGTGTCGCTCTGAAATATCTCCAGCCCTTCTATCCACGCATATTGCTCCTATATACTTTATAAACTTTGGACCTTTGGACCATAGTCAAGCCCTTCTCCCACATTCTTTCCCAATTTCTCCTGCTTTTACTTGTTTTTGGTGAGATCTCTGCAAATCTGGATCTGGATCCCTGTCACCCATTTGTTTTGGCTCTTGCCATACTTACCCGTTACATAAATCTATGCAAAGCCTCCAGCCATCTAAACTATGACTTCCCTCTCTTGTCTCTACCACCACTCTGTAACTAATAAATCCACTGTACTCCATGATAGATAAAGTTATACATACATTGACTACAAGCTGTCTTTTTACTGTTGAGCACATTACACGGCAGGTGAAGTTCCACTCACTTACGCACCTTTCACTGTCATCTAAAAATAGGGTGGTCCAATACTCATTGTGAGCAAAACCAAAAGGTATTTTGCATCTGGTTTTCCACTTTGGACTTTACCTACCATTAGCCAATAAGCCTTTCTATATAGAGAAATCCAGCTGATATTATTTGCTAAGTCATCAACATCTCTGTTACTCTGTGTAAATTCCAGTTTAACCACTGTTGGCCTCTTACTTGTCCCTGAATCTGTTGTTCTACTTGTATTTACCTTTGCCCAGTTTCTTCAAACTGCCTGTTTTCCAAACAGTCTGTTTATCTTCTGTCAATCAAAGCTTTTACACTACTCAAACGTCTTCTACAACTCGCAATAAAAGTTTAAAAGTGTACATCATAGCAACCTTAAAGAGGTTGTTCACGTTTAAATGAATTTTTAGTATGATATTCTGAGACAATTCGCAATTGGTTTTCATTTTTTGTAACTGTGGCTTTTGAATTAGTTCTGACTCTGCCTCTCTCTGTTATACCACCCCAGGCCTGGATTTGTGGAAAGGTCGCCATAGCCCGGGCCTAGGGCGGTAGGATTTTAGGGGGGTGGCGTGCTGCCCAACCTCACCCACATTGGTTCAGAAACACTGGGGATGCACAGGAGATACAATAGTTTTTTACATTTCCTGTGCGCCAATCCCCATTGCTCCCATCCCCATGATGTAAATTTGAGTGAATAAAAGGCAGGGGACAGGGGTTACGAAGGACAGCGGGCCAAGGCTATGTAAATCCAACCCTGTACCTCCCAACTGTTCCGTTTCTCACGGGACAGTGCCGATTTTGACAGCTTAACCCGCAGTCCCGGATTGTTACTGAAATATCCCGACATTCTCTTTGATCTCCTGCGTTGAACAGCCAGAAAAAGATACAACGTTTCTAAAATGTAATTGGCTTTATAACACATAAAAACCATAGAAATATTTTCAAACTTTCATAACCTACCAAATTTTGTAAAATTAACATGGTAATTAGGGGGTGTAAGTTGCAAATGACCTCGCAAGCGAGGTCATTTGTAACTTACAGAAGGCGGTCAGGAAGAGACCGGGATCTCGCAATAGCAGCGATCTGGGTGAGCTCCGCTATACCATGCAAGAATACTTGTAATTAGGGGGTGTGGCCACAAAATTGGCGTGGTCAAAAAATTTCAGACTGCAAATCTTTCCAATTCCAAAAAGTTGATTGGTAGGATCCCTCCCTGTAGATCTCTCTGACAGCTGCTGCCTAACTCTCCTATGAATAGGGTTGCCACCTGGCCGGTATTTTATGGTCCTTCCCAGTAAAAATTAAAATTAATGTAAAATTTATAGGAAGGCCGGTATTTTTTTCCAGAAAAGGTGGCAACCCTACCTATAAATGATTATAAATGAACCCCCCTGATTTCTATGTAAAGGATTTTCTGATATTTTGTTGCCAGCACTGGGGGAGATTTATATTTAACATATTTCCATAGGCTGGACCTCCAAAACTGAACTCAACTGACTTACAGTGACCAACATTTCTGAGCAAGTCTGAACTATATTACACAATTGTAGAAGCTGAAAGAAGAAATCTAGTTAAAAGGTACATGAAAAAAACAAAAGCACACTCTCCTCCCCAAAATAAACACACCCCTACAAGGGATTTATTGTTGTATTGTTATTTTTACCTGCATTTCTTTAAAGGATTGTTTGTATTGGTTTAATGGTAGCTGATAAGTGCACTGAGCAAGCAAAGTGTTGTGTACTGTGTATTGCTGGGTATACACAAAGCAGACAACGTGGGCAAATGTTATACTAGACTGCACAGATTTAGACATGTTAGTATATACACATTGATATCATTATCGCATAGATATATTTACTATCTTCCTCTAAGTGCTTTGGTTTGGGCACCTGCCTTTCCCAGCTAAACAGTGACTAAGGAAATATTAGCATCTTATTTTTTTATTTTGCTTTAGTAGAAATAACCCACAGTGTTTGTAAATGTGCTGTTGCCTTTGTCTATGTAAATTTGTTGTGGTTCTCTTAAAGGGATCCTGTCATCGGAAAACATGTTTTTTTCAAAACACATCAGTTAATAGTGCTACTATTTTGCTACAATTTTGAAATCTGACATGGGGCTAGACATTTTGTCAATTTCCCAGCTGACCTGGTCATGTGACTTGTGTCTGCCCTTTTTATGAGAGAAATGCTTTCTGGCAGGCTGCTGTTTTTCCTTCTCAATGTAACTGAATGTGTCTCAGTGGGACATGGGTTTTTACTATTGAATGTTGTTCTTAGATCTACCAGGCAGCTGTTATCTTGTGTTAGGGAGCTGCTATCTGGTTACCTTCCCATTGTTCTTTTGTTCGGCTGCTGGGGGGGGGGAAAGAGAGGGGGTGATATCACTCCAACTTGCAGTACAGCAGTAAAGAGTGATTAAAGTTTATCAGAGCACAAGTCACATGACTTGGGGCAGCTGGGAAATTGACAATATGTCTAGCCCCATGTCAGATTTCAAAATTGAATATAAAAAAATCTGTTTGCTCTTTTGAGAAATGGATTTCAGTGCAGAAATCTGCTGGAGCAGCACTATTAACTGATTCATTTTGAAAACATTTTTTTTTCCCCATGACAGTATCCCTTTAAGGTATGATTATCCAAATTACAGAAAGAACCCTTATCTGGAAAACTCCAGGACCCGAGCATTCTGGACAATAGGTCCCATACCTGTATCTATAGCTAATGCTGTTAGAGTAGACACAGGGTGTCCGCTGAAAAAGAAGAATCATGCAAAAAGTTCCTTAGGGTGCCAAATATGAGCTGTGATTGTCTATTTGATAGCCCATATGTAGACAAGCAGCCTACAAGAGGCTGAGTTTGCCAGTATACCTGGTTTTCATTCAACTAAAACTTGTCTCCAAGCCTGAAATTCAAAAATAAGCATCTGCTTTGGGAGCCACTGGGAGAAACATCTAGGGTTGGTGAGCAACATGTTGCACATGAGCCATTGATTGGGGATCACTGATGTACATGGCAATGGTGATTGGCTCACTATTGTATCTCCTGCTCACCCCCAGTGTTTCTGAAGCAATGTGGGTGTGGTTGTGCAGCATGCCGCCCCCTAAAATCCTGCCGCCCTGGGCCTGGGTGGCCTCTCCACAAATCTGGGCCTGCACCCACACACGTGTGCCAAAGAACAATCACAGTCAAAGCGTGGTGGAGGCAACTAAAGGATTAGGGCCTGGACTAGCAGTAGGTGGCAGAAGAGGTTGTCTGTGTTGCTCTCTCCTAATTTCAGCTGATCTGTATGTATGTAACAGAAAACACCAAAGAGTCCATTTTTGTTAGTCTTGCCCATACAAATAGAATACTTAATCATACATCACACTGCAGTGCACTTTGTGGCTTAAACTTTTTTATTCACTTGAATAAACCTCAATATACTGAGGCAGATAATATCTAGTACCATATATATATATATATATAAGTAGAGAAATAAAGTCTACACCAGATGTTGCTGGGCACAACAGATACACACTATAATTTCATGTTCCCCTAAGGGGAAAGTGCAGGGGTTACGGCATGTACGTGTCAAACTGAAGTAATAATAATGATCATTTTAGCATGTCTGAGCTTGTGCTGCAGGAGTCGCTTGTTTTTCAGGCTCTCTATAACTTCCCATAATGACCTTTCTACAAGGACAGGTCATTGCTGCTGAAAAACACTATGAGATCCTGTTCAACTGCACCTGAACTGAACCTTGGGGTTAATTTGCCTTTCCATATAGATTTTATTTTTAAATAGATCAACACTTTTGAAATTCTTGATTATTCTGGTTCTGTTTCCAATCTTCTGTGTCCATAATAATCTAAAGCAAATCGGCACACAAATTTTCCTGTTCATCTATGCACAGATACAAATAATTACTTTTGTGTTACAAATTGCAAAAGGGCTGATTTTAAAGGGGATCTAATCTGTTGCCATTTTACTTTATTTAGAAGAAGACAGACCTTTCTGTAACTTTATTGTATATAGCAAGATAAACAGAACTTTATTGTAATGTTGCATTGAGTGTTAATTGTCTAGTCTGTAAAGAAGGCATTCAAGAAAGAATTTTATGGTATCTACTATCCGGAAACCCGTTATCCAGAAAGCTCCAAATTACGGAAAGGCTGTCTCCCATAGACTCAATTTTATGCATATAAAAATGATTTCCTTTCTCTCTGTAATAATAAAACAGTAACTTGTACTTGATCCCAACTAAGATATAATTAATCCTTATTGGAAGCAAAATCAGCCTATTGTATTTAGTTAATGTTTATATGATTTTCCAACAGACTTAAGGTATGAAGATCCAAATTATGGAAAGATCTATTATTTGAAAACCCCCTGGTCCCAAGCATTCTGGATAACAGGTCCCATACCTGTACTGTGTTCGCTGTACTCTGTCTGTACATATGACAAAACTTCCTATGGGCCACTAATTCTCCAGAGAAGATGACCACTGTAATCAAACTTGCGGATGAAGGAAGTTCCATACTCATTTAATGGAGAAAATTGTGCCTAATGCTTCCACAGATCAGGTGGGCTTCTCATTGGAGTTTTTTTTTTAGCATTTTAATACAGTTTGGGGAAATGTTTTATTGAGCACTATTGCTTTGAGAATAGAACTCAGATGTTGCTGCACTTAATGCCCATCATTTGTATCATGTCACTTCTTTCCTCTGATGGAGACGTCTGTTTTTACTGCATTGCATTTGCCACCTGCTCACACTTATAGCGGGGAAGCAGTTTAACCAATAAGAGCAGTTTCATTTTTTTATGGTAATGATGTGGATCACTGAAAATGCTCTTCCCCTGTGCTATCCTTACTAATTTTATCTTATCTAACCTTATAGGCAGATCACAAAACCCATAATATATTGTGAAGTCTTCACTCAAATGAGAGTGAACAGTGGCCATTTAGACAGACCACTATTATTGCTGCTGCAGCACCCCCTAGTGGCAGTCTTTTTAATGGCAACTCAGTTCGAGTCAGTGCCTGTATTTTTCATTCACCTGATACATCATAGCTTTTAGTTAATACACATCACTTTGCCAAAATCACATGAAAAGATTTACCTGCTTGTCCGACATCTACCCAATACTCAGGATTCCTTCCCTCTTTACACAAGGTTCCCTCTGCTGGAACCATGTTCTCTGTAACACTCCAAGGATAATTGGCTATGCCCTCCAGTCCACAGTCCACATACAAAACATATGTATGTCTGGGAGGAGATAATGGATTCAAACAAACAGTTCAATCACAAAGTTTCCGTCCAACGAAACCAAGTTAATCAGGATAAACAAGATGTGAAGAACTGTTCAAACGCAGTGGGTTGCTGCAAACTTCAGTGCTTTATTTCACACGACATGTTTCGAGCATAGCTCTTTATCAAGTGTGACTTGATAAAGAGCTATGCTCGAAACATGTCGTGTGAAATAAAGCACTGAAGTTTGCAGCAACCCACTGCGTTTGAACAGTTCTTGTTTATCCTGATATGTATGTCTGGGGTCTAGCAGTTCTCTAGGTACAGATCAAGTAGATTGTGAAGAAAAACAAATGGATGAATCGATTGGATGTTTTCAGATAAACAAGTGAGGGAAGTGGTATCTGTGCAATAACTATAGATGTAGCAGACCCAGCGGGTGTCTGCAAAGTAGGGGGGGGGGGGGGGGTTGCAGGTGAACCCTGATTTTGTTTGTAACTTTTTTCATGAGCTATTGTTCATCCAGGATTTCCTGGGCAGGGGGCCTAAAATGTATCTTCATCAAAGTTTCCTATGAAGGCGTTTATGATGACAGTAATGCCTGATTCTCAGCTTCTCTCTTCTGAAAACACTTCAGAGTAGTGATGTGCGGGTCGGCCTGATAACCGAGGGACGGTTGGTTTCGGACTGGCAGCCTACAGGAGGCTCTGTTTGTCAGTACACATGGTTTTCACGTAACCTAAACTTGCCTCCAAACCAGGAATTTAAAAATAAACACTTGCTTTGAGGCCACTGGAAGAGAACATCTAAGGGGTTGTTGGTGAGCAACATGTTGCTTGTGAGCCACCGGTTGAAGCGCATAGTTGTAGAGTCTGGCTCAATGTCATTGTGGGTGGAGGCTAAAGATGGTCATTGGGCCCAGGCTGGGACAGAGGCATAAACAGCCCCCACCAGCCCACTAAATAGTGATTATGGCATCTTACAGCAGCTAGAGTCCTGCGCGCAACCAATTTGTTAAACCCGCTACCGACCCACATACTTACCAGCTTGGACCTTATCCGCAACCCGCTGACCATTAAGAGACAGGAAGTGCTGTCACTGTAAACTGGAAGTGACATTATTAGAAGTAGGTACAGTCAAAAATAGTCAGCACAACCTTGTTAAATCTTCTTACTTTCTTTAGATGGGTGCAGGTTCTCCAGTGGCCAATTTCCAGCAGCAAATACAGTCGAAGTACGATATGAACAGCACCACAATTCTTATAGAAGTTAAAATGCCTTTATTGCTCAAGTGACGGGCATTACCGCAACGGGCGGTAATGCCCGTCACTTGAGCAATAAAGGCATTTTAACTTCTATAAGAATTGTGGTGCTGTTCATATCGTACTTCATCATTAGAAGTAGGCACAAACTCGCTATTGACCCGACCCGCAAACCCGAAGAACCGCTGACCCGTGTCTATACCCACTCCAGAAACCTCTATCTGTAACCCGCAGGGTACAGCATGTTTTTGCGGGTAACCAACCTGCTGCAGAACTCTAACAGCAGCCACTCTGGCATAGGGGGTTAGTGAAGGGACCTTTGGGAAAAGGCCAGTGAACCAAAGCCCAATATACTATCAAATTGTTATGTACTATGCTGGAAGAGGGGACCCCTTACATTGACTCACCCAGTGTTTGTATTGTAAATAAAGCTTCCCCACTACGAAGAGTTTCTCACCTGAGAAGACTGTAAGTCCTGTGTATCCTATGTGCCACCTTAAAGGAACAGAAACATCAAAAAAATAATACACTGGAGATTGGCTATAATAATCTCCCCAACAGCAATGGAGGCAGTCCTGAATATCTAATAGCAAATTAGGACCCAGATGCACACAAAAAACAAAACAAGAACTAACAACTGCTTCAGAGTGTCATGGACAATATGTATTTCCATAATCCTTTATTAAATTTAACATTTTGGAAATGACACACACATTTCTATAGAACAGAAACATAGGTGTGCTTAACTGAGTATCTGAACATTTAGGCATGGATTGTTTAACATAATAAAATCTACACAGCCACTGAGAGTAGAAAAGAAGATCCTGGTCACAGCGCATTGTATTCCACACACTTTGATGGATCCGTGGAAAAATATTTCTGACAAATTGTCATTAACCTCTTCAAACCCTAAAGGACAAATAAAAAAAGCTTACATTCAAGGAACAAAATGGCAACATTTATTGCTTTACTTGAAAAGGGTAGTTCAACTTTTAAGTTTTATTCATTTTTTAAAGATATGTTACCTGAATGTATTTACGCTGTGTTTCATCGTTCAGCACATGGGCCACGTGCTTGGAAAAGATCTTCTCCCGACCAGTACGAGCATGGATACCAACCATAGTCACACCGATAGGCCAAGGAGCGTTGCCTATAGCCATCTGTAAGTAAGCATCGTTTGCCTGCACATGGGAAAACATTTATTACACAATGCTTGTCTGGCGGGAATTTTTACTAACCACCTTCACAATGATTCTTTTCTACACGGCTAGTAGAAAAGAATTAGTAAAGCATTAGTAACACCAAGCAGCTGCCATATAACAGAGTACAGGAACGGAATCCAACTTACCTTGACATACTCCCTTTGTAACATGAATTTTATGATATCTGTAATGGATTCTTTGATGTCAGCAGGCAGGTTCTGGAAAACCAAATCAAATAAACAAGATTTCAGTTTAAGTTCAACTGTAAGACACTTCGCATGAAGATAAAACGATTCTTGTCCAAACTTATACCTCCTTCTAAATAAAAGCAGTTAATCAAACTGAACAAAATTATTTTTCATGACTCGGTTGCTTCTCTTTTACGTAAATGTGCATAATTCTATGACTTTAATGGTCATTGCCTTTACTTTCCCTGAACTTATACAGGTATGGGATCCGTTATCCAGAAACTCATTATCCAGAAAGCTCTGAATTACAGAAAGGTTGTCTCCCATAGACTCAATTTTATCCAAATAATTAACATTTTTAAAAAATATTTCCTTTTTCTCTGCAATATAACAGTAGCTTGTACTTGATCCAAACTAAGATATAATTAATGCTTATTGGAGGAAAAAACAGCCTATTGGGTTTATTTCATGTTTACATGATTTTCTAGTAGACTTAAGACATGAAGACCTAATTTACAGAAAGATCTGTTATCCAGAAAACCCCAGGTCCCGAGCATTCTGGATAACAGATCCCATACCTGTACCATAGTTCTTAATAGCATCACTGCAAAGATTTATTATGGGGTTCTGTCTTTATCATCAGGCAAACCAATAACTTTGTGATAATACACAATTTTGGTATTTGGCCCAATCCACGAATCCTTTGTAAAGGATTTGGCTGATTTGCACTTGCATTATAGGGCAGATTTGGGGAGATTAGTCGCCTGGCAACAAATCTCCTCTTCTTCGGGGCGACTAATCTACCCAAACTGCCTTCTCGCCAACTAGAATGTAATCGCCGACGTGATGGCACTTAGAGCGCTTACTTTTCCGAAGTTGCCTCACCAGGAAACCTTGGACGACTTAGGAAGATGAATCGATTTTCATTCTAGCCGGCGGGAAGGCACTTTGAGGAGATTAGGCGACCCGAAGAAGAGATTTCTTGCCAGGTGACTAATCTCCCCGAATCTGCCAGTGAGTCTCTGCCCATACATACTGGACCTTTAAGTCCACCTACACCTTCCTCCTGCCCCCAAAAAACAAGCTACTAAGTCAGCTGGTAGTAAGTCTTGGCACAAGATATTTGCTTAGGGAACCTGATCATCTGACCCTACTACACACATCTTACAGCCAGAAAAAGTATCTTATGTATTTACAGCCAACATAGTGTAGAAAAAAACCTCACAGCACAATCTACATTAGAATTTCAATCTTTTATTGATACTTGAAAAAGGGGCGAAACGTTGCATTGACTCCGCTTCATAAAAGATTGAAATTCTTACGTAGACCTGAGTGCTGTGAGGTTTTTTCTACACTATTGCATTGGGAGGTTGCCGAGCCTCCAACCACGTGTACCAGGCATATCTGTATTCATTGGAAAGGAGGGTGTGCGAATCCACACTACACTGTTTTACAGCCAACATACACACTACATAGTATCACACAAACAATACAATCTTATGTTAGACCATATTTAATAGCAAAACAACTATGTAATCATATTTATGTAAACGACCTCACCTTCTTCCTCAGTTTTCGGAATAAAGGCTTTAAGTAAGATTCAGTTTGTTTCTGTGTAGCACTTGCAAGTTTCCCATGAACACTGCGTTTCACATAATCTTCCCTTGCATTGAGTTCTTTCGCCCAAACTCCTAAAAGAAACTAAATGGACAAATACATTATCGTCATC
Organism: Xenopus petersii; assembly: GCA_038501925.1. Taxonomy (NCBI): domain Eukaryota; kingdom Metazoa; phylum Chordata; class Amphibia; order Anura; family Pipidae; genus Xenopus; species Xenopus petersii. The sequence goes on from CM076688.1 coordinate 27,699,078, forward strand.
AATAACAAAACAACAATAATTTTATTAAAAACAAATGAGGATATTACTCTACATGACTATTCTAGCAATTTGAGTGCAAGATTCTTAATACATACATGTACACTGAGTTTGTAATTGTGCCAAACCCTAAAACATCATTAAACCAGCGATATCCTCATATAAACAAAGTAAAGGCTAGAGGCTGACACCTTAATAGATGCATACAAATATTTTTTCTTACCTTAAGAACCTTGTTTATGGTATCCATATCTTTGTTGTCATCCCCTTGTCCTAGGCATTCCCCCAAAACCTGAAATAAAATTAACTTATTATCATTTGCTCTGCTAACAAAGACCTCTTACTAAAGGAGAACTAAACCCCCCCGTTAATCAAAAATCCCGTCCCCTTCTGTCCATTGGCCCCCCTCACTACTTTCTCCCTCCTTAGTAACTCAGTGGAAAAAGTGCCCCTGTCATATTCATGCAGAATAGTGCATTGGAGCTCTCTGGCGCCATCTTCTGGTTCCTTGCGGGAAGTGAGTGCCGGCACTGAGCTTTTGAATGCATGAGCAGCTGGGACCATTCTGGTATTCGTGCCTACTGCGCATGCGCAGAAAGCTCTGAATATTGCCGAAGGGAAAAAAGAAGAGCATCCAAAGATACAGAAGATGGCGCCGGTGAGCTCCGCTACTCTGCATGAATATGACAAGGTGCATGACAGGGACACTTTTTCCACTGAGTTACTAAGGAGGGAGAAAGCAGTGAGGGGGGGGCCAACGGTTGGAAGGGGATTTTTGATTAACGGGGGGGTTTAGTTCTCCTTTAATGCAAAGATCCCAACAACCAGATTCGCATCCGATATGTTCCTTGTCTGACGGAATTTTAACCAGCCTGATTGCAATATATTAACTATTTTATCTATTAAGGTTTCCTGGACTTGTGTAATGTAATGTATTTGCTGCAACATATACGTCCATGTAACTATCATTTCCCGCTGTATGCAAATTAGGCAACGCTAGCACATCTACGCTTTGACTGCCGAAGTAACGCTAGCGAAAATTCGGCAGCGTTCGACGCCCTGGACACAACTTTACAAATCTATGCCTGGTGAAGTGTGGCGATGTGTACGAAGCCGTCGCTGGTGCATTGTTGCCTCTTAGGGAATTTGCCCCCAAGTTGGCTGCTTTTAAGGGTCTGTGTATGGCCACCTAAACTAAATTGCAACACTAAAATTAAATTGCCATAAGGACATTGGACATAAGGCAATTTTTAAACCTTAACCCCCAGTGATGATATATCAGCTCACACATGAACACATATAACCAGCAGGAATGCCATTTTTTCTGTACGGGGCTGCATTTATTTCCACTGTGGCCCTAGCCACCTAGTGAGACCCTAACAGGAAAAGTACCTCTTGAAGCTTTCATAGCAAAAAGATGATTTGAAGGAAACTAACATTACAGGTTTTATAAAGGGGAAATATACCCTATACATATTATTAAAGGAAAACAGAGATCACAGAATCTTCTGTGATTTTGGCCAAATATTGATCAGGGAGGCCCGTTGGATGGCTGCATACACAGGCCAATGTATGGCCACCTTAAAATGTTCTATATTCTGGGGAACTAATCTCTATAAGACGTATAGTGTCTTCCCAAATCCCTACTGTTGTAAGATACACACCTCCAGCTCTTCAATTGTGGTGTTCTCTTCATGGACTTTCAGGTCATTCTGTGTATCCTCGTCTGTTGTTTCCTGGCCAGCTACAAGTTCATTGAAATACTGCTGGTCAATCTTATCCAGGGCAGCCTTTAGGTCATTTCTTAAACCCTGTCAAACATCAAAAGAAACTTGGCAACTTTGACAATAATCAGATCTTAATCTCTACCCATCCTGATACATAAACTTTGTTGTAGAACAGGGCAGATTTGGCCATTTAAGGTATTTATATAGTCCCCTGCCTGCCTAATAGATCCACCTGCTGCTGTTATCTTATTGATATAACCCAGCTACGAATATAAAGCAAAGCAGCTAATTAATTAGACCACTACATATACATCAAGCACAGGTGCACTGGACCCTTCACCCAACTGTCCTGAGAAAAATAGTATTGCTTGATGGATCTTAAAGGAACATTAAAAAAGCAATAAAGAGACACCATATCATTGCACTTTATCACACTTATATTATAGACACAACACCCAATAACAAACGATAATACTTTTTAAAGGACAAATAAAAGAAATATGCAGTAAAACCCCACCCCTCATTCGAAACAGGGACAGGGACCGTTAAAGGCCTATAAAGGGGCCATTTTTAAAGATAATATTAACTTTTAGTCCAAAGTGAAACCAGCACCATACATTTATTCATACATATGATTCAATAGTGCCAACAAAATTAGGGAGGGGTTCACTTATCCTACATGTCTCCTTTAAGCAACATCAGCAACATCAGGTTACAAAAAGTGGCATGATCTAAAAAAAAATGCAAGCTATTTAACAGCTTTTGAGAAATGTCTAATGCATTACTTGAAGTAGTGGGTAATAGACTAATAGAGAAAAAGGGATGAAGGATGGAAGAAACCCAGGGTGGGGTATAGTAATCACTATAACTGTTCTTGTTTGTCCAAATACCTTATTGACTTCAGGCGCGAGAATTTCTATCTTCCGTAGGCGCTGAAAGGTTTCATAGTCTGTCTCTCCAAAAAGTCTGATGGGTTCCCCCCTTTCTCTAAGCCTCCGGATTACCTAAACAACAAGGGAGCAGGATAAGCCTTTTGGCAATAACATTTTCCTTATAGGAAGAGATAAATGATTTGAATTATTTTCAAGTACCTATTTCTCTTTATGCACAAAATAAAAAGCAGTTCATGCTGGGATTCCAAGAGTTGAAGTTCAGCAACAGCTGGAGACCCACATACTGGGGATATATATCTAAACATATATCATGTGCATAATTACTCCAAGAGGATAAAAATACACTTTGACCTTACCTCCTGCCTAGAGAGAGTCATGGGCAATTTTTCCTCTGCCAATTCTAATTCCAAGACCGGATTACTTGATGAGGAAGGCTTTTCTTCCTCTTCTTCTTTCTGCATCTAGTAGGAAAAGGCAAGTCATTTATATTGCTCTGAGCCCCAAAAAGGGAAGAAAGTGTTAGACTTAAGTCGGTGAGAAAACCATTAAATCATCAAAAAGAATCAATTTACTAAAGGGATTACATACGGTACCTAGTTTATAAGTAACATTAAACTAGTTCCGTTAATTTCACCTTAGTAAAACAGCCTTAACTTTTCTTTACTGGATATTCATTCATACGTTTTTCGAACTCTCAATATTTTCAATTTATGGCATATTTTCCCTTTATTGCACTCAACTGCTGTTTGAGTAGAGACTATAGTCCTGCTGTATAGGCGAGAGCAATGCAATAGGAAGCACTGGATCTTCCACAACTGGAATGCATGGAACAAGGAGCGCTGACATTCTCGAACAGTATCATGTTATTAAAGTACGCAGTAAGAGAACATTTAAAGTAGAGTTCTGCAGTCGGTCGGGTATCCGCGGTTACCCACAAAACAAGCGCGCATCCTTCGGAATGAGCGGAGGATTTTCAGGTGTGGGTATACTGGCGGGTGTGCAGAGTCACGGGTCTCATCTAAATTTCTTATCTTATGTAATATTGTCTATATTTTACTCCTTTTACAAAAAACTTGTTTCTGTCCCCGCCCACTTTTGATGACATCACTTCCAGTTCTCAACACCATCACTTCCTGTTTGATGGTGGTCAGCGGGTTGTGGATAAGGCAGTTGCGGGTCCGGTAGCGGATCAAAGTGGGTAAATATGCGGGTTGCGGTTCGGGTCTTAGAAATTGGTTCCACGCAGGACTCTAATTTAAAGGGCTTGTTCACTTATAAGCTAACTTTTAGTATGATTATTTGTGGTTTTTGAGTTATTTAGCTTTTTATTCAGCAGCTCTCCAGTTTGCAATTTCAGCAATCTGGTTGCTGGGATCCAAATTACCCTAGCAACCATGCATTGATTTGAATAAGAAACTGGATTATGAACAGGAAAGGCCTGAATAGAAAGATGAATAATAAAAAGTAACAAAATACATGTGCAGCCTTATAGAGCATTTGAAAGCTGGAAAGAAGAAGGCAAATAATTAAAAAAAAACAACTAAAGGCCAATTGAAAAATTGCTTATGATCAACCGTTCTATAACATACTAAAAGTTATCTTAAAGGTGAACCACCCCTTTAAGGCATTGAAGATTCTGTTCGAGAGCCCCCATCACACTGCTGCCCCTGCAAATATGTTAAAGGGTGATGGGTGTAGAAATAGTGGCACCCTATTTAATAATGTCCACCGGGTGTGCCAGAATCAGTACTATGTTAGTGCTACTTGGTGTGTGCATTTTCTACTAATGTAATAAACTGCTCTGCAGGATCACTCTCAGTCTGGGTTTCTTGCTCAGAGTACGGTATGCCGTTATCTGTAAACCCGTTATACAGAAAGCTCTGAATTATGGAATGGCCATCTCCCATAGACTCCATTTTATCCAAATAATCACATTTTTAAAAATGATTTGCTTTTTTCTATGTAATAATAAAACAGTACCTGGCAAAACCAGCCTATTAGGTTTATTTAATGCTTACATGATTTTCTAGTAGACAAGGTATGGAGATCCAAATTACAGAAAGATCAGTTATCTGGAAAGCCCCAGTGCCTGAGCATTTTGGTCCCATACCTGTACTATTTCTTTATTAAAATAAATAAATAAATAAATAAAAAACTGCAACATGGTCCTTTGTGACAAGAAATTTCAAATTTAAACTTTCCCCATGTCATGTATATGTTGTCTCAGTGAAAACATTTTTTGTACTGGATGTCCTTCTCTGTAATAATAAAACAGTACCTGGCAAAACCAGCCTATTGGGTTTATTTAATGTTTACATGATTTTCTTGTAGATCCAAATTACAGAAAGATCCGTTATCTGGAAAGCCCCAGTGTCCGAGCATTCTGGTCCCATACCTGTATTATGCAGCAGGGATACTCCTGCAAAGATAGCCAGTTTACATTTTCACGTCACATTTCAAGGACTGGATTATATGCAGACATGTACGGAGCTCTACAACAGGCTAATGCCCACAAAGAAAAGATGGAAGATGAATAGGAAAAGGCTTGAATGGAAAACAAAATAACAATAAAATTGTATACTCCCAGAGCTATAGTTTTTAGATGCCGGGGCAGTGACTCCCATTAAGAAGGTGGAAAAAGACAAAAGAGGAATGCAAACAAAAAAATAAAACATGAAGACCAATTGAAATGTTGCTAATAATAGGATATTTTTAACATAGTAAAAGTTAACTCAAAAGTGAACTAACCCAACCACATCCTTTTTATAACTGTATATAAAAGAAACAGTTAAACAAGGGCAAAAGAGTAAGGAGTGGTAACTATGCGTGTTTATCAGAACTAAATAATCATAGAAATGGGCCGTTAGCTACTGCATGATGAATTAAGGGGGGTGATCTTTTAATCTCCTCTTCACTCTGTCAGTAGCAGCCTTAACTAAAGAGGTTACATGTATCCTTTTATTAGAAAAAATAAAATAAAAAATAAACTGCAACATGGTCCTTTGTGAAAAGAAATTTCAAATTTAAACTTTCCCCATGTCTTCTCCGAAGATTTCAGTCATGTATATGTAGTCTCAGTGAACACTTTTTGTACTGGATATCCTTAAAGAGGGTGGTTCACCCTTAGGTTAGGTTTTAGTATATTATAGAATGCCCAGTTCTAAGCAACTTTTCAATTGGTCTTCATTATTTAATTTAATTTTTTTTATAGTTTTTTCATTATTTGCCTTTTTCTTCTGACTCTTTCCAGCTTTCAAATGGGGGTCAGGGACCCGATCTAAAAAAAATGCTCTGCAAGGCTACACATGTATTGTTGCTGCTACTTTTTATTACTTATCTTTCTATTCAGGCCTCTCCTATTTATATTGCAGTCTCTTGTTCAAATCAGTGCATGGTTGCTGGGGTAGTTTGGACCCTAGCAACCAGACTGCATGAATAGCAATCCGGAGAGCTGCTGAATAAAAAGCTAAATAACTACAAAAACTCTATTGATAAAAAAATGAAAACCGATTGCAAATGGTCTCTGGATACCACTCTCTACATCAGGGGTGTCCAACCTTTTGGCTTCTCTGGGCCACATTGGAAAAAGAAAAATTATCTGGGGCCAAACACAAACTACACAAACACTTTTAAATTGTAAAATTAAAGAAAATACACAGAAAAGAACTACAATACCAGTTGGATAACCAGATGGAGCTATACATTGGAATATGGGACACCTGGATATTAAACAGACTTATTATTATATTATTATTACTAACTGGGCAATGGGCGGAGTCCCCCATCCTCCCTACTCCATAGGTCACCCCATTGTTACAACCTGGCATAGTAAACCTGTTCTTAACAAGACGACAGACTGAGGTGGTTAATGTGTCTAGATTTGGAGAGCACAAAGTGTTATTTCACACTAGTTTTCTCTGTATTTCCATACATTTATTTCATAATTTCTTTCTTTTTTTCACTTCTCTTCCTTTTCTCTCTCCTTCAAACTGGGCTGCATTCACATCCATCTTGGGCCGCAGGTTGGACACCCCTGCTCTACATCATACTAAAAGTTAATGTAAACGTGGACAACCCCTTTAATTTACCCTAATGTGCAATATTGTAACCAAAATATAGTAGCTGTGAGCTTGCTTTGCACAATAACAAAAAATTAGCCAGCAGCAACATGTTATATTACAGAGAAGGATACCTTCTATTATAAAAAAAAAAATGTATGTATATTCAGTAACGCCTATGTGTGTTAGTTGCATATTAACAAAAAAATGTTCCCCCCCCAGGTGTTGAGCAGAGCCCCAATTCAGATGGAGGAAACAATAGTATTTTCCTAAGAATATCACCCTATTGGGGAGTGGGTTTGTGACATAGGATTGGTGCATGTCCTGATTGACATGCATGCGAAACAAACAAGCTGGGTACTTTCATTACATGCTTGTGTGTGACCCAATTAGACTGCTCAACTTGGGGGTCGTCCTTCTTGTGTAGGAAACTCAATGGGGTTTTTTCCTAGAAATGTACTATTGTATCCCCCCCCCCCCAAAGTTCTGTTAGCCCACAATTCTGGCAGGGGGAAATATTATTCATACTATAAGTGGCCTTTAAATGGGTTGTAAACTTGTAACTAGGGATGCACAGAATCCAGGTACAAGAGGGGGGTTGTGGGTGCACTCCTAAGGCCATATAAAAAAAATATATAAATACACTAATCCCCTGTCTAAAAAAAGAAAAACAGGGTTTTTTGTTACAAAGTTATGATCATAAATTTGGTAAGCCGCCATACCAAATCAAGGTAAACCCCATACGGCGGTCCCTAACCGTTTCTTTTTTTAGACAGGGGATTATTGTATTTATATATTTTTTTATATGGCCTTAGGAGTGCACCCACAACCCCCCTCTTGTACCTGAAATGTAGCCGGAAGCTGTGGCTGAGCTTCATGTGGTTAGTGCACCCTCATACCCACCCCTTTAAATTAACGGTGGCCCTATGTCCTTGTTGTTTTTTATTAATCCTTGGTTTGGGCAATTCTCTCCCTTAAAAGCCACAAATGCTAGTGGCTGGGGAGGCTTTGACCTTTTTATTACCAACGCCTGTGAGACACCCATTATATTTGCTGCACTTATCACTAGGTAACACTTGCACAGACCCACACACATTACACTCCACATTTAGCTTTTCCTTTTTCATCTCCCTCTAAATCTATACTCAAACCTGTACTTATACTCACACACATACACACACAAGTGTGCACTTATATATATAACTTTACTTTTCTTTCATTATAGTCTCTTCACAATCACATTTTTTTTTTTTTAAATGGGCGTTGGTCTGGGCAGTCTCCCCTTCAAAAGCCGCATATGCAGGTGGCGGGGGAGGATCTAGTCCAGATTGAAACCAAGGTTTTAAATTTTGATCACAGGTAAACAGGTAAGGGACCGCCATATGGGGTTTACCTTGACGTGGTATGGCGGCTTACCAAATTTATGATCATAACTTTGTAACAAAAAACCCTGTTTTTCTTTTTTTAGACAGGGGATTATTGTATTTATATATTTTTTTTATATGGCCTTAGGAGTACACCCACAACCCCCCTCTTGTACCTGAAATGCACAGAATACAGGATTCTGTTCGGGAATCGGCCGAATTGAATCCGCATATGCAAATTAGGGGCGGGGAGAGAAAATTGCATGACTTTTTGTCACAAAACAAGGATGTAAAAATTGCTTTCCCCTTGGATTCGGTTCGGTATTCGGCGAATTTTCGCAAAGGATTCAGGGGCTCGACCAAATCCAAAATAGTGTATTCGGTGCATCCCTACTTGTAACCCACGCATCTCAAAAATATCTACTGCAAAACCTCTCTCTCAGGTATATATTATACCAGAATTAAACATTTTCAGGGGCAGAACCAGTACTCAAGCAAATAATTCAACAGTCATATGCAAATTGTAAACTCACCACAAAAACATCAAGACTCCAGGTCCAAGGGAGAAGCCAGAAAAACCAACATACAATAGAGACTGGCACTAAAACTAGACCCCACTATATATGATGCAGCATACACAAAAGTTTGACATGAAATACATCCCAAAAACAACACAAACACGTCTTACACATTTCATAAAAGAACAATGTTGTTAGGATATTAGTATATAGTGTATAGTACAGTGATATATAGTATATAGTGCTATGCATACAAATCACTAATTTGCTATACAGGTTTTCCCATAACAACCTTGTTCTATTATTAATAGTACTTTATATGTAAAAAGTCATTTGAGGGGACACTTTTGATTGGTCTAGTGTCCTATGATTCTGTCCGCTCAATAGGCAGAAAATGCACAAAACGTATTTGTGTTGGTTTTTGTGATGTAATTCCTGTTACACAAAGTTTTTGCTGAACCATAAATACTGCGTTCTGCATTTTTTTTTTCTTCAAGCAAATTGTGCTAGTGACACACCAAGCCATTCCTTACTTTGCTTCATACTTTGGATGACAGCACAAGTAATAGCAATCAAACTTGTTTTTCAAAATGGATTTATTCTCAACCTCCAAAAAAGGTTTAATTTAATAAATTCATAAAGACAGGGGGGGGGAAAAAAAAAAGACATCTAAACACTAGGTAGGGTCATAGGGTAGACAGATTCTCATAATCTTTTTTTTACATTTATTTCTTTGTTTACATTTAACTATAATGAAGAAAAGTTTGGGCTGATAAATTATACAGCAATGGAGCCACCATACTACTGTTCATGTATAAAGATAGAACAGTTTATCCAGTGTTCCATCTCCTTAGGTGATTTCTTTATAGAAATAATCTACACAAAACGTTGGTTCCTGAAATTAATTAATCTCTTACTGAGGGATACACTGTCTTTACAGACACTGTAATCAGGGGTTATTCTATACAATGACATATACAGTAGATGGGAGTAAAATAACGTTTTTTTGTTTTTTTTTTTTAACGTAATGATTAATGGTGCCTTTATGTATTTATTAAATTATTCAAGATTTGATCACAGGTGAATAGAATAGTCCATTAAATATATAAACCATTTTGAAATCATGCCTGTAAATAAAGCATGCACGTCTGATCTTGGGAACTCATACCTTTCCTGGTGGCTTCGCACTTACAGGCTATTGTACATAGTAGATTAAATAAAGAAACACAGTTAGTTTCCTATTGCAAGACAAAATACAGATCAAAATACAAAAAAAAAATTGGCCCTGCAGTGGAGGTTGTTCAGTACCTTGTATCCGCATCGCTCAAAATATTCCTCCTTTTCTTTTGCGGTAAGTTCGCTGCGTTTAAAGTACTTTTTTTCACCCTGGAAAAAAAAAATGAAGTTAAAATTGTAGGTGGTCTTTACTCCCCACAAATCCCCACCAGTTATAACAGCTGCAAAGGAACTCCAAAACTTAAGAATTGTGGAAAATTTAACTTTTCACATTCTGTTACCAGCCCAAAAGTGAGACATCACCTGATCAGACTGTGTATACATTGCTGTATGCAACAGGAAATCTAGGGCAGAAAATAAGGGGGTCCCCCCTATACTGCAGCCTAATTTGCCCACATTTAGGGTTTCCAGGTGTATCTAGAGATCAAACAAGCACTCTGCCTTGTCTATATGTATATCCGTATATACTAGGGATGCACCGAATCCAGGATTCGGTTCGGGATTCGGCCAGGATTCTGCCTTTTTCAGCAGGATTCGGATTTGGCCGAATCCTTCTGCCCAGCCGAACCGAATCCTAATTTGCATATGCCAAATCTTTCACAAAGGATTCGGGGGTTCAGCTGAATCCAAAATAATGGATTTGGTGCATCCCTAGTATATACACTTCAGTCAGAGCCCTGGCAATGGCTGTGTGGCCCCCGGCAGTGGCTCTGTGTGTGGCCCCCAGCAGTGGCTCTGTGTGTGTGGCCCCCAGCAGTGGCTCTGTGTGTGTGGCCCCCAGCAGTGGCTCTGTGTGTGTGGCCCCCAGCAGTGGCTCTGTGTGTGTGGCCCCCAGCAGTGGCTCTGTGTGTGTGGCCCCCAGCAGTGGCTCTGTGTGTGTGGCCCCCAGCAGTGGCTCTGTGTGTGTGGCCCCAGCAGTGGCTCTGTGTGTGTGGCCCCCAGCAGTGGCTCTGTGTGTGTGGCCCCCAGCAGTGGCTCTGTGTGTGTGGCCCCCAGCAGTGGCTCTGTGTGTGTGGCCCCCAGCAGTGGCTCTGTGTGTGGCCCTGTGTGTGTGTGTGGCCCCGGCAGTGGCTCAATGTGTGGCCCCCGGCAGTGGCTCTGTGTGTGGCCTCCTGTGTGTGTGGCCCCCGGCAGTGGCTCTGTGTGTGGCCCCTGGCAGTGGCTCTGTGTTTGGCCCCCGGCAGTGGCTCTGTGTGTGGCCTCCTGTGTGTGTGGCCCCACGGCAGTGGCCGAATCCAAAATAATGGATTTGGTGCATCCCTAGCATATACACTTCAGTCAGAGCCCTGGCAATGGCTGTGTGGCCCCCGGCAGTGGCTCTGTGTGTGTGGCCCCCGGGAGTGGCTCTGTGTGTGTGGCCCCCGGGAGTGGCTCTGTGTGTGTGGCCCCCGGGAGTGGCTCTGTGTGTGTGGCCCCCAGCAGTGGCTCTGTGTGTGTGTGGCCCCCAGCAGTGGCTCTGTGTGTGTGTGGCCCCCAGCAGTGGCTCTGTGTGTGTGTGGCCCCCAGCAGTGGCTCTGTGTGTGTGGCCCCCAGCAGTGGCTCTGTGTGTGTGGCCCCCAGCAGTGGCTCTGTGTGTGTGGCCCTGTGTGTGGCCCTGGCAGTGGCTCTGTGTGTGGCCCCCGGCAGTGGCTCTGTGTGTGGCCTCCTGTGTGTGTGGCCCCGGCAGTGGCTCTGTGTGTGGCCCCCGGCAGTGGCTCTGTGTGTGGCCTCCTATGTGTGTGGCCCCACGGCAGTAGCTGAATCCAAAATAATGGATTTCGTGCATCCCTAGTATATACATTTCATTTAGAGCCCTGGCACCCGGCAGTGGCTCTGTGTGTGGCCCCCTGTGTGTGTGGCCCCCGGCAGTGGCTCTGTGTGTGGCCCCCGGCAGTGGCTCTGTGTGTGGCCCCCGGCAGTGGCTCTGTGTGTGGCCCCCGGCAGTGGCTCTGTGTGTGTGTGGCCCCCGGCAGTGGCTCTGTGTGTGTGTGGCCCCCGGCAGTGGCTCTGTGTGTGTGTGGCCCCCGGCAGTGGCTCTGTGTGTGTGTGGCCCCCGGCAGTGGCTCTGTGTGTGGCCCCCGGCAGTGGCTCTGTGTGTGGCCCCCAGCAGTGGCTCTGTGTGTGTGTGGCCCCCAGCAGTGGCTCTGTGTGTGTGTGGCCCCCAGCAGTGGCTCTGTGTGTGTGTGGCCCCCAGCAGTGGCTCTGTGTGTGTGTGGCCCCCAGCAGTGGCTCTGTGTGTGGCCCCCAGCAGTGGCTCTGTGTGTGGCCCCCAGCAGTGGCTCTGTGTGTGTGTGGCCCCCGGCAGTGGCAGAGGAGGAGGGAGGAGAGCAGCCCTACAGTTCATAGTAACATAGTAAGTAAGGTTGAAAAAGGACACACTTCCATCAAGTTCAACCTTTTAGTTGTTTTTTTTTTTTTTAGTCTGCCTGTCAGTTGATCCAGAGGAAGGCAAAAAAAATAAATCTGAAGCCTCTCCAATTTGCCTCAGAGGGGGAAGAATTCCTTCCTGACTCCAAAATGGCAATGGGACCAGTCCCTGGATCAACTTGTACTATGAGCTATCTCCCATAACCCTGTATTCCCTCACTTGCTAAACACCATCCAACCCCTTCTTAAAGCTATCTAATGTATCAGCCTGTACCACTGATTCAGGGGGGAGCATTGCTTTACAGAGCAGTCATTAGTTACTTCCCATTCGTTACGTAAATAACTAGGACACAATATGTACAGCGGCCTCCGATAAAAACCCTATTTACCCTAACACGGACAATTTAAACTAGTGAGCAATATTCCGTCTTAAAATACCGCAGTCAATCTCACCCCAACCAGCGCCTTCTCTTCCAGCTGTTTCCTCTTCCGCGCGATCTCCGCTTTCAGAATATCCATCTTGCCACCTCCAAAACAACCCAGCAACTCGATCACAGAAGCAGGAACTTGCTAATGACGTCACTGCCATCTCAGTACCATGTGACTGCCCCTGGCAACCAGCGAAAGCTTCCACTTCCGCCTACGCGAGCTCCTCTACAGGCACTGGAACTGCGAGGCGCGCTGACGTTTGTCAGTAGGAGATGTAATGGCGAAACCACTTCAGCCTCCATCTAGAGCTGGGAACAGTGGGAAGCACTATAAATGCCAAATAAAACATCTCTACTATTGTGTTGCCATATTGGTAGCGGGGGAGGGCTTTCCTTTCACAAGGAGGCTTGGAACGCAAGAGGTTGACGTAACTTCTCGGGAGCGGACTGGCGCATTGTGCTACTGCGGCGTGGCTGGCTGGGGTGACTTGTGAAAATGCCCATGTACAGAATGCAGCCGTATTGTGGCGGGGAGATCCAGGTGGATTTACCCACGTGTATGTACAGGTTAGCCAATGTGCATCAGGCCACGTCGGAAAACCACGAGCAGGTACAGTAATGAGGCTTTACCTTGATTTTCCTATGATGAGTGTCCAATGAGAGCAATGCTTGCAGGTTGATCTGCACACACTGTGTTATTTCTCAGTGCTAATTTGTGTTTATTAACATGCTGCGAGCTGCCATAGTGCTTGCTCTGCCCATGGAAAGTAATAGAGTCAGAGGGCTTGAGCAATAGACTTTACGTGGAGCTTCTCATAGACACAGCACTACATCCATACAAGGAATTCTTTCCCAAACCTGGCACAGCATGCCATAGGTTAATTAGCCACATGCACTGTTTGCCAGTTGCCCAACTGTCAGAAGCCACTTCCCATTTAGGAAGAAGCATTGGCAGGTAAGATCACTTGCTGCTGGTTGGGAAGGCCATTTTGATCATTGCCGTATTGTTTGTAGGGTAGGTGCTCAAAGAGCAATCTTCCAAGCAGTAGTCGTAAAAACAGGTCTTTATTGCAGTTCAAGTGTGGATTACAGCCTTATGTGTTTCGTGTTCTCACAGCACTCAATACAGCCTATGATTAAATGTTGTGAGAACACGAAACGCGTAAGGCTGTAATCCATTCGCTGCAATAAAGACCTGTTTTTTACTACTACCTGGAGGATTGCTCTTTGAGTGCCTACCCTACAAACAATACGGTCTGCTTCCTTATGCTGAAGGCTTGGGGCAGAGCACCGGAGCCTCCTTTTTTACGTGGTCTCTTTATAGATAAATGTTTGTGATGACATGATCATCGCGTTTTGTACTGTATTGCTAAAAATCCCCAGTGTTCTGCTTAGGAGGGCCAAACAAAAGGCATTGCTGTTAGTCATGCATGAGTGGGCCAACTGATAGCCCTCACCGGACCCCTTTGATTTTTTTTTTATCGTTTTGAGTACACTGAGGCTCAAACTGCTCCCCACAGGCCCAATACATAGTGTTGGTCTATGGAAGATGACAGTAGCTCATGTGGCAGAAGCAGGCCCAGAGTTCTGGGAAGCCCACAAAGACCCAGTCTTGCTCGGCTTGACATATTCCTTCTTGACTCACAGATAAACTGTTGTTAAACATCGGCAGGGCATTGCAGACTCTTCATCAGGCATCACCAGTGGAGAAGAACTTGGGAATAGTTAGTTCTGTGACCTGCTACAAAAGAACTATTTGTCAGGGTGGAATGTCATTATTGTTCTTCCCAAAAGCTGCTGCTCTTAAGTCTATAAACACCAAGCCAAGTGTAGACCGGAGCAGTGTAAATGTCGCTGCTATTGGACTCTGGACTATTTTTATTAGTTTTGACTAGAGCCCTTGGTACTAGTAAAACCAGTGTACAATGATGTCCTTGAATAGGAAATGCTTCGTACTTTGGAGCTACAGTTTGGGAAAGACTTTTTTTCTGATTCAGCACAATAATGTCCCCATGCACAAATTCAGGTCTGTACAGAATTTGGGTGGAGGAACCTGTCCTAAACCCAACTGAACACCTGTGGGATGAACTGGAACCCTGGCTGCAAGTCCAGCCTGATTCCCAACATCAGAATATAAGAGAGAAAGAAGGGAATGAGAAAAAGAGAGCTTAAGTGGGCTGACACGGTAAAGGAAGAAAGCCGAAAAGATCATCAGCGGCACATGAGTTTGTAGAAAGCACAATTTAATCTCGGCATTGAAAGAATTGTTTAAGGGTCTGCATACAATTGCAAAGCACTATAAGTATGTATGTGTGTACAGTATGTATGCATTTTCACCATGCATTGAATTCGGGAATCTGGTGAATACAAACTTTTTTTCAGCAGGATTCAATTTCAGCCAAATCCAGGGGCCTAGCAGAACCATGTCTGAGCCATTAAAAAAAGCAAAACAATCGCCATTCATTAAAAAAACTAATTTGTGTGTGCTAATGCGGCTTTGGTTTGGAATTCAGCTAAATCAGGCAAGCACCGTATTAACCAATAAATGGAGTTTTCTCCAAATGGCACAGCATAGGCCTGTGCGATGATCTGAATGTTGGCTTGGGGGCCAAATGAATGGATCAGCTTTGCCACTGGGCAAACCTTGAAGTGTACGGCTTAAGCCTGTGTGTTTGTGGCACTTCCTTTCTAACAACTCAAACACTCCATTGATCTATAGAGAAACATTTATAAAAGATAGATATAACTTTTGATAAACTGCTGCTTCATCTTGACTTCACATTCCCCTATTCCCCGACAGATGATACTTTGCATTCCCCCTACTATGGCTGCCCCTGGTGCTTCCTCTAGCCGGTCTATTCCAGGCTTCCGACACCTGATCTGCACCCCTTGTCAATGTCTCTAAATCATCTGCTGACTCCTTTCCAAACATGTCGGCCTCTTCCTCTTTATATAACTTACAACAACAGATCTTATTTCCCCTCACATATGAATGACTACAACTCCCATCATCCACAGATGGCTGAAAGATAATATGGTTAGCTGTAGTTCAGCTTCCAGGCGGCTATTGGTCGATAGGCTATGGTTTAGAAAGTGCTCTGTGTTTCAAGGAGAATAAAACAACAACTGAATAGAAAACTCACAGCTTTTGTTTATGCATGTACAGTAAATTTGTGAAATGTATTTATCTCTGCCCTCCTTACTGTGTGCTTCCTGCAGGGTTTGCTGGGCAATTCTGAGTAAGTACAGGATTATTGAAACATAACTATATATACTTAAATAAATGTAATGTTTTTAGATGTATAGCTGCCATGTTGGTTTTTTTTTGTAATCTCCTGGGTAAGCAAATTGCCTCTGTAATCTACTGCTGTTAATTCCTGTGTGTTATTTACATTTGCAGAGGTTCTATGGAAACGATCCCTTAATCCAAATAAATGTATGAAGATACATACGTTTGTTCTCCTGTGTATATATTAGGGATGCACCGAATCCACTTTTTTGGATTCGGCCGAACCCCCGAATCCTTCGCTAAAGATTCGGCCGAATACCGAACCGAATCCGAACCCTAATTTGCATATGCAAATTAGGGGTGGGAAGGGGAAAACAGTTTTTACTTCCTTGTTTTCTGACAAAAAGTCACGTGATTTCCCTCCAGCCCCTAATTTGCATATGCAAATTGGGGTTCGAATTCGGTTCGGCTGGGCAGAAAGATTCGGCCGAATCTGAATCCTGCTGAAAATGGCTGAATCCTGGCCGAATCCCGAACCGAATCCTGGATTCGGTGCATCCCTAGTATATATTCCATGATCATGCAAAATCAATATAAATACATGTGATTTTTACTTGTAGGCTGCTGACCCAGCAATTCAGGCGCTGGAATCCAGGCAAGAGGATATCTTAAAGAGACTTTATGAACTGAAAGCTGCTGTAGATGGGCTCTCAAAGATGATTCAGACGCCCGATGCTGATCTTGATGTGACGGATATTATTCAGACAGATGAGCAGTCGGCTCCGGGATCTGTGGTTGCCGACTTGGACTTGGTACTTGGAAAGGTAAGTCTTTAATTTTAGAAATAACCGATTTGGAGGCATAAAGAGCAACCACCATGATTTATCAAATGGATGGGTTCAAACCAGTTTAGTACAGACTACAGGTGTCTGCTGGCATTAAAATATTACTGATTACCTGACGTGGGGAAATATTATGAAGCTACTCATCTCCGCCAAACTCTAGCCTGGCTACAACCTTCTCCTCCAACTAAATGGGCTCAATTAGAGGCTGCGTGGACATCTCCCCTTCACATAAGCAATCTAATACTATCTGATAGGCCCAAAATACAGCTCTCGACTCTGGCCCCTCGACCCATCAAATTCACGTGTACTATATGGAATCAGTGCCAAAGAAAATATAAGATTAGCCACAACCCCTCAGCCCTAACACACCTTCAAGGGAATCCTGACTTCCAGCCGGGTCAGAGACCAATTTACCAATCTCATTGGGCTGCCTTTAATTATCGGAGAATTATTGATTTTGTAGATCCACTAAGACATAGGCTCTATACCTATCAGGAACTCGCTAATAGATGTAAATGGAGATCAGGGAAAGAGATGGAATTCCTCCAGATTAAACATTATATTACCACTCTCTTCGGTCAGCAACACCTGATTAGGCTAACCCCCTTTGAGACATTATTGGGAGGCATATTCCCATATAAGGGTTTAATCTCACATCTCTACAATTTATTAAACACTCTGCCAGAAGACCCCTTTCCTAAACATTCATACATGCATTATTGGGAGTCTATGTGGGAACCAGGATTAACCTTAGCCCAATGGGGCAAAATATGGGAAAATGCCCGCAAAATAACAACTTGTGTACAACAAAAAGAAAGTATATATAAGACGTTGATGAAATGGTACCTCACCCCAGATAGACTTTCTAAGATGTTTCCACATGGCAGCCCTCTGTGCTGGAGGGGGTGTAGCCATAAAGGCACCCTTCATCACATTTTATGGGCATGTCCTAAACTGAGTTCTGGCAGGAAATTGTCAATTTGATAATAGCAGTCTTCAAAACTCCTTTGAAAATCGACATGCCTCATTTGCTTTTAGCTTTCCCTATTCCGGGATTGAAAAATGAGGCCCAAAAGTGGGTCAATCAGGTGACTACTGCAGCCAGATTGGCCATAACCTCCAAATGGAAATCCTCCACTATCCCAACCATTCAGGAAATAATCCTTAGGCTTGAAAATAATAAGAGATTTGAGGAAATGACTGCCCGTATTAACAATTCCTTACAGTTTCATAATAATGTTTGGAGCAACTGGGATTATTATCTGACAACTAGAGGTGTCTGATTTAAATTCACTTCTGGTTTACAACATAGCTTGGAATTCGGAATATAACTCTTGGCTGATTGTTCTTCTTCTTATGCTATCTCTTGTGTTGTTTTTTTATTTTTCTCCCTCTCCTCACTCTCCCAATTTCCACTCTTTTCTCTTTTTTTTTCTCTTTTTTTTTTTTTTGTGTTTCTTTACCAATACGGTTGTGACATTTTACTACTTTTATGTCATTCTAAATACAGTCTGTAACGTAATTTGGAAACTGTTGCATTGTACAGAACAGAATGCTTTGAATGTTGACATTAGTCTTCCATTGTTGACTATGTAAGTTTTTTTTTTTGTGAATCCCAATAAAATCTAAGTTACAAAAAATATTACTGATATTACCTGCTGTTAGAAATGTGCCGCCACATACAAGTCACAAAACATGCGCCATGTCCCTTAGCGTTGGTGTGGCTAATGCCCTGAAAACCAATTAAAGGAGAACTAAACTCTAAAAATGAATATGGCTAGAAATGCCATATTAATGAAATTAATAGAAATTTAATATACTGGATTTGCCTCGGCAGCCAAAAGTTTTTGCATCTATATAGTAGTAATTATTCGGGTCATCAAACTTGTCACGGGAGCTCCCCATCTAGGATTTTGTTAGGAGTGTCTGTGACATGAGCAAGCGCTCCTATAAATAGAAGGTTCCAGAGACGAAAGTGAGAATAGTAATGTTTTGGGCAGGGAGGACTGAAGATAAAGTTTGAGTTAGTCGGCCCAAACCCACCTGATCCATGGGTCCCACTGGCTTCAGATCTGCCTGCGCATCACTACAGTCCTATTCTGCCTCTTTTATCTCTGCACACCTATTATATAAGTACAATATACAAGTATACTGCCATATCAGATCTGAATAAATAGCCCCCCTAGCTAAATGCTGTATCACATATATATAATGAACTCCGCTCTTTAGCCTATACACGTATGGTTGAGATTAATTGGCAATTACGGGTGTAATCCTGCTTTAGCGCTACGATTGTATTTGTTACTGGAAGAATGAAAGGAAGGAATTGGTTTCCATAGTTTAACATTTTCCGAATCATTGAATAATCTTTATTATTTCCCCCCATGCAGGAATATGGAGCTCTCAGAGACATAGTGATCAATGCAAACCCTTCTTTGCCTCCCCTTTCCCTGCTGATATTGCACAGCCTCCTGTGTGAGCGCTACCAAGTCTTGTCTGCAGTGCACACGCATTCATCCATCACCAGCATCCCAGAGCCTCTGCTCAAATGCTTTGGAGAGCAGCTTAAAATGAAGCCCCGGCACGAGTACCAGCTTGGATTTACCCTCATCTGGAAAGACTGTGAGTGCTATTTGGGATTGGGGTGATTGATTTTATGTGTTTAATAATGCAACCAGCTCTGTAGGCCGCACTTATCATGCCATTTTGTATTATCACACACGTACTAAATCCAGCTGATCCGCCTCAAGTCTGCTTATGGGGCTGGTAGCTTTGGTACTAATATCACAAGTGATAGAACTGAGCAGAGAATGAGAAGGAGATGATTCCTGCATCAGTAACTTGAGAATTTGCTGTTCTGTTCAGCCACAACCAGGACAGAGTATTTTGCTATTTAGAGTTACTTTTATCCACTTATGATTCTAACTAGTGATGGGGGAATAAATTCTCCTGGCACGAATTTGCAGTGAATTTCTGCATTTCGCCGCGGGCAAATAAATTAATGAAAATTCGCCGGCGCCAATTTCCAGTTTTTACGATTTTTTCGTGAAAACTTTCAAATTGCTTGTTTTTTTGTGAAAACATTCGAATTGCTAAATTTTTTGTGAAAACGGTCCAATTGCTTGTTTTTTCCGTGAAAACATTCGAATATCACTTTTCCCCCGTGAACTTTTCGATTTTTTTGCCGTTCCACAAATTTTGCAGGAATTTTTTTTCGGTGAAGTGAAACGGGCAAAGTTCGCCCATCACTAATTCTAACCCAAACCATAAAAAGGAAATTATTTCAGCAAGCGCTTGGGGATCTATATAGTTTTCACTATGGGTGTCTAATCTATGTTTGAACTGCTATACTCTCCATCTGCTATACTTACACTGTATTAAAGTGTTTTAATTAGTAATCGGCTTATTTGTTTGTTTTAAGTGCCCAAACCGCAAATGAAGTTCAGCATTCAAAACATGTGTCCCATTGAAGGAGAAGGAAACATTGGCAGGTTCCTGTTCTCGCTGTTAGGATATAAGTTTAATGCAGTCAATGCTACGCTGATAGACGGTTGGGTGGACACAGCCATTTTCCAGCTTCGAGACGGCAGCAGTAAGGAGAAAGCAGCTGTTCTGAAAGCCATGAACACGACTCTTGGCAAGTCTCCGTGGCTGGTGGGAAACGAACTGACAGTAGCCGATATCATGAGCTGGTGTGCTGTGCAGCAGTGTGGCAACTCCACTGTCGTCCCGCCTAATGTGCAGAAGTGGATGAAATCATGCGAGAACCTTGCTTCTTTTAAAAGTGTTCTCAGGTTTTTAAAGTGACAACGCTGTTTGTGATGCTTTTAAAGTCAACTGGACCACCCAACCCCGAAACAAGGTTTATTTGACACCAAATCTCCAAATATAATCAGATGCAGGTAGTCTTGTCTGACGTGAGCATTTATACCATTATTGCTGTGCAAACCTGTTGTAAATGTGTTGCCTGAACTGACTGCCATCTCCTTTTTAATTCAAAAGGAAACTCACCGATGCTGGTGGCTTTCCGATTCCAGTGAATAGAATGTGAATATCGATTTAGGTGTTTCTCTGCTGCCCCAGGTACCCTAGCTCTATTTTCCAACTCCCAGGGATGACGGGGGTTTCCTTTCTGAAGCAGCTGAAAGGCCTTTTTATAAACTGTCAGTGAGGTTCATGTATGTGAAATATTCTGCTGCTGCTGCTAGAAGAGGGAGGTTTGCAGTGTTATTTGAGCCTGCTTGTGTTGCTGGTACCATTTGACTTTAAAGGTGTACTCTGCGGTTACTTAACAGAAACCATATTTTTATTGTGAAGAAGCCCTTACCAAGCATGTTAATACATAGTCTGAGACCAATAACCGAATGCTGCTGCCTTAAGGGGAAAGCTAAGGCAGGCCAAGTACATTAAAAATATTAAATCAGACATTTAAAATAAAGAACTTGTTTACATCTGATTTCTCTTTGTATTTATTTGCTCAAATATCCTTTATTTTTATAGGAAAAATCCTCTGAAGTGACACATTCAGGAAAGATCTCCTCCTCAAACAGCGAGCAGCCATGTCCGGTCACGAGCAGCCATGTGCCCCGAATTGCTCTTTATGCGCATGCAAGTGACGCAACATGGCTGCTCGCACCAGGAGCTCCTTCCAGGTGCGGGTAATGTAGCGCTGGCGAGGGGAATTTTTTTTACTGTTATCCCCAACCAGAATGCAGGCTCTATTAGCCCACACCTTTTGGTGTTTTTTTTTTTTTTAAAGGCAGCTGCTAGAATTGATACAATAGTTGCCAATACTCCAGAGATGCTGCTGAGAAATGGATCAACTAAATGTTGCAAAATTGAATTACTGAGCTGCCAGACTCAAACACCAGAGACAAGAACTTTAAACTTAGATTTTGGAAAAACTGTAAAAAAATGGAAATTAATTGAAACAAGTTTTTATTTCTGGGGAACAATCTGAAAACAACTGAACAGAAAAAAAAGTGTTTGGAAGTTGAACAACCCCTTTAAGCAGTCCTCTTTTAGTTGGGACCAATTTTGGGTATGTGGAGTCGGTTGCCAAAAATATACCAACTCTGAATATCTTTAAATAGAAGCACTGAAAATAATCAAATTCGATTTAAGAGCTTCTGTGAAGGAGGATATGGCAAAAACTATTTTGTTTCTAAGAACAATATTGTTGTTGAGTTAATGTTGGATTTTATTTAGCAGCTGTTCTACAGCCGGATGCCAGGTTCCGTTAATATAAAAGTTGTTTTAGGTTTTCCAGTTGGTTTTTTTGGCTTATGTAGTGTGATTTTAGTTTAGTTACCGAAGGATGTGGTTTATATTTTTGAGCTTTGGCAGTGATAAAATGCCTTGTATGTTATCTACTTAACTTCTTTCAATCATCATGGAAAATATATTAGTATAATAAAGTCGGAGTCAAAGGACTTATGTACAGACTCCACAGCCCTGGTTTTATTGCAGAACTCTAAATACTCTCAATCCACTTTTGTGATTTGACCAAATCCCAGTCCTAATTTGCATATTGGTGTGTGACTTTGTTTGGCAATGCTCTTGGTTTTGGCTGAATCCAAATTCTGCTGAAAAGGCTTGGATTTGGTGCATCTCTACTGTACTTAGAACAGAACTTTCCTGTAGAACCAGTGAGTGAGGTGCTCAAGGCACAAGGAGATTCAGAGACTGTTTAGAAGCAACTGCCATAGGAGTCGTCACTAGGAATTAAACATAAGTTTCTCTGAATCTGTAGCTTCAACCTTTAAGCAGCACAGGGAATCAAGTGGCCCAAATTAGGGTTTATCCGAACTTAAAGGGGCTGTTCACCTTTAGTATGATGTAGAGAGTGATATTCCGAGACAATTTGCAGTTGGTTTTTATTATTTGTAGTATTTGAGTTATTTAGCTTTTTTTTTCAGCAGCTCGCCAGTCTGCAGTTTCCGCAAGCTGGTTGCTAGTGTCTTAATTAACCTAGCAACCATACATTGATTTGTAAAAGAAACTGGAATATGAATAGGAGAGGCCTGAATAGAAAAATGAGTAATAAAAGTAGCAATAACAAATGTGTAGCCTTACAGTCCATTCGTCTTTAGATGGGGGGTCAGTGACCCTCGATTTATAAGCTGGAAAGAGTCAGAAGGCAAAAAAAAAAAAAATTGGAATTGGCCATTCTATTACATACTAAAAGTTAACCACCCCTTTAATACCCAATAAATGTTTTAGTAAAATGGTTGATAAATGCAGGCCATGGCCTAATGCAAACAACAAAATCATTCTCTGGGATTCCAGGCCTTTACGTTGCCACTACTTATCCTGGCAAACTGCAAGGCAGAACTCCCCCTTCTGGTAAAGGAAATGTATGCAGATATATAGAGCACTCCGTTTAATCAAACTGTGAAAACAACATGCCAAAACAGGTTATTGATCTAATTCAAATATAGACACAGCACCGCCAATACAGGAAATGTAGGGGTATATGTATCAAAGAGTTAAGTTAGAGATCGCCACAGTCCACAGTGAAATACCGCCTCTCTCCATTCATTTCTATGGGATTTTTAAAGGCTTTTATTTATGAGAGGTTGAAAGTTCATAAATATACCCCTATGTTTAAAAAGTCTTTATTTTAATACATGGCTTTTGATCTGTGACAATGCAACGTTTCTGGCATGGCCCCGGCTCTTTATCAAGCGACTGTTCAACTCACAGCAGCACATTTACTTAGCTCGAGTGAAGGAATAGAATAAAAAATACTCTGAATTTCGAATATTTTTTTTTGGCTACTTCGACCACGACTTCGAATCAAACTAAAAATCGTTTGACTATTCGATAGTCGAGGTACTGTCTCTTTAAAAAAAACTTCGACCACCTACTTCGCAACCTAAAACCTACCGAGCATCAATGTTAGCCTATGGGGAAGGTCCCCATAGCCTTTCTAGCCAATTTCTGAACGAAGGAAAATCATTCGATCGAACGCTAAATCCTTTGACTTCGATATTCAAAGTTGAAGGGTTTAACTTCGACGGTCGAATATCGAGGGTAAATGTGCCCCACAATGTTACAATTTATCGTTTTTTCACATAGCGCCATCTATTGGTTATCATATGTAATATCCCAACAGATCCACAATAAAAACATTATGTTGCAGAAGATGTCCTTTATCAAGTCGGATTTATATGGCACCGTTTGAGCTAGAAATATAAATACAAGGATAGCTAAAAATAGATAAGTGCTTGCTGCAAGGAAACATGTTGTATCCACATTTCTATATGACGTGGTAGTGCAGCACCTGATTCATACAAACTATGCCATAGTCTGATCCACCTACTGAAATTCCAGGGGGAGGCATTTTGTGTCTGTATTTAGCAGAATTCTACTGCACTAGAATTAAAAAAACCTTTTCATCTGTAGTGGTGCAACCTAAACTAAAGATAGGTAGGGAGGTGCATTGCTGGGCGTCTTTAGATATGTTTGTGTTGTGACATGAACTGTTCCCACCAACCAGTTGATCTATTAAATGAATGATGGCACAAACCTAAGTTATACATAAATACATTTTATTTTACAATAATACTTTGAAAGATAATTTAGCAGATTTAATCATTCTGTCCAATGGGGCAAATAAAACAGGACTCAGGAGACCGGACTTTCCTCAGTTCCTGAAAATTGTAGCTGTAATTTCTGCAAACTCTTCTTCAGCCTCTCATTTTCCTCCTCCAGATCCAGCACTTTCTTTTGAAGATCCTGTACAATCTGTAAAAAAAATAAATAGGATTACAAAAGGGTATTGCTAACCCCCTAGGGGACCCAAACAAAAGACCAAATAGGGTGAATCTACTGGTATATGGAAAAAGATGTGTTGACCTCCAATGTTCTGCCGGAAAGGACTGTAATCGAAATATTCCATGAGCTATTAGATGAACATATGTGAATCATTTTTTTTTTTTTTTTTACTCAAACTCTTGATTTACTGGCGGCATTTGTCAAAAAAGTATAAGGCTTTCTAAAAATCTGGTGCTTAATGCCTGAAGTTGCATAATA
Source organism: Xenopus petersii (assembly GCA_038501925.1). Lineage (NCBI taxonomy): Eukaryota > Metazoa > Chordata > Amphibia > Anura > Pipidae > Xenopus > Xenopus petersii. The sequence goes on from CM076688.1 coordinate 27,723,756, forward strand.
TTCCATTATCGTTACTAGTATACAGATATGGGACCTCTTATCCAGAATGCTCAGGACATGGTTTCCAGATAATGGATCTTTCTGTAATTTTAATCTTCATACTTTAAGGGGCAGATTTATCACAGGTTGAGGTGAATTTTCGACTAGGGAATAGTCCAAATTCGAATCGAATTAGGCTGAATATGACCCATTCGATTGAAAACTGACCTATTCGACCGAAAAAAAACTTCGACTTAATTTCGGTTGGTCTTTCTGAATTTGAATTGAAGTTTTTTCAATTCGAAATTTGAAACATTGATAAATATGCCCCTAAATCTACTAGAAAATCATGTAAACATTAAATAAACCCAATAGGCTGGGTTTGCTTCCAAAAAGGATTAATTATATCTTAGTTGGGATCAAGTACAAGGTGCTGTTTTATTATTACAGAGAAAAAGGAAACCATTTTTAAACATTTTGATTTGGATAAAATGGAGTCGATGGGAGGTGGCCATTGCGTAATTTCATAGCTTTCTGGATAACAGTTTTCTGGATAACGGATCCCATACCTGTATATGAAATGTAATGATGATAATATATATCTGAATTAGGATAAATATTACATATAAATACATTTTATATAAATTATCCTTTCTATCAGTGTATGTTTAAACAGAACCCAATACCTAAAGTGGGGAATATCATTACAAAATCTGGGCACAGGACAGCATTCAGGAAGGTACAAATGGCAAGGCCCTTACATTCTCCTTTTGATGGAAAAGTTGACTTTCCAACATCTGAGAAGCCGATGGGCGTTCTGAACATTCAGAGCTAGTCAGCAGTTTTACAAATTCACTTTGCACAGGCCACTGTCTCTCGTAAGAGCCGGGGACAGTTCCGTTTCTCAAGGCTGTTAGCACCCTGGTTCTTTCCATCTCTGTTCCAAATGGCTGGAAAAGCTCCAACAGAATGATGCCAATACTGTACATATCAGACTGCAAGGAAACATATGTGTATCAGTCCTCTGGAATCCAAAAAGGTGAAGTAAAGAAGCTGTGATGTGTTTGTCACCTGGATCATACGAGTTAAAATGTTCTAATTTAATAATGCATAAACTGCAGGGGTGTCCAAACTTTTTGCAACGAGGGCCAGATTTGGGGAGGTGAAAATGTGTGAGGGATGACCATTCTTTGAACCATTAACATTAAATGGAAATGAACTATTTTATGAAATTTGTAATGCAAATGGCACATACAGTATGAAGAGAAAGGTATTGATATCACACTGGGTACCACGCTATATATTTCTAATTTATTTTTGTATATCTGTCTCCTTGCACAACGTGCTGGTTTATTAAAAGTTTATTAAAATGTAGAACTACAGTGAATTGAAATAGTACTGTTTGAACTTGGCAGCTCATTTCAATTCCCTCAAGATTTCCCTCTTTGTGCCTTTATGTCGCCATGGAACCCTTTTGTGACTTCTAATATTCTTATTTTGTACAATACACCTGCAAATGTGAGGAACTAAATCCTTTTTTTAACACAATCACTTAATTTCAGGGGCTCAAAGGCAATTGGACAAATTAAAAAACTGAAAATAAAATGTTCATTTCTAATACTTGGTTGAAAACCCTTTGCTGGCAATGACAGGCTTGAAGTCTTGAACTCATGGACATCACCAGATTCTGGGTTTCCTCCTTTTTAATGCTCTGCCAGGCCTTTACTGCAGCGGCTTGCCTGGCATAAGGTAATGATGTTAAAGTCGTGCGGGGAAGTGTACATATTGTACACTACAACCATAGTAAAGTAAGAGAAAAACGTGAACAACTTTATTTAGAGACGTGCCATTGACTGTGTATGTATGGCCACTATAAGACAAGCGAATATTGTGATGGCCACTGAATATTTGTAACCTTTCACATCCGAGATAACTTTGATGGAGAGAGTGATATTCTGAGACAATTTGCAGTGGTTTTCATTTTTTATTATTTGTGATTTTTGGGTTATTTGGCTTTTGGCCGTCTGGTTGCTAGGATCCAAATTACCCTAGTAACCATGCATGGGTTTGAATGAGATACTGGAATATGAATAGGAAAAGCCTGAATAGAAAGAGGAGTAATAAAAAGTGGCAATAATAATACATTTGTAGCTGTACAGAGGGTTTTTTACATGGAGTCAAAGAACCTCATTTAAAAGCTTGAAAGAGAAGAAGGCAAAAAACTAATAATGAAGACCAGTTGAAAAGTTGCTTAGAATTGGCCGTTCTATAACATACTAAAAGTGAACTTAAAGGTGAACCACCCCTTTAGCAAGCCTTCAAATAATCTGCCCACCATGGATGTCGAATTTACTGGCCTATAATAGCCAAGATTGTAATCCCTTTTTAAATACAGGAATTACGACCAATTGAAAAGCTGCTTTGAATTGGCCATTCTATAACATACTAAACGTTAACTCAAAGATCAACTGCCCCTTAAAGGGCACATTACATTTCACATAAGCCATTTTACTCGTAAATATGTTTAAATGGTCTGCTGTATTTTTGTTAATTAGGTTTTCTTTGATATATAATTGAGGTACAATGTACTCCAGCATTTTTTTCCCCGTAAGCAGGTTATTACCTTAAAGTCATAGCGAGATCCTTTTAATTGTTCAGGTGCTGCATAGAGGCAAGTTCCTACCCCTGTTGTGTGCGTTGCTCCTAAAATAAGTCCAAATAAATACATGTAATAATATTTCAGCCAATGAAAGTGTGGCTATACGTCGTTTTATAAACAGACAATAAAACAGCAGGGTCACTAGGCCGGGTAAAACATATTTTGACTTTGTAAAAAGGGGAAAGAGGCATCAGATGCCCGACGTGCTTTGCTTTTGTTAAAGGGACAAAACATCAATAAGGGTAGAATGCACTTACCTTTGGATCCATCTTTGTTTAACCAGGAGTCTCTAGATTTCTGAATGATGTCTCTACATGCAAGTCCAAAATCTCCAATGCGTACATGCAGGTCTGCGCCATGTAAGAAAACATTTCTTGGCTTCAAGGGGGGAAAAAGATGAACTTGATTAGACTGTTTCTTTATAATCTATGGTATGGCTTGTCTACTCAGTCCATTTTTTTCCACAATCTTATGCTTTCATGTTGCCTTAGCAACTATTTAAAGGGAATGTCAACCCAAAAATATATATATTTTTTGCCTAATAAAAGAAAACAGCATTCTAAGCAACTTTGTAATATACATTAATTTCCAGTTTTCTATGGTTTTGAAGTTATATGTATATGTTTTGCTGTTGAAAGCAGTGTCTGTCCCTTTCTATTCTCTTCCCTGGTGGCTCAGACTGTTGATATAATGTAAGACAAGGCAGCTGATTAACAAGATTTTTGCAACATTGTTTAAAAAGGAACAATCATGAGTTAAAATGTTGCTTTCAATAGCAAATGTTTTTACAAATAAAAAAAAGCATTGACATAAATAAATGTATATTAGAAAGTTGCTTGGAATTATGTTTTCTTTTATTAGGCACATTTTTATTTTTGGGGTTGACTAAATCTAGGGGACAACTGACTATTAGGGTAAATAAGCCCCTAACAACCAGATGGCTGCACCACAAAAAAAAGTAAGAAATTTAAGTGGACCATTTGCAAAAACGTCAGAGAACAGCACTATCTAATTCTACATCATAGTGCAAACTGGCACCCAGTTACGGCAGCAAATTGTGGCGCACGCACAGAATTTTTGCCGGTGAACATATGGCATAGTCCTACTCTAGAACCCTGATAGTGCCATTTATACATTGCAAGATTATACAAATTTAACTGTAAATGACATTTTTCACTGAGAATTACCAATTACCTTGAGATCTCTGTGCAGGACCCCCATGGAATGAACATAGCGGACCCCTTCTAAGATCTGGTACAGTATCCTTGTTGTGATCCGGACATCCACAAAATCATAGGGATCTGAGAACAAGGTGCACTGGATTATTACAAACAGATTATCCGATTAAAGTTTAAATGCCACAATTTAAAGGACCACATCAAATTTAAAACAAAAAAAAAAAATTTCCTTTGTATGTAACGAAAAAAAACACCACCACCAAGACATATTTAACTTTAAAATTACAAAGTCTTTTTAAAAAAATAACTTACTGAAACTCCACTTGCACTCCTCTTCAGAAAAGTCGACAATCCATCGTGCGGTGCTCGATTTCTCCCCCCTGGCTATCTCCTATAGAAGGCAGGGAGGAGAATTTGAGCGCCGCAGGATGGATCATCGCCCTGTCGCCTTTTCTTAAGAGGAGTGCAAGTGGAGTTTCGGTAAGTTATTTTTTGATAAAGACTTTGCGATTTTAAAGTTAAATATGTCTTGGTGTTTTTTTTTTCGTTATATACAAACAATTCTTTTTTTTTTTTTTTTTTTTTTTTAAATGTGACATTACAGGTCCTTTAAGTAAATCACAAGCGAAACAAACGTCAAATAAGACTGCAGTAATTCGCCCGTCGTCATCACACACACACACGTTGGAGCAAGGCATTCAAAATCAATTTGTCATTTAGATATTGCATTGAAATCACTTACTTGAATTCCCACTTTCCTGGAAATGATTATTTCTTTCTACAATCCAGTCCCATAGAGATTTTTCACAGAGTTTCATCTGGATGTGCAGCATGAGATGATATTGTATCTAGCGTAAAAGATATGATATTGCATTATTCATATAAAAACAATTTGTATATAAATATATATATTAGAAGGACCACACTCTGTGAATCGTGAATGATATGGGTTTTATTTAAAGCATATCCAAAATTTCCGCCCACATTAGGGCCTTGCTCGTTGGATATGCTTTAAATAAAAACCATATCATTCACGATTCACAGAGTGTGGGTCCTTCTATTATATTGTATGAAGAAATTTTGACCCTTCCACCCGGTAAGAGTGCAGACTCAGCTTTAGGGTCACACAATATGACTGACTGGCTTGTTGGATCCTTCACCTTTCTGCTGCAACTCACTGGGAATGGCTTAGACTGCTTCCAGTGTGCATAATAGGAAGTGCCCATTTCTGAATGATGTTCAAGTTGGGGGCAGGAGAGGAGGACGTTTACATGCCTCCCCCTGACCACAGGTCACTGCGCTCCAGCCTGGGTCTATTAGCACAATGCACCATGCAGTGGATGATTGCAGGCGTTTATTTGCAATTTGCACTGCGTGGGGCATTGGGAGTATGCCCTAATAAATTATATAAATTTGTACATTGTCAAAATGTCCACCAGAGTAGCAGAAAAACAGGTGAGTAGATCAAAGTAGAGGAATGGAGCCTGTAAAGAAGAGAATGAATAAGGTGAGAGTAAAGAGGAGATGTAGTCTGAGGATCTCTGGTGGGCCCATGGCACGATACACAGAAAATTAAACATACAGAAACAAAATGGCCTGCAAGTTACCTCAAAATGCCTGTGCAAGCACAAATCCTTCTGTGGACATTCTTCATCACACGACGAATCGCTTTTATCAACATCTTCCTCTGAATTGAAGGGACACTCATCGCGCTGACACAAGCCTGGGCTCTGGTAGCTTTTATGACAAACCCTTGTTTTTCTGGTGACATTTGTATTGGAGTCTTTTCTGTAATTGTTAGCAGCATTTTCAATGGAGTGTTCCCGCTTATTAAGTGAGGACAGTGACATATTGACACTTTCAGAAGCAGTTTGTTCACCTGGATCCCCTTCAACAGAATCCTCAAATGTAATAAAGGAGCCGCTGCTCTCCACACTTTGTACCCCTTTCATGTCCCTGGACAAAGACAAATTAAAGATGATCCCACTTACTGTAAAGTGCACACAAAATGAAAAACACCTCAAATCACAGAAAACTAGAAAGAGAGACTGGGTCTGCACCGTCTCTTTGAGAGGCAGTTTATAGATCCTAGCTGATTATTGAAATAGGAAATACAAGATAAAAATATATAAAAAAAGGGGGAACATACAAGAAATGCCACAGAGAGGGGTTTATTAATACTCACTGCTCAGCTTTGTTATCGGAAGAACCTTTAATAACTTTCAGCAGCTTGCCTACCAAAAGAAACAAAAAAGTATTAAGGAAACCAATTTATAAGTGAATATTCCTTAAAATCTTCCTTGAAACTAAAAAGCACCAGCCATTGATTAAATTAGACAAACAGGCAGTTTGCTTTCACTAAAAGTATTTTTTATTATAAAGTTGTGTTTTTTTGATGTTGCTTTTTGTTCAGCAGATCTCCAGTCTTGAATTTCAGAAGCTATCTGGTTGCTAGGGTTCAATTTACCCCAGCAACCAGGCAGAAGTGTACATAAGAGACTGGAAGATAGGAGAGCAACTACACACAACAACGTAACTTCAAGAATTTGGCTGCTGGGGTCCTTGACCCCCATTTGAAAACTGAAAAAAGCCAGAAGAGGAAGCACACTGCCATGGTCTCACAAAAACATAAACCTCTGACAATCTTGCATTCGCAAAAGTTTCTGCATATCCATATTAGTAGCATGGCTGTCACATGCAGCAGCCCAGTAACATAAGAATGTTTAATTGCCATTAGTCCCTTTTAAAAATATATCCCTGAAAAAAGCCTAGAGCAATAGTAAAAGGAAAACCTAAGACCATAGTTTGTTTTTGTCACCTGGTAATAAAACCATGACACGTGAATTGTGGTTTTCATGAAGTTATTTAAAAAACAGTAAGTGATGTGCAAGGCTGTACATACATTGTGAATTTGGAGGCTGAACGTGTTCCATCCAAGCTGTATGGTAACCAACAATATTTGGGTGCTGTAGTCCCGCTAAAACCTTTACTTCACGAAGGACCTGGTTAAAAAGAATGTCTTATTAAGCGCATGACTGGAGAGACTGCAACAATGATTACACAACAGCATACAGATAAATCTATATCATAGTATGTAAACAAACAGTAGCTTATAGTTTAATGGGGTGCTTCACCTTTAAGTTAGCTTTTAGTATGTTATAGAATGGCCAATTCTAAGCAACTTTTCAATTGGCCTTATTTTATTTTATTTTTTTATAGTTTTTGAATTATTTGCCTTATTCTTCTTCTGACCCTTTCCAGCTTTCAAATGGGGGTCACTGATGCCATTTAAGAAACAGATTCTCTGTAAGGCTACAAATGTATTATTATTGCTACTTTTTATTATTCCTCTTTCTATTCAGGCCTCTCCTATTCATATTTCAGTCTCTTATTCATATCAATGCATGGTTGCATGGGTAATTTGGACCCTAGCAACCAGATTGCTAAAACTGCAGTCTGGAGAGTTGCTGAATAAAAAACTAAACTCAAAAACCAAAAGTAATTGCAAACTGTCTCAGAATATCACTCACTGACTATATCATACTAAAATTGAATTTAAAGGTGAAAAACCTCTTAAGGCAAGTGCAGAGAATAGGTGATAATTCCTACCCCATTTCACAGTGTCCCACACTGAAACCTCACATTAGAATGGCAGTAACGTTTAAAGCAAACTGAAGACTAAACATAAACGTACCTTTTTGCAGTCTCTGCGGGACACTTTCTTAATGAGTATTTTTTTGATTGCATAAAACTGCCCGTCAAGTTTGTTTCTCACCTGAGGTAGAAAAAAAGTTTGAAGTTATTACTGGTCTATCAGTGATCATAGTACTAACCATTAGGTGGGTCCATAAGGTAACAAAATGGCATCTAAAGTTGCCCTACATAAATCAAGTTGGCCAGCAATTGGGCTAGATTGGGAGTCAATTAAGACCTATCCGCAGAGAACCAATGCTGGAAACATATTCATCTGAGTTTCAGCCAGATACCAAGACCATCAGCTTTCCAGAGCTTTAACACCCATGATATACAGGAGCTGTATCATAAAACAAATATAAAGACTATCACCTTATAAACCTTCCCGTATCCTCCTTTCCCGAGTTGAACAATTTCATCGAACTCGTTGAGGTAGCGAGAGGTTTGGGTTTCGGACAGCATTTTCTTAGCCCTTTAGAAATACAACAACATTTGCCATTAGGTGCCTAAAATATTTCTACTTCCAGATATTAAACACATGGTCATTATGGATCTACACACACCACATACCTGCTTACGTGAAAACTCAAATCCCCATTTGTTATTTCCTGTAGATATAGTCACAAAGTGGAACATAAATTTAATACTCAGAATTACAGGTTTATTTCATTAAATTTTAATGAATTAATTTTAATTAATAAATTGACTTATATGAAACCTTTTTCTAAATTAAATAATTTGTAATTAAAAATTAAAGAATTAAATCAATTCTTTACTACTTTATCCATGTCCTACGAGTATAGACAAATATAAGAGGTCCTCTGCACTCAACCCATTATCAATATATTAAGGAAATTGAAACATTTTGTGCCTTAAACTACTTAAAAAAAAAAACAGGGATTGTTTGTCCATATATTGCAAATATATTTAAGCTGGCCAACTACGTCACAGTCTATTGCTTCATTATACATTTTACAAAGGGACTAAGTTTTACCTGCATCTTACTTGCTGCTTTATTATTATTATTATTGGAAGTAAAACCAGCTATTGGGTTTATTTAATGTTTAAATGATTTTCTAGGAGACTTAAGGTATGAAGATCCAAATTACAGAAAGATCCATTATCCAAAATATCCCAGGTCAAAAGTATTCTGGATAACAGGTCCCATACCTGTACAAGTGGATATATTCAAACTTTTTATTGTGAACAGGACAATTAAGACTTTTATACCCCAGTCTGTTAGTGAGACATTTGCTAAGCAAGCATTTTTGGAATGTAAACAGTGCTGTGCATTACTGCCAAGTAAGCAGGCAGTTTTATTAGGACACGGCAGAGCCAGCTGCACACTGTAGATAAAATGATAAACGTATCACCTACCTCTGTGTACATGTGACGTTTGGCTGCCTTAAGCAGTTCAGTGATAGCGGTGCTGTGCTGCAGTCTCACTGTGCTGAACTCATCGCTGAAGGCAAAAGGGGTTAACAGGCCCATCCTGGTGAAAGTGTGGCATAGCACTGAAAAGACACAGTTTATGGAGAACCAAGGCTCAGACAAAGACATGACATGCTCATTATACATTTTCTGCAGTGATCTTGATCTTACTGGCATGTCTGGGGTTAATGGGATGTTCATTATCCACTTTTTTTTTTTTACAGTGACCTTACTAGCATATGGGGTTAATGCAGTGCCAAAAGGGAATATGGTAAAAATGGTGTGGGCTTTGGTCCCAGATTTTAGTTTTCTTACCTTAAGTCCCTATATTTTTCCCTGCATTATTGGTTAATTATATTATAGCTTTAACCATAATTGGCTAACACACTTGTACACCTTTGTAGATTAACACAAATCCAGCACTTTTTTTGAAATATCCAGATTCCTACTTTGTAATACCATTAGCAAACGTGCATTCCTGTTCTGTCACTGGAAAAGCTATGTTCCTGAAATTTGGCATGCCCTCCCTTGGTGGGGGCCCCAAGAAAGTGGGTCGTGGCCTTACAAAGAAAATACCATTTAGAGTGAAATTTGAGCAAATGTTTATTTAAGGTCCATGGTAATCCTAGAAGTCCAGCCTGATCTGGGGTGAATATGTATTCTCTCTCCTGGCATTTGTAAGTCTTTTGTCATCTAAACTTATAACCAAACATGAACCCAACACTGTCCTGTAATTGTAACTAGTGATGGGCGAATCAATTTGGCAGGTGTGAATTTGCGGTGAATATCCGTTTTCCGCTGCCAGCGAATAAATTTGTGAAACTGCCGCACATCAACATTATTAGGATGCCCATTGACTTTAACGCCAGCATCAAAAATTACATGATCGTCAGAATTGACGCGGGCCTCAAAATTTACGATTCACAATTTTTTTTGCCGTTTCGTGAATTTCGGGAGCAATTCACCCATAACTAATTGTAACGTAAATGCTACTGTGCACACCCTGAGTTGTCAGGGTTGATTAGAGTGCGTTTCATATAGGGGTCAAAACAATGGATTCCTCTCATGGATTTCTTGTGATGAGAGTGCTTTTCATATAGAATATCTATGCTGCTAACACAGTGGCCTATGTGTAGGAGACAGTTTGCACAGGGAAAGCATTCATCCAAGCAGATGGTCTATTCCTGCTAATGCCACTAAACAAAACCCTTTAAACAAGGGCTGACTGTATCCTTTTAATAGCAGTTAAAGGGCATGTAAAGGCAAAAAAAAAACAAAATCCCATTTTTACTTTCTTTAATGAAAAAGAAACTTATCTCCAATATACTTTAATTAAAAAATGTGTACCGTTTTTATAAGAAACCTGACTGTATGCAGTGAAATTTTCCCTTCATTTACTGCTGTGGATAGGAATTGTCAGATGGTCCCTAACTGCTGAGCAAGGAAACAATCATACTTATGAACAGTAGGGGGAGCCCCCACCTTAATTCCCAGCCATGCAGAAGTCAAGCAGCTTTGTTTATGACGATCCCTAAGCAGCCCAGACCACACTGAGCATGTGCACAGTCAGTCTTGCAAAGATGTTTAACAAAGTTACAAGATGGTGATTGGTTGGAGATTGGTGTAGCCAACTTTGGAAGCATAAATTATTTGTCTGATTAGGCTTGTGGTGCAGAAAGTTCATGTTTATATTTAGTATACAAAATACAGCATTTTTAGCCTTATTCTATTTTAGACTTTACATGCCCTTTAAAGGGCTGGTTCAGCTTTCAGTTATAGTATGTTATAAAATGGCTAATTTTAAGCAGAAGGCCTTCATTTTTAGCCCTTTATCATTTTTTAGTTATTTGCCTTCTTCTATCTCTTTCAAGCTACCAAGTAGGGGGTCACGGACACCATCTAAAAAACAAATGCCCTGTAAGACTACAAATGTTTTGATGCTGCTACTTTTTATTACTCATCTTTCTATTCAGGCCTCTCCTATTCATATTCCAGTCTCTTACTGAAATCAGTGTATGGTTGCTAGGGTAATTTGGACCCTAGCTACCAGATTGCTGAAATTGCAAACGGCAGAGATGCTGAATAAGACGCTATATAACTCAAAAAACACAAATAATAAAAAAATGAAAACAATTGCAAGTTGTCCCAGAATATCACCCTCTGTGTCATACTAAAAGATAATTTAATGCATATACTGTGCCATGTGCACTTACATTTAAACAGGTGCTTGGCACGCTGGGGATTCTGCTCATGAACGTAGCACAGATGTTCCACCATAGACACAAGGAGGAGCTGGTTGGGGACTGTTGTCACATTTGGGAACCGTCGTTGGCCTTTGAGCAATTGAAGTTCCGAAGGAGAATCCGATTCTGTGTAAGAGAAAACAGCTTTAGCATATACGGTAGTGAAGCAAACTGTTGGCTTTTCTAATCCTCAGTTCATATACACGGTCCCTAAAGCTCACAGGTACATAGGAATCACTTTAGATTAACAATATTAAGGCAATGTGGGCTAGTAAATCCTTAACAGGAAATTTATATTTACAGGCACATGGTCATAAGTTGAAACAATTTATATTGTGCGGTGTAAATGTTCAGCACAGGAAACACACATTCCAGAGTACTAAAGGAAAGTCCACCTGAAAACGTTTTTTTGCGTAGTGATTTCATTCTAAGCAACTTTTCAATATACATTAAAGTATTCAATAGTTTCAAAGTTGTTTTGTAAATTTAACCGCACGTGAAAACGGTATCTGCTTCCTTCTGTTCTCCGCAACTGCTGAATTCGGACTCTAGAACGAACATTGCAGATGACAGCTGATTATCAAATCAGGAAGGGAACTCGCTTCTGCTACATTGTTTCAAGAGTCAAAACCAGAGAACAGAAAGGGTTAAACACTGTTTTCAACAGCAATGACATTTGCACTAACCACATATATATATATGCGTTTCTTTTTTCCCTTTAAAGGGGTGCTTCACCCTTTTAGTATGTTATAGAATGGTCAATTCTTAGCAACTTTTCAATTGGTCTTCATTATTTATTTATTTTTAGTTTTTGAATTATTTGCCTTCTTCCAATCACTTTCCAGCTTTCAAATGGGGGTCACTGATTCCAACTAAAAACAAATGCTCTATAAGGCTACACATGTATTGTATTTGCTATTTTTTATCTCATCTTTCTATTCAGGCCTTTCCTGTTCATACTGCAGTCTCTTATTCAAATCAGTTCATGGTTGCTATGGTAGTTTGGACCCTAGCAACTAGATTGCAGACACTGCAGAGCTGCTGAATAAAAAGCTAAATAACGCAAATACCACAAAACAATACAAATTTAAAACTAATTGCCAATTGTCACTTTCGTGATACTAAAAGTTAAAGGAAAACTATACCCCCAAAATGAAGACTTAAGCAACAGATAGTTTACATCATATTAAGTGGCCTTTTAAAGAATTATACCAAACTGGTTTATATATTTAAGTAAATTTTGCCCTTTTACATCTCTTGCCTTGAGCCACTATTTCATGATGGTCTGTGTGCTGCCTCAGAGATCACCGGACCAGTAATACTGCAGCTCTAACTAACAGGAAGTGTTGAAGCAAAAGACAGAACTCTGTTTGTTAATTGGCTCATGTGACCTAACAAGTATGGTTTATTGGTATGTTTGTGTGCACAGTGAATCGTACGATCCCAGGTGGCAGCCCTTATTTTTTTAAATGGCAATTTTCTATTAACGATTACCCAATGGCACATACTACTAGAAAAGTATATTATTATGAAAATAGTTTATTTACATGAAGCAGGGTTTTACATATGAGCTGTTTTATGCAATATCTTTTTATAGAGACCTACATTGTTTGGGGGGTATAGTTTTCCTTTAACTAGAAGTTGAACAACCCCTTCAAGACACATGGAAGACAGATGATTTTTTCCCTTAAACAGGAGCAAAGAGCTTAGCGTTTATTTGTGACAAACTGTATATTTCATGTTTACCAATGAGCACGTGCAACAATGCAGATAGCAGATATCTATAGGCTGCATAATTCTGAGTAAGGGCGTTTGTTGGAAGGAGACGTTGGGCAGAAGGATAGAAAAAGTTTAAACACTCACTCCCAAATCTGAAAAGGGAAATGTACATTTACAGCAAATTGGTATTAGACCGGTCTATCCTTTCAACATATATTTTACTTTATAGTGATAATGAAGCATTCATTCACTATACCTGAGGCTATTTTCAGAAGGGTAAACCCTACTTATAAATAGGGGTGTCTCAGTCCTTAGAACTCATCTGGGATTACTGTATTTAGTTAGATTTTGTTCTTTATATGAACACTATATATGTGTATATGTATAAGTTTCCAGTATACATTAAGATAACCAATGAAAAAATGCATAATTACATATTCTTTAATCAGGGTGGACTCTGCATATTTATTTATATTCATTTAGCAGAAAGGTTTTTTTTGTACAAGATTCCACAAAACTGAAGTTGAATTCAAGAATTCTTGGTAAGGGGAGTGACAAAGATTTGTAGTGTGTATATTGCATTAAAATAAAGTTTTCTTTTATTAGGCAAATTTTTATTTTGAGTTTGTCTTGCCCTTTGAAGCAGAAATCCTGGTATTGTGTTATTTCACGTTTTTTCCCATGACAGTATCCCTTTAAGTTATTTTTATATGTATCGCTATTAAAAGCAGTGTTTGTCTGGCCCTTTCTATTCTCTGATGTCGAAGGCTGTTAATACAACGTACGACAAGGCAGCTGATTAACAGACCTGTCTTTGATGGGGAACCAAGACTTTTGTAACTTTGTTTAAAAAGTAACAACCAGGAGTTAAACAAAAGCTGCTTTATATAGGAATTGTTTTTACAAATAACTTTAAAAAGCACGGAAACATTGTTATGAATGTATATTGGAAAGTTGCTTAGAATAATGTTTTCTTTTTCATTTCTGTTCAGACCTGACTATTTTGTAACCATCCCTGCCCAATCAGTGTGTAGCCCTGGCTTATCTATCAGCAGCTTTAGGCAAACACAATATGGGGCTATGGGAAACAATTAACATTAACCTGTCAGTATGCAGGCCTTTATTTCCTATTATTATGCAGATGTAACAACAGGTATGGGACCCGTTATCTGGAATGATCGGGACCTGGGGTTTTCCGGATAATGGATCTTTCCGTAATTGGATCTTCATAACTTAAATCTAGTAGAAAATCATGTAAACATTAAATAAACCCAATAGGCTGGTTTTGCTTCCTATAAGGATTAACTATAGCTTAAGCTATAGCTTAGTTTGGATCAAGTACAAAGTACGGTTTTATTATTGCAGAGAAAAAGAAATCATTTTTAAAAATTTGGATTATTTGGATAAAATGGAGTCTATGGGAGCAGGCCTTTTTGTAATACGAAGCTTTCTGGATAACAGGTTTCGGGATAACTGATCCCATAACTGTATTGGGTAAAAAGCATCTCTTTCCTGCTGGGTATTTGACCCTTGACCCCTTGCCCAGTAAGGGCTGATACATTAGCCGTTAGTCCTGTCAGTTGAGGTAACGGACAGCCTTTCAAAGCAACTAACTCAATTGCTAAGCAGTAGATGTCTGTACATGGCAGACATTGGCATTTAGAGCAAGCAGCGTTTGGAATAACGAGCACCACAGACAGTAACAGCGCTACGGATAAGATGCCAGTCAGCGGAGCAGAGGAAGTGGCTGAAACTAAGCAGCAAGCAGCACAACCTCCTTCTGAAAGGCCACAGGAGAGGGATGCAGGAAGTGCAATAGCATGGCAAGAAACTCCAGAGCCTGCACAAAACAAAAATAATGCTTCTTTGCCTCTAGGCTCAAGAAATGTTGCCGTTCCTATTTGTCCAGATAATGCTCCACAGATTCCCAAACTGGACTGCCATCAGACTGCAGACATTGGGCCCCTCTTGCAGGTGCGTCTCCTCATTAACGAACTGGTCCACACACACACAGCCATACTAGGAAGTGAGGCCACCATACTACAGAGCGAGATGTTTCTTCGGCTACAAAAAGATGTCTTCAAGTCAGCTGGACAAGCACAAAACCAGTGGCACAAAAGACTAATAGAAGATACCCAACATAACAGAAAAGCTACGTTGGAGATGGCCCAGATGCAGCTTTGCTACAGTAAGAGTGGTTCATTATCACCACCATTTTCTGATGATCATTTCCCTCAGTTCCAGGATGTAAGTGAAGATACCGTTTGTGTGATGCACAATGTGCCTGAGCCAGAAAGTGTCTTTTTTCTGCCTGACACACTGAAACACAAGGCAATAGGATGCTACTGTGATGTGTCTGTGGATGCCTGCTCTGATTACACAATCATAAAAGAAGCCTTGCTGAAACCATATGGTGCCGAACCAGAGATCCACCGCGTCAGGTTCCGAACTATGGCACGTAAAACAGAAGAAAGTTTTACCAGCTTTAACCAGAGACTCCAGTACCGCTATGAGCGATGGATGAACACCTCTAACATAAAAGAATTCAAGGACTGCTATAAGCCTCTAGTGTTAGAGCAATTGCTTAAAAAGTGCCCAGCTGAAGTTCGGCAAAAGATTCTAAATGAAAAGGGCTGTACACCATATCAGGCTGCCAAAATTGCAGATGAAATCATGCATCTACATCAGGAAACTGCTTTTCAGCCCAGACTGAAGAAATGCCCATCACCGCCCAAGATAGATGGAAAAATTGATGAATTCCTTCAGTATTTTGTTGCACACAAGGACAACATTCTGGATTTGCTGGATTTGTTTGAGTGCAGATGCATGTTACGGAATTTGCCCAAATCACGCTGGGTACAATATTTATGTCGCAAACTAAAGGGGAAAGTACTGGATATGTGCTTATCAGAAAACAAGTATGATTATGAATTTATAAAGGCAAAAATCTTGAGAACCTATGCAATCACACCCGAGAGCCATTGGAAAAAGTTCCGAACCATCCAACGTCCAGCTGATCAAACCTTCACAGTTTTTTATCACCACCTTCTCAGCCATTATAATAGGTGGATGGAGGCATATGAAGTCAAGACTTTTGGACAGTGCACTGACCTAATGGTAGCTGAACAACTGCTAACTCAATGCCCCCCTGAAGTTCGCTCTATGATTACTAAGCAAAGGGGCCTTAATCCAGAAGCAGTAGCAAGAATTGCAGAGGAGCATTTGAATCTATCCAAATCTGCAAAAGAATCTAAATCCAGGAGAAGCATGTCTCGAAGGTTCACAGAAAGCAGACCTTCCCAGTGTAAACAATCCCATACAAAAGATTCATAACAGGCCTAGATGTGTATTTTGATCAAGACAAGCTGGATTTCAGTATATTCACAATCTTACAGCAAATGTTCAATAAAACAGTTTAACAATAGTCAGTTTTCTCTTTTTTTTTTTGAGGATCTTCTACTTTGCTTAAATTTCCTTGCAACTTAAAACCAAGTAAAATGCCTTTACTGCAGTCCTAGGCACAGAGCAAAAACTTTTGAGCTTAATAAATAGCCTCATGGACTACAA
Source organism: Xenopus petersii (assembly GCA_038501925.1). NCBI lineage: Eukaryota > Metazoa > Chordata > Amphibia > Anura > Pipidae > Xenopus > Xenopus petersii. The sequence continues at coordinate 27,740,225 of CM076688.1, forward strand.
ACATTTTTCTGTGCCTTGGGACTGTGATAAAGCCATTACACTTTATAGAAGTGCTATCCTCATACAGGTATGGGTCCTATTATCCAGAATGTTCAGGACATTGGGTTTACTGGATAATGGATCTTAATGTAATTTAGATCTTTAAACCTTAAGTCTAGTAGAAAATCATATAAACATTAAATAAACCCAAAAGGTTGGTTTTGCTTTCAAAAAGATTTAATTATATCTTAGTTGGGATCAAGTACAAGGTACTGTTTTATCATTACAGAGAAAAAGGGAATTTTTTTTAAAATTTGGATTACTTTGATAAAATGGAGTCTATGGGAGACGGCCTTTCCGTGATTCTGGATAACTTGTTTCCAGATAATGGATGCCATAATTGTGCATCAGGGGGATCAGCGGTGAGGAAGCTAGGGACGTGCACCCATATTAAAAACGGACCAGACAGCCCTAAGAATGAAATACTTCAATGTAGAAATCAATTGTAACTCTGTTAGAATCATATTTACCATTTAAGGACCCTTGGACTGGTGCTTAGATGTGGTTCTGCTGAAGGGTAATTTTCCCCCCTGTTGGTGGAGAATTGCAGGACACACAGAGTTTAGGGGGGGAATCATCCTTTGACCAATTTTCATTTGTACTGAACAACAAACTATTTTTTTTACTCTCTGATGTTTTTTTCAAAGCATCAGAGCTAACTGGACATAAAAATGAACATTAAAAACAATTAAGGCAAAAAAGGAATGATGCAGATTGCATACTTTTTCATTCCTACACTATAATATTTTGAGCATTCCGCTTTAGCCCAGATAACAGAACTGAGCCCTAATATGCTTCATAAAGCCTGAGGGGCTCACTTTCCATATTTTGATTTCTCTCTCTCTAAAACTGACTGGAGTCTGTGAACTAGAAACTCCATAATTCTCAGGGTAGGAAAGTCAACTTCAAATGCCACAGGAAATAAAAGGGTAAAACTACTGGGAGTAATTTATAAAGACTGGGTACAGTTGCACCTGAGCAGTAACCCATGGCAACTGTTTGCATTTTTCTACCTGCAACTGGTTGGACAAAAACGAATTGATTGGTTGTTATAGGTTACTGCTCAGGAGCACATTTGCCCAGTGTTTATAAGTTAGCCACAATGCGGATCATTTACATTCCATATGGGACTCAAAACACATGCAATATTTATTGTGTGAACAAATATGTTAAAGGTTTATTAAACTATTTTAGCACTGCAGCTATTTTATTTACAGTTACATTTAAACATGACAACACAACTCTTACAGTGGTAGTTCACCTTTAAATTAACTTTTAGTATGATGTAGACAGTGATGTTTTGAGGCAATTTGCAGTTGGTCTTCTTTGTGCCTTTGCGGAATTCTGCGTCTTTCCGTTTGGAATTCCAGCAACTATCTGATTGCTAGGGTCCCTTTGTACCCTAGTATCCAGGCTGTGGTATGAATGAAAAACTGGAAGCTGAATAGAAGATGGACTGAATAGAAAGCTGGGTAATAATAAAAAATAACAATAAAACTGTAGCCTCGCAGAGCAATCGTCAGTGATGCCAACAACCAGGGGGTCAGTGATGCCAACAACCAGCTAGCATTTTAAACTGCAGTCTGGACAAAGGCAGAAAATGGAAGGCAAATAAGGTAAAGATTATAAAAACTCAATTTCAAATGTTGCCAAGAATGGGCCATTTTATAAAAGTTAGGTTAAAGATGAACTACCTCTTTAAATATATGTAATATAGAACCATTTCAACAACTGTGTCAGAGAATCAGACGAAGGCTGTAGGCCACAATCAAGGAGCCTCGTGAACTCTGATCTGTATATGTGTCTGTCTGTCCGTCAAAGGAAAATGACAGGAGAAGCTGAACCTTTCTTTAACTGCAAGTAACTCAGTGCGAGCGAGATGAGTCAGATGTCAGGAATCGAATACATTGCAGCGTCCATTGTTAATCATATCATGCAATGAGCTGCTCCAGGGCAAATACTTTCAGCCGTTTATGTTTCCCAGAGATGGCGGTATTATCAGCTAAATGCAGGAAGTGTAACCTTCTCCCCCCACCCAAAAATACAGTTTTGCTTGATGAAAGAAACTGTAATTCTGAACAACTTTCCAATAAACCTTTATTACAACTGTTCTATGGTTTTAACCTCCAATATACTTACTACAGAAAGAAGCCCTATCATCCTGCTCCTTTTTGTTTTCTGCCTTGAAGCTTCTTACCTTTGAAACACTGCACACAAGGCTGACTGCCGCTACATTATTTCAAGAGGCAGGAGCAGCAGCGCAGAAAGGGACAGAAAAAAAAAAACCCCACTGCCTTCCATAGCAATGTCATTCACAGATAACTTTGACACAATTGCTTTTTCTTTTAATATATGTATATGGGAAAGGTGCTAGGGATTTTCATAGGTAAAAGTTATGTTTGCATTGATATCAACCTTGAGTTAGTGTTTAGTGATATTCTGAGACATTTTGCAATTGGTTTTCATTTTTTACGATTTGTGGTTTTTCAGTTATTTAGCTTTTTATTCAGCAGCTCTCCAGTGTCCAAGTTCAACAATATGGTTGTTAGGGTTCAAATTACCCTAACAACCATGCACTGATTTGAATAATATGAACAGGAGAAGCCTGAAAAGAAAGAGGAGTAAATTAAAAGTAGCAATAACAATAAATGTGTATTATTGTTTTAGATGGGATCAGTGACCCCCCCCCCCCCATTTGAAAGCTGGAAAGAGTCTAAAGAAGAAGGCAAATCATTAAACAAACTATAAAAATAATAATAATGAAGACCAATTGGAAAGTTGCTTAGTAGTGACCATTCTATAACATACTAAAAGTTAAAGGTATACTGTCATGGGAAAAAATTATTTTTTCAAAGTGAATCAGTTAATAGTGCTGCTCCAGCAGAATTCTGCACTGAAATACATTTCTCAAGAGAGCATACAGATTTTTTTATATTCAATTTTGAAATCTGACATTGGGCTAGACTTATTGTCAATTTCCCAGGTGCAATTCGTGGAACACGGTGTGAGCGCACAACCTTGCCTTCCCTTATCAGTAGCCTGGTGCACTATCCTCTGGGGAGACGGCACTCCCACGATTTCCAATGTAAAGCAGAACAAGGAGGGATCGGCACACAGGAATACTTGCAACATGGGGTAAACCCCGAAGTGTTTATTGTGTCATAGTTTGCCCCAAGTCATGTGACTTGTGCCCCAAGTCATTAACAATTTGTCTAGCCCCCTGTCAGATTTCAAAATTGAATATACAAAAATCTGTTTGCTCTTTTGAGAAATGGATTTCAGTGCAGAATTCTGCTGGAGTAGCACTATTAACTGATGCATTTTTCCGATGACAGGATCCCTTTAACTTAAAGGTGAACCATCTATTTAATGATGTAAGTAAAGGGCTGTGTCCATCAGGGGATGCTGGGAGTGATCAGTGAGTGACAGGCAGGGCAGCTGCTGTTGGACATATATAGGCAAGCAATGGACATATATATGCAAGGAATGGACATATGTAGGCAATCGATGGACATATATAGGCAAACGATGGACATATATATAGGCAAGCGATGGACATATATATAGGCAAGCGATGGACATATATAGGCAAGCGATGGCAGCAGTCCTATAAACATGCCCCGCTCCATCCCACTGGCGCTATTGCACTCATTGCATCAGTATCACGTACCGTCAAAGCCCAGATTGCCGTCTTCAGGGAACTCGAACTCAGGCATGGGCTCCGACTTCTTCATCACTTTATTCCCATGCTCTCCGCCGGCTGCCATTTGTAGGCTGCCAGCCATACTTCTCGCTCACTCTGGCTGAACCAATGATATCCTATATTACAAAACACACACCCCCTCCACCAGAGCTTTAAAACCCATAGAGAACACGTACACAGACAGAACGTCTAAGCAGCTCTTCTAACCCTTATCTAATCACACCAGCGCCCCCTAGAGCAGGGTCAAAGATAGGGACGTATTCGATGCAAAACCGGATGTTTTCTGGTTTCTGGACGTTTCCATTGGACCTGAAACAACTTACGCAACACATGTGCCAGTCACAATATGGCGGCGCGTAAGCAAGTTCTACTTTACTTTTGCCCTGCATCCTCACGTGGTTATCCGTTACCATGGATGCGCTGGCTTGTCAGAGACACTTCTGGTGCTGATTAAGGTGGTTCACCTTTGACATAACTTTTAATATGATGTAGAGAGTGATATTCTGAGTAGGGTTGCCACCTTTTCAATTTACAATTGGTTTTCATTTTTTATTACTTGTGGTTTTTATTTAGCTTTTTATTCAGCAGCTCTCTAGTTTGCAATGTCAGCAATCTAGTTGCTAGGATCCAAATTCTCCTAGTAACCATGCGCTGATTTGAATAAGAGACTGGAATATGAAAGGCCTGAATAGAAAGATCAGCAATACCAAGTAATAATAACAATACATTTGTAGCCTATACAGAGCATTTGTGTTTTTTTAGAAGGGAGTTGGCGACTCCCATTTAGGGTTGCCACCTGGCCAATATTTTACCGGCCTAGCCGGTACAAATGATGCTTGATGCCAATGTTATTAATAGGAAAAAAAGGTGGCAACCCTACTCCCATTTGAAAGCTGCAAAGTCAGAAGAAAAAGGCAAATGACTATAAAACTATAAAAAATAAACAATGAAAACCAATTGAAAAGTTGCGTAGCTTTGGCCATTCTATAACATACTAAAAGTTGCCTTAAAGTTGGACCACCCCTTAAACTTTCCCACTAGGTAGTTTGCCGTGTGAAATCATTGTGATTTAATTTCTTTAAACCTCGTTATATACACAGGTCATTGCATTTTGCTCAATGCTTCTAACTTTATCGCTTGCAGATTCACTAGACAGGAGGAGACATGGAATTCGGTGTTTAGGAAAAGCTTTAAAGGGGAACTCCACCAAAAATCTATTTTTGCATAGTAATAGAAATTGGTATTTTAAATAATTTTCCAATATACATGCATTGCAATTTTTCATACAGACAGCTTGAAGTCCCCCCATTGTGAGCATAAGGTAACATAGTAACATAGTAAGTAAGGTTGAAAAAAGACACATGTCCATCAAGTTCAACCTCTTTTTTTATTTAATTATTATTATTTCTGCCTAACTGCCAGTTCAGCCTTGACTGTAGAACCAGAAGGTGGTGGTGGGGTACTCAGCTCCTCAGTTTATGAACCAGACACTTAAAGGAGGCATGTTAGGTAAAAAATAAGAATGTGCCAGAGCATTAAACTCAAAAGTTTTAGATATAGAAGGAATGAGCTTTAAAATATTTTAAATATTACTTTATTGAAAATTTGTGCAAAAACCCTACTAGTCCTGCCCATCTGTTCCACTTCCTGCTGCCTCCTTTCCCACCCATTTCTTCCATTTCCTGCTGCCTCCTTTCCCACCCATTTCTTCCATTTCCTGCTGCCTCCTTTCCCAGGCTATGCAGGGGATCTGGCAGCACACTGCACTGTAGGATAGGAACCAACCAGCAGCTATGCTGACCTGAACTGAAGCCTGTCTCTGCTTGTGTGACTGCAGGGCTGTGCTTGGCTGTCCCCCTCCTACTGTGCTACTAGCAGGGACCGTTGGTACATGTCCACCCCTCATTTGAACATCTATAGGGAGCTCCAGTAAAGGGACACATTTTAAAGACAATATTAATTTTTGGCCAAAAGTAAAACCAGCACCATATAGTATACATCATTGCCTACAAAATTAGGGTTTTTTAATCTCCCTTTTAGAAGAAATACTTTCTGCAATGATGAAATAATCAGCAGTGTTGGAAACAGAAGCAGAACAATCTGTTAGTTTGGAGGGGGAACATAAAAAAATTGCTTCAATAAAGAAGCATCAATGGATGTAATTACTTGACCCATTTGTTAACAAATGAAAGAGTGTCTGAATTTTAAGTACAATCGAGTGAATACTCCAGATCTGAGTGGCATCCTGACACAGAGTTCCATGAATTTGGGTAATTCTAATGGGCAGCATTAGGCCTGCAATATGTATTTAGTTTCCAGTTGTCCTTTAAAACGACTGCCTATATTCTGCAATATCAAGCAAACAGCAGTATTGGATACTCAACGTTTTGATCCCCCACAGGGACCTTCATCAGGAGAATACAGAACAAACAACCAGAGACCACATGGTCCCAATATACAGTATATATACTTTTTTAAACATAAACATGAACTTACTGCACCACAAGCCTAATCAAACAAACGATTTATGCTTTCAAAGTTGGCCACAGGGAGTCACCATCTTTGTAAAACCAAGACTGTGCACATGCTCAGTGTGGTCTGGGCTGCTTAGGGATTGTCATAAATTATCAAAATAGGGAAACAAACAAAGCTGCTTGAGTTCTGCATGGCTGGGAAGTAAGGCGGGGCTCCCCCTGCTGTTCATAAGTATGATTGTTTCCCTGCTCAGCAGTTAGGGACCGTCTGACAATTCCTATCCACAGCAGTAAATGAAGGGAGAATTTCACTGAATATAGTCAGGTTTCTTATAAAAATCTACCTGTCTGTCTGTCTGTCTGTCTGTCTATCTATCTATCCATTGTCGGACTGGCCCACAAGGATACCAGGAAAACTCCCGGTGGGCCCAGGTGTCAGTGGACCCTCCTGCTTCAAAACATTTGACATATTTCATGCCCATTACCTATTTCTATGAGAACAAAGAGACTAATTGAATAATAGATTATAGCATGTGAAGAAAACTAGCCGAATAGAGGTTGCATGAGGAGAGGAATTATAATAGTAGTGTGAGTGGGCCCCTGATCTAAGGTTTTTTGGTGGGCCCCTGGTCTAAGATTTTTGGGTGGGCCCATGGTGTCCCAGTCCGACTATCTATCTATCTATCTATCTATCTATCTATCTATCTATCTATCTATCTATCTATCTATCTATCTATCTATCTATCTATCTATCTATCTATCTATCTATCTATCATCTCTTGAACACCAAGGAGTTAAATTGTTACCAAGTGGTATTACTGCTGTTCTGTAAAGCAGATTATTTGCCATGCTGGAACTCATTTACCAGTGTGGAAAATAATTTGCACAAGAAATGAGCTTTGTCTCCCCTAGATCGGGATGGCATTCAACTTCTCAAAACAGAACCTAATGAACTGACACAAGTGTCGGGCTTGCTAAATGAATGATATTATGATTATGTGACCATTGTCATAAGCAGCCATCTAACTGACTGTCCTCTTTAATATTTAGCTAATGTTTCTGGAGTTCTTTGAAGCACTCCTTGGCTGTGCTAACATGTGTTACTGAAGAGCAAGTAAAGCAGTCTGTGTGAATTACTGAAGAGAGATGAGTCAATTGAAGTCACAGCTTATCTTAAAGAAGGCCAAGCAGAGCATGCCTTTCAGGTTTGTAAGTTGTTGCCATAAGACCCATATCTCTATATTACTTGCTCTGTGTCTGCACTTTGTTTAGACTTTAAATAACTAGTATAGTTTTCTGGGTTGGCTTATTTTGGGCAGATTTTAGGTATTCTGTAGAAACCAGCAGTTGGGTTCAAAGAACGAAAACCCCACAAAGTGAGGGTTGGTTCTTATTTTCTTTTAAGGCAAGAGTTAATATGGCATGGGTTTGAAGATCTTGGACTTTTATTGTTTCCTTTGTAAAGACAGACATTAAAGAGAATTTTTATCAGAGGGCAAAAAACAACCAAAAACTTCACCAAAAGAATACTCCACAACCGTATTTATTTAGGGTGTTTCCTGAAGAATTCATTGGAGAATTGTAAAAAAAAAAAAAAATTGCTAAATTCAACTGACTGGCACAATGACTTTTTTTTAACTAACTACAAAAAAGGGGGATATGTGGGAGCACTCCAAGGCCTAATAAAAATAGGAAGTGCAGCTTAATCTGGCCAGGTTAGTTACAAACATATAAGGATTAGTACTTTTTGTTATTTTTTTTTACTATCAGTGGCCATTTTGAATAAAAGGCAGCTCTGTTTTAAATTTATATTATTAGCAGTCTAAAAACCACTAATATCGTGACAAAAAAAAAAAAAATAGCAGAAATGCCCAGAAGAGCACTCTGAGCAATTTCACACTCATTTGTTTTGAGGGTTTAAAACATACATAAAACATAACTGAACGTTTGTAAAGTTTTATAAATCACCAACATATTTTGCAGGCCTGTGTTTCCTTAGATATTTATGGGTTAATTGCCATTGGGTGTTTCTTTGTTCCTTTAAGATTCTTTTCTTTGTTCCTTTAAGACTCAAACCCATTACCCTGTCAATTCTCAGACTGCCAGTGCTGAGCATTACAGTTCCCAGTGGCTGGCAGGCTGTACATTTGACGTCCCTATGGATTTTAATGGCTTATTGGTTTGTATGGCCCCACACTCACCAGTCTAGGACAAGATATGAAAAATATACTGTATATATCTTTTTATTCTAATTATTGTAACCAGCTCCAGGCTGATGTTTTACAGGGCCTGTTTCTGAGAAGCGCCATGAACCTTAAGGATAAAAGGCAGAGCCTATCTATGTCAGTCTCTTCTACAAGTGAGTTTTCATGAAGTGGCTTCCACTTGAAATCACTCTATGGAAAAGTGTGTTTGAATTGAATCTGTGCTTCCCTGTGTGTATATATCTAAATGGATAGAATGCTGAACATGGACAGAAATACATTACTTCTTATGTGAGTGCCACAGTTTTCCAACGTATGGCAGGTGCCAAACTAGCTACACTGTGTGCCATTAGCCTTATCTCTATCCCTGTGAGTATAGTACTATATACCCAGGTATAAAAACCAGCGGGGCCTCTATTACTGATGGGGAAACTGCTGCATCAAGCAAAGGAGCAGAAGTTTCAGGCACAACTGTAGGTGGGAACAGGATACGATCCATGGGTGGGAGCTGTACCATAGCTGAAGAGGAAGGCAGCCATACTTTTATCCATTGCACACTGATTAAACATGCAACACTCCTTGACTATGGTATCTGTCTGTCTCCCTACATCCACTCCAGTACTTTCTTTCTGAAATGGATTCTTGCTTGTCTTTTGTGTATCATAAATGGCCCTACAGAGTCCTTTTCCCTTCAGTAATGACCTCTCCTCCCTCTCCAATTCTGTGTCCTGGGGTTATGCTCCTGTTCCTTCACCTGACGCTCCCATAGCAAACTCATTAGCTGATTTGGCTCATAATAACATCTGTACGCAGATGACACCCAACTCTCCACACCTGACCGAGAGGTCACCTTCAGCTCACTCTCAGGTTACAGATTGTCTGGTGGTAATTTTAGCCTGAACAGCAGAGCGACACGCAGAATGTGAACATGTCAGAGAATGAGCTAGTTATCATACCTCCTTAATTATCTCCATTAAATCTTTTCGCCCCCTCTTTCAACAACAACAAGCCTGCCTGGCTGTTAGAATTCTTTCTCTGTGTACATATTCTCCTACAATAGCTGGTACTAGCCCCTAGTCCAACTTCCCCTTCCATAACATTTCTAAAATACACCAGAGTGCTAATTAGCACTGATATTTGACCCTACCACTGCTATTGTAAGCCAGAGTATTCTGCATTACCTGTCACTCCAAGCTCCAGCCATAGAAACTGCATGAACCATAACTGCAAACACTGCAATTATTAAAGTCTCTCTTCTGGCTCAAAACAAAGCTCCACATTCAAAAACTCTATAACATAATCGGCCAGGAGCTGAACTCAGTCGTAGCCATTTATGTTACATGCCTAGTCTCCTGATTTGTAGCACACATACTTACCTAACAGTTACAGTACAGGTATGGGATCCATTATCCGGAAACCCGTTATCCAGAAAGTGAATTACACAATGAACATCTGCCATAGACTTTATTATAATCAAATCATCCAGATTTTTAAAAATGATTTCCTTTTTCTCTGTAATAATAAAACAGTAGCTTGTACTTGATCCCAACTAAGATATAATTAATCCTTATTGGAAGCATAACCAGCCTATTGGGTTTATTTAATGTCTACATGTTTTTTTTTTAGTAGACTGAAGGTATGAAGATCCAAATTAGGGAAAGATCCATTATCTGGAAAACCCCAGGTCCTGAACATTCTGGATAACAAGTCCCATACCTGTACTTTTCTTTAAACCTGGCTATGAATGCATACAAATACCTCATTTCAAGCATTAGGGGGCAGTATAATACCATGACATGTTGGTTAAAAGAGTATTATACCCCCTTGATCAACATGAGTTCAGTGAATAAAGGCTTGTGCTGGAACATACTTTGCTTATTGGCCTTTTGCCACATAATTACCACCATCCTAATCCACACTCTGTACAATAAAGGGGGTGTATACATCAAATATACAGATTACATACAAACACTGACCAATATAGGAGGTAAAGAAGGTCCTCCTCAAACATATTGACATTTTTAAGGATGAGCTCTGTCCAATGACTAGTGGAACTCGGTCCATCTAGTGTTTACCTACGTGGATTTTATAGGAAGGTATAGACTCATCTTGCATTTTCAGTGCCTCATGCTGCGACAGTTGATTCTTGGTATATAAAATTACTTTTTGTCTTATTTAAATCCACCACTGGAAGGCAGCAGAGTATAACAGAAAAGTCACCGGGTCCCCAGACTGTGCCTGTATTCCACTAGAACCAGAAAGTGTGTAGCCTCATGCTCATAACTAAACATGACATCATTTTTCAGTACATTTAGGGATGGTGGCTTATATTAATAAGACTGATCTGTAATATCATGGTCACTAGATGGAGCCTGATTAAGCAGGTGACCTTGAGAAAGGTTCTACACTTTATTATACAGTATACACTGCAGAGTCCATATTGATTCTGTGAATATGTCATCTGCTGGTGTGGTACACATGGAGCTTTCCTGTATAATACATTGGACACACCCCAAAATATGGACCCCACTTCCATTTTAGACTTGAATTTCTAATAAGGTACCAACTAACATATTCGTGAATTTGTGTGCATCGTGAATCCTACGATCCCAGGGGGCAGCTCTTATTTTTTAAAATGCCAATTCTCTATTTATGATTACCCAATGGCAAATCCTATTACCCAATGGCACATCCTATTAAAAAAGTGTATTACAGGTATAGGATCCCTTATCCGGAAACCTGATATCCAGAAAGCTCCGAATTACGGAATGGCTGTCTTCCATAGACTCCATTTTATACAAATAATCCAAATTTTTAAAAATGATTTCCTTTTTCTCTGTAATAATAAAACAGTAGCTTGTACTTGATCCCAACTAAAATGTAATTAATCCTTATTGGAAGCAAAACCAGCCTATTGGGGTTATTCCATGTTTAAATAATTTCTAGTACACTTAAGGCATGAAGACCCAAATTACGGAAAGATACGTTATCCGGAAAACCCTAGGTCCCGAGCATTCTGGATAACAGGTCCCATACCTGTATTATGAAAATGGTTGATTTACATGAAGCAGGTTTACAGCTTTTTTATGCAATATCTACATTCGGGGGTTTAGTTTTCCTTCAATGATGTCCATGGAATGTGGGGATACAGGAAAGCTCCTGTTGTAGTCTGGAGTCTGGTATAAGATCCTATTTCCAAGCACAGACTGATACCCTAATTTTCCCTAGTTAGTTATGACCTCAGGGAGAGCAAGTCAAGTCACATCTAACTCTCTTCAAGGGACTAAATAGTATTTTCCTACTATATCACTAGCTATTTTGTTGCAGAGAAGCAGAATAGAGAGGCCAGAGCAGAGAAGTGGTTCCATCAGACTGATGTATTTTTCCTGAAGATGTTCTTTCCAGCGTATGAACACATAGAACGACTGAAAGAGGAGATTCCCAAAATCAGGTAACAGCAGGCTGAGAAAGCCAGACAACAACAGATCAGAGAAAAGGAAGAAGCAAGGTATGTTTAGTAGAGACTAGAGACAGTATTGGTACAGGCCTCCTAGGAACCTCCATAGAACCTTATATCCTGGGCCCACTCTCACAACCGATAAATGGAGATAATAACAGATGATAGATACAGTTTATATAGATTCATGGTGGAACTAGGAAATGTCCTACACTGGGGCCCACTGGTTGAGCCTCTGGTACTCTGGAAGGCCAATCCCAACCTGCTTGCAGAATACACCCACATGACAAAATAATCTACTCAACCCCTGTCTCTTCTTTTTCCATGTATGAATATGCTTAGAATATGCAGGAGGAAAAGGCCAATGCTTTGATAGAAGCAGAAGAGGCAGCAAAGGCACAAGAAAAAGAAGAACAGAGAAGTCCTCAAGCTCCAGCCACTCCTCATGATGACTCTCTAATTGTCCCTCCACCATCTGGCACAAAGACAACAACCGCAAGGAAAAAGAGAAAAGGAGGTTTCACATTATGGTTCTACAACCCCCAACCCCAATTATCTTATTTCCTTTTGCACATTCCTTAAAGGAAAGTCACATGACTTGGCGCAGCTGGGAAATTGACAATATGTCTAGCCCCATGTCAGATTTCAAAACTGAATATAAACAAATCTGTTTGCTCTATTGAGAACTGGATTTCAGTGCAGAATTCTGCTGGAGCAGCACTATTAACTGATTCATTTTGAAAAAATGTTTTTTCCCATGACAGTATCCCTTTAAATACAGAATACTGTACATGGAAAGACTGATGTAGCAAATACTCTGCTCGTCAAGTAAAAAGACAAACGTGCTAATTTAATATCATAGGCACAAAATTGCACCTGAGCATTTACCTACAGCAACCATTAGATCAGTTAATTGAGCTACTCACAAATGTACTGATTTAGTGGTGTGTGATTGACCCTAATCTATCCAGAATCAACCCAGCCCAAGGGCCCTGTGTCTCTAAAGCAGTCCCAGATCTAGGGATGAGCAAAGTAGAGTCCTGCACTAGGTCAGGTACCCGTAGAATACACGCAAACCGTTCAGGTTCAGGCATAAAATCCCTGATTCACTGGCCATGCAGTCAGTCCATGGGTAACCTACCTGGGTGCCCAGCTGAAGTGCAGGACTGGTCTCCTCCCACCCTTCCCCTCATGGTTCAGGCAAGTTTCTCTCCCTGTCCTGCTTAATTGATGCTGGAGTGACAAACCTTCCAGTCTATGGTGACTTCACTTCCGGTTTAATGTGTTCCGTTAAATCAGTGATCCCCAACCAGTAGCTCGTGAGTAACATGTTGCTCCCCAACCCCTTGGATGTTGCTCTCAGTGGCCTCAAAGCAGGTGCTTATTTTTGATTTCTTGGCTTGGAGGCAAGTCTTGGGTGCATAAAAACCAGGTGTTCTACCAAACAGAACCTCCTGTAGGGTGCCAGTCCACATAGTGGCTACCAATAGACAATCACAGCCCTTATTTGGCATCACCCAGGAACATTTTTCATGCTTGTGTTGCTCCCCAACTCTTTTTACATCTGAATGTTGGTCACAAGTGGAAAAAGGTTGGGGACCCCTGCGTTAAATGAACAGTTCAGTGTAAAAATAAAAACTGGATTAATACATACTGCCTGGTAACCAATCAGTGGAAACCAAGAGAGCTGAAAAGCAGGAAGTAGTGTTCTGGCTATTATGTTAGACATCCAGTCACTCCAGCCTTTATACATTACATTTTAGGCTAACTATATTGAAAACATTTTTTTATGTTGCACAGCCTATCGATTTACCCAGTTTTTATTTTTATACTGAACAATTCCTTTAACTCTATAGCATCCGATAGCAGTTCTGGGTAGGGGGTTGTACTGGGTGGAGGGTGTGGTTTGGGTTAGCGGTCACCTGATCCTGGTTGGACACAGGACCTTTCAAGTGGTCCATGCAGGACTCTAGAGCAAAGCAATGCAGTTGGTAATTTGCCAACCGTGACCTGCACACTGGTGCAAATTAACATCTCTGTTAGAAAATGAGCCCCAGTAATTCATTTGTGCAGCAAGTAATTTTGCTGTGTTATGCCACTGGCTTTTGGACAGATGGAGCTGTGGTAATTGCCGATCAGCATTTGGTTCTGTTCTAAAATGTGACACTAAGGAGATGTGTTATCTGTGGGCAGGCCTTTTGGGAACTTCTGTGATCGTTGATAGTGTGAAAAACTTGGCACCTCTTTACTCTTTTTCAGTTTCTAGGGCTCATCTGGCCTTGCCATGCTCTTGCTCAACTACAACTTTCAGTGATAGTGGGGGGTCTAATGCTGTCTAATTCAGCTTTTAGCCAGCTCACCAGGACCAGCAGCCTAATTGATACAAGAAGATCCTCCAAAAAGAAATGTGCATATTCTGTGTATTCCCCCTGGATGGTCCAATAGCATTGTCCAGTTTATTTAGGCTGATGACTGGAATGAATGGATCTGAGTGGAATCAAGGAAAAACTGCAGCTCTATTCGCTTGCCAAGAAAAGGAACATAAAACTTTCAGTTTGTAGGGCTCATTTTTTTCAAAATGGTTCCTCAAGGTGCCACTCATGACCATGTGATGAAATCTGGGATACCCTGAATCCAGGATTTGGTTTGGACTTTAGGCAAGATTCGGCTGAATCCAATTGCTGGCTGAACCGAATCCAAATCCAAAAAATCACTTGGCTTTTCATCACACAAAAAAAGAGGTCAACATTTTTTAACCACACACAGACTGCGCACATGGTTCTCTTCCCTCCTTCTTTCCCTAATTTTCATATGCAAATTAGAGGTCGGATTTGTTTTGGGATTTGGCTGAATATTTCACAAAGGATTCGGGATTTGGCAGGATCCTTTTGCTTTCTAATTTATAGGTGACTGTTCAAATCTATTTGCTGATTGTTTGCTATGGGCAACTTCACCACTGATGTTTGTCTCCATTGTTAATAAATACCTCCCTTAAAGGGGTGGTTCACCTCTGTTAACTTTCAGTATGGTTCGTTCTAAACAACTTTTAAATTCTAAACAATCCTTTTAATAAACATTAGATTAGAAATCAAGCTGCTCTCCTGTGTTGTAGACACACATCATTGAGCAAGGCATCTGAAATGAATTCTATAAGCCAGGGGTCCCCAACCTATTTTACCCATGAGCCACATTCAAATGTAAAAAGAGTTGGGGAGCAACACAAGCATGAAAAAGTCCCTTAGAGTGCCAAATAAGGGCTGTGATTGGCTATTTGGTAGCCCCTATGTGGACTGTCAGTCTACAACAGGCTCTACTTTGCACTATACTTAGTTTTTATGCAATTAAAACTTGCTCCTAAGCCTGGAATTCAAAAATAAGCCCCTGATTTGAGGCCACTGAGTGCAACATCCAAGGGGTTGGAGAGCAACATGTTGCTCACCAGCTACTGGTTGGGGATCACTGCTATAAGCGGTCAGTAGTACAGGTATGGGATCCGTTATCTGGAAAGCTCAGAATTATGGAAAGGCCGTCTCCCATAGACTTCATTTCATCCAAATAATCTTGATTTTTAAAAATGATTTCCTTTTTCTCTGTAATAATAAAACAGTACCTGATCTCAACTAATATATAATTAATCCTTATTGGAAGCTAAACCAGCCCATTGGGTTTATTTCACATTTACATGATTATCTAGTACAGGGATGTCCAACTGGCGGCCTGCGGGCCATTTTCTTACCATGCGTAGGATTTAAAAGGTATCACTACAGAGATTAACTGGCCCCTGCATTTTTTAAACCTCAAATTCAGACTAATCCCCTGTATTGTTCACACTTGTGACACCTCTAAAGCCCCCTAAGGTGTTTAATCATGTGCTGGGGGTGCTGTGTTATCCAAAGGGAAAGGGAGGCATATGGATTTAAGGGGATGTCTTAATATGACAACTTTTTTTCACATATGAGTGATAAGTGATATCCCTGCAGTGAGCACCAACCATTTGGTTTTTTGGTTAATTTGGATATGATCTTGTGATAACAGAGGTGTGGTTTAAAAACAGGGAGTGGTCAACACTGTCTTCCATTATCGGCCCTCCACTATGTAGGCCGAAAAAACGTTCAGCCCTTGGTACCACAGAAGTTGGACAGAGTCCAAATTCCCCTAACAACCGTGCATTGATTTGAATAAGAGACTAGAATATGAATAGGAGAGGCCTGAATAGACAGATAAGTAATAAAAATTAATGATAACAATACATTTGTAGCCTTACAGAGCTTTTGCTTTATAGAAGGGGTCAGCGACTCCCATTTGAAAGCTGCAAAGAGTCAAAAGAAAAAGGCAAATACCTATAAAACTATAAAAAATAAATAATAAAAACCTTTTGAAAAGTTGCTTAGAAATGGCCATTCTATAACATACTAAAAGTTACCTTAAAGGGCGTGTAAAGGCAAAAAAATTAAATCCCATTTTTACTTTCTTAAAGGGGCCTGTCACCCAGACACAAAAATCTGTATAATAAAAGTCCTTTTCAAATTAAACATGAAATCCAATTTCTATTTTTTATTAAAGCATTCATGGCCATTGTAAGCTCATTTAAAAATCTCAGCTGTCAATCAAATATTGTCTGCCCCTCCTCTATGCCCTGGGCATAGAGGTGGGGCAGACAATTACTTTCACTTTCCATTCAGCACTTCCTAGATGTCACTGCTCTCCCCACATTCCCCTGTTCTCTTTAACATTTAATTGTGTAGCCAGGGCATGGGGATGGACAAAAGGTCCCCCATTCTGGTGCACAAACAAGATTTTGAGATGATGCAAGGCTTGTCTTAATAACAGTGTCCACAAAATGGCTGCTGCCTGCTTGCTAGAATTATGAATTCCCAGACTGAAGGAGACAAGATTCAAATACTTTATACAGTGTAATTAAAGTTAATTTTGATTAACTAATGTGATAAAATAGGATTTTGAATAATTTTTTTGGGTGACGGGTCCCCTTTAAATGAAAAAGAAACCTATCTCCAATATTCTTTAATTCAAAAATGTGTACCGTTTTTATAAGAAACCTGACTGTATGCAGTGAAATTCTCCCTTCATTTACTGCTGTGGATAGGAATTGTCAGACGGTCCCTCACTGCTCTGCAGGGAAACAATTATACTTATGAACAGCAGGGGGAGCCCCCGCCTTACTTCCCAGCCATGCAGAACTCAAGCAGCTTTGTTTATGAGCTGAGACTGAGCATGTGCACAGTCTTAGTCTTGCAAAGATGTTTAACAAAGTTACAAGATGGTGACCCCCTGTAGCCAACTTTGAAAGCATAAATTATTTGTTTGATTAGGCTTGTGGTGCAGTAAGTTCATGTTTATATTTAGTATACAAAATATAGCATTTCTAGCCTTCTTCTATTTTAGACTTTACATGCCCTTTAAAGGTGAACCATCCTTTTAAGGTATGAAGATCCAAATTACGGAAAGATCCATTATCCGAAAATTGCCAGGTCCCGAGCATTCTGGATAACAGGTCCCATACCTGTACTTTGCTTTAAACATGGCCCCCTCATGCTATAGCTGTAATTGTGAGGGGGAGGCCTAGATAAGGGGCCGGCCGTAGAAGAACAACTCTGAGCAACTTGTTGCAAATTTAATGTTTGTTTTCCCATCGCCTCTGTCGTGCAAATGACACAATGTTAGAAGTGGAGCAGACTCCGTAAAAAAGAAAAAAAAGTGATACAAGTGAAGTAACTTCTCAGCAGTTATGCAAGTCTTGTGAAATATCCAGACTCTATAAATGGTCCAGGGCCGTGGGGACTGAACATAGTAACATTTTCATCAGCGAGTTTGGAACACCAGTAGGGTAACAGCTGCCAAAATAGCCAAGAGCAGCAGCTGCCTGGCTAGAGATCTGCTGACCAAGGATTAACACAAAATACACCGCGCAGCTATTTTACACATTACTGCAGTTTACTGAAAGACAGGGGGAGGGGGAGCGAGGAACATGTAAATGTATCAAGTGCTTTTAGAAAATGAGGTAATAAACACCTGTAAAGGCCACGTTGCTCATAAAATAATCTCTTGCAAATGCACAGCGGCTATAGGGGAAGCACAACTTTGTATAAATGTGCCGCTGTCTGTAAATTGAGGGGCAAGTGCAGAGTTCAGTACTTTTCCTGCCATAAGGAATGGCACAATCTCCATAGGCCTGTGCACACGTTCCTTTCCAGGATGATGATTGGATGTTCAAGCAGTGTATAGTAGCCCTGCAGGGTGTCCTTAGGTGCCTGTCTGCTTTCACCTTGTCAGTTAGCAGAGTCTTCACAGCACTTGTGTGTGCCCAGGTCACGTAATCCTTGGACTACGCAGAAGAAACCTTAATATAAA
This sequence comes from Xenopus petersii, assembly GCA_038501925.1. Lineage (NCBI taxonomy): Eukaryota > Metazoa > Chordata > Amphibia > Anura > Pipidae > Xenopus > Xenopus petersii. Next base: position 27,758,471 of record CM076688.1, read on the forward strand.
CCTAATCAGAGCCCTTTTACGTTCATTTTCTATTTTCAGTGGCTGACACGGACTCTGTAAGCGAGCGGCTGAGCTGAAAGCCTGGTACAAGTATAGGATCCGTTATCCAGAAATTTTAAATTACAGGAAGGTAATTTCCCATAGACAGCATTTTAATAAAATAATTACATTTTTAAAAAAAAAAAAAAGATTTCCGTTTTCACTGTAATAATAAAGCAGTTCCTTGTCCGTGATCCCAACTAAGATACGATTAATCCTTATTGGAAGCATAACCAGCCTATTCGGTTTAATTCAAATTTAAATTATTTTTTTAGTAGACTTAAGGTATGAAGATCCAAATTATGGAAAGACACATTATCCGGAAAACCTCAGGTCCCAAGAATTCTGGATAACAGTTCCCAGAATGAGAAGGAAGAGAACCCCCCACATCCTCAGACAATAGAACACCCCAACATCTACCTGGACTTTATCACTAATGCAGTTAATATTGGAGTCCCGGCATATGAAAAAAGGGACAGTCTTTTGGAGGGTTTAGATCCTTTTTAAAAAAAAAAAATGTTATAAAAAAAAAAAATGTGCAGAAAGGGGGAAAAAGACAAATTCAAAAAACAACTTTTGCCTAAAGGAGACTAATTAAGTGGGAAAGTGTGGCCAGTGGTTTTATCAGTGGATTTCGTTAAACATCAAACTTCAGTGGTTTCCACGACCCCCTTCCCAGGCCTCCCGTGCTTATAATAGTCAGCAGCAAGGTCTCATCCATCTGAAATGTCACTACTGAAATTACAGTTAAGGGTACAGGTGTCAGCGAGCTGTTTTATCCGCTCCAGCAGGAACATTCGGGGGATTGGTCACAACTCATGTTTGTATATTGCAATGAAAAGCCTCCATATTCCACAGTTAAACACGGGTCTATACACTGCAATACAGCCAAGCTTCCCTAAATAGCAAGGAATTGTGGGATCCCGTGTGCCCAGACATTGTAACCTGGAAATGCCTGTACTGTACCTACACTATCATGTTATTGGGAAAGTCCTCCAACTTTTACTCGGCTGGTAAAACATTTGAATCACTTTATTGAGAGAACATGCAGGAGTAGACAATTTTCACCAGTGGAGATTCAGATTCACTTCAATATAAATATATTTCCTGATGTTTTCGCACCTGTAGATGTAGTTCAGCCAATAAAACAGCCCATGTACCACCACCCTTAAGCTTGTCATTGTCACAAACTAGACTATTAAACCATACCTTGCCAAAATTCAACAGGCCTAATCACTTCCGTCACTGAATATTCATTGGGCAATTTAGGTCCAGGGTCCTTAGGGTGGTGACAATAAAATTCAGTGGCCAGTTTAAGGCAAATATAGCATTAAAATTGGCTGCTGCTCCCCAAGATCTTTCTTTGGGTCCATAACCTCCCAGTCAATCAAGTAATAAAGGTGTCCTCCCTCTGGAATTCTTGAATCCAAAATCACAACCATCACCAATTCCTCTTGACCTTCCACCATGACAAGAGCTGGAGCAATATATTTGGAATGGAAACACATCTTGGATCAGGACAATCAGGGTGAATTTAACAAGTAGGGAAAGGGGTTGATGACTTGAGTTAATATGACCAGAAATTGAGTGGACTCAAAGGTCTTGTGTCCAGTTAGAGTACTTAATGGCCAAACCTATAAGTTATCTTTTCAAATGTTATAGTATTCCCTATAATTAGCAGTTTTCCAATTAGTCTTCTGCCTCTTTCCAACTTTTAAATGGGGGTCACTGACCCTGGCAGCCAAAAAACTATTGCTCTATGAGGCCACAATTGTATTGCTCGTTACTTATCTTTGATTTTTTTCCAATATTTTAGAAATCCGATTGCTAAGGTAAACTGCTACCATACTAACCAGACAGCTGCTGAACAAAATGCTAAAAAGACCAATTGCAAGTTGTCTCAGAATATTGCATACGTTAATATGAACAAGAGCTACCTCTTAACTCACTGAGATATTGGAACCCATTTATTATCTTGTTATTTGTAGCATGGTTACTGATCGGCAAAAAAATAAATTATGGCATCATGTGTGGACAACTTTCTCAACCAAACTGGCTGAAAGGTCATCCGTTGGGGGGGGGGGGCATCAAACAAGAGGACAATTTGCCCACCAAAATGGCATATTAAATCTGGCTTATCCAACAGTTTCAGTTCCAGGTGACATGGGAAGCATGTGCAGTTCTATTTGGCAAAGACCATGGTGGTGGGATGGGTTTGCCAGGCTTCCAAGGCTTAAAGAAGCCCAGCCAGATATCGGTTTGGGATAGAGTCTGTAAGAGCGGCTAGCTACTGAGTAAGAGAAGTTGTGACTTGGAGAAAAGCCATTAAATGCCAGTCAAATACCATTTAGTCTCAGGGGTGCGCTTAGCTGGCAGTTGCCGTCTCACTGAGCCTTTCAAAGTAAAAGTCAAATTAATCTTTCAACACAACTTAGTTTTAAAGATCTGCTGTCATTTTTCACTCAGTAGTGACAAACTTAAAATGCAAATGGTTGTGATGGTAGACTCTATTAATGCTTTTAAGAGTGGCGTGGGTGATTTTTGATTTCTGGGAGAAGCATAATATGCAAGACTACAGTCATTTCTGTCACAGACAGAGACTTGTATTTTGTTGACAATACCCACAAGCAGTCAGGTTTCAGGGGTAAAGTCAGCAATTCCCTGACTGTGTAGGAGATCTGCAGGTAACCTGCTTGGGTACCTGTTCCTCTTACCTGGTTGACCCATCTTCGGAGTGATGTCACTTCCTGTCCACGGTGGCATTACTTCCAGTTTTGTGGGCCTTTGGGAAGGAAGGTAAGTCTACCCATTGCAGGTAGGGATAGGTAACAGGTCTAGGTAGGTGGCATAGCATGGTGGTGAGAAGGGTAAGGGGTCTGCCTAACCAGACCAATACAGATCTCTATTATAAGTATTTTATTTTAGGTATGTGGATATAAATTTTTATATATGGGAGTTTATAGATAGGTATGGTATATATGTGTGTTTGTTGGGGTCACTTGGAGGGGTTGGCCTTGATTGACTTTTTTAAAACCCAAATTAACAATGTAACCAAGTCTATCTTAAAGGAGAAACAAACCCTTTATTAAAAAAACCCTACCCCCATAGACCCCCCTCCCTCCTCTTACCCTTGGCAAATGCCCCTAACTTTTAACTTACCCCTAGATGCAGATTCAGGGATCGGAGTTCACGGCAGCCATCTTCGGGGTCTTCGGTAATCTGAGAACGAGAACAGTATGGCAGCGCACGCACAGTTGGAGCAATTTCCAGGTTTGTGACAACTACGTATGTGCCAAATTTGACGGAAATTGCCGAAGCGCCAGAAGATGGCTGCCGTGAACTCCGATCCCTGAATGTGCACCGAGGGGTAAGTTAAAAGTTAGGGGCATTTGCCAAGGGTAGCAGCTAGTCTGGGGGGAGGAGGGAGGGGGGGTCTATGGGGGTAGGGGTTGTTTCTCCTTTAATAACCCACTTTTCTCCATATCTCTTGTATTTACCTGTTTTTTTTTCTTTTCCCTCTTTATGTTTAAACCACTGCTTCCTACGACTCTTTTCCTCTCCAAGAATCTATGATTAACCAGCTCAAGCTTCTCTGTGTATTCCTACATCACTCACTTTCCTCCCTGCAACACCCTTCACTACTTATCAGTATAGACTCCACTGTACTTGCCATCAGTAACACTGGCAAAATGGCAATACATCTAATGGTAATTACCAAGCAAAGAAGACGAATCTCCAAATATAAAAAAAGTCCGGGTTCCAGAATGGGACACGGGCAGCAGAGTCTTTAATCACAGTTGCAGATATTTCTTTGTCGGTGAATTGCAAAGCGAAAGAACGAGTTACATTGTTTAACTCAACTCAGATAAATTCCAAAAATAAAATAGCTTGACAGTCAAAAATACACCACCCCCTTTTGTTTTGTTTTTTGACTGATAAAGCTTTAAACTTTGAGATCGCGATACTCAAATTAAATAAAATATAGGCTATATTTTTTAGCTCCATTTTTCTTAAATTGCATAACAAAATCATTTTCAAAATCATTACTGGCCTTACTGCGAAAGCCTCTAGCTCTATCTCCAACGGATGTCCTTTATTCCGGCAGTTTTTCCGTAGTGGATGACAGTAGGAAAGATGCCTCGGCCCACATTACGGAGCTGCACATACAGCTCAGTAAGAAAATCTCTGATGTATGGAACATGGCACAACATACAGAAGTTAAAGGAGTCTGGTTAAAAGTATAACAATGGTTAGTGGATTTATTCTTTCCAGTCATATATTAAAGTAACAGAAATGAAATGGTACAGCCATTTTAGCGTGGAGACCTCTGCGAGAGTTCACATAAATAATTAAAAACTAAAAACGGTCTGCTCGTTGAACCTACGGATAGAAATGCGAGTCTTACAAGGCAAGTATTGCCTTACAACAGTCATTCCAGTCAATAATATGACTGATATTCTGTCCATGAAACACAAAAAGGCTGCTGCGGGCCATTTTGGGAAATGCTGCGGGCCAACCTGCTGCTGCTGAACGTGTGCATGTTAATCCAGGAAAAATATATTACTGAACTGGGTCGCACAGAGTTTCTTGATTTCTTCTGTAAAAACAAAAACAAAGTAAATTAAAAGTAGTCTAAACAACATGTTCTGTCTAGTAATAATTCTCATCTTTTCAGTCAATGGGCATGAGGTAAAAGGGTGATGGGGGGGGGGGAGTTGTCCTCAAGAGCTAAACTGTCATCTTTGATGACATTCTGTCCTTTCCCAGCCTGGATCTCAAACAGAAGTCTGCACAGAATCTCAAGACCAAATGTTGGCTTCCAGTGTCCATGTGCCGGCCTTATGGAAAGTGGCGACAACAATGTAGTGGACAGATATGTTGGGCCAAGTCTTAAGGTGGCCATAGACGCACCGATAATATTGTACTAAAATAATTTTCGTAAGATATTCGATGCATGTATGGTGGGAGACGAGCTGACCGATATCGGTAGAAGACTTGAAAATTGGTCAGCTCGTCCATCGGGCCAGCTAGCCCGGACTGGCAATCTGTGGGTTTTGGCAAATGCCAGAGGGGCTGCTGTAAGATTCCATAGAAACTGACTATTAAGTGGGCTGGTGGGGGCTGTTTGGGCCTCTGTGTACTAGGAATGCCAGGGCCTATTTTGAATCCCAGTCCAGTCCTGCATGATCCTACAACTGGGATCCTGTATGCTTTCCTATTGGAAATAATAAGCCAATTCTGCAGCACAGTCCTGCGCCGGTGTTGACTTCACCCACTGTAATCCGGACACAATTTCAACAATTTATTTTCTTTCTACTGCTACTGTGTAAATAGTATCATTAACAACGGTTGTTCGCATCCAATTTGCAAAGGCACAGAGAAAAAGCAGAATTTTGCCTATAAAACTCTATGCTGGAATTTTTTTCAATTCTATTCCGATGGGCTTTGGCCGAGACTATATGCTGATAACCTGTTGTTTCCTGTTACTTTATTGCCGGGTGACATTCAGACAGCTGGGAGCTATGTCAGTACATAACTGCATATGAAGATTATATCAGAGCTTGGCATGAGCAAACAATGAGAAAGCCAGTCTATATAATGTTTCACACTGTAATGGCTCTGTCATAGCAATAGCCCAGAGCTGCATGGTACTGTAGTTCTTCTGTTCTTCCAACCACTGCTTTTAATAGGTAAAACAGTATATGATCTCACATATTCAAAAAAAATCTTTGATTTCTTAAAATTCTAAACTTTAGCCATGTCCAGTTCTGCTGGGCATAAACAAAGACATGCTGTGGCAGCAAGATTTTGCACCACGTCTCTTATTAAAGGAATTGTTTGGGGGGGAGGGGAAATATAAATTGGGTAAATAGATAGGCTGTGCAAAATAAAACATGTTTCTAATATAGTTAGTTAGCCAAAAATGTAATGTATAAAGGCTGCAGTGACTGGATGTCTAATATAACAGAACACTACTTCCTGCTTTTTATCTCTCTTGGTTACCAGGCAGTAACCAATCAGTGACTTGACGGGGGGCACATGGGTCATAACTGTTGCTTTTGAATCTGAGCTGCATGCTGAGGATCAATTGCAAACTCAATGAACAGTTATGTCCCATGTGGCCTCCTGTAAAGTCGCTGACTAACTTTTTAGAGAGCTGAAAAGCAGGAAGTAGTGTTCTGGCTATTATATTAGACATCCAGTCACTCCAGCCATTATACATTACATTTTTGGCTAACTAACTATATTGAAATTTTTTTTTTATTTTGCACATACTATCAATTTACCCAGTTTTTATTTTTACACTGAACTGTTCCTTTAAAGTGATTAAAAGAGCTGTCAGAACATTTGAGCTACAAAGACTCTGGCGGTTGGTAATTCTACAGTGACAATGTTGATACTTAAGGCATTAATAATGGCACCTGCTTTCTGAAGAGGCTCTTAACACATTGTAACAGAAACGGGAAAAGGAGGCCAACCGCAGGAATGCTATTAATGGCTAGGTGCGAGATAGTGGTTACACTTTAATAATTAAGACGATTCGCTAAAAAAAAAAAAGAAAAGAAAAAAAGAAGAGGGGCTGAATATTGATGTTGTCTCGGACTTGTTCCAAACTTTACTATGGAACCGAAACAAGACACCTTAAAAGCAACATGACCTGACACAAGAGATTAGCAGGAACACAAAGAGGTTGATTTGCCTGTGACATATAGACAGATAATTATTCAGGCACCTAAATGGTCAAAAAGGTTATGGTGGAGCAACGATTTGCAATTGACACAAAAAGTGAATAAAATAAGAGAGTGTGACCATAAATCAGCGCTGGCAGGGAATAAATATCAAAATACCAATAGGCAATATATCAAAGGGCATTTTGCAAGGACAACAAATACATAAAGGAAAGGTTTCAAGTGATCGCAATGCCTCACTGATTTTATTGGTCACAAATGATAACTAATGTGAGGCCTGTCCTGTAGTAACAGGTAACATTATATAGGTATGGGACCTGTTATCCAGAATGCTCTGGACCTGGGGTTTTCCGGATAATGGATCTTTCAGTAATTTGGATCTTCATAGTTTAAATCTACTAACAAGTCATGTAAATATGAAATAAACCCAATAGGCTGGTTTTGCTTCCAATAAGGATTAATTATATCTTAGTCTGGATCAAGTACAAGCTACTGTTTTATTATAACAGAGAAAAAGGCAATCATTTTAAAAAATTTGGATTATTTGGATAAAATGGAGTCTATGGGAGACAGTCTTTCCCTAAAGCTGGCCATAGACGCAAAGAGACGATCGTTCGAATCTTTGAACGATCGGACTTCCCCATTTCCCGACCTGCCACTAAACATTCAGATCAAATAAAGTAGTAAAGGAACAGATCAGCCGATGTTCTGCCCCTGACAGCAATCGTACGAAAGTTTTGTCCGACAAAGCTGGAAACCGTACAATCGGCAATACATGCAGAGAAATTATTGGTAGTCGACAGAAATCTTTTAACCTGGCCGATTGACCAAAAGACCGATCTTTGTGGGACGAAAAATGTCGGGACTCTCCACACACGGCCCGAAAATCGTACGAATCCTCGATTTGTACGATCGGATCTTTGCATCTATGGCCAGCTTAATTCGGAGCTTTCAGGATAACAGGTTTCCAGCTAACAGATACCATACCTGTAGTCATATCCTGTTTTAACCATGGAGAACAGCTTTTAAAGTTGCCTGCACTTTATGGGAAAACATATACCTCCTTTGGAGAGTCAATTAAGGAGAGGCTCTTATTTATCATGACTGAACCTTTAACATTTTTTTTTGGAAAGAGAGTATATTGTGTTGTCCCAGAAACTTCAAAAATTTGTGCTCCATCTATATTTCTTGACCGAGGCACATAGAATGTATTCTATGCCAGAGGTTGATTGCACATGTACAATGGTCAAAATGCCCCTTTAAAGTAATTGTTCAGTAAAAAAATAAAAACTGGGTAAATAGATAAAATAAAAATATAGTTAGTTAGCCAAAAATGTAATGTATAAAGGCTGGAGTGACTGAATGTCTAACATAATAGCCAAAACACTACTTCCTGCTTTGCAGCTCTCTTGGTTTCCACTGATTGGTTGCTTTTGAATCTAAGCTGAATGCTAAGGATCAATTGCAAACTTACTGAACAGTTATGTCCCATGTGGAACCCCTTCAAGTCACTCCAGAGAGCTCCAAAGCAGGAAGTAGTGTTCTGTTATGTTAGACATCCAGTCACTACAGCCTTTATACATTACATTTTTGGCTAACTATATCAGCAACATTTTTTATTTTGCGCAGCCTATTTACACAAGTTTTATTTTTACGTTGAACTGTCACTTTGAATTTTAATTAGTGCACATAAATTAGTTGTGGATATGCAGGTAAAATACAATATTCCTATTTTGGATTCTGTAAAGCTGTTTTAAGTGGTTTAGGTGCTGCAAGTGGCACTCGTTTCCGCCATTTACCTTGGTCAGGTAACCTTTTTTTATTAAGTTTTTATTTTGCATTTTAGTTTTAATAACACAAAGGGGGGGATAGCCCTTTTAGATAAATAAAATGGAAAAAAAAAGAATAGAGAAAGAAAAAAAAAGAAGAGGTGAGCTTGGGGGAAGCTACCAAGGTTAGAGAACATTAAATAGATATTTCTAATGCCTACTGGTAACATTTATAAAGAAGAAGAATAAAGGACTTACCATTTACTTCAATGAGATTGGAGTTTTTCTGGTTCAATATGACGTATAATTCTCGCTGGTCAGACTTTTTCCCTACAACCCAGTAATCGCTCATAGCTTTTACGATGATCTCTTCATCTTCATCCACCCTAGAACAACAACATCAGTCAGTTAAGAAAATGGAAGGCTAACCTATGTACAATTGTTGCCAATTCATTCCTGTTTTGAAGGTGAGCAGAACTTTTTATGCATTTTAATGTGCTGTGTGGCTAGTCCCTGAACTAGCCCCACAGCATGATGGAACCTCCACAGTAGGTGGCAGGTGTTTTTCTTGGAATGCGGTGTTCTTCTTCCATCATGCAAAGCGCTTTTTATGACCAAATAACAAATAAAAATTTTTGTCTCATCAGTCCAAAGAACTTTGTTCCAAAATGACTGTTACTTGTCTAAATGAGCTTTTGCATACAACAAGCCACTCTGTTTGTGGCGAGTGTAGAACGATGTACAGATACACCATCTGCAGCAAGATGTTCTTGCAGGTCTTTGGAGGTGATCTTTGGGTTGTCTGTAACCATTCTCACAATCCTCCACATATGCCACGCCTGTATTTTTCTTGACCTGCCAGACCTGGGGTTTACAGCAACTGTGCCTGTGGCCTTCCATTTCCTGATTACATTACTTACAGTTGAAACTGACAGTTTAAACCTATGAAATAGCTTTTTGTCTTCCCCTAAACCAGGGGTAGGGAACCAGCGGCTCTAGAGCCGCTTGCGGCTCTTCATCCTGCTTGCTGTGGCTCAGTCTTGCGGCTTTGCCTCTCAGGTCGTATTTACAGCCCTCGCACCTGCTGGTGGCTTCTTGAGTGCGCGACCGCAGTAAGCATACTCAAGAAGCCGGCAGCAGGTGCGAGGGCTGTATTGACGTCCCAAGAGTGACAGGCAAGACTGAGCCGCAGCAAGATGATTCATTATGGTCCTTACCGCGGTCACACACTCAAGACAAGAGAGAGACGATCAGCATAGAGCTTCAGAAACAGAGGTCACATTAAACAGATGAGAACACTAGCATTTAATAGGGCTATTCAGTGTTTAATTTATTTCAAAGTAGCCCTGCATATACACAATGCACTTCTGTTTGTTGTATTCTGTTGTTGTAACAGTTAAAATTAAAAAAAGTTTAAAAAAGTTTATAAGCTGTGTTATGTTTTGTGGTTCCAGACTATTTTTCTTTAGTGGGAGAGGGGCAAAATGGCTCTTTTGATAGTAAAGGTTGCTGACCCCTGCCCTAAACCATGATACTGAACAATCTTTGTTTTCAGATCTTGCTTTGAGGACCCCATGCTGTCACTCTTCAGAGGAGAGTCAAACAGAAGCACAACTTGCAATTGGCCACCTTAAATAACTTTTCTCATGATTGGACACACCTGCCTATGAAGTTCAAGGCTTAACAAGCCAATCCAACCAATTTGGTGTTTCCAGTAATCATTATTGAGCAGTTCCATGCATTCAAATTAGCAAAATTACCCAAATTTTTGCACAGACAGTTTTTCACATTTGATTTAATTTCATACAACTGAATACTGCTTCACTAAGGCTAAGGCCACACTAGGCGATAGCGCCACGTTTTGACTCGCGGCGACTTTTCGCCGCGACTTTTAATCCGCAATCGCTGGGGAAACTTTTGCGCTGGCGTCTATGGGGAATCGCGGCGTAAAAACACACGCGGCGATCTTTTTTCTATTGTCGCTCGAAATCGCCTCGCTAGACGATTTCGAGCGACAATAGAAAAAAGATCGCCGCGTGTGTTTTTACGCTGGCGATTTTTCGTGATTCCCCATAGACGCCAGCGCAAAAGTTTCCCCAGCGATTGCGGATTAAAAGTCGCGGCGAAAAGTCGCCGCGAGTCAAATCGCGGCGCTATCGCCTAGTGTGGCCTTAGCCTAAAAATCTTTGTTCAGAAAACACCCCAGTACTCAAGATGTTCCTGGGAAATTAAAGACATAACACTGTTATCTTTTTTGTTGTTGAAAGTGGAGTAAATTATTATGCAGGCTGAGAGGGGTTCCTAAACTTTTTCATATGACTGTACCTCTCAACTCAATCAGCTGCCTATTGGTATCGGATCAGATCATGTTTGGATATCAGTTGGACCAAAAAAAAATCCCATTGAGCTGTGGATGAGGTCTGCAGTTGATAGTTCTGCCAGGCACTCTAGGTGAGTGTTTTTGTTTTAGGTTCAAAAATGTGGACATCGTTTACTATATTTTCCCCTATAAGTTTAGAGACAGATAAAGCAGCCTTAGGCACGCCAACTATTAGGAAAAGTCTACAAACAACGGATAATGGGAGTTGCAGTTCTAAAACAGCTCAAGTGCTTTCTGGAAATCACCTTGTAAAATCGCTGTTTATGTCTCCTAGAATCTTCATTAGTTCTGGTTGCACAGAGGTCAGTGACATATTTGGTGTTTTTCGCAGGTGGATTGTACTTTTCTCTGCTAGATTCATATGGTTGAAATAAATAAATTTAAATTGTAGTTCCTTTTCAGACCTAGAAAAGAAAATTAAACATTAGAGCACAAAAAAAAAAAAAGAGACTTACGGTTCTATATTATTGTAGTTTGCTATATGTATGTTCATATATGCGCACTGGGGGGGCAACGCCACTTAACTATGTAACGATGTAACAAGCAATATCTTTCGAGCTATACTGGTATCCATCATGGGAGTGATGTCTTACTGAATAGGATAAGTCAAACGTAACTTCTGTCAACAACAAAATTCCTCTTCAAGAAATACTTATTGTTAAAGGAGAACTAAAGAAGTATCTAGAAATGTTGTACATTATGTTTTAGGCTTCTGTATCAGCCCAAATTAACAACAGCCCTTTAGCAGTAAAGATCTGTGTCTCCAAAGATGCTCCAGTAGCTCCCCATCTTCTTTTATGCTGATTCACTTCACATGCTCTGGGCTGCTGTCACTTACTGAGCTTAGGGACCCACTCACAATATACAGTAGACATAGAATATAAATGTCACAATATAAGACTGATTAGTAATTAATTACTACATGGCATCACAGAAACAAGTTTGAAGTCCTGGATCACTGCTGCTATTGACAAGCTGAAACTTTAGGCTGGTGCAATAAGTTCACTCTATAAAATATGGCATTTTTAGGCATTCATTTTTGGGGTTTAGTTCTCCTTTAAGCAATAAGGTTTCATCTTTATGTGAACACCCTTCATCACCCATTAACATTATTATAACTTCAAAATGTACAATGTCTCCAAAGCTGCCACATACACCAGACTAAAGAGAACTCACCCCGATGTCCGTCGGTTGATATTGTATTGCTCACATATATCTGACGCCAACACTGTAAGCTGAGGTCCAACAAGGCTGTCGAGTTTTCGACAGAAATCCACTGTTAGCTGCACAGACGCTAAGATAGCATTGAATTAATATGGATGGTGCCACTGGTTATATACAGGGCAAACTGAACGTTTTCAGAAAATCTGGCCCGTTGGTGGACCACAACGACTACATTTGGGCACCTTTGTATAGATATATGTAAGAAAGCTGCTATATTGCTTGCCTTTCCTTAAAGGGGAACTATAATATAAGCTTCATTGTGACGAAATGAGAAACTTTCTAAATACAATCAATTAAATATTCTGCATTGTTTCTGAAATATTCAAGCTTATCTTCACTATCCCTCGCTCAGCATCTGTTTCTCTTCATTCTCTCTTCATGCAGGAGTTGGGTGTCAAATATTAATTGTGTTAGATCCAATATATCTTATGGGGAGGGGGTCCTTTCCTAGCAGATGTATCATTGTTATGTTATTCCTGATCCTCTTTAGAATGCTGCTTGGAGGAAATAAGCAAAATAAACCTACAGAGATTCTGACTACAGATTGCAATTAGTTTTCATTTTTTATTATTTGTGATTTTTGAATTACTTCGCTTTCAATTCAGCAGCTCTCTGGTTTCCTAATTATCCTAAACAGCAGTGTAGGACCCCGCACACCCTATAGGAAATTGAGAGACGCCTGGTGCACGATGGTAGAGGCTCGGCAACCTCACAACAGGATTCAAGTCAACGGCATCCAAAGGCACACAGGTCTACAGGAAATCTTCCAAAAATTCTTTATTTATGGATTGCAAATGCAACGTTTCGGGGAACAAAAATCCCCTTTGTCAAGTCAACCCTTGACAAAGGGGATTTTTGTTCCCCGAAACGTTGCATTTGCAATCCGTAAATAAAGAATTTTTGGAAGATTTCCTGTAGACCTGTGTGCCTTTGGATGCCGTTGACTTGATTCCTAATTATCCTAGCAACCATGTATTGATTTGAATAAGAGACTAGAACATGAATAGGAGAGGACCTGAATAGAAAGAGAGTAATCAAAAATAGTACCCTTTTTCAGTCTCTTTTTTCTTTGTAGATGTATGATTGGTTTGTACTTTCATAAAAACAAAAATAAAAGCTTAAAAAAGAGAGAGACTGACATTATCTCACTGAACAAAACAGTTCAGAGAAAGCAAGCAATATGGGAGCTACCACTCATATGAATAAAAACAAATGTTCAGAGAAGAAAGGGGCCTACAATAAGCTATAGACATAAATATTTATTCCCCCTTAGGAAGCTATATTAAAGGGGAACTATCGTGAAAATTAAAATTTAACATAAGCTTCAGCATACTGAAATAAGAAACTTTCTAAATACAATCAATTAAATATTCTGTACCATCTCTGAAATAATCAAGTTTATATTCACTATTCCTCTCTCAGCATCTGTTTCTCTCCATTCAGCAGTTGGGTGTCAGATATTCATTGAAAGTTAGATCCAATTTATCTTATGGGGGGGGGCGCTCCTTTTGCCTAGCAGATGTATTAGAGCTCACTTTATTAAAATCACCAGACATCATGTCTCTCTACATGCAGAATTTGTGCAAAAGGCAGTAATTTTTTTAGATTTTGTTTGCTATGCAAGTGAGCTCTAATACATCTGCTAGGAAAGGAAGCCCCCTATAGGATATATTAGATCTAACGGTCAATGAATATCTGACACCCAACTGCTGCATGAAGAGAGAATGAAGAGAAACAGATGCTGAGAGAGGGATAAGCTGAAGATAAACTTGATTATTTCAGAAACAATGCCGAGTATTTATTTGATTGTATTTACAAAGTTTCTTAATTCAGTATGAGGAAGCTTATATTAAATTTTCATTTTGTGCGATAGTTCCCCTTTAATAAATTATGTTCCTACTTTGAATTCCTCTTCTGTGCCAGACAATACTCACCGTCAATCATGAAGCACACAGATGCACTCATAGCCTAAAAAATAAATAAAAAGTCATTTATGTATGCAGGAAAATTAGAACATAAGTTTTACTTTACTGTAGGACATATATGATAATATGATATATGAGCGAAAACCACATCCATTTGAGTAACATCAGCTTTGCTCAGCAGCATGGATAAGTCAAGGATTGGTCACCTTGTAAACAATCAGATGAAGTTCCTCACAAGAGTCCTCTGTGTTCACAAAGATCTTTGGAAACCTAAATTTGACTTCAGGATCACTGAGATTCAAGGGACCAGTGAGAAACCTATTGAAAAATGAAACAAAAATGACAAGAAATAACCTGATTTTATTGAACAAGTTTATGAAAAGTTTTGAATGATTCTTTAGCACTGGCATGTTATCAGTAATATGTTACTAATAACTAAGGTCTAACACTTTAAGGGCAGAGATACGGTCAGATTCGGAAATTAGTTGCCCGGCACCAGGTCTCGTCTTCTTCAGGGCGACTAATCTCTTCGAACTAACTTCCTGCCGGCTAGAATCGCCGGCGGGATGGCACTCGGACCTCTTCGTTTACCAAAGTTCGGCAAAGTTTTCTCGTGAGGCACCTTTGGGCGACTTTGGAAAAAGAAGTGCTCCGAGTGCCATCCCGCCGGCGATTTACATTCTAGCTGGCGGGAAGGCAGGAGAAGGCAGTTCGGGATATTAGTCGCCCGAAGAAGAGGAGATTTGTCGATGGGCGACTAATCCCCCCGAATCTGACCGTGTGTCTCTGCCCTAAAAAGTAACGGAGGCTGTCATGCCATTTAATCAGATGAGATAAGCAGCTAATGGTCCATATTTATAATCAAAATCAAGTTCGATTTTAACAGTCACCTACAAGTTAGAAAACAAAAGCAAAGGTCTGATTGATTGCTGTGGGTCACAAAATGGGTGATCTGAAAGGGTTATCTCAGCCCACACACTGTGTTCAGGAAAAAATAAATTCTTCCCAGTCTACTTCCCTTTAGAGCTGAGCACTTGAAGGGGCCTAGTACTGCTACTAAAAATGAAAATTAAATACACTTAAACATAAAGTGGTTTTGTCTAAGCCATACAGAAAATATCCAGTGTACCTTCCATAATGCTGTAAATTCCCTGGCATTTCAGGTCGAATGGGTGAATCTCTACCAGCTAGCTAAAATAGGGACAAAGAATAAACTATTAGTTTCTTTGAATATTTAACACATTTCAAGATTCTAGATTACAAAAAAACCAATGTTTATAAAAGTGTCACCTCCACCCCAGTGAAACTGAAATTTCTTCATTAAATAAAGGCTCCTTCTTAAAGGATAAGTAAGCCTTTTATTTTAAAATCCCCTAAAATTGCTATAAATAGGCACAAGAATAACATACCTGCCTCCCTTTATTTAGTTTTATTTTCTTTCTCTGCTACAAGCAGTTTTTTAGCTACTTCCTTGACTAGCGTGAAGCTCCTCCCCTTCTCCTTTCTGAGATTTGCTTCTCTCTGTGAAAACCTTAAAGGAATTAATTGTTCAGTGTAGAAATAAAAACTGGGTATATAGATAGGCTGTGCAAAATAAAAAATGTTTCTAATTTAGTTAGCCAAAAATGTAATGTATAAAGGCTGGAATGACTGGATGTCTAACATAATAGCCAAAACACTACTTCCTGCTTTGCAGCTCCTTGGTTTCCACTGATTGGTTACCAGGCAGTAACCAATCAGTGACTTGAGGGGGGGCTACATGGGTAATAACTGCTTTTGAATCTGAGCTGCATGTGAAGGATCAATTGCAAACTCACTGAACAGTTATGTCCCATGTGGTCCCCCTTAAAGTCACTGACTAACTCAGAGTTAGAGAGCTGAAAAGTAGGAAGTAGTGTTCTGTTCTGTTCTATTAGACATCCAGTTACTCCAGCCTTTATACATTACATTTTTGCCTAACTAACTATATTAGAAGCATTTTTTTATTTTGCACAGCCTATCTATTTACCCAGTTTTTATTTTTACACTGAACTGTTCCTTTAAAGAAGTGCCTGCCAGGCATGCTCACTACCTCTGCTCCAATGGAAATCAATCAGGCATGTTCAGTAGGCACAATTGGTATAACTATAGAAAAAGCAGACCCTGCAATCAGAGGGGAGCCCGGCTAACAAGAAACCTCCCCCGCTTCCCTAGCCACTTTCTTACCTGTGGTGGGGAAGCAGAGCGCAAGCCTAAGTCCAGGTGGAGAGTGGGCGGAGAAAGGGCGGGGAGTAGGTGGGAGGATGGGGATTGGAGTGTGCTGGCCCCTCTAAAGATTTTTTTCACACTCTAGTTACGCCACTTTGAGGTTTTCACAGTAGGAGAGAGGAGAGCTCAGGGGGCGGAGCTTCATTTTAGTATCTGCAGTGTGACAACTATCGACACAAACTTGCAAAAACATAATTCCATTACTAAAAAACAACAGAAGCATCTCTGTATATGATCCCAAATTCTCCTATAAAGCCAATGTTTTTTACAGAGGCTGTGCAAAATAACTTTACCTCAGGTTCTGTATACCTAGGGAACAGTGTAGTAGTGAGGTATTTATACAGAATTCTCATATCTTCTTGTTCTAACCCGCTCCTGCAAAACAAACAGTGTCCTTTTACTCCTAGAAAGGGATTGTAAACCAAATCATTTTCAGGCTGAACAGACTGGAATACAATTAGGAGAGGCCTGAATAATATAAAAAGTAGCAATGACAATACATTTGCAGCCCTACAGAACATTTGTTTTTAGATGGGGTCAGTGGGCACCATTTTGAAAGCTGGATAGAATCAGAAGGCAAATAATTCAAAAGCTACAAAAAAGAAAGGACAGCTGAAAAGCTGTTCAGAATTGCCCATTCTGTAACACACTAAAAGTTAACTTTGAAGATGAAGCACCCCTTTAAAGGAACAGTAACACCAAAAAATAATAAAAATATCATGTAGTGTTGTCCTGCACTGGTAAAACGGATGTGTTTGCTTCAGAAACATTACTATAGTTCATATAAACAAGCTGCTGTGTAGCAATGGAGGACATTGAAAAAAGGCTATATGGCACAGGTTAAATAGTGGATAACAGATAACCCCATTATGTTCTACAGAGCTTATCTGCTGTGTAACCTGAGCCTTTCCTCCTTTGAATTGCTGAAAGAATTGCTACAATTTATTTATATATTTATATATATATAAAACCAATAGTAGTGTTTCTAAAACAAACACACCAGTTTTACCATTGCCCGAAAACTGCTGCTGAACTAAATCAGACAGAAATATAATCTGTCTGTATTTTCTTAATCTATTTAAAGGAGAACTAAACCCTAAACATGAATATGGTTAAAAATGCCATATTTTATATACTGAACTAATTGCACCAGCCTAGAGTTTCAGCTTTTCAGCAGCGATGATCCAGGACTTCAAACTTGTCACAGGGGGTCACCATCTTGTAAAGTGTTTGCGACACTCACAGTGTGATTTGAGCAGCTGTTGAGAAGCTAAGCTTAGGGGTCATCACAAATTATCAAGCAGAAAATGAGGTTGGCCTGTAATATAAGATGATGCTACAGGGCTGATTACATTCTGATGCTAATTGCACTGGTTTCTGTGCTGCCATGTAGTAATTATCTGTATTAATTACTAATCAGCCTTATATTGTGACATTTCTATTCTATATGTACTGTATATTGTGAGTGGGCCCCTAAGCTCAGTAAGTGACAGCAGCACAGAGCATGTGCAGTGAATCAGCAGAAAAGAAGATGGGGAGCTACTGGGGCATCTTTGGAGACACTGATCTTTACTGCTAAAGGGCTGTGGTTGCCTTGGGCTGGTACAGAAGCCAAAAACATAATGTACAACATTTCTAGCTACTTTTTAGTTAAACTTTAGTTCTCCTTTAAATCAAATCCCCATGCTGCAGGGTTGATTACTAATTAGCTCTTATGCGTGTTGCTTAAAGCTTAACTAACCACTAAATTGCCCCTTAGAGGCGGAATTTGATTATTATATGTGTTAGACCAATAAAAGGGGAGAATTAAAAAAAAAAATTATAGTTTGCATTTATTTGTACAAGCTATACTGCTTTTATAGGAAGGATTAATATAGACCTATGTTTATATAATGCATATTTCCCTATAAAAGCCACCATCAAAAATATGTAACTATTAAAATAATTTCTCTCTGTGGAGTGGAGGCACTGCATGCTCTCTGCTTGTGATGGAAATACTAGGCCAGATACAGCTGCATCTAGTCAGATTCTTCACAGAAAAACGGAGGGAATTCCATCTTAAATTTCATTGGTGCAGCAAACTCAATGGATTCTTTATGTCAAAAATGCTGCCTGGTAAAAAGGCTTCTTCAATAGAAACTTGATTGATTGCACTTTAGATGAAATGTATATTAAACACCTCTAACATTCTGACCCGGCCTTGCTCTATGCTAGTATCCAGTGACCGAACAGCGATTAAAATAGCCACCAGGGAGACAGTGCAAAATTGAACATGCAGAAAATCTCCGTGGACAGTGATGAATTATGTGCCCTGTGCAGATAATAAAGATGGCTTTGTGGTTTTTGCTGTAAGTATCTGTTTCACTGCCGTGCCAAGCAGGGCCATGGTTTCAGTATTCAGCAACCCCAAAGATCTTAAATGCTGTGTCACAATAATAATGACATTTTAAAGAACGATGTGTTAAAATTGTGGATTTAAAACTTTAAAAGTAATTAAAATAATGATGGAGTTAATGAAGAATTGAGCACAGTTTTAGACACACTGCAGAAAATAATATGTGAACTGTACATATACATGATTCTGGTGCCACAGACATTTCATACAAAAATAATTTGTATTGCTTATTTCTTGTCTTGTGTATACACGTATGGGATCCGTTATCCAGAAATCCATTATCCAGAAAGCCGAATTACAGAAAGGCCATCTGCTATAGACTTTTTTGAGGAAAACATGTTTTTTTTCCTTAAACATTATGTGCTGCATTACCCATCTATGGGTCTAAAACATTTTTTTAATCCGTATCAGGCGGGATTCATGAGCTTTTCTGCGACTGGCGGCAGATTTTGTAGCGGCTGGCTACTTTTGCCATATTTTACCTTCAAAACCCCACGCTGAATTAATGAAAGGTATTATTTTAGATTAAATTAGCATACAGGTATGGGATCTGTTATCTGGAAATCCGTTATCCAAAAAGCTCTGAATAACGGAAAGTTTGTCTCCCATAGACTCAATTTTATCCAAATAATCAGAATTTTTAAAAATTATTTTCATTTTCTCTGTAAATTTCTTTCTTTCCAGCCTATACATGGAAAATCTCATCTGGTTGTTAGGGTGACTGATCCCAGCAACAAGTGACTGAAATAATATAATATAATATATATATATATATATATATATATATATATAAATCGAATTGCGTGTGGTGTCCGCACTCCTTAGCTTGTGATCATGAGGTGCACGATCAATGTGTCATATATAGAAGTTGGAAGGATCAGCACACTCCATTTTGCGATGAAAAAAGTGTTTCTTTATTAAACACACATAACTCCAACGTTTCGGTTCCTCCTGGGAACCTTTATCAAGGTTCCCAGGAGGAACCGAAACGTTGGAGTTATGTGTGTTTAATAAAGAAACACTTTTTTCATCGCAAAATGGAGTGTGCTGATCCTTCCAACTTCTATATATATATATATATATATATATATATATATATATATATATATAGTATTGTTTTTTCCAGTAAGTGAGTGCATGTATACAAAATCAACCTGTTATCCAGAATGCTCGGGACCTGGGATTTTCCAGATAACTGATCTTTCTGTAATTTGGATCTTCATACCTCAGTTCTACTAGAAAACCATTTAAACAGTAATTAAAGCCAATGGGCTGGTTTTGCTGCCAATAAGGATTAATTATATCTTAGTTTGGATCAAGTACACGGTTCACTTTTACTATTACAGAGAAAAACAAAATCATTTTTAAAAATATGGATTATTTGGATAAAATTGAGTCTATGGGAGACAAAACGCTCCGTAATTCAGAGCTTTTTGGATAACAGATTTTCAAAATAACAGATCCTATACCTGTATGCTAATTTTATTTGAAAATAATAATTTAATTTATTCAGCGTAGTTATGGATTTAAGATGTGGCAGACAATGGCAGAAGTAGCCGCTACAAAATCTGCCGCCAGTCGCAGAAAAGCGCATGAATCTCGCCTGGTACGGTATAAAAAAATGTTTTAAACCCATAGATGGGTAATGCAGCACATAGTGTTTAAGAAAAAAAAAAAAACATGTTTTCCTCAAACAAGGCCATCAGTGTGGGACTTTATTTATATCCAAGTGCTCCATGTAACTGAGCTACTCTGTAGCGTGTGCTGTAATCTGAGGAGGAATCTACAACGTGAAACCGAAGCTGCGCACTGCCATCCTGTGGAGTGTTAACAGGGAGCGGGAGAATGAAGTGGCTCGTGATGACAAGAATGACAGGCAGGGACACAAGGACAAGTTTCCTTATTATTTCTTAGCCTGCAAGAAAAGAGATTAGCATGCACAAACGTACATTCCCACTGCGTGACCCGCACCGTTACCACAGGAAACAAAACAACACAAATCACATCTTGAACATTTCCCCAATAGGAATGTGTAAAACCTGTTACTTGTCTATTTAAAAACCTCACTAACATAAATGGGGGTCCATTTACTAAAGAGTGAATTGGGGTTTTTCACTAAAAAGACAATTAGTAACAATATAGCCTATTCACTAAAAAACTAGCAACACACTTCACGAGAGAATTACCTTGTCTCTTGAGAACTTTCGCTCGGCCCTTTTCAACAGGATTCAACTGAATCCAAGTGCCTGACTGATCCGAATCCACATTTTTAAAGTCACACGACTGTGTAAAAACCTGTTACACATTTACTAAAGAGCGAACTGGGGTTTTCACTAAAAAGACAATTACTGTAGTAACGACATTGCCTATTTACTAAAAAAACTGCCAACACACTTCACTACCGAATTACCTTGTCTCTTGAGAACTTTCGGCCATTTTCAACAGGATTCAACTGAATCCAAGTGCCTGACTGATCTCAATCCAAATTTTTAAAATTACACGACATTTACAAAAATGTTTTGATGAATTTTCGCTAAAAAGACCGCATCGACATCGCTCGGCCCTTTTCAACAGGATTCAGCTGAATCCAAGTGGCGGCAGATTAGCAGCTACTTCTGCCATTGTATGCCACATTTTAACTTCATAACTCACGCAGAACGATCGTAAATCTGTTAATTTATGTGTGAAAATTTCAATAAATTACCATTTTCACCAGAATTTATTTCGCCAGGTTCTGACCGGCGAATTAATACAATGAAGCTGCATCCTCAACATTATTATGTCAGTGATCCTCTATTCAACAAAAGTCATAAGCAAAAGTCAAAACGGCGTTTTTTTCATATTTAAAGTGGGATTATGTTTACAAGTTGTAACTGTTAAAAATATTTTATTTATACTTTTTAACATTCGAATCTCACACCACATTTGTTTTAGGGTGGGCTTAGGTCTAGGACAATAGAGGATCTCTGTCTTCATTTTCTTTATATACCCGCCATATTTAAATTGATGTAAGCGTAAGTAAATTAATGAATTTTCGCTAGGAAGAAGGTAAGGCTAGAGAAAATTCATAATGAAATTTTCATGCCAACTAATCATCACTGACGAAAGAAATGCAACTTTTTTATTTGCAGAGACATAATTCCACATTTTGATGAATATGTTACGAAATTACTTCTATCATAGCTATGCGAAGTCTGACGAAAATTTGCACCTACATTATGTATATGTGCCCCATGGTGTGAAAGATTACACATTACTAGCAACTTTTAATTTTTGTCTTTTTTTTTAATTTAAAATTTTTATTCAAGGATGCCATTTTGAAAAGAGCATTTTACTTACTGGTGAGAAAGCTGGAAATGAACCAGAACACAAAATGGCAGGGGAAGACAAATGAAGGCCCTGTCAAATGTTTCTAAATATCACCCTACCAATTATGCATTACCAAGATCTCAAACCTTTTGAGAACCCTATATATTTGGCCCCACACAGTACATGCTTTGCATTGACTTAGCTTGTAAGTGATTGGGACAGGCCTGCCATACTGGTTTAATGTTTTCATGAAAACCTTTCCTCTTGTGACCCTTCTGCACTAATGTAAATAAAACATAGAACATATTACCTATTCATGAGTACAGTTTGCCTTTAATTTCCCTTAAGCATACATTATTAAGCATAGCTTATAGTGTATCTAGATACAGTGTTTCAAGGATGTTTTAATAAGCCCTCTCACTAGCTTATTATCAGGACCCTGGCAACTGATTGGTGACATATAAGAATAAAGTCAGTCCAACTGCAATTGAAGGAAACTAGAATTCAGTTCTCGGTTGAAAACTATACATTATAAAAATAATATTAATACAACCAAAGGTACTCCAGTTCTCCAGAGGGAAGTATTCAGTACATTTCCATGACATTTGCCCACTAGGGGGAGAAAAAGCCTTGCTGGAAACCAGCCCCTGTGCATTATCTCAAATACAAATAAGTTATCTGAAGAATTATCAACTGCTATATGTATTACTGATATCATCCTAAACAGTGACTGGAAAACAAAGAAAATGAAAATCACATTTGTTTTCGATCCACTAAGTACAGGATTTGGTAATTTATTAAATAAAATGGCTCATTTACAACCACAAGCGCAGTTGCATTTGTGCAAATGTCTTTCCCTTTAATTTTTCGTACTTGCATCAAAGTGCAATCCTTGCACTTCTGTATAGTAGTAGCTACTGTTCCCAATTAAGGGTCTGGCCACACGGGCAGATTCGGGGAGATTAGTCGCCAGGCGACAAATCTCCTCTTCTTCGCGGCAACTAATCTCCCCAATATGCCTTCCGTCGGCTAAAATGAAAATCACTTGGGGGCAGGCACTCAGAGCATTTCGTTTTCCGAAGCCGACCGAAGTTTCCTCGTGAGCCAATTATGGGCGACTTTGGAAAAAGGAGGCGCTCCAAGTGCCTGCTCCCAGGTGATTTTCATTTTAGCTGGCGGAAGGCAGATCGGGTAGATTACTGGATGTGAAGAAGAGGAGATTTGTCGCCTTAGCCTTCTGTCGGCTATAATGAAAATCACCTGGGGGCAGGCACAATGAAGCGCTCCGAGTGCCTGCTCCCAGGTGATTTTAATTTTAGCCAGCGGAAAGCAGATCGGGGAGATTAGTGGCTGCGAAGAAGAGGAGATTTGTCGCCTGGCGACTAATCTCCCTGAATCTGCCCCTGTGGACAGACCCTAAAGGTGTACACACTACAATTACGATCTTTCCCACCATTGGTCGTACGAAAGAGCTTTCATCCACTCTACTAATGTTAAGAGCTGAATCGTCAGATATGCAGGTAAAAACAAAAAAAAATTCTTTAGCTCTATCAGACGATTCAGCATTAAAAAATAACTAAACCCCCCCTTTATGTGAAAAACCCCTTTCACTACCCTCCATAGTGCCTCTTCCCTGCTGCTGCCCCTCGTGAAAAATGTGCCCCTAATTGTGAAACTTATGCCATTTTCCACATCTTGGTTTTCTTCCGGAAGGGAACCACAACGGAGTTATTTGGCACATGTGCATTCCAGTGCCAGGCCGGCGATTGCGTCAACTGCGCATTCTATGGAAACTCTGTAAATGGCCAAAGGGAAGGAAGAAGAACTGAAGATGTGGAAGATGGCGCCCTTGAGCTTCACTGCTCTCCTCTGCACAGATACTTGAGTTTCACAATTAGGGACACATTTTTCACTAATGCACTATGCGGGGCAGAAGCGGGGAGGGGGCACTACAAAGGGTAGTGGAAGAGGTTTTTCACATAGGGGGGTTTAGTTCTCCTTTAACTTTACAATGCTTGGGCACCTTCAAAGGGTTTCAAATCCTGCCCGATCAACAAGACGACCAATATCCAAGGCTTTTTACCAATATCGCCTTTTCTCCCACCACACATGCATAGATTATAATACAAAGATCTTTTATACAATAGATACTGGTGTGTGTATGGCCACCTTAAGCCTAATGACACACAGGTACCCTGAAACTACCAGCACCCCTGAACCAGGTGGTAGCTCCAGGGTTTCCTCCGCACCCTGTCAATGGGCACAGCGCATTTGCGTCAGTCACATTCCGAACACCAGAAAAGATGCCAACCAGACATTGAAAACATTTAACAAAACTAGAGCCGATTTGCAAAGAAGTGCAAGCACATTTGCACTAATTTTGAATTGACGCATTGCCTGCTGTACTTGTAGATGTGAAGAGCCCTATAGAGTTTTTAAAAATTGCTTCAGTGCTGCAAATCCACTGCACACTGACTTCTATGGAATCTGCATAAGATTTAGGTTGGGAGTTTTTATTATTTTATGATCTGATCAATTTTGAGAAGTCTGGATCGTTATTTCTGCAATTTTCCCCAATCCTGGCAAACTCCTGACCTCAAATTGTACTAAATTGGCCCTTAAAGGTTTGGTGAATCAGATCTGAACACTAAAAAGTCATGAATTTAAGAGGCACATTTATCAAGGGTAGAAATTCAAATTAATGTCTTTAACTCATATTAATTCGATTTTACTTGAAATTCGACTATTCGATTCTTTAATTAAAAAAATTGAATATGTAAAACTCGGACGAATTTTATCAACCTGAAAGCTCTAATCGAATTTGATTTAGAATTCGACCAAACTTGAATCAAGTTTTTTTCTCCACTGACTTATGCATGAATTCGGCAGGTTTTAGGTGACAAATAGTCGATTTTGAATTCTTAAAGGGCACCTATCACAGCCAAAATCAAACACATATTAACAATCTGACCAGTACAAGCTAAACACGTTTAATCAAACTACATATATTTTTTTCTGAAAAAAACTGCAGGTTTTAAAAAAATCCCTTACTTTGCCAAATGGGTTCTTTCACTGAGGGAGGCCATATTGAGACTCTAACAGAGACTCTAATGTGCAAATTTCAGGAGCATGCTCAGATTGTAACTGATTTGAGTATTCTACCCAGAATGCATTGTTTTAGTAAACTCCTCCACTAGAAGTATCCACTAGAAATGCTGCCACTTGCTAACTTCCAGCAGGTGGCAGCACTACTGTACAGCAGCTAACACACAGGTTTGGCTGATTTGAAAATAGCTTAGAAGGGTTGATAAGCAAACAAGGAATTTGAACTGAGCATGTGCGAGATTTCAGAGCTACAGTTGGCTGGGAAGATATAGGTAGGAGGAGCCAGTGAAATCCAAGATGGCTGCCTCAGCTAGAACTGCAGTGGAGATAGGGGAGATCTTGCAGAAGGAATAGTGAGCTGATCATTTACATTATACATACAATTCTAACTGTTTTAAAAATCGGATTTCTTGAACTTTCACATAGTGTATTTACTTAGTAAATGATTTTGGTCATGATTGGTGCCCTTTAAAGCCTCAGGCTTTGACAAATCTCAAAAATCAAATTAGAATTTTTTAAAAAATCCGAAAAGAGTTTGGATAATTCCCTAGTCGAATCTGACAGTTTGGCCATAAAAAAATTGAAAGTTAGAATTCTCAATTCGACCCTAAATATCTGTACAGCACATTTTTTCCCAAATTTAATACGCAAATCAGGATTTGTTTTGGTAAGTTCTGCTGAGGAGGATTTAGTATTTGGCTGACTGAAAAAATTATGGTTTCAGTTCATGCCTACCAGGGTAGTCACATAGGGGCAAATTCACTAAGCCGCGAAGCGCCGAACGCTAGCGTTAATTCGCTAGCGTTTGGCATTTTCGCTACTGCGCAAATTCACTAACGAACACTGGCGTAGTTGCGCTAGTGTTACTTCGCAACCTTACGCCAGGCGAATTTTCGCTAGCGACGAAACTACGCAAATTCACTAACTTGCGGAGTGTACTGAACGCTACCTTTTACGCTAGACTTCCTTCGCCACCTCAGACCAGGCGAAGCGCAATAGAGTAGATAGGGATTGTTCCCAAAAAAGTCAAAATTTTTTCTAAGTCCCAAAAAACGCTGGCGTGTTTTCTACATGATGGGTGATAGGCTGAAAAAGATCGAATTTTGTTTTGGGGCTCCCCTCCTTCCCCCCTACATTTCCTGACTCATGGCAACTTACCTAGACAGTGGGCACATGTGTAGGGCAAAATAAAAATGTTATTTGCAGATTTGAAGGTTTTCTTGCCATTTGTAGTGCTGATACGTATTTCTCCATTGAAATTAGAATTTCGCGCCGTATGCAAATTAGCCTTCGCTAGCGTAACTTCGCTTTACATAGCGAATCAACGCTAGCGCAACTTCGCAACCTTACGCTACCCCTGAGCGCTGGCGAAACTACGCCTAGCGAAGTGCGACGAAGTTGCGCCTGGTGCAACTTCGCATCTTAGTGAATTTGCCCCATAGTGTAGTATCCCATTCCGGCAAGTAGGCTGGCTATACCAACCTCACGACCCCTTTCATGGCCAGCCAGCTTCATGTTAAGGATGACTGGCTTATGATGATTAAGAAAATCAGTCACAGCCCATGTTCTGAGCATTCCCAAGTTATGTAACACTCATCTTTGGCAAGAAACTGTTCAGTTGGTTCTCTTTCGCTAGCTTCACAGGGAACAACCATCAGGGATACAGTCCATTTTCAGGTTTACTTTAATCAAAGCAACTATTTGACAAAAATAATTACATTTCTGAGGATTTTCTGTGCAGAAATAGGAGAGGTCCCCATCATTTAGGAGTCAACAGATGTAAAATAGCAGGTTTATTGATGTGACATCTCACAGTTATTCACTAAGTTCCCCTGGGGAAAAACACCATTCAGTTTAGCCTTTACGGCCCATGACTTCTTAAATTGTGATCTCTTGGATTCCATGAGAAAGCTTTGCATATGAGAAGTCACGCATATTTCTGTTCTTCCCTTTCACACAAATTTACACATGGGTTGTAAATTACACATTACTTGCCTCGCTGATGTAGCCTGGGTCCCAGATCTATAGACGATAAACACAAGGCTGATATTTCTGGTCTGATCAGGTGGGTTCACCAGAACTAACATGAGCTCTGTGTTCTGCACCAAGCGGATAAGTGGCATTCTGCAGAGATTTCATTTTCACTGAGTGAATTACAGGGTGAGTTGTTTAATCCCAGGGTACATTTCACAGGGTTGTCCACCTTTAAATCATCTTCTATCATATTGTAAAGAGTAAAATTCAGAGAAAATTTGCAATTGGTTTTCATTTTTTATGATTATTCAGTTATTGACCTATTTGTTCAGCAGTGAAACGTGATTTCCTGTTCAGCTCCTAATTTGCATATAGATATGTAGAATCCTTCTGCTGAATCCTTGTGAAAAAGGCCGAATCCTGGATTTGGTGCACCCCTTTTAGTCACTGGGTCTCTCACATCCTGCGTAGTTCTCCAGTTGCTGTTTGACGTACACTCCCCTAAAATGTACCCTACTGCTGTCGATACAGTGGATTCAAAGTATCCCTAGGAACTACCTATTGAATCTTCTCTAAACTGGGATGAATTTGATCTTAAAGAGGATCTGCGCTGCTTTTAAAAAAGATGTTTGGTAAAGTCCCGCTTGTAATTTGACATTCAACTGGAAAAGGGGCCAAAGAGAGATGGTAGTAAGCTGCCATCTTTCAATGCCAGAAACTAGGACGACCCCCTCCAAACACTTAATGAATGAATGTATCATGTACACACACACACACAAACACCACAAATCAAAGTTAATAATAAAATCATCTGAACTACCTAGAAGTCTATCAACATCTTCTTACTGTTCTTTCCCACTATCCTTTAACAAATACAATTACTCAGCAACAAAAATTGAGAAAAAAACCAAACTGCTGAATGAGCACAAAAACACTTGTCATACCATGGCATAATTGAATGAATACTGTAAGGTGTTTTTATGCAGAGTGAAGAGTGCACTGTACACCGTGTGCCCTTAGCCTTAGGGTACTTTTCATGGCTGCCTTCATGTCAATTACTCAGCAATAAGGCTTAAGAAAATTAAAAAAAAACAGCTGAATGTGCACTAAAACACTTGTTATACCATGACAGTGTTGCATGAAAACTGTAACTTGCGTGCATGCTTTTACTTGGAAGCACTTATGTACAGAACATTTTATTATTTTACACGGTGGTAAAACCTGTTTAGAAGGGTTCTATTTGGCCTAAGAACTGAACTCAAACATGTGAGTCAGGGACGCATGGTTTGGTCCTCTGATGGCTTCATGAAAATATAATTTTCCGTGCTTAGTCTCCAAATTACACTGTAAGCTCTATGGGTCAGTGGTTAAATGCACCTGTCTTCAATGAGGAATACTGTGCCAATTTACAGACTGTAAGATGATGTGCACTGTTGGTTGGTTATAAAGATCAAATTGGGAGCAGAGTCAGTAAATGCTATGAAAACGCATACTGGGGTATAGAGGGTATACTCTTAATGGTTTTTAATATGTGATGTGAATAAAATATATTTTTTACTAAATAGCATGCTTTGGAGAAATGTTTTTTGTCACTGTTGGTTGGTACCTACCATATAAGCTGGTCGTTGTATAAAAAAGCGGTGTATTTCACTATGTTAAGACTCTCTTCTATTCTGTTGATAAATGATTGGATTTTAAGGTACGTCATCTTATCCAATGGAAAGAAGCTGATGCCGCCAAAGACATCGAGGAGGTCACAGGAATGCAAATGTAATGTCTGCAAATACTGGGGCAGAAAAGAAAGATTGAGCATGGCATTAAATCTTATCCATGGTACTAAAGTATTACCTACAACAAAGAAATTAAGCATCACAAGTCATGGGTAATTTCGGCAAAGCATATGTATGCATTTCCAGAATACTACTGCCTGACAAGAATGATTTTCATTGAAGTCTAATGGGGGCGCTGATTTAACTAAAACAACACGGCTCATAAAGCACTCGCTGCACCAGTTCTGTGAGCCACTGTTGAAAAATGGGTCTTTTCATACAGCAGCTGTCTCAGGCATACCATGGGGCTGAAAAGAAAGTCTTTTTATTTATTAAAGACAGAGTATTCGGTGGATACAACAAATGCTGCACTAACCCTTTTCAGCATAATTCATGGTACAGAAATGATAAACAACAGTAATAAGAATGTCACTTTTTACCATTAACAATGCCTTCTTCCCTGGAGCCATGGGTTAAAATCTCACACCTGATATTTATAACTTTTGTTTTTTAAATGTGCTGACTAAATAAGCCAAATATCCCTTATCTGAAATTGAATGCAAACATTTCAACACCTCTGCCTGAGTGCAGCTACACAGCGCAGATTTGCTTTTTCCTGCCCGCATACAAAACGCAGGCAAAAAGAAGTGGACTGTACAACCTTATACTTAGGGCGCCATTCACGGCTGCCTTGATTGTCAAGGAGCTGTGAGTTCCATAAAAGAAAATCACTGTACTTAAGCAGACAACACTAAAATAAGTAGCAGACTAGAAATACTGATGTGAATTAGTTGTAAGCAAAGCACAAAATTATGTGAATAACATGAATACAAGGCAAACTGGCAAAACAATTAATATTATTGGGAAATATCTGTAAATAACCAGATTAAAATAAGAATAGTACAGGTGTGGGATCCGTTATCTGGAAACCCATTATCCAGAAAGCTCTGAATTAGATGAAGGCTGTCTCCCATAGACTCCATTATAATTAAATAATCAATTTTTTTTAAAAATTATTTCCTTTTTCTTTGTAATAACTAAACATTAGCTTGTACTTGATCCAAATTAAGATATAATGAATCTTTTCTGAAGGCAAAACCAGGTCCCAAGCATTCTGGATAACAGGTCCCATACCTGTATTAGACAATATCTGTTAACACCCAGATAAAAAAGGAAAGAAAGAAAATTAATTTGTGTTATAGATAAAGCAATAGTTTAACACACATACCCGATGAAAGAACTTCTCCAGCCTGTCCTTTAGCAGCTCTACCTGCCCAACTTCCATTGCCCTGCTGAAGGTGCCATTAAACAGCTAAATGGAGAATACAGGCCATTAGTTGCATTGCAAAAAATTGTATAAAAATGCCTGTTTGGGCCACAAATATTACATCCAATAAATACACAATCAGGATTGTCAAGCCATGTTCACCTGATTTCAAACATAAGGACAGACAATGGATCAAAACGTGTGCCGGCATATCCCAAATACAGTATTAATGGGGAAGTTTTTATGTTGGTATTATTTGGAGTAACTATGTTGGTATGCTGGAGTAACTTTTCAATTGGCATTCCTTTTCTTATGGTTTTTCAATTAGCAACCCACCTATTCTGGTTGTTGGGGTCAGTGATCATGACAACCAAAAATATATTGACTGTGAGGCCTTAATTTTATTTCTATTCTTATTTTGTAATGCTTATATTTCTATTCAAGGCCCTGCAACACTCATCTTACATTACAACTGCAAAACCAAATACGCATATCTACTGGAAAATGCCACTGAATGTGTCATACTAAAACTTCATTTTAAGGTGAACTACCCATACATTTCCATAACAAATTTACTTTAACCTCAATTTAGGCTATTCCTGATAATGGGAGAGTTCCTTTCCCTCCCAAAATCTTGAATCTTAGTCAAAAATCTAAGTCATCACAAGTCTGTGACTTAATAAAATGGGTAAAAGCTATAATTGAGTTTAAAGACCTATTGTTGGAAATTGAATAGTGATACATAGTCAGGTATCCAGGGAGAAAGACCACCACAATAATAATTATAAAAGAGTGAAAAGCGCAAAGGTCATTTTTTAATGTTCTGAATTACCTCATTAGGACGGTGCTGTCTAATTGAAAGCTTGTTGCAGATGTTGCATATTAAAGGGGTTGTGCACCTTTGAGTTAATTTTTAGTATTATGTAGACTACAGTAATATTCTAAGACAAATTGTAATTGGTTTCAATTTTTTATCATTTGTGGTTTTTGAGTTATTTTTCTTTAAATCAGCAGCTTCGCAGTTTGCATATTCAGCAATCTGGTTGCTAGGGTCCAAATTATCCTAGCAATCCTGTACTGATTTGAATAAGAGACTGGGATATGGATAGGAGAGGGTCTGAATAGAAAGTTGAGCAATAAAAAGTACCAATAACAATAAATATGTAGCCTTAGAGAGTATTTGTTTTTAGAAGGGGTCAGTGACCCCAATCTGATAATTGGAAAGAGTCTGCAGAAGAAGGCAATTAATTAAAAAAACTATACATAATAAATAATGCTGACCAATTGAAAAATTAAAAAAAGAACAGACTTCCAAAGGGTTATACAGATATTTAAAAAGATAATGCCATACATATAAAATTCAGTCCCCCAAAAATATGTTCCCCATTACTGTTTTATCCAATGCTACAGAGGTGCATTTAACAATGTTTCAGTCTGATGAAGAATATTTTTAATATTTAGGAATATAACCTAGATTTTAATGTAGCTTTTAAATGTAGCATTACTTGGGCTGGGAGCTATATGAAGCATCAGTATAATCAGACAGCTCTACACACTATAAAAGTGTCCAATGAACAGGGCTGGAAGCTCAATATTGAATAGCATTAGTCTGAGGCAGAATTTTTCCAATACCAGCAAGGTTACCTTGAACATTCTGTAACACTGTTGCAGCACTGAGGAGTAAACTTTATCCTGGAGGTAAAAAAAGAGGCATTAAGTTTAACTATATATTTTTTAACCTTTTCTGAGCTCCTTGAAGTGTATTCAGTTTCGCCAACTGCTATATTTATACACAATAATGAATGGGAGGGTAGGGTAATTATATCATGCTTTTTTATACCTCATTATAGTGCATTATTATCAGAAATGCTGTATGAATTGAGAAATTCAGCAGATGTGAACACACAAATACACCCAAATGCATTGTGTTTATGTGATAAAAACGACACACCAATGCACTGAGAGTGTTGAGAAATGCACCACAAATAATAATGTAATGCAAGCAAGCTACATACAGTAGTACAATATGAGCCTATAGAAACCTGTATAGATATAAGGCAGCCATCACAGAGATATAAGGGTTCCAAACGCATTGAACTTTTGGCGCCTACAAACCTAAATGTAATACTATGCAGTATGTCACGGACAAATCTTATGCCACTTAGATGTAAGGATGTCCCAGAGGAACAAACGGATGTAAAATAATCTCAGTGTAGACCTAGCGTGTGTGTGTGTGTCTCTTGCTACTAGAATGGTGTCAGACTTTTATTTAAATCTGGCACTTTTTCCTCTCTCCTATTTCCTCATTTTCAAAAATCAATATATAAGACAGAAAAAAATAGAAAAACAGTTCATATTTACTAATAACTCATCTTCTTGGTATTCCAACACTGTTTTGCCTTCCTTTTGCTTCTCTGCGACTGGATTTTTCACCACCTAAAGATAATTGACAAAAGCAGTGTGAGCATCAAAGACAGCACATCCCTACAACAGAACCTGGATACTATTTTAATAATTAAGCTTTGACCATGCACATGAAGCAGTTTGGCTATCAAAGAATGAAACAAGACAAGTTGATTGGTGTATTTTATACACCAGGGCATAACCATGTAGAGATGTGTGATTATTATATGGATTAACTTACCATAACCATCCAAAACCCCTCTTCTGGCTCGTGGAAGAACTGTCTGTTTTTTTGAGTATGTAAAGATTTAGCAGGTTTTGTTGGATTGAAGGTTCTTGAAAATAAATGCATACAGTTCATTATTAATTATTCAGATACATAAAGACCACCTGTCATTAACACTATGGACTGAGCTGCTGTATTATTCTGACAAGGTCACTGTGTAAGAAGAGACTGCCTGGCACAGTAGTGCTTCTAAAGACAAAGCTTCAAAGATTGTCTTGTTCAGCTAATATAATACAGATGCATAGTCACAAATACTGCCAGGTTTGTGTTTGTTAAGGGATCTGCTACAACTAATCCTTTTTATATTATTAGTTTATTTTATACAAAATTGCAGCGTGAAGGTCACCTTGTTATGTATCACACTGGTTAAAGTCAAGTTAGTAAGGAATGTCCAGCATACAGTTGTCCACATTTGAACTATAATTATCCATATACCCAGATTCTGGCATTTATAATTAAAACTCATTGAGTGCTGCAAGTTGGCAATCTTTGTGTTCCACAACAGGCCACAATAAAAAGATATAAGTATGGGACTGGCTAAGGAGAATGCTCAGGACCTGGGGTTTTCTCAGTTAACAGATCTTTCCATAATTTGGACCTTCATACCTTAGGTCTACTAGAAAATCATATAAACATTAAATAAACCCAACAGACTGGTTTTACTTCCAATAAGAATTAATATCATTTTAGGTTGGATTAAGTACAATGTACTGTTTTATTATTACAGAGAAAAAGGAAATCATTTTTAAAAATTTGGATTATTTGAATAAAATGGAGTCTATGTGACAAGGCCTTCCTGTAATTTGGACCTTTCTGGAAATTTGGTTTCCAGATAACAGATTCTATAACTGTATTTGTAAAAGACCTCTGCACTTATAGGAGCATATCTACCTTAGTATTATAATTTGCATTAACAGGGCAAGTAAAGCAAATAATTGGCAATAGGCTGTCCACTTTTTTTTTACTACAAGATGAATTTTGGGGTCAGCAAATATAATACCTGGTAAACTGCACAATTGCTTCACATAAGCCGACATTTCTAATTTTTTCATTTTTTTCTAATTCGTTCGGGTGGTAAAAGAGAATCTTTTTTTCTTCCTAGAATGGAAATAAAAAGGAAATAGAGTCAGAGTTGTGGTAACAAACAAGGCACAAGACATGAATGAACATTTATATATATGGTTATAACGATGATTGAAAACATGTGGCAGACACTTTGTTATATTAGGCTATTTCCGAAATAGGAGATCTAAAATGAACTTGACTTTTTGTTTAGAACATAAACAGCTTTTCTCTTATACACAGCACCCCACTGTATTGATATTGAGAACTTAAGCTAGATGGAACATAGGTTAATTTCTCAATAGAACTACACTTTTGGGGGATATATAGTATGGTAACAAAGCTCATCTGTGACCAACCTATAGCAACCAATAAGCAATTTAGAAGATGAAGACAGTCTGAAATTTGACTGTTTGCTACATAATGTCAGACATGGGTTTGCAAGGTATGTAATTCATTTTCTTTGTATAAGCACATTCATTTTACAGCTCTGCACAATATGTTGGCGCCCTAAAAATACATAATAATAATAATAATAATAGAAATAAAAGTTACTGCAACTCAAGCTACAGTAGTGGTTTTTGGAATAGTATTTGTTTCAAGTCGCCATTTGCATTCCAACAGCTGAGTTAGTTGTGCCACAACTAACTGCACGGAAAAAAAGAATCGGGGATATAATTACATGCTAAAATCGCCATTCTCGAAACCTCCAACTGGGTGCACTGATTAGAAACGGCAAAACTATATGTCATTTATTAATGAATTAGTGTATTTATGATTTTCTGGTGTGATAATTAATTTAGGAGACTTTAGATAATAACATTTAATTAAATTGAGATTAAATTTACTGTGCGCGGATTTTGAGATACATTTTTGAACAAATAGCATTCAAACAGTTTGTCAGGTTATCCTTTAAAAAAATAACAAGATTACAGATTTATATAAATATTGGTTGGTCACTTAATCAGTCATAGTCCCAGGGAAGGTCAAAATGGTCTTCTCAACGTCACCCTTAACGGCCTTCCAGCCGGGCCTTTCAGCTACTGCACCATTAGGGCCGGGGGGCACATGGAGTGGATCCACTTTCCTCCGCCTGCATTTTGTACTGTGCTGTCATTCGCTCCTTTGTATATAGCCCTACTGACAGACAGCTATGTGGAGTTTTCATATCTGCTCAGTGCAGCTCCTCACAGGCTGTCAATGGGACTATACAAGGTAGTGGATGAAAGAGGACCAGTCTGTGTACAAAACGCAGGTAAAGGAAAGCAAATAATCTGCTCCATGACCTTGGAGGGGCAGCCCAACAGTCTTAAAACCACTAAGTTACATATTCCATCCTCAAATTAGGACAGCCAATAAGGAGGCATTCTGGTTACTACTGTAAAGGATCTGATTTTTATTTTAGGTAGACAACAGAATATCTAAAATCAGAGTCAGAGTAAATGAAAGCTTGTGGTGGAATATGAGCCTCTTGGAGCAGTACTGACCCATGGCCAGCATGCAGATAGGAGACTCAATGTTTTCCTAAGGAAAGGCTGGTTCTACAATTACAATTACAACTTAGCATTGTGATGTCCATGTAGGAGGATACAGAGAAATGGGTGCTCCATATCACATTACAAATATGGCACGATCAGGGTGGCATAAAGATAATAAAATAGCAGATATGGGCAATAACACAATAGCCTCAATAGAATATCAATCTATATTGTAGTATACAATATGTTACCAAAAAGGAAAAAAACTGTAAAGCATAAAACTCAGTAACAAAACAGATAAGAACAACCATTGGGTGATCATGTAATGTATGTACCCAGAATCAATATTATACATGTATGACTACAGGAGGGTAGATTCATCCTGTTTAGGCAAGATGTTCCAGCCTGCAGTCTTTCAATCCCAGAACTCTCAGTGCCATATAAGTCGCCTGAGACGTCTGCAGGATTATGGGAGATGTAACACAACAATAGCTGGATAGCATGTGAAACAATTCTAATGCAACCTAGGATACGCTGACATTTACAGCAAACACCCAGGATGCTGTTGCTCCTTTTTCATGTTCATTAGCTGTCCCAATTTATAACTCATTGATAGAAACTACAGTAGTGCTCCTGATGTAAACACCCAAGGTTCACTAGTGCACAGTAGCAAACAATACATTTAAATGCATACAGAATACTTTATGCTATGTGGCCCCATGACATTACCCTTCGGTGGCAAATCCTTTTAAAGGAACAGTTCAGTGTAAAAATAAAAACTGGGTAAATAGAAAGGCTGTGCAAAATAAAAAATGTTTCTAATATAGTTAGTCAAAAATGTAATGTATAAAGGCTGGAGTGACTGGATGTCTAACATAACCAAAAACAACTTCCTACATTTCAGCACTCTAACTCTGAGTTAGTCAGCGACTTGAAGGGGAGCCACATGGGACAACACAGAAGAGGTACTTTACATTTACATAATTCCACAAGGATAATTTCTATTCAGATAAAACAATTTCTCCTAATACTTTACTTCAGAGGATGTAAATTAAAAGTTACGATTCTGTCAAAGTATGGGAATCACACGCTGTAGGCAGAATAACTGCATTTAAGATTTATTATGTATCCACACAACATGTTTCGGGCACCAAGGCCCTTTCTCAAGTGTGATTAAAAGTTAAAAGTTACACTTACTTCTCCTTCTCTTGGACCAAACTTTGGATTATATATGAAGAAACTTAGTAAGGATGGAGCATACCGTTTATCTTGGCCTGCAAATGCCATCCTGCATAAAGGGATATGAGCACAGGTATCAGAGAAATAGTTTTGTTCAGTTCTTCAGTATAATGTTCAGCAAAATCTGCTTCCTTAAAGGAAAACTATACCGCCTGAACAACGTAGGTCTCTATAAAAAGATATTACATAAAACAGCTCATTTGTAAAACCCTGCTTCATGTTCATAATAATATACTTTTTAGTAGTATGTGCCATTGGGTAAACCTAAATAGAAAATTGGCATTCTAATAAATAAGGGCCGCCCCCTGGGATTCTAGGATTCACGATGCACACAAACATACCATACATGTTAGGTCACATGAGCCAATTAACAGACAGAGTTCTGTCTTTTGCTTCTACGCGTCTTCCTGTTACAGTTAGAGTTGAAGTATTTCTGGTCAGGTGGTCTCTGAGGCAGCACACAGACCTTCACGAAATGGTGGGTCAAGGCAAGAGATGTAAAAGAGCACTATTTACTTAAATATATTTTCCAGTTTGGTAAGATTCTTTAATATGCCACTTAATACGATATATATAATAGAATAAACTGTATCATAAGAATTAATTTGGGGGGGTATAGTTTTCCTTTAAATGATCATAGAACAATACAAGTAGATCCACATACATATCTGTGATTGGGACCTTGGTTTGTAAGTTCCACAGAGATCAGGGATTTGTAACCGACGTTGCCACAAATCTTTTCTGACGCTAAGGGCACATGCTCAGCTTCGGGGAGATCAGTCGATTGGCGACAAATCTCCTCTTCTTCATGGTAACTAATCTCCCCAAACTAACTCCCGCTGGCTAGAATGTAAATAGCCGGTGGGATGGCACTCACGAGGATACTTCGGATGACTTCGCTGCTGGGCGACTAATCTCCCCGAAACTGAGTGTTTGCCCTGACCCCAAGAGATGCTGGAAAAGCTTCAGGCTGATATAAAATATAAATAGTAGTGCCTGCCAAGTAAAAATAACCATTTATTTACATACTCTTTGAGCATGTACAGACAAGTATTTATGGGTCTGTATACAAACTAGTGATAAAAATGATATCAAGGAAACAGGACTTGTAAGTGCAGATAACAACATTGTGAATAGGGGGGGGGATACGTGCTGCAGATAAAGCCTGATACATTTTGTGCTCCTTTTGTGCGTTTCACATATGCACCTACCTGCGTTTGCTATGTGGATTCAGAGATGCTGGTCAGTATATGAACTTGATGACAGTATTTCTGTGTTATCGGTCATGGCACTGGTAGAAGAAGATACAAAGGTACTGATTAAGAGGAGGAAGGATGGAAACTCTACTAACCAT
The DNA here is from genome assembly GCA_038501925.1 of Xenopus petersii. NCBI lineage: Eukaryota > Metazoa > Chordata > Amphibia > Anura > Pipidae > Xenopus > Xenopus petersii. Next base: position 27,796,385 of record CM076688.1, read on the forward strand.
AAATAACCATTTGGATTCTAGCAAATGGCAGAGAGCTGCTGTAAGAGCCAGACAGTCACTATTAGTGGGCTGGTGGGGGGCATTTTGCACCTCTGTGTACAGAAAACGCCAGGGCCTATTTTTAATCCCACTCCAGACATGGTGGGCATTCTACGAAGGGTGCGTGCCCCCGAAATGTTACAACTTTGCAATAAACATGCAGGGCCTGGCCCGCTTGCATGGAGTCCTGAGTGCCGGTATTTTTCCTTTTAGTTTACGTAAATTGGAGGGTGCCATTCCTTCTTACTGAACATCACTTGGCGATTAATCTCCCCATGTGCCACCACCCTAAAGGAACAGTAACACCAACAAATGAATGCGTTTAAAGTAATTAAAGGGGTTGATCCCCTTTGAGATGACTTTTAGTATAATGTAGAAAATGTGCAATTTGTTTTCATTTTTTCTTAATGAAGATATTTGAGTTATTTAGCTTTTCATTCAGCAGCTCTTCAATTTGCATCTTAAGCAATCTGGCAACTAGGGTCCAAATTATCCTAGCAACCAGGCATCGATTTGAATAAGAGACTGGAATATAAATAGAAGAGGCCTGAATAGAAGCATCAGTAATAAAAAGTAACAATAACAATACATTTGTAGCCTTACTGAGCATTTGTTTGTTTTTTTAGAAGGGAGTCAGCGACGCCCATTTGAAAGATGGAAAGAGTCCGAAGAAAAAGGCAAATAACTGTAAAAAAAATAATAAAAACCAATTGAAAAGTTGCATAGAATTGGCCGTTCTATAACATAATAATAGTTACCTATAAAGGTGAACCACACCTTTACCATATAATATATTGTTAGCATGCACTGGTAAAAGCTGTGTGTTTGCTTTAGAAAGACTGTTATAGTTTATATAAACAAGCTGCTGTTTTGTCATAGGGGCAGCCATTCAATGAATGGAAAACAAAGAGAAAATGCACAGGTTACATAGCACATACTAGATAAGCCCTGTCCAATTCAATGGTGTTTTATCTGTTATCTGCTATGTAAAGCTGGCCACAGACGCAAAGATCTGATTATACGAATCAACATACGATCTTACTTCCCCATCTCCCGACCTTCCACTAACCATTTCGATTAAATAAAGTAGTAAAAGAACAGATGAGCCGATGTTCTGCCCCTGACAGCAATTGTACGAAAGTTATGTCCGACCAAAGCTGATGACAGTCTCCCACTGAAAATCGTACGATCGGCAATACATGCAGAGATATTACCCGCAGCCGACAGAAATCTTTTAACCTGTCTAATCGACCAAACAACCGATCCCCGCCGGACGAAAAATGTCGGGACTCTCCACACATGGTCCGAAATGCGTACGAATCAGATCTTTGCATCTATGGCCAGCTTAACCCATGCCTTGTCTCCCTTTTTTTCCAGCTTGAATGGCTGCCCCCACAGCTACACAGCAGCTTGTTTATATAAACTATAGTAGTGCTTCTCAAGAAAACAGTTTTACCAATGCAAAGCGACAGTCTGTTATATTTTAATTACTTTGATAGACCAGTGCATGGTTGCTAGGGTAATTTGGACCCTAGCAACCAGATTGCTGAAATTGCAAACTGGAGAGCTGCTGAAAAAAAGCTAAATAAGACACATATTTATGCAACTTGTCTCTACACTGTCTACATCGGACTGGAAGTTAATTTAAAGGTGTGTCTTGCTGTCCAGCATCTGGCCAGGCCCTCCTTTGCCTCACAAAAAAAGTAAAGACATAAGGAAACCTTTGTTATAACACCTGACTGACAGCACAAACATATTAAGACTGAACCATCACTCAACATGGAGCCCGAAGGGAAAGAGAGCGTCAGCGGGTACTAAAGATACACGAAGAATGGGTGGAGACACATTATATTGTTCTTCCTGCAGCCCCAAAGGCTTTTCCAGCTGTACCACTGGACTGGAGATTAGAATCCCTGCTCTAGAACTGGAGTACAGGAAAGACCATTCACATGACTCTATGCACAGCGCTTACTATAGCTTATAGATCTCCTTTCCTATTTCGTACCGCCCAAAAATCCCGCTTTATGCGGGACAGCCCCAATTTTACGATCTAACGTAGCCGGCAATATCGGATCGCTGTTTGAACGTTCACCGCAGCCGCTAATCTCCAGTTCCTCGTATTCTTCCGGATTCCCGACGTCACAAGTCCTCGCGAGACTATGACGTCACATGCAGACGTATATAAGCGCAGTTTCCTGCTTTCTATGCGGACAACTTGTGTTTGTTAGGAGTAAGAAAGAGAAGACACTTTCTTTTCCTGTTTGAAACGAGCACTATCTGCCACCACTAGAGTTTCTGCTCCAAAACTTTATTTTGTTTGTCTCTAGTTAGAGCTCTGGCTCAAAAATGACATTTTTTCCTGGTTGTCAATGTCCAACAGTATCTTCCCACAATCAGAAGCCCTGCTCCCAATCTTGAATGAAAAGGAAAGGTTTTGTGTAAACTCTTGAATAAAAAGGAAAGGTTTTGTGTAAACTAGAGCAAGAAGAAATCATGTGGCCCCTATATTTTCACAGAATCCACTATTAAGGATTTGGCCGAGCCCCGAATCCTTCTCGAAAGATTCGGCCAAATACCGAACTGAATCCTGATTTGCATTTGCAAATAAGGGACGGGAAGGGGAAAACATTTTTTACTTCCTTGTTTTGTGACAAAAAGTCATGTGATTTCCTTCCACTCCCCTAATTTGCATATGCAAATTCGGATTTGGTTCGGCCGGGCAGAAGGGTTCATCCGAATCCTGCTGAAAAAGGCCTGATTCGTTGCATCCCTAATTTTTGTGCTCTGAGGGCCACACTGTTTTTGTGCAAACAAGCAGGCCAGGATTTGTGGAAAGACCACCAAGGCTGGGGCCTAGGGCGGCAGAATTTTAGGTGGCGGCATGCTGCCCAACCAGACCCACATTAGTTCAAAAACATTGGGGATGTGCAGGAGATACAATATTTTTTAAAATCTCCTGTGCGCCAACCACCAATGCTCTGGTCCCGATGATGAAAATTAGCGTGAATAAAAGGGAAGCGGTGACGAACAACAGCGGGCCTAGGGGTGCCCGCTAGGGTTGCCACCTTTTCTGGAAAAAAACCTAGTGCCCGCCATGTAAATCCGGTCCTGCAAACAAGGACCACGTTTTAGGACTAAAACAAAGGCTAATTTAGAAGAATGCAATGACTGAAATTGAGCAAAAGTTATCTTGGATTTGGACTTCTTTTCCCTCTGGCTTTAATGGGTTTTAGTGATATTTGTGGACGCTTGGTCCATATTGCTCGTAATTGGGACCAAGAAGTGACCGGAATAAGGGGGCTAATATTGGGTAATTCCCCAAAAATTAGGGGGGGTGTTCAACAGCTCTGTATAATTGGTGAAATAACATCAATAATTTTTTAGTTGTAAGGATCTTTTGTTTTTCCAGGACTGGAAACGGGGTTCAGCAGAAAAGGCAGGAGCCTTGGGCATATCATAAGAAGGGGTGCAGTTTTCTTAAAATGTCTATGGCCCTTTTCTGGTACAGGTAGGGGATCCATTACAGGAAACCTGTTATCCAAAAAGCTCTGAATTATGGAAAGGTTGTCTCCCATAGACTCCGTTTTATCCGAATAATCTAAACTGATTTCCTTTTTCTCTTTAATAATAAAACAGTAGCTTGTACTTTATCCAGACTAAGATATAATTAATCCTTATTGGAAGCAAAACCAGCCTATGTTTACATGATTTTGTAGTAGACTTAAGGAATGAAGATCCAAATTACAGAAAGATCAGTTATCCGGAAACCCCCAGGTCCCGAACATTCTGGATAACAAGTCTCATAATTGTATAACCCATTATCCACTTGTCTCTATCCCTGCACACACCAGTGAATAGTTTTCATTCATACTACTCCACTACTTTCCCAGTATTGGGAAGAGATCACGCATATCTTTCCATACAGTGAGTGCTCTTGAGTAGAGGGGCAGCAGCCGATGATTTTGAAACAATCATTGTCATGTCAGCTCTGTAGCAATTAATGTTCTTGTTCCTCTACAGGAGAACAAAAACCAGGGGTGCTCCGCCAATGAGGCGAGTTAAGGCACTCGCCTCAGGCGGCAGCACCCCCCAAATTGCCGCTCCTGGTAACTAAGAGCCGAATTTCCGGTTTTCAACCCAGAAATTCTGCTCCCGTCCGGCGCAGAATGTGAGTGCCGTAGGGAGGCGGGGGGGGCAAAAACTAAGGCCGCCTCGGGCGACAAATTGGGCAGGATCGCCCCTGACTAAAATTTAACAAAGAAGTAGATAAGATAGAAATGCTGCACTTTATGTTTTGTGATTCTGTACCAGTCCAAGGCAACCATAGCCCTTTAGCAGTGAAGATCTGTGACTCTAAAAATATAATAAAAGCAAAGATTGGAAATGAGTAGCACATTGTGGCAGAGGCTAAATGTTTTTTTAAAGTACATTAAAACTAAAAAGGTGCGGGATGCGGGTCAAATGTCATACATCTGGGATGTAAAAATATGCAAGCCACTTATATCCTTAATGGGACTGCATTAAAGAAATCCATAATGGAAAAAGACAATGGAGTCCGTCTAAATAAAAAACTTGGCTGTAGCTAGTAATGGCAGTCAGCAGCTTAAAGGGCAAACAAGATCTCGAGCTGTATAAAAAGGGCCATAGATTCACGGGAGGAGGGGTAATTCTTCCACTGTATAGAGCACTGGTAAGACCCCATCTAGCCATACAGTTTTGGTCTGCAGCACTCAATCATGAAATTATTGAATTAGAGAGGGTCCAGAGAAGCATTGCAAGAATTGGTGCACAATGCCAGTAATTGTACCATTATTGATCAAAGAGAAGTGTCCAAGGCAAATAATAAAATGGGAAAAAAATACTCACAGTTCACCCCAGTCCATGGGTGCAAAAATCTGAAATAGCAAAAAGTTGTGGGTTTTCTCCAAAAGTAAAGACCACCTAGGTCACCTGCATGTTCTAATAAATTATTTGAATTCTTAATTATTTTTGGTCTTTACTTTTGGAGAAAACTCACAACTTTTTGCTATTTCAGGGTCCAGAGAAGGGCAACTAAGTTGGTAAAAGGTATGGAAAATCTTAGCTATGAGTAAAGACTGCCCAAGTTGGGGTCGTTCACGCTGGAAAAGAGGCGCTTCAGGCGTAATTATGATAACTATGTATAAATACAGTATATAAGGGGATCGTACAATGACCTCTCAAATACTTTATTTACCAGTAGGTCCTTCCAGCTGACAAGAGGGCACCCATTCTGTTAAGAAGAAAGGAGGTTCCGTCTAAATATTCTGAAGGATTTTTTTAAAGTGAGAGCTGTGAAAATGTGGAATTCTCTCCCTGAATCAGTCGTACAGGCTGATACATTAGATAGCTTTAAGAGGTTGGATGTCTTGTTAGCAAATTAAGGAATACAGGGTTATTAAAGATAGCTCATAGAACAATTTCCATCTTTCCCCCTCTCAGGCAAATTGGAGAGGCTTCAAATGTGGTTTTTGCCTTCTGGATCAAAAAAAAACTTAACTTACTATGTTACTGTATTACGTAGATACAAATGTTAAAAGAAATGCTATCACCCCAAATTTTCATTTTTTATGCACTTCTGGTGCTGTGGTCTGAATACTCTGTTGTAAAGACAACTAAAATCTCATCCAATAAACATGAAAAAACTGCAACTTTGTGAAAAGAAATTAAAGAGAAGCAACCGTTTACAGTCGACTGACTGACTGTCTTATCCTGGATCCATACAGGCAAACTGCTTTTTTGCAATATCCTAGAATTGAAACGATCTTTTCCCAGTACCATACAGATAAACTGCTTGTGGCCACTCAGTTTAGACACCCCTTGTGTTCTGTTTGTATTACACTGGATGGATAGAATGAGTAAATAAGTGCTTGAAGGTGCAGCCTATTAACACAGGAAGACACTAGATAACCTTGAAGTATATTATTAGAGAGTGATGGAGTTTTTCCTTTCAGAAATACACAGTGCTTCTTTGGGTTATGCAAGGGATTCCCCTGTTTTATAAATAATGTAAATGGTCTTTGTGTGCCCGTGTCAGTTTGTATGATGAAGATGAGAAGAGTCACATTTCTCAGAATCAACAATTAAGTACAGCGGCAGAACATATCATGGTGTGTGGTTACTGTCTATACAATTAAGGATATGGGTGAAATTTGAACCTATAGTACAGTTTCCACCTGCTTTGTAAACATTTATATAGCTCCTTTTATTCAGCATAGAGTTACCCCTTTACCTCATTTCTGGTAGAAGTCCAAATAGCCTATAAATGGTCCGTGTTAAGGTAAATTTAATCCTTATAGAGCTCTTGCATATTTAATAGTCATGAGTGTTTGTTGATAGAGAGATGCTAAGAGGCAGCCTGTTGTCTGGGTTATACTCAAGATAGGGGTTAGCAATAACTTTCTTAGAAAGTAACCTTTCTCTCTGGTTTCTGGTTCTATCGTATGCAATAAGACCATTTGTGAACAGATGCGCTAAATAGCACCAGTCAAGTCACCAGTAGCAACCAATAGGGCTTTGCTTTCATTCTCTAGCTTGTAGTAGACTGCTAAACTTGCCAGCACCTATGCAATTTAGCACCTTGTTTGTAAATCAGCACCTATATGTACAGTACATTTACATGAGATAATTACATTTGTACATAATACAGCATTATATATATATATATATATATATATATATATATATATATATATATATATATATATATATATATATATAAATATATACAAGTCAATAATACATTATTTGTATTTGTATTATACTAGATATAGTATTATACTAGATATAGTTATATAGTGCTACATGAGAACTAGTGGATTGTATAAAGGCAATCTGAATAATCCAAATTGTTGGGCTGCCCCTGGTAGAGATGCCTTTTATCACATTAGTTAAGCAAAATTAACTTTAATTACACTATATGAATTATCTGAATCTTGCTTACTTCAATCTGGGATTTCAAAATGATACCAAGCAGGCAGCAGCCATTTTGTGGACACTGTTATTAAGGCAAGCCTTCCATCATCTCAGAATCTTGTTTGTGCATGAGAAGGGGAGACCCGATGTCCATCCCCATGCCCTGGCTACACAATTAAATGGTGAAGAGAACGGGGGAATGTGTGGAGAGCAGTGACATCTAGGAAATGCAAAATGGAAAGTGAAAGTAATTGTCTGCCCCGCCTCTATGCCCAGGGCATAGAGGAGGGGCAGACAATATTTGATTGATAGCTGAGATTTTTAAATGAGCTTACAACAGCTATGAATGCTTTAATAAAAAATAGAAATTTGATTTCATGTATAATTTGAAAAGGACTACTATTATACAGATTTTTGTGTCTGGGTAACAGGTCCACTTTAAGTGTTCAGTGTCATGAAGACAAAAGGATGGAGGACCCTGCCCCGTAGGGCTTACAGTCTAAATGGGAAACACAATTTGGAAGGGTATTAAGTACTGTAGGTTCAAGTTCCTAGTTCAAGTTCCCAGTCCAAGTGTTATCCAGGTTCTCCAAGAGGTAGTCTTTGAGTTTAGTTCTAAAGACATTGAAGTAGTATTCTCTCAGGAGAGATTCAGGAATGGCATTCCAAATATAAGGAGTCGCAAAAGAGAAGGGTTTAATACGGGAAACAGCAGTAGTAGAGGGGGGTACAACCAAGCAGTTGCTCTGAGAGGAGCGGAGATTTCGGCCAGGAACATATAGAGAAACAAGAGATTAGATGTAGTTAGGTGCAGAGGAGTGAAGGGCTTTGAAGGTTAAGAGGAGGAGTTTGTAAGTTTTACTGTAGACGGATTTTGGCAATATTGCGTCAAATTGTATTTGTATGTTACCCTCCCATTTAGACTGTAAGCCCTATGGGGTAGGGTCCTCCAGCCTTTTGTCTCCTTGACACAGAGCACTTAATCTGTATTTTTATAATATTTTATTTATGTGAATTATATTTCTAATAATGCACCTATTGTAACTTTTTACTTCAATGACCCCTTGTTTGTCACTGCTAATTTATTGTTTTTTTTGCTGTACAGTGCTTTGCCCTCAATGAGCACTATAAAATAAAAATATACATAAATACATACAAGAAAAAGTGACCGGTTTTGACATTGGTGTTAATATGATAAGAGAAGGAGAGAGAGGAGTCAAAGATTACCCCCAGACAGTGTACTGAGTTGGCAGGGTTAATGAGCATGCCATCAAAAGAGATAGTAAATATGGGTGTAGGATCAGGTTTTGGCAGAAAGATGATTAGTTCCGTTTTTGGTAGCACTGGTTCATCCAGTTGGAGATTGTTAGGAGGTAGTTAGAGATGTGAGCCTCTGTTTCAGCTGTTAACAAAGGGTTGGATGAATATATTTGGGTATCATCATCAGCATACAGATGATAATTAAAGCCAAATGAGCAGATGAGATCTCTCAAAGATAGAGTGTACAGGGAGAACAACAATGGTCGAAGTACAGAGCCTTGCGGCACCCCTAAATTATGTGGAACTGGAGATGAGGTTTTGTTAGCATTGACAGTAAAGAAGACAGCGAATGGTCGGTTAGAAAGGTAAGAGGAAAGCCAAGGTGCAGCCTGGTTATGGATGCCAAACGAATACAGAATCTGCATCAGGAGAGAGTGGTCAACCGTATGCAGATTATAGGTCAAGGAGGATAAGGATAGAGAAGTGACCTTTGGCAACCTGAAGATTTAGAGATAATGCCTGTTTGCTATCCTAGATACCTTTATCAGGCTTTGCCATTTTTAAAGAGGATATACATTTTTAGACCAAAATAAAACCAGCACCATATATTATTTATTATTGCCTACATGATGGCAGATTTTTTTTGTTATGCTATATGTCTCCATTAAAAAAACAACCTGGCTAATAATAAACGCTAGCTAAAATTCTATATGAAATGCTAGCCCAGCCGAAGTAACGATAGCGAAAATTGACCAGCATTCGGCTGCTGAGACGCAACTTCCCATATTAGTAAATTAGCGTAATGGTAACAAATTTGCACCTGGTGAAGTGCTGCAGAGAATGGCGAAGCGGCCGCTGGTGAAAATTTACCCTTCAGTGAATTTGCCCCAATGATCTGACATGCTGATACTTTCAAATCAGATACATATATAAATTAAAATCTCTTGCTTTCTTTTGTTGTTGTGCTAGTAGTTACACCCCCATACAAAATATGATACTATTAATTTGAGTTTCCCGTGATCAAACGTTGCCCCAGAAATTGACATTTAAATACATGTTGCAGTTGTTTATTAAATAATGTTGCTTATTGTAATTTACCAAATTATGGTTGTGCTTCACAGTTGTCTGAAACTGTTCAACAGAGAGCTACAAATTACAAAACCTTTTATTTAGGTCTGTGATGAGTGAAGTGGACAGACAGAGTGCCTTCTAATTAGAAAATCACCTCTATGTACCCTGTTATGACATTCGCTACTGGGCAGTGATATCTCATACCTGACAACACAAGGCACCATGACTTCAGCTATGCATACCTCCCAACTGTCCCTTTTTCGGAGGGACAGTCCCTCTTTTGACAGCTCAACCCGCAGTCCATCATTTGCTCTGGAAAGTCACTCTTTTCTATGCACTGAACAGCCAGAAAAAGAAACAAAGTTTCTCACTTAATTGGCTTTTAGCAGAGAACCCAGAACAGCTAACAGGTGCAAATAAGATACTTTATAACAATTTTGAGACACAAAAACACAGTTTAGATAAGGAGAAATATTTTCAAACTTTCATAACCTGCCAAATTTTGTAAAACAAACATGGTAATTAGGGGGTGTGGCCACAGAAAGGGGTGTGGTCAAAACCCTCTTTTCTCCCTCTTTTTACTTCCAAAATGTTGGGAGGTATGGCTATGACTGGTTGTTTCAAAACTTGCTTTGTCCTTGCATCCACTAACTGGATGTTACTGGGCCCGGTAGATAAGAGGCACATGTTTCAGGCATGACTGACAGGGTGCTATCGGCAGAGATTGCAGGAGTGGCAGGGGGTGGCATTTTGATAAAGCAAGGTGCTTATTAGCTGGTATATGCATACTGGGGGGCTAGGATAGGAGTTTTGCTTTTGGTGCCAATTGCCAATTCTTCTCATAGCCAATTAATTTTAGTACTCACAAAACTTTCAAAAGTTGACCTATTTTAACAAAAATATACACTAGAACTGCTTATTAATCAGGAACCCTTTTTGCCATTTACACTCTTACAGCCATACGTTCAGCTTAGTCTGTAATTACATAATTTTACCCCTGTGCACAAGTAACACTCGCGTATTTGAGTACCAAATTTCAGCACCCAAATTCACAGTGTTTGAACACTGATCATAGCAGCTTTGCCCATCTTTGTGAGTGGAGACCATGTTTGTATTGAGTATAAGACCTTTGCACTTGCATGTGAACACCAGCATGGTGCGACATTACTTTGGCAAAGCCACATGAGAAAAATAAGCTACCGATTTTTGACATTCCATGCATTTTGACCATTTCTTTTGACTTCCTGAGATAAGCAACATGGAGAATCGACTGAATGCTTTAAAGAGATAGGTTTCTACACTTTAGAACACATGACCACTATTACAGGGATGTAATACCCAAGGGTGAACGCAGGCCCAGACTGGAATTCAAAATAGAGCCTGGCATTTCAAGTACACAAAAGCCCAAACAACCCCCACATGCAGTGCCAGATTAGTTGGGCGGGCGCCCCTAGGCCATGCGCTCCGCGCGGTCCTAGCGCCCGCCCGCACTACCACACGCTGGCGCAAAAGCCGGAGCACAGGGAGCACAGGCTCCCCACAGAGCGACTGGGTGGCATGCCGCCCCCAAAAATGTGCCGCCCTAGGCCCGGGCCTATGTGGCCTCGCCACAAATCCGGGCCTGCCCACAACATAGTGACTGTTTATGACATCTTACAGCAGCCGCTCTGGTATTTGACAGTCAGGCCTGGGATGACAGTATGAAAGAGATAGGTTTCTACTCATTAGCATACATGACCACTATTACAGTCCTCCATACCCAGGGGCAAACGCAGGCCCAGACTGGAATTCAGAATAGGCCTGGCATTTCAAGTACACAAAGGTCCAAACAGCCCCCATATGCCCAAAAAATAGTAACTGTCAACGGCATCCTACAGCAGCCCCTCTTGCATTTGCCAGAACCCACAGATTGCCATCTGTCCATTCTCCTCTATGTCAAGTCCATTTTCAGTTAAATTGCCATAATGTAGTAAACACCACTGACAAGTAAAAAAAATCCCATGACACACCTCTCCTATTTTAAGACCTCTGAGCTTGCACAGAATGTAGAATCACCAAGCAGATCGTGCATAAATAATATTTGTGAGTGCATCTTGTACTCTGTAAAGAATAAAAATAAGTGACGCACCTGGGGGTGCAGAATTTTGGTGCATGCTCAGATTGTTCAGCACAGGCATCTTAGTGACGTCAGTGAAAGGAACATTGTAGTCACAATGGAGTTTTCACAGAACATAGTATCGGAGGGCACAACAGAATGAAACACAAGTGTTTGTAAACATATTATTTTAGCAACCAGGTACAGCATGGGGGTACTATTACATGCTGCATACTTGGGGTCCAGCCTTTCCTTGTCCTTTAAAGTTTAGGATTGAGTTAATATGATGTGGTGCCCAATAACTTTTAGTTCTGTCATTGTCAATACTGCTTTTACAGTTTTCTTTGTTACCAACCCTCTCCATAACAATGAAGGCAGAAATAACCAGATATGAGATTGTGTAATAAATGGTGCAACATTTACTATAGTTCTAGTCACCTATGGCAACAAATCAGCGGGTAACTTTTCCTGTATTTTTCCTGTATATTCCTCAGTTGGGTCACTTCTTATATACATTGCTTAACTAGAGAGTTCTCTAATGTGCCATATATCTCTTACTTTTACTTCGCACAACTATATAGCTCAATTCAGTTTAAATTATATTTGAAATCCACCCTAAAATTGCAATGCTTTCAAGTTTGTCAGTTTGGGAAGAATGAACCTTTCAAAAATATCTATGATCCTCCTGTGCTCATGATCCCTCTTTCCTTTTTTGCTCTATTATTTTTAATTAGTGATTATATGGTTTAAGCATTTTGTCCAGCTGGTTGCCATTGATAGTACATTATGTCTTTTACCCTAATATGGGTTTATTTAGCCATACAGATGTGGAATTTTATTCTGTATTATTACATTCTGAACATTCTTCCTATAAGGTATTAATTTCTTATATTAATTCACTAATATCACTTCGTATTTCATTTTTACATTGCATAAGAACTAGATTTGGTTGGAGGGGGTTCCTGTGGAAGTCTTAGATATGCGGCTCTCTTGTCACCCCTTTCTTCATTCACCTCCTCTCTTCTCCTATCTGTTCTCTTTCTTGTTCCTATTTTGTCTTTTGCGTCTTCTTCACCTATTTACTGTAACCCTCTGTCTCTCCTACTTGCATAGCTACATTTTGGATAGTTCATCCATTAGATTTGTGGAAGGTGCATTATTTTACAAGATACCATTACTCTAGGGCAGTGATCCCCAACCAGTTGCTCGTGAGCAATACATTGCTCACCAACCCATTGAATGCTGCTCCCAGTAGACTCAAAGCAGGTGCTTCATTTTGAATTCCTGTTTGAAGGCAAGTTTTGTTTGCATAAATACCAGGTGTACTACCAAATAGCCCCTCCTGTAGGCTGCTAGTTCACATAGGGGCTACCAATAGCCAATCACAGGCCATATTTGGCACCCCAAAAACGTTTTGCATTCTTATGTTATTCCTAAACTTTTTTTTTAACACTTAATTGTGGCTCATGGGTAAAAAAAAGGCTGGGGACTCCTGCTCTAGGGGCTCTAAAAAGGAAACATCAATAACTCTCCAGAAAGGAATTCCTTATGTCCTATTTGTGCAGGGTCATAAAAGGCTAATAGGTTTCTGGTGGATGCCATGCATAGGATCACACTATACTACTGTATACTATATACTATACTCCTACTGTACCCCAAATAGAAGAACCTTATTGCTGGTGGGAAACTGGCTAGTTAGACTAAAGAGCTGGTATTAAGTCCAACACTGTCTGTGGCATAGCTTTATAACAGCAGTCCGTTTAAGGGTATGGTTCTCTATAGCCACACCTAACCTCATGTCTTTGCACTGGTGGCCGGGATAATTGTAAGTAACATTACATAGAAGGAGGGCCCAGCCAAGTCATCTTATGCCACTAAAACATTGATCCACATGCAAGACTTAAAGTGACTCACTAGGGTATCCAGCTGTAATTTAACCTTCTGTTTCTGCAGGTATGGACTTGTTCTTTTGTGTGCTATGCTAAACAGAAAAAACTTCTATATATTTCTTTTATTTCTATTAATCTTTCATACAGATGAAAAAAAACAGCATTCTGGTGGTGTATTGTTTATTGGATAATTAACACATGCAGTGTTAGCAGATAAACAGCACATTTTAGGAGGCCCCACAGCTAATGCATTGTTTTGAACCCAATAATCCACATGTTAAGATGGAGTAAAAGTTATTTGATGTTTCAAGGGTTGTTCTTCTTTAAGTCTAAAATGGGTTTTGCCAAAAAAAAATCACCAGGCTTTGCTCATCACTGGCTTCAACAAGTATGAACCATCGCTTGGAACTCTGTGTAAAAGATACATTAGACAGTAAGTGACGAAACATACAGTGCAGGCAATAGTAACTAAACGGAAACAGAAAAATATTAAAGCCTCATCTTTGGGGATCAAAGGAACAGTGATTAGGCTTGATAGCTTAAAATACAGAATCTGGTCTGCTGTCTCAGGGGTGGGTGTCAGCAGCCAACCAGGTTGCATCTTTTATTTTACAGCCTTTTGCATCCATATGTGCAGCCAAATAATATAGATTCATGCTAGAATAAACATTTGCTGGAGGCATTAGTCTTCATAATTCTACTAAAAGTAGGGTTTCCAACATTCACCAGTGATATACAGTAATTGATACTTGAATAAATCACACCTGCTGTACAATATTTCTGCATATTTTCTGCACTGTCTTACAAATATTGTATTTTCAAAATGACAAAGAAACTCCACTCTCAAATCCCACTCTTGCCTATTGGCCAGAAAATTCTTTATTTACAAGTCACGATGTTGCTCATCTTGCCTATTTGGTCTTTGAAGTCCTGTTTGTGTTGTACATATGCTATTGAAACTCCCTACCACCACTACTAATACAGTATTCTTATATCAAGTCACCCTCATGTGGCCAAGAATTGACCCTGGGGTTCAGTCTGAATCTTACAGAATTGATTTATCACTAAGAAAGACAATCAGTGGATCAGGATGGATAAAATACAGAGATTGTTTCTCTGGTTATTACTGTTTACCAAGCAGAGTTATTAGGTATTAGCTGATAGTAGCATCATTGAGGATTCTGTATATTGAGGTTTACTTGTGTTTTCCAACTTTTTGGAGATTGTACAATGCAAACTACTGACATTACAGATCATCATATCATTGTGCCATGTATTAAGCTTTACAAAACAACCTTGACTCCATTTATATATTTTTTTTATAACCCCTATAATAGTCAGGGCTAGAAGCATTGCCACTTTGCTTTGTTACTCACCATCAACTCCAATTTTCCCATCTCCATCATGATCAGCTCCAGCCATGAAATCCTTAGTCTCAGAGGATGTTAGCACTCTGGCAGAGGGATCAAATCGTTGAAGAAAAAACCTAAGCGGAATGGCAAACATTGGCATAATTATTTTCTGGCACAATATTGGCTGTGCATTGCCAGCAACACTATCAGCAATGCCATCAGTTCCTTTCTGGAGCCCATCTCTGGAAGCATACACCTGTCCTGCTACTTTGGAAGGAAGCCTATTCTGCATTTCTGATATGCCTACTTTAATCATTGCTGCACTATTTCAACAATAACATTTCTTTTACTCTACTGATTCTGTAGAGTAAAAAAAAAATACAAACAGAAAAATTTAAAACCAATAGGCTCCTACCTCCTATCAGTTCTTTTAAACCCCACCAGGGCAGCATAACAAAAACAAGATTTTTGCTGAAATGTTGGTGGATATTAGGAATTATATTTCGATATCTGAAAGTTTTAGTTATTCATCATCCCTTCAAATTTAAATCCCAGTATACTTGAACATACTATCAGGGTTAAGGCATGCTGGGAGCTGTAGTCTAGCAACAGAAATTGTATTTGTAAGGCAATGTTGCTCAATAATACATTTCTCTAGCTCTCAGTTGCATTAAAATGCAAAATAATCCTCCAGTGCTAATCCCACTTGATCTGGCTCCATGTTCTTTGTTCCTGCATTTGGAGTTGGAAGCTTTAAGAACAGTTTCCCAGCACTGAACAAGTCTGTCCTTAACCCCCGACGGCTGATTGCAGAGTATGACATTGAAGTCAAAATGACACAATAATCTCTGTATGTAAGATAATAACAAGATGCTAGTAATCAGGATTGTTATTGGCTAATTCTCTTGCATCAATAATTGGTGAATTGTGTTCCATGTGTAATTATGTTTTTTGACAAGATTTACTATAGTTCTAATCACCGAATTAAGTCAGCAGGGAGCATTTACTGGTGACAGGTTACTGCATCTGTTCATCTCTGTGCCTTTTATTACATGTGGGTAATAGAGCTATATTCAAATGTATTCTAGCATACCAATACAGGTATGAATGAACCTTTCAAAAATATCTGTGTGATTTCAATTAATCTTCCTGTACTCATGATCCCTCTTTCTCATTTTGCTCTATTATTTTTAATTAGTTCCCAAATGGTTTAAGCATTTTGTTCAGCTGGTTGCCGCAGTTATGTCCATATGAATCACAACCATGTCCATGTCCTTTGGATCATTCTCTAAATTACTCGTATATGGGTTTATTTAGCTTCACGGATGTGCAGTTTTACTCTGTACTATTACATGAACGTGAACAATCTTAAGGTCTCAATTTCCACCTTTATCCCCTAATATCACTTCATATGTCATTTTCCATTCAATAACAACTAGATTTGGTTGGAGGGGGTTCCTAAGGAAGTCTTAGATATGGGGATCTCTTTCTTCATTCACCTCCTCTCTTATCTGTACTCTTTCTTATTCCTATTCTGTCTTTTGCTTCTTCTTCACCCATTTACTCTGTCTTTCACCTCTGTTTCTTTGACTCCTACTTGCAAAGCTACATTTTGGGTAGAGCATCCATAAGAATTATGTGAGGTGTGTTATTTTACAAGATACCATTACTTTAAAAAAGAAACATCAAGAACCATTCAGAAAGGGATTCCTTGTGTCATTATTTGTGCAGGGTCCTAAAAAGTTAAAAAGTTTCTGTTGGAGGACCACACTACACAGTTGTTTGACAGAAGGTCCGAATTTGAAACTCCTACTGCACCCTAAGGAGAAAAACCATGTAACTGGTGGGAAACTGACTAAGTAGCTGGTATCCAGTCCAAAGTGTCATAAGTGTCATAACTTTAGTACAGCAGACCCTGTAAGGGCACGCTTCTCCATAGCTGTAACTTACCTCCCGTCTGTATTTGTGCACTGGGGCCCAGGCTAATTGTGACTAACATGACATAAAAGGAATGTGAATTGTGTTCCATGTATAATTATGTTTTTTGTTAAATTCTATAGAGAACTAGGGGATGCAGTAGGACAGTTTTGTGGTTCACCTTAGTTTCAGTTTAAGAAAAATGATTTCCCAGGCAGCCAGGAAAGCATATCGGCATACTGAACACCAACATTGGTTCTAAACTGAAATAGAATAAAAGTAAGAAAGCTCAGACTAAGTGAGTTTAAGCAGGCTGCTTATGTGTATTTAGTTCCATGTTACTGATGGAATTGGGAATATAATACCTGGTGCAGAGTGCACAGTTCCAGTTTATTTGGGGAATATTCTCCCTCTGTATAGATCTGTAATGCTGGCAACAAGTGTATGAAGCATTGTTGTGAAACTTTTTCAAAAAAAGGGGTGCCTACCTTTTAAATGAGCTTCTCATTTCTAAGGAACTTTTCAGTTGAAGTTCCTTTTTTATTTTGTATGGTTTTCATTTTATTAACCTTCCTGTTTTGCAACTTTCCAGCCTGAAAATAGGTTTTGGGGGTCATGGACCCTGGAAACCAAATGCTAATTTACTGAGAGACGCATGACTTAACTTTCTGTTCAGACCATCACTTGTTCTCTAGTCTGACTTCCATGCTGCTTCCTGGTTGCTAGAGTAGTTCTAGGGTAATGCTAGGGTAAAAACCCTAGCAACCAGATAGGAGTCTAAAGTCCAAGCATGGGAGCTGCTGAACAAAAATATAAACAATTCAAAAACCCACAAAAAATATTGCAAATTATTTCAAGATACTACTGTATACACTATAATAAAACTAAACTACATCTTTAAGTCATATTTATTGTAAATGTTTTATAAAACCTACTTTACTACATTCCACACATCAATATTGAAATAATCATACAAGATATAAATCATACCTAAGTTCGTCTTCTTCAACGTAGCCACTCTCATCATTATCCATTACACCGAAAACTTGTTTGACTTCATTAGGTGTCTTTTTAGTTATACCACAGGTCTTGAAGAATTTCTTGTAATTGAAAGTATCAGGAGCTACAGGAAACAATAGAACAGTCTTATTTTACAGTTTTGCAGTTACAAGTATGGCAATAAGCTGAGATATTGCCTATTGTCTTCTGGTATATGGATAGTTATGCTGCTTCATCTTTAATACTTGTATGGTGATATCCAAAATATCCTGATCAGTACATAAGGGTAATTTTACATCTGACTGAGAGAAAGGTCTAGGGGAGCAAATTTATAAGTTTTTGATAGTAAAAAAAGGTGAAATGTAAGTGTTGGTTTTCATGTCCTTTTAAATCATGGGTCATTATCCTGCTGAGACTAGTTAAAATCAAAAATGGTTTCAAAACCTTCATACTTCTTATCCATATGACAGTCTAGGACAGTTTGTTTTATCATAGGCCAGTGTCACAAGCAATTCAGTTCACAGGCAGGGAAGATCATGGTGTAAAAATACATAGTTTAACATTTTCCATGGCGAAAGTCTACAATAGTGAAAGCAGACACTGCATCTGCTGGGGAGCCGAGACTCATAAATAGTTGTAATACTGTTTATGCAAAATGTCTTATTACAAAAGGGGGCACTAAAATGATTTCACTCTGGGGCTCAGTTATTTCTAATCTCATCCTGGAAGAAGGGACCACATGCTGGTTATGTAGGCATTTTCTGATATCTACTTTTTTGGGCCACTTTCAGAACTTTAATTGCTGTCAAGCTGAAAATGCACAATGTCCTTTGCATTGATTACTGCTATCTCTGCTGTGTATAAAATACCTCATGTGCCTTTTAGACTAAAGAGCTCAAACCTTTGCTTATTAGCTATGGGCTATATTGCAAACTATGTTAAAACAATATGATAACCCAATATCCTAGTTTTCCCCCTAGCTTTTTGGGGGATTGTGGGATAGCAGGTGCAATAAGATGAGATGATGTGTATAGCACAGGTATGGGGCCTGTTATCCAAAATACTCTGGACCTGGGGTTTTCCGGATAAGTGATCTTTCAATAACATAGATCTTTATACCACACGTCTACTAGAAAATCATTTAAATATTACATAAACCCAATAGTTTTGCCTTCAATTAGAATTAATTATATCTTAGTTAGGATCAAGTTACTGTTTTATCATTAGAGAGAAAAGGACACCCGTTTTTAAAAATTGGGATTATTTGGATAAAAAGGAGTCTATGGGAGATGGCCTTCCCGTAATTTGGAGACTTTTGGATAACGGATCCCATACCTGTATTAGCTGGAGATACTAGCTTCTGGGAAGGAGCTATTACTTCTT
This sequence comes from Xenopus petersii, assembly GCA_038501925.1. NCBI lineage: Eukaryota > Metazoa > Chordata > Amphibia > Anura > Pipidae > Xenopus > Xenopus petersii. The sequence goes on from CM076688.1 coordinate 27,815,323, forward strand.
ATGTAGGAACAGGACGAGTTTGTTAAAAATTGCTTAAGAATTCAGGAATTTTATAAAATTGTATAAACTAGGCTGGTTTATTTGCAAGTTTCCTAGACATGCATTTTTTTCAACACTGTTAGTGAAACTTGACTTTTCTCCCACTTCCCAGTTTTAGATCTTCGTTGTCTTTCACACTGCAAAATACATGCAACTTTATAAATATGACCTTTAATGTGTCATGAGCTGAAAATACCAGTGAATGGGCTGTCTAAATGTGTGAGGGCTTCTGTGTGCTTGGGTGTCTGTGTGCAGCCACATATGCTATAGGTCTATTCCTTTCCAGGACATTCACCCCTCCTGGGACCCCCTGATTTTAGTTCTGATACCATGCAACGTGTAAAGTGCGAATCAAGTCTGAGATAAAAGTTGTGGTCAACCTGGTTGCATGCCTGACTTGTGTCTGATGCTACCATGGGTTGCTATTCAGATATGGAATATTGTAGATGTCACTGCCTTGAACTGAGTTGTGAGACAAGCAAAGCTCCCAATGTGCGATACTATTTTTCTTGATAATGAAACAGTAGAATATGACTGCGGCCAGTGATATGAGTTGTGTTACACATAATGCTGGGTGCTGAAAAAGTGTTACATTACCTTGGCACTCCCTCAGGGCAGCAGCTATATCAGCAGCACTGAGGACATCTGTCATGCTCATCTTGAAGCTGTTAATAGAAACAGAACCCATCATCAGTACAGTGAATTAAGGAATATGGGGGCCACCAAGGGGCGTATGGTAGCTGCCCGTGCAATGCAATATCACTTTGAAATCATTTCAGCCCAGCTATCAGTGCATTTATTACAATGTGTCCCAGAATTTTCAGTGGTGACCTCTGGTTAATTTTACTCATTGCCAAGTCAGGAGGTTGCATTCAGCTGTGTAATATGCAACAGATATTGTTCTCAGGCTTACTAGAAACGTCTCTTCTTTATCTTTTAATGGCAGGAAAATGATCTGATAATTATACATCTGAGAATGTTATAGAGAATTTTTTTAGAGCATGGAAGAGGGAAAAGACCATTTGCCTGGTGCTCATGGCAGCTCCATACTTAGAGAGATTTAAGAGAATTAAAGCTCAACAAAGGATCAGGCTGGAAATTCAGTATGCTTTGGGCTTCTAAAATCCACAACCCTTTAGCAGTGCATATCTGTGCCTCAGAAGATGTCCCTATCTTCTTTCGTGCTCTGTATGGCTTTGTTAACTGAGCTTAGTAACTGACTTACAATACACAGTATATATACAATATCAAATTCCCAATACAAGGCAATTGTGTCAAATTTACCTTCATTAGCAGCATATAAATCAATGTACAATATTGTGCACCAGAATTGATTAATAAACAGACTTGTAGCATCTGCTTCTATGACAAATGTAACCTCACCTTTTGCAAATGCTGCAATGAATTCCCACAACCTCTAAGGCTAAGCTTAGCATCTATCTCAACAGCAGCCCAGAGCATCCAAAGCATGAGCCACTGGCCCTCAAAATATGGCCTAACAAGATAAGACTTTGGGGAGCTACTGTGATACATTTGAAGACAAGGATCAATGCTGTTATAGAGCTGCTGAACATCTAGGCTGGTACACTAAGTTCAGTACAGGTATGGAACCTGTTATCCAGAATACTTTGGACCTGGGTTTTTTGGGATAACATGTCTTTTCCTAATTTGGATCTTCATACATACTAGAAAACCATGTAAACATTAAATAAACCCAATAGGTTGCTTTTGTGTCCCACAAGGACTAATTCTATCTTAGCTTGGACTAAGTGCAAGCTACTGTTTTATTATTACAGAGAAATTGGAAATCATTTTATTAAAAAGTGGGTTATCTGTATAAAGTGGAGTCTATGGAAGACAGCCTTCCCATAATTCGGAGCTCTGTGGATAAGTTTCTGCATAATGGAGCCCATAACTGTATAGAGAATACAGCATTTCTAGGCATATTCTTTAGTTCTTCTTTAAGACCTGCCTAGGCAGAATTTAGGTACACTGGCCATAGATGCTCCATCTTTTTTACACTCTGCCTATGCCCTCTGACTGGATATTCAGCCAAGTGTCTAATCAACAGATGATCAGCTGTGCAGTAGCATTCCCAGCATGGGGTTTGCTCTTACTTTTCATTAACGTGTTCTGTTTTTATCACTCCATTAGTGTGAAACTAGAAATGACTCAGCCCTACAGCTTAATCATTTCAGCTCTGACCAGGCCTTGAGGAATATATGTTTTGTACATATTCAGTGAACTTGTAGGTTAGTCATAACCCTCCCTTGGGTATCCCAGATGCAGCTATGTCAAATGTCACTATTATTACACCCTCTCTGTTTCCCTTTTATGAGAGTCACATATATAAAGCTAATATGCATTGCTGCATAACACAAAATGCCCCACTGTTTGGTAGGCAAGTAAAGAAACGAAAAAACTACCTAAACCCTTAATATGCTAAATAATTTGCATATTATTCTATTGCCAGTACATATAGAAATATTCTGTCTCAACCCCATACTGAACAGCTTTGGCATGTTCTGGCCAAGACTAAGAAAAATAAACACACTTTCTTTGCAATGCAAAAATATGAAACAAATTACACAACTTAAACCTGATGAATCATTTCAAGTGCTTATAAGATTGGAAAGAGATTTCTTAGCACTCACTCTCAGAAAGTCTTTGTATTATCTGTAGACACAGCAACCCAGTTCACTTTCCTTTGCTTTCCCTAAAATGTTAGCATTAGACACTAAAGTGAAAATCATTACAAATCATTACAATACTGAATAAAAATTAAATATGACTATGAATCAAACAGAGCAAGGAATTGCTTCTGTATTTTATAGAAATGGGCATTTATAGAGGATACCAATGTCCGTGTAGGCAGTACCAATCTAGGAGGTAATACACCAATCCTGTCCATTATCCAGCAAATCGTTGCTTGTTGGGCTTGGCCCTTTAAGCTGGCCATAGATGTTGAGATTTTTAAAAGATCAGATCCTGATCGTGAGACCACGATCTTCTCGAAACGATCGTACGATCGTTCGAATTTACCATCAACTAAAAAGACCAATTTGCCAGGAAAACAAAGGGCAGCTGCCTGCTTGGCCCTGCAAACATAGATAGATTGCACTGGGACCGACAAAGATTTTTTGACCTGGCCGATCAATTTCCTGACAGATGTTGGCCGAAAAATCATAAGATGTACCATAATTTCGAAGGATTGGTCGGGCTTCCCTAAAATCGGTTGTTCGGCAAGAGAAATCTTTGCGTTTATGGGGACCTTAAGTGTCAAAACAACAAAAATCTCCCCCTACTTCCCTTTATTGCTAACAATGAGAACAATATGAAAACAAGTGCACATCTTCAGAGAATCACATGAAAATCTCCATCCTTGACATTTTAATGTATTTTTACATTATGCCGTATTTGGTGAACAGCTCCAAGCACACCTAAAAGGGATGCTGGGAATAATAGTATGGTAGGCCAGCAATAATTGGATTGGCAAAGCTTGGACATCCTTCCAAATTAAGCCTATGCAGCACTGGTAGGTTTCAAAGGTTACTAATGCATATATTTAATGCAAAGGCATGTACAGTACTATGCCTTTCCTAGAGGCAAGGAACGATTATTTGGCTTCAAACTTACCTTGGCACAAGCACCCTGGGTATGGGAAGCCCACCATCCTGAATGGGCAAACTAGGAAATATGCTACTTTGCTTAAAGTTGATTATCTAATGTGATACGTAATTAGGGAAATATTCTAAAACATGGATTGTCAACCTTTGGTATAAATCTGCTACTACAGCAAAAACCCTACATCTAATGCCACACATAAATTAAGTTTAATAATGCTGTATTGTTTAAAAAGGAAACCCCTGCAAATATTGCTTAACAGAACAACATTTTAATTATTATAAAATATAGTTTTTAATTATTGGCTCAGACCTAAAAAATAAATAAGCAGGATATGGTTTTCTTATTGACACCACTCACCCATGAGTGCTTCCCCATTCTCTTAGGCTGGTTAGCTGGTTCCTAAATGACTGGTGCTCGGAAAAACACACTAGCGAGTTCTAGAGTCTGTTTTGTTAGACTTAGTACTAAGTAATTTTATGTAATTTTATACTCATATGAGATCATTTAGCTTCAGCTAAAGTTATCCAATGGATTTTAATGTATTGTTACAGGAGAGACTGTATAGAATGATTAATATGAAGTGAACACATACTACTTTGGGAAAATTAACTTGCCTATTTGCATGTTCCTATTATGATGTTAATCAGACAATGATTAAGATAAATATTTATGAATATAAATAAGATAAATGATAAGGCAGTGCATTAAAATGATCACTTGGTCCTACATTATTTACATTATCACAAAAAAAAAATAAACCCTATATTGCTAATATCTTAAGTTAGGTGTCTGTTAAAAAACATACATTTAAAATAAAATTGTATTATTTTACTTTAAGACATTTTTTGAGAGCGAAATGAAAGCCGTGCAAGTTGCAAGCACAAACACAACATATCCTAACGTAAGTACTATATTTTATAACTAGATCTTATTAAATGTTAAATATTCATAGCCTTGATTAAAATTAGACAAAAATGTCTCATTCTTTTTATCCAGCTGCTGCATGCACAGTACAATGTAGCAGAATTTGTAGCAGAGAGGAATCAACTCTATAATGAAAAAGGCTTTGCTCTCTACTGTCTAATGTTTCCTCTGTTCATCATCTTGAATAGAAGTGCATCTCATGAATTGTCTGACTTATTACACCTTTTAGTCAGAAGGTAAAATGATATTTGCTGAAATTACCCCCCCCCCCCCAACTTCTTGCAGAAACTAAATGGTAGAATCCACAAGCTCTTACCTTGAGTAGGGAATGAAGAAGATACAGGTGTAAAAGCAGCAGACATGTAAAGTGACAGAGCTGTGACAAGAGGTGAAATAGCTTGGTTTATATAGGATCTTAAAGGTGACAATAAGCATTACTTGGGTTACCCATTCAGGGATCAAGTGCATTATTTGGTAACCGTCTCAGATTTCTTGCCTAACTAATCAACCTCTTCTATTTTTAACTGTCTGGAATTTACATAAGAATATCAGTTTTTAGATAAAGTCACACATCTATAATACAGAGAAGCTATAGAGAATATTATGGAATAAGCTTCCTTTAAAATGAAAGTTTATTCATAAACAAACAGAATATATGGAATATTTCAGATCCAAATTTGTGCCAGTAGGAAATCAACCCCTAAATTTCTAAATTGCAACATAAGAGTTTTTGACCTTTTTGTTTTCTCACTTTCAATGTAAATATCATATGTAATAAGATAGTCTTGTTTTTGTTTTTAAAAAAAAAGCCTTAATACCAATCTATAACAAAAACTTTCCCTGCAGAAGTTGAAGCCTCTAGTGAATATGTCTGATTACTGAATATGAAAATAAAATGTTTTAATTTCAAAATATAAAACTAAAAAGTATCATATTGGAAAACATTGGTTTTCTTTAAAAAAAAAAATGTTGTTAGTTTAGTGCTAGGTTACTACGCTACGTTTTTGTCTGACTTAACCCCCCACTCGGTGGCTGTAGCCTCACATTCACTTCTCACCTGCTGGGTTCAGGCAACACTTGAGGTATCAGTGCTACTGTCAGGAGAGACTGGGACACAGTACTTTTAAAGCACTAGTGCCGCCACCTCCTATCGCTTCTCAGGGTTCAAACGGGTTTTTTCGTTGATGAAACAAAAACAAAACACACCGGTTCTTAAACAGCTGATTAAACATATTCTGAATCATACAGCATGTGCAAAACACTTTTCAGCTCACTAGTGGAGGCTACCTAAGCATTATAGGTCATCACTTTCAGGTCTGGAATTCTAATTTTCTTAGTCTGTATGCATGGTACTGGGGATAGTGATTTTAGATAAGTGCTTGTTTTTAGCACTGTTTTCATATTTATTTTTTGAAAAAGATCACAAGAAATTTCACATATCTAATGCTTCTAGTGTTCTTGACTGTTTTAATTGCAGGCCATAATAGATCTACAGGTGTCTGCAAACATTAAAGGAACAGGTAGGCCCATAAAGCTTTGGACAGAGACAACCTTTTTCTAATTTTAGTTTTGTACATTACCACAATGGATTTTAAATGAAACAACTCAGATGCAGTTGAACTGCAGACTTCCAGCTTTAATTCAGTGGGTTGAACAAAAAGATTGCTTAAAAATTTGAGGAACTAAAGCCTTTTTTTAACACAATCACTTCATTTCAGGGGCTCAAAAGTAATTGGACCATTGACTCAAAGGCTATTTCATGGGCAGGCGTGGGCAATTCCTTTGTTATTTCATTATCAATGAAGCAGATAAAAGCCCTGGAGTTGATTTGAGGGGGGAGTGCTTGTATGTGGAAGATTTTGCTGTGAACAAAGGAGCTCTCCATGCAGGTGAAACAGGCCAAAACAGAAAAAAAACCATCCGAGAAATTGCTACAATATTAGGAGTGGCGAAATCTACAGTTTGGTACATCCTGAGAAAGAAAGCACTGGTGAACTCAGCAACGCAAAAAGACCTGGACGTCCATGGAAGACAACAGTGGTGGATGATCGCAAAATCATTTCCATGGTGAAGAGACACCCCTTCACAACAGCCAAACGAGTGAACAACACTCTCCAGGAGGTAGGCGTATCGATAACCAAGTCTACCATAAAGAGAAGACTGCATGAAAGTAAATACAGAGGATGCTCTGCTCATAAGCACCAAGAATAGAAAGGAATTGGACTTTGCTAAAAAATCTAAAAAAGCCAGAACAGTTCTTGAAAAACATTCTTTGGACAGATGAAACCAAAATCAACCTCTACTAGAATGATGGCAAGAAAAAAGTATGGAGAAGGCATGGCACAGCTCATGATCCAAAGCATACCACATCATCTATAAAACATGGCGGAGGCAGTGTAATGGCTTGGGCGTGCATGGCTGCCAGTGGCACTGGGACACTAGTGTTTATCCATGATGTGACACAGGACAGAAGCAGCCAAATTAATTCTGAGGTGTTCAGAGACACTGTCTGCTCAAAGCCAGCTAAATGCAGTCAAATTAATTGGGAGGGGTTTCATAATACAGATGGACAATGACCCAAAACATACAGCCAAAGCAGCCCAGGAGTTTATTAAAGCAAAGAAGTGGAATATTCTTGAATGGCCAAGTCAGTTACCTGATCTGAACCCAATTGAGCTGCATTTCACTTGTTGAAGACTAAACTTCGGACAGAAAGGACCACAAACAAACTGCAACTGAAATCCGCTGCACGAAAGGCAAGGGCACTGCAGGAAAGGCTAGGCAGAGCATTAAAAAGGTAGAAACCCAGCATCTGGTGATGTCCATGAGTTCAAGACTTCAGGCTGTCATTGCCAGCAAAGGGGTTTCAACCAAGTATTAGAAATGAACATTTTATTTTCAGTTTTTTCATTTGCTTATGAGCCCCTGAAATGAAGTGATTGTATTAAAAAAACCTTGCAAAATAATTCATCCATTCTTTCATTTTACAAAATAAGAAACCCTTAAATTACAGGTCAATGAAACGCAGCAGCAGGTTTTTATTGTGACATTGGGCCTCTTTTATTATTCTCCTGGGCAGAAGTGCAGTCATTGAAATGCAGCTGCAGGTTTTCAATGTGAAATTAGGGCTCTTTTACTATTTTCCAGGGCAGAAGTGTAAGAGCACTAAATGGCGCAAAAGTGCATCTTTTAGTGCTCATTCATTGAGCTCTTCTGCCATGAGGAAGGACTGCACTGTGCAAAGGCTAGCCATAGGGCTGGCGATAAGGACAGGGCCATTCATGAATTTGTGCAAGTGAATTGGCAAGATGAGGGCTATCTGCATGCCTCTCCCGTCTCACCCCTCACAAATACAGCACTGAATCATTGTATCCATTGGGGTAGCCTCGGGTTTCAGAGTGCAGAGACTTGCTGCAATTCTGCAAAAAGAAAGGATCTGTGCAAAGTACAAAAAAAAGGCCAGATTGTGCACACATTTTTGCACTTTGCACAAGGCCTTTCTTAAGGGAGAAGGAAAGTCTTTTTGCACTTGGGGGTGCCAAATGTTAGGCACCCCCAAGTGATTTATTGACTTACCTGAAACCCCAGGCCGGTGCTCCTATCAGCAGAAAACTGCACCAGCTGTGGTTATTCCATGAGCACCCCAGATCGATCCTCTTCCGGCTTCTTCTTTCTTCAAATTCAGACGCATGCGAAGTAGAACGAAATAGCCGACTTTTGAGTTAAAGAAGAAAGAGGAAGACGGAAGAGGATTGATCCCTGGTGCTCACTGGGAGAACCCAGGGCCAGTGCAGTTTTCTGCTTATAGGAGCACGGGCACGGGGTTTCAGGTAAGTAAATACAATCACTTGGGGGTGCCTTACATTTGGCACCCCCAAGTGCAAGAACCCTTTCCTTCTCCTTTAAAGTAAACAACCTTTTGTTTTAATTCATATTTTATGCAAATGTATTCTGCCTCCACATTTTAATATATTGTAGAGCTACATTTTTCAGCAATAACAGATTAAACTCTTTTGGGGATAGTATGTACCAGCTTTGCACACTACTATTTTGGCTCATTAAATGTATATAAATTCTATCAAGTTTTCAAGTTGACTAAGGTCACTCAACCTCTGGGGCTTGACCTAAAGTGGCCTACCCTGCCATTCATGTACCAATAAGGTTGTTTTGTACTATTTTCAGTATGTGTATGGTGGCCCAATGATCCTGAATAGTAAGGATATACTGTGGATATTGGTGGCTTTGTCCATCATATAGGTTATAAAAATGCAATCTGCGACACAACATGTCAGCGGATGCATTGTGCATTGGCAAATGGGGACGTGAGGAGAAAACTTGACTTCTACTTCCTTGGCTTTCAGACTGAAAGGAGCAATAGAAAGGTGGGCCTACTGTTTATGGCCCTTTATGCAGTATGCATCCATTTGACCCATGGGCCTATTGATCAGATAATGTATGGCAGTGGCCCCCAACAGATCTGGACTGAGAATGAAATTAGGCCCTGGCATTTTAGGTACACAGAGGCCCAAACAGCCCAAATAGAGGTCCACCAGCCCAATAAATAGAGACTGTCTATGGCCATTTACAGCAGCCCCTCTGGCATTTGCAAGAACCTACAGATTGCCAGTCCGGGCCTGGCCCCCAATCTTTTTTATCCATGAACCACACTCAAAAAAGAGTTGGGGAACAATGCAAGCATGAAAAAGTCCCTGGAGATGCCAAATAGGAATTCAAAATTAAGCACCTGCTTTGAGGCCACTGGGAGTCATGTTGCTCACGAGCCATTGGTTGGGGATCTCTGCTATATGAGCTCAGCATGTGTATGGTCACCATTATTATTTCAGCAAACTAGCCCTGCTAATTCTTTGGTTCCCTTATGATCGTATTATTTTCAAATTCATTTTTTCTAAATCATAATTTGCTCAATTTGTGTCTTTTTTTTTTTATTAATGACCTGCAGAATAAACAGAATCATATTCAAAAGTGAGCCTTTACTCCACAGAGCTTGCAATTTAATTCTGATGCCTGAAGATCAAAGATATAATGTTACCTGCTTTAGGTTATATGGAGCTGATGGAAATTGGAACGGGCTTTCCTACTTTAAAGTCACTCTCTAATCCAATGAAACCACTCCTCTGTTGATAGTGAATTGGCTTCATTAGAACGGAACACACTGAAAGTTGATCTGACTGACAGGGGGTAACAGTAGACGATCAATGTCATTTCCTTTGTGTTCAGCTGAGAACTTGCTTCATATGAGGGTACCTGACATTTTAGCAACAGTGGCCAAAACACAGATGCAGATCTGCCCATGTTAGTCACCAGTTGCTGTGTTGATTTCCATTACAGTTATTCTGTTTGGTATATTAGTCAGATCTCCACTGTATCCATTTCACAAAATATAGCCATGCGAATGGAACTGTCTGCCAGCAAAGTCTTCTCAGTGTACATCTGCCATGATGGGTGGCGGAGAAGTATTGGCACCCCAGGAGGAGAACGTGTGAATGATTCATGAAGAAGAATTTTGGCTTCATAAAGGCACACAGGACAGTGGATCAGAAAAACATGATAGTTATTTAAGGATTCATTACCTAATTATGTTAAATTCTTTTGGCATCACTTTTGAGCTGACAGTCTTGATTTTCAGGAACAGAAAGTTGCGGAGTGGAAATTGCCATTCCTGACTCCAAGGGGGAAATTCACTAAAGGGCAAATTTTCGCCTTGGAAGGCTTTGCTGCACTTCGTGCGACTTTGTCAGATGTTAATTCGCAGCACATACACTAATTCATCAAAATGCAAAGTTACGTCTCAGCAGACGAACGCTGGCGAAGTCAGTGCAAGTATTCCTTAGCAAACTTTCGCCAGCTTTCATTTCTGCCTAGTGAAACTTTGTTAATACATTACGCTTAGGTCAATTTGAATAGGGCGGGTACATCTAGGACACATAGATGTCTTTATTAGCGATGTTGCTGCAAATGTTTGAAGTGGCCTCTTATTATTACAAATGTCCACGGAAGCAAAATAAAGACAAAAGAGATCCTCTATTGTCCTAGACATTAACCCACCTTAAAACAAATGTGGCATGACCTTCAAATGGTTAAAAAGAAATTATTAAACAAAAATATTTAAGTTACAGCTTTTAAATCCCTCTTTAAAATATGAAAAAATACCAGCGTTTTTTTCTCTTTTTTATGACTTTTCAGCATACAGGATAGGATGTCACTGACATAAGATTGAGGAGGATGTAGCTTCGTCTTATCAGTTTGCAGGTATAACTCTGGCGAAAAGGAAAAAAAATCACACTTTAGTGAATTTGCGGAGTAACGATCGTTCATCTGAGCTAAAATTCGCCTGACGAAAGGGTGTAAAACTTTGTTAGCGAAGAACTCTTTCGGTAGTGAATTGTCCTCTATGACTGTTAGTGAATTAGCGATGTCCCTGCGGATGGTATTTCTGGCGCATATTCGATAGCGACGGCCACTTCACCCTTTAGTAAATTTGCTCTAAAAATGGCAGTCGAACCAGTCCCTGGATCAGCTTGTGTTATCAGCTATCTTCCATAACCCTGTATTCCCTCACTTGCTAAAAAGACATCCAAACCCAGTCTGCCATGATTAACTTAAACACCCTCTAACCATTTTGGGATTACCTCCCTCACACAACATTTTGAGGCATGGTCCCAAAGACGAATAAAAGAAACATAGAAAAACATAATAATGGACACATGTCTGATATTAGTCATAACTTTATTGGTATATGCACAGTAACATAAATACTTCTTTTTTTTTTTAAAGAAAGCAAACTTTGTCTGCCACACTTTGCCCAGATGGCCTTTCCCGAAATCCTGGCCTATGTAGCCCAATGTCCCTTGTAAATTGTGTGCACATGTATATAAGCACACATAAGTTACTATACAATCGCATAGGATACACATGGAAAGATATGAATTCAGTTGATGCTCAAACCACATATTTTAAAAAGGACATTTTTGTACACAGGGTTTCCAAGTGGAAATGCTGACAGAGGCAATGTAAGATCATATTCAGTTTGCAAAATAGGTTAAGTGATAGATAGAGGGATATTGTGAGACAATTGGCAGTTGGTTTAAATATTTTATTATTTGTGGTTTTTGAGTTATTTACAGTAGTTTTTAATTCAGCAGCTCTCCAGACTGGAATATGAAGAGGATGAATAGATAGTTGCGTAATAAAAAATAGCAATAATTACAAATTTATAGCCTTATAGAACATTTGTTTTTAGATGGGGTCAGTGACCCCCATTTGAAAGCTGAAAAGAGTCAGAAGAACCACAGCATCTCTGTTGGAGTTGTGCTACCAAGACTATTAAAACATGAAGGACAACAGCCAAAACCAATTGGCTGAACTTGAGAGGAAGTGTGGAAGTCCCACTTAGGTGTAATAATAATAAAATCTTATTACAATGTACTATCCCAATGGATGCCTTACCCTATGTTTTAAGTATGATGTATCAATTGACTTAAGACACTAACACCTGTTAAAGACTGTATGTGTGTGTGTCAGGAGCGCCCAATGGCGATCCCGTCATAGGTGGCATCCAATACAAGATGGCGCGAAAATTTAAAATATAAGGACTTCCAGGTCAGGAGTTCAATGGCAGATTATAGAAATTGCTGAATTGTGTTCCTGGGTTTCCTTAATTCCTAAATGACTTTTTTCCTGGATTCCTGACTCTCTGCTAGACCCTGATTCTGATTCTTGCTGCCTGCCTTATTGAACTCTTGCCTGAATTTGACTACATTTACACCTGACCCCTTTGGATACTGTGAACTTGGACTTCCTCCTTGGTCCGGACTTCTCCACTAGGAGCCGATAGGCCACAACAGTGTGTACTTGACATTGACATTGACTTAATACATTTTAAATGAATAAAAAAATGTTCATTTTAGTCATTGTGTCCTCTGATTTATAAAGAGTATTCAGAGCTTAATCATATGACCTGGTGCAAAAGTGCCAGGGGCAGCAACAATTTCTTACCATGACTCATGGCAAAAGACTGATTAAGGACACTGTCAGTAAAATGATATTCATTTGTGCTGTTTTTAGAAATTTAGCACTTTGTCTGCTGTTAGTGAATGAGACCTGAACTGATATACTGGCTGTTTTGACTACTAAAATAATGAAAGTGATATATTCATATTGCTCTACATTATATTGAAGGTATGGGATCCGTTATCCGGAAACCCGTTATCCAGAAAGCTCAGAATTACTGAGGCCGTCTCGTATAGACTTCATTTTATCCAAATAACCCAAATTTAAAAAAATTATTTCCTTTTTCTCTGTAATAATAAAACAGCACCTTGTACTTGCTCTAAACTAAGGTATAACTAGTCCTCACTGAAAGCAAAACCAGCCTATTGGGTTTATTTAATGTTTAAAGGATTTTTTAGTAGACGTAAGGTATAAAGATCCAAATTACAGAAAGATCTATTATCTGGAAGACCCCTGGTCCCAAGTCTGGATAACAGAATGACAGGTCCCATACCTGTATTTTTATAATATAAAATAAATTATGAATTTAAGTAACATGGTAGGTCCATCTTCGTATGACCTCGCAGGATCTACCAGATGCAGAGTATGTCATTCCCCACAATTCCATGGGGACCGCTGTATTTCCTTGGAGGCAACAGGTGAGTGCAACTAAAGGTGGATATATATAGATATAGAAAAAGGATATAAAAAGTGCAAAGGTTAGTTGAATATTGATACACTTGATCCACAAGAGCTTATTTGCAAATGCAAGTGAGAAGCAGTACAACATATTTTTTACCTACTATACCTGGTGCCCACAAAACAGCCTTGCACACAATTGACTAATTCAGTTGCACATTTGCATTCACTTCGGTAAATTGCAAGCAAGTTGTGTTCTCATTTTGCTTTCATCAGTGGAGGTGGGAATTGCATGGAGTTCAGTTATATGTATAGGGGCAAAAAACAAAGGAAGCACCAAAAGTAATACTCCTGAAGTCAGGGGTTTAATTCCAAGGCTTCCTTGCATCTGTGCACCCTGTACTTTGTACCTTATTCAGATACACACAAAGGGAACCCTGAAAGTAATACCTCCTCAAGTCAGGTGTTAATTCCAAGGTTTCCATGCATCTGTGCACCCCATACCATACTTTGTATTTTGCACCTTATTCAGGTAGACACAAAGGGAACCCTAAAAACAATACCGCTTTAAGTCAGTTCAGGCCCGGATTTGTGGAAAGACCACCTAGGCCCAGGCCTAGGGCGGCAGGATTTTAGGGGGCGGCATGCTGTCCAACCACACCCACATTGGTTCAAAAACACTTGAGATGCGCAGGAGAAACAATCGTTTTTTAAATTTCCTGTGCACCAATCCAAATTGCTCCGGTCCAGATGATGAAAATTTGCACGAATAAAGGGGAGGGGACAGGGGCGACAAATCGAATGGCAGTGGGCCTAGGGGCATCCACTATGTAAATCTGGCCCTGCAGGTGTTAATTCCAAAGTTTCCTTGCATCTATGCACCCCATACTTTGTACCTTGCACCTTATTCAGGTAGACACAAAGGGAACCCTGAAATTAATACTTCCTCAAGTCAAGTGTTAATTCCAAGGTTTCCTTGCATCTGTGCACCCCATACTTTGTACCATGCACCTTATTCTGAAAGTGAGAAGCAACCAGTGTTTTGGAACAAGGTGCAAGTATAGAGAGAAATATGCATGCAATTTTACACTGTGCACTTGGCTTGTGATGAGTGTCATAGCATGGCAAACTGAAGAAACATTTACATTTAACCAGCAGAAATGCATTAAAGCACAGAGAGAATGTGTAGACTGAAAGATCTTTACGAGGACAGATGTCTCCTTCCTAGCGTGTCTTATAAAAGATGACACTCTATGTAATAATAGATTGTTCTCCCTGTCTGCGGCTAATGAACTGTAAAAAGGTAAAGTGCTGTGTATAAGTAGTGGTATAAACTGTAAATAAAGATGTGCTTACATACATGTTATACTATGTGTACTAATAGGAGTTTTTTCAATAATGGCTCATGGTAATACTCTGATTAAACCCAATAGCTCATTGCACTACTTTACTACAGAACTATATAAAACTATAACACAAAGAACTGTTCTACTGTTGAACCCAATGTCGTGTGTTGAGCCCAATTTAGTTTAAAAAGCTAGCTTTATGATGTATAATTGTGTATAACAAAGCTTTGTATCATAGTATACAAGGCGACCTTATAATCTATAATTCTGTATAATGAAGCTTTGTGCAAGAGAAATCATGGGAACTAACAACTTGATGATTTAAAGGGCATGTAAAGGCAAAAAAATAAAATCCAATTTTTACTTTCTTTAATGAAAAAGAAACCTATCTCCAATATACTTTAATTAAAAAATGTGTACCGTTTTTATAAGAAACATGACTGTATGCAGTGAAATTCTCCCTTCATTTACTGCTGTGGATAGGAATTGTCAGATGGTCCCTAACTACTGAGCAGGGAAACAATCATACTTATGAACAGCAGGTGGAGCCCCCGCCTTACTTCCCAGCCATGCAGAACTCAAGCAACTTTGTTTATGACGATCCCTAAGCAGCCCAGACCACACTGAGCATGTGCACAGTCTTAGTCTTGCAAAGATGTTAACAAAGTTACAAGATGGTGACCCCCTGTAGCCAACTTTGAAAGCACAAATCATTTGTTTGATTAGGCTTGTGGTGAAGTAAGTTCATGTTTATATTTAGTATACAAAATACAGGATTTCTAGCCTTATTCTATTTTAGACTTTACATGCCCTTTAATACTTGTTCTTTATTCTGGAAAGTCTTAAATGTATTATCTAATATGCTTATGATTTCTGAAGCCCTTATCCGACTCTTCTTTGTTATAGATAGGGGCACAATATGCTATTCAGCTACCAGCTAGCTCAGATAAAATCTCTGTTTTGGATGTGCTTGTTGGGAGTCTGGCCTGATCCTGATGAGCGCATGGGAAGCAAGATCTGTTATTAACCAAATCATTATGAGTTATTGACTACACCACTAAATGAGCTTATTATGTGTTATTGACTAAGCCTCTCAATGAGCTTACTGTTTGAAAGCATACATAAACTGGGGGTCACCATGTGGTCAGTTGAGATCTCGCTTGTGGGGTTAACGCGTGCAGCCACAGGACCTTCCTTGCTCCGTTTGAGTGACTTGATCTGCGGGCTGTTAGTGATCTACCAGCATTGGTTGCAGATTACAGGTGCTATGCTCTTTTCTCATTTGGTAAAGTATATCTTCTTCATCTATTGTTTGTAATATGTATGTAATAAAACCTTTGCTTATATGTAGCTGGTTTGTTTGAATTACTTCCGAGAGACTTATAGAACCACAATTAAAACACTATGGTGCAAATTCACTAAGCGCCAAAGCGCCGAACACTAGCGTTAATTCGCTAGCGTCTGGCATTTTTCGTTACTGCGCAAATTCACTAACGAATGCTGGCGTCGTTTCGCTAGTGTTACTTCGCACCCTTACGCCAGGCTAATTTTCGCTAGCGACGTAACTACGCAAATTCACTAACTTGCGCAGTGTACTGAACGCTACCTTTTACGCTAGACTTCCTTCGCTACCTCAGACCTGGCGAAGCGCAATAGAGTAGATAGGGATTGTTTCAAAAAAAGTCAAATTTTTTTCTAAGTCCCAAAAAACGCTGGCGTGTTTTCTACA
This sequence comes from Xenopus petersii, assembly GCA_038501925.1. Lineage (NCBI taxonomy): Eukaryota > Metazoa > Chordata > Amphibia > Anura > Pipidae > Xenopus > Xenopus petersii. Next base: position 27,831,637 of record CM076688.1, read on the forward strand.
TGATGGGTGATAGGCTGAAAAAGATCGAAAATATTTTTGGGGCTCCCCTCCTTCCCCCCTACATTTCCTGACTCATGGCAACTTACCTAGACAATGGGCACATCTGTAGGGCAAAATAAAATTTTTATTTGCTGATTTGAAGGTTTTCTAGGCATTTGAAGTGGTGATACGTGTTCCTCCATTGAAATTTGAATTTCGCGCCATATGCAAATGAACCATCGCTAGCGAAACTTCGCTTTGCTTGGCGAATTAACGCTAGCGCAACTTCGAAAACTTACACTACCCCTGTGCGCAACTTCGGATTTTAGTGAATTTGCGGAGCGCTGGCGAAAATACGCCTGGCGAAGTGTGGCGAAGTGCGGTGAAGTGCGGCGAAGTTGCTCCTGGCGCAACTTCGCATCTTAGTGAATTTGCCCCTATGTTAGCAAATATAGCTTTTTATATTTAATTGAAGCATGCAAGCAGAAAGACATAGATAATTACAATATAAACTGTAAGCTAGTCTCTACTTAGTTACAGAGGTTAATATAGAAAATTGAGTTATAAAAAGTGACGAGCCACGTGGCAAGCTGAGTTTCTGGTGAACATTCTGAGAAGTCAACTCAAAGATAAAAGGAGTAGAATTTGCTGTATAAATGGCTATCTTTAAGGCATGTGATAATGGCAGATCATGTATCTTGGAATCCTATCTAGCAAAGGTAGGATCCACAGTTAATAAAATAAAGGAATGGCTTCAGCATTGTCAAACTCACCAGAGTAAATTACATTAAAAGGTTAAATTAGATCAAAGGTTTAATCCACAGTATAGGGAATGTGACCTGAAGCATAGAGTTATAAAGGTGGTAAATTTGGCAACTGACGCTATTTCTTCAAATGTATTTTTTTAGCTGTGGATCCTACAGTTGCTAGATATTTATGGTGGCTCTGTGATCTTGCAACACTGGGGTCCTGAGTTTGATTCCGGCTCTTGCAGATAGTGTGTATGTTCTTCCTGTGTCTGCATAAGTTTCCTGTGGGCACTCCAGTTTCCTTTCACAGTCCGAAAACGTGCAGGCAGGGTAATCGCCTGCTGGTGAAATTGACTCTGAATGTTATAGAACCATAGACTGTAAGCTTCACTGGGACAGGGACTATAATGTGTTGTGTAAATGTGCTTGTGTTATATAAATACTTGATAATAATTGCAAACGTATTCAAGATACCTGATCGGCCATTATCACAATCTCCTAGAGGAGAAATCAAGTAAAATTATGGATCTTGCCCTGAAAAATAGAAAGTTTGGGGGAAATATTGATTTACAGAATTTATGGTAGGTACCTGGAATAAATTTTCTTCTGGCAATTTATTCCAGGTACCTAACATAAATTCTGTAAATCAATATCCAAGATCAATTGCCAGAAGAAATAACCATTGTGGTGTTATTCAAGAATATTCAATACATTGGACCAGATTCAATTAGTTGAGAACAAGGTTTATGATGTGAAAAGTCATGGACAAGTTTCAATTTGAGATGCAATTCAATTCAGAAATAGTTATCTCATGGTTTATCACATGAAAACTCTATTGAAGTCTATGGAAAAAAATGGATTTGAATTTGGAGAAAAGTTTTTTCTCTCTCCTGGCCCACTGTGTGAACAAACAATTAACATTGATATTCTGATCCTACCCAGAGTGCTGAACATGAAGTTTTTAAATAGAACAGGCATACAATAGTTTGTGGACGCACAATATAAAAGATCAGCAGGAACACTGATGATGGCTTTTTGAAAGAAAAAACTTTTTTGATGTTGAGTCGTTTCTTGCTATTGGAGTGACCAATATTGAATAACTTAACAAAAGAAAATGCAACTGACAATGGTTTCACGTGAAAGTGTTTTTGAAAGTATACGGCAGCTTCTACAGGTCACAACACAAATTGTCCTCGTGTACAAAGTATATGCTGATTATATAAGCTGTTTAAGGAAGCTTGAATGTTTGAAATTCAATTCCTTGGCCAAAAGTGATGCTGGTCCTTGCAGGGATATAGGTTACAAAAGAGTAAAAGACCTGAATTTCAGAATGAAGTCAATGTCACTGTATATTGAAGCAAGTGGGAATCTAAAGTTACTTTCATTATTTATTCATAAAAGACGCTCCTCATCTGAAACACATCTTCCCTTCTGCAACAATTAGGGTAAATGAACAAAACAGGCCGACACACTGACATGTCAGAGCAATAAAATATATTTTGCATCATCCTTTGCGTCAGTACAGCAAACATGTAAAAAGGCATAAGTGTTATTTAAAAGCAAAATATACCTTCTTTATCATCATCATCCATTATTTATATAGTGTAATTTGGTTATGACTATGTACAGAATTTTTTCTCTACTTGACTTTTTCCATTTATATAGGAAGGTGCCTTGGCCACTAGTTGGTAATCCTTTTTACAATCTACAATCTTACATGTATGAATTGGGGTAGTTTAATGCATTTGTGAGTATTTGCAGGGAACCTTAAAGTTTTAATTTTATCCTACTGCTCCGGAAGACCTAGGTCAGTAACCTATGCTCTATGGGAGGGAAGGATTCCCTGTTGACCCAAGGAAAGTTCCTGTTTTCTATTGTATTAAAGGGAACGGTTCTTGTCCTGAGTCTCTTTCTGGACTCCATCATAGTTGGAGGTGGGTCTGCCAGAAGGGCTGAGGTGGAGGTAGGCATCATTATAGCAGACCAAGCCCTAAAAGGTGGCCATACGCCTAGAGATCCGCTCTTTTTGTTGATTTCGACAAACGAGCGGATCTCTCCCCAATATGCCCACATTGAGGTGGGCGTTATTGGACTGATTCGATCATTGGGCCCTATGGCCCAACAATCGGATCATAATGCTGCCAATACAGGCAGTCGGATCACGGGACCGCACCTATGAACAGATGCAATGGCGATCCGACGGGATTTTTAATCCTGTCCGATCGATATCTGGCAGACTTTCGGCCAGATATCGAAGACAAATGGGCCGGTAAGCTGCCGACTTGGTCTGTCAGCAGCTTTTATCAGCCCGTGTATGACCAGCTTAAGTGAAGCTGATGTACAGGGACCCTGGGAACAAGGGATAGGTAGTGAAAAACTAACATTTTGTCATATTACATCCCTAATTTATTTGAAATAAAAAATATCAACTCTGGGCTCTGTAGTTCTAATTCTAATTTTTTTCAGGTGTCAAAGTATACATTGGAAAATATGTAATTTCTAGTTACTGTCATTCAGGTGAGTACTTTGAGGTGTCCATTATTTCAAATTATATGATTTTAAGAGTATAATACAGATTTTTTTTGTAAGAAGTCAGGACCTGAAAAGTGCACATACTAGCTCTTGTCACTTGTTTTGGGGCTTTATAGAAATGCAGCTCTTAAAGTGCCTGATACAACCTCATGTGCCATTACCCTAAAGCAGCACGTTGAATGAATTAAAGACTCTAAATTTGGACTGTTGGCACACCTACCCATAGTAGGTAACAGAAGTCAAGATGAGAGAAGATAAGTCTATCACTCAACAGTTTTGAGAAGGAAAAAGCTGGGTTCATTTCAGCAATAGTACAGCACAGTAAGTGGGAACAAGCAGCTGTATAAGTAGGTATGGGATCCAATATCTGGAAACCTGTTATCCAGAAAGCACCAAATTATGGAAAAGCCATCTCCCATAGACTCCATTTTATTCAAATAATCCAATTTTTTAAATTATTTCCCTTTTCTTTGTAATAATAAAACAGTGCCTTGTACTTTATTCAAGATATAATTAATCCTTATTGGAAGCCAAATCAGCCTACTGGTTTATCTATGTTTACATAATCAGTACAATTTAGGCACGAAGATCCAAATTATGGAAAGATCCATTATGCAGAAAACCCCAGGTCTCGAGTATTCTGGATAACAGGTCCCATACCTGTAATGGGAAAGTAGAAAAGAAAAAGAAAAAAAAAGCTGTTAAATTACAATGGTTTTGTAACCATAAGGAAAAATAGTGTTTATTGTGGGTGATTTGGGAATTATAATGAATGGTTCAGTCTTTAAAGGGATACTGTCATGGGAAAAAAAACGTTTTCAAAATGAATCAGTTAATACTGCTGCTCCAGCAGAATTCTGCACTGAAATCCATTTCTCAAAAGAGCAAACAGATTTTTTTTATATTAAATTTTGAAATCTGACATGGGGCTAGACATTTTGTCAATTTCCCAGCTGCCCTAAGTCATGTGACTTGTGCTCTGATAAACTTCAATCACTCTTTACTGCTGTACTGCAAGTTGGAGTGATATCACCCCCCTCCCTTTCCCCCCCAGCAGCCAAACAAAAGAACAATGGTAACCAGATAGCAGCTCTCTAACACAAGATAACAGCTGCCTGGTAGATCTAGAACAACAATCAATAGTAAAAACCCATGTCCCACTGAGACACATTCAGTTACATTGAGAAGGAAAAACAGCAGATGCCAGAAAGCATTTCTCTCCTAAAGTGCAGGCACAAGTCACATGACCCGGGGCAGCTGGGAAATTGACAAAATGTCTAGCCCCATGTCAGATTTCAAAATTGAATATAAAAAAATCTGTTTGCTCTTTTGAGAAATGGATTTCAGTGCAGCATTCTGCTAGAGCAGCACTATTAACTGATATATTTTGAAAAAAACATGTTTTCCCATGACAGTATCCCTTTAATGTTTTCATTGCCATTCAGGCTGAACTGTCATAAGACAGTTAGAAACCTTTGTCTGAGCCAAGTGTCAAAGTCAGGTGTGGAGAGATAGACCCGGGTGACATCTGCATAAGCATCAACAATAGCTGTGCTCAAATAAATGTGTTTTATTAATCTCTCTTGTAAGAATATACACTTCAAATAAGATTCCTTTACATTCAGAAGTCCACTATGCTTGCAATCTAGAATAATAGATGTTACTGCCGAAGACCCTTTGATGTTGAATTGTCACTTGGAAGCAAAAAAGTGCCGCTATACATTCATTATGGTTGCTAGTCCAGTGGAAATAGGGTTTTGTTTATATCCTCAAACACTAGTGATACTATTTCCCCGTAACAGCCCCTTGCACCAGTATGAGTGTTCAACCTGCTTTGCTGAGTGCAACAGAATGTGCAAAGGGCATGGATATAAATGAGCCTTGAATTTAATACCAGGTTTTAGAATTCGTTATATCCAGGGTTTTATAAACATTATAGGGCTCGTTTAGGACAGGGGGCAAGAAAGTGCATAAAACAGGTGCAAAGTACCATCATTTCACTTGTGATTTGTTGTGCTCATTGCTCAATTTCACAGCTCTTTCTTATACGGTACAAAACACTAATGTGCCTACTAAGAAACGCATTATGTGCCAGTTGTGGTCAGTTAGAAATAAGCTGTATATCTACAGAAAAACAAGATTTAGGCGGAACTTCAAGAATCTAAGTAATTTGGGAAAATGACTTGAAGTGGTTTTGGGAAATACAATACTTCTTTGACCTTACCACCAGTCTGTGCTGCAGTTAACTTTAAGGGTGACCCTGTTGAACCTGACTTAATAGGTGCTAATTGATTCCCTACGCAGTATTTATGGGTAGAAGGAGTACGTTTCAGCAGGGTCATGCAGGGTTAACAACTCCATTTTTTTTTCTTCAATAAACATTTTAACATAACATGACCAGCTACCATTTCAGCTACCAATCCAGCCCTTTATAGGTTATATGGCAGGCTACAAAATACGGCAGCAGCTGTTGTTTCATGGAGAAGAGAGCTGGTTCTTCAGTCATACTGGTGACGGGCACGGGCAACCTGAAGTTATTTTAAATTTTTACAAGACAATAAACATAATAGCGTCTTCTCCATTAATTTTGTACCATCTAAATATCCTTGCTCCCAGTTGCTCAAGCCAGAAATTATCCAAATCAATATGATCAAACCTGATCATTTTCCATTAACTATGCATTGTGCTGAATGCAGCTTCCTCTCGAGGGTGCAAAGAAGCAGGAGACAAGGGGGCAGATTAATGGTGTCTGCTAGGAGGGATTTTTCTCCAGCAACCACATGGAAAGGCTGAACTCCACGGGGCAGCTTGTTCCAATCCAACAAGCGGATGCGACTAAACGGATGTATAAACGGAATATAATGTAAGTAATAGGAATGTCGGACCTACAAGCTGCGTGCATCTGACACGACTGTCGGATGAAGACGCAACCTGCGGCATTCGCATCTGACAGTCATGTCTGATGCACGTAGCTTGTAGGTCCGTCATTCCTATTATTTACATTATATTCAGAGCATCCGCCTCGTCGCATCTTCTTCCTCTCATCACGTCGGATAGGAACAAGTGGACTTCAGCCCTTATTGGTGAAAAGTTTGCTGCTGGCAAAACTGTGAATTTTATTGAAGTTGTGTATTTTTATACAAAGAAATAAACAGGAGTTACACATTATCAACAGCAAAACATTGCCGCAATTGTCATTAGACACCTGTGAGGAGGTGGGGAGTAAAGATATTGTGGAAGTTGCTAAGTAAGGTAGGATGTACAGAGTGTAAATAGAGCAAAACATAGAAGGACAAATAACTGATAATGAACAGTTATAAAAATATCAACTTTTTAGGCATATTTCCAGTTAGATTTTACTTAAAAAGGAAAGCTCATGTATTGATAACTGTGGCATCAAGCCCCTTGTTGTCCCTCTTGGGCACATTACAAATTGTGTATTGCGCAGTGCAAGGATGAACAAAGTTTTACACAGTCTAAAGTAGTTCACTTAGTCCAGTTAAAATACCTATATGTTATTCCAATTGTTCCTAGCCAGCATCTCTTGATGGTGATACTGTGCACTATAATTCAACATCTGAAGGGCAACAGACTGCCTAATAATATAGCCATCTTGGGGGCAGATTTACCAAAAGGCGAATTGTCATCAGTGACCGATTTGCACACTTCGCACCACTTCAGCAGGCGCAAATATGTTACCACTAGAGATGGCGCGAACTGTTCGCCGGCGAACTTGTTCGCGCGAACATCGGGTGTTCGCGCTCGCCGGAAGTTCGCGAACGTCGCGCGACGTTCGCCATTTTGGGTTCGCCATTGTTGGCGCTTTTTTTTGCCCTCTCACCCCAGACCAGCAGGTACATGGCAGCCAATCAGGAAGCTCTCCCCTGGACCACTCCCCTTCCCTATAAAAACCGAAGCCCTGCAGCTTTTTTTCACTCTGCCTGTGTGTGCTGAAGAGATAGTGTAGGGAGAGAGCTGCTGCCTGTTAGTGATTTCAGGGACAGTTGAAAGTTTGCTGGCTAGTAATCGTTTTGATACTGCTCTGTTATTGGAGGGACAGAAGTCTGCAGGGGTTTGAGGGACATTTAAGCTTAGGTAGCTTTGCTGGCTAGTAATCTACCTTCTACTGCAGTGCTCTGTATGTAGCTGCAGTGGGCAGCTGTCCTGCTTCTGATCTCATCTGCTGACTGCTGCAATAGCAATAGTCCTTGTAAGGACTGCTTTTATTTATTTTTTTGTTGTTTTACTACTACTACTACTACTACTACTACTACTATAAGAGCCCAGTGCTATTAGTCTAGCAGTGTTGGGGAGTGGGACTGGTGTGCTAATCTGCTGCTCCTAGTAGTTCAGCAGCACCAACTTTAATTTTTTTTTTTTTAATATTCATTCTTTTTTTATTTAACTTTTTTTTATTTTACTACCGCTGTAGTAGTGTATAAGTTGACCTTTTAGGCATTATTTGCCCTGTAGGCATTTTTTGCCCAGTGTGTTATTCAACCAACTGCTATCTAGCTGTGTGACCGTGTTCACATTCTGTCTAAATATCCATAATATTACCGTCTCCAGAAAAAACACCGGAGTGACTTTTTTCAAGCAGCCATAATAAATTTTACGTAATCCGTATCCATCGCTGTAGTAGTGTATAAGTTGACCTTTTAGGCATTATTTGCCCTGTAGGCATTTTTTGCCCAGTGTGTTATTCAACCAACTGCTATCTAGCTGTGTGCCCGTGTTCACATTCTGTCTAAATATCCATAATATTACCGTCTCCAGAAAAAACACCGGAGTGACTTTTTTTCAAGCAGCATTCTTATATTTTACGTAATCCGTATCCACCGCTGTGTATACGTTGACCTTGTAGGCATTATTTGCCCTGTAGGCATTTTTTGCCCAGTGTGTTATTCAACCAACTGCTATCTAGCTGTGTGCCCGTGTTCACATTCTGTCTAAATATCCATAATATTACCGTCTCCAGAAAAAACACCGGAGTGACTTTTTTTCAAGCAGCATTCTTATATTTTACGTAATCCGTATCCACCGCTGTGTATACGTTGACCTTGTAGGCATTATTTGCCCTGTAGGCATTTTTTGCCCAGTGTGTTATTCAACCAACTGCTATCTAGCTGTGTGACCGTGTTCACATTCTGTCTAAATATCCATAATATTATCGTCTCCAGAAAAAACACCGGAGTGACTTTTTTCAAGCAGCCATAATAAATTTTACGTAATCCGTATCCATCGCTGTAGTAGTGTATAAGTTGACCTTTTAGGCATTATTTGCCCTGTAGGCATTTTTTGCCCAGTGTGTTATTCAACCAACTGCTATCTAGCTGTGTGCCCGTGTTCACATTCTGTCTAAATATCCATAATATTACCGTCTCCAGAAAAAACACCGGAGTGACTTTTTTTCAAGCAGCATTCTTATATTTTACGTAATCCGTATCCACCGCTGTGTATACGTTGACCTTGTAGGCATTATTTGCCCTGTAGGCATTTTTTGCCCAGTGTGTTATTCAACCAACTGCTATCTAGCTGTGTGCCCGTGTTCACATTCTGTCTAAATATCCATAATATTACCGTCTCCAGAAAAAACACCGGAGTGACTTTTTTTCAAGCAGCATTCTTACATTTTACGTAATCCGTATCCACCGCTGTGTATACGTTGACCTTGTAGGCATTATTTGCACAGTGTTTTCTTCAAACCGCCATCTAGCTGTGTGAGCTTGTTCACATTTTGTCTAAATATTGATAATATTATCGTCTCTAGAAAAACCACTTGAGTTACTTTTTTTCAAGCAGCATTCATATATTTTACGTAATCCGTATCCACCGCTGTAGTAGTGTATACGTTGATCTTGTAGGCATTATTTGCACACTGTTTTCTTCAAACTGCCATCTAGCTGTGTGTATTATCGTTTCCAGAAAAACCAACTGAGTTTTTGTTGTTGTTGTTTTTTTAAAAATAATGCCAGGCAAAGGCAGGCCGCCACGCAGAGGCCGTGCTAGGGGCCGTGCTGCTATGCAATCCTGTGGCCCTAGCAAATTGCCCAGTTTTAAAAAGCCAATGACCCTGAACTCCCAAAATGCTGAAGAGGTAGTTGACTGGCTTACACAGCACACCCCATCCTCTACCGTTTCTAACTTTACCACAACATCCTCCTCATCCTCCACTGCTATGGCCACCCCACGTAACACTTCCTCCACCACCGGTGCCCCTTCTTCACTGGAGTCAGAGGAGTTATTTTCCCATGAGTTTCTTGAACTGAGTAATGCGCAACCATTATTGGCAGAAGAAGATGAAGGAGATGAGGACGTTACACCAGATTTAATTCTGGCAGAGAACACGACAGAGATGGACATAATGATGAGTGATGAGGAGGAGGTCCCCGCTGCTGCTTCCTTCTGTGATGTGTCAGAAGAAATTGATGCATCTGAGGAGAATGATGATGAGGAGATTGATGTTTTGTGGGTGCCTAGTAGAAGAGAGCAAGAGGAGGGTAGTTCAGATGGAGAGACGGAGAGTCAGAGAGGCAGTAGGAGAATAAGACTTAGAAGAAGCAGGGAGGACAGCCCGCAGGGATCAGTAGGGCAACAACATGTATCGGCACCTGTGTTCAGCCAGCCAACGCACCCGCCATTGCCGCCAATGCCGCCAACTTCTACTGTTACCGCCAGATCGCACACTTCCAAAAAGTCAGCAGTGTGGGATTTTTTTAATGTGTGTGCCTCTGACAAAAGCATTGTAATTTGACAGCTGGCTTGTCTGCACTCTTAGCCCGCCAGCTTTTACCATACCAGCTGGTGGACTCTGAGGCCTTCCGCAAATTTGTAGCAATTGGGACACCGCAGTGGAAGGTACCCAGCCGCAATTTTTTTTCTAAAAAGGGAATACCACACCTGTACCAACATGTGCAGAGCCAAGTTACCGCATCTCTGTCACTTAGTGTTGGGCCAAAGGTCCATATGACTACTGACGCATGGTCCTCCAAGCATGGTCAGGGCAGGTATGTCACCTACACTGCCCACTGGGTGAACTTGGTAATGGCTGGGAATGGGAAGCAGGGAATGGGTAGCTCAACAACAACAACAACAGTGGAGTTGGTGTCACCGCCACGGATTGCACGCGGTTCTGCCACCACCTCTACTCCTCCATCGCTCTCTACCTCGTCTTCTTCCTCTTCTTCTTCTTACTCTGCTGCTGGGTCCTCCTTCTCCTCCTCCACACCTGTGCACCCCCAGCTCCCCCTAGGCTATTCGACGTGCCAGGTACGCCGTTGTCACGCTGTCTTGGGGATGACGTGCCTGGAAAGCAAAAACCATACCGGATCTGTACTCCTGTCATCTCTGCAGTCACAGGCCGATCGGTGGCTGACCCCACACCAACTGCAGATCGGAAAAGTGGTGTGTGACAATGGAAGCAATCTGTTGGCAGCGTTGAGACTGGGAAATTTAACACATGTGCCCTGCATGGCACATGTGTTAAATTTAATAGTCCAACGTTTTGTCTCCAAGTACCCAGGATTCCAGGACGTTCTCACCCAGTCCAGAAAGGTGTCGGCCCATTTCAGACGTTCCTACACAGCCATGGCACGCCTTGCTGACATTCAGCAGCGCTACAACATGCCAGTCAGGCGTTTGATTTCTGACAGCCAGACTCGCTGGAATTCAACGCTCCTTATGTTGGAACGTCTGCTGCAACAACAAAGGGCCGTCAATGAGTACCTTTTTGAACTGGGTGGTAGGACTGGATCTGCAGAGCTGGGGATTTTTTTCCCCCGTTACTGGGTGCTTATGCGCGATGCCTGCAGGCTCATGCGACCTTTTGAAGAGGTGACAAATATGGTCAGTCGCACCGAAGGCACCATCAGCGACCTAATACCCTTCGCTTTCTTCCTGGAGCGTGCCGTGCGACGAGTGACAGATGAGGCTGTAGACCAGCGTGACGAGGAGCTGGAAGCGCACGATTTCTGGTCGGAATCACCAGAACGAACCCAGGCACCTGCTGCAACGCAGGGAGAGGTGCCAGAAGTGGAGTCAGAGGAGGAAGGTGGCTTTGTGGAGGAGGAGGACCAACAGGAGCAGGCTTCCCAGGGGGCTAGTGGTGACCTTTTGGGGACCCCTGGTCTTGTACGTGGCTGGGGGGAGGAGACCGTGGATGATGCAGTCCTTGATAATGAGGAAGCGGAGATGGATAGCTCTGCATCCAACCTTGTGAGAATGGGGTCTTTCATGCTGTCATGCCTGTTGAAGGACCCCCGTATCAAGAGGCTTAAGGAGAAGGACCTGTACTGGGTCGCAACGCTACTAGACCCTCGGTACAAGCATAAAGTGGCAGAAATGTTACCAACATACCACAAGTCCGAAAAGATGCGGCATTTACAAACCAGCCTGCAAAACATGTTGTACAATGCTTTTAAGGGTGATGTCACTTCAGGAACTCATCAACATTCCAGGGGCAGAGGTGCCAGTAATCCTGCCACGAGCACACCTGCAAGGACAAAGCCCTTTGGCCGGTCTGTAACATCAGACATGCAAATGTTTTTCTGTCCAAGGCAGCGCCACAACCCTTCTGGATCCACCCTCAAAGAACGCCTCGACCGGCAGGTAGCGGACTACCTGGCATTAACTGCAGATATCGACACTCTGAGGAGCGATGAACCCCTGGACTACTGGGTGCGCAGGCTTGATCTGTGGCCAGAGCTGTCACAATTTGCCATGAACCTCTTGTCTTGCCCAGCCTCAAGTGTGCTCTCAGAAAGGACCTTCAGTGCAGCAGGAGGGATTGTAACTGAGAAGAGAACTCGCCTAGGTCACAAAAGTGTCGATTACCTGACCTTTATTAAAATGAATGAGGGGTGGATCTCGGAGGGTTACTGCACGCCGGAAGACTTGTTCTGACTTCTATGCAGCTGTCCTTCTCTTCAAGCCTCATGACTCCACACACAGCTGTCCTTTAGCGTCCTCCTCCCTCCGCCACCGTTACAAACTAGGGTGCAAACCCTACTGGTTTAATTTTTTCTGGCCTCAGTGGCTGCAACCAAAAAAACTGGGCAAACAATGTCTACAAGGTCAACGTATGGCGAAAAATGACTATTTTCAGCATTTATATGGCATATTTTTTCTGGCAACTGTGCTTCAGTGGCTGCGTCCAAAAAAATGCATATTTTCTGCATTTATATGGCATAATTTTTCTGGCCTCTGTGCTTCAGTGGCTGCAACCAAAAAAATGCATATTTTCTGCATTTATATGGCATAATTTTTCTGGCCTCTGTGCTTCAGTGGCTGCAACCAAAAAAATGCATATTTTGTCCATTTATATGGCATAATTTTTCTAGCCTCTGTGCTTCAGTGGCTGCAACCAAAAAAAATTATATTTTCAGCATTTATATGGCATAATTTTTCTGTCAACTGTGCTTCAGTGGCTGCGACCAAAAAAATGCATATTTTCTGCATTTATATGGCATAATTTTTCTGGCCTCTGTGCTTCAGTGGCTGCAACCAAAAAAATTTATATTTTCAGCATTTATATGGCATAATTTTTCTGGCAACTGTGCTTCAGTGGCTGCGACCAAAAAAATGACTATTTTCAGCATTTATATGGCATATTTTTTCTGGCCTCTATGCTTCAGTGGCTGCGGCCAAAAAAACTGGGCAAACAATGCCCAAACTTACTATCATCTGTCCCTGAAATCACTAACAGCTCTCCCCCTACACTATCTCTTCCAAGCACACACAGGCAGATTTTTCAGATAAATTTTTGCCCTTGATCCCCCTCTGGCATGCCACTGTCCAGGTCGTTGCACCCTTTAAACAACTTTAAAATCATTTTTCTGGCCAGAAATGTCTTTTTTAGATGTTAAAGTTCGCCTTCCCATTGAAGTCTATGGGGTTCGCGAACCGTTCGCGAACCGCTCGCATTTTTGCGCAAGTTCGCGAATATGTTCGCGAACTTTTTTTCCGACGTTCGCTACATCCCTAGTTACCACTACGCTAATTCACTAAAATGCGAAGTTGCGTCCTGGGCGCCGAAACGCTGGCCACTTTTTGCAAGCGATAGTTCTTCAGTGCGAGCATTTCATATTGAAGATTCGCTAGTGTTCATTTATGCCTAGTGAAAAGTTGCTTAAAAAAAAAAAAAAAGTGATCTTATGCTTGGGTCAATATGGCATGTACATTAAAGTTGTATGGATGTCTGTATTAGAGATGTTGGTGCAAATGCTTGAAGTGGCCACTTTTTATTACAAATGTCCAAGGAACCTTAATAAAGACAAAAGAGATCATATAATGCCCTAGACATGAGCACACTGTAAAATGAATGTTCCATGACCCTCAAATGTCTGGGGAAAAATGTTAACCCAAAAAAGTTTATTAGGACTTTTGCAGGTAATCCTACTTAAAAGAAATAAAAGTCGCCAGCGTTTTTTCAACTTGAATGCATTTGCGGCAGACAGGATATGATGTCTCTGACATAAGAGTGAGGAAGATCTAGCTTCATTTTAGCAAAGGTAACGTTCAGTAAAATCTGCACTACTGAATTTGCAGAGTAACGACCATTCGTCTTAGTGAAAAGTCGCCTGGCAATAGAGTGTGAATGAAAGCTAGCGACAGTCTCTTTCGCTAACGAATTGTCGCCTGCGCCTGTTAGTGAATTGGCGATGCCCCTGCGGATTGGATATCTGCCGAATTTTCTCTAGTAATGGCCACTTTGCTCTTAGTCTGCAGGAAACTGAATAACACACCCAGAACAAACCATATATTAACCAACATTTTTACATGCATGTAATCAGGGAGTCCCCGTGTTTCGTATGAGATAGGGTCTGTAGGTTGGTTCTTAAGCTGAATTTGTATGTAATTTGAAACATATACATTTACTTATTAAATGCAACAAGAGAGATGTTTGTCATAAAATAGTATTTATTTTTACCTTTCTGTGCTGAGCAGTAGACAACACATGACAGAGGGTATTGGGGCAGGTGGTTTATTAAAGCTAATAAAGGCCAAGCAAACCACAGAACATTACTGTAATAGCATTTGTTTGTAAGTATGAATTGTATGTAAGTCGGGTGTATGTAACTTGAGGAGTCCCTGTATTAAATTTATAAAGGGTAAACATATGGTGAGTGCTGAACACACATAGCTCATAGTATCTATTATTTGGGGCAAGGGTTGTACTCTAAAAGCTAAGAAGTAATCAATAGGGCTGTTCTGACAAACACTGAACTTAATGAACTTGTATCTTTCAGCAACCCTGGCAGCCAAGCGAGAAGATATACATCGTAGAATGAACTAGAGCAAAGTGTGAGTATGTGAGTTATGACACCTTACTAACAAAGAATCAAAAGGACTTTTTTTAAAAAAAAATTCAAGTAAACCTGAAGGGTTCAAAATAACTAGAATTTTATCCCACCTACTAAATAAAAAGGGTTTAACAAATTGACAGATCAAAGAAGTCTGCTTTGAGCAGTTGAAATACATTCTGTTTAAAGGGTGTTAGAACTCAGCAGCAGCAAAAGAATGAATCATGAACTCCCACTGTAAATTAATAGGGCAATAACTTTCAGACAAGCTCTTTTCTGTGCAGGAACAAGTCACTCCTGTGTGGGAAAGAGCCTTATAAATCTATTGTAACTGAGTAGTAACATAATCAACAATTAGTAAACATACGACTGGGGTGCCAGGAGCCCACCAGAATATCAGGTCCACTCACCAAACTAGTTTTTCTAAATTCTTCACCCCCTTTTAATCCTCATAGTCTCTTCTTCTGTTTTCAGCTATTGTCTATCCTTCCTATCATTTCTGCTCCTTGGTCTAGAACTAAAATTGAAAACATCGGCAAGGGTAAGAAAGGGGAGTGTTTCTTATTAGAGTGAATTGAACAACTTCATCCCATAACTATTTTGCCTGTATTGGTATGGTATGGATGCAAACGGCCATTAATGAGATTTATCATCTAAAAAATTGGAGCCCACATTTTTAATCATTTAGGAAAACAACCACAAAACCAAATGCCTGTGTATCATTCTTAGTTGTCTTATTAGCATCTTCAGAACTCTGTGGTGGGACAGTAGTAGAACATCAAAATATTGTCTTTTCATTTTGTTACATAGTATGTCATATAGTTAGAGAACTCAATTACAATATTTTCCATTTGAAAAACAATGACATATATATATATAAACACCCTGCCCTTAAAATAAAGGATAAGGTCATTGATGATAATCGTTTGCAAGTTGGGTGGGTAATAGAAAATGTACGATGGATATACGCTAACTAGGGGTAGATGCAGGCAGAAAAAATGTTACACTTGAATAACAAACACAGCACCCAGTCAGCTGTAAGGTCTCCCTGACCTAACATTGAACCTTTAAAGCAAACTTATGATTGGATGTTATGTGTTACTAGGTGTTATTTGGATATTACTAGATGTTATCTCTAAATAACATCATCTCATTTAAACAATGCAAAACTATGGGATAAAGATCATAAGGTAAGATGGAAAGCGTTAATAAACAAGAATAAGGGGTATAGGAAAAAGACAGGTACAGAATAAAACTTTAGCATCCGGAGACCCAATAGAAACTGGTTTGACAAATATTTGCTAATTTGTCTCCTTTGGATAAAGATTACTCCACCCTTGAAGGGGGTCTGTATTGGTGGCAGGGGAGCTACTCCTCAAGATCCCTTAGGGTCAAAGTTGGGGAGAAGTTTATTTTCTTTACTAAATATACCTAAAAGCCCAGTTTGAAAGTCAGTTTGGGTGGTATATAGGGTGAAAATATATTTGATATCCTAGAGATATTCTTAGCACTATGACTAAGGGGGTTATTTAATAAAGTCTGAATGCCACAAACTATAACATCCAAAACTTGAGTGGAAAAAAACTTGAATTTTTCAAGATTTATTATACCTCGAGGATGCAAAAAGTCTGAATCTTAAAATCCGCCATCTCAGACCTGGCAAGGTTGTATATAAGTCAATGGGAGAGCTCCCTATACTATTTCGAAGTTTCTGTGGTCTGCGCTGGAATTAGCACACTTTTTGGGCAAAAATTCAGAAAATTTGGACCGAAAGGCCGAAAAAATTAAGCTATTTAGGAAAAGCCTCAGAAAAAATCTTATGATTTGGGGTTTCACACCATCTTATGGAATTTTCCCCCAATCCGATTAAATCATGCTTTTTTAATAACAAATAAGGTCAAATTGTGGATTCTAGTTTGGTCAGACTTTTTTATATTAAAAAATAAGATAAATTTGGATTTTGATAAAAAAAACCCTAGATGTTTACCTCTACCTGTAACTATGTTATGAGTTTAGGGAAGCCCTGACCAAAGTTGAATCTCAAAGATGGGCTTGAACTAATGTCTGACAACCACCACTCTTAGGGATATATATTATATAGTTATGATAATGGAGAAGAAGCAAAAAAAAAAAGTGAAGAAGAAAGAAGCGATAATTGTAAAAATTGGCAGCATTGTGTGTAATATAAATATAACTATACCACAAACCGATTTCGAAATATCTTTATTGATAGCATTGCGTTATTTTATGCTTGCTGTCTCAACCCATAAGACATCAAAACAAAAATGAAACATTTGTAGATCTAAAGTCAATGCTGTGTCAATATAAAAAATAATGATAATACATAAATTGACTGGGCTAATTAGACGATAAACTGCTGTTCATGGCACCCATTGTTGGCTCTTGACTGAACAAAACAAAACCTTTCTTCTTTGCATGGTAAATGCCTTGGATTCTGCTTGCAGATAAGAAACTCCGAATATTTCCGCAGTATGAAAATATCAGAACAGGTATCCTTGTTCCACTATTCTAGTTTTCACTTACGTCAATTTAACTAAGAAAAGCCACAATTATGGAACTTGATGTTTGAGAAAGTTCATTAAGAAGAATTTCAAGAGTTTACTGTTTCACCAATAACTGGAATTCTGAAACGGGAAAAAAAAAGAATTTACTAAATATTTGTGGTTCTAAATCAGTCAAAATCAGTCAGGAACAAAGCATTCTAAAATACTCTAAAAATATCTAGAATGTTATACTTTATTAATAGATTTTATAACTGTTGATAGTTTATGAACTGCTTATTGAGAAATCAGGATAGGAAAAATTACCAACATTTGTATGGATATATGTGAATTCTCTTTACAATAATCCAGGGCTGCCCCTTTTATGGATTTTATACAGGATTCCAGAGATGGAATCCTGCTTTGTATCTTATTTTGAAATAAAAGCTTAAATTCTTTCAAAGCTAATATTCTTATAATATTAATCTATTATTGAAAATATGTATTCAGACTCTTGAGAGTATATGTATGAGGCTGTGGACAGCTGTCCTTTGAGCTGTTTGATTTATATAGAAGGTGTTGAGGAAGGGGGATACCTGACTAACCAATATCCTTACCTTTACAAAAATCTTAAATACACAAATTAAAATAATATATTTTTTTTTTTTTAATTTTGAGCAAGTGGGATCCAATTGATTTCAAGATCATTGATATATGGCCATTGCACTGAAGCTAAATATTTAACAAAAAATAAACAGGTTTAAAACCGTACCTTATACATGATCCAAACTAAGATATAATAATTCCTTATTGGAAGCAAAAACCAGACTTTTGGGCTTATTTAATGTTTATATGATTTTCTAGATTTAAGATATGAAGATCCAATTATGGAAAGATCCGTTATCTGGAAAACCCCAGGTCCCATACCTGTAGTTACATCTGCATAATAATAGGAAATAAAGGCCTGCATACTGACAGGTTAATGTTGCCTAAATGTTTCCCGGGGCCCCTGATTGTGTCTGACCGAAGCTGCTGATAGATAAGCCAGGGCTGCAAGATGAAGATCCATATTATGGAAAGATACCCCAGGTCCTGAGCATTCTGGATAACAGGTGCCATACCTGCATGTATTTTATTCTTTATTTTAATTAACTTTATCCCTAAAAAAAAGATTATTCATGTAGTAATAGAGGTCTGTATTTTGTTTAGACTAACACCTTAAAAGACAACATTATTTTCTTAAATTCAATCCTGCTTTAACCCCATTTCAACCAATGGGACAAATACTGGAATTTATTGTTTCTAGGGTAAATCGGTGTAAAATGCTCTGACAAATATTGGCAGCATCAATACTGTTTTTTTTTTCAATGTTACACTTTAAACACCTAATTCTTACACTATAAATATAAGCATGATTTTAAACAGCATGCCATCTTATTAAGTAATATGTTTGGTTCATTTCAGTAACATTTTACCCTTAGAAATATTCCCCAAGACTGAGGGAATCACTGTCTTAAAAATGCATGTTTTGTATGAATTTTAATCTATAACTGATTGTATTCTTTTAATTGAAAACCACTATCCTTAATATTTATATATATATATATATATATATATATATATATATATATATATATATCCACCTACCATCAACTCCAATTTTGCCATCACCATCAGAGTCTCCAGCTGACAAGAAAGCCTTGGTTTCAGCATCAGTTAAAGCCCTGGCACCGGCGCTGAAGTTCTGGAGGAACAGCCTTAAATGGTGGAAAAGAAAAAAAAAACAAGTTTGCAACTGACTCAGAAAATATCTATTTGAAGATCAATATCAAGGGTCAAATTTAGACTTTATGGGAGTTAATAAAATCTCCCACAAACTCGAAATACGAAGAAAAGACGACTGATCGAAATTTAAATTTTTTTAAGTTCCTTTGAATAGGATCGATCTGCAAAAATCGAATCGAATTAGAATCAGAGTTTTTTCACAAAAAAAAATTGATTTTCAAAAGTCCACCAAACGACTCCCAAAGTGGTTGTAGGAGGTCCTCCATAGCCTTAAACAACAATTTGGCAGATTTTAGATGTCGAATTCGAATTCTTGAAGGGACATAACTTTAAAATTTCTAAAATAGAATTTCGAATTCTTTTTAAACTTGAATCGAATTTGGACTATTCCCTAGTCCAATTACACTTAGGGGGTTACTTACTTATCTCTGAATGCAAAAATCACGAAAAATTTGTGAATTTTTAAATAAAATCTGACTTTTAAAAAATCATGAATTTTTCAGAATTTATTAAACCCCGAGGATGGAAAAGTCCGAATCTGAAAATCCGGCATCTCAGACACGTCGACGTTGCATATAAGTCAATGGGAGAAGTCCCAATGATTTTTTTTGGGTGAAAATTACGAAAAAATCGCGAAAATCGTGAAAATAAATAAGCGTAAAAAACTTGAGCAGATTTGAAGGGAGTTTGTAGCAGAAAATATTGCGATAAATTCGGACTTAGTTAAATAAGATTCTCAACTCGAAATTCCAATTTAAAAATTAAAATTTTCAATTCGACTCTTGATAAATTTGCCCCTTAATCTTACTCACTTCAGTTCATCTTCCTCAATGAAGCCACTCCTGTCCTGGTCGAGGATGGCAAAGACGTTTCTCACATCTTCAGCGGACTTGCTGCTCAGACCAGACTTAGCAAAGAAGGCTTTGTAGTTGAAGGATTCAGCAGCTGTATATATATATAAAAAAAGAGGAGTAAATATTAATCAGAGTGGGAGAAGACAGCAGCTTTACTATCATTAGAAATATAGCCAACACTTATACAATTAAATAAAATATGCTGGTTGGCATAGTTGAGATTCTGATGCAAAATGAGTTTCTCACAAACCTGCATTATATACAAGAAACAAGAGGCTGATAATTTCCCAGGTCTTAAAATGGGCTAACAGTTAACTGTTAGGGGGTTATATATTAAACTCCAAATGCAAAAATCTCGAAAAATTTGAGATTTTTTTTTTTTTAAGAAAATCTGACTTTTTAAAAATCACGTATTTTACGGAATTTATTAAACCCCGAGGATGGAAAAGTCCGAATCAGAAAATCCGGCATATGAGACCTGTCGAGGTTGCACATAAGTCAATGGGAGAAGTTTCAATGATTTTTTCATGTGCATTGGGTTTCGTGCAATACCCTGAAGTTTTCAGGCAAAAAATTGCGTTTTCTGGTGAAAGATCTGAAAAAATCGTGAACATTTGATGAAAAAATCTTAACAAATCGTGAAAATTGGATGGAAAATCGGAAAAAAATTGTGAAATCTGATTTTATACCCGCAAAGCAAATTTTCGGGAAAATGCAATAATAATAATTAAGAGTAAAAAACCCAAGCGGATTTGATCTGAGTTTGTATCAGAAAATATTGAGGTAAATTCAGGCTTTGATAAATAACCCCCTTAGTATGTTATAGAATGGCCAAATCAAAGCAACTTTTCAGCTTGTCTTCATTTTTATTTATTGCAGTTTTTAAAAACTTTTTGCCTTCTTCTGACTCCAGCTTTCAAATGGGGGTCGACGAACCCATCTAAAAACAAATACTTGGAAAAGCTACCTTGGCAGTCATTCAGAGCAGCAGAAATGTCAGCCTCACTCAGGAGTCCACCGAATGCCATGGTTGATCTAAAAAGGAACCAGGTTATTAATGTCAATTTTTGAGGTAGATTAGAACCATTACATGCTTGGAGTTAACAACTTTTTCGCCTTGGCCATGACAGGCATCAAACAAACAATAAGAAGTAAATGGAAGGCACACACTATGCCAGAAGAAATCTGTATATCACTCTTTTATCTGAGTGTCATGGGACCCAATGTTGATGTCAGATAAATATACATATATATATAGTGATATATAGTCAGTGCCCGAACGTTTGGTTTGTAAATTATTATTGTTTGCACAAGACCTGTTGAGTGCTGGGACTACAACATTATTTGCACCCAGGCAGATAAGGGAGCAGACTTAATAAAGGGTGAAATTCGCCAGAAATCCAATCTGCTGGGACATCGCCAATTTACTAACAGGCGTAGAGGACAATTCGCTAGCGAAAGGGTACACCGCTAACGAAGTTTTGCTCCCTTTCACCAGGTGACAGTTACTCTCCAAATTCACAAATTTTCCATAATGTTTCCCCTTTTGTCAGAGTTTCCTTCTCCAGTTTAGACCTGGCGAACTGATAAGATAAAGCTACTTCCTCCTCCATCCATTTTTTCATATTTTAATGTGGGATTTTAAAAGTTGTAACTGTTAAAAATGTTATGTTTTTTTAGGGCATGCCATATTTGTTTTAGGGTGGTTTTATGTCTAGGACATTAGAGGATCTCTTTTGTCTTTATTTTGCTTTCTTGGACATTTGTAATAATAAGTGGCCACTTCAAGCATTTGCACCAACATCTCTAATAAAGACCTATAAATGACCTATATGTACCCAAACTATTCAATTTGACCTAAGCGTAAGTGTACTAGTGAAGTTTCGCTTGGCAGAAATGAACGATAACGAAAGTTCGCTATGAAATGCTCGCGGTGATGACTTCGCCAGTGTTTGGCTGGCGAGACGCAACTACACATTTTAGTGAAATAGCATAGTGGTAGCAAATGAATGGCTGGCAAAAGTGCGGTGAAGACTTCGCAGGCAAAAATTTGCCCTTTAGTGAATTTGCCCCAATATATATATATATATTTATGTACATATATGTACAAATAGGGAATAATTACCCCTATTGTAAAATATAATACAAAGGCATGAGGCTGAAGGCCTTGTACTTTTCCTTTGGTTCATATCAATGCCAGATAAATTATGGTGTAATATAAAGTCACAGTTTGCATCAGGGCTGCTAAACCAAAGCAATTCATGAGATATTTGCTAGGTAACCAGAAAAAAAGATTTGTTAATGTTGTTTTTTTATTACATTACATATGTCTTCAACAATTCTAATATTTCTAATTCCCTTATATATATATTTATTTCCTTATGAGAAGGCACATTGGGAATTTTGAACATCCTGAACCAGTGGGATCAAAATGCTCTTCCCTGTCAACAGTCCTATCACATTCTACATAATAGAAAATTTGCTTACAGCAAACGTAGCCAGGCATCCTAAGGGGTGGGTCACCTTTAAGTTAACTATTAGTATGTAATAGAATGGCCAATTCTAATTATTATTTTTTTTAGTCTTCATTATTCATTTTTTATAGTTTTTAAAATATTTCCCTTCTTTCAACTCTTTCCAGATTTCCAATGTGGGTCACTGACCCATCAAAAAAAAACCCCCAAATGCTCTGTAAGGCTACACATTTATTAAAATCAATGTATAGTTGATAAGGATAATTTGGACCCTAGGAAACAAATTGCTGAAATTGCAAACTGGACAGCTGCTGAATAAAAAGCCAAAAACACAAATAATAAAAAATAATGTAAACCAATTGAAAATTGTCTCAGATTATCACTATCTACATCATTCTAAAAGTTAACTCAAAGGTGAACAACACATTTAATTGGTGCCAATATGTGCAAAGTTCTAGTACAACCAGATTAGAACCAGCTGCTAAAATAAACGATAGTTTAATTCCTGTTGTTTACTTTACACAGAGGATTTATTCGGAATATCCTGCATACAATTAAATATAAAAGGATTCAATACAAACACAATACAATGCTTTCTTATGGATCTACTGGGAATAAATTTATGCAGGCTGCATCAAGGTCCTATGTAGTTCCCCACCTGATGGTACTTTTAAACCGGCCTGGCCAATTGATGCCCACTAGAGATGGGCGAATTTGAGCCGTTTCGTTTCGCCAAAAATTTGCCGCTGGCGAATTGTCGCCGACGCCCATTAAAGTCTATGGGCGTCAAAAAAATTTTGTTGCGCGGCAAAATTTTTTCATGCGTCTTTTTTTTTTATGCACGCCGCCATACAAGTCTATGAGTGTCATTTCCAAAAAAATTCACCCATCCCTAATGCCCACATACTGTAGGCTGTTGTTTTAGTTCTGAGCATAGGCCAGTAAACTGGATACTCTTTCAATATATCAGTGATGTCATTTATAGTTTTCAAATTCCAGAAGGAGAACCATAATACATATTGTCAAGATTAAAGGTCATCAGAAATTCTGATAACCTTGTTTTCTGCGCTGTACCGTAGTTGCTGTCTTTGCACCAATATTAATTTAAACCTATTAAATTAATATTGAGTCTTAGCTTTAGTGCAAGCATAGCAATGGCTTTAAAATGTACAATAACTCACCTTAGGTGTCTGTAAAGTGGAGCAAAGAGATAGACTGAATCCTCTGGGACTGCTGCTTGTCTTTGTAGTGGGCACTGATTATATATCTTGTAAACGCCTCCCCTAACCATATACAGAAGTCCAGAGAACAGGTCCACAGATCAGTTCCTCAGAAGGTTAGCAAGAAAACTTGCAAGCTAATGACTAAGGTATTTATATCCCATAGGAATGCAGATGCTGTTTTCTTGAAGCATCAAGGAACCATAGCCTAATGGACTAAATCCCATGCATTGTATATAATTTGGACTTTCTATAGCAGAGAAACCCAAACCCTGGGGCTGGGCCTTCTAAGAGGCTTAGAAATGACGTTTGGGGTGTATGCTGCTTTGTTGCCCTCAATTCTACTGGGCTTAGTGTCATGACATTGTTTTCTTATATCAACAACTATAGTTTATGCTGGGAGGTCTGAACCCAAAAACGCTGAAAAACATCTGATCTGTAGGTTAAGCTTAAGGCTCTTTTTTGTCCAAGCACAATTACAATGAGATGCATCATCAATGCGTATTATAGATTTGCTGTTAAAAGGGTGGTTCACCTTTAAGTTAACCTTTAATATCTTATAGAATGGCTAAGTCTAAGGGTCTTTTCAATTGGATTTCAATTTTTCATTTTTTATAATTTTTGAATGATTTGCCTTCTTCTTCTGACACTTTCCAGCTTTAAAATTAAAATCAAATGCTCTGTAAGGCTACAGATTACGGGGGCTATTTACTAAACCTTGAATTTATTTGGTCGGTCTTTTTGGGGCAAAAACTCAAATTTTTTCGTGGAAAATAAATCACTAAAATTTTTCAAGATCTATGCAAAAAGCCCAATTCCGAAAATACGCCATCTCAGACCTGTCGAGGTCCTGTATAAGTCATTGGGAGAGACCCCTATCTCAATTTGAAGTTATCGTGGTCTGCGCTGGGTTTAGCCCAAAAATCCAACTTTTTGGGGTTTTTCCGGCAAAGACTCAAAAAATCCCAGAGAAATTCGGGAACAAAGTCCAGCGATTCTGGTTTTCACTTGATTTTTTTTTCATTCAGTTTATTTCATTAATAAATAAGGTTATTTTATTAATAAATAAGGTTAAACTGAGCATGGGAGTTTGGTTGTGGTTTTTTAAAATGAAATATGAAATAAATTCAGATTTTAGTATAGTAGGTCCACAGATTATTGTTGTTGCTGCTTTTTATTACTCACTGGTCACCTTTCTACTCCTATTCATATTCTAGTCTCTGATTCAAATCAATGCATGGTTGCTAGAGTAATTTTGACCCTAGCAACCAGATTGCTGAAGTGCAAATTGGAGAGCTGCTGAATAAAAAGCGAAATAACCCAAAAACCAATTGCAAATTCTCTCAGAATAGCACTCTCTATATCATAGTAAATGTTACCTCAAAGGTGAACAATCCCTTAAAGTTGTTGAGAGATGGAACAAATATGTTCCCAAATGGTACGAGCTGAGGTCTCTTTATTAGAAAAGGCTGAGTATGAGTAGTTTTTCTTACCTACAATGACAATAAAATGGCAACCATGCACCTACAGTAAGCCTAGCTATGGGCCCTCGGCACAATTGCATCTGAATTGCATTGAAGTTCAAGCTCAACTGTGTTTATTTTGATGCACCACCCGCAATTAGATCAGGTGCATCTGCCACTATGCTAGAATCATGAGAAAACTGCTGCATTGTGGGTGATTGGCGATTGCATTCTAAAGTTCACTTTGCACACTGTGGTGGGTTAAGCAGATGGCCCCTTAAAAGGGGCAGTTTAAATTTAGTTTAACTTTTAGTATGTTATAAATGATAATTCTAAGCAACTTTTCAATTTTCAAACAATTGGGGGGTTATTTACTAAAACTCTAATTTTTCTGGTAGGACTTTTTGGGGCAAAACTCAAATTTTTTGAGATTTATTATAACCCAATGCAGCTAAAAGCCAGAATCTCAAGCCTGTTGAGGTCATGTATTAGTCAATGGGAGATGTCCATATGCCAATTTGAAGATTTTGTGGTTTCCGCTGGGTTTAGCCTGGGAATTTGAAAAATTCTGGGTTTTTGGGCAAATACTTGAAAAAATTTAGTTATTCAAGAAAAAAGTCAGAACAAAATTGTACGATTCAGGTTTTCGTGTGATTTTGATTTTGATTAATTTGAGTTATTGTAATGATAAATGAGGCAAAATTGGGGATGGGAGTTTGCTTGAGCTTTTTTTTATTAAAATAATGAGATAAATTTGAGTTTTAGTAAATAAATCCCTCAAAGTTTATTGTTCATAGAGTTTGAAATATTTGGTTTCTTCTTCTGACTCTCTCCAACTTTCAAATGGGGGTCATTGATAACAACATCTAAAAAACAAACGCTACTTTTTATTGTTATTTCTATTTTTCTTTTTTTATTATTCATCTTTATATTAAAGCCCTGTCCTATCCATATTCCAGCCTTTCCTTTATATCAATGCCTGGCTGCTAGAATAACTTGAACCGTAGCAACCAGATAGCTGCTGAAATTGCAAACTGGAGAGCTGCTAAATAAAAATCTAAATAACTCAAAAACCACCAAAAATAAAAAATGAAAACCAATTGCAAATTGTCTCAGAATATCACTCTCTACATCATACTAATAAAGCCCCTTGAAGTGTTTTAAAATGAGTATGTGAAAAAAAGAGAAAAGGACTTTTAATAAAAAAGCCTATTGAGCAAAATATAATATTAAATTCTGCTCCCTGTCTCCCTATATTTATATTTTCCATAGTTGCCAATTCATAGGCATAGCAACCATATTGCTGCACATATCATAACAGTGTAGGATGGGAAGCTAAAAACAAAAAACTGTCACATTACCTTGTGGTCAAAAATAGATTGACTGAGCTCAGGGCCCTAATAGTGTCCAGTACAGAAAGATCCTTGTAACAGCCACCTCTCCTCAAATAACGCATTTCACATCAGTAAGTTCTTTTAAGTAAGTACTGTACCTTTTACAAAGTATTATTGATATAAATGGGGAAAGGCAACTGCAAGAGAATGATGTGTTGATGCCATTAGGGATGCACTGTATCCAGGGATCAGTTTGGAATTAAACAAGAATTACTTTTACAAATATCTTTAAATCTATTGAATATTTCTAATTAATGTATTTGATGCATATTTTGCCAAAAAAAAATGTTGAATGGAGGACCCCCATTACATCATATTTAAAAGTAATAGTAAACGAAAATATTTACTTTATTTGCTTGTAAGTAGACTGATATCCACAGAAGAGAGATTCCACCATAGCAATGTATCATTACTGAAAATAGAGCCATACCTGCCAATTTTGGTGAATATATATTACTGCTTACAATGCAGAATTTCCTGCTCAGTGTTTCAAGGTCAACGAGTGCCGATCAATTTGCATGCTTTTGCTTTCTTTCCAGCTGTTGCGGCCCTTCAGCTGTTGTTAGCAAACTTTCCCAGTCTCCCTCCAACAGCTGTAGAAGGATGCCGGGAGTCACAGATCTCAACTTAAAGGAACAGTAACACCAAAAATTTAAATGTTTTAAAGTAATGAAAATATTATGTACTGTTGCCCTGCACTGGTAAAACTGATCTGATTGCTTCAAAAATACTACTATAGTTCATATAAACAAGCTGCTGTGGAGCAATGGCGGAAATTTAAAAATGGCTATATGGCACAGGTTAACTAATGGATAACAGATAAAACCATTAGACAGACAGAGCTTATTTGCTATCTGCTGTGTAATCTGAGCCTTTCTCCTTTGAATGGCTGCCCCCATTGCTACACAGCAGCTATAAACTATAGAGTGTTTCTTAAGCAAACACAGCAGTTTTACCAGTGCAGGGCGACACTGCATTATATTTTCATTACTTTAAAACACTTTTATTTTTTGACGTTACTGTTCCTTTAAGAGTGAAAAAAATGGCAGATTTCATGACTATGGCAACAAGCAGTTCTACAAACTGTCACTACCTGCACAGATGGAATGAGGCTGGGAACACTCTGTCAAGGCACAGCTGTTATTTACTATGCACAGCAGGATCTGGTGTGACTGTGTGGCATAAATAGCAGGGCAGCCTGTCTGTTGGCTTTTAAAATGTAATACAGGACCTTTCTTAGCCTTACGGTAAATATGCAGTAAATGAACACTGGTAAGGCTGACTGTCAGCAGCTTCTCTGACCAGGTCTAAACAGTGCTTTAAATCAAATGTGGAGCGGCAGAAGTAGCTATGACAGGGCACAAATGTTGGATACATTGGCACAATATTCTCCTTATAGTATACATACAGGTCCATTAATAAAGATTCAATCAAAAATACTTGGGAAAATATGATTGCCAGTCTATATTGGGAATACACTACCGAGATATTGCCCCAGTCCACAAGGTATACCTGTCTGGACTGTCATGGGGTCAGTATGTAAAAACATTTTTAATATGTGAATTGAATACAAATGGATATAGATATTTTTTGTAAGGTATAGGTCATTAATAAAGAATTACAAGGTACATGTATGTGTCCTTTGTGTTTAGGGCAAATGTCAATGCACCTTTATAAATGAAATAGGTAAATAAAGGAAGGGTAAAAAGTTATCAATATTTTAAAATAAAATAAGACCAATTGAAATTTTATATGAATTTCTAAGACCGAAAAATTCCCACACTCAAAAAATAGAATGCCAAAACTTCCTCCCAAAACAAACATAATAATAAGACAGTGGCGCAAATTCACTAAGCGCCGAAGCGCCGAACGCTAGCGTTAATTCGCTAGCGTTTGGCATTTTTCGTTACTGTGCAAATTCACTAACGAACGCTGGCGTAGTTTCGCTAGTGTTACTTCGCACCCTTACGCCAGGTGAATTTTCGCTAGTGACGTAACTACGCAAATTCACTAACTTGCGCAGTGTACTGAACGCTACCTTTTACACTAGACTTCCTTCGCCACTTCAGACCTGCCGAAGCGCAATAGAGTAGATAGGGATTGTTTCAAAAAAAGCCAAAAAATGCTGGCGTGTTTTCTACGTGATGGGTGAAAAAGATCGAAAATATTTTTGGGGCTCCCCTCCTTCCCCCCTACATTTCCTGACTCATGGCAACTTACCTAGACAGTGGACACATGTGTAGGGCAAAATAAAAATTTTATTTAAGGTTTTGAAGGTTTTCTAGGCATTTGTAGTGCTGATACGTATTCCTCCATTGAAATTTGAATTTGGCAAATTAACCATCGCTAGCGAAACTTCGCTTTGCTTGGCGAATTAACGCTAGCGCAACTTTGCAAACTAACGCTACCCCTGTGCGCAACTTCGGATTTTAGTGAATTTGCGGACAGCTGGCGAAAATACGCCTGGCGAAGTGTGGCGAAGTGCGGCGAATTTGCGCCTGGCGCAACTACGATTCTTAGTGAATTTGCCCCAATGTGTCTCAATAGAAATCTATAATCAGTTTACGCCCACAAGTGGTTGCGATAGCAATGCACACGTGTGGGTGTAAACTTATTATAGATTTTTACTGAGACACATTGGGGGCACATTTACTAAAGGGTGACAGTGAAAATTTGGTGTAGTTTCACCAAAAATAAAGATTTCCCTCAACATTGGCAATTTACTAAAAGGAGTATACACCATGTTTAGGAGAATTAAGTTGGCATTGGTGCAAATTCACCTCTCTTCTCCAAGTGAACTTTCTCCAGTGAAAATTCTCCAATTTACTTAAAGCACAAGAGCCAAGAGAAATTTCTCCAGGTTCAGGCTGTTGAACTTCCATTATAAAGATAGAGCAGCCACTTTTAAATATCCATCAACATCGCCCTTTCCATGCTAATTTTCTCCATGGGGAAAATTCTCTCTTTATGCCTGGAGAAAATTCACCACATTTGTCTTAAAATTAAAGATTTTTAGTAGATATGAGATGTTTTGTGAAAATACACCCGGTTAAGTGAGTTGAACTTTGAAGTTAGATGAAGAGAAAATTCACACTTTAGTAAAATTGCCTCATTGTCTTGATATTATTTGTGCCATAATATGAAATAGATACAATAACTCCTCAGCTAGACCCCAGGATTTTGCTGCAAGTCTTCAGCAACTTGTGAGAGCAAGCATTAAAGAGGGGGGTGCTGCGGTACTGCACCCCCCCATGTCGCCAGCGACCTCTTCGCACACATCACACCACCAGGCGCAAATTTGCTACCACTACCCTAATTCACTAATATGCCAAGTTGCGCCCTGGGCACCAAACGCTGGCAACTTTTTGCTAGGGTCACTTCGGAAGTGCGAGCATTTTATAGGGAATATTCGTTAGCGTTCATTTGTGCCTAACGAAGATTCGCTAGTGATCTTGCGATAGAGTCCTCAGAACCCACTAGGGGTTGGTTTACATTTCACCAAAGAGACACCAAGCAAATCCAGGGAAAGGCACAATCCTCCCTATAGCTACAAAGATTGTTGGAGCATCCAAGCTGATTTCTAAAAAAAACTTTATTTTACTGATTTGTAATACTTAATAAGCTCATGGCTTGATGAATAAAGATAAGCAATTAGCAGGAAAAAGTGAACGACAAATTTGGATTTATCCTTACAAAACTAAATTAACTACCAATTTAAATGAACTGAATGCAATTAAAAGTATAACTCTGGCCAAACATGCCCACATTTGGTAAGGCAGTTTGGTATGTATGAGCCATTGTTACAATCAGGGGGACAAGCAAGGGAGCACAGACTGCCATAAAAGGCACTAGCATTTATTAACAAATCAGGTGGATCTGCATGGCCAGGGGAATGTGTAGAACCCCTCCTGATGTTAAACCTGTTTATGCCAGATTGGGTGCTGGTTTCAACATACCATCCTGAGATCCTGTCTGATGGGGTTGCCACCTTTTCTGGAAAAAAAATACTGGGCTTCCTATTTATTTATCTTTTTTTCCCTATTAATAACATTGGGATCAATCATCATTTTTACCGGCCAGGCCGTTAAAATACCGGCCAGGTGGCAACCCTACTGTCAGATCACAAGATCTCCGGATCCCTAGTTCAGAACAATAGTAAGAGGCTGAGAGTGACCTGGCAGTGGGAAAAAGAGGCAAGGGCTTGGGGTGAAGCCAGTAGGGCTGGGTCACCTGCACAGGTTTCTTAAGGAGAGTTGAGTTTGGTGCAGATTCATTAACTGTTATTTGTTTCTGCCAATCAATGGTGGCAGTGGTTTCGCTCATAATCTCTTCAGATTTTGAACTGTGCAGATCTTCTGTACATTGATTCACTAGAATCGAGCTGTGAACTGGCATGGAGAATAGGAGAGCAGGTAGAAGGAGATTTCGTGAACCAAAGGATTTGAAGATGGTGTAGAAGTTGTTATAGGGGTTATGGTGCCCACCAGGCTGCTTAAGAGAAAGGTGAGTTTGCCCCTCCAGCACAGGAATCCTTCATGGAAGTTGGCACTCTGGGTTTGCTGCATTGAGGGCCAGGAAGTGATGAGTTGTGCTCATGGACTCTTCTGCAACTACAAGTGCTGTACTGAATAAAGGCCTGCAGATTAGAAAACAAGAGTAGAGTGACACCGTTGTTGAGTTCAATAACAATGCAGAAAAAGGAAAGGAATGGGGCTCACATGAAGGAAGCTCTGGTGCCCTGAGGGTTATGGTCACTGCCCCAATGTTTAGTATGATAATTCAAATGGGGGGGGGGGGAGATGTATACATTCTTAAGGAAATAGTATGAATGACAAAGCAAGCAGTCCAAAGGAAAATAACAGCTACTGTAATAAGGTACCCATGAAAGAAATACAGGCATTGCTAGGATTATAAAACTTTGTCTGTAAAGTAATCCCAATGGGAATAATTTTAAATAGGAGGTCTGATAAGTCCAGATCAGGGGTTAAAAATCAATTTCATATGATTAAGATTACAAAAGTACAGAAAAATAAAGTGCTAGAATCCTCAAAAATTCATTTGAGGAGGGGGATTTAACAGAAAGAATAAAATATAGTATAGTATTTTTTAAAAAGTTTTTTTGTTTTTTGTTTTTTATAAAAAAATTTTTTATAAAAAATTTTTTTATTAACACCCACCGTGATTATTAACAGTGATAGTAGTGTTTTTTCATTTAACTTAGAAGAGAGCCCAAAATGTGAAAGTTGTGAAATTATGAAAAATCAAAAATTAAAAAATAAAAAATATAAAAAATAAAAAATATAAAAAGAGTGAATAAGAGTGAATTTGTTCAGTGAATTAATAAATACCAACAATTTCTCTTCAAGTGATAGTGATTGCAGTATTATTCATTACTTAAAACACATTCAGTGCAGTAGGTGAATATTCATGTGGTTAGTGAATATTTAGTGTAGGATAAATTTCCCCTTAGATTTTTCTCGTTTGAGATCCACACTCTATAAGTTAGAGGAAAGGTAACGTAGAATACTTTGCCACAATTCCGGTACAACCGGTTGCGCAGCTCACTCACCAAATGTGAGTTAAGGGAGAGCGTCTAATAGGTCCTGTTCGTGCTGTTTCCACTCTTTTTCTATTATCCAGGTTTTTGCAAGAGAGATAAAAATAGAGAGGGGCATGTGCAGGGATCACTTTAAAACAGTTTAATAGAATAAAAATACACTCACAAACACGATCGGTAAAACTGCAAAAGGATTGGTAAAAGTCCCGCGAAAGTCGCTGTGTCTCCTTGGCGTCCCTCGGGAGGTACAGACGTCTCTCTGGATCGGGTACTCCTGCAAAATGTTAGCGTGGTCCTTTTCGCTTACGCGTTTCGCCTGGCTGGCTTCTTCCTGAGCGATGACGTCCACATACTTTCTTGCCCCTTTATTCTCTGTGCGCTCTCAACCAAACTTGTAACAACTTTATTTACAAGTGTTCCAGTGCATTTGGGCACTGTTCTTTATACAGCTAGTGCGTATCAGAACTTCAAAAAAAAAAAAAAAAAAAAAATCTTGCCCTATTGTTTCTACACCCAAAAGGGATTTAGTGCGCCCATTTATACATATAAAACAATTAAACATATGTATTCCACATTTTACAGTATTAAAAATCCATTATTATTAAAAACAATTTAAAAACAATTTAAAAGCTTGGACTCCAACATTAGTTTAAGCGATAATTGTCACATACAATATTTGTCATATTCTCACATGTAGCCTGTATGACACCGCTCTGTATTTTTTTAAAAAAATTACAAAGTATCTATTTCTGTCTCCTGATAAGACCTGAAAAAAGTGGCAGTTGTTTCCTTATCTCGACTTGTCTAAGGGAAGTGTCAATTATCATTACGAAAGTAACATTTTCAATCCCCATAATGTTATCAGTAGAATATAGTTACATTCAGAATTTTTGTGACTATATTACTTATTTATTCGTCTAAAAACGCTTTAAGGTTAAAGTCTATGTTTAACCCCAAAGGGGTAAGGGATTTAATCCTATGTATCCACCAGCTTTCTCTTTGTAGGGTTTTGGTCACCAAGTTCCCTCCTCTCCAATTCTTTTTAACTTTTTCTATACCCCACCATTTCAAGCCTGACGGATTTTTGTTATGTTTTTCTGTAAAGTGTTTAGATACAGAATGCTTCATATTTCCTTTTTTTATATTATTTATATGTTCTCCTATCCTTTCCTTTATCTTTCTATTTGTTTTCCCTACGTATTGGAATCCACAGGGGCATTCTAAACCATATATAATATTCGCTGTTTCACATTTAATCAGATCCTTTATTTCGAATGTTTCATTTGTTACTTTACTTATAAATGTCTTATATTTTGTAGTATGTCTGCATGCTTTGCATAGGCCACAGGGGAAAAAACCTGGATATTTTTCTTTTTTCCAGGTTTTTCCCCTGTGGCCTATGCAAAGCATGCAGACATACTACAAAATATAAGACATTTATAAGTAAAGTAACAAATGAAACATTCGAAATAAAGGATCTGATTAAATGTGAAACAGCGAATATTATATATGGTTTAGAATGCCCCTGTGGATTCCAATACGTAGGGAAAACAAATAGAAAGATAAAGGAAAGGATAGGAGAATATATAAATAATATAAAAAAAGGAAATATGAAGCATTCCGTATCTAAACACTTTACAGAAAAACATAACAAAAATCCGTCAGGCTTGAAATGGTGGGGTATAGAAAAAGTTAAAAAGAATTGGAGAGGAGGGAACTTGGTGACCAAAACCCTACAAAGAGAAAGCTGGTGGATACATAGGATTAAATCCCTTACCCCTTTGGGGTTAAACATAGACTTTAACCTTAAAGCGTTTTTAGACGAATAAATAAGTAATATAGTCACAAAAATTCTGAATGTAACTATATTCTACTGATAACATTATGGGGATTGAAAATGTTACTTTCGTAATGATAATTGACACTTCCCTTAGACAAGTCGAGATAAGGAAACAACTGCCACTTTTTTCAGGTCTTATCAGGAGACAGAAATAGATACTTTGTAATTTTTTTAAAAAAATACAGAGCGGTGTCATACAGGCTACATGTGAGAATATGACAAATATTGTATGTGACAATTATCACTTAAACTAATGTTGGAGTCCAAGCTTTTAAATTGTTTTTAAATTGTTTTTAATAATAATGGATTTTTAATACTGTAGAAATGTGGAATACATATGTTTAATTGTTTTATATGTATAAATGGGCGCACTAAATCCCTTTTGGGTGTAGAAACAATAGGGCAAGATTTTTTTTTTTTTTTTTTTTTTTTGAAGTTCTGATACGCACTAGCTGTATAAAGAACAGTGCCCAAATGCACTGGAACACTTGTAAATAAAGTTGTTACAAGTTTGGTTGAGAGCGCACAGAGAATAAAGGGGCAAGAAAGTATGTGGACGTCATCGCTCAGGAAGAAGCCAGCCAGGCGAAACGCGTAAGCGAAAAGGACCACGCTAACATTTTGCAGGAGTACCCGATCCAGAGAGACGTCTGTACCTCCCGAGGGACGCCAAGGAGACACAGCGACTTTCGCGGGACTTTTACCAATCCTTTTGCAGTTTTACCGATCGTGTTTGTGAGTGTATTTTTATCCTATTAAACTGTTTTAAAGTGATCCCTGCACATGCCCCTCTCTATTTTTATCTCTCTTGCAAAAACCTGGATAATAGAAAAAGAGTGGAAACAGCGCGAACAGGACCTATTAGACGCTCTCCCTTAACTCACATTTGGTGAGTGAGCTGCGCAACCGGTTGTACCGGAATTGTGGCAAAGTATTCTACGTTACCTTTCCTCTAACTTATAGAGTGTGGATCTCAAACGAGAAAAATCTAAGGGGAAATTTATCCTACACTAAATATTCACTAACCACATGAATATTCACCTACTGCACTGAATGTGTTTTAAGTAATGAATAATACTGCAATCACTATAACTTGAAGAGAAATTGTTGGTATTTATTAATTCACTGAACAAATTCACTCTTATTCACTCTTTTTATATTTTTTATTTTTTATATTTTTTATTTTTTAATTTTTGATTTTTCATAATTTCACAACTTTCACATTTTGGGCTCTCTTCTAAGTTAAATGAAAAAACACTACTATCACTGTTAATAATCACGGTGGGTGTTAATAAAAAATTTTTTTATAAAAAAATTTTTTATAAAAAACAAAAAACAAAAAAACTTTTTAAAAAATACTATACTATATTTTATTCTTTCTGTTAAATCCCCCTCCTCAAATGAATTTTTGAGGATTCTAGCACTTTATTTTTCTGTACTTGGAGATCGTCTCAAACAGGTGGAGGAGGACCTGCAAGTGCTGAACTGTGGGGAAACCAAAGTTTGTCCTTGGATACAACCTGATACATTAAGATTACAAAAGGCATGAAGGCACACTTGTCTTGTCAAGCTTTAATAGGATACGAATTTGGGTATCTGAGGTCAAACTTAACCAGTAACTGAAGCTGCTCACAGATGCATCAGGCAGTTATGGTTTCGGCTGATTTTGCAGGCAAATGGTGTGTAAGTAGGTGGCCAAAGAACTGGCATGCTCAAGGGTTAACAAAAAACTTGGCCGGGCAGACGCACAGTCGTAGCGCCCGCCCACACTACCCCCCAACGGGTGCACCAGCGCATGCACGCAAGTGGCTGAGCACTGGGGAGCAGCACGTCCCCAGTGCTCCCCATAGATTGGCTGGGCAGCATGCCTTCCCTAATAAATTGCAGCCTTGCGGGCTTGCTTATAAGGCAATTTGAGAGCAGTACATGTGGTTGATAACATCAAATTCAGCCCCAGTCATAAGTCTAGACATTAAGTGCTCATCTGCATGCTGTTTAATATCTCGTTCAAAGCCGAACATGTTCTAGGTGTAGAAAACACCATGGCAGATGCATTATCTAGAGAAAAATTGCATATTTTCTTTCAGCTTTCAGCTTTCAGCTTTCCAACTATATCAGTTAGGATTCAAACAGATTTGGGTCACAGTCTTTCAGAATAGGGGCAGCAACGGAGGCAGCCATAGAAGGTAAAAACAGCAAATGCATTAAATCGATAGGTATATGGAAATCTAAATCATGCAAGAAATAAATATACGACCTATATATGACATTGGGGTCATATATGGGTCAACAGAATACCAGAGGAACATATTAAGATCACTTGGCTGTGAAGGAAAGGGTTGAAATGGGAACAGCTGAAAGGTAGGTTACACCAGGTACTCCGCCAATTTAACTTCATACACTCGGTCATCATCCATGAGGGTGGTAACGACCTTACATCACCTAAGACCCCCTCACTTGGCAATAACCATGAGAGCTGACCGAACTGAGATGTTAGGTAATAAGAAAATCAGGGAAGTGATCTGGTCAGACATCATCCATAGAAGCAATTGGAGAGCTGCTGTTTCCCCCCAGAGTATAGAGAGTTCCAGAAACATGTTAACATGCAGAAATCCATGTTCCTCTGGTATGGGAATAATAAGGCATGAGAATATAAAATGTAAACAACCTCAACTCCTACGTGGTGACAGGGTCAATTTATCAGAGGAGGGTTTGGTGTAGAGAACATCAGAGCACTAATTACTAAATGTTGAAGGTCATGGTTTAATAAGTTGGGCATCAGGAAAAGGATAGGTGTCAACTAGCCTTTGGGTGGCATCAATGTAGCTTCATGAGCTCAAAAGACTGTTACAGTTCAGGCTTACCGTTGTTGATTTATTAGGTTTGGGAGTAGGGAAAGGGCTACAATTTGGTTGCAGAGGGTGTTTTCTTTTATGATCCCTGCCCCCCGGTGGTACAGTGTGGGCAGTCAGGCCCAGGTTTGATAGTAGGTTAGGGCTGATATGAGGTTATGCAGGGCCAGTCAATTCCCCAAGTGTTGCACAACCCTTGGCTCCCCCAGCCCCTACGTCAGAATAATAGTAGGAGGCTACCTGGCAGCAGGAAAAAGGGCAGATTGGTGGAGGAGCCAGGGGTTCGGAGTTACCTGTACAGGGTTCTTAAGGAGAGACAATTGAGTTTGGAACACATTCACAAACTTTTTTTTTTTACAGCAAGCCCTTTCTTTGTTAAGATTGTTTCAAGGAGAAGCTGCTCTGGGGTTTCTTACGACCAATTGTCTCAAATTGGTCAAGTAGGAATTTTCCTCATGGTGCTCTTTGCTAGAAAGAGCTAGAGGTTTTTCACCTTCCGCAGTAATATCACCTGTCTTGGTCAGCAGTACCATCCTAC
The DNA here is from genome assembly GCA_038501925.1 of Xenopus petersii. Classification (NCBI taxonomy): domain Eukaryota; kingdom Metazoa; phylum Chordata; class Amphibia; order Anura; family Pipidae; genus Xenopus; species Xenopus petersii. The sequence goes on from CM076688.1 coordinate 27,868,675, forward strand.
AACAGCTGTCCTGAAGAGTATTAGGGGCAAATTTACCAAAGGGTGAAATGACTAACGTGGCGAAATTTGGTGTAACTTTGCTAGCGGAGATAGACTCTAGTGGTACTTCGCTCCCTAACGTCTGGCGAATTTGCACACTGGCGAATGGATGTAACTACGCAAATTCACCAAGATGCAGATATTACTGAACGTTATCTCTTGCGCCAGACTTGCCTTCGCCACCTCAGACCAGGCGAAGTGCAATAGAGTAGATAGGAGTTCCTAAAAAAATAGTCGAAAGTATTTCTAAGTCCCAAAAAACGCTAGCGTCTTTTCGTTTTTCAGGGTGATAGGCTTAAAAAGAATGTAATTTTTTTTGGGGTAACCAGCTTCCCCCCTACATTTCCTAACATATGGCACATAAACTATACACTGGGCTCATGTGTAGGGCAATATAACAACTTTATTTTATTGTATTAAGGTTTCCCGGGCTTGTGTAGTGTTATGTATTTGCTGCAACTTATACGTCCATTGTATTTAAACTTCCCACGGTATGAAAATTAGGCAACGCTAGTGCAACTTCGCTTTGCTTGGCGCAGTAATGCTAACGCAACTTCGCCAGCCTTCGGCGCCCTGGATGCAACTTTGAATTTTAGTGAATTAGCGTTGTCCTGACGAATCTACGTCTGGCAAAGTGTTGTGCTGTGAGCGAAGCCGTAGCTGGCGAATTTTTGGAGGTTAGTGAATTTGCTCCTTAGAGTATTGACAAAACAGGGCAATTACAAGTTAATGGGGTTGTCACTTACCAATCAAATGTAATACAGTTAGTATAAACCCCAGCTTCAGGCAATTTTATTACATTTTAATGTATATATTCTAAAGCATAATGGTTTCTACTGTTTCATTTTATTTTTTGTAAAAAAAGATGGGTCTAAAGTACCAGAGGTATCACCATCACTGCCAGCAATAACCCATATTTTGAACAGAGAAAACACTACATAGTTCTGTATAAAAGAGCTTTTAGAAAATAACTATTGATAATATTTTGTTAACTAGATGGTGTTCTGAAGAAACCACAAGATGTTGGCTTTGAAACGCAAGAGGTGTTGGGGCCAGTCACCCCTGGTGCATAGAGAGTACACAAAGTTGGTCGAATCTGGTTTAAAATTGTGAAAATTGAAACAGATCAAATTGTACCATTAAAATCAATCAAAAAACCTGATTGGCTGTTTTTGGCTCCACCCACTTTTAAAATTTGAATCCCAGTCCCCCTGTGACCGACTGTGCCAAGTTTGAGGACCCTCCCATTAACAATCTAAGAGCGGCGGTAGGAAGGTGGGATTGCTTAACAGAGCACAAGCAACCTATTCGGGTATGAGCCGAACAAGTGTGCAAAGTTTCATAATTGTACTCCTAAAACTCTGGGAGGAGTAGCGTTTAGAAAATTGCTAAAATTTCATTGGCTGTTGGTAGCTCCGCCCACTTTGGGGTGCCCCCCCAAAATACATATTTTTATTCGGGGTGGCACCAAAAATATTCGGTCCGAGTTTGGGGAGTGTAGCTTCAAAACTGTACGAGCGGCAGCGATTTGAAAATTTTCCCTGTCAAAGTCAATACGAAAAAAGGCGTCTTCAGTGGTCCGCCGCACGGGCGCAATGGGTGGGATCGCTTACTAAAGCACAAGCAACGTACTTTGCTATAAGGCGAATAGGTGTGGAAAGTTTGGCGCTTGTACCCCTAAAACTGTAGGAGGAGTAGCGTATAGAAAATGGGGGGCGCTTATAATAATAATAACAAAAAGAATAATAATAATAACTAGAGAGGTACATTTCCTGAAGAAAATGTGAGTGGTGCTTGCCGTGGCAAAACTCAGGCCCCCCATATATGTTGGGTGTCTTGCCCAGTCGCCCCTGGTGCCTAGAGAGTACACAAAGTCGGTACACAAAGTCGGTAGAATCCGGATTAAACCGGTGAAATTTAAAGCCAACCAAATTTTACCATTGAAATCAATCCAAACAAACTGGCTATTTTTGGCTCCGCCCACTTTTAAAAATTTGCAACCCAGTCACCAAATGGACCAAGTTTGAGCACTCTTACATTAACAGTGTAAGAATGACAGGAATTTAAATATTCCCATTGAATAGCGTTAGGTAAAATTTGATTGGCTGTCTTAAGCTCCGCCCATTTTTCTGAATTTTAACCCCAGTTACCTAGTCATGGTCAGTGGCAAGTTTGGGGCCTCTGGTTTTAAAACGGTGAGAACGGCGGTATTCCAAAATTTTATATTGAAGTCAATAGGTGAAAACTGATTGGCTGTTTTTGGCTCCACCCACTTGTCCTAAATTTTGACCACGGTCACCCAGTGAGTAATTGAGCCAAGTTTGGTACACCTAGCATTTAAACTGTGATAATAGCAGTAGTTTATCATTTTTCATTAAGGTCAATGGCTGAAATCTGATTGGCTGTTTGCGGCTCCGCCCACTTTTCCTAAATTTTGACCGCAGTCACCCAGTGACGCACGGTGCCAAGTTTGGGAGTTCTGGCTTTGATACTGTGAGAATTACAGCTGTTTACATTTTCTCATTGAAGTCAATAGGGAACATCTGATTGGCTGTTCTTGGCTCCACCCACTTTTCCTAAATTTTGACCGCAGTTACCCAGTGAGTAATTGAGCCGAGTTTGGTACACCTAGCATTTAAACTGTGATAATAGCAGCAGTTTATCATTTTTCATTAAGGTCAATGGCTGAAATCTCATTGGCTGTTGTTGCCCCGCCCCTTTTTTTCCTAATTGTGAACCACAGTCACTCAGTGACTAACATACCAAAGTTTGGGAATGCTGTCATTTAATGTGTAAAAATGGCAGCATTTCTATTTTTTTCTATTGAAAATCAATGAATGAAATTTGATTGGTTGTTGGTGGCTCCGCCCACTTTTTCTAAACTTGAAGTGGAAACCCCCAGCGACCACATTTGTGATATTCAAGGTCCCTGACATCAATACTGAGAGAATGGCAGCCTTCTTAATTTTTCCCATTAAAACCAATCAAAGAAATCTGATTGGTTGGTTTTGGCTCCACCCACTTTTCTTAATTTTAATCCCAGTCCCCCAGTGACCAACTGTGCCAACTTTGAGGACCCTGCCATTAACGTCTAAGAGCGGCAGCAGTTAAAAAAATTCCTTTTTAATTGAATGGCTGAAATTTGATTGGCTGTTGTAGACTCCACCCACTTTTTGTAAATTTTAGCCGCAGTCACCCAGTGACCAACGGTGCCAAGTTTGGGAGCTCTGGCTTTGATACTGTGAGAACAGCAGTAAAAAAATTTTACATAAACTGATTGGCTGTTTTTGGCTCCACCCACTTTTCCTAAATTTTGACCGTAGTCACCCAGTGAGTAATTGAGCCAAGTTTGGTACACCTAGCATTTAAACCGTGATAATAGCAGCAGTTTATCATTTTTCATTAAGGTCAAAGGCTGAAATCTGATTGGCTGTTGTTGCCCCGCCCCATTTTATTCCTAATTGTGAACCACAGTCACTCAGTGACTAACATTCCAAAGTTTGGGAATGCTGTCATTTAATGTCTAAAAATGGCAGCATTTTTATTTTTTTCTATTGAAAAGCAATGAATGAAATTCGATTGGTTGTTGGTGGCTCCGCCCACTTTTTCTAAACTTGAAGTGGAAACCCCCAGCGACCACATTTGTGATATTCAAGGTCCCTGACATCAATACTGAGAGAATGGCAGCCTTCTTAATTGTTCCCATTAAAATCAATCAAAGAAATCTGATTGGTTGGTTTTGGCCCCGCCCACATTTCCAAACTTTAATCCCAGTCCCCCAGTGACCAACTGTGCCAACTTTGAGGAGGCTGCCATTAACCGTCTAAGAGCGGCAGCAGTTTAAAATTTTCCTATTTAATTGAATGGCTGAAATTTGATTGGCTGTTGTAGACTCCGCCCACTTTTTGTAAATTTTGGCTGCAGTCACCCAGTGACCCACGGTGCCAAGTTTGGGAGCTCTGGCTTTATTACTGTGAGAATTACAGCTGTTTACATTTTCTCATTGAAGTCAATAGGGAAAATCTGATTGGTTGTTTGCGGCTCCGCTCACTTTTTTGGGTCCCCAAAATAGGACAGAAAAGTCACAACACCCCATTCCCGAATAAGCTGAACGGTTTGACACCTCATTCATGGGTCTGCGACAAACTAATTATTCGATAAATTCCCCATTATAAGTCAATGGGGCAGATTTGGGGACCTCTCCTGCCCCGGGGGTAAAACTTATACCCTCGTGTGGGGTATCATCTGACACAGGTCGCAAACCTCTTCAAATGTGGTAAATTTAACGTTTCTACAAGATTCCCTCTCTGCGCTAGAATCCGTCAAAAGTTGGCCTCAATGTTAATCTATGGGACTTTTTGGGGTGGTTAGTTGCCCCCGCAAGGGGCAATTAACCACCCACCCCTTAGAAAAGTCATACCACCCCATTCCCGATTAAGCCGCACGATTTGACACCTCATTCATGGGTCTAGGACAAACGGTGCGGGACTAGTTACGCGCCAAACTTTCATACGGAAGAAGAATAAAAATAAGTTTGCAAGATAACAGTAGTGATGCTTTGCTTCGCAAGCACCACTAATAAGAACGAGCTGAACTAGTAGATCAATATGTTGGCTTTTTCAAAGCCAACATAATTATTCAATCATACAGTAGTTTGCGCTTAGTGACCTCAAGTCAGTTACATAGTGACTACTTAAAGTTCATATTGTGTTTGTGACTTCTGAAAGTTCATAATGTGTTTATTACTTCTGAATATTCATAATGTGTTCTCATTTTCATTCTTTCATTTTTTTTGTAATGTTTGTTATTGTGACCAGTTAGGTATACTTTCAATCTTTGGCCATTTTTTCGGAATGAAGGGCATAATTATCAAGGCGCGAAACAAGAGCTGGCCACAGTCCACCAGAATTAACTGATAAACTGCAAAAATTCATCAGCGATGGCTTCGCACCCATCGCTACACTTCGCCAGGCGAAAATTCACTCAGACAACGCTAATTTACTGGTATGCAAAGTTGCGTCCAGGGCACAGAATGCTGGCGAAGATGCTCTAGCGTTCGATTATGCCTAGCGCAACTTCGTTAGAGGTCTCCACTCAGGCTAATATGCATGCGGTGGGAAATTATAAAGTTGAATGGACGTATATGTTGCAGAAAATACATTACATTACAAGTCCAGGGAACCTTGATAAAGAAAATAGAGTTGTTATAATGCCCTACACATGAGCCCACTGTATAGTTTATGTTCCATATGTTAGAAAATGTATGGGTTACCCAAAAATATTTTTTAAGGACTTTTGCAGGCAATCACTCTGAAAAAAGGAAAAGACGCCAGCGTTTTTTTTTCTACTAAAATATGATGTAAGTAACAGAAAATTGAGGAAGATCTATGCACTCCAATGCACTTGGCCTGGTCTGAGCTGGCAAATGCAAGTCTGGTGAAAGAGGTAACATTCAGTAAAATCCGCATCTTAGTGAATTTGTGGAGTAACGTCCATTCACCAGAGTGAACATTTGCCTGGCGATAGAGTTTGAATGAGCACTAGCGTCTGTCTCTTTCGCTAGTGAAGTTACGCCTGAGCACATTAGTAAATATCGGCGAAGTGCCTGAAAGTGGTAATGCTGACGAATTGTCACCAGTGGTAGTCACTTCGCCCTTTAGTAAATCTGCCCCTATGAATGGGAAACTTGCTAACTGGCACATCAACTTTTTATTTATGTGATATTGTACATGGCTGAACATGGATGGGGACGTATGAAGTTAGACAGAGAGGCAATAAGAATTAAGAAGAGCTCTAGAATGGATGACTCTAGGGATGAAATCTGTGTGATTGAACAATCCTACAAAATACCCATGTAACAGAATGGATTAAAAAAATGTTTTATTGATAGCTTTGAGTTTTTTATGGTGCTGCCTCAGTCCAATACATATTGAATGATGAACTACACTTGTCGATCTACAAAAGTCAGAGACCAGCGGAATATAAATATTTTAAAAATACTGTAAAATCAATAATGTTAATTAGGCAACTCTTAGATGAATTGCTGGTTTCCTGACCCATGTCGGGGACATAATGTACTGAACAAAAAGAAGACAACATTTCTTCTATGCAGCACAAAGCCCTTGGATTCCTTTGCTTGTCCAGGTGTTTGCATTCCACCAAACCAGGTTCCACTTCTTTCAATTCAACTAAGAAAATCCAAAATACTGCAGCTTCATCTTTCATGAAAGTTCGTGGTCTTCATTTTCAAGGTTTGACAAGAGACTGGAATTCTAAAATAAAGAATGAAGAAGGAAATATTTAATATATATATATATAAATTTGATTATTTCCAAAACAAAAAAAGGCAATACTAAAAATTAAGATATTGCCTGTTCTATTCTTTGATTATTTCATCTGTTTTGTACATCTCAAGTACATCTCTATATCATTACTTTTTTTTTAATTGTAGTTCCTCTTCTGTCAAAGAGGTATTCCATGTCTGCTTTGTTAGCTGATAAGACTTTAACTGGAGCATTTATCAGACAGGCAGACTCTATTTCTCAGGTGTAAGAGATCTACATCTTATTTATTTACAACATATTGATTTTATTTCCTTGTAGTTATAATACAATAGAAAATGAGAACTAAGCCTTAAATGTTATCTTTATTATTTAATATTTTTGTGCTCCCGCAAGTATTTCATGTATTTGTCTGAAATACGATCTATTATTTGCAATTCTTGAGACATGGGTATTTTCCAGATTAGGGGTCTTTCTGTGATGTAGAAAGGTTTTTATATGCATGGGCAATGCATTCCTTATGGATCACAAAAAAAATTGATGCATAACAAATTAACATTAGCACTTTTTATACTAGTATTATGGAGGTTAACTACCCAATATCTATAGTTAAATATTCCAAGAAACCCTTTTTTCTCCTTTTTTGCATGAATATAGATGCATATACTGGGTCATTTCAACTGGCCCTAGCAGCTGATTGCCTACCTTCAACTCCAATTTTGCCATCACCATCAGAGTCACCAGCTGCCAGGAAGGCCTTGGTTTCAGCATCAGTCAATGCCCTGGCACTTGCGCTGAAGTTCTGGAGGAACAACCTTGAGAAGTGCAAAAAGAGTTGTTAAGTTATTGACATACTACAAGGCGATACCAGTTGGCTATTTCTATTACTGCCCAACTTTGTAACAAGAACATCCGCTTTTTTATCTGCAAGGTGGAAAAAGACTACTAAACTCATGTTACACATAAATCCTCATTGGTGCATATGTTAAAGTAGTGGTGGGTCTGGAGGGGACAGATATAGTCAAACTCTGCAAGCGTTGGCCCCTGCCTGTGCCTATCCCACTGCTCCTTACCATCTCTTTCCTCAACAGTTACTCACTTTATCTTTAACCCTTATCTGTAACTTCTAGCAGCCCTGTAATATAATAGTTCCTGCATCAGCCACCATAAAATCATTAAAAAGGACTTGGTTGAGTAAGCAGTATCCAAAATAAAATTAAAAGAATTAATAATCACATAATAATCACTTTGGTGCCTATTCAGCTTCCCCAAATAGCCCTTTAACTGACCTCCTGGAGACACTGAGAATGCACTGCCTCTAATATTTCACAGCCACAATACTTCATATTACTCCTACTGCAAACCAAATATTTGCAAGACCATATTATAAAACCATAGCTGGGGGGGGCACATTGTACCTGTTGTGGAATGCTGGGGGGACACACTGTGCCTGCTATAAAATACTAGGGAGGGGCACATGATGCCTGTTATGAAATGCTGGGGGCCCACACTGTGCCTGTTGTGTATATCAGCATGACCATGCCATAATCTTTAGCTACATATTTATATTATTGCTTATGAGTTAAATGTAAACTGTTGAATTTAAACCATTGTTCACATGGCTTGAGAAAGAGCCTATTTGGGCTTGAAACATCACTGTTATAAATGTGCACATTAGGGTGATGTATTCTTTTATCATTTAATACAATTTTGATACAATAACGAGTGCTGTGCAGGATAATTTTTCTTTATATTGTGGAGGACTGACCGGAGACCTCAAGGGACGTGCACCGTGAAATAGGAGACGAAGCTTGATGAACAGTGAGTATTAACTTTTACTTACTTCAGTTCCTCTTCCTCAATGAAGCCGCTCCTGTCCTGGTCGAGGATGGCAAAGACGTTTTTCACATCATCTGCAGACTTGCTGCTCAGACCAGACTGGGCAAAGAAAGTTTTGAAGTTGAAGGAGTCAGCAGCTGAATAATGGGACAAGAAAAATAGATTTTAAGCACGGTTAGAAGATTACAGCACTGCACCAACATAAAGGGAGCTAGCACTAAGGCAAAACTAAAACCATTTGCTTAATTATGAACTGGACTTCTTTTAGTTTTGAGGGGCTCCCACTTCTATTCCTCATTGGAAGGGAGGCAGGACCCCCTGAAACATGCATCATATGCCCTGTACAGTTTATAATAAAATATATCATTAGAAGGGGTGTAATTCCATGTGGCTTGCAAAACAGGAATGGAACTCATGATTGTCATTTATAGTTTACCAAAAGCTAAATAGCCACTTTTTAATATCCATGATCTACATATCTGTCTGTATCAGGAAACTCAAACTGTTCTACATACAAGGGCCCTTAAGGCAGAGGAAACGCAGACGACCAGTCTGGCTGCCAGAATATAATGAAAGTTTATGAAACATTGCAGCTAAAAACTACATGCATCAGACACTGCCCTTACATCATAACATTCTGTTAAAGTGTAGTTATTAATTACTATTCAAAACATTCTGGTAGAGAGAGTAATTAAAACGGATATACAAAGGACAAAGACTTATACAAGAAGGTCATACTGGTCATGAATTTAGACATACTTTCAATTCCCATGAGTTAGGTTCCACAAGAGTCTTAGCATTACAGTAATGCCTTTATACACTTACATACAAGCTATTTTCTATCAAGAGTGACCCCAGAGTGTGATTTTACAACACTTGGCCCTTCAGCTGTTGCTGATCTACACGGCCTTTATAGCATCTTCTGACAGCCACTGATTTAGGGTCTTTACGCACAAATGTTTACACTTGTGTTCCTGTGTAGTGTTTTTTTCTGCATTGCATAATACAGAATCTCATGAGCTAATGGAGCCTATTCTTCTTTATTGTACCTGTAATGACCAGACCACTGTGAATCACTGAAAGCACGTAATGCAAAATGCAGCTTCTTGTGTGTTCAGTTGTTCAAGGTGGTCTCATTGGTGCAGGCACAAGATTCAGCTATGGTTAGAAGGATAGGTTTAATACTTTTGATTGCTAACTTTTAAAAGAGATTGTGATGTTTGATAAATCTCGTTGTTACTTTGTCCACAACTACCACCAAACAAGATAACCACTCTCCCTAAATGTAAGAAAACATACAAGTTTTTACAGAATACTTAAGCAATGTGTAATAACAGCTGCACAATTTAAATACCATAAAAATCAAGACATTACAAATTGCATTATTATTGCTGGCTTGGAATCTAAATAATCTGGTTTTAAAATCTTAATCTGTACAATTGGGCAGTAGCTTTGTAGTGCAGTGCTGGGCTGAGTAGAAAAATCAGCAAAAACACCGTCTGTGTTGTACCCAGCAACCAAACAGTGCTGGGAAAAGGCATGAATATGCTACTACTGTGATTAAATATATATATATATGATACACAAGAGTCATGCATATAATTTTAAAAGTGATCCCATCAGTTATAATTGGGGTTTAGTGTTTTCTGTAACACGACTCACTGAAACTTGTGTATTATAATAAATAAAGTTCCCCCTGTTGCAAAATATGAGGATATTAAAAGTCACCTCTGAGTTCAATGTCCATGGCTTCAGCCTGGTGTTTTTATGGAACTCTTCGGTAATTTATAATATCCTTTTACAAGAGGGGGGTACTGTATTCACTATATATATTCTTTAAGACTGGATTTGGAAAGTTGATAACAGGCCCATCTATGACATACTCTTAAGTTAATTTAGAGGCCAATTTCCACAGTAACATTTACAGAAGGGATTCAATATCCCAAATAGAAAGAGAATACAATAGCTGCATAATAACTCAATAAAGTATCATACCTTGGCAGTTCTGCAGGGCAGCAGAGATGTCAGCCTCACTCAGGATACCACCGAATGCCATAGTAAATCTAGGGAGTAATAGTCACAGTTAAAAAACATCTGTGAATATGGGCAACAATTATGTAGCTATGCCATACTCATAATGGCTGTTTGTTCAGGCAATAATTATGCACTCAAACATACCAAGTGCCATTGGCAATGCTGAAAAGCAATCCATGACAAAGCTAGGGTTGCAATCCACCTTCCTTTAGTTTATGTTTTTTTCCTATTAATTACATTGTCATCAAGAATATTTTAACCAACCAGGCCTTTTGGCCTATTGGCAACCCTAGTCAGTTGTCACCAATATTTATTGGTTATGATGACAAAACTTCACGTGTGACATAAGCTGTAGGATATGAATCCTTAGAAGTTATTGACATCTGTTGTCCTCATGTTTGCAGTAGTTATGGGAAGACATTATTTCCTAGCAGTTATTTCCTTTTCCATAGTTAGGTCCATTTTCTCATACATCTCCTATTTCCAGATGAAAAATGTAAAAATGAAAAGTGAGGGTTTTCCCAAAAAAACTCACCTGAATTCCTCTTCAACAGGAGCAAACGGCTATGAACAATCTTTTCAGTATTGATGCTTCTGAAAGTCTTTGCAGTAGGATTCTACTTATATAGATTGTAGGTATTTCCCCTAACCATATACAGAAACCCAGAGACCTTGTCCAGATCAGTTTCTCAGACAGTTAGCTAAAAAAACTTGCAAGCTAGTAACTAAGGTATTTATATCCCACAGGAATGTAAATTGTTTCTTGAACATTCTTGTACAACAGATTAACAAGGGAATCCCATACACTGTATAGGCTTTGTGGAAAGCCAACTTCATTGCTTCAAACTTCATTAATCAAATCAATTGCAGTGATGGTTATTTTTATTCTTTGCATCCGTTTTCAGTTAGAGTGATATAATCTAATCTTATCCTCATATACTGTACATTCATTTTACAGAATTTTGCACTTAATTTAGACCATAAAAAGGTAAGGGCATTGAATGGGGTTCAAGTAGGGCATTTGAACATCCCTCAGATAGCATAAAAAAGTGTCTAGGTATTTAACTGCCAATTGCAGTCAAAAGACCTATTAAAGGTCCTGGCCATAGGGAACTACTGGTCCAAGAAACTTTAGGGAAAAGGGCAGATTGTGGATTTTGTGTGTGTTTGTATTTTAGGTCTACAGCATGTATTAAAGTATGTGGGGAAGGTTTTAGTGCCAAGTGCTGTGCCAAGGTGTGCCTAGTCCAAGTATATCCTGAAGGACAACCAGAGAAAGAAATGAAGTCTCATGTCATGCTTGACAACCAAAGCAAAAGATGTCTGGCTTGACTGCAGTTCTTTGTGATTTTCAAGATCAAAGGAGATGCATCACCATATGCCCTCAATACCTATATCGGTTGCATTGACTGGGCAGAAGGTCTAATGGGTACGTTGTCTCCTCAGTCACAGGTAACATTCATCTAGCTTTACCTGCATTAACAAAATGTGACAAAATATCTAATAACAGATAGGAAATTCTAACACTGGAAGCTGCATACCACCAACCTTACTTAAGGCACCTAGCTAACCAGATTCCTGCCATTAGGAACAATGAAATCCTACTTCTGTTGGAAAAACATATTCTCAGAGTCCATAAGGTCCACAACATTGCAATTGTTCTTATGATGCTCCCAGTGCACAAAGACTTGACTTAGGCTGGGTAATAGAAGTGCCTAGACAAAATGTGCAGACCATCTGAAGTAGACTCCTATAAAACTTATATGTTGAGGAAGTGGATGGACAACTCACTTCGGACCATGCCATCATCTTTTCGAGGTGAAGGAGAATCCTAAGCATATGATGCCAGCCCCCAGTGTCACTCCTATCTGTTGTGATGACAACTTTGGGGATACAGTATTTCATAATACAAATAATGACAACCTTCTGTGCCTTCTGTTGTGAAGACAAAGAGTTCATCAGAATAATCAACACTGAATTATTTAAAGGTAACTCTAACAGTTGGGTTGCACCCTTACCATTCCTCACTACACAAACCAAACTTTCAAACAGTAGTGAGCAAACTATGTCCAGATTTGCCTCACTGCAGAGAACCCTTAAAGGAGAACTAAACCCCCTTGCTAATAAAAAACACTTACACCTACCCTCCATAGTCCCCCCTCCCTGTTCCCCCCGCACAGGTGTTAACATCTGTAATCTCCACGAAACCAATTAGTACCTCTTCAACTCATCACCACTTAGCTGCTCCCCTATAGTGCCGGGTGCTCAGTCCGCAGCGTCCCCACTGCCAGGCCTATGTATTTCTACAGTACTCAGCAATAAAATCCTGTTCTTTACCGGAGTGCCGTCCTGTTCGTGTATTTACTGTTAACATCTGTAATTACATGCAATTATCTGTCATTGCAGAGTCAGCACAGCAGAGCTCACGGGGGCCATCTTCAGAGTTTCCATAATCTTCATTAAGTAAGTGCCGTATCGGCACAGTTGGAGCAGTCACGCTTCGTGATAACTGTGCATGTGCAACGAGTTACAGGCTTATCATCTGGTGCGAGCACAAAAAAAATATTTTGACCACACCCATTTTATGGCCACACCCCCATATAACATGTCCATTTTACAAAATTTGGCTGGTTATGGAAAGTTTAAACACATTTCTGTGATTTTCAGGACAATGTTTAATGTGTTATAACAGTTTTGCTAATGAAGGTGAATTGCCCTTTAAAGGGGTGGTTCACATTTAAGTTAACTTTTAGTGTGTTTTAGAATGGGCAATTCTAAGCAACTTTTCATTTGCTCTTCATTATTTCTTTTTTATAAGTTTTAAATTATTTTCCTTCTTATCATGGCTCTTTTCAACTTTCAAATGGGGGTCTCAATTCTCCCAAGATACTTACTTATTTTAAATAGTTACAATTGTATCAAAGTGCAGGCGCTGAGTGCTCTGGACTCTCTGCCAAGAGCCTCTAATTTTATTACATTTTAAAAACTTTTTATCTTTTTCTGGCTGTTCAGTGCAGGAGATCAAACAGAAAGTTGGGACATTTCATTAACAATCTGGGACAGCGGGTTGAGCTGTCAAAATCGGGACTGTCTTGTATTCAAATCAACGCATGGTTGCTAAGGTAATTTGGACCCTAGTTACCAGATTGGTTAAGATGCCAATTAATGAGCTGCTGAATAAAAAGCTAAATAACTCAAAAACCTAAAAATAATAAAAAATGATAATAAATAGCAAATTGTCTCAGAATATCACTCTCTACATAATACTAAAAGTTATCTCAAAGGCGAACAACCCATTTAAGATGGAACTTATTAATTTAGTTTGCATTTTCATAACTGCTTTTATGTTTATAATAAAGCAGTATTGACAGATAACCAGGCGGGGAGTGTGCTGGCCTAGCCGTTAACAGTTATTCATTATGTTTAAAATGCTGTAATTGTTTTATAGTTTACATGCATACATATTGTTATGTTGCCACCTAGTGACCAATGTCATATTATCAGGTGTTTATTTCCTTGTCTGTAAACCCTCTAATCCTTGTGCATGATGTAAGTTCCTCCCATCATCCCTTACATTTTCTACCTCCCATGTGTGAGGAGCTGCTCTAGAGGTTAGAAAGGGAAATATTCCTCTCGACCTCTGACATTTGTCCGTCCAACCTGAATAAAGAACTCTTGTGTATTCAAGAGGCAGATTTATTAATGGACGAAGTGGCCCTTCGCTAGCGAAAATTTGCCAGAAATCACATCCCCAGGGACCATTTACTAACAGGCGTAGAGGATAATTCGCTAGTGAAAGAGAACGTTGCTAGCACAGTTTCGCCCTATAGGCAGCCGAATTTTAGCTGAGGCAAACGATCATTACTCCGTAAACGTACAAATTTTACAGAACGTCACCTCTTTCGCCAGAGTTTCCTTCGCCACCTTAGACCTGGCGAACTGATAAAATAAAGCTACATCCTCCTCAATCTTATGTCAGTGACATCATATCCTGTGTACCGAAAATACCTATTCAAACTAGGGATGCACCGAATCCAGGATTCAGTTCGGGATTCGGCCAGGATTCTGCCTTTTTCAGCAGGATTCGGCCAATTCCTTGTGCCTGGCTGAACTGAATCCAAATCCTAATTTGTATATGTAAATTAGGGGTGGGTAGGGAAATCACATGCTTTTTTGTCACAAAAGAAGATTTTTTTCCACTTTTTCCTTTCCTGACCCTAATTTGCATATGCAAATTAGGATTCAGATTCGGCTCAGTATTTGGCCAAATTATTCAACAAGGATTCAGGGATTCGGCCGAATCCTAAATAGTGGATTCGGTGCATCCCTTATTCAAACTGACCTAAACGTAAGAGTACTAACTAAGTTTCACTAGGCAGAAACAAACAGTAATGAAAGTTTGCTATGAAATTGATGATTTAACGCTAGCGAAACTTTGCCAGCATTCGGCTGCCGAGACACAACTTTGCATTCTTATGAATTAGCATAGTGGTAGCAAATTTACGCCTGGCAAGGTGGCGCGAAGTGTGGCGAAAATTCGGCCTTTAGTTAATTTGGCCCAAAATGTTTGGTGATTTCAGCTATCTGGCAAAGCTTGTCCACAGTGGTTGTTACCAGCTCTAGGCCAGGCACAGAGGTCTTGGGGTAACTTTATACACAGAAGTCTCTATACCAGGCCTGAATAGGAAATCTGGAAACTTTGTGACTTTGTACTTTATATTGAGCTTGTGTCAGGCTGTGGGGCTTATGGGGTTATTTATCAAAGTTGAATTTTAGAATTGTGTGAGCTTTTTTAGACCTCGATTGAACTCACAACTTGCTTGGTTTGTAATTTAAGAAAAAACTCAAAAGTAAAAAAATTGAATCAGCGAGTTCAGGGTCAACAACCCGAAAACTCTAATTGAAGTTTTTTGGTGAAAAAAAAACTCGGATTGATCGAGTTTTCGAGTGAAATTCTCCGAAAAAGAACTTAAACATCATGAATGCTATTAACATCTTCAAATAGTTCAAGGGACCTCTTCCATGGAATTCTACATGACCTCGACAGGTTTTAGATGGTGTATTTATTGATTCAAGCTATTTCCAGGGTGGGGGTAATAAATCTCAAAATCAAACATTTGATTACAAGATACTCACACAGACTTCAAAAATAAAGAGACAATTAAACAATATGCAGATCAAAGATACAATGTTAAGTAAAACCTCTGCATAATCCACTGTGGTTGTCTTGCAAAAAAACCTCACTTATCTACAACCCCACTCCTAATTAGGTCACTGCTAGAAAAGGAAACATGTTCACAGCCACTCGTGATGGACACTGCATAACCCGCAATGTTTCATATTTTAAGGTGGTTCCCTTCCATTGGGTATGTCTTAGACAAAGAATGGGACATCAATTAAAACCCCTTTTTTGCATAAAGTAAGAACATATAATTCTATGCAATATGCACTTATAGAATCATAAAACATCTTCATTAAAAGCAGTAACTGGCTGCATTACTGGTTCTGACTCCTGAACAATGTAGCAGAAGCCAGCTGATTAATAGATTTGAAAGATAAAATATATATATATATATATATATATATTTTTTTTTCCAGGAGTCAGTGCGAATGCTAGGAGGTGGTAAACAAACACTGGTCTTCCGTAGCAATTACATTTAGAAAAAATAAATAAAATGTTTAGATAATGTATATTGGAAAAATTGCTCAGAATTGTATATTTTCTTGCATTGTTCAATAACTACAATGAATGAATGGAGTGCTAATCTTACCCTTATCGTTTTGCTGCAGCATGCCATGTTTTTCTTAGCATGCTACAACCCTATGCAACCTATTAAGCAGCTCTTGTAAATAGCGGGCAGTGTTCATAGTTGCCACTGGGGTATCCCTTTAGCAGAATGGCCTGTCCCACTGGGATATGGTCTCTATACAAGATGCATATGTATAGTTTATGTAAATTGCTTCTTCATCATCATTTTTGGAGGCAAGATATAGTTGAAAATACATGGGCATCAAAAGGAATATATAAGCGAACATTGGAACTACAAACCGAGACGGAAAATGGAATGGTACTGTTTATGTGGCCCTAACCTTTCTACATCACTGTTGCCATTAGCATGCTTATATACTGTATGTCAGTGATAACTGAGGCAGAAATCACATATGTTACAGGTATGGAACCTGTTATCCAGAATGCTCAGGACCTGGGGTTTTTCTGGTTAAGGGGTCTTTCCATAATTGGATCTCCATACTTTGTCTGCTAACACATAATTTAATCATAGGGTTGTTTTGCCTCCAATATGGATTCATTATATCTTAGTTGGGTTCAACTACAAGGTACTATCTAGCTAGGATGGCCTCCCCATATTTCAGAGCTTTTTAGATCCACATAGGCACATTAAATAACCCAGTAAATGAACCAGGCACAATACAAATAATCAGGAACAATACAATAAATAAATCAGGTACAACTGTGGCAGTCCAGGTGGTTCAAAAAGTGAGAACCAAAAAGAACATTATGTAGCAGAGATGTGTACGTCTTATAGGCCGTGCTTCATCCAGATAAGAAAGTAACTCTAACACCGCATCCAGGCTCCTAAACTGAAGACTCTCCAAGGCAGATACAATTACCTACTGCTGAGATAAACAAGAATTACTGTGACAGCTGATCATGTTCTTTTCTTCCTAATAGATATATGCTGTTTCTGCTCATCAAAGCAACTGGCACCCAACATGATCTTTTACACCAGGGATAGGCAACCTTTGGCACGCCAGCTGTTGTGGCATTACATCTTCCATACATATTTGTGTCAAATTATTTGGTTGTTGTAGAGATAATGTGATGTGTAGTTCTGTAGTGGCAGTAACTTATAATTTACAAGGACTGTAAATATTCCAGTTTGGTAAAACTGACCCCCCCCCATTCTCCCATCTGGAAATAGGGTATAGCTACAGCACCCTTAGCTAGACTAGACACAAGTCAAAGGAAGAAAGGGCCTCCCAACTAAAAAAAGCTTCACACAAACAAGGAATGCCGCAAAGGAGGAATGTTGCTGCCACTGTATGAAGGTCAGGTTTGTAAGGTGTCTCTGTTACTGACATGCCTCTCTAATTACCCATACACAGGGGGAAAAATATAGAACTTCAGTCATGTCATTTCAATTTAAGGCATACAGGACAAATTTAGATCATTTGGTTGTTATGATCTTGCCATAGATTATTGCTATAAATCCCACACAGTAGGGTGAAAATTCAGTGGCATATACAGGCATGAGATCCATTATCTGGAAGCCTGTTATCCAGAAAGCTCTGACTTATGGGAAGGCCATCTCCCATAGACTCCATTTTATTCAAATAATCCAAATTTTTGAAAATGATTCCCTTTTTCTCTGTAATAAGAAAACAGTACCTTGTCCTTGATCCAAGATAAGATATTATTCATCGTTATTGGAAGCAAAACCAGCCTATTTGGTTTATTTAATGTTTAAATAATTTTCTAGTAGACTTAAGGAATGAAGATCCAAATTAAGGAAAGATCCATTATCTGACAAACCCCAGTTCCTGAGAATTCTGTACTGTTCTCATTCCGTTATTATGTAAGAGAGGATCGCATGAAAACAGCAGTGCGGCAGCTTTATACCCTTTATTTTTGACACTCAGTGTCCATGATATGCCAACATATGCCCCATTGAGACCCGGTTATTTCTAGTATGGGCGCATTAAAAAATTTGATACAGGTATGTGACCTGTTATCCAGAATGCTTGGGACCTGAGGCTTTCCAGATAATAAGTTTTTCTGTAATTTGGATCTCTATACCTTAAGGGCAGATACACATGGTCAGTCTTAGGGAGATTAGTCTCCTGGGGACAAATCTCCTCTTCTTCGGGGCGACTAATCTCCCCAAAATGCCTTCCCCTGCCTTCTTGCCGGCAAGAGTGAAAATCGCCGGAGGGGTGGCACTCGGAACACTTTATTTTCTGAAGTTGCCCGAAGTTGCCTCACTAGGAAACTTCGGGCGACTTCGGAAAACAAATCGCTCCAATTGGCATCCCTCTGCCGATTTTCATTCTAGCTGGCGGGAAGGCAGTTCGGGGAGAAGTCGTCTAGAAGAAGAGGAGATTTGTCGGCGGGCGACTCATCTCCCCGAATCTGACCGTGTGTGTTTCTGTCCTAAGTCTACTAAAAAATAATTAAAACATTAATTAAACTCAAAATAATGGGGTTTCATCCAATGAGTAATTATATCTTAAATTGGATCATGTAATAGATACTGTTTTATCATTCCAGGAATTCATTTTTAATAATTTGAATTATCTGATCAAAATGGAGTCTATGGGAGATGGCTTTCCAGTAATTCAGAGCTTTCTATATAACTGATTTCCGGAAAATGGATACTATACCTGTATATACAAAATTGTTAGCACAGGCCAATATTCAGTGGCACACTACCTTTGTCACAAACCCCTAACATAACCATGTGGCAAAATCATATTCATCACATATCATGGGTACACAGACAATAGTGTCAAGTGATTGGAATTAATGGGAAGCGATTCTTGGTGTTGCCTGACATAGAGATGCTAAATGCCTAGGCAAAAAATGCCCAAAATTACTAAATGCGCCATTGTCCATAGGGTGTGAGGCTACTCCCACAATTACCTTAGTTAAAGTATTACCTTACCATACACTGTCCTATCTATTATGGTAAAAGCTGTGACGCCTTTTTGCTTTTTAATCATCTTATATGGCTAAAGGAGACTGAGCCTGCGTATTCCTTTTTTTATTCTTATTTTTTTGGACATTCATAGGCAAGTCTGACTAAGACCAACACCATACCTCCCAACATTTTGGAAATAAAAAGAGGAAAAAAAAAAAAGATTTGCAGTGCGGAGCGCAGCATAATTTTTTGACCATGCCCATTTGTGGCCACACCCCCTAATTACCATGTTCATTTGGCAGGTTATGAAAGTTTAATTTCTGTGGTTTTTATGTGTTATTACCGTTTTGTCAATGAAGGTGAATTGCCCTTTAAGCTGCAAGTCACAGTTTCCCCAAGAGACCTGCTTATCTTAAATTGTTACAATTTTCTTTGCTTATCATAAATAGTTACACAAGTATCTAAGTGCACCTTGCCAAGTATTCTGGGCTCTGTGCCAAAAGCCAATTAAGTTTTAGAAACTTTGTATATTTTTATGGCTGTTCAGTGCAGGAGATCAAAGAGAAAGTTGGGACATTTCAGTAACAATCTTGAACTGTTTGTTTAACTGTCAAAATCGGGACTGTTGGAGATATGCAACACCTCTTCTGTTAATAAAGGGGTGGTTCACCTGTAAGTTAACTTTTTTTTTAATATTTATCAAAGTGTTAAGTTAGAGATCTCCACAGTCCACAGAGTGAAATACCGCCTCTCTCCATTAATTTCGATGGTATTTTTAAAGGCGTATTTATCAAATGGTGAACTTTCACTATCACCCTTTGATAAATACACCTGTAAAAATCCCCTAGAAATGAATGGAGAGAAGTGGCTTCTGATGAAGTGGCAGTGAGTCACGAAACGCGTTAAGCAGGCAGCCCCACAGGAGAGATGCTGCTGTAATTTTTAATGGATTTATAATAAATTTTGACTTTTTTAACATATTATTCTGGCCCTGCGGTGCTTCGTTCCTCTACATTGATTTTACCCCCAAGTATGTTATAGAATGGCCAGCTCTAAGAAACATTCCATTTGGTCTACATTATTTATTTTTTATAGTTTTTGAATTATTTGCTTCTTCTGATTCAAACGGGGGTCACTGACCCCATCTAAAAAACAAATGCTCCGTAAGGCTACAAATGTATTGTTACTTTTTATTACTCATTTTTCTATTCAGACCCTCTCCTATTCATATTCCAGTCTCTTATTTAAATCAGTACATGGTTGCTCGGGTAATTTGAATTTTAGCAACCAGCTAAAATTGCAAACTGCAGAGCTGCTGTATATAAAGCTAAATAACTCAAACTCTGACAACACTGTTGTTCAGGCAGAATGAAGTACTCTACTCTGTGTGTTATTCGATCCAGATATGCGTAACTTGAAAGTGATTTAGGAATGGTAGCGATGCATCTTACTAATGGACTTGTATATGGTGTTTTAAACAAGCAAGAACAAATATAAATATTTTTTTTATCATGGTCTGTATAGGTTATATTCTGAAAATAAAATTCATACACAATCTATCCTTATGCCTGACACAGGCAATTTGTGCAAGTAACAATTTAAAAGGGTGGTTCACTTTTAGGTTAACTTATGTTACAGAATGGCCAAATCTTATCAAATTTTTAATTGGTCTTCACATTATTTTTTTTAAATATTTTTTTAATTAATTGCTTTGACTCTTTCCAGCTTGCAAATGGGGGTCACTGACTCAAACAGCCAAAGAAACATTGCTTTGCAGGACTACAATTGTATTGTTTCTTTTTATTACTTACCTTTCTATTCAGGCCTTTCTCCTTTTCATATCCCAGCCTCTCATTAAAATCATTGCCTGGCTACTTGGGTAATTTGGACCCTAGAAATCAGATATCAACTGAAATCCCAAACTGGAGAACTGCTAAATAAATAACAACTAAATAATTGAAAAAAACACAAACAATAAAGAATGAAGACCACATGCATATTGACTTAGAATATGACTCTCTACATCAGGGAACCTGTGAGCAACATTAAGAAGTAAAAGGAGTTGGGGAGCAACACTAGCACAACAAATATTCATGGGATGTCAAATAAAGACTGTGATTTGCCTTTTAGTAGCCCCTATGTCAGACTACATTGATGCTCTGTTTGGCAGAACACCAGATTTTTATTCAACCAAAACTTGCCTCCAAGCCTTATTATTATTTCAAAAAATAATAATAAGCATCTGCTTTGAGGACACTGAGAGCAAGGGTTTGGATAGCAACATGTTGCTCACGAGCTACTGGTTGGGGATGACTGCTCTACATCATACTAAAAGTTAATTTAAAGGTGAACAACCCCTTTAAGGTTGTCCCATTTCAAAGACTTGTGTGCTTAACTGTATTACAGATTGCACCAAACTAAAAAGCAAACAAGTATAATGAGCTAAAGAAATTAAGACAGATGGGAAGCAGATGAAGAGGCTTGAATGAGGAGAAGGGATGAAGGGGTTGAGCAAGGTAATAGTTAGAGATCAGAGTCTGGAAACAGAGAGATAAGGGCAATTGTACTGTATGTAATTGAGAGTTAGTGGCCAGTTGAGAGGTTATGGTAATGGTAAAAATATAATGAATTGATAGACTATAGAGCTTTGTAATATGATAGGTAGTGATTTGAGAATGAAGTTATAGGAAATATGGGAAATGAATAAGAAAAAAAGTGTAAGTAAAGAGAGACTAGTTCAGATTGTCAACTCTGCTGTATACAGACTTAACCTATCCAGTCTCATTGTCATTCAGCTGTTGTTAAACTACTTCTTTCTTCATCCATTTTAAGCTGGTTGCTGGCCGAGGATGCTGAAAAATGTGGTTTAGCAAAAGCTGAAAGGACATGAGGAATGATAATGCTTTATTGTGATTATCCAACAGAAGAACCATGCAACAAGTTGATTTCAAAATAGATTTATTGATAGCATCCAAGTTTTCTTTATTCTGCAGCCTCAATCCATAAAGACATTACAAGAAGAATTATGTTTGTGCATTTACAAAAGTCATAACAGCTTTAACATAGATCAATGCTCTATCAATATACAAAAATAACAAGTTATTCTTATTATGCGACTCTTGGACACATTGCTGGTCATAGGTTTCATTGTTGGCTAATGGTAACAAAAAATGTCTTCCTTGCATAATGAATGCCTTGGATTCCGCTAGCAGTCGATGTTTTCAAAACTTGTCCTCCGGAATAGAAACACAGTGAAGAGATGGTTGTGTTCCACTAAACCAGGTTCCATTTATTTCAGTTTATTTAGAAAAAGTCAAAATTGTGGATCGCTATTGTTTAGTAAAGTTCACAGACTGATGTGGTAGAATGTTTAAGCCTTTACCAAAGCCTGGAATTCTAAAATGATAAAAAAAAGAGGTTTATTTAATAATTTTACATCTTCGCAGTAGTACAGTAGAATACATTTTCAACACAGGCCCTGTGTTTGTGAATGTTGCCCATTTCATTAAAAGTAAAGACTGGGGCGTTCACATTATTACATAAAAGCAAAAGTAAAACTAGTATTTTTGTACCAGTGCAGGCCAAACATGGCAACTGCCTACGTAGCTCTATAGTTTTGGAGTTTGTATAGAAACTACAATTTTCCCAGGACTTTTCTTCCTCTTTAAAGCACATTTCTGGGGCACACTGTGTCTCAGCTGCAGATTCCTTAATTAGGAATATGTAAAAGGGGTTAGAAGACATTTCTACCTTTAAGGAAGCTTTTAAAAATGTCCTGTATGTAGAGGTCCTGTCTTACAAATCCTACATGCACATATCTTGTTTTAAACTTCTTTAAGGGGGCACTATGCCCTGCCAGGTGTATTCAGCAAAAGTGACAGTTTAAAAAAGTTTGATTTGATCATAAATTTTCAAATTTGTCATGAGGTTAATGCATACTACAGACTACATTGGCTTCTGTGCAATTGTGTGATGAGCAGAATAATTAATAATAGACCATACTATATATAGTTGTCTTAAAGGGATGATCTGGCAACACTATAGATTGAATGCCAAAGGTTGTTGTCCTGATTAGTAACTAATTCCTATTTGGATTGCATGGCATATATATGGTATGCCTCAAAGCTGCTCAGTTATTAACCCTGCAACATTGGCTATTATACTGTAGGTGTTTGCTGTTGAATTATAGGCTGCAGAGAGACCTCTTTCAACAATTGGGAAATCCAGATTAGTAATTGCTCAAACACTGACCCATGTCTTATTTTAATTAAAAGTTACATTTGACGGATGTAACCTCACTTTATGCTAAGTATACTGAGAGTCAATCCCTTAGCTCAAGTGACTGACAGCAGCCGGAGCAGATTGAACATGTGCTGCAGTAAGCAGAGAAGAATGACAGGGAGCCACTAGGGATATGTTTGGAGTAGAGATGTCGCGAACTGTTCGCCGGCGAACTTGTTCGCGCGAACATCGGGTGTTCGCGCTCGCCGGAAGTTCGCGAACGTCGCGCGACGTTCGCCATTTTGGGTTCGCCATTGTTGGCGCTTTTTTTTGCCCTCTCACCCCAGACCAGCAGGTACATGGCAGCCAATCAGGAAGCTCTCCCCTGGACCACTCCCCTTCCCTATAAAAACCGAAGCCCTGCAGCTTTTTTTCACTCTGCCTGTGTGTGCTGAAGAGATAGTGTAGGGAGAGAGCTGCTGCCTGTTAGTGATTTCAGGGACAGTTGAAAGTTTGCTGGCTAGTAAACGTTTTGATACTGCTCTGTTATTGGAGGGACAGAAGTCTGCAGGGGTTTGAGGGACATTTAAGCTTAGGTAGCTTTGCTGGCTAGTAATCTACCTTCTACTGCAGTGCTCTGTATGTAGCTGCAGTGGGCAGCTGTCCTGCTTCTGATCTCATCTGCTGACTGCTGCAATAGCAATAGTCCTTGTAAGGACTGCTTTTATTTATTTTTTTGTTCCAATACAGAGCAGTATCAAGCAGATTACTAGCCAGCAAACTTACTATCATCTGTCCCTGAAATCACTAACAGCTCTCCCCCTACACTATCTCTTCCAAGCACACACAGGCAGATTTTTCAGATACATTTTTGCCCTTGATCCCCCTCTGGCATGCCACTGTCCAGGTCGTTGCACCCTTTAAACAACTTTAAAATCATTTTTCTGGCCAGAAATGTCTTTTTTAGATGTTAAAGTTCGCCTTCCCATTGAAGTCTATGGGGTTCGCGAACCGTTCGCGAACCGCTCGCATTTTTGCGCAAGTTCGCGAATATGTTCGCGAACTTTTTTTCCGACGTTCGCTACATCCCTAGTTTGGAGGTATTAGTTGTCACTGCTACAGGGTGCTGCACTTGACAAGTATGGTAATCCAAGAACATATACAGCAGAAACAGAAACAGGCTTTAGTTTATTTAGTCAACGTTTTAATTTTTTAATTTTAATTCTTTAGACAACTTTTAAATGTATTAATTATCACTGAGCCTCCACTTTAACTGACCCAAACAAAGTGTGTATCCGCTTACCATCAACTCCAATTTTGCCATCACCATCGGAGTCACCAGCTTTCAGGAAAGCCTTGGTCTCGGCATCAGTTAAGGCCCTGGCACCAGAGTTGAAGTTCTGGAGGAAGAGTCTTTGAGGAAGATAATCAAGAAAATAATCATATTAGCAAGACACCACTGAAAGGTCTTCATCTTCATCCCAGTATGGCACAAAGCTCTCTTCTCTCTGTGCCCTTCTCTTCTCTCTGTGCCTGGGGTGAATTTGGGGAATTTTAGCCTATCCAGATTTCAGTGCTGCATTGAATACTGACACATTCTTATCGAAGCGAGTCAGTATTCTCTTAAAGTGATTTTGAAATGTTCTTATGACTGATAAGAATGTATTACTAGGGCTCATTTATGATCACCCAGCAGAATAGAACTTGGGCAGTAACTCATAACAACCAATCAGCGATTATCTTTTAACAGCAAGCTTCAGGTAGAACAAAAAAACAAAACAAATATCTAATTTATTGCCATGGGTTATGGCCCAGCTGGAGATCTGCCCAGTGTTTGTAAATGAACCAACTATCTCTAAAAATAGTGGACCACAGTATCAGTGTAAACTGACCAAGCAAGGAGTGAGCTGTCAGTTCAATTATGTCCAGTTGTGCCCATACATACAGGACAGTCAAATCACTGTGCAGCCCATTAGGATTGCAGTAGGTACAGGACAACCGACTGGATATGTTGGGGTCCCTAAAATTAATTTGCTGTGGGGCTAAACAACATCTAGTTATGCCACTGAGTATGTATGTAGTGAGTGTAGACACTTTTTGTGTGATACCATCAGTGCAATTGCAGTGCAAAATTGCTTTGATCTGTGAAACCACATACGAATTATTCTTTTTTATTATTATTAGCTCTATAGTCTATCAATTCATTATTATAGTCATTTTTCTGATGGGCAGAAGGTCCAAGATTTAAGGAGATCAATTTTTAAAATAAATTTTATGTTCAAATGTTCAATGAGGAGTGAAAACGATAATTCACTTGGTAAATGAAAGAAGGAAATATATTTCTATGTCACTGAAACATTTGCCCTCACTCACTTCAGTTCATCTTCCTCAATGAAGCCGCTCTTGTCCTGGTCAAGGATGGCAAAGACTTTCTTCACATCATCTGCGGACTTGCCGCTCAGACCAGACTTGGCAAAGAAGGCTTTGTAGTTGAAGGAGTCAGCAGCTGGATAACAAAGGCCAGATAAATGCATGTTAAACAATGCTGGGAGAAGAACTCAGCTTTAAACATATTACAAATGTAGCTAATGGTAAAGAAACATCCTAACCATTGTCATTTGGATACATTTCCACAGCCTAGTCTATATACCTTGGTCTGGGTGAGAGGCTTTGAACCTTACAATCCTGCTTTATTGTATAAAACACCTGTCGCCAATCCTAAACTGTTACTATTCCCAGAGTGCTGAAGTCAGAGCATTTACACTGACATTTGCAGATCAGTTATAGCTAGATGGGCACAAGTGGGATATCATGGATATTAGTTGCTGCTCAGTGGTGTAACTAGATATTACTTGGCCCCACAGCAAATTATTTTTCAAGCCTGCAAAATGTCTAATGGTTGAACTGTTTTACCAATATTTATTGAAACTGTATATGAATTAGAGCTTCGTCGGGCCCCTTTACCTCCTTGCCCCCTCTGCAGCTGCGGGGTTTGCTTCCTCTGTTGTTATACCCATGATACTGCTCAAGATCTTTAAATTTATTTGTAAATATAATTATTATTTGAAACAGCATTTGTTTCCCCCTTATTTGCTTCTGATTGTTGACACAACATAGCAGAATTCAATGATCCACATCTTTTTACTGACTTCTAGTTCTAATTTGTAACTGAATTTACAAATAACTTTAAAACATTTAAAAAATCATATTATGTTATATTTTGAAAAGTTGCTTAGAATCAGATATACTACCTAGTCATATACTATACTACTTCTTCTGCATAAATAAATGAAATGAAAAATAAAGAATGTTCGAAGGAGGAGAGGAAAACAACAGTAAGATACCTTGGCAAGCCTGCAGAGCAGCTGAGATGTCAGCCTCACTCAGGACACCACCGAAGGCCATTTTGTATCTGGGGAGAGAAACATTTTTTAAAAGGAGGTTTCAGTAGGAACATAAATTAGAAATGTGTTATAAACAAGGCAGAAATTGAACCATGTAACTCTATTTTTAGTATATATCTGCTATAAGCTGAACTATTGTTTTTGTTTTAGTTCTGCATAATAACTGCTCAGTATTAAGAAGATGGCTATTGTTTCTTTTTTGCATGTGACCATCTGCTGGCACAGCACAAGTCTTCAGAACCAATCAAATTATAACATTTCCATGCAATATTCATTATGGGGCTGTTAAATCATTACAGCAACATGTGGGTTTCATAACAACAACTTTCTGAACATCTGTTATTCTAAGAGTCACTTGTTAGTTTATAGGTTTGATCATGGTAATGCATCGTAAAAAAACCCATATTATTACATTCCGTTTTAATGCATATACTTAGCAAGGCATTTGTAAGCATGCGATAAGAATTACATTACACCAAAATGATATAGGTTTAACATTTAGCCAGCTTTTTAAAACAATAGATGCCACTGTAGTTGTGAATATGTGATGTCCTTGTTCATAGCTGTAGGCCTGGTGCTGAAGACTTGCAGAAATATTTTTTCCAATGACTTTTGTTCTTTGTGCATATTATAGTCCTTATTCACATGGGGCTCTGTTCTTGTTCCATGAACATGATCTTGTATCTAAATGTTTCTTTTTCCAGTTCCATGTAAGCAGAGATCTTAAAAATTGATGAATATTCCAAAAAAGTCATTTTGCAACTCACCCTTAATTCCTCTTTAATTTGACTTTATGTGATCTTCTCAATGAGGCTTGCACAGATCTATGTTGTAGGATGCTGCTTATATAGCTTGTAAACTCATCACCTATCCATATACAGACAGCCAGAGGCTTTGGCCAGATCAATTTCTCACAGGGTTAGCTAAAAAAATTGCAAGCTAGTAGCTGCGGTATTTATATCCTATAGGAATGCAAATGGTTTCATGAGCATTCCAATACCATAGCCTAATGAACTTAATACCATTTATTAAATGAGGACTGTGCAAAATCTTTATTTAGTTCAAGACAATTTGTGTCTTGATTCTGGCAATTAAATGTGGTCAGAATCTCTGCAGAAGTAATATCTTCTCTTGCCACCTTTACTGCTTGTATAATCATAGTCACATGTTTAGTACAAGTGTCCCTTGCTGCTCCTCTTTGAGCTGTGCTGTGAGCCACGTGGATTTATAAGTGCACCCATGCCTGTACACTCTTCTCACCATTACCATTACCTGCCACCTTCATAGAGTTTATTTGGGAATGTCAGTCACTAAATAAATGAAGGGAAGAGAGATGAATAATAGAAGGGGTTTGAAAGGGAGACCGCACATAAGTAAGTAGAGTAATGAGCAAGATTTGCAAAGGTGGATAAACTAAGGGAGATATATAGGTGAGCGGAAGTGTGGAGATAATAAGGAAAAGAGGTACGAAACGTGTAGGGCCGATGGAGATGTATGTACACTTTTAACTTTGACTAATAAAGACATATTTTTTTAAAAATATTTTTTTGGCCCTGTGGATTCCTCCGAGTGCCGGATAGCCCTGCTTTTCTTGCTCTATGTTTCGGTTTTCCGCTCCCTGTATCTGAGGGTCTGGGGCTGGTGCACCTGGACCACATGATCAATTATTTATATTGATATTCTGGAGCACCTGTCTTTTTCTTTTCTTATGATGTCCTACATAACAAACCTTTGTAAAGAATTGTAGTTTCTCAATCTTTGCCAGTTACCAGGCTAAAGCAGGGGTTGCCGGCCTTTTTACCAAAGAACCACAATTATAAAGTAAATAGAGTTGGGAATTAACACAAGCATACAAAAAGTTCCTGGAGTTTACCAAATAAGGTCTGTTATTTGGTAGCCCCTATTTGGACTGGCAGCCTACAAGAGGCTCTGTTTGGCAGTTTTTATACAACCAAAACTTGCCTCCAAGTCAGGAGTTCAAAAACAACAACTTGCTTTGAGGCCACTGGAAGCAACATCCAAGGGAATAGTGAGCATCACGTTGCTCGTGAGCCACTGGTTGTGGATTACTGGGCCAATGTTTGCATCTTTTGAGACAACTGGTGCTTGGGTGCTTGGTCAGGGCTGAAGACAGGCAGCAGAGTCACCTGCCTATGGCACTAGTGGGAAGGGCCACAATTTTGAGAGAGTGAGTGACTGGCATGGGTGTGTGTGTCAGCGAATGTCCATCTGGGGTGGGCGTGAAAAAGAGAGGGACTGATTGATCAAGTAGTATTGCATCAGGAGCAAATACTATTAGACCCAACTGTGCATCAGTGGTGACAAAAAATACAAGCTTGATTTAACATGTTCTGCTTTTACACATACAGTAGAACATAATTCCAACAGGGGTTATTAAGGGAGCTTATGCAGTTTTCCCAGCACATCCCTTAACTTCTTATCTAGTGGGCTCACCTTCTTAGCTAGGTCACACCATAAAGGCCAAATATTCGACAATTCACATAGAATGAAGGAGGCCACAAACATCCACAGTACTGTGCTGCAACTTTTTATTCCAAATTCCACAACATGTTTCGAGCTGACAAGGACCCTTTTTTTTATTTAGGGCGCTTGGTTTAGAATCCATGAATACACAAGCTGACTGTAAATGCAGCCCTAGTGAGAGCAGAGGCTCATTGAGGCACAATTTATTAAAATAGTAATGTCAAACACATGGAGCCAATACACCGACTAAGTGCCAGAAACACCCCTTGGAGGTCAACAGCTGCAGGCAGGTTATCTATAAGTAATCATGGGACCATATATGCCTGCCTAGCATGCATATGCCTGTTTACTACCCCTGATCCACTCAAATGATGTGCCTATAGCATGAATCCCCACCTCTACATTGTATTCTGTATTGACTGGCCCCCTAGCATATCTCCTGACTATCACTCCCTGATGACAGCCCTGTCCAGACCTTTAGTTGTCAGCTATTTGTTAAAATGTTGTACCATGCCTAATCATAATAAAGACTGCAAATGTTTTATTTAAGGAGTTCATCCAGAAAAGGAAATTTAGTATTGCAGAAGTTCTGTGCAGAATCCACAATGTGATATAGCCTGCTCCCATGATGAACCAACCCATACATGTGTGTAAAGAATAACTGACTCTCCATCTAAAATAGGCCTTACATAAATAGGGAATGCTGCATAGGAGGAATGTTTCTGCCTGTCTGCGGAAGTCATAGTTAAGTGGTTCTTTTACTGACGTGCCTCTCTAATTACCCCACACAGGAAAGGAGAATATAGCATAGACCTTCCATCATTTAACTTCATGTTTAGACATTACAGAATAATCTGATGCAGTGCTTGGTTTGTTTTTCACAGTGTAGGCACATGGATAAATCAAAACAGGTCATAGACTTACACATGAATATTCACAGAGATTAAAATGTCTTTCATCCATAACCCATATACATATTTACCCTGTTGCATTCACAAGTACATATATTTTTTATGGAAATAAACCCCAATTGTGAAGTAGGCATTCACCTTTTATCACTCACTATTAAATGCATAGTACCCCTACCCCATCCCCCCAGTCTGGTGCTGGCACTAGGGGACCTATTTACTAAAATCTGAATTTCTATTTTTTTCACAAATTTAAATTTCCTTTTTTATTTCTATTTTATTTCTATAAAATGCTAATAATTCAAGATTTATTAAGTGTAAAAAACACAAAAACTCTAATGCAAAACTGCAAGAAAAAGCTTTTGAGGTCCTATAGAGTCAATGGGAGCTGAGCCGATTGGACCTTTATTTTAGCCATTCAAACTTTTAAAGGTGTTCAGATTTTCTTTCAACTAGCAATTATTCAAAACAAAACATTTTTGGAGGGTTTCTTTTGGGTTACCGGTCATGGCCACACTTAGAGGCCCATTTATCAACATGCTAATTTTAGATGTTCTTAGAGGTTTTAGAGGTCACTGCTACTGGGCAAACTTGGTGCCTTTTAACATATACAGTATGAGAGAAAGATATCTTCACATGGACCCTACAACAGGGAAAACCCTGGAACTAATGATCTGTCAAAATAAGCAGAGGACCATTTTGGGCCCTGACAGATTAAATTTAAATACAGTTTAATTTAGAAAACCTTAACCTAATTTTGCAGAGGGGCAACATAACATCTAGCCTACACCACTGATTGCTTATAAGTAAAATTAGATTAGGCTTAATCCTTCTTCTGATACATGCTTAACACGCTCCAGACACAACTACATGGGGTTGAACTGACCTGCCAGGAAACTTGAGAATAACTGTGGGCCTCACTTTCAGTGGATCCTTTCCGTCTGCAAACCTTGCTACTAAGCCATGAGCACCCACTGGGGTGTCTGCTTGTGGAGAGAGAGAGAGAGAAATATATGACTTATATTGCTAAATTAGCTTAGCATACCAGAAAACAAGGAATTGATCCATGGACCCATAGACATGAGCCAGTGGAAAACATATTTACCCTAGGAATGAGTTATTGCAGGAATATGGCATAAATATTATTTAAGGGGTATGATCTGTGCCTTTTATAACCTTGGGACTTTTGTTGGATAATTTGTTAATTAGCTGGAATGTTTATGATTACAGTTCTCCAAGGTAAAATATACACTTTTTCTTAATTTTGCTGGATGCTAGAACTCAATACCCGTCTCTCTGTATCATACCAATTTTATGCCTAGTTCAAGAAATGTAATCAAGGAATTTCGGTTAACCGCACACCAACACCACCCTTCATGTATTAATCACCTGGTGCACAACGATAGAGGCTTCGGCCACCTCAAAATTCCATAGAATAAGTATAACCGGGAAACGCTGCTGGCTAAACATTTTCATGCACATAATCATAGAGTGGCCCAGTTACGCTGGCAAATCTTGGAAGGGGTTACAGTTAAGGAGGGACAGGACACAAAAAAGAAACTGTTGCAAAGAGAGTGTTACTGGATCTGGCTATTGCAAACCAGGGCTCCCAGGGGACTTAATGAGGAATATAACTTGTCATGTCATGTGGCAAATTTTGTGATTTACATGTAAAAAGCTATACTTTAGGGTAGGTATAGTTGTACATATGAGTCTATGAGAATATTAGTCTACTACCTGTGACTTAAATAGTTACTTTTAGTCTGAAATCATCTTTCAGCAAACTGTACCACTGATAATATTATGATAGGATAGTCTTTATGGGGAATAGTGGCAGGTTCTGTAGTGGGCCCCAGATGCCCAGTCTTACACAGCTGTAGCAGCATAATGTCAACAGTAAAAGCCGAGACTAGTACTGCCCATATTTGGCACTGGGTGGAACATGCTATGGCAAATTCGGATTTGGTTCGGCCGGTCAGAAGGATTCGGCCGAATGCATCCCTAGCATAGACTTTTCTAAGACAGGAGTATATTACAAACTGAAAGACTGGATTTTGTAGGAGATTCAGTGTTGAGTCTAGCCTGTCCTATCAAGGCAGAGTATTTCTAAGGCAAAGCAGCTATCTGTTGTTGACACAATGTGGCAGTTGTATCTGACCTGCTGTTGTTTTGAACCATTTTAAACTCCTGTTCTATATAAATGTGTTCCTTATAATGTACTTTATATGTATTTATAGTATTATCTGCTGAATTAGAATCACAATCTGTCATCCCTGCAAACTTAAACTGCCCCTGGTAGATATACAGTAATTTAACACTGCCTATACTAGTATACTAGAAACAGACATCATCATTTTTTAGCAGGTAATGTAGGCACCTTTTAACTTACAGAGGGCCAGGAATGCTAGAAGAGACAGATCACAGAGACAGGGATACGTTCCTTTGTTGTCAGGGATAGGAGAGGCCCTGTAAAAGATTTTGAAAAAGAAAATAATGACCAGTATGTACATTGTGGAAGGCTGACTGTAAAGAGCATGCATAGTGTTGATGTTGTGTGAGAGACTGACTCTAGAGGAAACAAGTTGTCAATGGAGCACAAAGTCCTGCACCTCTCCCAAGAACACCTGCTATGCTGTATTTATGAGGGACAGTTTGTGGGTTGTACCTGGGCATTTCCTAGCTTGTTTTTTGTTAATGTCTAGATGTTATGGTACAGTGTGTGGAAAAACCATAGAGGGGAGGTACATGTCTCCCAGGATGATGAGACATGGCATATGGGAAGAACAACAGAGGCTGCATGTTGTGAGGGCTGTGACTGATGAGTAATCCCCTGGGGGAGGGGAGATCTCTACCAGAGAAGCAGGAAGTCTGTGAGAAGTCATTACCAAGTCTGCCATTTGAGTGAATTCCCACAATGTGTAGATATGAACATATGAAGATTATCTCCCTTTGCTAGAGGATAGGCCAGGATCAGTTATTCCAGTCTGACCAGGGCTAGAAGCTTTTTTTCAATCTCCATGCACTTGTCCAACTAGAGTGCACCCTCTGAGCTGAGAGACAGTTAACATAAAAAAGGGACGTACCATAGTTAGGGGCTGGAACTAAAATATAACTTTTACTTAGCCTCTCAAACACAATAAATCTAAAACGATATTGGTAAAAAGTAGCAGTAAATAAATATAATTACATCTGCTATTTTAAAGAGAATGCACATATACATTTGTTGCATTGAGCCAAAATAGGCTGTCATTCAGTCTACAATGATACATTCTCTAATATAGAACATTAATTACCATTGATTCCCAGGTTCAATGAATACCCCTTGACAGCTGTGCTAAAGGGGTGGTTCAGTTTGAGGTAACTTTTAGTATGTTATTTTGCAATTGGTCTTCATTATTTATATTGCATAGTCTGTGGGTTATTTGCATTTTAGTTCTGACTCTTTCCAGCTTCCAAATGGGGGTCACTGAACCTATCTAAAAACAAATGCTCTGTAAAACTACAAATGTAGTTTTCAGTACTAATATTTTTTTTCAGACCCTCTCCTATTCATATTCCAGTCTCTTATTCAAATCAATGCATGGTTGCTCAAGTAATTTGGACCCTAGCAACCAGACTGCTGAAATTGTAAACTGGAGATCTGCTGAAAAAAAGCTAAATAACTAAAAACACAAATAATAGAAAATGAAAACCAATTGCAAATTTTCTACATGTCTGCATCATACTTAAAGTTAATTTAAAGGTGAACAACCCCTTTAATGTCACACATATATTTTGCTGTGCATGGGGGAAAAAGGGGGAGTATTAGGAAAAAATAAACCAGGGGTGGGTTGGGGCTAAGGCAGGGTAGTACCTACAGCATCAGGCTACTTTCAGCTACTTTGGAATCAACACACGATCCAATTGGAATGCCCTGATGAGGCTCTCAGTTGCAGGACAGGTTTAGAACATGGCAAGATATCCAGGTGGTAGTATTAAGTTCTCTAAGGGACACAATCAATAATTACACTGCTTTGTGGAAGGGTATTAGAAATTTTGGGTCATTTTTACCAACTGGATCCTGTTTTGATTCTTGGTAGATGATATTAGCCTGATGCTACCATCCTGCCTTACTGGCTATGGATTCTACATTTTTCTAATGCTTCCCCCATGTAACATATACTGTATCCTAGTCAGTAAATTGAAGAGCGTTTAAGGTAAATATAGTATGTATGAACAAACCAATGACTGGATAAAATGAATTGGAATGAGAAATTATAGACATTAAGAGGGACAGAGATAATTAGAATTAATGACAGGATGTTGGAGAACTAAGTTTCACTTGGAAGAAAAGGGAAAGGTAGATTGATGAAGAAGCTAACCTGACTTTGGGTGAAGGCACTATAAGTTGCACTTCAGGAGAGTTGAAAGGTTGTGGTGACAGCACATCCGGGCTGGATACATCTGGTAGCAAAACCATTAGACAAGTTGGTTCCAAAATTGATTTATTGAGAACAATTACATATTTTTATGCCTGCTTCAGTCCGAAGGAAACTGAAGCAAGAATTGCAAGAGTATGGACTTGCAAATGTCTCAGCAGTGTAAACGATGGACAATGTTATTAGTATAAAAATGAGAATAAATATGTTGGTTTAACTTGCTTCTCTGGTGGATAAATAAATGGATCCCACTGGATGATGACATCACAACTTGTCCCATGAGGAGAAATATTGAAGAGGTGTCTGTGTTCCACTAAACCAGGTTCACTTGTATCCGTTTAATGCAAAAACCTTGTGATGTTTTAAAGATTCAGGTTTTAAAAAATTAGTTTTTCACCAAAGCCTGGAATTCTGCAATAAAGGAAAAAAACAGTAATTAAATAATCCATACGTGTTTTGATTTCAGTGAGGAAGACAAAATGTTGCATGTTACAGATAGATGCAGCTTATCTATTTTCACATTACTAAAGGGAGTAACTGTGACTTGTTTTTCTGTACAGGCATTTTCCTATTCATCTTTCAGACAAATTAATGTTTTCGGGTGGGTCAATGCAAAAAACTGGTGAGCTGCATAGCAAAAAAATTAAATACTCAAAAACTACATGTAAGTAAAGATCAACCCCAAAATGTCAATGTAAACCTTATATGAAAAGTAATTTTAAAGCAAAAACCCTCCCTTGTATATTGCTATAAATAAGGTCCTAATATTTATTTATAATGATCAATATAGAGCAGGATGTTGTATAACTTTTTCTTTTGCTGTACTGCAAAACTGTGCTGCATTTCTGTTAGAAACTGTTAAAGACTCCTTGCTGCACTGTAAGATACAAAGATTGTATTCTAGTACAACCCTACTGCTGATGTCTGGTTGAGTGCTGGCTGAGTAGGGGAGGATGGTATATTTAGTTCAAAAACAGTTGTGAATGTTTTCAAGGGTCATAAATTAGACTTTTCCACTATCCGTGTGAGTGGGGCTTGGGAGGGAACTCTTTTTGGCTTGCACAGTCACTTTAACATGCACTAGAGAAAAATATATTAGATTGTGCTTGAGTGACCTTGACCCTAAGGACCATGAATTTGGAAAAATAACCTCTTTTTGTGGACGTGTTTAGCATCATTTAATTGAATTGGGTTAAGTAATTCAGAGAGTCCGAAAATACATTTAAATATTGAAATGATTGCTTTCCAAGGATGTATATGTATGTATATCTTTTATTTATATATCACTACTTACTGTATATACCTATTTACAAAAAGATTCACAATTGTGCAAACTGACTGATTATATTCACTTACCTTCAACTCCAATTTTGCCATCACCATCAGAGTCTCCAGCTGACAGGAAGGCCTTGGTCTCAGCATCAGTTAAAGCTCTGGCACCGGCGCTGAAGTTCTGGAGGAACAGCCTTGAGATAGGTGATGAAATAAGGAAGGGAGAACTCAAATTAGCTGGAGACTACTGAAAGGGTAAGAGTTTCCCACTTGTAGAGTGATCTTCCCACTTTAATTCAAGTCCTGAGGCCATATTGAGTAATTATTTATATCAGTCCTATTTTATGAAAGTGCAACTTTGCTCTGGGCTAATCCCAGCAGTTATATTTCCAAGAATTATAGTGACAGCAAATTGTATTTGCTCTGCACTCTCTAGCCCAAATTCCCAAATTCTGTTTAACACCTGAATATGTGCTCTTACTTCAGTTCATCTTCCTCAATGAAGCCGCTCTGGTCCTGGTCGAGGATGGCAAAGACGTTTTTCACATCAGCTGCAGACTTGCTGCTCAGACCAGACTGGGCAAAGAAAGTTTTGAAGTTGAAGGAGTCAGCAGCTGAATAAGAGAACAAGAGGAATATGTGTTAAACAATATGAAGTAACATTTCAGATATACTCTTATAACAAATGCAATGAACAGTGTAACTGGAAAAAGTAAGTCACTTATTTTGTACTTCAGTGCAAACTGAATTGATATATATATATATATATATATATATATATATATATATATATATATATATATATTTCTATCTTGCCATCTCAATCTTTTTGCTCTCTTTCTACTTTTTATAGAAGAAGAACAGATATATACATACTTACACACACACACATATATACTGTATATATATATATATATATATATATATATATATATATATGTGTGTGTGTAAGTAAGTATGTGTATATCTGTTCTTCTATACACACAAGGAGATGATACCTTGGAACAAAAATAAAAAATGAGAATAACTAATATTTGATTATAATAAAAATTATAAGTATCTGCCCCCAGTTCTATTTTAGTGTGGGCCTTAATGTAATAAATTGAATGTAGCTAGAGCTTCCCAAATTCCCAAGCCAGCTCTGCTAGTGTGACACTTTAATAAAAAATAATGTAAAAAGAAACAATGTCAAGAAAGGAAAATAAAGGTGCAGGATTTTACGATACCTTGGCAGTTCTGCAGAGCAGAGGCGATGTCAGCTTCACTCAGGAGACCACCGAATGCCATGATCAGTCTAGGGAGAAAGAGCAAAATAAAGAGGTCATTGTTATAGTAAAGTGCAGGAACATAACAGGCTAAGGGGAATGAAAGAATTCTAATATTTTAGGCTGAAGCACATGCAAGTTGAACTGCATATATTTGTGTTAAAAACCATGGAAAAGGTAAAGCTTAAGTACCTTTGACTAACTATCCTGAACATTTGCTTAATATTTAATCCATAAACTTTAATGCTTTTATATGGCATTTGCTAAAACAAAAGTATGTGCTTAATCTCTTGGCTGACATGAAAAAGCTCCTTTATGTTTAAAATATATCATATTATCAAGACAAAATGCTACTAGCAATAACCTAGTGTGAATTAGTACTCATCTGCATGAGCATTTTTCCGCATGCTGCATTAAGTCATATTTTTTCAGCTATGGGATCTTTAGTGGATGGCTAGCTCAGAGGAATCCTTTTCATTAGGAATGTGTGGAGAATGTTTTGCTGGTGCATATCTATAGATGAAGCAAATTTGTATTTGTGTAACATTGGAGCAGGCACCGGACCCATCCTGCAAATGCAATCTAATACCCAATCATCCCTATTGAAAGGGATAATTGTTCTGCCAGCCACCCATGGGAGTCCCTTCTATCACCCAAAAATATAACTAATACATGAAGAAAGACTTCCTTCACTGAACCCTTAATCCAGTAAACAAGATACAGTATATCAACACTGTATCATGCATTATATTAACTCCTGCTTTCAACATGAAATATGACAGTTTTGAAACAGAAAAATATATAAACAGAAAAATTAAATGACTCTGCATATTAAACACTCTTCCATTGTTTTTTGAGATGAAAGCCCATTGGTGCTTTTCATAACTGATGTCCTTTTTAGCAGCTGTTGGCTTGTGCTCAGACTGAGCCAGTGATTTGTATCGATATAATTTTCCGGTGATTATCTCTTTATCCCAATGATAGTCCACGTGCCCACAGGTCGAAATGCTCCATTTTTTTTAACATTGGAAGCTTTGTTTTTACCCTCAAATCCAAATAGCAGTTGATTGATAAAGTGAGTCCCAGAAGAGAAAGGTTTTGCAACTCACCCGAAGTCCTCTGTAGCTGGAGTAATGGGATACAAGCGATCTTCCTGTGACAGATGTGTGTCTGTCTTTTTGGTGGGGCCTCTACTTATATACCTTGTAAACTCTAAACCTAACCATATAGAGAAGTCCAGAAACCATGTCCAGATCAGTTTCTCAGCTGGTTAGCTAAAAAACATGCAAGCTAATGACTAAAGTATTTATATCCCATTGGAATGCAAATTGTAGCTCCATGAACAATCCTACCCAAGCCTACAGAAGAGAATCCCATATATTGTATGGGCATTTGACTTTGGCCACTTTAAGATTAAACTACCAGCACAGTCACACACTTTCCTATTTATACCTATTGGAAAGTGTCAGCATTGCTTTAAATGTACTGGAAAAAAAATCAAAAGGCAAACCTTTTTTTTTTTTTTTCCAAAACTTTTTTATTGGTTTACAACATTATATTCAAGTACATTGTGAAGTAACCATTTTTCTTGTTTTTTTCTTTTTCAGATAACAGGCGTTCACCTACACAGAGGGAAGCACCAGCATTACAATCAGTTACAGTAAAAGATGATGTACCATTTTTATATCACATACCAATAATGTTTTAACTAACAAATAAAACAGTCTACAGCTGAGTTTTTCTCCATCGTCATATATCACGTTCTCCTGAAATAGTGCTAAATAAGAGTAAGTCATAGACATATAGGCTTCAACTCGATCTAATGTGCTTAATCAGGTTGGGAAGTAAGCTACACACATATAGGAAAAATTTCGCAGTTATATGTCGATATTACATAGTAGTATAAGATATCCAAGGCGTCCAGATCTTGGTATAAATAGTATAGTTATCAGTTGTTAACATTCTTTCATTAATCATTATCCAGTTCATCCTATGGCGGAACATAGTTATAGGAATGGTACGTTTTTTCCAAGAGGCAGCAATGGTTTGTTTTGCTGCTATGAAGATAAACTGTATCAATTTTCGTGTATATTTACATGATACTGGAATTTTTGTATTCAACAGCACAATCAGGGGATCTTTTCGAAGATTAACACCCATCATCGAATCTATTAAAGTGAGTATCCTGGACCAAAATCTAGACACCTCCCTACAGTGCCACCATACATGCAACATCGAACCCTCTAGTCCACAATTCCGAAAACATAACGGGCTAGAATTAGGGTAGTATTTATGTAGCTTAGTAGGTACCATATACCAACCAGATAGTACTTTATATTGTGTTTCTTGTGCCAGTAAATTAATTGAACTTTTGTGCGTAATTTCCCAAGATTGTTGCCATAAAACGGGTTCTATTGTTATATTTAGCTCTTTCTCCCATTGTTTAATATGTCGGGGGGAAAAACAGGGAGGAATTTAAAATTTCTTTATATAGTAAGGTAATTATTCCCCTACTACATGGAAATTTAATACGCAGTTGTTCCCACGCAGTCAAAGATAAAACATTGTTGCATCCTTTAAGCACTTTGGTAAGAAAATGATGGATCTGAAAATATCTAAAATATCCACTTCTAGTCGAATCATGTTGCAGAACTATAGTATCCCATTTTACAATACCCTGTAAGCCTAAGAATCGAGTCACATACAACATATTATGCGCTTCTCACCAATGGAAATCGGATTTTCGTAGGCCCGGGACAAAAGCAGGATTTCCAAATATAGGCATTGCTGGACAATGGGGGGAAGCTAGGGGTGTTTTTTGCGTAACATAGTCCCATACAACCAGAGCCATTTTGAGAACAGGAGTGGAGTTATTGGGTCTGTCTTGTTTGGGGAGCCACGGAAGTACCGTTGGATAGATTGGTTTTAGTAGTTCAGTTTCTATTTGAGTCCATAACGGAGGAGTGGGTCCATAAAAATGAATTAACGGTAAGATTTGTGCCGCCTGGTAATAGGTGAGTAAATCAGGAACACCCAAACCGCCTTTTTTTGTAGGTGTAATAAGTGTTTTTTTGTGACAATCTCGATTCCAGATAAATTTTGTGAGTCTGGATTGCATTTTGTTTAAGGCATATTTTGGGACCTCAATTGGCAACATATGAAAGTGATATAATATTTTAGGTAGGATCATCATTTTGACTGTATTTATCCTCCCAAACCATGATATATATAGATGGGACCAGCTTGAAAGCATCTTCTCAATGTCTGTCCAAAGATGGGGATAATTGGCATGATACAGGTCTTCGAGTTTTGGAGTTATTCTAATCCCTAAATAAATCAAATATTTATCATTCCATTGCAGATCAAAATTGAGATGAATTAGTTTTTTATGCATCTGACTAATGCCTAAGGCTAGGGCTTCGGATTTTGTCGGATTGATCTTTAGACCTGAGATAACCCCAAAGATATGAAGGATGTTAAATAGGTGAGGCAAAGATGAAAGTGGCTTGGTAATCGTCAATAACATATCATCTGCAAATAGCATTTGCTTATGAGCTAGTTACCCTATCAGTACTCCAGGTATATTCGAGTTCTGTCTTATTAATGCTGGTAAGGGTTCAATAGCTAATATAAACAGCAATGGCGAAAGAGGGCAGCCTTGTCTCGTCCCTCTATGTAGCGTAATGGCATCAGAGGGAAAGGGGCCCCATTTCAAGAAGGCTTGTGGAGTGTCATATAATGCTTGAATCAACAGAATAAATTTATCTCCAAAGTTCCACTTTTTCAATATATAGTACAAATAATCCCAGGTAATGGTATCAAACGCTTTCTGTATTTCTATTTCTATTGAATCTCCTTATATTTTCTCCACCATCCCTGTTGGGAATAAAACCAACTTGGTCCTGGTGTATCAAATTCGCCAGAAATGTATTTAAGCCTGTGGCCATTATTTTACCTAAAATCTTAACATCATTATTTAGTATGGAGATGGGACGATAGCTGCCACAATCTAGGAGAGGCAAACCTTTTTAACATAAGGTAAAGGAAGAGGAACATTATACTATGGTAAATCTTGGGCATCAAACTGCTCAGTAGATCCTTGGCTTTCATGTTTAGGGTGCTTTATCCTTATATATGTATATGCATATGTTTTTAACACATACAAGTCAGAAATTTCTATAAAACTATACACATTTGTTATTGACATGTTCAAGAGACTTTGTATTTTTATGCATGAACTAAAATCTGTTTTGACACTGTATTTATGTCCATTCTTTAGGAATTTAGAGCCAATATATTGTTATAGAATAGGAAAGTACACAAAGATTCCATCATATGTAGGTTGCCCTGAAAAAAATTATATATAATTTATTGTGGTAAACTATTTTGATTCACATTAAAAATTCAGATACATACTGACCCCACAAGGCCCACCTTACGCGTTTCACACCCGCTTAGTCATAGGTGTGTCCCCAAAGCGAAAGAAAACAAAGTGTTCAAAGATTGTTTTGCAATGCAAGTACCAGAAGCACCAAATCTTCTGGAAATGAAAGGGTTAAACTAAAATAGTCTGTCAATCAATCAACATTGATACATTAGCAGTACAGAACATTAATTAACCATTAATTCCCAGATTAATTAAGTACCCTACAGCAGCTGTGTTGATGTCACAAGAACATTCTGCTTTGCAAGGAAAAAGGGGGAAGTATTAGTAAATTGAAAAACCCAGGGAGCTTATGTAGGGTGGTAGCTTTAGCATCAGGGTAAAATCATCTACCTACAAATCAGAACAGGATCCAGTTGGCATGCCCCAATGAAGTGATCTGTTAACTAATATTTAATCAATTTACCCTAGTTGTAGGACATGTTTAGAAAATATTGAGATATTCAGAAAGTATTGTAGCTACAGGTACTCTGAGGAACAGGATCACTAATTCCATAGAGTGGTGTAGGGTAATGAGCAGTTTTGGGTCAAGTATAGAATGTATGGAAGGCGTAATAGCAAGCATTGGACCAGATTCAATGCAATGAGAAATGTTTTTTCATGTGAAAAGTCATGGAAGAGATTCAATTTGAGTTGCATCTCAATTCAGAAAAAAACTTTGGCTATGGACACACAGTGGCTGTTTTCAATCTGCGTATTTGGGCTGATACCTCAGTTGGTGTGTGACTGCACACAGGTTGATCAGATTCAAATCAATGGAGCAGGGACACTGAGCAGATCTGCTTTTCTCAGCCTGCAAAATTACGCAGGATGACAACAGCTGCTGAACAGCCACTGACAACAACCTGTGTGTCCATAGCCTTAGAGAAATTAAGGGGGACAAATGGGTTAGAGTTAATAGCAGAACTAACTTTCTACTTGAAGAATATGGAAGGAAAGCCTGATGAAGACATTAACCTGGATTTTGGTGAGGACACTAAAAGTTGCACAGGAGTGGTGGAAGGGAATGGGGACAACACATCTGTGCTGGATGAGTCTGGTAAAAAAACCATTTTGAGTCCAAAACTGATTTATTAAGAGCAATTAGTTATTGTGTGCCTGCCTCAATCCATAGGAACTGAAACAAGAATTGCAAGTCTCAACAGTGTAAACAATGGACAATTTTATTCGTATAAAAATGAGAATAAATATGTTGGTTTAACTAAGGCGCTCTTAGATAAACTGTAGGCAAGGGTAACCATGCTTTTCTGGTGGATAAATAAATGAATCCCACCACCGGACGATGACATCATATCTTGTTCTTGAGGAGAAATATTGAAGAGGCGTCTGTGTTCCACTACACCAGGTTTCATTCGTATCAGTTTAACTTTGCGATGTTTCACAGATTCAGGTTTAAAAAAAATTTAGTTTTTCACCAAAGCCTGGAATTCTGCAATGAAGATGGAAAAACAGTCATTGAATAATAATAATAATAAATAAAGTGTTTTTATTTGAGTGAGGAAGACAAAACATTGCATGTTACAGCTATATGTAGCTTATCTTTCTTCACACATTTTTATGTATTTCAGGGGTTCTCTGTGTAATACGTTTCCACATAACACATTTATGCTTTTATTCTTATTATTACTTGGTTTCCTGTACAGAGTTTCCCATTAATCTTTCAAACAAATGCCTGGTTGTTAGGGTCAATACCAAATGTTATTTTAACCCAACTTATCTATGTAATTATCTTTAGGACTATTTAATTTTATTCGTTTTAGTTAATCAGAGGGTTGTAAAAGAAATGTAAACATCAAATTATTTCTTGTCAGTGATGTATATGTGTTTTACTTATATAGTGCTACTTATGTACACAGCACTGTATGTATATGAACCTTTGTGCTGTAAAATTAAAAAAACTGTATTACTTATTAGCCCATAAAAATAGTTATAACTGGGCAAACTGACTGATTATTCTATTTTGGACTTGTACATTTTGGTTTTACTTACCTTCAACTCCAATTTTGCCATCACCATCAGAGTCTCCAGCTGACAGGAAGGCCTTGGTCTCAGCATCAGTTAAAGCCCTGGCACCGGCGCTGAAGTTCTGGAGGAACAGCCTAACATAGAGGGTTGAATAAGGAAGGAAGAACTCATATTAGCTGGAGAGTACTGAAAGGGTAATCTTCCTACTTCATTTCAAGTTTTTAGATCATAGAGGGTAATTATTTATATAGGCCCTATTTTTATGAACGTTTAACTTTGCTCTGGGCCTAAGTCTAATCTCAGCAGTTATATTTTCCTATAATTGCAATGACAGTAAATATTCATATTCACCGAACCATAAATGCCCATATACTCTATAACACCTGAATATGTGCTCTTACTTCAGTTCATCTTCCTCAATGAAGCCGCTCTGGTCCTGGTCAAGGATGGCAAAGACGTTTTTCACATCAGCTGCAGACTTGCTGCTCAGA
Source organism: Xenopus petersii (assembly GCA_038501925.1). Lineage (NCBI taxonomy): Eukaryota > Metazoa > Chordata > Amphibia > Anura > Pipidae > Xenopus > Xenopus petersii. The sequence goes on from CM076688.1 coordinate 27,912,397, forward strand.
CCAGACTGGGCAAAGAAAGTTTTGAAGTTGAAGGAGTCAGCAGCTGGTTAAGAGAACAAGAGGAATATGTGTTACACTGTATGAAGTCAAATTTGGTTTAGCGTTATAACATATGATTGCATCTTAAAAGCAAACCATAAATTAAGCTTAGTACAAATGAATACCCCCAACTGACATTCCCCTCTTCCCCAGCTATCTATGCTAGCGACGAGATTTTGGCACTTCAATTTGACTACAGCTGGAGTACTGAACGATGCTGCTCCTTAATTAAAAAAAAATCTCTAAAAAGTGTCAAGTGTCAAAACAGCGTCAAGAGAGAAAACTTAAAGGTGCAAGGCTTTAAGATACCTTGGCAGTTCTGCAGAGCAGAGGAGATGTCAGCTTCACTCAGGAGACCACCGAATGCCATGATCAGTCTAGGGAGAAAGAGCAAAATAATGAGATCACTGTTATAGTAAAGTGCAGGAACATAGCAAGCTAATAGGGAATGAAAGAATTCTAATAACTATCCAAGGGAAATATTTTAGTTTGAAGAACATGTAAGTTTTACTGGATATATTTGCCTTAAAGACAGTAAAATCGATAAAGCTTAAGTAGCTCTAACTATCTTGAACATTTGATAAATATTTATGATTAAGTATTTGTAAACTTTAATGCTTTTATAAAGTTTTTTGCTGAAACAAATTCATGCGCTGAACCCTTTGGCTAACATGAAATAAACCCTTGTTAAAATCAGAATGCTAAATATCACATTATTAAGACGAAATGCTATTAGCAATAACCCAGTTTTTACAAATATATTAAGCTACTGATGTAACAATTGGCAACAATATGTACAAATCCAAAAAAAAATTTTTCTCTGAATGCAATGTCTATGGAAGAATACTTGACTCCTCTAGTAAATATTTTTATCAGAAAATTTTTTCTCACAACATTTTTCCAAGGGCTATCCATATTTTTTCAGCTATAGAAACTTTTTGCGGGAGGCTAGTTCAGGGAAATCCTTTTCATTAGGGAAGTATGGAGAAAATTTTGCTGGTGCATGTTGGCTGTTGGACCTTCTGTAGATAAATCAGTTGTAGAAGTCCAACTTTGCTACATTTGGAACAGGAACCACATGCACTCTGCATCCATCCCTATTGAATGGATCAGTCATCCATAGGATTCCCTTCTGTCACCTAAAATATGACACAGCAGCTAACTAATACAAGAAGAAACACATGCTTTACTAAGTCCTTAATCAAATAATATATATATATATATATATATATATATATATATATATATATATATATATATATATCTCAACCCAGACTGATATCATGCAATATTTTAAGTGCCATATACATTTCAACATGAAATATGTTTTGAGATTGAAAAATATATAAACCGGAAAATTAATTGACTCCACATATTAAACACTCTTCCAGTGGATTTGTGAGATGAAAGGCCATTGGTGCTTTTGATAACTGATGTCCTTTTTTCCCAGGTTGAACCAGTGGTTTGTACAAATACAATTTCCAGTGATTATTTCTTGATCCCCATTATAGTCCACATTCCCTAAGATGTAGCTTTGTTTTTAACCTCAAATCCAAATAGTAGTTGATTGAAAAACTGAGCAGTTCTTTCCAGATGAGAAAGGTTTTGCAACTCACCCGAAGCTCTCTGTAGCTGGAGTAATGGGATACAAACAATCTTCCTGTGACAGATGTGTGTCTGTCTTTTTGGTGGGGCCCCTACTTATATATCTTGTAAACTCTTAACCTAACCATATAGAGAAGTCCAGAGACCATGGCCAGATCGGTTTCTCAACTGGTTAGCTAAAAAACATGCAAGCTAATGACTAAAGTATTTATATCCCATAGGAATGCAAATTGTAGCTCAGTGAAAAAGCCTACCCAAGCCTAAAGAAGAGAATCCCATATAGTCTATGGGCATTTTCTGCTTTAAAAGATTTTGGTTTTTCCTGATGTAATTCAAAGATCGGTGCATCTTGCTCTTGTCAGTGTTCAATTTGAGTTTTGTTTTATTTTTACATTGACTTTTTTTTCATTTATACTAGACCAGTTGAGGAGTTGCTAATTAATAATTTCTTTAATTTGTGACATACATTTAATAAAATACAAAGAACAAGTAGAAGGTGGATTGCAAAACCGATATATTTAAAAATACAATTTATTATATGATCACTAAAACACTGGCCGGCCAGGAAACACAATGAATAATTTCATTCATTATACCCTTATACCCTTTCTCTAGAAACCTATCTTTAATGGTAATAACCTGTTTATCAAAATCTTCCTGCGTACTATAGTTGCGCTTAACTCGCATGAATTGGCTGTAGGGAATGCTTTCCAACCACCCTTTCTTATGACAGCTGCCCATTGGCAAGTATGAATTGACATCCACTTTTTTAAAATGGGTGCTTGTCTGAATAAGGTCATCAACATTGGATATAACCAAATCTAAGAAGACCACTTCAGTTTTACTTATTGTAGAGGTTAATATAATATTTTTATCACTACAATTTAGAGATTCGATGAACTCCCAGAGCAACAACTCAGCACCCCTCCATACCAGTATAATATCATCTATGTAGCGCCTCCAGAATATTATATGCGGGCGATACATAGAGTTAGACCATATGGTCTCTTCATCCCAAAGGCCCATAAAGAGACCCGCATAGCTGGGGGCAGCATTTGTACCCATAGCAGTACCCCAAATCTGGCTGGAAAAAACCTTCTCAAAAATTAAAAAATTGTGATTAAGAATAAACTCAATACATTGTAGTAAAATATTTTTATGTGCCCAAGATAAGGTACTATAAGCTCTAAATTCTGGGAAATAACTTTTTTGCCTTGTTGAACTACAACCATTCTCTTGTCCTGTAAAATTACAAGCATATACCAACACCAAGGATTAATCAATTGAATTTTTCCCTACAGGAAAAGTGATTACCCACCTGGTTTGTATTTATTACTGATTTTACTACTATTTATTATTCATAAGTTATTCATTGTGTTTCCTGGCCGGTTTTAGTGATTATATAATAAATTGTATTTTTAAATATATTGGTTTTGCAATCCACCTTCTACTTGTTCTTTGTATTTTGGTTTTTATCTCCATTAGGACCTTGGGGACTGAAGGTGTGCAGTCTTGACCAGTATAATATCTTTCCCCCATCTGTCACAAGACCTCTATTTGTAATATATCTAATAAAAGCATAATCTTGGCATATTTACTCCTTTCAAATTAAAGCAATACTGACATGTTCTTATAACTATAATGAAGATATCAGTTTTACTAAAGGGAGGGAAGTACCCCAAAGCATGATCAGTGGCACTTTTCCCATCCTGACACTCTGACCAATCTAATGTTGCCTGAACTCAGAGAGCCGGCTGTCAGCCATGTTGGGCTGGTTGCATCATGAGCCTTTCATTACTTTCCCCATTGAACCAGTGCACATTGACAGGTGTTATCTTTTTGGAGTAAAGACATCTTTACCCATTCCATGTTAGTCAGTATGTGTGCTTTCAAAAAAAAACATAAAAAAATACTTTTCAGAGGCCCACAAACTTCTCGGGCTCTTATGAAACATAAATTGCATGCAGGGTACTTATTTTGCAGCAGCCAAAGTGTTAAAGGGGACCCGTCACCCAAAAAAATAATTCAAAATCCTATTTTATCACATTAGTCAAGCAAAATGAACTTTAATTACACTGTTTAAATGATTTGAATCTTGTTTCCTACAGTCTGGAAATTCAAAATGATAGCAAGCAGGCAGCAGCCATTTTGTGGACACTGTTTTTAAGGAAAGCCTTGTATCATCTCAGAATCTTGTTTGTGCACCAGAATGGGGGACCCGATGTCCCTCCCCATGCCCTGGCTACACGTGGCATAGAGGAGGGGCAGACAATATTTGATTGACAGCTGAGATTTTTAAATGAGCTTACAGCAGCTATGAATGCTTTAATAAAAAATAGAAATTGGATTTCATGTTTAATTTGAAAAGGACTTTTATTATACAGATTTTTGTGTCTGGGTAACAGGTCCACTTTAACCATGAAATTTCACATGTATAATTTTAATTTTAGAGTCCCTCAATGCCACATACTTTATTAAATCTATGCAAATTGAGAACCAAACTGTTCAGTAGACCCTTGGCATTCCTATTTAGGATGTTTGATCTTGGTACATAGTATTTGTAGGAAATCCTGTTGTCATAAAATATTTAACCTCTGAGAAATTTTATCAAAACTACTAACTTTAGTAAAGCTTTGCGGTTTGAAAATTTGGATTTATTTACCCATTTTGGGAGAATGCATACTCTCTATAAATACATACATATACATAAATCCAGGACTTTTACTAGACATAGGGGCAGATTCCCTAAAGGGCGAGGTGACTAACGCTAGCGAAAATTCACCAGTGTGACGGCATTTCGGTACTTCGCCAATTCCCTCGTGGGTGCAGGTGTCACTTCGCTAGCGAAGGAGATAGATGCTAGCGTTGCTTTGCATTCTAACGCCAGGCGAACTTTCACTCTGGCGAATGGACGTAGTCACGCAAATTCCGTAAGTGATAGCCTGCAAAAAACAGAAAATTTTATTTATCCCCCCTACATTACCTAACATATGGCACATAAATTATACACTGGGCTCATGTGTAGGACATTATAATAACTGTATTTTATTTTATTAAAGGAATTGTTCAGTGTAAAAATAAAAACTGGGTAAATAGATAGGCTGTGCAAAATAAAAAATGTCTCTAATATAGTTAGTTAGCCAAAAATGTACTGTATAAAGGCTGGAGTGATTTGATTTGTATAACATGTCAGTCAGAACACTACTTCCTGCTTTTCAGCTCTCTTTGTTTACACTGACTGGTTACCCTGGTAACCAGGCATTGACTAATCAAAGACTTGAGGGGGGGGGCACATGGCTCATATCTGTTGCTTTTGAATCTGAGCTGAATGCTGAGGATCAATTACAAACTCACTGAACAGAAATGTACCATGTGGTCCCTCTTTAAGTCGCTGACTAACTCAGAGTTATAGAGCTGAAAAGCAGGAAGTTGGATTCTGGCTGTTTTATTAGACATCTGTTCACTCCAGCCTTTATACATTACATTTTTGGCTAACTAACTATATTAGATACATTTTTTATTTTGCACAGCCCATCTATTTACACAGTTTTTATTTTTCACACTGAACTGGTCCTTTAAGGTTCCCTGGGCTTGTGTAATGTAATGTATTTGCTGCAACATATACTGTATGTCCATTCAACTTTCACTTCCGATGTATGCAAATTAGCCAACGCTAGCGCAACTTCACTTTGCTTGCCGAAGTAACGTTAGCAAAATTTCACCAGTGTTCAGCGCCCTGGACACAAACTCTTAGGGAATTAGCGTTGTCCTAGCGAATTTACTCCTGGCAAAGTGTTGCAAAGTGGGCGAAGCGTCGCTAGCGAATTAGTGCTGCTTAGGGAATTTGCCCCCTAAAATAGGCAGTAGTTTAAAAAGATGCAATAAAATTAGTATGCAAAAAGTCTATTTTGGGGTCTTTAAATGCTACATAACCTATGCATGTTGTAGATCAAACTGTTCAGTAGACCCCTGGCATTCATATGTTGTATATGTATATTTATCCAATAATGATATGTGGGAGATTAAATGATGCAAACTAAACGTTGCTGAGGCAATTTTCAGAAATTTCATCAAAACTATCAAACTCAGGGAAGGTTTGCAGTTTGGTAGTTTAGAGCAGAAATACATATTTTCCCATTTTAATAGGAGAAAGTGCACTTTCTAAAAATATATAGCTTTCTGTGGTATATTTAATTTTAATGGCTTTCTTGTACATAAAATGCAGTAAATGTGGTGATTTTGCTGTAGCTGAAATGACAGAAATTATAGATCATATGTACTTTTTCATTTTGGGGTCCCTACACACCATATCCTTAGGTAAACCTAAGTACATTGGGCATCAAACTATTCAGTCTATTCCTGGCCTTCATATTTACGATGTTTGATCTTGGTACCTAATGATATGAGATATGATAAGATACTGCAAATTAGAAGCTTTCAGGTGATTTAAGAAATTGTTATAAAAACCACTAAATTGAAGAAAGAATTGCAGTTGAAGTGTTTAGAGTAAAAATACATACAGCAGAACCCCACTTTTACTTTCCAGAATTTTATGGGTTTCTGGAATTGATTCTTATTTGTTGCAGTCCCATTCATTCAAGCTGTGTTTTTTCTTTCCTGGATTTAAGAGTTTCCCAGAATTTTTGCCATTTTGATGCGTTCCCTGGGAAACATAAAATCAGGGTTCTACTGTATTTACCCATTTTGTATTAGTCCAATATATATGGCTTCCTGGGGTAAACCTACTGTTAGTGGAATTATTGGCCTTGAAATCTAAAGAATGCTGATTTCTGTATTGGTGCTTTGAAATTCTGGTACTGTGATGCCGGGAGGTTTTGACACATACAAGTCAGAAATTTTTATAAATTATATAAAATTGTTATTGACATGTTCGGGAGACATAGGACTTGTATTTTTATGCATAAAATAAAATCTGTTTCTGACACAGTATTATGGAAAATATTATTTTTTTACATTCTTTAGGATCTAGAACCAATATGTTGTTACAGAATGGGAAGTACAAAAAGATTTCATCATATTTAGGTTGCCCTGAAAAAAATGATATATAATTTATCTTGATAAACTAAAAATGCCCCAAAAGTGAAAGAAGAAAACAATGTGTTCAAAAATTGTCTGGCAACGCAAGTACCAGAAGCACCAAATCTTCTGGTATTGAAAGGGTTAAACAAAAATGAGCTGTCAATCAATCAACATTGATACATTTGCAGCCACAGAACATTGATTAACCATTGATTTCCAGCTTCAGTAAATACCCTACAGCAGCTGTGTTTATTTCACAAGGACATTCTGCCTTGCAAGGAAAAAGGGGAAAATATTGGCAAAATTGAAAAACCATGTGAGATCAGGTAAGGTGGAAGCTTTAGCATCAGGCTAAAATCATCTACCTACAAATCAGAACAGGATCCAGTTGGCTTGCCCCAATGAAATGATCTGTGAACTAATTTTTAATCAATTTCCCCTAGTTGGAGGACACGTTTAGAAAATGTTGAGATATTCAGAAAGTTTTGTGGCTACAGGTAATTTTATGGAAAGGATCACTAATTCCATAGAGTGGTGTAGCGAAATGAGCAGTTTTGGGTCAAGTATAGAATGCATCAAGTCAGTGAGAAAAGTTTATCATGTCAAAAGTCATGAAGGAGATTCATTAGACAAGTTGATTCCAAAATTGATTTATTAAGAGCAATTAGTTATTTTGTGCCTGCCTCAGTCCATAGGAAACTGAAGCAAGAATTGCAAGTCTCAACAGTGTAAACAATGGACAATTTTATTAGTATAAAAATGAGAATAAATATGTTGGTTTAACTAAGGGGCTCTTAGATAAACTGTAGGCAAGGGTAACCAATCCATGCTTCTCTGGTGGATAAATAAATGGACCCCACCACCAGATGACATCACATGTTTTCTTAAGAAATATTGAAGAGGCGTCTGTGTTCCACTAAACCAGGTTTCATTCGTAACAAATTTTTTTTTAGTTTTTCACCAAAGCCTGGAATTCTGCAATGAAGATGGAAAAAACAGTCATATAATAATAATAATAATAATAATAATAAAAGTGAGGAAGACAAAACATTGCATGTTACAGATATTTTATGTTTTAATTAGGGATGCACCGAATCCAGGATTCGGTTCGGTATTCGGCCAGGATTCGGCCTTTTTCAGCAGGATTCTGATTCGGCCGAATCCTTCTGCCCAGCCGAACCGAATCCTAATTTGCATATGCAAATTAGGGGTGGGAGGGAAAACGAGCGACTTTTTGTCAGAAAACAAGGAAGTAAAAAATGTTTTCCCCTTCCCACCCCTAATTAACATATGCAAATTAGGGTTCGGATTCGGTTCGGTATTCGGCCGAATCTTTCACGAAGGATTCGGGGGTTCGGCCGAATCCAAAATAGTGGATTCGGTGCATCCCTAGTTTTAATATAACACATTTATGCCTTTATTCTTATTATTACTTGGTTTCCTGTACAGAGTTTCCCATTAATCTTTCAAACAAATGCCTGGTTGTTACTATGTAATTATCTTTAGGACTATTTAATTGTATTAGTTTCAGGTAATCAGATGGTTGTAACAAAAATGTAAACATCATTTCTTGTCAGTGATGTATATGTTTTTTACTTATATAGCGCTACTTATGTACACAGCACAGTGTGTATATGAACCTTTGTGCTGTAAAATTAAAAAAGCTGTATTACTTATTAGTCCATAAAAATAGTTATAACTGGGCAAACTGACTGATTATTCTATTTTGGACTTGTACATTTTGGTTTTACTTACCTTCAACTCCAATTTTGCCATCACCATCAGAGTCTCCAGCTGACAGGAAGGCCTTGGTCTCAGCATCAGTTAAAGCCCTGGCACCGGCGCTGAAGTTCTGGAGGAACAGCCTAACATAGAGGGTTGAATAAGGAAGGAAGAACTCAAATTAGCTGGAGAGTACTGAAAGGGTAATCTTCCTACTTCATTTCAAGTTTTTAGGTCATAGAGAGTAATTATTTATATCAGCCCTATTTTTATGAAAGTTTAACTTTGCTCTGGGCCTAAGTCTAATCTCAGCAGTTATATTTTCCTATAATTGCAATGACAGTAAATAGTCATTTTCACTGAACCATAAATGCCCATATACTCTATAACACCTGAATATGTGCTCTTACTTCAGTTCATCTTCCTCAATGAAGCCGCTCTGGTCCTGGTCAAGGATGGCAAAGACGTTTTTCACATCAGCTGCAGACTTGCTGCTCAGACCAGACTGGGCAAAGAAAGTTTTGAAGTTGAAGGAGTCAGCAGCTGGTTAAGAGGACAAGAGGAATATGTGTTACACTGTATGAAGTCAAATTTTGTTTAGCGTTATAACATATGCTTGCATCTTAAAAGATTGCATTAAGATTGCATCTTAAAAGCAAACCATAAATCAAGCTTGCTACAAATGAATACCCCCAATTGACTGGAGTTTTAATAACTACATCCCCTCTGCACAGGCTATTAAGGAGTGAATAGCTTCCTATTTAAAAAACATGATTGGTTTACTAGATGGTAATTAAACTAAGTATAAATTCAAGTTGATAGCAAAATAATCCTTTTGGTTTTTTAAATGTTTTCATAATTTGAAAGACTAACCCTTAACTTATAGGAAAGACCATACATATTTCTTTTTGATGCTCAGCTGAGATTTAAACCTCTTCAGTAGGAATAGCCATTTTTAGACACTTAGCTGTAACACAGTAAATCTGATGTAACTAGAATTCCCCGCTTCCCCAGCTATCTCTGGTAACGTGAATATTTTGGCACTTAAATTTGACTACAGCTGGAGTACTGAGAGTTGTTGCCTCTTCATTAAAAAAAACTCTAAAAAGTGTCACCTGTCAAAACAGTGTCAAGAGAGAAAAAATAAAGATGCAAGGCTTTAAATACCTTGGCAGTTCTGCAGAGCAGAGGAGATGTCAGCTTCACTCAGGAGACCACCGAATGCCATGATCAGTCTAGGGAGAAGGAGCAAAATAATGAGATCACTGTTATAGTAAAGTGCAGGAACATAGCAAGCTAAAGGGGAATGAAAGAAATATTTTAGGTTGAAGCACAAGTAAGTTTTACTGGATATCTTTTTCTTAAAGACCGTGGAATAGCTAAAGCTTAAGTACCTCTAACTAACTATCCTGAACATTTGATAAATATTTAATTATTCGTAAACTTTAATGCTTTTATAAAGCTTTTTGCTGAAACAAATGCATGCGCTGAGCCATTTGCCTAACATGAAAGAAACTCCTTCTTGTTTAAAATCAGAAAGCTAAATATCACATTATTAAGATCAAATGCTATTAGCAATAACCCAGTTTTAAGAATGTGTTTTAACTACTGATAAAACAATTTGCAACAATAAGTTTTACAAAAAATACGTTTCTCTGAATGCAATGTCTACTCAGAGCTTTTTTCCAAGTGCTAATCATAATTTTCCAGCTATAGAAACTTTTGCGGGAAGCTAGTTCAGGGGAATCCTTTTCATTAGGGAAGTATGGAGAAAATTTTGAAGTAGAAGTCCAAATTTTTACTACATTTGGAGCAGGCACCAAACACACCCTGCATCCATCCCTATTGAAAGGGATAACTGTTCTACCAGCCATCCTTAGGACTCCCTTTTTTCACCCACAATATGACACAGCAGCTAACTAATACATGAAGAGACACATGCTTTACTAAGTCCTTAAAAAAAAAAAAAAAAAAAAAAAAAAAAATATATATATATATATATATATATGAATACATACTGATATCATGCAATATTTTAAGTGCCAAGTACATTGCAACATGAAATATGAATGTTTTAAAATGAAAAAATATATAAACAGGAAAATAAATGACTCCACATATTAAACACTCTTCCAGTGCATATGTGAGATGAAATTGATGCTTTTGATAACTGATGTCCTTATTTCCCAGGTTGAACCAGTGGTTTGTACAAATAGCATTTCCGGTGATTATTTCTTGATCCCCATTATAGTCCACATTCTCAAAGGTGTCTGGATCCTATTGCTCCAGATTTGTTTTTCACCTCAAATCCAAATAGCAGTTGATTGAAAAAGTGTGTAGTTCATTCCAGACCAGAAAGGTTTTGCAACTCACCCGAAGTCCCTTTAGCTGGAGTAATGGGATACAAACAATCTTCCTGTAAAAGATGTGTGTCTGTTCTTTTGGTGGGGCCCCTACTTATATATCTTGTAAACTTTTAACCTAACCATATAGAGAAGTCCAGAAACCATGTCCAGATCAGTTTCTCAACTGGTTAGCTAAAAAACATGCAAGCTAATGACTAAAGTATTTATATCCCATAGGAATGCAGATTGTAGATCCACAAACAATCCTACCCAAGCCTAATGAAGAGAATCCAATATATTGTATATGGCATTTTTCTGATAGAAGTTTTTGCTTTTGACTGATTTAATTCAAACAGAGTTGCATTTTACAATTGTCAATGTTCAATTTGAGTTTTGTTTTATTGTCATCTTGAGTTTTTTTTTCATTCATACTAGACCAGTCAATGAGTTGCTACTTAATAATATGTTTCATCGGTGGCATATATCTAATAAAAGCATAATCTTGCCATATTTACTCCTTAAAAATTAAAGCAATACTCACATGTTTCCTATAACCATAATGAACATATCAGTTTTACTAAAGAGTGGGACTGTGCTGTTAGTGCCCCAAAGCATGATCAGTGGCACTTTTCCCATCCTGACACTCTGACCAATCTAATGTTGCTTGAACTCAGAGAGCAGCTGTCAGCCATGTTGAGCTGGTTGCATCTTTTCATTGCTTTCCCCATTGAACCTGTGCACATATTTAGGATGTTTTATCTTTATGTAAGAAAATGTGCAAGATAAATACAGCAATATTCTTAGGTGATTTTCAGAAATGTCATAAAAAATGCAGTTTGGTAGTTAAAGTAGAAATACATCTTTACCCAGGCCCGGGCCAAGCCAGTCGGGCGCCCAAGGAAACCCGGCCGGCCTGAGCGCACATGGGACTGTGCATGTGCACCCGATATTTCAATTCGTGGAGGGGGAACAGTCACAGAAGCATGCTGGAGAGTGCCGGTGGGAGACTAAGGGTTTGGACCAGGGATAGGCTGAAAGAAGAGGTACGTGCTAGTGCCCCACTTTGTTGCACCTTAGGCACGTGCTTCTTCTGCCTACCCCTAGTTCGGCCCTGTCTTTAACCATTTCAGATTGGTCTGAATGTGTGCTTCAAATAGAAAAAGAAAGTTAAAAGAAAACATGGTTTTCATGGATCCACAAACTCCTCGGGGCTCTTATGAAACATAAAGTGCATGCAGAGTACTTATTTTGCAGCAGCCCAACTGTTAACCATGAAATTTTATATGTACAATTTTTGTTTTTTTTACTTTCCTGGATTTAACCGTTTCCTAGAATTTTTGCCATTATGATGCGTTCCCAAAAATATGGGGGTAAAACTACTGTTAGTGGAATTTCTGGCCTTGAAATCTAAAGAATGCTGATTTCTGGAGTGGTGCTTTGAAAGTGTGGTTTGTGGTGCTGGGAGTTTTTGACACATACAAGTCAGAAATTTTTATAAAACTATACACATTTGTTATTGACATGTTTGGGAGACATAGGACTTTGTATTTTTATGTATAAAATAAAATCTGTTTCTGATACAGTATATATGTCTGTATTATGGAAAATATGATTTTATTCCATTCTTTAGGAATTTAGAAGCCAATATCTTGTTACAAAATGGGAATTACACAAAGATTCCATCATATTTAGGTTGCCCTGAAAAAAATTATATCTAATTTATCATGGTAAACTAAAAATGCCCCAAAATTGAAAGAAAACAAAGAGTTCAAAAATTGTCTGTCAATGCAAGTACCAGAAGCACCAAATCATCTGGTATTAAAAGGGTTACACCAAAAATAGACTGTCAATCAATCAATACTGATACATTTGCTGCCACAAAACATTAATTAACCATTCATTCCCTGATTTCATAAATACCCCATAGCAGCTGTGTTAATTTCATAAGGGCATTTATTCTGCTTTGCAAAGAAAAAGTATTAGCAAAATTCTAAGTTGGAGGACACGTTTAGAAAATGTTGAGCTATTCAGAAGTCTGTGTAACTACAGGTACTCTGAGAGTCAGGATAGCTAATTCCATAGAGTGATGTAGGGAAATGAGCAGTTTTAGGTCAAGTATAGAATGTATGGAAGGCGTGATAGCAATCATTGGACCAGATTAAATTCAGACAGAAAAATGTTTATCATGTGAAAAGACATGGATAAGATTCAATTTGAGATGCAATTCAATTCAGAAAAATGTATCTCTGTTTATCCTGTGAAAACTATATGGAAGTATATGGAAAAAAAACTGGATTAGGTGAAAAATCTCATCCATGACTTTTCACATGATAAACCATGAGATAACTTTTCTCACGGAATTGAATCTGGCCCATTGTATGAAATGTACTGGAATAAGAATTCAGATAAATAAAGAGTGACAGAGATGGGTTAAGGTGGCCATACATGGATAGATCCGCTCGTTTGGCGATGTCGCCAAACGAGCGGATCTCCCTCCGATATGCCCACCTTGAGGTGGGCAATATCGGGCAGACTAGGGCCCACAATCGGATCCTAGCATTCGCAAACGGGCAGTCGGATTGCGGGACCGCATCAACGAACAGATGCGGCCGCGATCCGACGGGATTTTTAAACCCATCCGATCGACTTTCGGCCAGATCTCGATCGGGGAAGCCCTTCGGGGGCCCCCATACACGGGCCAATGAGCTGCCGACACAGTCTGTCGGCAGCTTTTTATCGGCCCGTGTATGGCCACATTTAGAGTTAATGACAGGGTCTTGGAGAACTATGAAGAAAATGAAACAGAAGCCTGATGAAGACATTAACCTGGGAGAGGACGCCAGAAGTTGCACTTCAGGAGTGGGGGAAGGGGATGAGGATAACAAATCTGTGCTGGATGAGTCTGGTAGAAAACCTATTAGACAAGATGTTTCCAAAATTGATTTATTGAGAACAATTAGTTCTTTTGTGCCTGCTTCAAACCACAGGAAACTGAAGCAAGAATTGAAAGTCTCAACAGTGTAAACAATGGACAATTTTATTAGTATAAAAATGAGAATAAATATGTTAGTTTAACGAGGGATCTTAGAAAAACTGTAGGCAAGGATAACCATGCTTCTCTGGTGGATAAATAAGTGGATCCCACCACTGCAGGATGACATCACATTGTGTCCTTGAGGAGAAATATTGAAAAGGCATCTGTGTTCCACTAAACCAGGTTTCATTCGTATCAGTCTAACTTTGCGATGTTTCACAGATTAAGGTTTAAAAAAGTAAAATTTAGTTTTTCACCAAAGCCTGGAATTCTGCAATGAAGATGGAAAAACAGTCATGAAATAATAATAATTATAATAATTATAATAAAAAAAGATTATATTATTTAGGAAGACAAAACATTGCATGCTACACATATTTGTAGCTTATCTTCCTTTACGTATTTGTTACTGTATTTCAGGTGTTCCCTGGGTAATATGTTTCCACATAACACATTTATGTCTTTATTCTTATTATTACTTGTTCCTGTACAGAGTTTCCCATTAATCTTTCAAACAAATTCCTGGTTTTTAAGGGTCAATATCAAATGTATCCAACCCAGCTTAACTATGTAACTGTCTTTAAGACTATTTAATTGTATTTGTTTCAGTTATTCAGAGATTTGTAAGAGAAATGTAAATTTTTTAAAATTATTTCTTGCCAAGGATGTATATGTGTTTTAATTATATAGTGCCACTTATGTACACAGCACTGTATGTATTTGAACCTTTGTGCTGTAAAACTAAAAAAGCTGTATTACTTATTAGCCCATAAAATATTTATAACTGGGCAAACTGATTGATTATTTTATTTTGGCCTTGCAAATATTTTTTTTCACTTACCTTCAACACCAATTTTGCCATCACCATCAGAGTCTCCAGCTGACAGGAAGGCCTTGGTCTCAGCATCAGTTAAAGCCCTGGCACCTGCGCTGAAGTTCTGGAGGAACAGCCTAACATAGAAAGTGGAATAAGGAAGGGGGAACTCAAATAAGATGGAAAGTATTGAAAAGGTAAGTTTCTAATTGAAAGATTAATCTTCCCACTTCTGTTCAAGTCATAGTGGGTAATTATTTATATCAGTCCTATTTTTTATAAAAGTGCAACTTTGCTCTGGGCCCAAGTCTAATCTTAGCAGTTATATTATTTTATCCCATTAATACTGACCTAACTGTAAATGCCCATATACTCTATAACACCTGAATATGTGCTCTTACTTCAGTTCATCTTCCTCAATGAAGCC
The DNA here is from genome assembly GCA_038501925.1 of Xenopus petersii. NCBI lineage: Eukaryota > Metazoa > Chordata > Amphibia > Anura > Pipidae > Xenopus > Xenopus petersii. Next base: position 27,927,423 of record CM076688.1, read on the forward strand.
GCTCTGGTCCTGGTCAAGGATGGCAAAGACGTTTTTCACATCAGCTGCAGACTTGCTGCTCAGACCAGACTGGGCAAAGAAAGTTTTGAAGTTGAAGGAGTCAGCGGCTGGTTAAGAGAAGAAGAGGAATATTTGTTAAACAGTATGAAGTCAAATTTGGTTTAGCATTATAACATATGATTGCACCTTAATAGATTGCATTAAGAATGCATCTGAAAAGCAAACCATAAATTAAGCTTGATATAAATAACCCCAACTGTTTTAATAACTACATCCCTCTGCACAGGCTATTAAGGAGTGAATAGCTTCCTATGAAAAAAAACATGATTGGTTTACTTGATGGTAATTAAAATTCATGTTGATGGCAAAATAATCCTATTGTTTTTTATCAATGTTTTTCATAGTTTTAAAGAATAGCCCTTCACTTATAGGGTAATTGTAGAAATTTGCTTTTTGATGATCAGTTGAATTTAAACCTCTACAGTAGGAATATTCCGTTTGTGCCACTTCAGCCTTAATTATAGTAGATCTGATTTAGCCAGAATTCCTGGCTTTAAGATACCTTGGCAGTTCTGCAGAGCAGAGGAGATGTCAGCTTCACTCAAGAGACCACCGAATGCCATGATCAGTCTAGGGAGAAAGAGCAAAATAATGAGATCACTGTTATAGTAAAGTGAAGGAACATAGCAAGATAAGGGGGAATGAAAGAATTCTAATAACAATACAAGGGAAACATTTTAGGTTGAAGCACATGTAAGTTTTAGTGGATATCTTTTTATGAAAGACAGTGGAATAGATAAAGCTTAAGTACCTTTAACTAACTATCCTGATATAAAAAATATTTCTGATTAAGTATTCGTAAGCTTTAACGCTTATATAAGGCCTTTTGCTGATACAAATGCATGCGCTGAACCCGTTGCCTAACATGAAAGAAACTCCTTGTTTAAAATCAGAATGCTAAATATCACATTATTAAGACAAAATTAGCAACAACCCAGTTCTGCAACAATATTTTTTCAGCTATAGAAACTTTTGCGGGAGACTAGTTCAGAGGAATCCTTTTCGTTAGGGAAGCATGGAGAAAATTTTGCTGTTGCATGTGGGACCTTCTGTAGATAAATCAAAGTTGTAGAAGTCCAACTTTGCTATATTTGGAGCTGGCACCACATGCACCCTGCATCCATCCCTATTGAATGGGATAACTGTTCTACCAGTCATCCATAGGATTCCCTTCTGTCACTCAAAATATGACACAGCTTCTAACTAATACAAGAATAAACACATGCTTCACTAAGTCCTTAATCAAATAATGTATATATATATATATATATATATATATATATATATATATATATATATATATATATATATATATATATCTCTCAACCCAGACTGATATCATGCAATATTTTAAGTGCCAAATACATTTCAACATGAAATATGACTGTTTTGAAATTGAAAAATATATAAACAGGAAAAGGAAATGACTCCACATATTAAACCCTCTTCCAGTGTTTTTTTTTAGATGAAAGGCCATTGGTGCTTTTTAACTGATGTCCTTATTTCCCAGGTGGAACCAGTGGTTTGTACAAATACAATTTCCGGTGATTATTTCTTGATCCCCATTATAGTCCACATTCCAACAGGTCTCTGGATCCTATTGCTCCATTTTTCAAGATGAAGCTTTGTTTTTAATCTCAAAACCAAATAGTAGTTGATTGAAAAGTGAGCAGTTCATTCCAGACCAGAAAGGTTTTGCAACTCACCCAAAGTCCTCTTTAGCTGGAGTAATGGGATACAAACAATCTTCCTGTGACAGATGTGTGTCTGTCTTTTTGGTGGGGCCCCTACTTATATATCTTGTAAACTCTTAACCTAACCATATAGAGAAGTCCAGAGACCATGTCCAGATCAGTTTCTCAGCTGGTTAGCTAAAAAACATGCAAGCTAATGACTTAAGTATTTATATCCCATAGGAATGCAAATTGTAGCTCCATGAACAATTATATTCAAGCCTACAGAAGAGAATCCCATATATTCTATGGGCATTTTCTGATTTTAAAAGTTTTAGCTTTTTCCTGATGTAATTCAAAGAGAGGCGCATCTTTCTCTTGTAAGTGTTCAATTTGAGTTTTGTTTTATTTTCATCTTGAGTTTTTTTTTCCATTTATACTAGACCAGTCAAGGAGTTGCTAATTAATAATTTCTTTTATCTGTGACATATATTTATAATAAAAGCATAATCTTGGCATTTTTACTCCTTACAAATTAAGGAAATACTCACATGTTCCTATAACTATAATGAACATATCAGTTTTACTAAAGTGAGGGACTGTGCTGTTAGTGCCCCAAAGCATGATCAGTGGCACTTTTCCCATCCTGACACTCTGACCAATCTAATGTTGCCTGAACTCAGAGCCATGTTGGTCTGGTTGCATCGTGATCCTTTTATTGCTTTCCCCATTGATCCGGTGCAAATTAACAGGGGGTAGGTGGGGTTTGCATATGGGCTGCTTTGGGCACTTTAAAATTAAACTAACAGCACAGTGATACACTTTTAGTAATATACTGACACTTTCCTATTTATACCTATAGGAATGTGTCAGCATTGCTTTAAATGTGATGGGAAAAAAAATCAAAAGGCAAACCTTTTCAAAATAAGGTAAAGGAAGAGGGACATTTAGAATGTCCTTGGCCCTTAGTTGTCTAAAGATAGTTGTATCTTTGTACTGTTATGGAGTCTTACAACACATAATACACAGGCAGAGGGATACACAGGCAGGAGGCTTTGTTCACATTGGAAACTGAGAAAATTCATTGCAGTATTTTAATTTTAACGTCTCCATGCCTCATACCATAGTATATCTTCGGCATCAAACTGCTCAGTAGATCCTTGGGGTTCATATTTAGGAGGATGTTTTATCTTTATATGTAAGAAAATGTGCAAGATTAATATAGCATAATTCTTTGGTGATTTTCAGAAATGTCATAAAAATGCAGTTTGTTAGTTTTAAGTAGAATATATCTTTATCCAGGCCTGGCCAAGCCAGCCATGCACCCAAGGCAACCCGGTCAGACACTTCAACCCCCTGCTGGCACGGCCTGGAGTGCGCATGCACATGTGTCCAGAAATGCACATGCACGCGCGTCCGGTAGTGCGCATGCACATGCGTCTGGGAGTGCGCATGTGCGCCCAATATTTCAATTAATGGAGGCCGAAGATCAGGTAAAGAAGCACCCTGGAGAGTGCTGGTGGGAGAGTAAGGTTCCTGATCAGGGGTAGGCTCATAGAAGAGGTACGTGCTTGGCTTCCCCACTTCGTTGCGCCCTAGGCAAGTTCCTTTTCTGCCTACACATAGTTCCAGCCCTGTCTTTACCCATTTCAGATTGGTCATAATGTGTGCTTTAAAAAATAAAAAAATAAAATATGGTTTTCAGGGATCCACAAACTCCTCGGGCTTTTATGAAACATAAAGTGCATGCAGAGTACTTATTTTGCAGCAGTCCAACTGTTAACCATGAAATATCATATGTACAATTTTAATTTTAGAGTCCCTCAATGCCATTTAGTAAATGAATGCACATTGAGAATGAAACTGCTCAGTAGACCCTTGGCATTCCACAAAACTATCAAACTCAGGAAAGGTTTGCAGTTTGGTAGTTTAGAGTTTAGTTTTCCAATTTTTAATAGGGAGAATGTGTGCTTTCTAAAAATATGTGGCTTTTTGTGTTTTATGTACTTTTTATGGCTTTCTTGTACATAAAATGCAGTAAATGTGTTGATTTTGCATATATATTGTTTTCATTTTGGGGTCCCTACATGCCACATACTTATGTAAACCTAAGTACATTGGGCATCAAACTATTCGACTCCTGGCCTTCAAATTTAGGATGTTTGATCTTGGTACATAATGATATGTGGGAGATAAGATACTGCAAATTAGAAGCTTTAAGGTGATTTTTCAAAATTTCTGAAATTGTTATAAAAACCACTAAATTGAAGAAAGGATTGCAGTTGCAGTGTTTAGAGTAGAAATACAGTACATACAGCAGAACCCAGATTTTACTTCCCAGAATTTTATGATTTTCTGGAATTGACTCTTTTTGTTGTAGTCCCATTAATTTGAGCTGTGTTTTTTCTTTCCTGGATTTAACAGTTTCCCAGAATTTTTGCCATTTTGATGCGTTCCCTGGAAAACATAAAATCAGGGTTTTACTATATTTACCCATTTTGAATTAGTCCAAAAAATATGGGGTAAACCTACTGGATTTTCTGGCCTTGAAATCTAAAGAATGCTGATTTCTGGAGTGGTGCTCTGAAATTGTGGTACTGTGGTGCTGGGAGTTTTTGAAACATACAAGTCAGAAATTTCTAAAAAACTATACACATTTGTTATTGACATGTTTGGGCGACATAGGACTTTGTACTTTTATGTACAAAATAAAATCTGTTTCTGATACAGTATATATGTCTATATTATGGAAAATATGATTTTATTTCATGCTTTAGGAATTTAGAAGCCAATATCTTGTTACAAAATGGGAATTACACAAAGATTCCATCATGGGACCATGGGAGATTAGGTTAGATGGTAGCTTCAGCATCAGGCTAAAATCATCTACCTACAAAGCAGAACAGGATCCAGTTGGCTTGCCCCAATGAAGAGATCTATGAACTAATTTTTAATAATTTTTTTTGGAAGTTGGAGGACACATTTTGAGATATTCAGAACGTTGTGCAGCTACAGGTACTCTGAGGGACAGGATCACTAATTCCATAGAGTGGTGTAGGGAAATGAGCAGTTTTGGGTCAAGTATAGAATGTATGTAAGGCATAATAACAATCATTCAGTGAGAAAAAGGTTTATCATGTGAAAAGTCATGGACGAGATTCAATTTGAGATGCAATTCAATTAAGTAAAATGTATCTCTCTGCTTATCCTGTGAAAACTCTATTAAAGTCTATGGAATAAAATATATTTGGTGAAAAGTTTTTTCTCCTTGAATTGAATCTCATCCATGACTTTTCACATGATAAACCATGAGATAACTTTTCTTAATGAATTGAATCTGGCACATTGTATAAAATGTACTGGAATAAGAATTCAGAGAAATTAAGAGTGACAGAGATGAGTTAGAGTTAATGACAGGGTCTTGGAGAACTAACTTTCTATTGGAAGAGAATGAAACGGAAGCCTGATGAAGACATTAACCTGGATTTGGGAGAGGACACCAGAAGTTGCACTTCAGGAGTGGTGGAAGGGAATGAGAGAGATGAACACATCTCTGCTGGATGAGTCTGGTAGAAAACCTATTAGACAAGTTGTTTTCCAAAATTGATTTATTGAGAACAATTAGTTCTTTTGTGCCTGCCTAAAACCACAGGAAACTGAAGCAAGAATTGCAAGTCTCAACAGTGTAAACAATGGACAATTTTATTAGTATAAAAATGAGAATAAAAATGTTGGTTTAACTAAGGGGCTCTTAGATAAACTGTAGGCAAGGGTAACCATGCTTCTCTGGTGGATAAATAAATGGATCCCACCACCGGATGATGACATCATATCTTAATCTTTAGGAGAAATATTGAAGAGGCGTCTGTGTTCCACAAAACCAGGTTTCATTCGTATCAGTTTAACTTTGCGATGTTTCACAGATTCAGGTTTACAAAAGTAAAATTTAGTTTTTCACCAAAGCCTGGAATTCTGCAATGAAGATGGAAAAACATTCATTTTATAATAATAATTAAAATAATAATTATAATAAATAAAGTTTTTTTTATTTCAATGAAGAAGACAAAACATAGCATGTTACAGATATATGTAGCTTATCTTTCTTCACACGTTTTAATGTTTTTCAGTGGTTCCCTGGGTAATATGTTTCCATTTAACACATTTATGCCTTTATTCTTATTATTACTTGTTTTCCTGTACAGAGTTTCCCATTAATCTTTCAAACAAATTCCTGGTTGTTAGGGTCAATATCAATTGATTTTATTAGTTTCAGTTATTCAGAGGGTTGTAAGAGAAATGTAAATATCAAAATTATTTCTTGTCAGTGATGTATATGTGTTTTACTTATATAGAGCTACTTATGTACACAGCACAGTATGTATATGAACCTTTGTGCTGTAAAATTAAAAAAGCTGTAATATTTACAACTGGGCAAACTGACTGATTATTCTATTTTGGCCTTGCAAATTGTGTTTTCACTTACCTTCAACTCCAATTTTGCCATCACCATCAGAGTCTCCAGCTGACAGGAAGGCCTTGGTCTCAGCATCAGTTAAAGCCCTGGCACCGGCGCTGAAGTTCTGGAGGAACAGCCTAACATAGAGGGTTGAATAAGGAAGGAAGAACTCATATTAGCTGGAATGTACTGAAAGGGTAATTATAATTCATAGAGAAATCTTCCCACTATTCAAGTCATAGTGGGTAATTATTTATATCAGTCCTATTATGAAAGTGCAACTTTGCTCTGGGCCCAAGTCTAATTTCAGCAGTGATATTTATCTGTGTTTATCCCATTCATATTGACCTAACTGCAAATGCCCATATACTATATAACACCTGAATATGTGCTCTTACTTCAGTTCATCTTCCTCAATGAAGCCGCTCTGGTCCTGGTCAAGGATGGCAAAGACGTTTTTCACATCAGCTGCAGATTTGCTGCTCAGACCAGACTGGGCAAAGAAAGTTTTGAAGTTGAAGGAGTCAGCGGCTGGTTAAGAGAACAAGAGGAATATGTGTTAAACAGTCACATTTGGTTTAGCGTTATAACATATGATTGCATCTTAAAAGATTGCGCTACGATTGCACAATAAAAGCAAACCATAAATTGAACTTGCTACAAATGAATACCCCCAACTGTTTTAATAACTACATCCCTCTGCACAGGCTATTAAGGAGTGAATAGCTTCCTATTTAAACAAAACATGATTGGTTTACTTGATGGTAATTAAATTAAGTATAAATTCATGTTGATGGCAAAATAATCATATTGTTTTTTTTTAAATGTTTTTCATAGTTTTAAAGTATTGCCCTTCAGTTATAGGATGATCAGCTGAAATCACTTTTTGATGATCAGCTGAAATTTTACCCTCTATAGTAGGAATATTCCGTTTTTGATAGTTCAGCCTTAACATAGTAGATCTGATTTAGCTAGAATCCCCCGCTTCCATAGCTATCTCTGCTAGCTTGGTGATTTTAGCACTTACATTTGACTATTGCTGGAGTACTGAAAGTTGCTACCCCTTAATTAAAAAAACTCTTAAAAAGTGGCAAGTGTCAAAACAGTGTCAAGAAAGAAAACATAAAGATGCAATGCTTTGAAATACCTTGGCAGTTCTGCAGAGCAGAGGAGATGTCAGCTTCACTCAGGAGACCACCGAATGCCATGATCAGTCTAGGGACAAAGAGCAAAATAATGAGATCACTGTTATAGTAAAGTGCAGGAACATAGCAAGCTAATAGGGAATGAAATAATTCTAATAACTACCCAAGAGAACTATTTTAGGTTGAAGCACACAGTGGAATAGATAAAGCTCAATTAACTAACTTTCCTGAACATTTGCTAAATATTTATGATTAAGTATTCATAAACTTTAATGCTTTTTTAAAACTTTTTGCTGAAACAAATGCATGCGCTGAACCATTTGCCTAACATGAAAGAAACTCCTTCTTGTTTAAAACCGAGAAAACGAAATATCACATTATTAAGACAAAATGCTATTAGCAATAACCCAATCTTTAAAAATGTGTTTTAGCTACTGAATTTTGAACAATACATTTTACATATAAGAAATTTCTCTGAATGCAATGTCTATGGAAGAAAATTTGAGTGCTTTGGTAAAAACGGTTGACTACATATTCCTGAGTAAATATTTATCCAATATTTTTTTTCTCAGAGCATTTTTCCAAGTGCTAGTCATATTTTTTTTAGCTATAGAAACTAGTGGGAGGCTAGTTCAGAGGAATCCTTTTCATTAGGGAAGCCTGGAGAAAATGTTGCTGCTGCATGTTGACTGTGGGACCTTCTGTAGATAAATCAAAGTTGTAGAAGTCCAAATTTGCTATATTTAGAGCTGGCACCACATGCACCCTGCACCTATCCCTATTGAAAGGGATAACTGTTCTACCAGTCATCCATAGGATTTACAAAACATTATACAGCAGCTAACTTATACAAAAAGAAACACATGCTTCACTAAGTCCTTACTCAAATAATACATATATATATATATATATATATATATATATATATATATATATATATATATATATACATAAATCAACCCAGACTGATATCATGCGATAGTTTAAGTGCCAAGTACATTTCAACATGAAATATGACTGTTTTGAAATTGAAAAATATATAAACAGGAAAATTAAATGACTCCACATATTAAACCCTCTTCCAGTGGATTTTTGAGATGTAAGGTCATTGGTGCTTTTGATAACTGATGTCCTTATTTCCCAGTTGAACCAGTGGTTTGTACAAATACCATTTCCGGTGATTATTTCTTGATCCCCATTATAGTCCACATTCCAACAGGATCTCTGAATCATATTGCTCCATTTTTTAAGTCGAAGCTTTGTTTTTAACCTCAAATCCAAATAATAGTTGATGGAAAAGTGAGCAGTTCATTCCAGACCAGAAAGGTTTTGCAACTCACCCGAAGTCCCTTTAGCTGGAGTAATGGGATACAAACAATCTTCCTGTGACCGATGTGTGTCTGTCTTTTTGGTGGGGCCCCTACTTATATATCTTGTAAACTCTTAACCTAACCATATAGAGAAGTCCAGAAACCATGTCCAGATCAGTTTCTCAGCTGGTTAGCTAAAAAATATGCAAGCTAATGACTAAAGTATTTATATCCCTTAGGAATGCAAATTGTAGCTCAATGAACAATTATATTCAAGCCTACAGAAGAGAATCCCATATATTCTATGGGCATTTTCTGATTTTAAAAGTTTTTGCTTTTTCCTGATGTAATTCCAAGAGAGACGTATCTTGCTCTTGTCAGTGTTGAGTTTGAGTTTTGTTTTATTTTCATCTTGTTTTTTTTTTTAAATTTATACTAGACCAGTCAAGGAGTTGCTAATTAATAATTTCTTTCATCTGTGACATATATATAATAAAAACATAATCTTGGCATATTTACTCCTTACAAATTAAAGTAATACGCACATGTTCATATAACTATAATGAACATATCAGTTTTACTAAAGTGAGGGACTGTGCTGTTAGTGCCCCAAAGCATGATCAGTGGCACATTTCCCATCCTGACACTCTGACCAATCTAATGTTGCCTGAATTCAGAGAGCAGCTGTCAGCCATGTTGGGCTGGTTGCATCGTGATCCTTTTATTGCTTTCCTCATTTAACCGGTGCGGCTTTGGGCACTTTAAAATTAAACTAACAACACTTCACTTTCCTATTTATACCTATAGGAAAGTGTCAGCATTGCTTTAAATGTGATGGAAAAAATCAAAAGGCAAACCTTTTTAGAATAAGGTAAATAAAGAGGTACATACAGAATGTCCTTGGCCCTTAGTTGTCTAAAGATATTTGTAATAACTTCATATTTGTCAGAATGTGTTTTTTCTCAAAATATGTGGTTTTTAGGGATCTTTGTACTGTTATGTTGTCTTACAACATATAATACACAGGCAGAGGGATACACAGGCATTGGAAGATGAGAAAATTAATTCCATTGCATTTTAATTTTATGGTCTCCATGCCTCATACTATAGTAAATCTTTGGCATCAAACTTCTCAGTAGATCCTTGGGGTTCATATTCAGGAGATTTTATCTTTATATGTAAGAAAATGTGCAAGATAAATATAGCGATATTCTTAAGTGATTTTCAGAAATGTCATAAAAAATGTAGTTTGTTAGTTTTAAGTAGAAATACATCTTTACCCAGGCATGGGCCAAGCTAGCTGCGCCCAAGGCAACCTGGCCGGCCACTTCGCCCCCTTGCTGGCACATCCTCGGGTGCACATGTGATTGGAACTGCTCATGCGTGCGCACGCCTGGTAGTGCGCATTCATACGTCTCCGGGACTCCTCAGGGCTCTTATGAAACATAAAGTGCATGCAGGGTACTTATTTTGCAGCAGCCAAACTGTTAAACATGAAATTTCATATGTACAAATGCCATACACTTTAGTAAATCTATGCACATTGAGAATCAAACTGCTCAGTAGACTCTTGTCATTCCTCAAAACTATCAAACTCAGGAACGGTTTGCAGTTTGGTAGTTTAGAGTTTAGTTTTGCCATTTTATAGGGAGAATGTGCACTTTCTAAAATATGTTTTATGCACTTTTTATGGCTTTCTTGTACATAAAATGCAGTAAATGTGTTGTCTTTGCAGTAGCAGAAATTACAGAAATGATAGATCATATACAGATAAAGCCACTTGGATTTGTGTGTTAAATGCGTCATGACTTGGGATTAACTGAAGAAATGGTGTTATCTAAAGAAATCTTAACTCATTTAATGCATTTAACCTTTTCATTAGCATACCAAAGCACCATTGTTAACAACGGCGAATGCTTTAATTAGATGGGATGCTGTGTTAAATGGGATAAATGGGTTTAGATATTCTCTGTTAAACACACAAACCAAGCTGGCTTCATTTGTATATTGTTTTCATTCTGGGGTCCCTACATGCCACATATGTAGGTAAACCTAAGCTCATTGGGCATCAAACTATTTGGTCGACTCCTGGCCTTCAAATTTAGAATGTTTGATCCTGGTACCTAATGATAAGTGGGAGATAAGATACTGCAAATTAGAAGCTTTGTTGTGAATTTTCAAAATTTCAGAAATTGTTATAAAAACCACTTAATTGAAGACAGGATTGCAGTTGGAGTGTTTAGAGTAGAAATACATACAGCAGAACCCAGATTTTACTTCCCAGAATTTTATGATTTTTTTTTAAATTGACTCTTTTTTGTTGCAGTCCCATTAAGTCGAGCTGTGTTTTTTCTTTCCTGGATTTAACAGTTTCCCAGAACTGGCAAACATAAAATCAGGGTTCCACTGATTAGTCCAAAAATATGGGGAAAACCTATTTCTGGCCTTGAAATCTAAGGAATGCTGATTTCTGGAGTGGTGCTTTGAAATTGTGGTACTGTGGTGCTGCGAGTTTTTAACACATACAAGTCAAAATTTTCTATAAAACTATAAACATTTGTTATTGACATGTTCGGGAGACACAGGACTTTGTATTTTTATGCATAAAATAAAGTCTATATTTGTCTTATTATTTTTTTTCCATTCTTCAGGAATTTAGAAGCCAGTATCTTGTTACAGAATGGGAATTACAAAAAGATTCCTTTATATTTACGGCGCCTTGAAAAAAATGACACATCATTTATTGTGGTAAACTAAAAAAAGAGTTAAAAATTGTCTGGTAAATGAAGTGCCAGAAGCACCAAATCTTCTTATTGAAAGGGTTAAACCAAAAATAGACTGTCTATCAATCAACACTGATACATTTGCAGCCACAGAACATTAATTAACCATTCATTTCCCTGATAAATATCCCATAACAGCTGTATTTGCATTCATTCTGATTTGAAAGGAAAAAGTATTAGCAAAATTGAGAAACCATGGAAGATTAGGTAAGGTGGTAGCTGTAACATCAGGCTATAATCCTCTACATACAAAGCTAAACAGGATCTAGTTGGCATGTCCCAATGAAGAGATCTGTGAACTCATTTTTAATACATTTTCCCTAGTTGAAGGACATGTTTAGAAAATGTTGAAATATTCAGAAAGTTGAGCAACTATAGGTACACTGAGGGAAAGGATCACTAATTCCATAGAGTGACGTAGGGAAATGAGCAGTTTTGGGTCAAGTATAGAATGTATGGAAGGTGTTATACCAATCATTGGACCAGAGAAAAATTCTGTGAGAAAAAGGTTTATCATGTGAAAAGTCATGGGCGAGATTCAATTTGAGATGCAATTCAATTCAGAAAAACTTATCTCTCTGTTTATCCTGTGAAAACTCTATTGAAGTCTATGGAAAAAAACTGGATTAGGTGAAAAGTTTTTTCTCCTTGAATTGAATCTCATCCCTGACTTTTCACATGATAAACCATGAGATAACTTTTCTCACTGAATTGAATCTGGTCCATTGTATAAAATGTACTGAAATAAGAATTCAGAGAAATTAAGAGTGAAAGAGATGGGTTAGAGTTAATGACAGGGTCTCGGAGAACTAACTCTACTGGAAGAAAATGGAAACGGAAGCCTGATGAAGACATTAACCTGGATTTGGGAGAGGACACCAGAAGTTGCACTTCAGGAGTGATGGAAGGAAATAGGGATAACACATCTGTGCTGGATAAGTCTGGTAGAAACCCTATTAGACAAGTTGATTCCAAAATTGATTTATTGAGAACAATTAGTTATTTTGTGCCTACCTCAAACCATAGGAAACTGACGCAAGAATTGAAAGTCTCAACAGTGTAAACAATGTACAATTTTATTAGTATAAAAATGAGAATAAATATGTTGGTTTAACTAAGGGGCTCTTAGATAAACTGTAGGCAAGGGTAACCATGCTTCTCTGGTGGATAAATAAATGGATCCCACCACCGGATGATGACATCACATTGTGTCTTTGAGGAGAAATATTGAAGAGGCGTCTGTGTTCCACTAAACCAGGTTTCATTCGTATCAGTTTAACTTTGCGATGTTTCACAGATTCAGGTTTAAAAAAGTAAAAATTAGTTTTTCACCAAAGCCTGGAATTCTGCAATGAAGATGGAAAAATAGTCAATAATAATCATAATCATAATTATAATAAATAAAGTTTTTTTTATTTCAGTGAGGAAGACAAAAAATTGCATGTTACAGAAATTTGTAGCTTATCTTTCTTTGTTTACTGTATTTTGGGGGTTCCCTGTGTAATACATTTCCACTAACACATTTAGGCCTTTATTCTTATTATTACTTTATTTCCTGTACAGAATTTCCCATTAATCTTTCAAAAAACTCCTTGTTGTCAGGGTCAATACCAAATGTATTCAACCCAGCTTAACTATGTAACTGTCTTTAGGACCATTTAATTTTATTAGTTTCAGTTAGTTCAGGGTTGTAAAAGAAATGTAAATATCAAAATTATTTCTTGTCAGTGATGTATATGTGTTTTACTTATATAGAGCTACTTATGTACACAGTACTGTATGTATATAAGCCTTTGTGCTGTAAAATTAAGAAAGCTGTATTACTTATTAGCCCATAAAATATTCATAACTGGGCAAACTGATTGATTATTTTATTTTGGCCTTGCAAATTTTTTTTTCACTTACCCTCAACACCAATTTTGCCATCACCATCAGAGTCTCCAGCTGACAGAAAGGCCTTGGTCTCAGCATCAGTTAAAGCCCTGGCACCGGCGCTGAAGTTCTGGAGGAACAGCCTAACATAGAGGGTTGAATAAGGAAGGAAGAACTCAAATTAGCTGGAGGGTACTGAAAGGGTAATTATAATTCATAGAGTAATCTTCCCACTTCAATTCAAGTTTTTAGGTCATAGTGGGTAATTATTTATGTTGGTCCTATTTTTATGAAAGTTTAACTTTGCTCTGGGCCCAAGTCTAACATCAGCAGTTATATTTTCCCATAATTTCAATGACAGTAAATATTCCTATTCACCGAACCATAAATGCCCATAAACTCTATAACACCTGAATATGTGCTCTTACTTCAGTTCATCTTCCTCAATGAAGCCGCTCTGGTCCTGGTCAAGGATGGCAAAGACGTTTTTCACATCAGCTGCAGACTTGCTGCTCAGACCAGACTGGGCAAAGAAAGTTTTGAAGTTGAAGGAGTCAGCAGCTGGTTAAGAGAACAAGAGGAATATGTGTTTAACAATATGAAGTCAAATTTGGTTTAGCGTTATAGCATATGATTGCATCTTAAAAGATTGCACTAAGTTTGCATCTTAAAAGCAAACCATAAATTAAGCTTGGTACAAATAAATACCCCAACAGTTTTAATAACTACATCCCTCTGCACAGGCTATTAAGGAGTGAATAGCTTCGTATTTAAAAAAAAAAAAACGATTGGTTTACTTGATGGTAATTAAAGTATAAATTCATGTTAATAGCAAAATAATCCTACTGGGTTTTTTTAAATGTTTTTCATAGTTCTAAAGAAAAGTCCTTCATTTATGATCAGCTGAAATCACTTTTTGATGATCAGCTAAACTGTTAACCTTTATAGTAGGAATTATCAGTTTTTGACAGTTCAGCCTTAACATAGTAGATCTGATTTAGCTAGAATCCCCCGCTTCCATAGCTATCTCTGCTAGGTTGGTGATTTTGGCACTTAAATTTGACTACAGCTGGAGTACTGAAAGTTGCTGCCCCTTAATTAAAAAAAGTGTCAAGAAAGAAAACATAAAGGCGTAAGGCTTTAAAATACCTTGGCAGTTCTGCAGAGCAGAGGAGATGTCAGCTTCACTCAGGAGACCACCGAATGCCATGATCAGTCTAGGGAGAAAGAGCAAAATAATGAGATCTCTGTTATAGTAAAGTGCAGGAACATAGCAAGCTAATAGGGAATGAAAGAATTCTAATAACTATCCAAGGGAACTATTTTAGGTTGAAGCACAAGTACGTTTTACTGGCTATCTTTTTCTTAAAGACAGTGGAATAGATAAAGCTCAAATACCTCTAACTTACTATCCTGAACATTTGTTAAATATTTACGATTAAGTATTCGTAAACTTTAACGCTTTTATAAAGCTTTTTGCTGAAACAAATGCATGCACTGAACCATTTGCCTAACATGAAAGAAACTCCTTCTTGTTTAAAATCAGAAAGCTAAATATCATATTATTAAGATAAAATGCTATTAGCAATAACCCAGTCTTTAAAAATGTGTTTTAGCTACTGAATTTTCAACAATACATTTTACAAAAAAGAAATTTCTCTGAATGCAATGTCTATGGAAGAAAATTTGAGTGCTCTGGTAAAAGTGGTTGACTACATATTCCTGAGTAAATATTTATCTGATATTTTTTTTCTCAGAGAATTTTTCCAAGTGCTAGTCATATTTTTTTTAGCTATAGAAACTAGTGGGAGGCTAGTTCAGGGGAATCCTTTTCATTAGGGAAGCCTGGAGAAAATTTTGCTGGTGCATGTTGTCTGTGGGACCTTCTGTAGATAAATCAAAGTTGTAGAAGTCCAACTTTGCTATATTTGGAGCTGGCACCACATGCACCCTGCATCCATCCCTATTGAAAGGCATAACTGTTCTACCAGTCATCCATAGGATTTCCTTCTGTCACCCAAAACATTATACGGCAGCTAACTTATACAAAAAGAAACACATGCTTCAAATAATACATACAAATATATACATAAATCAACCCAGATTGATAACCTGCAATAGCTTAAGTGCCAAGTACATTTCAACATGAAATATGACTGTTTTGAAATTGAAAAATATATAAACAGGATAATGAAATGACTCCACATATTAAACCCTCTTCCAGTGGATTTTTGAGATGAAAGGCCATTGGTGCTCTTGATAACTGATGTCCTTATTTCCCAGGTTGAACCAGTGGTTTGTACAAATACAATTTCCGGTGATTATTTCTTGATCTCCATTATAGTCCACATTCCAACAGGATCTCTGAATCGTATTGCTCCATTTTTTAAGTGGAAGCTTTGTTTTTAACCTCAAATCCAAATAATAGTTGATTGAAAAGTGAGCAGTTCATTCCAGACCAGAAAGGTTTTGCAACTCACCCGAAGTCCCTTTAGCTGGAGTAATGGGATACAAGCAATCTTCCTGTGACAGATGTGTGTCTGTTCTTTTTGGTGGGGCCCCTACTTATATATCTTGTAAACTCTTAACCTAACCATATAGAGAAGTCCAGAGACCATGTCCAGATCAGTTTCTCAACTGGTTAGCTATAAAACATGCAAGCTAATGACTAAAGTATTTATATCCTATAGGAATGCAAATTGTAGCTCCATGAACAATTATATTCAAGCCTACAGAAGAGAATCCCATATATTCTATGGGCATTTTCTGATTTTAAAAGTTTTTGCTTTTTCCTGATGTAATTCCAAGAGAGACGCATCTTGCTCTTGTCAGTGTTCAGTTTGAGTTTTGTTTTATTTTCATCTTGTTTTTTTTTTAAAAATGTATACTAGACCAGTCAAGGAGTTGCTAATTGATAATTTCTTTCATCTGTGACATATATATAATAAAAGCATAATCTTGCTATATTTACTCCTTACAAATTAAAGTAATACTCACATGTTCCTATAACTATAATGAACATATCAGTTTTACTAAAGGGAGGGATTGTGCTGTTTGTGCCCCAAAGCATGATCAGTGGCACTTTTCCCATCCTGACACTCTGACCAATCTAATGTTGCTTGAACTCAGAGAGCCGGCTGTCAGCCATTTTGAACTGGTTCCTTTCATTGCTTTCCCCATTTAACCGGTGCGACTTTGGGCACTTTAAAATTAAACTAACAACACTTCACTTTCCTATTTATACCTATAGGAAAGTGTCAGCATTGCTTTAAATGTGATGGAAAAAAATCAAAAGGCAAACCTTTTTAGAATAAGGTAAATAAAGAGGTACATTTAGAATGTCCTTGGCCCTTAGTTGTCTAAAGATATTTGTAATAACTTCATATTTGTCAGAATGTGTTTTTTCTCAAAATATGTGGTTTTTAGGGATCTTTGTACTGTTATGTTGTCTTACAACATATAATACACAGGCAGAGGGATACACAGGCATTGGAAGCTGAGAAAATTAATTCCATTGCATTTTAATTTTATGGTCTCCATGCCTCATACTATAGTAAATCTTCGGCATCAAACTTCTCAGTAGATCCTTGGGGTTCATATTCAGGAGGTTTTATCTTTATATGTAAGAAAATGTGCAAGATAAATATAGCGATATTCTTAAGTGATTTTCAGAAATGTCATAAAAAATTTAGTTTGTTAGTTTTAAGTAGAAATACATCTTTACCCAGGCATGGGCCAAGCTAGCTGCGCCCAAGGCAACCTGGCCAGCCACTTCGCCCCCTTGCTGGCACGTCCTCGGGTGCACATGTGATTGGAACTGCTCATGCGTGCGCACGCCCGGTAGTGCTCATGCACATGTCTCTGGGACTCCTCAGGGCTCTTATGAAACATGAAGTGCATGCAGGGTACTTATTTTGCAGCAGCCAAACTGTTAAACATGAAATTTCATATGTACAAATGCCATACACTTTAGTAAATCTATGCACATTGAGAATCAAACTGCTCAGTAGACTCTTGTCATTCCTCAAAACTATCAAACTCAGGAAAGGTTTGCAGTTTGGTAGTTTAGAGTTTAGTTTTGCCATTTTATAGGGAGAATGTGCACTTTCTAAAATATGTTTTATGCACTTTTTATGGCTTTCTTGTACATAAAATGCAGTAAATGTGTTCTCTTTGCAGTAGCAGAAATTACAGAAATGATAGATCATATACAGATAAAGCCACTTGGATTTGTGTGTTAAATGCATCATGACTCGGGATTAACTGAAGAAATGGTGTTATCTAAAGAAATCTTAACTCATTTAATGCATTTAACCTTTTCATTAGCATGCCAAAGCACCATTGTTAACAACGGCGAATGCTTTAATTAGATGGGATGCTGTGTTAAATGGGATAAATGGGTTTAGATATTCTCTGTTAAACACACAAACCAAGCTGGCTTCATCTGTATATTGTTTTCATTCTGGGGTCCCTACATGCCACATATGTAGGTAAACCTAAGCTCATTGGGCATCAAACTATTTGGTCGACTCCTGGCCTTCAAATTTAGGATGTTTGATCCTAGTACCTAATGATAAGTGGGAGATAAGATACTGCAAATTAGAAGCTTTGAGGTGATTTTTCAAAATTTCAGATATTGTTATAAAAAACACTAAATTGAAGACAGGATTGCAGTTGGAGCATTTAGAGTAGAAATACATACAGCAGAACCCAGATTTTACTTCCCAGAATTTTATGATTTTTTTTTTAAATTGACTCTTTTTTGTTGCATTCCAATTAAGTCGAGCTGTGTTTTTCCTGCATTTAACAGTTTCCTAGAACTGGCAAACATAAAATCAGGGTTCCACTGATTATTAGTCCAAAAATATGGGGTAAACCTATTGTTAGTGAAATTTCTGGCCTGGAAATCTAAGGAATGCTGATTTCTGGAGTGGTGCTTTGAAATTGTGGTACTGTGGTGCTGCAAGTTTTTAACACAGACAAGTCAAAATTTTCTATAAAACTATAAACATTTGTTATTAACATGTTCAGGAGACACAGGACTTTGTGTTTTTATGCATAAAATAAAGTCTATATTTGTCTTATTATTTTTTTTCCATTCTTCAGGAATTTAGAAGCCAGTATCTTGTTACAGAATGGGAATTACAAAAAGATTCCTTTATATTTACGGAAAAAAATTACACATCATTTATTGTGGTAAACTAAAAAAAGAGTTCAAAATTGTCTGGCAAAGGAAGTGTCAGAAGCATCAAATCTTCTGGTATTGAAAGGGTTAAACCAAAAATAGACTGTCTATCAATCAACACTGATACATTTGCAGCCACAGAACATTAATTAATGATTCATTCCCTGATCAATATCCCATAACAGCTGCATTATTTTATAAGGGCATTCATTCTGATTTGAAAGGAAAAAGTATTAGCAAAATTGAGAAACCATGGAAAATTAGGTAAGGTGGTAGCTGTAACATCAGGCTATAATCCTCTACATACAAAGCTAAACAGGATCTAGTTGGCATGTCCCAATGAAGAGATCTGTGAACTAATTTTTAATACATTTTCCCTAGTTGAAGGACATGTTTAGAAAATGTTGAGATATTCAGAAAGTTGAGCAACTATAGGTACTCTGAGGGAAAGGATCACTAATTCCATAGAGTGACGTAGGGAAATGAGCAGTTTTGGGTCAAGTATAGAATGTATGGAAGGTGTAATACCAATCATTGGACCAGAGAAAAATTCTGTGAGAAAAAGGTTTATCATGTGAAAAGTCATGGACGAGATTCAATTTGAGATGCAATTCAATTCAGAAAAACTTATCTCTCTGTTTATCCTGTGAAAACTCTATTGAAGTCTATGGAAAAAAACTGGATTAGGTGAAAAGTTTTTTCTCCTTGAATTGAATCTCATCCCTGACTTTTCACATGATAAACCATGAGATAACTTTTCTCACTGAATTGAATTTGGTCCATTGTATAAAATGTACTGAAATAAGAATTCAGAGAAATTAAGAGTGACAGAGATGGGTTAGAGTTAATGACAGGGTCTCGGAGAACTAACTCTACTGGAAGAAAATGGAAACGGAAGCCTGATGAAGACATTAACCTGGATTTGGGAGAGGACACCAGAAGTTGCACTTCAGGAGTGATGGAAGGAAATAGGGATAACAAATCTGTGCTGGATAAGTCTGGTAGAAACCCTATTAGACAAGTTGATTCCAAAATTGATTTATTGAGAACAATTAGTTATTTTGTGCCTGCCTCAAACCATAGGAAACTGACGCAAGAATTGAAAGTCTCAACAGTGTAAACAATGTACAATTTTATTAGTATAAAAATGAGAATAAATATGTTGGTTTAACTAAGGGGCTCTTAGATAAACTGTAGGCAAGGGTAACCATGCTTCTCTGGTGGATAAATAAATGGATCCCACCACCGGAAGATGACATCACATTGTGTCCTTGAGGAGAAATATTGAAGAGGCGTCTGTGTTCCACTAAACCAGGTTTCATTCGTATCAGTTTAACTTTGCGATGTTTCACAGATTCAGGTTTAAAAAAGTAAAACTTAGTTTTTCACCAAAGCCTGGAATTCTGCAATGAAGATGGAAAAATAGTCAATAATAATCATAATAATAATTATAATAAATAAAGTTTTTTTTTATTTCAGTGAGGAAGACAAAAAAATTGCATGTTACAGAAATTTGTAGCTTATCTTTCTTTGTTTACTGTATTTTGGGGGTTCCCTGTGTAATACATTTCCACTAACACATTTATGCCTTTATTCTTATTATTACTTTATTTCCTGTACAGAATTTCCCATTAATCTTTCAAAAAACTCCTTGTTGTCAGGGTCAATACCAAATGTATTCAACCCAGCTTAACTATGTAACTGTCTTTAGGACCATTTAATTTTATTAGTTTCAATTATTCAGAGGGTTGTAAAAGAAATGTAAATATCAAAATTCTTTCTTTTCAGCGATGTATAGTGTTTTACTTATATAGCGCTACTTATGTACACAGTACTGTATGTATATGAGCCTTTGTGCTGTAAAATTAAAAAAGCTGTATTACTTATTAGCCCATAAAATATTCATAACTGGGCAAACTGATTGATTATTTTATTTTGGCCTTGCAAATTTTTTTTTCACTTACCTTCAACACCAATTTTGCCATCACCATCAGAGTCTCCAGCTGACAGAAAGGCCTTGGTCTCAGCATCAGTTAAAGCCCTGGCACCGGCGCTGAAGTTCTGGAGGAACAGCCTAACATAGAGGGTTGAATAAGGAAGGAAGAACTCAAATTAGCTGGAGGGTACTGAAAGGGTAATTATAATTCATAGAGTAATTTTCCCACTTCAATTCAAGTTTTTAGGTCATAGTGGGTAATTATTTATATTGGTCCTATTTTTATGAAAGTTTAACTTTGCTCTGGGCCCAAGTCTAACATCAGCAGTTATATTTTCCCATAATTTCAATGACAGTAAATATTCCTATTCACCGAACCATAAATGCCCATATACTCTATAACACCTGAATATGTGCTCTTACTTCAGTTCATCTTCCTCAATGAAGCCGCTCTGGTCCTGGTCAAGGATGGCAAAGACGTTTTTCACATCAGCTGCAGATTTGCTGCTCAGACCAGACTGGGCAAAGAAAGTTTTGAAGTTGAAGGAGTCAGCAGCTGGTTAAGAGGACAAGAGGAATATGTGTTTAACAATATGAAGTCAAATTTGGTTTAGTGTTATAGCATATGATTGCATCTTAAAAGATTGCACTAAGTTTGCATCTTAAAAGCAAACCATAAATTAAGCTTGGTACAAATAAATACCCCAACAGTTTTAATAACTACATCCCTCTGCACAGGCTATTAAGGAGTGAATAGCTTCGTATTTAAAAAAAACGATTGGTTTACTTGATGGTAATTAAACAAAGTATAAATTCATGTTAATGGCAAAATAATCCTACTGGGTTTTTTTTTAGATGTTTTTCATAGTTCTAAAGAAGAGTCCTTCATTTATGATCAGCTGAAATCGCATTTTGATGATTAGCTAAAATGTTAACCTCTATAGTAGGAATATTCAGTTTTTGACAGTTCAACCTTAACATAGTCGATCTGATTTAGCTAGATTCCCCCGCTTCCATAGCTATCTCTGCTAGCTTGGTGATTTTGGCACTTAAATTTGACTACAGCTGGAGTACTGAAAGTTGCTGCCCCTTAATTAAAAAAAACTCTAAAAAGTGTCAAGTGTCAATAAAAGTGTCAAGAAAGAAAACATAAAGGTGCAAGGCTTTAAAATACCTTGGCAGTTCTGCAGAGCAGAGGAGATGTCAGCTTCACTCAGGAGACCACCGAATGCCATGATCAGTCTAGGGAGAAAGAGCAAAATAGTGAGATCACTGTTATAGTAAAGTGCAGGAACACAGCAAGCTAATAGGTAATAAAAGAATTCTAATAACTATCCAAGGGAACTATTTTAGGTTGAAGCACAAGTAAGTTTTACTGGATATCTTTTTCTTAAAGACAGTGGAATAGATAAAGCTCAAGTAACTAACTATCCTGAACATTTGCTAAATATTTATGATTAAGTATTCGTAAACGTTAACGCTTTTATAAAGCTTTTTGTTGAAACAAATGCATGTTGCTGGTGCATGTTGTCTGTGGGACCTTCTGTAGATAAATCAAAGTTGCAGAAGTCCAACTTTGCTATTTTTGGAGCTGGCACCACATGCACCCTGCAGCCATTCCTATTGAAAGGGATAACTGTTCTACCAGCCATACATAGGATTCCCTTTTGTCACCCAAAACATTATACAGCAGCTTACTTATACAAGAAGATACATATGCTTCACTAAGTCCATACTCAAAAAAAATATATATATATACATATATATATATATATATATATATCAACCCAGACTGATATCATGCAATAGTTTAAGTGCCAAGTACATTTCAACATGAAATATGACTTTTTTTGAAATGGAAAAATATATAAACAGGAAAGTGAAATGACTCCACATATTAAACACTCTTCCAGTGGATTTTCGAGATGAAAGGCCATTGGTGCTCTTGATAACTGATGTCCTTATTTCCCAGGTTGAACCAGTGGTTTGTACAGATACCATTTCTGGTGATTATTTCTTGATCCCCATTATAGTCCACTTTCCCACAGGTCTCTGGATCGTATTGCTCCATTTTTAAGATGAAGCTTTGTTTTTAACCTCAAATCCATAAAGTAGTTGATTGAAAAAGTGAGCAGTTCATTCCAGATCAGAAAGGTTTTGCAACTCACCCAAAGTCCTCTTTAGCTGGAGTAATGGGATACAAGCAATTTTCCTGTGACCGATGTGTGTCTGTCTTTTTGGTGGGGCCCCTACTTATATATATTGTAAACTCAACCTAACCATATAGAGAAGTCCAGAAACCATGTCCAGATCAGTTTCTCAACAGGTTAGCTAAAAAATATGCAAGCTAATGACTAAAGTATTTATATCCCGTAGGAATGCAAATTGTAGCTCCATGAACAATCCTACCCAAGCCTAAAGAAGAGAATCCCATATATTGTATGGGATTTTTTCTGCTTTAAAAGATTTTGCTTTTTCCTGATGTAATTTAAAGAGAGGTGCATCTTGCTCTTGTCAGTGTTCAACTTACTTTTTGTTCTATTTTCATCTTGGGTTTCTTTCTACATTTATATTGGATCAGTCAAGGAGTTGCTAATTAATTATGTCCTTAGAGTCAGGCTTATCGTTTCCTGTAACATCTGCTTTTAGCATACAACCATCCAAGGTCTAAAGCAAATCATTTTTAAAAACAAAATAAACATATCAAGCAACATCGGTGGCATGTATCTAATAAAAGCATAAACTTGGCACATTTACTCAAAATCACTGACATGTAACTATAAGAACACATCAGTTTTACTAACATTTCTTACATTTCTTCACTCTGACCAGGCTATTGTTGCCTGAATGCAGACAGCTGACTTACAACAATGCTGAGCTGGTTTCAGCGTGATCCCTTCATTGGCTGGAGTACTGTTCACAATTGTTTGCTCCATAGAATCTTTGCACATTTTCAGGGGGTGATTTGAATTTGCATGGGGCAGCTATGAACACTTTAAAATGAAACTAACAGCACATCTTTAGTAATAAAGACACTTTCCAATTTATAGCTAAATGAAAAGGCAAACCTTTTTAGAATATGGAAAGGAAGAGGTATCCTTAGAATATCTTTGGTATCTATGCAGATTGGGCATCACACTGTTAAATGGACCCTTGCTGGTCATATTTAGGATATTTTATCCCTGTATGCAAGCAATTGTGTGAGATAAATGTGGTAAACTGCTGCCTTTAGCTTAGCTTTGCCATTTGAACGTTTGAAAAAAGAAAGAAATATTTAGCCATTTTGTATTTGTCAGAATGTATACTTTCTAAAAATACATGGTTTTGATGGGTCTTCATATTGATAAGGCGTCTAACAACACATTATATGCAGGCAGAGTGCTTTGTTCGCAGAAGGTAAATTGGCAACTGAGAAAATTCATATGCACTTTCATATGCCCTACATGCCACTTACTTTGGTAACTCTATGTACATTAGGCATCACATTGCACAGTACACCTTTGGCTTTCGTATTTAGGATGTTATATCTCTGTATGTAAGAAACTGTGCAAGATATATCTGGCAATCTGCAATATTTTAGGTAGTTTTCAAGATGATTTACAGTTTGGGAGTTTTGAGTAGAAAGATACCTTTACCCATTTCAGATTGGCCAGAATGTGTTTTTTCAAAAAAATACATGATTTATATGCATTACGATTGGTATCCGGAACCTAGAACAAAACTTCTCGGTACCGGTCACGGCTCAGTCTTCTGCCTGTAGCAGCCGCCTTTGGCTTCGGGAGGAGCCCTCCGCTACTTGGGTGCTGCCAGGTCTTAATATGAGAGGACCCAGGGAAGAGTTCTATGCAAGCAAGCGAGCCATACTTTAAACTGACTGGGAGAACCAGGAACGTAGTCGTGTCACAGGCTGGGTCAATACACCAGATGAACTGAGCAGAACAATAACAGTAGATGGTAGCGTAATCGGGGTCACAAGCCAAGTCAGTAACCAAACGGGCAGCACAGTACAAAACAGAAGTCAGAACCAAGAGAATGGTCACAATACAGGTAGAGGTCAAAGACAGGCAGCAGAAAGAACTTGGTCAAAAACAGGCAGGGTCAAACACTAATAGAAACACAGAGAATTGCACCCAGGAACTAATGAATAGACCTTTCCATTTGGGCAAAGAAAACTATACAGAGAGCCCTTTAAATATTTGAATTTCGCACCGCCGGTGAGGTCACATTTGCCAATTTCCAGATAAATCTGGAAACAGCCGAGCACCACGAACAGGGAAATATGCATATTCAAGAAGACGGTACCAATGAAGATGGACACGGCAGACGTCCCGCCGAGGGTGAGTCGGGTTGACCCGTGTTGACCCGCAAACTCGAATCGAATTCAAATTGAAATCTATTTGAGTTTTTTCGCTGAAAAAAGCCTACATTTTCAGTAAGGCTGCAAACAACTCCAAATTAATCCCAGGATGTCCCCCATAGGCTAAAACAGCAATTCGGCATGTTTAAGGTGGCGAATAGTGAAATTCTAATTCTTAAAGGGCCACTACCTGATACATTTCGTAAATTAAATTCAAATTTTTTTAAAACTCGAAACGAATTTTAACTATTCCCTTGTCCAATTTTCACTATGACCCTTGATAAATCTGCCCCTTAAAAATGTTGTTCAGGGCATACCTGAGTAATAAGTTTCTACATAACACATCTATGCCTTTATTTTTATTACCACTTGTATTTCTGTACAGAGTTTGCCATTAATCTTTCAAACAAATGCCTGGTTGTTAGGGTGAATACCAAATGTTAAACAATTGAGCTGTAGACCAAAAACATTTAATAACTTAAAAATAACATGTAAATAAAGACCAAATTCAAATGTTCTTAGAATGTAAGGGGCAGATATATGAAATGGTAAACTTGAATTTTTTTGTGTCTAACAAAAAAAGCATTCATTTGCTGCAGTCCAGGGCCCCCGATAGGACTCCTGTCTGCTCCCCATGTTGGTGGCCTCCCATAGAGTGTTTTGTGATTACTGTCTGTTTCAAGCAGTAGGTAACTACAGGGTTCTAACAGACCCCATAACACACCTTGCTAAAGTGCTCTGTAAAAGCGTATGTTGCATTGGTAATATGGGTGTCAGAATTTGTAGCTGTGCCATAACACTATTATGCTGGTCCTTTATCTTTCTCAAATATCTGTTTGTGTTGCTCTGCTTGAAATTGAACCAAGGACCTTTAGATTGTTTATTGACAACACTGGGAAACTTCTGTAGTTTTTCTATTTGTCATAACTAATCTCAGCACCCTCATTGGTTATTGTCAGCCTATGATGGCATTCACATATTAAAACACTCTGCAAGCTTATCTTAGTTATATTCATTTATCCAGAGGTATTGGTAGGGGAGTTTCAACCTGTTTTGTTTTGGTTTGCATATTATTAATCAGTTTGGGCTTTGGCCTGACAAGTAGGGATGGGTGAATTTTTTTGCCTTGTTTCGCCACTAAAATGACACACATAGACATGTATGGCGGTGTGCGTCAAAAAAAAAAAAAAAAGATGCGCGTCAAAAAAATTTCACCCTTCAATTGGCGTCAGCGACATTTCGCCAGCGGCGAATTTTTGGCAAAACGGGTCAAATTTGCCCATCCCTATTGATAAGCAGAAGTATGTGGTCACTTTAAAGTAAGGGCTTTTACCATCAATCCGTTTTAATATTGGATAGTTTCATGTGGAAGAGTTTCACATAGATTCATATGTTCAAGTGAGCACTGTCAACAAATTTGCAGTTAACTTTTTCAAATAGGTTACAAAAGAGAGTGCCGGGCTAAGCCATGCAATTTTAGCTTTTGTGAAGGCTGATACAGAATCCAGAATGCTGCCCATGAAGGAGAAAAGTGAAGATGTTGGCCAAGTATACAGAGTAAACTAACCTTGACTTGAATCCTTCAGAGAGTGATCATAAGAAAAATGTGTAGCTTCTGCTTCAGCTCCAGTTCCTGCCCTAGAGCAAGAGTCCATTATTTCAGAGGAACATGCAGAACAAGGCCTTATATACAGCATATATACACTTATATATTTATATATTAATTAAAGGATCCTGCACCAAAAACCAAGTAAACCAAATAATATGGAAATATTATTTCCATAATATAAATAAAACCAAATGATAAATCAGCATCAATCTTGAAAAGAAAGAAAAATATGGCAAAAGGCCACTCACATACAAATCTTCAGTATTGTGCACATAACCATCGCAATCACAGCGTATGCTATTAGATCAATCTCTTTTCATAGCTAGATCAAGATACTACCAATCTTGACCTGTAATGGCTGACTGGCTTGTATGATCCTCTTGTTTTAGTTAATTTTCACGACAGCATATTATTTACTCAAATTAAATGTACCAACACTTTAAACATGCAGAAGAAAAAATTAAAAAAATGAATAAATAGTACATTAAGGACAAGGAAAGGCAAATTAATTGGGGTTGCTGATATGTTAGACACACCCTAGTTTATCTCCAGGCCATTGCTCCTTGAGAAAAAAGCACCAGCCTGTGTAAAATGCTATCAAAATGCCACCTACCAATCTACTTACCTCCCCCTGTCATCCCTATTGCTGATGACACTAGCCAAAGCCAGGGATATACAGTGAGCAACAGGAAAAAATCTTTGCAATTGAATGCCTATATATTTTGGCATCCACAGTGAATTAGCATTTTCTTGTCTATTAACATGTTTATCCAATGTGTTTTGCTCTGTTTGGCAGCACTACACTAATTCATTAATATGCAGAGTTTCGTCCTGGGCGCCGAATGCTGTTGACTTTTTGCTAGCGTTACTTCGGCAGTTCGAGCATTTTAAAGCTAAGTTGCACTAGCGTTCATTTCTGCCTAGCGAAAATTTGCTAGTGATCATGCACAATTTGCATACGTGTAAAATGAATGTTCCATATGTTATGAAATGTGTGGAGAAAACCGGTTACCCAAAAAAAGCTAGAAAAAGCTTAAGTCAGGCAATTCCACTTCAAAAAAGGAAACGTCGCCAGAGTTTTTTGAACTTTGATGCATTTTTCGGCACCAGTCACCCACCGGGACTGCTGTCCAGGGCCCCCCTCCGGACCCCCAGTACCCCATCTGCAAAGCGCGTGCATGTGCGCACAGAGCGCACAAATGTGTGCAAGGAGCCGCATGGCGCGCATTCGCGTCTGAAGCCGCGCTGTCCAACGGCGCAAATTTTTTTTGTTTAGTACGGTCCTTGAGATCGGGAGATGGGGTCTTGCCCGGCGGGGGCCCATGAGGGTCCTGTTCGGCACACAGGATATGATGTAAGTGAAAGAAGATTAAGGAAGATCTAGCTACTTTTTAGCATTTTGCCTGGTCTGAGGTGGCGAAGGCAACTCTGGCGAAAGAGGTAACATTTAGTAAAATCCACAATTTAGTGAATTTGCGGAGTAACGTCCATTTGCCAGAGCGAAAAGTCGCCTGCTGATAGAGTGTGAATGACCGCTAGCAACAGTCCTGATCGCCAGCGAATTGGCGTCTGTTAGTAAATTGGCGATGTCCCTGCAGGTGGCAACGCTGGTGAAAAGTCGCTAGCGTTAGCCACTTCATTCTTTAGTACTGTAAATCTACCCCAACATATCTACATTTTCAGTAAATATAAATGGACCATCCATTAAAATAGCAGGGAAAAGGACAGTGTATTTTTGTGCTCCATTTGGATTACAATTAAATGTAAATAAAAGCAGTATGCCATCAATTAGGCTCCTTGACAGATTTGGCCAATAAACGATAAAGATTTTTTTAAATCAAACAACGAGAGTGAATAGACATGGAATACCATTTCTGTAATTTCCCTGCAGTTATATATCTACATCACTTCCCAGTTCATCCATCTCCCAATCTATACATTTTTGCTGTCTTGTTCATGTTCAGCCATCTCTAGGGGGTTATTTATTAAAATTTGGATGATAAAATCTTGAAAAATTGGAGCTTTTCTCTTTAAAAAAAACTCACATTTTTAGAGAAAAAAAAAAACCTTGATTTTTTAAATATTTATTATACCCCAATGCTGCAAAAAGCCGGAATCCGAAAATCCGCCATTTCAGACCTGCCGAGGTCAATGGGAGAGGCACCTATCTCAATTTTAACTTTTCATGGTCTGCGCAGGGTTAGCCCAAAAATCCCAAGTTTTTCGCGGGATTTCAGGCCAAAACTCGAAAAATTCAAGTCATTCGGGAAAAAAAGCCAGAAAATTTCAAGCAATTCGGGAAAAAGCCCGAAAAAATTAGACCAATTCTGGTTTTTGCTCGATAGTATCGAGTTTTTCTGCAATTCGATTAAATCACGTTTTTTTTAAAATAATAAATAAGCTAAATTCGTGCATGGTATTCATGTATTCAGATTTTAGTTAATAACCCCTAAAATGTCTGGTTCGCTTCAGGTCTTTACAGCCATCAAGAACCATTGACCACAAGGAGAACTGGTGGGTGCACACTGAAATTTAAAGACACATGCATACATATATCACAAGGCAAAGCCATTAGCTAAAATGCCAAAGGCCAAAATGCATATTTAGCCTGGATTACTAGCATGCATCTTGGGCTTTGGGTCATGTCACTTACAATGTACATAACAAGGTTCTAATAGAGTTGATCCTTGCAAAAAGTCTTTAAGTATGTGCTAATGTGTTCTATATGCTTAGTATAGCAAATGGATTTTGTTGCCTTTATGCAGTGGCTCGTCCCATTGCTTACAAATTGGTTGTGTTTTAATGTGTGTTCAGCTAAACATTAGGCCACATATAACACATACCATGCCATATATATACTTTAAAATATAATTAATTTTCAACTTGTGGCAGACCCTGAATTTTAGCATCGGCTGTTATATTATTTCACCCCACCCACGCTTCAATATCAGTGCAGATCTTCCAGTTGGAGAAATCCAACCCTGACAGAAAGGATTGTATTGCAGCCGCCTTTGCTAGATTTTACACAAGTGATAGGAAGAGCTGTCCCCCCATCTATAAAAAGCCTTACACAAATAAGGAATGCTGCACAGGAGGTATGCGGCTGCCACTCAGGTTGTGAGTTGGTTGTGTCAATGACAGGGATCTCTAATTACCCACTCACAGAAAAAGAGAAAATTAGAGCTGCAAACTGGTCATGTCACTTCAATTCTAACTTCCACTGCGTGGTCCTTTGAGATTGCAGTTTTTTCCCCTGTCTTGCTAGTTTTTGCTGGTTTTAGCTGTGCTTAAATTCTTTTTTACACATGTTAAAATATTTTTGCATGAAGAAATGCTATCCCTGCATGAAAACCGGTGATGTTGTGATCTATAAGGGCTCTTGCACACGGTCGTTTTTGCATGAGCTCCCCTGCATTGCGATTTCTTCTGTTCAGCCGCAGGGGAGCGCAGGAGTAGACGCAGTCAATTATTTTGAAGGGGGCTGTACTCACACAGACGCATGTAAGCGTCAAACGCAGGTTGGGACACAGCATGTTGCATTTCACCTGCATTCGGCACATACATGCGTCTGTGTGAGTACAGCCCCTTTCAAAATAATTGACTGCGTCTACTCCTGCGCTCCCCTGCGACTGAACAGAAGAAATCGCAACGCAGGGGAGCGCAGGCAAATACAGCTGTGTGTAAGAGCCCTAAACAAGGCAGAATAAGGATATGAGCTAATTAACCCAATGTTGCTGATGGGACTCTTCTGAATTAATAGAGACATTGCAAGAGACAATATTGCCACTCAACTTGTTATGGAATATCATGGACAACAAATCTGTTACATTTATTATTCTAACTTTTGATAATAGGCAATTAGACAATAACTGAATTAAGCATGCACCGAATCCAGGATTAGGTTTGGGATGCTGCCAGGATTCAGCCTTTTTCAGTATGATTTGGATTCGGACGAACTGAATCCTAATTTGCATATGACTTTTTCTCACAAAACAAGGAAGTAAAAATGTTTTCCCTTTCCCACCTCTATCCCACACCCAAAGGATTTGGATTTGGTTCAGTATTTGGCCGAATCTTTGGCAAAGGATTCGGGGGTTCAGCCTAATTAGTGGATTCAGTGCATTCCTAAACTGAATGTCAAAAGATTAGGAATCCCTGAATACAAACATCATCAAACACGTATCCCATAAGGGGCCACATTCAATTCAGTGAAAAAAGTTATCACAAGGTTTATCATGTGAAAACTCATGGGCAAGACTGAATTCGAGGAGAAATAACTTTTCACCAAATTCAGTTACCATACTTCAACAGAGTTTTCACGTGATAAAGAGAGATTCGTTTTTCTAAATTGAATTGCAACTCAAATTGAATCTCGGCCATGAGTTTTTTACATGTATGTAGGGCCATCTTTATTAGAGTTGGGGCCCATTTATATTTATAAAATTATATCTTAACCTGAGGCCTTTTAGCAGCTTCTTAACTACAATTCTCATGGCCACTGTCATATATGTGACTTTTCAGAGTAGTATTTAGCAACAACTAAAAGGCCAAAGTCCTTTCCCAAAGGCTTTTATCCCACTTCTACTATAGGCACCTACTATACTTGCCGTCCCACAGTCACACTCCCTTCCCAGAGACTATTATTCCACTGTTACTATAGGCACCATATCTCCCTACTATACCTGCTATCTCACAGCCACAGTCCCTTCCCAAAGACTACTATCCCACTGCTACTATAAACACCATCTCTCCCTACTATACCTGCTATGCCACAGTCCCTTCCCAGAGACTATTATCCCATTGCTACTATAAACACCATCTCTCCCTACTATACCTGCTATCCCACAGTCATACTCCCTTCCCAGAGACTATTATCCCACTGCTACTATAGGCACCATCTCTCCCTACTATACCTGCTATACCACAGTCACACTCCCTTCCCAGAGACTATTATCCCACTGTTACTATAGGCACCATCTCTCCCTACTATTCCTGCTATACCACAGTCACACTCCCTTCCCAGAGACTATTATCCCACTGCTACTATAGGCACAATCTCTCCCTACTATACCTGCTATCCCACAGTCAAAGTCCCTTCCCAAAAGCTAGAGGCTAGAGCAGCACTGGACCTGAATTCACTATTGCCAAATGCTACTATCACACTGCTTCTCTATGTACCATCTCACTCTGCTATACATTTTATCCCACATCCACAGTACATTCCCAGAGGCTATTATACCCATTTTATTATATTTGCTTTCCCAGGGGCCATTCTCATAGGCTATTACTTTCATTGTTATAGATACCATCTCTACCTAGTTTACTGGCTGTCCCTCTCCATCAAAAGTTGTATCTGCACTTTTAGATGCACTATCTCACCATTCTTTATTTGCTATGCCACAGTGCTCCACATAGGCTTTTATCCCAAGAACCATTGTTGAGTTTGCCTCCACTTTTCCTACCCAAATTTGGAGTCCCAGATTTATTGGGACCCCAGATTGGAACCCCCAAAATGCAATTTTGAATGTAAGAAAATATAATCTGTAAATTTAGCTAAGGCTTTTTCAGCCATGGGAACCCTCTTTTGCAAATAGCACCTCTGCCCTAACAATTTATATTGTACACAAATCCTTGCTACATTATCAGAACACTGACGAGGATATTGAATCCCATGTAGGTTATAGCTAGTGGATAGAAGGGCAAGTTCTACTTCCCAACATGCCAAAGTTCATGGGACAAAATAAGACAGGTGTGAGTTGGTATCAGAAGGTGCTGTGGTGATACAGTAAGAACTTACACTGGCATTGCAAAATAAATCGATTAAAGAAGGAAAATACCAACATGCCACGAAAAGGAGAGGAGTTGAGAAGGCAGGGTTACCCTCATCAGCTATTAATTCCTTTACTATGATGAGCACAGTGGCTATTTTAAAATCCATATATGGAGAAAGCCTGGTAGTTAATAGAGGGCTGATTAAGCTTAAAAATATGGGGGAACAAGTGAAAATGTTTAATTATAGGAGCAAAGGTGAGAATAAGTGGTTTCATATGGAAAGAAAAGGTATGAACTAAGACAAAAATTTGTAATAATTGTCCACCTTGTCTCTTCTTATATTGGAAGAGATAGAGTGGACTGAAATATCTGAACACGGTTGCAGGATTTTAAATACTAGAGGGACTATATAGTGGAGAGTGCATGAGGCTATAGGTGTAGTAGAGCATGGAAAACCATAGAGAAAGGTTTATAGATATTTAAATTATGAGAGAAGGTGGGAAACTTGCAAACATTAAAATAATTAACATTCAATATGTGCATTGGACTGTGTTCTCTCTTTTTCTAGCCAATACTTAAATATCAAACACTTAGTTGAAAACTACGACTCTGGTAAGAAGAAAACTACGACTCCCCATATCTTTAGTTAAATGGCTATGGATG
The DNA here is from genome assembly GCA_038501925.1 of Xenopus petersii. Lineage (NCBI taxonomy): Eukaryota > Metazoa > Chordata > Amphibia > Anura > Pipidae > Xenopus > Xenopus petersii. The sequence goes on from CM076688.1 coordinate 27,960,244, forward strand.
GAGATAGCTGTAGTTTAGTGAGAGCAGTAATAACACTGTTTTAACATTTAGGTGCTTGATAAATCCATCAGAAGAACCACAACTTGACTCCAAAATAAATTTATTGATAGCACTGAGGTTTTTTGTGTCTGCTGCCTCAATCCATTAAGACATTTAAAGAAGAATTGCATTGGAGGATATACAAAAGTCCCAACAATATAAACAGCAGTAAATGCTTCATCAATGTAAAAAAATATAATAAATAAATATAGCGTGTTAAATAGGCATCTCTTAGATAAATTGCTGGTCATGGGACTGAAAATCTTCTTTTGCAGGGTGAATGCCTTGGATTCAGCAAGCAGACGTTGAAATCAGAACTTGTCCGCTGAAGGGAAAATGATGAAGATGTGTCTGTGTTCCGCTAAACCAGGTTCCATTTGTGTCAATTTAACTAAGAAAAGCCCATGTTCTGGAACTTCAGCTTAAGTGAAAATGACTTGCAGGTTTAACAATTTAAGCTTTCACAAGAGCCTGGAATTCTATAATGAAAGGAGGAAAAAAGTGTAAGTAGTAGAAATAGTGTCAGTGCAAAATTATGCAACATCCATTACTACAGGTCTGGGATCTGTTATCTGGAAACCTTATGTCCCAAGCATTTGAGATAATAGATCCCATACCTTTAATATATTCTGGAAACACTACAGCTTGTAAAGAATTTAAAACATATTTCTATTTCAAGCAAGATCTAAAGGTATACATTATGCATCTTAAATATGTAAATTCAACTCTTCCGTTTGCTTCTGCAGCCTTATAACAGTAAATATAATATATCATAATATATGTAAAGTATATATTTCTTATAGTTGGTATTTAAAGGAGATGTATAGGGGCTTTAAATTTATTTGCAAATTTAACTGCTATTGGAAGCAGCATCTGTCTGCACTACTGATGTGCGGGTCGACTACTGTATAATTCGACCCACACCCGACCCTAACCCGGCACGCTCCCCTCTTTATATACCCACTCCACCCACCCCACGGGCCTGCACAAGCATATAAAAAGTTACACAAGGAGGCGTAAGTGGGGCAGAAGAAGGCAGTGAGGACATTGTGCGGAAGTCACTAGTCTGCACTACTCATTCTGACTCTTGATACAATGTAAGTGGATGCCAATTGACTTTTTCTACATTGTCTCAAGAGTCAGAGGCAAAGAGTCAAAAGGAAATAGGATCCGCACTTTTGGTTCTTACTCAGAGAGGAATGAATAAATATTGCTTTCGACAGCAATTACACTTACAAATAGCTTTCATACAACTGAACTTTTTCTTAATTTCAATTGGAAAGTTGCATAGAAATACATTTTTCTTTAATAGGTAAAACACAGTATTTGGGTGGATGAGCTCTGTAATGCCAAAAACATAACATTAAACCTCTGGTTTTGTGGGGCATAGAAAAAAAAGGGTATCTTCTTACCATCAACTCCAATTTTGCCGTCACCATCAGAGTCTCCAGCTGCCAGGAAGGTCTTGGTCTCAGCATCGGTCAATGCCCTGGCACCTGAGTTGAAGTTCTGGAGGAACAGCCTGGAGATGGACAAGTAAGGAAAGAATAACCCAAGTTAGAATGAGTATTTTCTAGACTTTCCTAACAACGTACAATAAGTTTTCTCCAAAGGGGGCCCAGATTAAGGTCTAGGAATCAGCTTTGTGTCCAAGTTATTATTTTCTATTGGGAAAAGAATGTTGTTTTAAAGGTGATCATGATAACCAACCTACAACATGGGGACCCTGTGCTACTGTAATGGACTTGTTACTTGGCTTTCTATTAGGGCCCTAGGGTAAGTGGTTTAAATTGGCTGGTGGACAGCTACAGAACAAAATGTTAAATAATGAACAAAAACACAAATAGCACTTGTTAAATGCTGCCTTATAATATCACTATCTATAACAAATTAGAAGCTAATTTAAAGGTGAAAAGTATTTGTGAACTTTTCCTTATTTATAATTAGGATTATTATAGCAAAAAAGTATTTAAATAGGAGATAATCTTTTTTTTTGGGGGGGGGGTCCAGCATTTCTTCTGACAGTTGGATGGATGCTGGGGCTTCTGGGATTTGTTATCTAGCAATGGTTGAGTTTTTTTGATTGTGCAGGTTTTGCGTTCCTTTTACATATTATGGCTGAATCTCAGTTCTTACTTCAGTTCATCTTCCTCAATGAAGCCGCTCTTGTCCTGGTCAAAGATGGCAAAGACTTTCTGCACATCAGCGGCAGACTTGCTGCTCAGACCAGACTGGGCAAAGAAAGTTTTGTAGTTGAAGGAGTCAGCAGCTGGATAAGAAGAAACAAGATAGAGCGTGAAAGGACTGAAGCTTGTGCTAATATTACAAATGTACATTAACAGCAAAGAGCCAGCACTGCTGAACCAGACATTTCTCTAGACTAATTTAGCTCAGTATCTTGTTACCTTGGGTGGAGTGTGTGTGTGGGGGTGTTTATAAAGGAATACTTGCTGCTATTTCATTTGACTGTGGCCAAATCAGTCTTTGCGGCCCAGTAGTAACTGTTTAGTTTGCCCATGCATATGGGTAAGAGTATTGTCAGTCTATCTCTGGCTTTACTGTTCCCAAAGAAGTGTATCACCAGCTATTAGTGTATATTTCTTCTAAATAATTGTGCAAATTGATGAATAATTAAATAGAAGTTTATATACAGTAAGTTTTAATTAAATATGCATTTCTGAACTAAGGGGCATCCTCTAAATAATCAGGGGTATGAAGAATAAACGGGTTAAGAAAATTATATAGAAAAATTATACTGAGTGTATTTATATTTGTATATGGTAATGGATTTAATAATTAGATACCCTGGCAGTTCTGCAGAGCAGAGGAGATGTCAGCCTCACTCAGGATACCACCCAATGCCATGGTAAACCTAAGAAGAGATAGGAAGACAAATGAAAGTTATTATAATGGAATAAGGATTGGTAGCATAACCATAAATACAATGATAAAAACAGAGAACCATTGCAAGCTCCAATTCTTATAGTTTTGCCAAGTGCATTGTAATTTGTTCCTTTTCATCAAATAAGCATGGTCAACTTTCATGCCTTTCCTTGATTTTTCAGGAAATGAGTTTCCTCTGTAAATACAGGTATAGGATCCCTTATCCGGAAACCCGATATCCAGAAAGCTCCGAAATGGCTCTCTCCCATAGACTCCATTTTATCCAAATAATCCAAATTTTTAAAAATTATTTCCTTTTTCTCTGTAATAATAAAGTGGTAGCTTGTACTTGATCCCAACTAAGATATAATTAATCCTTATTGGAAGCAAAACCAGCCTATTGGGTTTATTTTATGTTTAAATTAATTTCTAGTAGACTTAAGGCATGAAGACCCAAATTACTGAAAGATCCGTTATCCGGAAAACCCCAGGTCCCGAGCATTCTGGATAACAGGTCCCATACCTGTACATCATGGTCAGTGGATACTGAGCATGATGATCCAAGTGCTCTGTTCCCACGGCTTTATTTTAGGCCGTGCCATGAAAAGGTTAAATAAGAATGCAAGAAAAGAGACCACTTGCTTAGTTAACTGTATGTTGATGGCATGTTATAGAAACACAAACAAATCCCCAATTTCCCTGGCAGTCATCATTTACTAAGGGATTGTTAAATCACTTAACAAACTATATTTTGTATTAAAGTTGGTGCCGCCTACAGTTGTGCCTGTATGAACCTAATAGAGAACAGAGCCTAAAACAAGTTTGGACCACATCATTACATTTATGAATTTTGTAAGTAACTGACATCAATACAAATATATAATATGTATGTCCATAGGTTACACCAAAGATATACATTGGTGCTTTAAGATTGAAAAAAAAAGGCTATTGCAGCTTCTGAAGTGAAGTCTTTAGTTGCAGTTGACCAGGGTGTTCTCAAAGTTGGCACAGAAATGACTTTGCATTGAATATATTCAAGTCCACATTATAGTCCATATTCTCACAGGGCTCTGGATTTCAGAAGGATCCATTCTGCCAAAACATGTGATGAGGCTTTCCCAAAAGTGCTATTTATTGCAACTCACCTTTAGTCCTCTTCTATCGAAGTAAGGGGATGGATGTTCTTGAGACTGAGATGTGTGTTGCTCTTTGTGGTGGGCCCCTACTTATATATCTTGTAAACACCTCCTCTAACCATATACAGAAGTCCAGAGACCATGTCTATGGATCAATGCCTCAGAGGGTTAGCTCGAAAACTTGCAAGCTAATGACTGAGATATTTATATCTCAATAGGAATGCAAATGGTGGTTTCATCAACAATCCTATACCATAGCCTTATAAACTGAACCACATATGTTGCATGGGCCTTGATTTTTCTTAAGTCTTCTTATCTGCACAATAAGCAGAAATACATAAGCTTGCTGGCTAACTGCATAATACTGAAGCAAAGGTCTGGAAGTAGAACTTTAATCCATTAATTTAATAATGGAATGCGTTATTTAGTCTTGAATACTGTAGAATATTTTTCTCATTTATAAATATTCCACTATTCATAGCATAATGTAGTTTCCCCTACACACATGAATCAGGTGCTATGGTAGGCGTCTTCTTATTATACATGGCATTATTAGTGATGGGTGAATTTGTCCTGTTTCACCACGAATCCCACGAATTTCCAGAGAAATTCACGAAACTGCCGAAAAATTCGCTAAACGGTGACAAATCAAAGTTGACGCAGACGCCCATTAAAGTCAATGGGCATCCATTTATTATCGCCATTGTCTAAATGGGCGCCATCGCCGGCAAAAAAGCTTTGATACCGGCGTCGAAACTGTCGCCGGCATCAACATTTTTTCGACGCTACCGAATTTTCACAGGATATTCGCAAATTCATTTGCCGGTTGTGAAACAGCCAAATTCACTGCAAATTCGCACCTGTCAAATGAATTAGACCATCACTAGGCATCCGGTAACCAGTGTACTAAAAGAAAGAGGGCGGGAAAGATCCATTTTACATTTATATAGATTCTTGTATCTTTCCACAAAATGATGAAGGCATAACAAATGTTTCTGTTACTTATATACTAGAATCTCCAGTTCTCTTTGATGTAATTCCAACAGGTCAAGAATAGGACATGCAGGTGACATGTTTATCCATGTAGCTCACCATCGGAAATACATTGTACAAATAAATGAGACACTATCAATCATCACACCCAAAGTATCTTAATGAATGCCAACCATACTGGATGTCACTAATGTATGAGGTGGAGAGTGCAGCACCAGCAGACACAAGGCAGCCCTATCTGATTGAAATGCAAGTTAGTGAATGGGCGAAGAGGAATATGTCCCTCATAAAAACAGCACTGACAAATAAAGCAATTCTGTATTCATGAGCTGAAAGCAGGCTCTGCAGTCCACTTTTGAGGGCAGAGACCATTTTTTGCACCCTGTAGTAAGGTAGTAGCATCACTGAGGCTTTGGTAAAAAAAAATCCCAAATACTCCTATAGCTACTAGCCCTAGTTGAGGGAACTTTGACCTGCCCAGTAGTGGGTTGACCCAAGTCCCAGCGGTTTTACTGCTGGTTGGGTGGGTTCAGGTTGAAATTTGGGTGATCACTGTGAGTTAGGGTTGGGTGTGGGTCAGACTAGGGAAGTACACTCCTCCTCTACACCTGAAGATTACTTGGAACCTGAGGAGCACATAGAAGTAGCAAGATGATGTGGCTACGGGTTGGGCTTGGGTCGTACAATGGCAACATTTTGTAGGTTAGGGTCTGGTGCAGGTTAAGGTTTTGCAGGTTAGGGTGAGGTGCAGTTTGATTTTTTCCTGACCCACACTTCACTACTGCCCAGCATTTTGATAACAGATGAGATTTTTATGATTCTAAATTCTAAATCAACTTAGGAACCTCAACAATGTACAAAATCATATATTCACTATTTGCATCCCTAAAAAATCATATATTCACTATTTGCATCACTATTTGCATCCCTTTAAGGGGGGAATGCAATTAAAAGTCGCAAGCATTATTTAAAATGGCGCCTTTGCAAATGTTTAGCACTACTCGCAATGGAAAATCAGTGGCTGGCAAATATAACATTGCGCATTTTCGCAAAGGTGTAGCATTAACACCTGCTTTGAAAAGTTTTGTGATTGGGAAATTTCATTACATCCACTGCGTTCACAAAAACTATCCCATGAAGTCCTTGAGGTCTTTAATCAGTCAAAAAGGATGCAAACAGTACAGTGGCGTAACTACACCGCCGTGGATGAGTCCACCAAAAAATATGCAGAGGGTCCCGGTATGTACAGCAATAGTAACCCACCCCCATAATCTGGCCATCCACCCTACTTGCATCCCCCACTCCTTGATCAGCTAGGCCGCTCACTCGCTTTTAGTTAGGAGAGTGGCTGGAGAGCAGGGTATGTGAGCAGGGCGGGTGGTTGGGTACTATAGTTTGTACAACTATAACACCCCATCCCCCAGGCCCCCACCTGTGATCACAGGGTCTCCTTCCTCTATAGTTATGCCACTGAGTACTTACTTTCCAAAAACCCATCTCGATTCCCCAGAAGAAGTGGCTCAAAAGCAGCTACAGGGACAAAAATGGCAATTTATCAATATGAAAAGATACATGGTAGAGACAGGGCAGGTTAGAAAGTACCGTATATACTCGTGTATATGCCGACCCGTGTATAAGCCGAGGTACCTAATTTACCTAAGAAAACTGGAAAAATTTATTGACTCGTGTATAAGCCTAGGGGTGAGAAATTATTTTAGGACATGGCCAATTTAAAGCTTTAAAGTTGCTGCTTACTCACTGATCTGAAGCATGCACTGACTCCTCCATGCTGCTGCACATACTTCTCCCCCCTCCTCGCTTAATTCTGCTCCAGCCCCTCCCCTCTCAGCTCTTGTCAATCAGTCCCAGGGCATGTCAAAAAGGGAGAAGACGCTGTGCTGTTCTAAGCTGTGCACTTGTTTATACACATGCAAGTCTTGTGTACAATACACACTTCACATTATTACACAGAGAATCTTGATCATATGGCCAAAGTCAACAAAAAGGGAACACTGATACGTTAGGATGCGCCTCCGCTCCCTGTACAGGTGCGTGCTCGTATCACAGAGTGAGCGCACACCTCATCCACGTCTCAAGCGCTCCTCTTCTAAACTCTTGTGCGCTCCTACGCGCATTACTGTAATGCGCACACATTTCCCCAAAGGGGAAGGGCTGAGGAGTACTGAGTGACGAGAGCTGAGAGGAGAGGGGCTAAGGGCTAAGGAAGCCACGAGCGGGGAGAAGTATGGGCAGCACGGAGGAGTCACTGCACACTTCAATCAGTGAGTAAGCGGCAACCTTTTTTAGCTGACCCGCGTATAAGCCGAGGTAGAGTTTTTCAGCACATTTTGGGTGCTGAAAAACTCGGCTTATACGCGAGTATATACGGTAATTAGACTAGATAGCTTCATTGCTTAATTACAGGTGACAAAAACCGGCTCTGGAACAACTAGCAGCATTAATAACTGCTGAACTCTTTCTCACTAAAGAACAGGTTGTACATAGATCAACTTCCAAACAAGGGCATTATTGGTTCAAGAAAACCTTTGTAAGCAAATTGTTCAAGGAACAGACTTTGGGGTGACCAGCTCAGCAATAGACCTGTTAGAGGGAAATAGCATCAGCAACAGATTATTGACAATCTAGTTTAGAAAAACATTTAGGAACTCCTTTAGGAACATTCGGCACATTCTGAACATTCTACAATCAGACAGCTGGAGGAACAGCAAATTATTCCTTTCTTGGGGGTCTGGTACAACATCAGGCTGCACGAATGCTAAAGAAAGAAGGAAATATTCCATACTGATAACACAGGTTACTATCGTTTGAAGAAAAATGTATCCTGCCCCGGAACATGCTTCACCACAGAAAGAATATGATGTAAAGGCACTAGGTTATTGGGTGACTAAATGTTCCTTCCCACAAGTACGTCATTCCTCCAGATATTTGCCATCCAAGTTTGTATTCTTAGCATAAGCAGACAAGCAGGAGGATTCCTCAAACAAAAACATGGCCCATTCATATTCTTTTGTTTGTATTTTACTAATGGTATATTTGTGAAGGACTTCTATGGCGTTATTTAATCCTTTTTTGTGCCACAGTCCATTTGACCTTCCACACCAGGTGTTGCCATTGTAGTTTAGATCAAAAGGGAACGGGAACCAAAGAATCCACAGTATTAGTCCAATGGTACTTTAAAGCTAGGGCTATATATTATACATATTTGTCACTGCAAGGGTTAACCTGTTTCTGACAGCTTGGGGAGTATTTTGTTGAACTTAAAAAAGGTGATAATTATAGGTTCCAAAGACCTTCTGTTACAGATCCAGCCTTCAGTGGTGCTTTATGTATAAGATACAAGGCCAGTCACTAGAGACCCATGGACACCTCCAGCTGCACCCTCAAAGCATACTTTCCATAAATACAGTACTTTTGTTAAAGATACTTGCTCCTCACACATATTTGCACAATCATTATTGTACCCATTTAGTCTGTTCTGATTTATCATGCACGAATGTCTAAAGATGATGCAAATTTGAGTCCAATTTGGTCTGGTGCTTTCTTAGGCTCCCCTGATCAGTGCATACATAGTTCCAATATTTAAGCTAACCATACACCAGGTCTGGAATTTAAAATAGGCCCGGGAATTTCAAGTACACAGAGGCCCAATCAGTCAACAATCAGCCCACTAAATAGTGACTGTCTATGGCATCTTACAGCAGACCCTCTGGCATTTATCTGAACTCACAGATCACCAGTCTCTGTGAGGAACATTTAAGAGGCATCATAATCCATTGCTCCAAAAATCTAGTTTGGAGCCTGGCACAAAGTCTGCTGTTGGCATGGATGACAGTTCATTGACTTTATATGCCTAGTCAGATTGGTGGTCAAAATTGCAGTTTCATGTTGCGCCAATTTGGTTTTACATAAAAAAGCAACAAGTGCACATTTTACTGGATTAAATTGGCATTTTCTCCAGAAGTGGAGAAATCTCCAGGGCTAACATTAGACCTAGAGAATCATTGAAAAACCACACAAAAAATGCTTACTTTTGTATTTTTGATTACATAACAGTTCTATTTTACCTTGAATGATTCCCACATTGAACCTTTCAGAAGTATATTTGAGTGCTTTGTTACCAGTGGGTAGGGGGACATTATTCTGAATGTGTACTTTCCGAAAATATATGGCTTTCAGGTGTCATTGTACAGTTACGACACAGGGGACTGTGTTTGCAGAAGCTGAATTGCCAGCCAAGAAAGTTGTAGACCCATGGCTTTCCTATTTAGGATGTTTTATCTTTGTTTGCAAAAAACACTTTTAGATAAATGCAGCAATTGCAATTGTTTTGGAGACTTTTTTTGAAAAGTCGGTCCTGCAGCGATTGCGTCGTTGGGTCAACTTGACCCTTTGGCACAGGGAGGGGAGGTGGGGGGCTGTCATCTCTCCAAACTCTCTGCACTGGTGACAAAAGCAGCCAATACAAGGAGAAGCTGCTCAAGAACATCACTACTAAGGTCTTTTGGGGGAGAGGAGAAGCAGTATCTGTGCATTGGGTGCACTTTTTCAATAGGGCAGTGTTGGGCTGTGGTATCTGAGCCCACAGAAACCAAGACTCCTCCAACCCTGCCACAAACCAAAGTGTACCTTTCCCCCCACTTATGCAGTATATTTCTGCTGTCATGACTCCCTAGTGCTGACATCAACCTATGGCCCCACTGCTCCCTCAGCCTTGTAGATCATGGCCAGGCAGTAGGCTAGTTGTCGTGGAGCCCACCAGAAATGTGCCTGTTGCTCTATTAGGCCAGTATGACCCTGCTAAATGGGTAGGGGGTGGTCCCCGTCCTTTATGGTAAAGTCACATTAAGCATAATCTTTGGTGGCAGAAAAATACAAAGAAAACAGCAATACTGCCTATGTGTGAAGCAACTGATATAAGTGTCATCTGCCTTTCAATGCACACAAAAAGGAGTGTTGAGTGCTGAAATCTGCTCAGAATTTGGTTGCTACCATTTATGTCATGTTTACAGTATTAGTGGTTTGTCTACCAATGGAGGAAACTGCCATTTGTGGCCTATAATCGCACAATTTATCTCCCTGTTGTCCTCTTTGCAACAGGTCAGTTCATTTGTATATTTCTACTGACTAGCCCTCCCGCAGTCCCTCATTGCCATTGCGTAGTACCGCCTTATTCTCTAATAGACAAAACTATTATGCAGGGACATGGGGTGGTAAGAAGACGAAATAAGAAAATAAGACATTACAAGGTAAGAAGGAACAGAAGAAGCCCCAAAAGTATAAGAAATAGACAATATCAGTACAATGTCCGATTTGTATTTGTACTAGGAATCACCGGACAATTCTGTTTCTGATGGTCTTTTTTAAACATGTGTAGCTACAAAAACCCAACCTGGAATAGACTCTGTGCAGCGTTTGTTACATAATTACAGATTGTAATGTCTAATTCTCCACTTAGCACCAGTGACATGATAGGTTATTTTAGTCTATTCTGAAGGGTATATAGACATAGTGCTTGACATTTACTAGGAGTGAAAAATAGGCGTTCAAAAAAAAAAAAGGGCGCCACTGAAGAACCAGTACAGCAGGGTGAAAGGTTAGGAGTAGGGTTGAGAGACCAGCAAATATGTAAGTACATAGGAATTCCTAAATGATCTGAAAGAAGGTGAAGGTAATAAATATCTGCAAAACTGTCAGGGACTAACTTTCATTATATAGAAAAAGCTAATTGTAACACAATCAATATATATTTTAATATATTTATTATATATCTGTTGTATTTTTGTATCCTGCAGAATTTGCTGGAGCTATATCAATAGATCATGCCAGACTGATAATTTCTATACACTTTTCCAGATGCCTTCAACTGAATTTCCATATACAAGTATGGGATCCGGAATCCTGTTATCCAGAAAGTTCTGAATTACGGAAAGGCTGTCTCCCATACTCCATTTCATCCAAATAATCCAAATTTTTAAAAAGTATTTCCTTTTTCTTAGTAATAATAAAACTACTTGATCCAAACTAAGATATAATGAATCCTTATTGGAAGCAAAACCAGCTTCAGGCCCGGATTTGTGGAAAGGCCACCTAGGCCAAGGCCTAGGGCTGCAGGATTTTAGGGGGCGGCATGCTGTCCAACCACACCCACATTGGTTCAAAAACACTGGGGATGCGCAGGAGAAAATTTTTTAAATTTCCAGTGCACCAATCCCCATTTCTCCGGTCCAGATGATGAAAATTTGCACGAATAAAGGGGAGGGGACAGGGGTGACGAATGGCAGTGGGCCTAGGGGCACCCACTATTTAAATCCACCCTGCCCAGCTTATTATTTTCTGGTAGATGTAAGGTATGAAGATCAAAATTACGGAAAGATCTGTTATCCGAAAAACCCCAGGTCCAGAGCATACTGGATAACAGGTCCCATACCTGTAATAAAAATTGAGTCCTGGGGGTAAATTTACTAAGTGGCAAAAATTCGCCAGCGACGGCTTCACACCATTCGCTGGGACAACTCTAATTTACTAAAATGCAAAGTTTTGTCCTGGCGGACGCACGCTGGCAAATTTTCGCTAGCTTTACTTCAGCAATGCGAGCAAATCAAAGCGAAGGTGCACTAGTTTCAGTTCTGTCTATCGCAAATTTGTTAGTGGGCTTGCGCTAATTTGGCTAATTAGGCTAATTTGCATACAGCGGGAAATTAAAAGTTGAATGGGCAGATTTATGTCACATGGCAGATCTAATCCATTACATTTACACTGATAACTAGACAGGCCAAGGGAACCCTAATAAAGTCAATAGAGTTGTTATAATGCCTTACACATGAGCCCAGTGTAAAATAATGTTCCCATATGTTAGAAAATGTATGGGGGAAACCAGTTAAACAAAAATATTTTCTTAAGCATTTTGCAGCCCATCACCCTGAAAAAAGGAAAAGACTCCAGCGTGTTTTTTGAACTTAGACGTTTTTCCACTCAGAAAATATGAAGATTGAAGGAAGATCTATGCACTCCATTGTACTTCGCCTGGTCTGAGCTGGTGAAGGCAAGTCTGGTGAAAGAAGTAACGTTCAGTAAAATCCGCATTTTAGTGAATTTGCAGAGTAATGTCCATTCGGCAGAGAGAAAAGTCGCCTGGCAATAAAGTGTGAATCACCACTAGCTGTATCTCTTTCACTAGCGAAGTGACGCCTGCGCCCGCTAGTAAATCGGTGAATTCCATGCGGGCGGTAACACTGAGCGAATACTCGCCAGTGTTAGTCACTTCGCCCTTTAGTAAATCTGCCCCCTGGTGATTTAATTTACCAGGTATACTACGTGAATAACCATGGCATGGATATATTTGTACACCCATCAATACTTTAAAAAGCAGTCTCGGGATTTCATTTATCAGGTATACTAGGTATGTATATAATTGTACACCCATCAATACCTCAAAAAGCAGTCTCTGAATTTCCATCTGTTTTACTTTAGCTAGATCTCAAAGGGGGAAATTTACTAAAGGGTGAAGTGGCTAACGCCAGAGTTTACTTCGCCAGGTCAAACCAGGCGAAGTGCAATAGAGAAGATAGGATTTTGGCAAAAAAAAGTTGAAAATTAAGTCCCAAAAACCGCTGGTGTTTTTTACTTTTTACTGGGTGATAGGCTGAAAAAGATCGACATTTTTTTTTTGGGTTACCCTCCTTCCCCCTTACATTTGGCACCTAAACTATACAGTGGGCACATGTATAGGGCAATATAAGACCTCTATTTAATTATATTAAGTTTCCCTGTTCTTGTGTAGTGTAATGTAGTTGCTGCAGAATACTGTACACGTCCATTGTACTTTAACTGCACGCCATATGCTAATTAGGCATCGCTAGCGTAACTTTGGACTGCTTATTGTATTATTGCTAGCGCAACTTCACAAGCATTCGGTAACCTGTGCGCAACTTTGGATCTTTGTGAATTTGCGATGTCCTGACAAAGTGTTGCGGATGTGAGCGAAGCCCGCGCTGGCGGATCTTCGGAGGTAAGTAAATTTCCCCCACAAACTCAAGGTATGGATTTGGTGGATCATCATTTAGGAGTTTAAAGTTTAAAAAAGCACCGTCCAGATTTAACTGTACAGGAAAAAAGAATTGGATAGCGCTACATTCAGAAGCTACTACAAAAATAGCACTACTACACAAAACCCAGCATGACCGACAAGCCTATCAATGTACCCTTTCCATGAATAAATTGGCGTTGCCATGAATAAATTGGCGTGGGTTTACATCCCCTTTTTCAAGAGATCCAAATTCAGTGTCGGAGTCAGCTTTCTGTTTCAGCCTAAAATATTGCTTTCAAATTCATTTACTAATTAGTATTGCCTGTTGTAAGGGAACATTTCACTTTATTAAAGTGGGTCATTTTTAATTTTGGACCCCGACCTATTGGTTAAGAACAACTGTATTAAGAAAAAGCTGCTGGATAGTGCAAGAATGACATGAAGTTGATGCTGCAGAGTTTTTAAAAGGCATGCAGTAATTCAGGGGAGCTACAGTAGTTCCATGGTTAAACATGTATTATTTAGGCACAATTCAAAACCCCCTGTCGCTAGCATTCTGCATAACAGGTCCTATGCCGGTACTCACAACTTTTTTTTAAATATACTGACAAAGTGTAAGAGCCCACTCCACAAGGATGAGGGACATTCAACACTTGGATATTGTAAACAACCCCAGCAATTGCATCAGCAATTTTTAGATTTCATGCAGTATAGCTCTGAAGAAAAAAATCAATTATCGTTTGTAGGAAAGTGGCGAAACTAAGGGTAGGACTACATGGACCATTTCCGTGCGATCTGATGTGCTGCGCAGAAATGCAGGCGTCACGTCGGATGCGACAGAAATAAGGTAAGTAATTGCATTGTCGGATGGTGCTGATCCGACGCAACACTGCTGTCGGATGCAGACGCTGCACACTGCTTCTGCATCCGAAAGTCGTGTTGCATCGGGTCAACTCTGTGACTTCATCTGACATTTCCATTACTTACCTTATTTCTGTCGCATCCAATGTGACGCCTGCATTTTTGCGCAGCGTGTCAGATCACGCTGAAATCGTTCCATGTAGTCCAACCCTAAAAGGTCATCTTCAAACTGGCACGCAAGGTGCACATTTCATAGGGATGCAGTTAATCCCATGCCTAAAGCTGGCCATAGATGTTGAGATTTTTAAAAGATCCGACCATCATCGTGAGACCACGATTATCTCGGAACGATCGTACGAATTGTCCATCAACTAAAAAGACCAATTTGCCAGGAAAACAAAGGGGAGCTGACTGCTTGGCCCTGCAAACATAGATAAATTGCACTGGGACCGACAAAGATTTTTTATCTGGCTGATCAATTTCCTGACAGATGTCGGCCGAAAAATCGTAAGATGTTCGATCGTTCGAATCCCACTAACCGCACGATAATTTCGGATTGGTCGGATTTCGCTAAAATCGGTCGTTCGGCAAGAGAAATCTTTGCGTCTATGGGGACCTTAATTTGTATATTCAAATTTGAGTTTAATAAAGCAAACCAGTATTTGGTAATTATTTGCAGATATCACACTCAACAGGTGCCATTTAGAGCTCTTGATATCATTAATGATATACTGTATGTTGATGATTTATTTTTGCATTATTGGTAATTTCCAGTAGGGTTGTAACTGTAGAGGAAACAGACCCTGCACTTACAGGTGGGCCTAGGAGGTATATGGCACCCCATGAGGCACAAATTAATGAGCAATTTTAACATATATTGGTAAAACTTTTGTATATGTTGGAGGCCCTAAAATGTATTTGCTGTGGGGCGGGGTAACATCTACTTATGCCACTAATTTCTGATTTCTGGTCTCCATAATCATTTAAACCTTAATCAAACCCAATATGATTATTCTGCAATCAATAATGATTCTTTTTATCTTTGTTGGGATCAAGTACAAGTAACTGTTTTATTATTACAGAGAAAAGGGAAATAATTTTTATAGAAAACTTGGCCTTCCCGTAATTCTGAACTTACTGAATAATGGATTTCTGGGTAATGGATCCAATACTTACCCCTTTATTTCCCACTACTGGTATTTTAACATAAGGCGATCTGCAATAAATCAATAACATTTTGAATGTTTTACAGGGAAGGACTTTAGTCACGTACAGGAAAATGTGTTGCGGAGGCAAAAGACTCTCAGGACCTTGTGCTGATGAGTTCAAAACTGGGTGTCTATGAGTTGTATTTATGGCTCTGCAACTTTAGACCTGTCTCGATGCTGGATTCACGTTGGTTCAGTTGCTGCAGAACAATCTCACTTAAGGCACAAATATAGCTTCTGCATGTGTAGCCTTTTTGACTCTTTCAAGTCTGATAGCACTCTCCTGCCTTATTGCAGAGTTCCTGCCATTGGGGAGGCACGGTCCCTTCACTCTTGGCAGATTTCATAGGTAGTCACAAATTTGCTGCGAATTTACACAATTCGCCACTGGTGAATAAATGTGCGAATCTCCCGTGAAAATTCGCCGGCGAAAATTCACCTGCATCAAAAAAATTTCCAAAAAGTCGATTGCGTCAAAATCACTGCCTGTCAAAGCTATTCGGACGCCCACTGACTTTAACGCCAGCGTCAAAGCTGACGCGGGCGTCAATTTAGATTTTCACCATATTTTTGCGAATTCGCCCGACACTTTTCATAGGGTAATATAAAGGAGCATCTGAAAAAAAATTAAAAAATTAAAGTTACTGACAACAATATTGTGATACTAAATTCTATAGTTAGTAGGGATGAACCAACTCCCCTATTTTGGATTCGGCCGAACCCCCCGAATCCTTCGCGAAAGATTTGGCCAAATACCGTATTGAATCCGAATCCTAATTTACATATTCAAATTAGTAGTCGGAAGGGGAAAACATTTTGTAGTTTTGTGACAAAAAGTCACGCAATTTCCCTCCCCGCGACAAATTTGCATATGCAAATTAGGATTCTGATTCAGTTCGCCCGAATCCGATTCCTGCTGCAAAGGCCAAATCCTGCCCAAATCCCGAACTGAATCCTGGATTTGGTGCACCCCTAATAGTTAGTAGGGATATGGGTATATATAATTTATGTGAGGGTAGGGAGGGGTGTGTATGGATGATGGGTTTCATTTGGAGGGGTTGAACTTGATGGACTTTGTCTCTTTTAAACTTGATTTAACTATGTAACTGTAACTATGTAACTATGTAATATGCAGATTTTTACAGTATTCCCAGCCCTACTAGGTACACCCTATGCTGGTTACCCTTACCTATGTAAGTTGAAACCTAAACATTTCCTTATTAAATGCAACAAGATAACATAGTGTTTATTTTTACCTTTCTGTGCATCTGTGTTTTTACTTTTCTTTGCTCAGCTGTAGACAACACATGCCAGAGGTGATTGGGGCAGGTGGTTAATTAAAGCTAAATGCTAATAAAGGCCAAGCAAACCACAGTATATTACTGTAATAGACTAAGTATGAGTTGTATGTAAGTCGGGTGTATGTAACTCGAGGACACCCTGTACACCATCTAAAATTTTGGTGGGTTTCGCTCCAAAACACGGTCAATTGGAGTTTTAGGGTTTCTCAACTTGAATTCACTGATTCCAGTATTTTACAATGGAGTTTTTTCTGAAATTAAAAACCATTCAAGTAATGTCTTCATTCGAGGTCTGAAACAGTTCACAAAGCTCTAAAATTCAAACTTTGATAAATAAACCCCTAAATGTGCACAGTCCCAGCTGTTTTTTTACCCTTAGCTCACACTTTTATGTACAACCCCTTACACTCATACATTTCACTTGCTTGAAGGAGAGCCAATAGTCACACAGTTTCTATTTTAACTACTTTTTTGCCTGGATCTCTTCTCTCTGAATAGCGCCAGCACAGTGTTGCTCCAGGCTAGTTAAACTGTTGCCCATGATACCACACCAAAAATTCGTTTCAGAGAATTCTATGCAGTGGACATGGTAGTGGAACAGTTGCCACTATGGACCCCTTTATTTAGACCTCCATAGAAGTCCATAAGAAAGAACAGGCTGTTTATATAATTTGTATAGACCATAGACTCACAATACCATCCAAGCTGTGCACCAAATGTATCGTTGATATGCTCAGAGGAGAATCTTTTTATTTTTAGTGCTTTCCAAATGTCTGAATAGAACACCTTCTATGCACTCCTCTTTGCTTTCCACCAGAAACAGAACCATATGAAAAGTTAAGCTCATACATAGAACCCCAGTTCAACACTACATTTGTTGCCAATCCATCCTCTGCCAGTTGCCATAATTCAGACCCTAAAAACGACAGGGTCTAATGCTGAGAAGTGGTGTTAAGGGGAGCTTTTTGGGTTGTCCACCAGGCTCATACGTTTAAAGTATATCCGATAGTATGACCTACATTTTCTCAGTGTGTGCCGTGCACCTGTCAAGTGTGCTGGTTCTGCAGAAAAAGATGATCTGCTCTGTACGAGTACACGAAAAGGTCAGAATTGTGCCTGGCAGTTATGTTTTATTGGCCTACTGCAGCTAGAATGCAGTCAGGATACTGGTAAACAGGACTACAGCGAACTTTTTCACATTCCATAAACAGTGGTGTAACTTTTTGGCCTTAGCCCTCTATCGAAACAAAAATTATGGCTCACCCCGTCCCTCTGTGTGTGATTAACCTTCAACCCCCTATAGTGTAAATAAGCCCAGGCCCCACAGGAAAAGGGCTTCATCCATACCTCCCAACTAACCCGTTTTCTGCTTGACAGTCCCGATTGTCACTTACGGCTCCCTAAATTCAGAACAAGAACTAAGCTCCCTGGTCTCAGCTCAATCTTCTGCCTTTACCAGCCACCTTTGGCTTTGGGACGAGCCCTCAGCTACTCAGATGCTGCCAGGTCTTAAACTTGAGAGGAGCAAAGCAAATGTTGTGAACAGGCACATATGTTAACAAGGTTGGACGGAAAGCAACAGTTCAAGGAGAAGATGAAAAGCGTAGTCAGACAGGCGGGGGTCAGTACAGGGGGAGTTCAAAGAGTAGTCAGGCAGCAAGGGTCAATACCGGTAGAGTTCAGAATAGTCAGGCAGTCAAGGGTCAAAACTAGAATCAAAAACAAGACAGAATCAGACCTAACAACAGGCAATGATCACAAGCCCAAAGCCCCTTAACATAGTTTTAAATTGTGCGCCAAAGTGCGATGACATCATCATGCCGCCGCATAAATTGCAGAAGTGCACGCCGCACACGCTTTACGAAACCCCACCACCAGTAGAGGATGCAGCAACACGCGACGGGCGTCCCCGCCAGCCCATTAAACCACCAGGGTATGTAACACCGATTTTGTCAGCTCAGCCGGCAGTCCCAGTTTCTTACTGAAATATCCCAAGATTCAATTTAGGGAGAAAAAGTTATTTTATGGTTTATCGTGTGAAAACTCATGGACAAGATTCAATTTGAGGAGAAAAAAAAAGTTTAACTATTTACAAATGTATCTAAGTACAGGTGCCGTGTATTCTAGACTCTGCCAAAAGCCTCTTAATTTTTAGAAACATTGGGCCAGGTTCAATTCAATGAGAAAAACGTGAAAATTCATGGACGAGATTCAATTTGAGATGAAATTCAATTTAGAAAAACTTATCTCACGGTTTATTACTTAAAAACTCTATTGAAGTCTATGGGAAAGACTTTTTTTCTCCTCTAATTGAATCTCATCCAAGACTTTTCACGTGATAAACCATGAGATAACGTTTTCTCACTGAATTGAATCTGGCCTAAAAACTCTATTACTGGAACTGAATTTGGAGAATTTAGCTGTGGCCCCAGTCCAACCCTCACAGAATCTCATGCCAAAATACAGGGACAGTTAAATGAGTTAAATGAGTATTGGAAATTATGTAACTCTCTCAGGCCCCTGAACCAAGCACAAAAAGCAATGCATGGCAAAAGAGATGATATATTAATAAGCCTCCAAAATACTGTATAAGGCTGTGTTGACTTGAATCGTGGTAGCAAGCAAGGAGTATTTTTACTCTGCTCCAGTCGAAAAGAATTCCTTCAGCAGATGTGCAGTCAGATATCTGTGTTGATATGCTAAAAGTAGGCAAAAACTTGATCCCTGCAGAAGAACGTGCATTGACTCTGCCTGAACTGCTAATGGATACTCTGCGTAGGTTCAAGAAGGAGCTCAAGCATGAATAACTCAGCTGACAGTTTTAAAACCAGGTTTAACCCTTGCCAGACTTTTGGTGGAATCTTTAACTCCTAGGGGCAAATTCACTAAAGCGAGAAGTGCCTAACGCTAGCGCAAATTCGCCAGCGTGACGTCTTTTCGTTACTTTGCCAATTTACTAACGGGTACTGACGTAAATTCGCTAGCGAAGTGGACCTACTCTAGCGCTACTTTGCACCCTTACGCCAGGCGAAGTTGCACTATGGCGAAGGGATGTAACTATGCTAAAAAAGTCCCAAAAAATGCTGGCGTCTTTTCCTTTTTTAAGGGTGATAGGCTGAAAAAGATCGTAAAATTTTTTGGGGGTACCCTCCTTCCCCCCTACATTTCCTAACATATGGCACCTAAACTATACAGTGGGCACATGTATAGGGCAAAATAACAACTCTATTTTATTTTATGAAGCTTTCCCAGGCTTGTGTAGTGTATTGTATTTGCTGCTACATATACGTCCATTGTACTTGTACTTGTATGCAAATTAGGCATCGCTAGCGTAACTTCGCTTTGCTTGACTAATTAACGCTAGCGCAACTTGGCTACCATTCGCCTCCCTGAGCGCAACTTCGCATTTTAGTGAATCAGCGGCGCCCTGGCAAAACTTCGCCTGGCGAAGTGCGGCAAAGGCATCGCTAGCACATTTACGCCGCTTAGTGAATTTGCCCCCTAAACTTTTTACATAGCGTTGTCTACTATTATTTCAATTTGACACTTTTGCCCAAGACATTATAGAAGTAGAAACCAGTAGTAGGCAGGGTTAGCGTTAGGTTAAATTGAACTGCAAAATATTACAGAGGACAATTAGAAAAATCTTCATAGAACATTTCTAGAGTGTTAAAACTTCTCTTGTAGAGCATACTCAGTGGGGTGATATATTCACTCGGTAGATCTTGAGTTCCTTCCATATGAATAAGAACAAATTACATTCAAAGATCTACCAATTTATAGGAACATTTGTGTCTTCCTCGGGATTCTTCATGCATAAGTCGTATAAAGTAAATAATGGGAAAAATTTGTGGGGGTTACTGAGGGCTAAAGTTTTGACAAGACATAGACTTCAATAGAGTTTTCACGTGAAAAACAGTGAGATCAGATTTTTCCGGATTGAATTGCATCTTAAATTGAATCGTATCCATGAGTTTTCATGTGATAAACCTTTATCTCAGTCAATTGAATCTGGCCCATAATATGATAGCACATGTCCATCTCACTAGTATATTTTCAGGTCTGAATGTCTGACTTTATGAGTACTGGACTTTTGATTTGCAAGCAGAAACTAACCCACAATATCACAGTAGCATCACAAAGCATAAATTAGTTACTAACCTCTATGAAATGAACAATATTATTCTCTTTAAAACATAAAATATAAACAGAATGGAGACATTTAGGGGTTATTTATTAAAGTCCGAATGGCAAAAATTCAAGTTTTTTTTACAATAAAATCCAAATTTTTTGGGATTCATAATACCCGGAGGATGGAAAAAGTCCAATTCCAAAAATCCGGCATCTCAGACCTGCCGAGGTTGTATAAGTCAAAAGGAGAAGTCCCGAAAATATCCTGATCTGCGCTGGGTTTCATGCAAAAATCCAAAGATTTCGTGGTTTTCAGGCAAAAATCTGAGTTTTTGGGTGGAAAAGCCAAAAAATTCATACGATTTGAATTTTTCACAATTTTTTCGAGGTTTTTTTTTTTTGGGAATATGTATCGATAACTAAGGGGAAATAACCCATGCAGATTTGGTCTGAGTAAATTTCAGAAAATAATAAGATATTTTCAGATTTTGATATACCCCCTTAATAAAATACATTTTGTATCCATTCAAACCATGTAATTTGTTATCCACAGCTCAAAAACAGCTCCAAAATATTTTCATAGGTTACAGCTTCCCAGTTCCAGAAGATACTGGGGACATTGCAGGAGAGGTAGCTGAGAATGCTTGCAGAGAAAATTATCATCACTCCTTCAATTGACCAAGTTACAATACTACAATCCATAGCAAACTGCCAAAAAACTTGTTGGCCCAGAGGCTGCAAAAGTTATAAGATGTCATGGTTTACCTTGCTGGTGTGCCAAGATATTCAGAGCATCCGTGTCTGGGGTCACCACTCGAATAGCAACTCTTATCAGCCTCCATCATAAAGTCCACAGCCTCAAGGCCCAAGCAGATAATTAAGAAAACCTTCCTGTAGGATGAAGTCAAAGTGGCATCTACAATCATGATTTATGCGTATTGTTTTCATTGCTTTTTTTCTTGGGGATGATTCTTCTAGTTTTTCAAAATGTAATTTTGGAGGAACAGCTGCCCTAACTTTTAGGCCTGACTCAATTGTGACTCAATTGTCCTTTACACACAATGTTTAAACATTTATATGAATCCCTTTCTTCCCTTCAATGCTAGCCATTATGCAATGATGCCTTCAATTAGTTTGCATACACAATGCACCTGAGAAGGTTCTAGGCTGGCTGAGATGTAGGCCATAGGAGAGCATACTCAGATTTGATCAGCTGTTTATTTGTTGCATTACTGCAAAAAAGTTTTAGATGGTTACATTAAATAGTAGAAGACTAGTGATGGGCGAATTTATTCGCCAGGCGCAAATTCGCGGCGAATTTGCGCGATTCGCCATCAGCGAATAAATTCGCAAAACGCCCGCGAAAATCCGCGGAAAAAATTCGCCAGCGTCAAAAATTTTTTTTCTAAAAAACGGACGCCGGCGTCGAAAAACGAGACGCCAGCGACGTTTCGCGAATTGTTCGCCGTTTCGCGAATTTCGCGAGAAATTCGCTAATTTTTCCGCGAAGCGAAACTGCACAAATTCGCCCATCACTATAGAAGACAAATATTGAAAGCTAATTGTCACACACATCTAAGACACAATAATGAGTCATATATTCTGCATTATGCAGAGCTGTCTAACAGGAGAGTTTTATGGCTCTTAGTATCCCCAAGCTCATCACTGCATTGTTTTATAATAATACAGTCCCCAAACATGTTAAATAACAGAAAGTTGGTCGGTTGCATTGAAAATGGATGCTGGAAGTTATACCCTGAACATTTAATAAAATGAAAACACAACATCATAACTGTAAAGTTTACTTACTTGGTGGTTTAAATCATGTTGACACCCCTAGATTATATGACCAAATATAGCAACCCATTAATTCAATTCATTAAAGAAAAAAATCCTGGCCAAAATACAGCTGTAAGTGGCTGGGAGGGCTAACCATATTAAGTGTATTGATTTGGGTTACCAAAACACCTAATACTTTAATTGGGAGCCCAGTTAGCAATGAGGGTGCTAACTGGGTTTCAATTAAGCTATATGTACCATGAATCTAGGGAGTCTATTTATTAGAATTCAAGATCACATTTTTTCCAAAATTTGAGAAATTCATGGAAGGGATATAAAATATTCATGCCAGGGGGAAGGTTTAGCTTCACAACAACTGGGTAGATTATGTTTGTGATGATAAAGTGCCCAACATGGAAGACAGTTGACAGAGTTTAATTTTCTTAGTAGAAAGTTGAATAGTTCTTAGTAGAAGCTAAACAGAGTCTCCAACCTGAAACATAGGACCAGGGCTATGTTGTCTATCAGCAGCTTTCTGATTGGCAAAAGACTTATCCAGGGCCTGATGGACACAAGACCAGATCCATTTAAAGTTCCAAGCCACAGATTCAGCAGAAGGGACATCAACATTTGCAAGAGCGGGAGTACTGAATTCATAAAAACAGAACAATGTTTGAGGTTGTTGTGTTAAATTGGGCCCATGAGAGCAGTTCAGACAAGTTATCCTGATTTTGGGAATGAAAACAACAGAAAACCGAATGGGTTCCATAATCAATAGTATTTGGAATACCATGTAAATTTCCTTGACAAAAATTAGGGCCAAGGCAGTACAAGAAGAGAGCTTCTTTGAAGGGACAAAACTAAACATTTTAGAGAATCTGTCTACCAACACTAACAGAACCTGCAGAGGTTGAAGAAGAGCACAAAGCAAAGAAGGCCACCAGAAATTCATGAAGAAATTCAGTTTCTTGAAACCAAGATGACCAGTGATCTTAGATGAATGAGTCCACATAACATCCTGAGAAATCATAGAGTGAGGAATATAATCTTTCCAGGAAGATATTCAGATAATGTAACAGACAGAGGTAAATGTTAATGAAAGAACCACAGGAACAACAATGCATTTAGGTGGAAAATAGAGCTGGAAGAGGATAATTAAATGATGAACCTCAACAAGGCATAAGATTTGATGTTCTTAGAACCAGAATTGTAGAAGGTCACAATATTTAATCTGAAGAAACAAAGAGTCCAGCAAGATTAGCAAGGATTCACTCATTTAGCAGATTAAAAACAATGTATATTCAAGATTTTTGTGATCATTGTGAATTGTCATAGGTTCAACAGACCCTTCCAAAAAATGGCACCATTCTTTCAGTGCCTGTTTGATTGCTAGCAGTTCCCTAATACCAATA
The DNA here is from genome assembly GCA_038501925.1 of Xenopus petersii. Taxonomy (NCBI): domain Eukaryota; kingdom Metazoa; phylum Chordata; class Amphibia; order Anura; family Pipidae; genus Xenopus; species Xenopus petersii. Next base: position 27,984,034 of record CM076688.1, read on the forward strand.
TCATCAATGGTTTCTATTATGAATAGAATAGCTGTGACTCCCAGAGCTGAGGCTCCGACCTCAAGGGTAAAGGAACAAGTAGTATTGGGATGAACGAAAACAAGAGCAGAACAGAAGTATTTTTTTAAAGGACAAATCTGTCCCGTTTCGGCGAAGTGAAATGGGACAGATTTGCTCATCATTAGCAACATGACCTTCATACTAGCATTGGCTGAATTTATTAGCATTATAAAAGCAGGTCACCCGAAAGGTATAGACCTTTTAAAGGCAACAATGAATAGATCAACCCAGTCTTCCAGGACTAACTGCAAATTCTACGCAGAGTGTGACCCTCACATACCTTAAAATATCATGCTGAAAGCCCTAATTGTTTTCATGGAATCTGGTTGTGTCCAGCTCCTAAAATAACCCTTATTGCCTTTTGGAGACAAGTGACTAAATGTATACATGACATAAAGCGTTTGCCAGTCCACTGAACTCTAAGACATACAATCTTGTTATTATAAGTGATCTTTATCCAAAATGGCACATCCAGACAGCAGTTTCATTATGGGCTTAAAGAGTACTACATATGTGTGATTAACTAACAAACCCCTAGCAATCTCAAACTAGATAAAGATTAAAAATCAATATAACTATTATGCCAGTAGAGCAGTATTTTGCTGATGTTTAGAGCTGGCACTTTTTTTTTAAGATATCATATATTCACTCAGGTAAGTTATATTTTTCTTAAAGGAGAAGGAAAGGCCTATTTACTTGGGTGTGCCAAAAGTTATGCACCCCTGAGTGACTGTATTTAGTTACCTATCAGCAGAAAACTGCACTGGCCCAGGGTTATTCCAGCGAGCACCACTGAGCTTCCTTCTTCTTCTTCTTCTTCTTCTTTCTTCAAATTTCCCAGGGCAGACACATGCGCAGTAGAACAAAACAGAAAAGTGGGAGCAGCTCTACTAAGGCAACAAGAAGCAGGGGCAGGGTTCAGCCTGTGCTAAAGTCGTGAATGCACTGACATCCCATGAGTGTGCATGTTTGCATGCAAGGACTGAGAACTTTGCCCCAAGACTTTGCTTTTATGACTTCTGATGCTGCTTCTCCCTCTACCATTCACTGTGATACAGGGACCCTACTGTCCAACCACTGTACTCTAAGCAATCCCCTAACTGTTTGAATGAAAAAATGCTGAAACATGGAGTACAACAACAGCTGGAAGAACACAGAAAGAACATCCCATGCCTAAAATGTACTGGTGATCATTTATCCCTGCACTGCCGTGATATAGTCTAGGTAGGATGGGTAAAGAGTAGTTACTGTATTGCCTGGATAATATTGCCCCCACCTCTGCTTGGGAAACATACATAGGACTTTTTTCCGCATTAGATTAGGAGGAGTAGCATCCATACCTAGTGAAATATGTGGATTTACATCAACTACTCCTGTGCTTAAGTAAATGGCAGGGGGTTAAGTAACTACTCTGCACAGAATATGTACTGGTTGGTAGGACAACAGTGACTCCTTTGCATGGGTAATAATGTATGCTGAGTTACCAGCTCTGACCTGACTGTAAAATGTGCTGAAGGATCAGTAACAGCTGTTCTGCATGTATAGTGTGCTGTGTAGGGGGAAGGGCATTAGGGACTGTCACAGACTGTCTCCGTCCATATTGATGGCAAGTAGCCAGCCTTCTTAGGTAACATGCTTATAGGACACATTACCAACCATGCTACAAATGATATATTCTGATGTCGGCAATGTCATTTCCAACTCTTTTGACTGAACAGTGTGTTGCAGTGGTTAGAACTCTCTTGTGATGTGTTGGTAGAGTTTTAGCTGCTGCTTTGCCTGTAAGTTAGTAGCAACTGCTCTACTTGCATAATGTGTTGGGGGAAAAAGGAGCCCCTCTTCTACCAGGGCATGTGCTGAGGACATTAGTGGCAAATCTGCCTGGGCTTCATGCTGTGGGCAACCAGCCACATTTCTGCCTTTATGATAAAGCCAGTAGCAATTACTGCTCCTAGGACATGCACTGAAGTTACATTCCCAACCAGTGGCTCACGAGCAACACCCTTGGATCTTGCTCCCAGTCGCCTCAAACAGGTGCTTATTTTTTAATTTCAGACTTGGAGCAAGTTTTGGTTGCATAAAAACTAAGTGTACTTCCAAACAGAGCCTTGTGTAGGCCGCCAGTCCACATAGGGGTACCAAAGCTCTAATTTGGCACCCCCAGGAACATTTTTCATGATTATGACGCTCTCCAACTCCTTTGACATTTGAATGTGTCTCACAGAAGGTTGGGTGCCCCTGATTTAGAGGAAAGTGTGCATTTTTAAGGAAGTCTCATCCTAAATTTGGCCCAGCATTGCTAATATTATTGCTGGGGTCATGGGTCTGATTCCAGCCAGGGCACTATCTAAAAGAAGTTGTACAGTATGTTCTTGTGTTTGTGTGGGATTTCTCTGGGTTTTCTGGTCAACACTCCAGATACTGACAGGAAGGTTAATTGGCTCCTGTTAAAACTGACCATAGTAACAGGGACCTTAGATTGTACATTACACTTTTGCATGGTCTCATTGATGCTTATTCACTAGTAGACTTAATTCTCTATACATTTATCAAGTTTATCCTACAACTGTCAACTACATATATCTTTGACTTACTTCTAATGGATGTTAAGTCAAATGTTTCGATGAGAAATAAAGGTTTTAGAAAAAGTCTCATTCATGTACAAAACACAGAACCTGATCATGTTCTGTATCATAGTTATTGTGTATCATGTGCATGAATAAGAGGTTTGTCTTCCACCGTTAATAAAAACTTATTCCATTAGCGTAGCTTTCGTGTAGAATACAGACAACCGGTAAATCCTTATTTGTCTGAAAAATCCCAATTAATTCCTTTATAACACAGCGACCCCAGAAGCATCCTTGTGATTCACTCCCCCAATAAATATTTGACAATGATGTAATCTAAATAGGACAAGTTAAATATTAATGTGCTACTTGCCATTGCCTGAGAGATACCAAAATGTGAAAGGTTGGGGGGGGGGGGTTTAGAGGGGCAAGCCAACACTGAATTCAGTACCAAGGCTGCCACCTACAGGTATTTTAGTGGAAGAAATTTTGGAATAGGTGTTGTGCTGTAGAAGTCTAATGCTTACAAAAAAAACCTATATATATATATATTTATTTATATAGCGCCAACAGGTTACACAGTGCTTATATAGATATAAATATATATCTATAAATACACTGAGATATATATATATATATCTTGAGATCACTATAGACTATGTTTTTTGCTAAGAAGCCCAAGCCATTATTGTAGCTGAACAAAAAGAGAATAAAAAGTGGCTAATTGAAGTATAATGTTGTACCATAGTTCAACAAATAACAAATCATTTTCAGCATTTACTTTTCCTTCTTCTCTAAATGATTCAATATATTGGCTGAGTTAGGCAGGGACGCAAATGTTTCTTAATATTTACATCTTTTTATTAGGAATTTTACACAAAGAATTTGACTGGTATATCTGGAAAAGGCATTGGCCTGGAGGTTACATGACCACATGCAATGCTGTCTCAGGCAGACTGAATGTCTCTGGCAATGTCTTGAGAGGTCACTTAATCCTTAAACCTCGGTGTCAGGCTTCCATTGGGATCTAACGCTTGGGGCACCTGCCCCTGCACACATAGATAGCTCACCCTAAGGTGCAGCAGATAGTCGCTGATTTAATGAACAAATAAAATGAATTAGTTATACAATTCTTTTTTATGATATTGTATTCAAATCGTTTTAAATTGCATGGGGATTCGTAACAAATCAAATACAATTTTCAGGTCAGAACCATTCGATCGAATAGTATGCAGCCACATTTTTTCTTAAATAACCTCCCAGCGGAATCATGAGTATATTCAAATTAAAAAGAAATTCACATGCATTCGATATTTGACCTTTGATAAATGGGCCTCTAAGTTTTTTGTAATTTTTTAATACATTTCTTTTTTGGTCAAAACTCAAAAATTTTAAATCACCAACTCTAATTAGAAATCATACCTCGGCCCTGGAAACACCTAAAACCAGCCAAGTTCATTTACAAGTCAATGGCAGAGGCCTGTTGAACCATTTGAATGTTAAAGGGCAACTAAAGTCTAAAATAGAATAATACTAGAAATGCTGTATTTTGTATATTAAACATAAACTTACTGCACCAGAAGCCTAATTAAACAAATTAATCAAAGTTGGCCATATTGTTACTTTGTTAAATATCTTTGCAAGACCAAGACTACGCACATGCTCATAATAATAATCAGAATATACAGACTGCACTGTGTCTTCGGGTACAAATTTCTACAAGGATATATATATATATATATATATATATATATATATATATATATATATATATATATATAGTGATGTCACTCACAGTCAATATAAAAGGAAAAAAACACACATATACATATATATATACTGTATATATATAGTGAAAAAGGATTGCGGCACTCACAGGGTTTTAGTGAAAAAACAAAAAAATGTTTTATTATTAAGCCTCAACGTTTCGATCCCCCACAGGGATCTTCGTCAGGAGCAAAATCAAACAAACATCCAGCACCCACAACCCCCCAGAGGTAATAAAGCCTTGAAATGGCGCCAAAATCTGTTGCTAGGCAACCATACAGGTGTCAGTGAAAGTGCTCAAATCTATTGGCCAGTGATATAATCTAAAAGGCACATGGGGAAAGATGTAACAGCAGGGTGAAACGCACAAAAAAGATTAAGAGAAAAAGAAAACTTTCTCTGAGACTTTCTCTGACAAGCTTACTAGCTACATTTGTAGCTATCTTTATCTGCTTCAGCTTTATGATTTCTATCGAAACATTTCTTTGTGCTTCCTCCATCCCTTTACCCCCATCTTTCCTATTGTCCATGTGCTGTCCTGTTATCTGTGTTTTAAACCCTACGCAGTACTGGGGCACCGGACCGACCAGTAGCCACTAGACTCCTATGTGTTTCCATACGTGACGGGTCCTAGCAACACAGTAGCATGTGGGTTGTGGTCAAAGTACTCTGTGTATCTGATAGCTGCCCACTCCTTGCCGGAGTGGTGCAGCGCCGGGCATACCATCCCCAACCGCAAGTGGGAGTACTAATGTGTACCAACAGTAATCCTTTACCCCGATGACAGGCCTGGAGTCTATTTACCCTCTAGTTCCTTAAACTTTTGTGCAGTGACACTGAGAACCGCTTTGACAGCGATCATGTCCTGAATACGACAAACTCCATGGCTGGGCTGGATAAGTGACATGCAGAACCGCTTGGACAGCGGTCGTGTCTTAATCACTGTATGCTCACTGATAATGCAGAAGTACAGAGACCCGGTAGAAGCATAGTATACACCCACCGCTGCTCAGTGATAGGTCGCCAGGTCCGCCTTTGACGCGCACTGACAGTTAGAATAGGAGTTGGGGGAGTGGCCTACATACTGACACTGTGTACTCACAGTACTGCGCTCTTGTTTTCTTTTTGTTTTCTTTTTCTCTTAATCTTTTTTGTGCGTTTCACCCTGCTGTTACATCTTTACCCATGTGCCTTTTAGATTATATCACTGGCCAATAGATTTGAGCACTTTCACTGACACCTGTATGGTTGCCTAACAACAGATTTTGGCGCCATTTCAAGGCTTTATTACCTCTGGGGGGTTGTGGGTGCTGGATGTTTGTTTGTTTTTGCTCCTGACGAAGATCCCTGTGGGGGATCAAAACGTTGAGGCTTAATAATAAAACATTTTTTTGTTTTTCTCACTAAAATCCTGTGAGTGCCGCAATCCTTTTTCACTGCTTATTTCCCATGCTGGCACCCAGGTATTAATTTTGTCTACGGAGTGCACCATTCCTTTGGTTATATATATATATATATATATATATATATATATATATATATATATATATATATTTTTTAAATTTGAAGCTTGCAGGCACTAAACCCTACTATACTGCACTGCTCAGCCACACTTTGCTGGACTATAAATGCCAGAATATTGTAACATATTGTCAAGGTAAGGGTATGCTTGGAACTGTAGTCCAGCGACATCAGAGTTGTAAAATGAAAAGCAATATTGCTAAAATGTTTTTCCAACTCTCCAGAATCAGCGGCTGCATTAAAATGCAAAATAATCCTCCAATTGGAATCCCACATGATCTGTGTAAATCCGACTCTTTGTACCTGCATTTGGAGTTGAAAGCATTAATCACATTTTCCTTTATCCCATGTCTGGTTACAGTGAACTCAGGAGGAAACTTCGGGAGACTTCTGAAAACGAAGCACTCTGAGTGCTATCCTGGCGATTTAGATTCTAGTCAGTGGGGAGGCAGTTCGGGGTGATGAGTCGCCCAAAGAAGAGGCGACTTGTCGCCGGGCGACTAAATCTCCCAAATCTTCTCGTCTGTCTCTGCCCTTAAACTGCTAATCTCAGTTCTCCCAAGAGACCTGCTTATCTTAAATAGTTACTATTGTATTTTGCTTATCTTAAATTGTTACAAAACTATCCAAATATAGCTGCTGAGGGTTCTGGGCTATCTGCCAATAATCCTCTTATTTTAATTAAGTTTCAGAAACTTTTTCTGGGCTCAGTGCAGGAGATCAAAGAGAAAGTCGGGACATTTCATTAAGAAACCCAGGACTGTAGGCTAAGCTGTCAAAATTGGGACTGTCTCACAGAAAATCGAACAGTTGGGAGGTATGTTATTGCTTCACGCGGCAGCAACCAGGGCCAGGGAAGGAGGTAGGGAGAACAATAGTGTTTCAAGTAGAGATCCTGGGCCCACTGGATGTTTTCCGCTGATAAAATCCAAATCCAGGAGGGTTCACACGAGGTATCCTGCCTGCCCCGTCCCACCTCCTGTCACTGTAGTAGCATTATAGATAATACCTTCTCATTATATCCATTATGAGTAGGTGCATTATTAAATGTAGTTACTTTTTAGGGCAGATGCTGAACCAAAATTATACAATTTGCCAAAAAACTACATGTGGGGTTATTGTAAACAGAAAACACAATAGCTAGAGAAGCACCCCTACACCATTTAATTCACAGTCTAATTGTGTAAGGAAATGACAGCGCTGTGAAATATGTTGGTGCTATATAAATACATGTTAATAATAATAATAATAATAGTATAATAAAAGTATGCGCACTGAAGAAAGAATTGCTGAAGATGTGAAATAAATTACAATCAAGTATTGCATGTACAAATACACCAGAGGGCGCCCTTAACCTGCGGTAACGTGAGCACAAGCTGTATTCATTGAATTAATATCTGAAAGTGAGTCTACTGCCCCTTTAAAATATAATGAATGCCGAAAGGAGCAGAATAATAACGTGTTCGGATATCTTATTATATCCATTTCATACCAACAGTAATAAAATACCGCACTCAAACGTGAACTTTGTATACGTAACAGGTAATATTCCGGCAGTAACAGAACAGCTACAGTGTGTTTCCTGCTAGAACCAGCAGATGATGCTGTACAAATGTTTTCACTATTTAAACACATTCATAGATTTATTTTATATAAATAGATGTATATTATCTAAATGTATATTATATGAAATGCATTCCTTATACACTAGCTGTATATGCCGCTTCCACCTGTGAAGTGATTGTGTCCATACTGGCATCACATGGCTCTATTTATTTGTGAGCTTCATTGAGAAGGCCAGCTGGTATGGTTTCTGTCACCCACTCTGCTATGTGTAGGGTGCTGCAATACTCCTTGCCCCATACACTATTAAAGTTATATAATTAAATATGTAAATATGGTACTGTGTATACTTATCCATAGCAATCATTTAGACTTTGCTTTCAACAGATGACTTATAAATGTGTGCTGTTGATTTTTGGTAGCTATGGGTTACTAGACCTCAGTGGCATAACTATTGGGGGAGCAGTGAGTGCAAATAAACCCGGTCCCATACCCAGTAGGGTTTGATTGTGCTACAAAAAGATCTAATGGTAAATGTGTGCATGTGGCATGTGTCCCAACGGGGAGGGGGCACAGACTGGGGGGCACAAATCCAGCTACCATGCTAAAAAGTGTTGTGTGTGCTGCAGACACACTTTGCACCCCATTCACAGTTGAGCTCCTCTCTGCCTTCTTTCAATGTCATCACATTTTGCATGTTTCTGAATCCACTATTTGGGATTCGGCCGAATCCCTGAATCCTTTGTGAAAGATTCAGCCGAATAAAGAACTGAATCCGAATCCTAATTTGCATTTGCAAATTAGTGGCGTGAAAGGAAAAAGTGGGGACATTTTTTTACTTCCTTGTTTTCTGGTGAAAAGTCACATGAGTTCCGTTCCCGCCCCTAATTTACATATGCAAATTAGGATTCGGATTTGGTTCAGGGATTCAGCCGCATCCTGATGAGAAAGGCAGAATCCTGGCCCAATCCTGAACCGAATCCTGGATTCGGTGCATCCCTAGTTTCTGATTGTGATTTGGCTACAATTTAAATATATATTGACCCCAGTTTCCTATCCCCTTCTTTTAAACTATTAGGGACTCTCGAAACCATTAGTACTCACCCCTCCACACAATTCAACCAGGCTTAGGCTAAAGTCAGATGTAGCTGTTTCTCGGCCTGTGGGTGAACTTGTTGGCTGTGGTGCAGACACATGGAATGGTTTATGGCGTGGAAATGCTAGAAAATCTATTTTGGCACATAAATCTGCACCCAGGCCATCAATGTTTCTCCAGGTGTATAAACATCTTGGTGTAGAGTTGAGCACATCTAGATTTAGCCTTAAGCTGCCTGAGTGCTGGGCTTGGAGTTGGCTTTATAGGTTGTAGAACTGCATACATTTGTACTCCAGCCTATAGAAAGATCACACATCGCCCAGTCTAGCGTGATCAAAAGAAGCGTGCCAGCAATAAGAAAAGCTTATGATTGCAATCAATAGTGACACATCCCTTCCAATAATAGGAACGGCTTTGTGAGTGTACATGTAATGTTGTTACTTGTGGCTGGTAGAAATCCATTGCAGTGAGAAGCGTGTCAACAACCTTTTCTGCAAGAAGTAGGCATTAGCGATGGGCAGGTTGACCACCGGATGGGTTGAAATTTGGGTGACCATTGCAGATTAGGGTTAGGTGCAGGTCAGACTAGCGAAGTGCACTCCTCCACTGTTTTCGAAGATTCGGCTCATCCAGCAAGAAGACACGAGTACAGGTTGGGTGTGGGTCCTACAATGGCAACATTTTGCAGGTTAGGTTTGGTATAGGTTGAGGATTTGCAGGTTAGGGTCAGGTGAGTTTTTTCTGACTTGCACATCACTTGTAGGCATGGTAGACAGTGATGCAATGAACCAGGGCAGATTTTTATTGAACGGCTTCTTGCAGAGACATGTTACAGACCAGGGCTCTGGTTGCCAACTCAAACTATAAATTAAACAGTACATACTATTTCCAAAAGTTCCTTCTTATCCTGTTATACACACAGTGTTCCTCTCACAAAGCCTCCAGTACCCCTGTCATGTGGAAATGCATGAGCAGAGTGCCATTAAAGGGGCCTCCTCTCATAATAAAACCTTCTTACTACTCCACTGGCTTGTCCATCATACAGTGCACAAGCTTCCCCTGAGCTGTCTCGCTACTGCTCCCATAGGTTCCCTCTAACCTACACCTCAGTGTTCCAAGTCCCTAACTGGTGTATAAGCACCTTGGCTCTACAACAAAATACTTACACCTTGTTGAGACAACAGGCTATCCTTGATGATTAACGTCTCTATCTCTCACTCATTGTGCAAGTTCACACCCCACTACTATCCACTTACTAGCCTTAAAGATCAACCTCCCACCTGGCTTGGTCTGCTTTCTTGATGTTCCCTACACCTTACCTACTTCCCTACTCCTTCACTCCCCTTATATAGGCTCCTGAAAGGATTCCCCTCCAGGCCAACCTTAAGGCTGAGGGCACATGCTTCGCTTCTCTCTGCTTGCTTTTTTTTTCTGCAGTCTGTGAGAAGTGGATCCACTCCCTTTCACAGCTCTGTTTCTTCACACTGAATAGTACAGCTACCACTTGAGTGCAAGTACAGGGAGAGGAGACTGGCATGAAAAAAAGCAGGCATTTTTGGGCCAACATCTGCTCTGCTCAAGAAAAACTATACATTTCAGTGTAGATAGAGCAGCTGTAGAAAAACCAGTTCATATTCTATAAGTACAATATGGGACATTCAAGAAGGAAAGTAGAAAACAACTATTCTGCTACAGTTCATGCTATTATGCTTTTTCAGTTATTCATGTCAAGATGTGAACCAGTGGAGCTCACAGTCTAATTTTGTTTCTACAAGCACCCGCTAGGGGCAATTATCATAGGAAGCTGATGACCTATCATTTTTCTAAACAGTGGTAGGAATTTTGAAGTATGATGAAAAGCTATGCCAATCAAATATGAGGAGGACATATTCAGAATTGAACCCTGAATACTAGGACTGCACCTGTTCTAGTTTTCTCTGACTAATTCTAGGTTGTAGTCTATTAACAAGGCTTCTTGAGCATTATAATATCTTTTTCATTTATAGCCCTGCGAAGTATGTACAATGAGTACAAGCCCCATGAAACTGGAGTGTCGGTTTACTGGGCACTGGGAACACATTCATATTTAGAGAGTTTTTCAAGGCTACAAGTGGTTGTCATGAGACCACTAAACCACTGTTTATCATTCATTTGCCACCACATTTGCATTCTTAGGGCAACTTCCACTGGACTGATCAAAAATCCTTGTTGATTGATCGGAAGGGGTAACTGCACTCAGCTAGCTAAGAAATTAGCAATTCCACCCGGGCAGGGACTGAAGATGTGAATGATATCTGTAAAGCATTGTGTCAGCACAATATCAGTAAAGGATAATAACTTGTAGACATTGACTTTGTATCATATTCATCCATTGTTTTCTTCATTCGTAGTATGTGCTAACCAACTGCCCTGCCCGAAAATTCTCCTATGCTTACTCCTAGGTATGTCCGCCTGGCAGTGGATAGCACTTCATCCAGATAGCTTACATTGCAATCATTCGGTTTATATGCCAAGCGTCTCAGCTGCGTGCCAGGACTGTAAGTGTAATATGGCCTGCAACTTAAGACCTACTCAGAGTGCCCAGAAGTAAGTATTTAAAGTACTAATGACCTAATGAATTTCATCTAAAATAAAAATTAGACCATTCGCCATCTAAGGAAATAGAAAAGAAATACAAACACAATGCTGCTAAAAGTAAAAAGTCTATTAAAACTATTTTGTAACAATTTCTTCTGCAAATCCACATCCTGTAATTTTTCTAAAAAAAACATTCTTTAAATTAGCACAGGGCACTATTTAGAGATGGAGCTCTCTTGGGTTCTTTGCATCTCTCAAATACACTCTTTAGAGCCGTTCCGCTTCAAATAACGAGCATTATTATCACCTGCACAAGTGCCCTGACTTCTACCATACCTGAAATAATTTCTATAGCTGTGTCAATTATTTTCAGCCACTTTCCTGAGACCAGAGCAGGCGGTGATTATTACTGGAAGCTGCAACTCATGCCTCTGGGATTTAAAAGCATGTTTATCTGATATCCTGCAGTAATTGAAACCAATGAGAAACTGAGATGAGTTCTAATTGAATCTAATGGCAAAATAGAAAGTGTACTTTTATGTTAATTTTTCTTATAATTACTGAGCTAAAAAAATTGCAGTTTATCTAAAATATGTTATCTATCTCTAACCTTTCAGAAAAGGTTACGTAATGTATTCTTCTTTTCCAAAGCCCAGAAAGATTGGTTTGTTGTTTTTAAAGCTAATATAATTGCTTCTGCATAAAATCTTAGTAGGAGAGAAAAAAGTAGAAAACTTTTTATTTAAAGGTTGTTATTTATTTTTGTTTGTACTATTTTCCAGCCGCATCTTCAACAATGTTATTGGTCAAACTCACAACGCCATCGATAAAACACTTAAGACGTAACAGTAAATGGGCAGAATCCCTGGATGTTGTATGAGATTTTGAATAGTCCTAAAAATGAGTTAACATACGGGCTTTTTTTTTAATTTTTTTTTACCAATGCCGTGAGACAGTATAAAAATGCACAAATAAGTGCCAGTTGTGGATGAGGTTCCTTTTTGGTGAGAAATGAGAATTCAGTCCTTTGGTGTCTTTGGTCTTGTGCTGTTTATGCCTTCACTAGAGACTGGAATTCTGTAGAGTGAAAAGGATGAGACAAATAAATGCAATTTGAACTGAAAACATTTAGGGGGTTATTTTTTTAAAATCTGAAAGGAAAAAAACAAAAAATAGTATAAAATCCAAATTTTTAGTGGAAAAAAATTAAATTTTTGGGATTTATTAAAGGCTGATGCTGCAAAAAGTCAGAATCCGAAAATCCAGCATTTCAAACCTGCCGAGGTTGTATGTAAGTTAAAGGGAGAGGTCCCTATCCTATTTGGAAGTTTCTGTGGTCTGCGCTGGTATTAGCCAGAAAATCTGACTACTTCTGACTGAATCTGAAAAATTTCGACTTTTTGGGAAAAAGCTGAAAACAATGTATGATTCTGGAAAATACCCCCAATTATTTAGTAATGTTATTCTCTTTGTTTTCAGGGAAGACATATAATAGTCACATATCTCTGTCTTACAATGGGCAAATAATTCATCTAAAAATAAGTGAGGCACGTTTTCAAAATATATATGATCATTTCTGAAAATACCCAAACAATAATTTCTGCCATTTTGTAAATTGTATTCAAAGTCTTAAGCTCCAAATGAGCTATATACTGTGTGGTAGACTATTAAAGGGCATGTAAAGGCAAAAAATAAAATAAAATCCCATTTTTACTTTTTTAAATGAAAAAGAAACCTATCTCCAATATACTTTAATTAAAAAATATGTACCGTTTTTATAAGAAACCTGACCGTATGCAGTGAAATTCTCCCTTCATTTACTGCTGTGGATAGGAATTGTCAAATGGTCCCTAACTGCTCTGCAGGGAAACAATCAAACTTATGAACAGCAGGGGGAGCCCCCACCTTACTTCCCAGTCATGCAGAGCTCAAGCAGCTTTGTTTGTTTCCCTGTAGAGCAACTGTGTCGAGATTTGTATTGGATTTTATTTTTGCATTTACGTTTTACTTTAATGTCAACTCCAGCTGCAGGGACAAAGATCATAGAGCCAGATTTAAACAGATAAACTGGGATTCTATTTGGAGGATTATTTTGATGAAGCCACTGGTTCTGCAGAGTTGGAGAAAGTTTGTATTAAACAATACAAAAACTATAAAATCCACATTAGATTACATGACAACACAGGACCCAGTGCAGTCTGTCTATTCTGATTATTAATCGGTCTTGCTGTATCAGCTTCTGGCAGATATTATTTGACTTGTGCTGTTTTGATAATTTATGAAGATCCCTAAGCAGCCCAGTCCGCACTGAGCATGTGCACAGTCTTGGTCTTGCAAAGATGTTTAATAAAGTTACAATATGGTGAACCCTGTGGCAAATTTGGAAAGCATAAATCATTTGTTTGTTTAGGCTTGAGTTGCAGTAAGTGCATGTTTATGTTTAGTATACAAAATTTCTAGCCTTATTCTATTTTAGACTTTACTTCCCCTTTAAGTCTTATTACACGTTATGGGGTGTTGCTTTAGAAGTTATTGCAATGGCACATTCCTAAGCATAAATTCAGAACATATTCTACCTAGCATCCAAGTATGGCTAGAATAGGTGCCTCTTTTTTTTCTCTATATGATGTTATGATGACATTCAGAATTTGAACATTAAAGGGAGCTTACCATCAACTCCGATCTTGCCATCACCATCAGTGTCACCAGCTTTTAGAAAAGCCTTGGTCTCTGCAGCACTGAGAGCTCTGGCATTAGACTTGAAGTTCTGCAGGAAGAGCCTGAAAGATTACAGAGTATGATGTTACTGAATGTTTTTACACTTCCCACAACAATATCATATGTACAGAGTTAGTTGCAGGACTGTCCAACTAGATGACTCTGTATGATGTTCTCCTTAGCTCAGTTACTTGCAGAAGATACTTTGAGATGGTCCTGACACTCTCCTCCCTGTCATCTTCTATAATAATGTGTTCTCCAAATCTATTTTGGACAAAGATGATCAGGTTTAGAAAAAAAGAGCAAGTGTCCTTACTGGAGTTCATCTTCCTCAATATATCCACTCTTGTCTCTGTCAATGATTTCAAAGACCTTCTTGACTTGATCAGCGGTTTTGCCTGTCAGACCAACTTTGCTGAAGAAGGACTTGTGCTGAAATGACTCGGCAGCTAGAAAATACAGAAGACATCCATATTTTTCCTCCCATATTAGTTCAGCTTCAGTCTGATAGAAAGAGTCTGACTACTCGAAATTAAAGGTCAGTACAGATATGGTTGGCTCTGATTGAGTGAGACCACTCACATCTTATGTAATGGGACATGTTTATAATAAATCCTGCACTTTCATTCAGCTCCAGTTTCTTGTCTCAAATGTCTCAATTAATATTATGCAATCATATGCCCTGATTAAATGGTCAACTAATGAATTCAAAGCAATTAAAAAAAAAAAAAAAAAAAAAAAGGTTGAACTCGATGGACATGTCTTTTTTCAACCTTACTTACTATGTTACTATGTAATTAGAATCAGCAGAACTGGATATTTATACTAGATTTTTGATATATTATCAATATATTATGTCCCCCTAAATATAAACCAATCCCTTTAAAATTTAAATGTAAAAATTAATTAGTACAGGTATGTGACCTGTTATCCAGAATGCTCGAGACCTTGAGTTTTCCAGATAACGGATCTTTCTGTAATTTGGATCTTCATGTCTTAAGTCTACTAGAAAATCATGTAAACATTAAATAAACCCATAAGGCTGGTTTTGCTTCCAATAAGGATTAATTATATCTTAGTTTGGATCAAGTACAAGGTACTGCTTTTTTATTATAGAACAAAAGGAAATATTTTTTAAAATTTTCGATTATTTGAGTCTATGGTAGAAGTTCATTCCGTAATTCGGAACTTTCTGGATACCTGTAGTATAATGTTATTTTTAAAATATTTAATTTGGATCTCATGAAAAGCATAATTTCCGATATATTTTATGGGTGCTTGAGGCTTATTGAGATGAAGATGTTTTCATTGCTACTTTGTGCCATCATTTAAAAGTTAGTAACGCTCACCTGAAACACTGCTCAGGGCAGCGTCAATGTCCTTTGCGGTAAGGATGTCAGTGATGGACATGATGCTGTAAGAGATATGAGTCTGTATAAGCCAATGTTATAGCTATCATTTAAGCAAATTTTATGTCTATCATTTACTTTTACATAGATACTGTGTTCAATATTAATAGGATATTCAAACATCACTGTATATCCACAGCCTAATATATTTTCATCCTAGTTGAGATGTCCAGTTGCATTAAAAAGCTTAGAAGATAATATATCACAGCCCAAACATGCCCAGAAGCTTAAATTCATTGTTAGAATGTATATTAATGAAATGTGAATTATATTAATTATCTTGGTTAAATGTAATCACCCCTGGCTGAAAAATGAATTTTGTTATGAAAAAATGCATCTTTTTTTAATGCAATAAATAAAAAAATTCTGTTTAAAAAAATGATATTCGGCTTGGAAACTCAAATGATATTTCCAGCTTCTTTAGTAAAGATCCTTATTCCACATTCTATTTGCTTTTCAGCTTCCAATACACTTGTCCTGCTTTCTCCCTCTCTGTCCATGTTTGTTGTCAGTCTTACCTTGTGATGTACTTGCCTGGTCAGGAAGGTAATTGCAGGGCAGTGGTTTGCTTGCAGAGTGTCTCCCCAAGGGCTTGCCCCGTTTATATATAGTTTAAGATGTATACCATATACAGATTTTAGGTGCCAGCGTCACGAAGAGGGAATGGTGTCAAATGACCTTGCCTAACTAATCATCCAGCCCTATTTTTATCTTAAGAGAATACATATGATATTTGCAAATGAACCAAAATAAGAAGCCAGATATGTATACAGACTTGGAGAAATAGAGAAAATAAAATTCATATTTGTTGTTAAATTCAAAAGACTTGGAGAAATAGAGAAAATAGAATTTATATTTGTTGTTAAATTCAACGTAAATGTTGAGCCAGGTATTTGTTGTTACATTTAACATTTAAGATGCATTTAACAACAAATATGAATTCTGTTTTCTCTTTTTCTCCAAGTCTGCAGTGGATTTTATTTAGCATTGCAACTACAGGACCAACTGAATTTTTTTTTACACATCTAAATACAGCACATACTTCTCATATATTAAACCTAAATAATATTTTTTTTTTTTGCCTAAAAAAAATCCTAATTGTTTTGGCAACAACTCATTCTAATTATGTATTTAAAGCAACAGAAACACAATACTTCTAGTATTAATATCTTTGACCTTTTGGTAGAAATGTAAGACCCAAGACGTGTAAAATCATGAAAGGGTTAAGGTGCCTGTGGCAGTTTATTGCATAAAAGACTAAGATAAGGATCAGATACTCTACACGGGAAATGCAGCATATCTTGCACTTATTCTAGGCAGTTAACCCAGAAATGTAGTTGCTAATTCAATCCGTTAAGGGCAACGTATTATCCCTGAAAAATTGTTATAGTCACTTATAATTACATTTTTTTTAGGTCAGATACATGGGAATCTATAGGATCATGGAAAAATTCCTTTTCAAAGGTTGTCTGTAAGCTGTCAAACATTATATTTATCGAGGATACTGTTTTCAAATACAATAGTGTTAGGGCTAGTTTATACTTGTTGTAGGTAACTGTGGTTCTTTGAACGTGTAAGGGGCACATTTACTATGGGTCGAATATCGAGGGTTAATTAACCCTCGATATTCGACCGTCGAAGTAAAATCCTTCGACTTCGAATATCGAGGTTGAAGGATTTACCACAATTCGTTAGATCGAACGATCGTAGGAAAAATTGTTCAATCGAACAATTAAATCCATCGAATCAAACTATTCAAAGGATTTTAATTCATCGATCGAACAATTTTCCTTCGATAAAAAAATAGAAAGCTTATGGGGACCTTCCCCATAGGCTAACATTGTAGGCTAACGGTAGGTTTTAGGTGGTGAAGTACTTGGTCGAATTTTTTTTAAAGAGACAGTACTTCGACTATTGAATGGTGAAATAGTCCAATGATTTTTAGTTCGAATCGTTTGATTCGAAGTTGTAGTCGAAGTAGCCAATTCGATGGTCAAAGTAGCCAAAAAAAAACCTTCATTTTTTTCTTCTAATCCTTCACTTGAGCTAAGTAAATGTGCCCCAAAATATATCCATGGTGCCATTTATAGTAAATTATGTTTTATTATGCATTGTTTTCACTGGAGTGTTTATGTAAACCAGTTTGCCTTGGTTAATGGAATTTTAATATCTGCTTTGAAGGTGGGAATAGCACTTGATGAAGTAGTTAACAAGTTCCCTTTGGTGAGAGAGCATGCAGCCAGCTAAATGTTCTGATCTTTAAACTCCACTTGCAAATCTTGTATTACATGTGCTCATTTGTTCCCTTTCACAAGTCATGGGTTATAGCCAGACTGATGCAGTACAGTTACTTCACCCTACGTATTCCTGCAAGCTCCTAAAATGAACTTAGTGTCAAATATCTGATATAGGTCGGTGCAACCCTTATTTCTAATCATATTGCACACTGAGAATTATGTTTCCCTATAAAGGACTTACATACAGAAGATAATCAATAACATGACTGGTAATGGAGTTTTTTTGGTTTTTTGGTTTTTTGCAGAAATCAGTGGTCTAGAATAAGAGATGAAGTTATATTCTTAGTCTTAACATAACCTCCAGTGCAAAAGGTCCGTGGATCAGTAACTCAGAATTCTTGCCTTACACTAAGCAGTAAGCCTATCAGACAACGGAGCAGATCAGTTTACATTACAGGGCAAGGGTTAGACTAGAGGCAGCCTAGGGCAGGTTATGACTAGGGAAGCATAACCTCTATAAATAACAAACATTACCCAGCAATTGCTGTTCAGCTCAGCAACTGTAATGCGGATTAACTACTAACAGTCTGCTTTTTTGCTGCCTCATTCCTTGATGCTCTTGCAAGTGCTCTTGAATTCCAGGAAGGCATATATAAAAATTCTTCCCTTTTTCTCTGTAATAATAAAACAGTACCCTGTACTTGATCCCAACTAAGCTATAATTGATTCTTATTGGAGGCAAAACCAGCCTATTGAGTTTATTTAATGTTTACATAATTTTTTAGGTAGGAAAATCAAAATTACGTAAAGATCCATTATCCGGAAAACACTGGGTCCCAAGCATTCGTTCAACACAAATGTCCCATACCTGTATAATAAGTTATTGTACTGTACATTCTCCTTATGTCTGAGTCTGTGCTTAATCTCCAGCCACTTTCAAGAACCCCCAAGCAAGTTAACTGGCCCATGATAAACCTGACCCTTGAGTGTATGAATGTGATAGGAAACTTAGACTGCAGAACCCCCTGGAGACTTTATAGGTGAACTAGTTCCCAATTTGGAGTGTTACCCACAATGGCACTCTTTAATAGATATCTCTATCCCTGACTGCTTGAGGCCCTATGCTGATGTATGACACTGTGGGGTACTAACCCCACAAACTATCCAAACTATGGATTTTGTATAATAACAGGCTGGTGCAGTGAGGACCACAAACTCTCCCCACTCCTATAGTGAATAGTGAATCTTTCCTGAGAGTAACTACTGCTACTGAAGACTAAAACCCTCGGCAGCATCTCCTGCTCGGCTTGTTTCTCTCTATCCATCTTCAAGTCCACCCTGAATCATGTTCATTGAAAAAGAACATTTAAAATAAATGACAATAACGATAAAAAGAACATGGTAATTTAAATGAAAAATAAAGACATTTATTGTAATAAAAAACAAAGAAAAAAACCTCTTTATGTAAATTTCAGATTTTTTACCAAGAATTGGGAACGTTAAAATAATCCTTCCTATTGACAAAGCCTGGGCTCCATTCATGAAGTCAGTAACCTAAGTGGTACATAGTTTGTACATGTGACATCTAAGCTCAAAGATGATAATGTTGCAAAAAGAAGTAAAGCGATCCTCTATATACGTGATTATAACAGGACGACTTACTGTCTATGCCGAGATCCTTAAATATTCTTGACTGTCCACTAGTACATGACAGTAAACAGTAAGTATTACAATTATACAGCAAGGAGCAGATACAGTACACCTACCACCAGTATGAGAATGGCCCCTGGTGGTAGGTGTATCTGCTCCTTGCTGTATAATTGTAATACTTACTGTTTACTGTTATGTAATTGTGGCTATGTTTAAACGTTAGGTATATACCATGTAAGCTTATGTATTGTATTATACAGGCCTACTATTGTGGCTTTGTGTGTATTATTTGCATAAATAAGTAAAGCTTTATTTTAAATGTACCATATTTGCCTTCTTTTATTATCTTTTGAGTGTGCATATCTATCTATATACTGTTACGTTGTGGGGTACCCATTGTAGGGGTACCCTTTTGATGTTTGCACCTCTTGCACTGTTTACCTACAGCATTTGCTGAATTGGTGTGCCCTCCACCTATTACTAAATTCTGTCCACTAGTACATACCCGGGTTTCAGATGACTTAATTAACAAAAAAGAGAAGAGAATATTCAGTAGTATGAGATAGGCCTTCTTTCCCTTGAGCAGATCTATGCATCTAGCTCCCCTTTCATATGCATAGTCAACCCAACCCAGCCCATTATTAGAACTACATTGAATGACTATTATTTTTTCTGGGCATTTTAGACAATTTCTGTCCATTTCTAGATGTCAAGAACAATTTCAAATTTCATTTTAGTTTTTTTGTATTTTCATTTTATCATTATGGGTTCCAATTTAAAGGTCAATACGTTTTACCCACAACAGAATTTAACAGTTATTTCACGGGTTGACCTTTGATAAATTCATTAAAACCTTTCCTCACAGTCAGGAAAGATTTCATCATTTGGAAAAATAAAGAATTGCTGGACATTTTTTAATACTGTATTCCAAAGTTCAGTAGTTGATAAACCTGCCCCTTAAGATGACACAGTGACGCCTGCGGGAAATATTAGACCTGCAGATCCACTATCTGTCGCTTGAAGTTCTAAATGGGAACTGAAGATTCAGAGCTACTGGAATCTTGCCGCTTGCATCTTCAATTAGAGATCTCATTCTTCTTGCGATGTCAGGTTCTTTTGTGTGATCTAAGAAACCAAGTCCAACATTGACTATCTTAGAAGAGAGAGAGAGAGGTGCTATGGCAGAAACATATATTAAGAGAATTCATATTTCCAGAAGAGGAGCAAGACTACAACTTGGAGACACAATATGACGTTGAAGGAAGGAAAACTGAAAGATGGAGTTTCCCATTAAGGCAGAATATATAGATGATATTTACTAGAAACATGCATACTTTTAGAAGCCTGTTTATTATGCTTTGCAAAAAGACAGTAATTGTATACTCCTCACATTGCAATCTCATTTATGGACATCACTGCTTAAAAAACAAACATTGAAATTTGTAAATATGAAGCTGTGATTTGATTTTAAGCCATTGAGTAAAATTCTTGTATAGGTGTGGGATCTGTTATCCAGAAACCAGTTATCAAGAATGCTCCGAATTACGGAAAGGCCATCTCCCACACACTCCATTTTATCCAAATAATCCAAATTTATAAAAATGATTTTCTTTTTCTCTGTAATAATAAAACAGTAGCTTCTACTTGATCCAAATTAAGCTATAATTAATCCTTACTGTAAGCAAAACCAGTCTATTAGGTTTAATTAATGTTTCATTGGTTTTCTAGTAGAATTAAGGTATGAAGATCCAAATTACGGAACAATCCGTTATCCGGAAAACCCCAGGTCCCGAGCTTTCTGGATAACAGGTCCCATACCTGTATAATGAGCAAAATACTGTGCAAAAACTGCGTCCATCCCGTTTTTTAAATCTTTTTGTTTTTTGCCTGGAATTTGTGCATTGTCTGCACTTTTCCCACTGGCATACAGTAAATAGCTTACACAAGATATGAAATAATGGTGTCAAATATGGTGAACGGGCAGCATTACAGGAAATACACAATTTTATAAATATGCTGTTAATATTATACCACTTTTTACACTGTTTATCCATGTGTGGTGCAAATTACAATACTTGGGTGTCAATGGTCATCTTTTGACTATCGTACACAAACTAGCATCTATTCGGCGATGGATACAATTCCCACAGGCTTTGGTGTCACCACAGCTTCTTTGGAACACTTATAGACACAATTGTATGCTCGGTTTTGCCATCTCTTTTTTGTGTGGCTACGTTTTGCGTCCATTTGAACTTGCATTGTAAATGAGGCTTCATGTTATTTAATAGCAATTGAATAGAGTGATCTTCGTGAATAATCTAATTCTGTTTGTGGTTTTAATAAAACTTCATTACATCGGTATTTCTTTAACAATATACTTGTCACTGTTCACCATAACTGGTCCCTGGAGGATTACATGAGTTGCTGCCATTGCCGCCTGATCTAAAACAGTAAACACTGGCAGAGAGGAAAGTTCTGTAGTTGATTGCAAAGTCTTTATTTTTAAATCCTCTTTGAAATGAAATTTGACACAGTTATCCATAACATGTCCTACTACAATATCACATAGCAGGGCTAATCACTCACAAACTCCATTTAGCAAGCAGTGATCCCTAACCTCTGCACATGTATGCACTAATACAATAATACCACTGTTATTTGTGTAGCGTGTGCCCCAATGTCACGAAGGATAGCATTCAAGCGCCTCATAATAATAAAAAAAAAAAACGTAAAGTGGCTGACACAATCTAGCATTGCTCACATCTAGTATTACAATTATCTGTTCATTCTTAAGATGTTTGTCAAGTTTAAGGGGCTCCTGGTGATATTTCCCTTCAACTCACTTGCCCTGTCTCCATAATAATATTGTAGTTTTTTTTTCTTTTTGCTGTCACTAACGTAACTAGAGCACCTGGGGTCCCCACCCCCCAAAATTTGGTGCCGGATTCCGTCTGCAGCCCAAAGGGGGTGCGGGCCCTGGTGCAATCACACCCCCGCACCCCCCCCAGTAGTTTTGGTACTGTTTGCTGTAATTGTAGCTACATGTGCATTGGACATAACTGAATATGGCATATACAAAACTAGGGAAGCACTGAATGATCTATTTTGGATTCGGCCGAACCCCGAATCCTTTGCAAAAGATTCGGCCGAATCCTTCTGCCCTGCTGAAACGAATCTGAATCCTAATTTGCATATGCTAATTAGGGGTGGGAAGGGGAAAACATTTTTTACTTCCTTGTTTCATGACAAAAAGTCAAGCGATTTCCCTCTCCGATCCTAATTTGCACATGCAAATTAGGATTTGGATTCAGTTTGTATAGGCAGATGGATTCGGCCAATTGTGTGGCTACGTTTTGCGTCCATTTGAACTTGCATTGTAAATGAGGCTTCATGTTTTTAATAGCATTCCATGCATCCCTATACAAAACAGTTCAGCCGTGGGATTAACTACAGAGCAAGCAGACTCAACAGCTGCAGGGGAAGAGGAAGTATAGGGGCCCGATGAGGCAATCATTTGTATACAATTTAAAAAAATATTGGTAAAACAAGTCAACCTTTTGTCATTTTGGGGGCCTGAAAAATAATTTTCTGTAGGGCCCAGTAATATCTACTTACACCACTGAGCTCAGTATAGAGTCTTACTTATAGCAATATACAACACAACAACTAATTTGAACTAATTTAAAGGACTACCAGGTGTCATCTCAACTGTATATCTCTACCACATTGAGGAAGCTACTGATGGAATCTCCACACCCTTACCTGCATAAAGGTATGCCGTCTCTACTTCATTTATTGGTGGATAAAAGTGAACGTGGTCAGTTCTTTACAGCATGGCCACACACGTCAAGCCTTCAGTATGTATATATGCACTTGATACCATAGTTCCATGCTACAACCATTATCCATCAAGGCAAACCAAGCGAGGTGTAACAAAATGGGTGGTGGTACTACAATTTGAAGTCAATGACAGACAGGAGGAAGTCCAGGAGGATGCCCTAAAAGTCCCCCACCAGCCCCATAAATATTGACTGCTTATCGCATCCTACAGCAGCTTCTATCATGGCATTTGGCACAATCCACAGATTGCCAGTCTGGGCCAGATGCATGGTCTCTAAATGGTTAAAGGGATTCTGTCTTGGGAAAACACGTATTTTACAAAATGCATCAGTTACTAGTGCTCCTCCAGCAGAATCCTGCATTGAAATCAGTTTTTCAAAAGCGCAATACACATTTTTTTATATTTAATTTCGAAATGCCCTACGTGGAGGTCAGCATGTTTGAGATTTGGGGTCTAGTCCTAAATTTTTCAAATGTATAACTTACTTATATCTGTACTCATTTCATGAGGTCAGACCTTCAGTTGGGACCTGAGCTGAAAATATTTGACTGCTCTAGATGGGCACATTTCAAAATGCAAGTGCAACATGCAAAGTGCCAGGTAATTTGCCATTTTTGAATCCACAATGCAGCATTTCCCCCCACAATTCCAGGGTAATTGCAGTCATGAGGTGGTATTGCGTGTGATACAATTGCACATTATTGTGCTGCAAATTCCATAGGCAGGATTGCATCAGGAGGAGCCAAATTTCCGCTTTAAAAAATGGAGTGTCCCTGAGCCCACAGAGGCTTTTCCTGTGTCAGTAGGTGCACTTGCACATAATTTGGTACAGGAGAAAGGATGGACAAAATGATGCCAAGCACAACTGCAGGGTTTTTCTGTATCACTGCTTTCTATATCCTGCAGATTCAGGATAGGAGGAAGCTAACATCAAGCTCATCTATACAGTAGTGCAAGGAGCATCTTTGGACACAACAAATTGTGCAATGTGCAAAATGTCTACTACTTATTTTTGAGCAACTGCAGCTATGCTTTTTGTAAATTCTGCATCACTCCCAGAAATCTAAATACAGGTATTTCCATTTAGAAATTGTTTTGCTTCGTAGGGCTTTCTAACCCAAGTCAGGAATATGTACAATGCAATATGTTACCCTTCATAGAAAGCAAGGGACAGAAGGCCGAAATTGGAATTGGCAGCATTGTGTAATGAACAGAAATATCTGTCATGCCAATTCTCATGTAAGTAGTCCTTTAAGGCAGCAGTAATCTGTGCAGCACAACAAAGGAAGCTACAAATTTGCAAGAGCAGAAGAGTGGAAAGAAAAGTAATAATCGCTAGATGAATGCACAATGACTGACTCCCAGCTGTTGTTCTTTATTGCTATTATTACAGTCAGCGAATTTCTTCCCAGATCGTAACCCCTGTGACCTTCTGAATATTTTTTGAGTGGGTCTGTGAAGTAGAAAGTCCCATTAAACATGCCGTCTGATGTAAATGGTTATACACTTACACTGCAAAGGGAAAATAAAAAACAGAACTGGTTGCCAAGTATTACAGCTGGCACTTTCTGCACATGGTATCATTGCTCTTTAGTCTGTCAACATTAGAGTGGACAAATGTTGTCAAAATCTTATACAATCAGTCTGTATTGTGCAGCACTGTGAATTTCCAAGCTTTTCAAAGGAAACCATATCTTGTTCTGAAGCAGGGTTCATTTTCATAAAATAGAGCCATTATCGTTAAACTGGGGACATGCAGAGGCCCACCAAATCCTCAGTATGAGATTTGGCTAAATAAACGTCTAAATCCAAATGTCAACTGGCATTTGCAAATCTGAATACAGGTATGGGATCTGTTATCCAGAAACCAGTTATCCAGAATGCTGGGAAGACCATCTCCCATAAACTCCATTTTATCCAAATAATCCTAATTTTAAAAAACTTTTTAATTTTTCTCTGTGATATTAAAACAGTACCTTGTACTTGATCCAAAGAAAGATACTGTACAATTAATCCTTATTGGAAGCAAAACCAGTGTATTTAGTTTATTTAATGTTTGATTGATTTTCTAGTAGCCTTAAGGTAAAAAGATCCAAATTATGGAAAGATCCATTATCCAGATAGCCACAGGTCCCAAGCATTCTGGATAACAGCTCCCATACCTGTGCAACTGAGATGCTTGGGTTATCCTCAGTTGTCCAGTGCTTTCACCTTAAAGGAACAGTTCAGTGTGAAAATAAAAACTGTGTAAATAGATAGGCTGTGCAAAATAAAAACTGTATCTAATGTAGTTAGTTAGCCAAAAATGTAATATATAAAGGCTGGAGTGAACAGATGTCTAATAAAACAGCCAGAATCCAACTTCCTGCTTTTCAGCTCTATAACTCTAGTTAGTCAGCGACTTGAAGGGGGGCCACATGGTACATTTCTGTTCAGTGAGTTTGTGATTGATCCTCAGCATTCAGCTCAGATTCAAAAGCAACAGATATGACCCATGTGGCCCCCCCTCAAGTCTCTGATTGGTTACTGCCTAGTAGCCAGGGTAACCAGTCAGTGTAAACCAAGAGAGCTGAAAAGCAGGAAGTAGTGATCTGACTGACATGTTATACATCAAATCACTCCAGCCTTTATACATTACATTTTTGGCTAACTAACTATATTGGAAACTTTTTTTATTTTGCAAAGCCTATCAATTTACCCAGTTTGTATTTTTACACTGAACAATTCCTTAAAGTGATATGAGTTGGGATTAATTTACCGGAAACAAAAGATTATTTTATGTGCAAGAAGCTCAATGGTTTAATGGGACAATTTCCCTTAAACCCAAATCTGAGAAAGGCATGCACTCCAAAAGATGAACCTAGACCAGGTAAGTTTATCATTGATAATGTACAGAAACGCCGTTCCTTTAAGTAAGTTGCTTTACTTTTACTGATAGAGGCTCTCTCCTGGTCGTGGGGACCTAGTTTATGTACTTCTACACACGATTTTATGGCAATTATCTAATTTTAACTATTTGGGTAAGTGACACATTATGAATGCCCTGATAGGATTCAGTCTGTATAATAATTAAGAGGCCTTCTTAAAAAGATCTTTCAACTCTTGTTGCATTTCATACATGACATAAGCAGATGGGAGAACCCCTTGTCACTGATTAAATTATATTCATTGGTGATGAAGAGTTCTTCATACGGTTACAACAAGCTGCTTGAAAAGATACAGGTTTCTAGTGTGAAAGATTCTGTCTTAAAGACATAGACCATAGCTGTCAGATAGTTTCTCAATGAAAATCATTGTGTTTATTTAGTTAAGTTCTATGTCAGCACCCTGTTCTTGCCCTGCTACTCTAGTCTGTGAAGTCTGACTTCAGTAACATGCGTCATAAAATGACCTCATCAACTTAGAAGTAGTTTAAAAAGCCTTTATTTGTGCTCTTATGGGCATCCCCGCGAAGTTTCAGGCCATGCGGCCTTTTATCATAGCTTGATAAAAGGCTGCATGGCCTGAAACGTCGCGGGGATGCCCATAAGAGCACAAATAAAGGCTTTTTAAACTACTTCTAAGTTGATGGTGCTGTTCAATCTCTACACTACATGGTTGGTCAATGGGAAGTGGCCGTTGCAGAACGCGCACCACAAAGGAAAGAATATCGAGAATCCGTGTGCTGACTACTCTTTCTTCATTCATAAAATGACCTCAACAATACTACAGAAGGGGGTTTGGCAAGCATCAGCCATTAGGAGGAGAAAAGCATCAGCCAACAACCTGTCTCTCAGTGTAGACAAAACAAAGGAGATGGTTGTTGACTTTAGGAAGACTAGAAGTGACCACCTGCCACTGTACATCGACGGCTCTAATGTGGAGATCGTCAAAAGCACCAAATTCCTTGGTATCCACCTGGCGGAGAACCTCACCTGGTCCCACAACACCAGCTACTTAGGCAAGAAAGTCCTCTACTAGCTGAGGAAATCCCATCCCACCATCCATACTCAAAACCTTCTACAGAGGGACTATCAAGAGCATCCTGAGCAGCTGTATCACTGTCTGGGCTGGGAACTGCACTGTCATGGAGTGCAAGACCCTACAGAAGATAGTGAAGACAGCAGAGAAGATCATAGGTGTCTCTCTTACTTCCATCAGGGACATTTACACAACTCACTGCAGCTGTAAAGCCACCAGCATTGTGGCTGATCCAACACACCCCTCACACTCACTGTTCACACTCCTGCCATTTGGAAAAAGGTACCGAAGCATTAGGGCCCTCACTACCAGACTGTGTAACAGTTTCTTCCTCCAAGCCATAAGGCTCCTGAAAACTTAGGGACCGGACAGATCTCTCTCACACACACACACTCCATCTGACCTTATTGTATAAATAATTAGCCATTAGATACGATTGTTCTCTATGAGCACATCTGCACTTTATCATGTTCTTACTACTTTCATATCACAATGATACACCAATCATTTCTGATGTTTAGCATTATTTACTAAACATATTACATCTGCTGAGTGTGCACTGCCTTGTCCTGTCCCTGCACTATGCTGTCCTGTCTTGCAGGAGTTGAATATTTTTGCACTTACACTTTTTGTCTGTTTTCCGGTGTAGCACCATGGTCCTAGAGGAACGTTGTTTTGTTTCACTGTGTACTGTACAAACGTATATGGATGAAATGACAATAAACTCACTCATGACTTGACCATTAGGAGAAGAAATTGACTTTTAGATAAGATTTCTGCAACCAGTGATGGAGTGACGGTCTTGTGAGACTGGAGCTGAAGATTATAATAAGGAAATTTGGAAAACTTTTACAGCCAACCTGGCCTGGCAGAGTCATCAATGACATGTGGACCTCTAATATGAAGCACAAGCACTATAGTGAAAATGGAGCATACGCATGGATTGGTCATGGAGCATGCTTAGTATCCAAACAGAGGCATCCAAACATAGAACAGAGAGTGCTGATGTTACCCAAGGTTAAAGAAGAAGGAAGGTGTAAAGCAGGAATATTGCAGACTGAAACAAAACAGTAAGTTATATTATTATAATTTATATGTAGAGCTTTTATACTGCTCTTTTGTGTACACTCTGTGATCCATGTTTAAAACAGAATACGATTACTTGGAGCTGAAAGGGAATGCACCTATATATACATATGCAACCCATGCTACAGAAAACTTTGCCTACATACACAGATTTCAAAAATCCGCAAAGGCAAGTTATTTACATAATAATATTCATCCAGTTTTATGTTCCGCACACCTAACACTTTCAGGACACTAGACCTAATATTTGACTGTTATTTTTACACAGAGTCTCTGGGGCAGATTTACTAAAGCTGGCGAAAATTCGCCAGCTTGACGTCATTCAGGCACTTCATCTATTTACTAACGGCCACAGGCATAACTTCCCTAGCGAAAGAGACAGATGCTAGTGATCATTTGCATTCTATCATCAGGCGAATTTGCGCTCTGGCAAATGGACGTAACTCCGCAATATCACTAAGATGTGGATTTTACTGAACATTATCTCTTTGCCAGCTCAGACCAGGTGAAGTCAGGTTCGGACTTGGGGGCCCGGGGCCCACCAGGACTGCAGTCCAGGGCCCCCCTACAGGCCCTCTGTCCCCCTACTGTGCGCACCGTGCGGCGCTGTGTGCCACCCTCTTGGCACGCTTGCGCACACGGCGCCCCCTTTGGCATGCATGATCACAATGTGCCCCATAGGCGCGTATGCGTACAAGGCGCCCCATCGGTGTGTGTGTGCACACTGTGCTGCGCATTGCGAAAGTCCTTTTAAAAAAAAAAAAAAAGAGCATCAGGAGAGGGGGTCTGGCTCGGCCCATGAGGGTCGGGCCCACCGTGTTTTTTCCCAGTGTCCCGCTGGGCCAGTCCAACATTGGACGAAGTGCAATGTAGTGCATAGGACTTTGTCAACTTTTAGTTTTTTAGTCCCAAAAAATGCTGGCGTCTTTTCCTTTTTTTAGAGTAATAGCCTGCAAAAGTCCTTAAATTTTTTTTTGGGTAACCAGGTTCCCCCATACATTTCCTAACATATGGAACATAAAGATATACACTGGGCTCATGTGTAGGGCATTATAATAACTCTATTTTATTTATTAAGATTCCCTGGACTTGTGTAATGTAATGTATTTGCTGCAACATATACATAAATTCAACTTTATCATTTCCCGCCATATGCAAATAAGCCAGTGAACACTAGTAAAAATTTGCCAGCGTTCAGTGACAAGGACACAACTTCGCATTTTAATGAATTAGCGCTGTCGTAGCGAATTTATGCCTGGTGAAGTGTTGCGATCGCTGCAAAGCTGTCGCCAGTTAGTTAATTTGGCCCTCTGAGTTTTTGTATGTAATACACCTAGCATTGTCAATCTTCAACAGCTAAAATTACTAAAATACTGTATTGGTAAAGAATGAATGTTGGAAATTACCATTATTGCTATCTAGATATTATGAATATGTAGTGAAGTTTGGGTTTTTAATAAAGGCATTTGTGAATTAGCGATAGGATAATTCTAAGTTGAATTAAAACTTTCTGTTACAAAGATAGGCAGAAGATCCATTAATATTATAACTTTCTATATTTTCCTACTTTTGTAAACTATAATAAGGATAGTAGAAGTCAACAAGTAGTTTTATGACCAGATACTAGGCAGCAGGACATGAATTCCAAGGCTATTTCTAAAATCCTTTTGACCAGATTTAATTCAATGAGAAAAAAGTTTATCATGAGAAAAGTCATGGGCGAGATCCAATTTGAGATGCAATTCAATTCAGAAAAATGTGAAAACTCTATTGAAGTCTATGGGAAAACTGGAACTGAATTAGGTGAAAAGTTTTTCCTCCTTGACTTGAATCTCGTCCATGACTTCTCACGTGATTAACCATGAGATAACTTTTTCCCGCTGAATTAAATCTCGTCCTTTAGGGTACATTCTTTTTTTTAAATTACGGCTAAACAAAGTGTAGTGTATTGATCCAGCTACAAAACCTACTGAGATTTGGGGGAAGGGAATTTTTGGGTGATTGCGGCAAATTTGAGTTAACGTCAAAGTTTGTCTGACTAGTAGTCACATAAGGATTATGTACCAGTATAGGCAAATTATATCAGTGTTTCCCTTTGAACAAACTGGATTTAACTGCAGAAGCTTTCAAATATAGATGTCATGTTCTTCCTATCAAAAAGCATTTATTTATCATAAATTGATAGTTTCTAAGTTTCTAGTTGATTTAAATATCTTATTCTGCCATACTTTGCTCTTTCCTAGTGTAGGATACTGAATATGGACATTAGTTGAGCTTGGGTGTGACCACGACATGTCTTCTTCAAGGCACCGCATTCACTGAGCCATCACTCACCGTTCGCTCGTCGTTATGAGAGTAAACATAATCATCTCCCTTTAACCTCCAAAGGAAAAGAAGGTTCTAATGAAAGAACAGCTGCTCCGAGAGTTCGATTTTAAAGTTGTAAAATGCAACCTGATCTGGTGACTCCACCGCCATTTGTCTATAAATAACATAACAAGAATGTGTAGATACATTTACTCACAGCAGCCTTATCACAGCTCTATATGTTCGGTCACAGACTTGGGGTGACATTATAAGTATCAACCAATTGTCACATTCTTTCCTGCCCTCAAAAAGCACTTACACATTTCACTTCTTCTCCTATTGTGGCTTTCAAATAATATACTTGCACATGATGATTAGTTGCCATCTCCCTGGAAATTTGATTCAGTCTCATGAAATAAATAAACAAAGCACCCATTTTTATATAGTATTTGAAAAAATAGCATCTGAATGGTTCTGCTTATGAAGAGCAGATGAAGGTCAAGAAGTCTATCTATATTGCCCAGATACTGTGTACGATTAATTTAGCAATAAACACTTTTATATCTAGAACTTCTCTCCCAGGGGACTTACTTGGGATTATGTAATAACTTGGACTTTCCTGTTGTCTACTAATCCATAGTAACCGACCAAGAGGTAGCTTTTACCCATTTAATGCAATCAGATTAATAAAGGAAACTTCTTTATGTTATTGAACTAAGGGACCTCTCTGCTAGTGTTTATGCCCAACCCTTACATAAAGGTTTCTTTCCAGCCATATATGTTAAATATCAAACACATTTCATGTAGTACAGGTATGGGATCTGTTATCTAGAATGCGTGGGACCTAGGGTTTTCTGAATAATGGATCTTTCCTTATTTTGGATCTTCATACCTTGGGGCAAATTTACTAAAGGGTGAAGTGGCTAACGCTGGCGAAAATTCACCAGCGTGACGTCATTTCGGGCACTTTGGCGATTTACCAACGGGCGTTGGCGTAATTACGCCATCGAAGGAGATAGACTCTAGCACAACTTCACACTCTAACACCAGGCGTATTTTTGTTCTGGTGAAAGAGCGTTACTACGCAAATTCACTACGTTTTTGTTTTTACTGAACGATACCTATCGCCAGACTTGCCTTTGTCATCTCAGACCAGACGAAGTGCATTAGAGTAGATAAAAAAAGTTGAAAAAACTCTGGCGTTTTTTCCTTTTTACAGGGTGATAGGCTGAAAAAGATCGTACTTTTTTTTGGGTACCCTCCTTCCCCCCTACATTTCCTTACATATGGCACATAAACTATACAGTGGGCTCATGTGTAGGGCAATATAACAACTCTATTTTTTTATTAAGGTTCCCTGGGCTTGTGTAGTGTAATGTATTTGCTGCAACATATACGTCCATTGAAATTTAACTTCCCGCCGAATGCAAATTATCTAACGCTAGCACAAATTCGCTATGCTTGGCATAGAAACGCTAGCGCAACTTCACCAGCGTTCGGTGCCAACTTTGCAACTTAGTGAATTAGTGTTGTCTGTGTGAAGTTTTCGCCTGGCAAAGTGTGGGGAAGGCGGCAAAGCCGTCGCTGGCGAATTTTCGCCCATTAGTGAATTAGTCTACTAGAAAATCATGTCAACATTAAATAAACCCAATAGGATTGTTTTGTTTCTAATAAGGATTCATTATATCTTAGATGAGATCAAGTACAAGCTGCTGTTTTATTATTATTATTATTATTACAGAGAAAAGGGAAATCATTTTTAAAAATGTGGATTATTTGGTTAAATTGTAGTCTATGGGAGACAGTCTTTCCTTAATTCTGAACTTTCTGGATAACAGGATAACAGGTTTGCAGATAACTGATCCTATACCTGTGCTGGCAATATTACCATGCTTAACCACCTTTAGACAGAACCACAGTGTTTATCTGAACAAGCCCAAACAGAGAGAATGCTATTTCAGATATAAACCAACATATACAGTAGAGATGTCCCAGTCTTGGCTTAACTGTACCATGATTTCATAATAGTAGCAAAATCCTAATTGCCGGTGCTGTGATTGAAATTGTGACGTATGGAAGTAGGAAGATATGATTGCAGAAAGTGGGGCATCATGGCTTGCAACAGATGTCAGCTGCAGAAAAGGAGCTTGAAATATTGAAATACTGCACTTTGTCAATATTTCCCACAAGCTTAGTGGAGGTTGTTCCAGTCCCCAGCCCCAGCTTTTATTTTGCTTTTACATATTAAACATAAACATATTACCCCCCTCCCACCTGTGCTTGTTATTAAGAGAACTGTGTAGTTAGACTAAACATCAGTTCTATGGGGTTCTACAGTTAATCCCTTATTAACCAAATATGTCAGAAGTGAAGAATAGAAGTGTCCATACATGGGCAGATTTAAGCTGTCTATTCAAGTCCTTCAGCAGCTTATCTGCTCTTATATGGGGCCATCCAACGAGGCTAAATGTCTAATAACTGACCAATAATTGTCCAGATGTTGATTGGGCAGGTTTGATTTTCGGGTCGAAGAGTGCAATAGCTCGTTCATGCCTGACAGCCCCTGTTTTGGTTGTTGTAATCCTATCATTTGGCCCTAACTTTAGAGAACTTTTCCAAAAAAAAAAAAAAGACTATAGATATAAAGAGACTAGAGAAATGAACCTTCCGAAGAGGATGTAGACAATAACTGCCATTGTTTGAGACCTTCTAAGCTATTCTATGCATGCATATGAAACACTTCTTGGTCAGGAATGCTAGGAGGAACTAGCAGTGCTGACAGCTCAGCTGAACTATGTGTATGGCTTGTCTGTCATGCAAAGTCATAGCAGAAATAAGAGCTTGGGAACCAGTATCATCCAAGTCTTGCCTGTAAATATAACTGATGACAATAGGTCTCCCATGCACAGCCTCCATTAGTCATCTAGGTCCTTCAGCAGAAGAAGACTATAAACTGCCTTTGTCCTTATAAAGACCAGATATGTGATGCCTTGTGCTCTGCTGCAAGGATGTGCAAACACTAGGGGCTACTATAGAGATACAAATGGTAATGCCTTTCTTTGACAAAAAATGTGGTTCCTTCCCCCATTTAAAATATTGGGAAGGATATATTTTAATTCTGTAAATGGATTTCAAAGCTAAGAAACATTATACAGGTAGGGAACATGATATCTACAGGTATGGGACATGATGGGGCCTAGGGTATTCTGGATAACAAATCTTTCCATAATTTGGATCTTCATACCTTGAGTCAGAAATATAATTTATTTTATGTATGAGAACACAGCCAATTTGGAAAGTTCTATGTTTCCTGAATGCGCCAATACCCAATATATATAGTTTTATGGAGAGTGCTTGGGACCTGGGGTTTTCCGGATAATGGATCTTTCCATAATTTGGATCTCCATACTAGAAAATCATGTAAACATTAAATAAACCAATAGACTGGTTTTGCTTCCAATAAAGATTAATATGATATCTTAGTTTGGATCAAGTACAAGGTAATGTTTTATTATTACAGAGAAAAAGATCATTTTTAGAAATGTGGATTATTTGGATAAAAGGAGTCTATGGGAGCCAGCTTTTCCATAATTTGGAGCTTTCTAGATAATGGGTTTCTGGATAACAGATCCTATACTTGTACCTGTTTCAGCAAGGCTATTCCCAATAGAGGCAGTTTATGGATACTTTATGGATTCTCTCACCCATAATATCTTCCATATTATCACACTCCACTGTTTTTATACCTCGACACCATATTCTTCTTATTAGGACAGCTGCATTTTCATTAGCCATAGAGTTTTACTAAAAGCAAGTTGCTAAATCCAGTGTGGAAATATTATGAGGCTTGTGAAGGTGTAAAATTATTGAGCATGAAAGCAACATATAAAATGAGCTAGTTAAATGAGAACTAAACCCCCCCGCGATGTTAAGTCCCCACTGGTCCCCCCTCCTTGGCCCCACTCCCTGCCTCCCCCTCCTTGTTCTTTGTAAGGATGAGGCACTGTACTCTTATACTGTATGTGGGCAATCTTTGCTCATTTAAAGGAGAACTAAACCCCCGCAATGTTAAATCCCCACTAGCCCCCTCCGTTGGCCCTCTCCCCCCTGCACAGTCTTACCCATAAATTCTGCCCCCTATAGAAATAGTGACCGCACATGCAGAGTGAGAGAAGCGGAGCTCACGGGCGCCATCTTCTTCTCTTCGCTAATCTTCGCTTCTTCTTCCTCCCCTTCTGCAATTTCCATCTCTTTCGGCACATGCATGTGCCATTATGCCATTCACTTAGAGAAATTAAAGATTAGCGAAGAGAAGAAGATGGTGTCCGTGAGCTCCGCTGCTCTTACTCTGCATGTGTGGTTACTATTTCAAGTGTGATATTTCAACCTAGGAACAATTCATTCTCCAGATTGATACAAATAGACACAGGTCTTGGTTTGGGTAAAGGTTTTTTGTTGCTAGTGTCTAACTGTGGGCAAATAAAATAAAAAAACTCATAAAGCTGTCACCCTAGGAACTGGCCCATGGGTGCCTATACAGAGCATAAACCTGTTTATACAGAACAGAACCCTGTTTAAATGGGAATATACTTTTAATATTACCAAGCATTAAAATGAGAATGACTTAATGTGGAGTAGAAAGTAGACTATTTTAAGGTGAGAAATATTTGGCAGAAAGTTATTGCCATATTTCATGCTATGCCTGCATTATAAAAAAAAAACCCTGAGATAGGATTAACCTTTTAAGACTGTCCCTTGTTATTTCTGCCCATGGTGCACTTTTTTCTGGAACACTGTGCATTCAGTGCCTCCTCCTGGCTTTCCCTGGAGCTGGGAAACTGCTGTCGCTTGTCTATCACCCGGGGAGCCTCTGGCTGCAGGTCAAGGTTTCTCTAGTGCACCCAAGCTTGGGAATATGGGAAAAAGAAACTGGTGGGTAGGGATGTAGCGAACGTCGGAAAAAAAGTTCGCGAACATATTCGCGAACTTGCGCAAAAATGCGAGCGGTTCGCGAACGGTTCGCGAACCCCATAGACTTCAATGGGAAGGCGAACTTTAACATCTAAAAAAGACATTTCTGGCCAGAAAAATGATTTTAAAGTTGTTTAAAGGGTGCAACGACCTGGACAGTGGCATGCCAGAGGGGGATCAAGGGCAAAAATGTATCTGAAAAATCTGCCTGTGTGTGCTTGGAAGAGATAGTGTAGGGGGAGAGCTGTTAGTGATGCTAGATGGCAGTTGGTTGAATAACACACTGGGCAAAAAATGCCTACAGGGCAAATAATGCCTAAAAGGTCAACTTATACACTACTACAGCGGTAGTAAAATAAAAAAAAGTAAAATAAAAAAAAAATGAATATTAAAAAAAAAAAAATTAAAGTTGGTGCTGCTGAACTACTAGGAGCAGCAGATTAGCACACCAGTCCCACTCCCCAACACTGCTAGACTAATAGCACTGGGCTCTTATAGTAGTAGTAATAGTAGTAGTAAAACAACAAAAAAATAAATAAAAGCAGTCCTTACAAGGACTACTGTTATTGCAGCAGTCAGCAGATGAGATCAGAAGCAGGACAGCTGCCCACTGCAGCTACATACAGAGCACTGCAGTAGAAGGTAGATTACTAGCCAGCAAAGCTACCTAAGCTTAAATGTCCCTCAAACCCCTGCAGACTTCTGTCCCTCCAATAACAGAGCAGTATCAAAACGATTACTAGCCAGCAAACTTTCAACTGTCCCTGAAATCACTAACAGGCAGCAGCTCTCTCCCTACACTATCTCTTCAGCACACACAGGCAGAGTGAAAAAACGCTGCAGGGCTTCGGTTTTTATAGGGAAGGGGAGTGGTCCAGGGGAGAGCTTCCTGATTGGCTGCCATGTACCTGCTGGTCTGGGGTGAGAGGGCAAAAAAAAGCGCCAACAATGGCGAACCCAAAATGGCAAACGTCGCGCGACGTTCGCGAACTTCCGGCGAGCGCGAACACCCGATGTTCGCACGAACAAGTTCGCCGGCGAACAGTTCGCGCCATCTCTACTGGTGGGAGCAAAAGGTATAGCACATTTTGCACTTAGAGGTGGGGTTAAATGTGTCTTTTAAAATGATATTATCAGGCAGACACGTCATTGGAGCACAAGAATAAATTGATAACAGAGCAGCGTGATCTGTCCACCCTTTTATTTTCAAGGGGTTGAACCCTTTTAGTAGAGTGGGTGGCCTTTCTTGCACAGTAGTAGTGGCTGTGCCACTGCTGTAGATAAGTCTTAGAATTAGTATAATATAATCATATATCATTTCCCCATCTCCAAGTCCCATCTTCTTTGATGTGCAGTGGTCAGCCACCAACCCCCCAGAGTACCACAGGAGTACACATATTTAAAGGAAACATATAGCATAACTAAAAACCTAAACATACAAGCAGGACTGACTGAGCCAAGATTGAGGAGAAAGATAGAAAGCAGATGAACAGGTGAAAGGGAGGGAAAAGACGTATACATAATAATTAATAATGTCTCCACCCCCCACTAAAATGTGTAAATACATTAGGGGGGTTATTTACTAAAACTTACATTTTTCTCATCAAGCTTTTTTTGGCAAAAACACAAATTCTTTCATAAAAAAAAACTGTTTTGAGATTTATTATAACCTGATGCTCCAAAAAAGCACAAATCTGAAAATCCACCATCTCAGACCTGTCGAGGTTCTGTATACTGTCAAGTCAATGGGAAAGGCACCTATACCAATTTGATGTTTCCATGGTCTGCACTGGGCTTAGCCAAAAATCTGACTTTTCTGGGGTTTTAGGTCAAAAACTGGAAAAAATTGAAAAGTTCGGGAAAAAATCATGGAAAATTTGATCGATTCAGGTTTTCGCTCAATTTTATCAAGTTTTTCCGTGACCCAAGGAAATCAAGCTTTTTTTTATTACTAAATAAGATAAAATCGACCATGGGCATTTGGTTGTGCCTTTTTTTAATAAAATGTGAGATAAATTCAGATTTTAGTAAATGACCCCTAGAAGTCAGCTACAGTTGCATGGCCTCTATAAAAGCTGCTCCAGTAGACTTCTGCACTGAAATCTGTTTTTCAAAAGAGCAAACAGATCTTTTAATATTTAAATTTGAAATCTGACATGGGGCTAGACATATTGCCAGTTCCCCAGCTGCCCCAAGTCATGTGACTTGTGCTCTGATAAACCTCAGTCACTCTTTATTGCTGTACTGCAAGTTAGAGTGATATCACCCCCTCCCCCGCCAGCATCCTAACAACAGAACAATGAGAAGGTAAGCAGATAACAGCTCCCTGACATAAGATAACAGCTCCCTGGTAGATCTAAGAACAGCACTCAATAGTAAAATCCAGGTCCCACCGAGACATATTCAGTTGCATTGAGTAGGAGAAACAACAGCCTGCCAGAAAGCAGTTCCATCCTAAAGTGCTGGCTCTTTCTGAAAGCACATGAACAGGCAAAATGTCCTGAGAAGGCGGCTACACACCACTATTACACTTACACCATACACTTGTTGGTTCAGGAATTACATTTTATATGGTAGAGTGAATTATTTGGAGTGTAAACAGTATAATTTAGAAATAAAAACGGCATCATAAAAATCATGACAGAATCCCTTTAAGTTATCCCTCCTGTACCATAGTTTATTGGGGGAGTTTGTGATGTAAAGAGCACTGCAATAAACACTGTATAGGAAATAGCCCAGTAAATGTGGTTACGTAAGTAACGTTATACAGCACCCTGGAGCCAAAAAACTCATAATCAGGGAATAATTTATATTTACATGCTGTTGAGATTGCCGCATAGGCTGTGGGCTGGCTAATGCCAACTCTGCGACCTGCAGAGACTGGTAACAAATCAGCTGTCTATGTGAAACATTTAGCTTAACTAGAGGACGGTGTTGAAGGCAGAGGTGTGTCTTGGCCAGTATCAATAGGGTGTCCCCATGAGGGTTTCCCCTGAACTAATTCTGGCCAGGGTCTTAAAGCTGCTGATGAAGGTACTGAACATTGTGTGTAGAGTAACAAGTCTAAACATTATCAATAGAATTAACACAAAGGGAAGCTTAGCTTGGCTCCATTATGCATGACTACAACTACTATGAAAGCTTGAGATATACAGTTGCATGTAATAGAACTACTTTTATCCTGTCCCCTTTAATGTCTATACATTGTTCAGAGCTCATTTAGCCATAGACAATACCCCCTTGCTTCCAGCCATATTGACCAGGTTTAGGTGGACAACCCCTACAACAGAATATTTCTATAAGAGTGAAAGCCTTACTAATTATATTTACCCAGCTGTTTTTGGATGGTGCCATAGGACTCATTGATTGAATAATTATGTTTTTTTTGGTACAAGAATGTTAATTCCTTGTTCGGTACTTCTTAATGTACGTTCCTGTTACTTGGTGTTCCACAACTTCCAGAAGGTGTTGGCACTAATGGGGCATCCAGTCGGGTGGTAGAATCATTAACAATTAAGCTCTGGCATTTTTGAAAGTAGGGGTAGGCCCAGACAAGAATAGATTCTGTATCATC
This sequence comes from Xenopus petersii, assembly GCA_038501925.1. Classification (NCBI taxonomy): domain Eukaryota; kingdom Metazoa; phylum Chordata; class Amphibia; order Anura; family Pipidae; genus Xenopus; species Xenopus petersii. The sequence goes on from CM076688.1 coordinate 28,022,938, forward strand.
AGATTTGTGGAACTGGCATCTGCTTCTCTTCCCATTCACTTAAGGTTTATGGGCATGCATTTAATTGCCAGAGGAATTTGTATATTATTATACTGTCTCAGGTGGAGATCAGGGAACTATGGAGAATTTCTATCTCTTCTCAATGGTCCTACGTAAGCTTGGGTGGACACACCTTCCATTGGTGGTAGACATGATGCAAAGCGGAGGTTGAGGAAACTACAGACAACATATAATACCCTTGGCTCAGATGGAAAACAGTCAAAAGCCCCCTATCTGCCTGTCATTGCAATACAAAGGGTGTGCACTGATATAAGGTCTATTTAAAATCTCTCACCGCCTAACAATACAGGTATGGGATCCATTATCCAGAAAGCTCAGAATTATGGAAAGGCTGTCTACCATAGACCCCATTTTATTCAAAGCATCCAAATTTTTACAAATGATTTACATTTTTCAGTAATAATAAAACAGTAGCTTGTACTTGAGTCCAACTAAGATATAATTAATCCTTTTTGGAAGCAAAACCAGCCTATTGGGTTTATTTCATGTTTACATCATTTTCTTGTAGACAAGGTATGAAGATCAAAATTATGGCAAGATCCATTATCTGGAAAACCCCAGGTCCTGAGCATTCTGGATTGCAGGTAAATGACCTGAAATTAACCCATTGGAGCTTAAAATTAACATCAGTCAAAATGTTTTCTGCACTTAGAATATTTTAATTTTAGCACATACAGTATGTATGGATGACCTTCTGACCACACTGCTTGGTTTTTATTTACATTTCTTATTCCCTCACTAGCAACTAAAGTAGGATGGGAGTGGCATGACCAAGGGGCCCATTCATTTAGTTTGAGTGAAGGAATAGAAGAAAAAATTCTTCGAATTTTGAAGTGTTTTTTTGGCCACTTCGACCATCGAATGTGCTACTTCGACCTTCGACTACGACTTCGACTTGAATCGAACAATTCGAACTAAAAATCGTTCGACTTTTTGACCATTCGATAGTCGAAGTACTGTCTCTTTAAGAAAAAACTTCGACCCCCTAGTTCGCCACCTAAAAGCTACCGAGCTCAATGTTAGCCTATAGGGAATGGCCCCATAGGCTTGCCTAACTTTTTTTGGTCGAAGGATTATGCTTCGATCGTTGAATTAAAATCCTTCGAATAGAAGGATTTAATCGTTCGATCGAACGATTATTCCTTCGATCGTTTGATCAAAGTATTTGCGCAAAATTCTTCGACTTCGATATTCGAAGTCAAAGGATTTTCATTCCCCAGTCGAATATCGAGGGTTAATTAACCCTCGATATTCGACCCTTGATGAATTTGCCCCTAAGTGTGTGTATAAAATATTATTTACTTCTATATATATGATAGGAGCTCCAATATTACTTGCTTCAACAGTTTTAGATCTCAATTTACAGGAGAGGCCATTGCAGTCTATGTAGCATGCTTCATCCATAAGAGTCAATATTAAACCATAAAACATAACTATGAAGGCACCAAAGGGATGTTCTGAACACAGAATAACCTTAACCTTATCCTTTGCTAATGAAAGGAATTTCAGGGTAATGAATTAAAAGGCACAGAATTTGCACCAGGTCTGGTAACCCCTAGGAACAAATCAGATGTCTACTTTCAAACAGGCAACCAATAATTACTGTCTCTGTCTATTGGTTTCTATGGGTAACAGGAGCTGGTGCAACTGTTTTTATTGCATTGTTCACTTTTTAAGTGCATATTTAGAAAATATTCAGTCTCTGTTAATCTGTAAAATCCCTCATCAGTTTGTAACAATAAGATAAAAAGATTAGGTGATTGCCGAAGCTTAGGCCTATGGGAGACTTTCAGTTTCAATATACTTTTATAAAATAAGCCATTTTCCTGAAGTTTTGGGAAGCCCTCAATCAAAGATGTTCTGAATCAGCTTTCCTGGTCTCTGTCGCAAAGGCTCAGATCATTGAAATGACATCAGCCCCAGGATCATTTCCCACCCACACCAGTCTGCAACCCCCCAACCTTTTGCTTCAGGTTACTGAGTCTATATCTATATCTCTGGATTGAGAATAAAGAGCCCTTTTGAGTCATGAAGTGTACATACACAGGGATAGATGATCTGATTTTGAGATCATATCGGCTCCTCTCCAAGTATACTGAGGTCAGCCTGCAGTTCCAACTATAAATAGGTTTGTAACCCTTTCAGTTCTGCAAAGTATCTAGAAGGTGTGTTTTGCCAATTGAAAATTCAATGGAAAAGAGATTTCCTTTTATAGCAAGACTCTATTTGTAAAATCCTTTAGCGATGGAACAAGATCACACTCAGTTTCAAGACCATTTTATATGTATTGAGTGATGAAGGAAAATCATTGGGGGTAATGTAATAAAAGGTGTTAAGTTTGCCCAGGTGCAGCAACCAATCAGCAGATAGAATTTACTGGTCACCTGTTTAAAAGCAAACATCTTAGTGTTTGCTATGGGTTACTGCTCCTGGGCAAACTTAGTGCCTTTCTTGTCTTCTTAAAGAAGTCATAACACCAAAAATTTTAAATAAGGAATCCAAACGAACAGACCAGTCACGTCTGTCCTATAGATGTACAAATACCTCGTTTGAAGGAGTAGCCCTGGTTTGTATTACAATATGTTTGCAGCTTAAAGCCATGTTATTATTGTAAAAGCCCTAAGTGATCCGTTGTGTTCAGTGGAGGCCTGATCAATGCTCACTGGCATATCATTTTGGAAGGTTATAAATCCCAATGAGATGAGGACTATATTGGGCTATAAATACAGCATACAGCGTGAATCAAATGCAAAGGTCTTTTTATGTGATCATTAGCTGAAGTGCAGAATGATCTGATCAGACTTATTTGACCCATAAGTTTGTCGTACTGGAGCCCACCGGGGTTGCCACCTCATGGAGCCCCCTGCCCCAGTCGCTGCCCACCCCACAACCATCATGCATCCCCTCCCAAGCTATGAGCATCTCCTCCACAACCTCACGCTTAACTTTTAATCTTTTGCAGAGAAGCAAGGGGAGCACTCACAATTTCCAGTGGGGATCAAACCTGGGTCGTAGGGCCCACGTAGGGCCCACCGCTTCATCATTTCACTGTAATCTTACACTGAGGAATGTGACATATTGGATAATCATCCTACTGCATAGCTTCCAGAAAAAGTAATGAAATAAAATGTAATTCTAAGCAACATTCCATGTGTATAAAATGTGTATAAAAACACTTGATTTTTAATTATTGTTGGTATAAATATAATTGTTATTGGAATCAGCATCTGTATGTCTCTCACTATTCTTTCCATTGCTTGCTTTGACCATACATACCGTTTAACTATTATATCAGTAGTCAACTCTGTACCAGCCAAGACTCCTATTCCCACAATGCCTTGCATGGTCTAGTTTAAAAGAGGGAAAAGGGGGAAATAGCAAGCATGCAAAGCACTGTGGGAATTGGAGCCCTGGCTTGAGGAGAACTAATTTCTGCTATATAGTTTCTTGCAGCCAAACAAGCAATGATGCTAATAGCTTAAGTACAGACTGATATTGCTGTTATCTTTATAAAAACTGGAAAGTTGCTTATATTTTTAGTTTGTTTTATCATGCAAAAACTTGACATCCCTTTTAATATAAAAAATATCATATTTTGCAAAAGAGTTGCACATGCATGCAAAGCTGCATTTAGTGCATTTCCATAGCCTGACTCTACTGGCCTTTGAAGTTAAATTAAACATTTCCTGGTAGAGATTAATGTGATAAATTTTTATACTGAGTTACCCTCGGAACCTATCGGGTTTGTGCTGGAGAGAGGCTTTATGAGTGAGAGTGGCATCTTGCTGTAGATGTGATGCTTCCCTGTGCTTGAGATGGGCAGAGTCCCAAACTAACTCCACAGATTGTGGAGTATGAAATCAAATGTTACGGTTCATGTAAAGGAGAATTTTGTATTCAGATATGAAGGTATAATGGAGGTGTTGTCTCTTGACACCGTGATCTGAGCTGGATAATCCGATAAAGTCTGGGTTCTCGTCCTATAATCCGAAAAAGTCGAGTTTTCGCAGCGACAATTCAACAACACAAAGTTTTTGGAGCGTCAATCGTCAAATGTCGCAACAATTTTTTCTAGATTAGAAATTAGATTAATTCGAGTTTTAGTAAATAACCCCTTTGGATTGCATTTTGTTTTTCATAATCTGCACCTTTCCAGAAACTTTATTATTTATGGCATACAGGTGTTTTCACAGACCTGACGGTAAGGGCTGTCTTATATCTAGATTTCCAATATACTGCTAGCTGCAGAGAGCTGTTGGAACTTACATGGAAGTGCTTTTAGAATGATCACTTACCTGTACCCTGAAGGAAATGTATCAAGCCTCTTCCTATATCAAGCCTATGACTTCTTGCTTTCTGAGCCTAGTCGCTCTATATTCCCACTGTAGCCAATGTTAGAAGAGAAAGAGGAACACACATATGCATACATACATATATAGCAAAATGCATACCTTGGAGCCCTCTACTGGCTAATATAAAATGTCCTCAATGTCTGAAACCACATACAGTTAAACCCCTGATTTTACATTTTCCAGGGGCCCGAAAAAAGGAAACAAAAATTCAAGGAAAGTGCCAAATGGGGTTATGTAAAATTGGGGGTTTTATGAAAAAACAGGGTAAATTACATAAAAAATGTGGAGAAAAATCACATTCACAAAAAAAAACAAACAAACAAGGGTTTTTAAGTGAAATGGGACAAAATTATGACATAATATGCTGGAAACGATCTTTGAAAATGTAACAGGTATATGTGATTTTAGAGATCTTTTTCCTCCCTTAGTAGCCATGGCTTGTGTTCATCTCCCAGGCATTGGAAGGATCCAATACACTGTGCTGCTCTACTGCCCCATAGAACTCCTGCAACAAGTATGGACTTCATGAGCCACAGGCATTAGGCAGTTCTGACAGTAAATAACATTATAATACATTAGGGCATGTGTATGACCATTAATGCAGTGAGCAAATTGCAATTTCCAGTGCAATCATTAAGCTCTTTTCCCACAGTGCAGTATTTTTTTCAAGAAAATCCAGTCTTGCATCATTTTTTGCGTGCACTATTCCTGCGATGTCTGTGTCCGATTCTTTAGGTACAAGTGCTTCATCTGTTGATGCTTAGTGCAAAGGCAACTCTGGAGCCACCACCTGGCCAGGAGACGGTGGTAGCTCTAGGTTTCTCCCTGCATCAATAGGCAGCTGGAAGGATTGAGCTGCACCACGTGAAAATATACAGTAGTGCAAGGAGTGCATTTTGACGCAAATACCTTTATTAAAAGTGGTTTTGCCCATGGGGAAACTGTGGGGGACCATAGCTGCACTTGCAGATGTAAATGAGCCTTTTTATCACTGCAACTGCCTTTTTAAAGTGGCCATATTTTCTTGCCTTTATAGGTTATAGTAAATCTATATGTACCTTTGGGACAATTCAGTTGTTCATTCAACAGACAAAAGCGGCCTTTTCCTTTAAGGAATGTTTTTAAGGTTAAGAGCATTTTAATTAATAATATTTTATTTTAATAATAATAAGTACATGCAGCATTTTTAATAATAATAAGTACATGCAGCAAACAATATATTTCGGCCAAGCCCATGGGGGGCCAAATTGGCCAAAGAACTACTTGTCTGGTAACCTCACCAAATTAGCAATCCTCACTGTGTATGGCTATCTTCAGATACTGTGAATTTTTTACCATGACATCATTAAACTGTAGTCAAACGTGTGAAGGGGCAGATGCAGTCGTCTTTATGTATTTGGAATTAGCAGACACAGGGACAATTGCATAAAGAAAGAACAGGGAGTTGGGTGTACTGAGAAGTAGAAGCCCCACCATGAAGCTCTAAACATTAAAGGGGTAACATACTTTTAGTATGTTCTAGAACGGTCAATTCTAATAAACTTTTCAATTGGCCTCCATTGTTTATTTTTTATATTATTTAAATTATTTGCCACATTCTTTTGACTCTTCCCAACTTTCAAACGGGGTTCACTGACCCCATCTCTAAAAAAACAAATGCTCCGTAAAGCTACAATTGTATTATTAGCGCTACTTTTAATTACTCATCTTTCTATTCAGGACCTCTCCTATTTGTATTCCAGTCTCTTATTCAGATCAATGCATGGCTGCTAGGGTCATTTGGACTGAAATTGCAAACTGAAGAGCCGCTGAATAAAAAGCTAAATAACTCAAATAATAAAAAATAAAAACCAACTGCAAATTGTCTCAGAATATCACTCTCTACATCATATTAAAAGTTAACTCAAAGGTAAACAACCCCTTTAATATTATGCAGGAGAATTCTGTAAGAATTCAGGTATGCAGGTCAGAAGGCCATCAATAGCCTTTCCCTTGGAAACGCTCTTGTTTATAGCTCTTATCTTAGCTTCTATCTGCTCTTTTTATTGCAGGGCACTGAGCCTATACAGTGTTTACTTAGCACCTACTCTTCCTGCTGATTTTTTTTAAGTAGGAAACTTGGGTATGGATTCCCTTCCTTGTGTCATCTCATGCACAGGGCAGGAAAATCCAAAGAAGAACTTAAAGGTGGGTAGTCATTTGCTGTATTTAGACTTTTGATTGATTAGAGTGTTCAGTGCAGAAAAGGTGTGTTTATTTCCCGATTAGTTAAAGCATGAAAAACAAATTATTTCTCATTGGAAGTTATTTTAGCATGAAGTGGGTCACAGGCTCTGGAGAGCTTGGGGACAGTATTGCTGCCTATTATATTGCAGGTCTATAGCTCCCAGTATTCACTGAAAGATCTGCTTGTTTGAGGTGGCCGATATCGGGATGATCTGATTGGATCAAAGTGACAGTAAATGCAGGCTGCTGGGCAAGAACCGTTGTCCCAAAAGACTTTCTAAACCAGTTTAATCTATATCTGGTCCAAAATCAGCCAGGTATTGGTCAGACAGGCCTATCAGAGAGCCCCATACACTGACAGATAAGCTGCCAACTGAGTCTGAAGGGTTTGAATCCGTCCATGTATGGCCACCTTTAGACTGCAGCAATTATATTATGGCTTGATTACGCTTTATTCGCCACCCACCTTGCAGACTAAAGTCTGGGTTGGGGGCATGGCTCAAGCTTTGAAATTATAATGCCGCAATATTGAGTGATGCATTTTAACAACTGAAACTTGGCCTTTAATTTCTCTTTTGCATAAAGTGTTGGTCCAATTATCAAACACAACTCAGATATAAAATATTTATTGTACTTGATTCATGAAATAATATGCACAATATCAGATCTGTGAAAAAACGATTATACTTATTATTGCTTACGTGTTTTTTTCAGATCTCATAAAGAAAAATTCCTTTCTACTGATTCATTTGGAACTATTTTAAGTCGGGCAATGAATCTGACAATTCAGCTTGTCCTCTACCGTTTCATCCACTAAGGAAATTCCAGTCTGGATTTGCTGGATCAGATATCCTACACCTCAGTTGACCGAAAACCCCTGTTCCTTTTGTAGGAAAGCCATATGAGATGGGATGACAACAGTCACACTAGCAACAGCCCCATATGTGTCTGTGAGAAGTGGGCTTTCCCTGTAGGGGGCGCTCTGTAATCTGGAAATTAGGCCTTAAAACAAGTGCAACTAAAATGAAAAAGTGAAGCATCACAAATGATAAAATACTTGATTGCAGAAACATCTGTGGAGTCTGGACTTCAACATTTGCCTTGCCTTCCCCTTTATAAGAAGGGTCCTTTGAGATGTGGGCCCTCTAATCCTATTGTACTCTGTAAACCCTTGTTTGTTATTCACATTTATTCCCTGTTTGTTATGACTACGGTAAAGCTGATGGTGGCCCTTTCTATTATGAATCCAGAGCTGTGGAATCCAGAGGCCGGCGTCCTCCCTCAACCCCTCCCTCTCTCAAGTTAACGCGCATGCGCATCCTCTTAGCTTGGTTTCGGAGCATTAGCCGCTCAGCGCTAGTGCTCCGACAAAAAACTGCTTGGGCAGCATGCCGCCCCTTAATTGATGCCGCCCTAGGCCCTGGCCTATGCTGCCTTGCCGCAAATCCGGGCCTGTGTGGAATATGTGATGATAATAATAATAATCCAAAAGGTGTAGTGTTTAGCAACAGCCATTTTTACCAAATGGAAAATAGAAGCAATGTCCTACAATCATCCAAATGCTTATCAAAAACTTTTCTAGATAGAAGATGACTTGATTGTGTGTATTGGCAGGTATGGGGTTGGTGGCATGATCTCCCCATAATGTACAGGTATGGAATTATCATTTGATTATACAGAAAGCACAGCACTAGTGATGGGCAAATCTGTGGCGTTTCGCTTCGCCGAATAATTCGCAAATTTCCAGTGAAATTCACGAAACGGCGAAGAAATTCACAAAACGGTGTTGGCGTCTCTGTTTTTTAAGCTGGTTTACGTTTTTTTGAAGCCGGCTTAAATTTTTGTGCCGGTTTCATGAATTTATTCGCCAACGGTGAATCGCTGGGAATTTGCATCTTGCGAATAAATTCGCCCATCACTACACACCACAGCAGGCAATTTGTTCTTTTTAATAACTTCCTTTTTTCTCTGCAATAATATGTGTCTTTTACATCCCCACTGGATTTATAATGTTCTCATGCTTTTCAGTAGCCTTAAGCCTGAAGGCAACGATTCCCATGAACAAACTGAAATGTTTAGGGCAAAATATTCATGTTGTTTGGACACAAGAGAAAGAGGAAGAGATCCCTGGACCTCTGTGCCAGAGATCTGAAAGTACTTCAAATTGAAAGTCATTCTTAGTCAAACTTAGAAACAGATGATCACAGTGAAATGCAATAGATAATGGGAAGCAGCACACCCCAAAACCTCATAGTGTAAAGTTTGTTGCACAGGAAACACACAGCAATCTTATATTTAACCTAATACTTTTCAACAGGCTCCCTAACCAAGCAGCTAATGATAGGCAACTTGATGGGGGCAGGTCATGGGGTCAGTTGCCAAGAGTTCCTTACAGGGAATTCTCTGTAGAAGAAGGTCAGCTTCATGCTGCTTCAGTTTGTCAAAGGTTCAGTGATAGAACATGATTTTTTTTCCTGACTGCAAATCCAGAGTCTTCAATATAATCACTGGTATGGGAATAATACAAAGTGCAGTGATGACTGAAAGGTCTGTTATGCACAGCCACTGAAAACCCATGGAAGCCCATGCAAAGTCAGGTGCAGTACTACCCCTATAGTAGCCCTAATTTATACCAATCATGGGTAAACTATACCCATGTGACAAATGTATATGTTAAAGGGGAACTATCGCGAAAATGAAAATGTAATATAAGCTTCCTCATACTGAAATAAGAAACTTTCTAAATACAAGTAATTAAATATTCTATGTTTCTGAAATAATCAAGTTTATCTTCACTATCCCTCCCTCTGCATCTGTTTCTCTTCATACTGTCTTTATTCAGGAGTTGAGTGTCAGATATTCATTGACAGTTAGATCCAATATATTTTATAGGGGGCTTCCTTTCCTAGCAGATATATTAGAGCTCATTCAAATAACTGATTCAGTGCAAACAATATCTATCAAAATAACTGCCTTTTGCACAAATTCTGCATGTAGAGAGACATGATGTCTGGTGATTTTAATAGAGTGAGCTCTAATACATCTTCTAGGCAAAAGAAACCTTCCATAAGATATAGTGGATCTAACTGTCAATCATTATCTGACACCCAACTGCTGCATGAAGAGAGAAACAGATGCTGAGAGAGGAATAGTGAAGATAAACTTGATTATTTCAGAAATGGTACAGAATTTTTATTGTTTATATTTAGAAAGTTTCTTATTTCGGTATGAGGATGCTTGTATTCAATTTTCATTTTCACGATAGTTCCCTAATACCAGCGTTATCACAAAATGTCACACAAGTTACATATAATAATGTGTGAGTGAATTTTTTATTTTCATGGATTAGCTTCTGTATATCTGCTGGATCTAGGGAGTAGAAGTCTCCACACTAGGGTTACCACCTTTTCTGGGAAAAAATACCGGCCTTCCTATATATTTATCTTTTTTACCTATTAATTGCATTGGGATCAGCCATAATTTTTACCGGCCAGGCAGGTCAAATACCGGTCAGGCCTAGAGATGGCGCGAACTGTTCGCCGGCGAACTTGTTCGCGCGAACATCGGGTGTTCGCGCTCGCCGGAAGTTCGCGAACGTCGCGCGACGTTCGCCATTTTGGGTTCGCCATTGTTGGCGCTTTTTTTTGCCCTCTCACCCCAGACCAGCAGGTACATGGCAGCCAATCAGGAAGCTCTCCCCTGGACCACTCCCCTTCCCTATAAAAACCGAAGCCCTGCATTGTTTTTTTCACTCTGCCTGTGTGTGCTGAAGAGATAGTGTAGGGAGAGAGCTGCTGCCTGTTAGTGATTTCAGGGACAGTTGAAAGTTTGCTGGCTAGTAATCGTTTTGATACTGCTCTGTTATTGGAGGGACAGAAGTCTGCAGGGGTTTGAGGGACATTTAAGCTTAGGTAGCTTTGCTGGCTAGTAATCTACCTTCTACTGCAGTGCTCTGTATGTAGCTGCAGTGGGCAGCTGTCCTGCTTCTGATCTCATCTGCTGACTGCTGCAATAACAGTAGTCCTTGTAAGGACTGCTTTTATTTATTTTTTTGTTGTTTTACTACTACTACTACTACTACTACTACTACTACTATAAGAGCCCAGTGCTATTAGTCTAGCAGTGTTGGGGAGTGGGACTGGTGTGCTAATCTGCTGCTCCTAGTAGTTCAGCAGCACCAACTGTAATTTTTTTTTTTTAATATTCATTTTTTTTTTATTTTACTTTTTTTTATTTTACTACCGCTGTAGTAGTGTATAAGTTGATCTTTTAGGCATTATTTGCCCTGTAGGCATTTTTTGCCCAGTGTGTTATTCAACCAACAGCCATCTAGCTGTGTGACCTTGTTCACATTCTGTCTAAATATCCATAATATTACCGTCTCCAGAAAAAACACCGGAGTGACTTTTTTCAAGCAGCCATAATAAATTTTACGTAATCCGTATCCATCGCTGTAGTAGTGTATAAGTTGACCTTTTAGGCATTATTTGCCCTGTAGGCATTTTTTGCCCAGTGTGTTATTCAACCAACAGCCATCTAGCTGTGTGACCTTGTTCACATTCTGTCTAAATATCCATAATATTACCGTCTCCAGAAAAAACACCGGAGTGACTTTTTTCAAGCAGCCATAATAAATTTTACGTAATCCGTATCCATCGCTGTAGTAGTGTATAAGTTGACCTTTTAGGCATTATTTGCCCTGTAGGCATTTTTTGCCCAGTGTGTTATTCAACCAACAGCCATCTAGCTGTGTGACCTTGTTCACATTCTGTCTAAATATCCATAATATTACCGTCTCCAGAAAAAACACCGGAGTGACTTTTTTCAAGCAGCCATAATAAATTTTACGTAATCCGTATCCATCGCTGTAGTAGTGTATAAGTTGACCTTTTAGGCATTATTTGCCCTGTAGGCATTTTTTGCCCAGTGTGTTATTCAACCAACAGCCATCTAGCTGTGTGACCTTGTTCACATTCTGTCTAAATATCCATAATATTACCGTCTCCAGAAAAAACACCGGAGTGACTTTTTTCAAGCAGCCATAATAAATTTTACGTAATCCGTATCCATCGCTGTAGTAGTGTATACGTTGATCTTGTGGGCATTATTTGCACAGTGTTTTCTTCAAACCGCCATCTAGCTGTGTGAGCTTGTTCACATTTTGTCTAAATATTGATAATATTATCGTCTCTAGAAAAACCACTTGAGTTACTTTTTTTCAAGCAGCATTCTTATATTTTACGTAATCCGTATCCACCGCTGTGTATACGTTGACCTTGTAGGCATTATTTACACAGTGTTTTCTTCAAACCGCCATCTAGCTGTGTGAGCTTGTTCACATTTTGTCTAAATATTGATAATATTATCGTCTCTAGAAAAACCACTTGAGTTACTTTTTTTCAAGCAGCATTCTTATATTTTACGTAATCCGTATCCACCGCTGTGTATACGTTGACCTTGTAGGCATTATTTGCACAGTGTTTTCTTCAAACCGCCATCTAGCTGTGTGAGCTTGTTCACATTTTGTCTAAATATTGATAATATTATCGTCTCTAGAAAAACCACTTGAGTTACTTTTTTTCAAGCAGCATTCTTATATTTTACGTAATCCGTATCCACCGCTGTGTATACGTTGACCTTGTAGGCATTATTTGCACAGTGTTTTCTTCAAACCGCCATCTAGCTGTGTGAGCTTGTGTCAGGATAAGCCCAGGATCGATCCCTGGTTTCCTGGGTTCTGGACACGGCACCTTGCCAGATGAGCCACCAGGGGCTCTTGGGGCTCATCATGAACTCTTGTTACTTATGTTATCTGCCTGTTCAGTTTGTTCTTCTGTTCCTCCCTATTCTCCACCCACCTCGTTTACCCTCATGTGTTCCCCATTCCCAATTACCTGCCCTTTATTAACCCCGCCCTGAGCTTTGCTCAGGGCTGAGTCATAAATGTTTCTGTGCTGCTGTATCCTGGATCCTGTACCCTAAATGCTTTGGACTTTGAGTACCTTGTTCCTGAAATCCTTGTTCCTGTGTGAGTACCCCGTTACCTCTTATCCCGTGGAACCCCTGTTTTGACTTTGGCCTGACCCTATCTTCACCTTGCCCTTCTTGCCTTGTTTACCCTTTTGTTGCTATTAAATCATCATTTCAACCCTGCCCATGCCTCCTACCATCTTTGGCTACACCCCAGGGCTTCCCCCATATCCGCTCCCCAGGGAGTGGCTCTCCTCGATCACCCTGGTTCCCAGCGGTGATCATTACAGTATGACTCAGCCAAACAGGAAGCCCTTGGAAAAGCCATCCATGCTTTCCTTTACCGGTGTGGAACTACAACTCCCTTGGGGTGGGGAGAATGAGGCTAAAATCAGCTCCCATTTCTCTGATGATGTTTGGCAGGACTTTGTATCTGACGATGACTGGGAGGATTCTGTCTTTGATGAGGATTGGGAGGATTTAGACTTGGAGGTAGCTGAACTTCAAACTGCTATCAGGCCTGTGTCTGTTAAATCGCTTCCAGTCCTTTGGCCCTTGTCTCCCCCACAACCTTCTATTCCCGGGCCTGCTACCCCTCAACAACTGCTTCCCCAGCAGCGTCGGCTGCCCACTGTTCCTGAGGGGGTTTCCCAGCAGCCTCAGCTGCCCGAGGCTCCAACTAAGCTTCCCCATCGACTGGCTCCCCAGAGTCTGCCTCCTGTACTTGTGCCGGCTTATGTGACCCTAGAAGAGGGGCTTCTGCCTTGTCCTGTGCCTCCAGTAGTGGGGCTTCTGTCTTGTTCTGTGCCTCCAAAAATGGGTTTTCTGCCGTGCCTTGTACCCCCAAGAGAGGAGGCTTCGCAGCAGCATCGGCTGCCCACGGCTCCTGAGGTTTCCCAGCAGCCTCGGCTACCCAAGTGTCCAGCTAGACCTTCCCGGTGCCGGCTTCCCAGCCTGTCCTGTCTGCGGTGCCGGCTTCCCAGCCTGTCCTGTCTGCTGTGCCGGTCCCCCAGCAGCTGCCTCCTGTTCCAGTGCCGGTCCCCCAGCAGCTGCCTCCAGTTCCAGTGCCGGTCCCCCAGCAGCTGCCTCCAGTTCCAGTGCCGGTCCCCCAGCAGCTGCCTCCTGTTCCAGTGCCGGTCCCCCAGCAGCTGCCTCCTGTTCCAGTGCCGGTCCCCCAGCAGCTGCCTCCTGTTCCAGTGCCGGTCCCCCAGCAGCTGCCTCCTGTTCCAGTGCCGGTCCCCCAGCAGCTGCCTCCTGTTCCAGTGCCGGTCCCCCAGCAGCTGCCTCCTGTTCCAGTGCCGGTCCCCCAGCAGCTGCCTCCTGCTCCAGTGCCGGCTCCCCGAAAGCTGCCTCCTGCTCCAGTGCCGGCTCCCCGAAAGCTGCCTCCTGCTCCAGTGCCGGCTCCCCGAAAGCTGCCTCCTGCTCCAGTGCCGGCTCCCCGAAAGCTGCCTCCTGCTCCAGTGCCGGCTCCCCGAAAGCTGCTTCCAGCCTGTGTGCCTGCAGCCCAGCCGCTTCCAGCCTGTGTGCCTGCAGCCCAGCCGCTTCCAGCCTGTGTGCCTGCAGCCCAGCCGCTTCCAGCCTGTGTGCCTGCAGCCCAGCCGCTTCCAGCCTGTGTGCCTGCAGCCCAGCCGCTTCCAGCCTGTGTGCCTGCAGCCCAGCCGCTTCCAGCCTGTGTGCCTGCAGCCCAGCCGCTTCCAGCCTGTGTGCCTGCAGCCCAGCCGCTTCCAGCCTGTGTGCCTGCAGCCCAGCCGCTTCCAGCCTGTGTGCCTGCAGCCCAGCCGCTTCCAGCCTGTGTGCCTGCAGCCCAGCCGCTTCCAGCCTGTGTGCCTGCAGCCCAGCCGCTTCCAGCCTGTGTGCCTGCAGCCCAGCCGCTTCCAGCCTGTGTGCCTGCAGCCCAGCCGCTTCCAGCCTGTGTGCCTGCAGCCCAGCCGCTTCCAGCCTGTGTGCCTGCAGCCCAGCCGCTTCCAGCCTGTGTGCCTGCAGCCCAGCCGCTTCCAGCCTGTGTGCCTGCAGCCCAGCCGCTTCCAGCCTGTGTGCCTGCAGCCCAGCCGCTTCCAGCCTGTGTGCCTGCAGCCCAGCCGCTTCCAGCCTGTGTGCCTGCAGCCCAGCCGCTTCCAGCCTGTGTGCCTGCAGCCCAGCCGCTTCCAGCCTGTGTGCCTGCAGCCCAGCCGCTTCCAGCCTGTGTGCCTGCAGCCCAGCCGCTTCCAGCCTGTGTGCCTGCAGCCCAGCCGCTTCCAGCCTGTGTGCCTGCAGCCCAGCCGCTTCCAGCCTGTGTGCCTGCAGCCCAGCCGCTTCCAGCCTGTGTGCCTGCAGCCCAGCCGCTTCCAGCCTGTGTGCCTGCAGCCCAGCCGCTTCCAGCCTGTGTGCCTGCAGCCCAGCCGCTTCCAGCCTGTGTGCCTGCAGCCCAGCCGCTTCCAGCCTGTGTGCCTGCAGCCCAGCCGCTTCCAGCCTGTGTGCCTGCAGCCCAGCCGCTTCCAGCCTGTGTGCCTGCAGCCCAGCCGCTTCCAGCCTGTGTGCCTGCGGTCCCGTCTGCAGTTCCTGTGCCAGTGGTCCCGTCTGCAGTTCCTGTGCCAGTGGTCCCGTCTGCAGTTCCTGTGCCAGTGGTTCCGTCTGCAGTTCCTGTGCCAGTGGTTCCGTCTGCAGTTCCTGTGCCAGTGGTTCCGTCTGCAGTTCCTGTGCCAGTGGTTCCGTCTGCAGTTCCTGTGCCAGTGGTCCCGTCTGCAGTTCCTGTGCCAGTGGTCCCGTCTGCAGCAGCCTTTTCGGTCCCAGACGTGGCTCCAGGTGGTCCTCCGGTCCCAGACGTGGCTCCAGGTGGTCCTCCGGTCCCAGACGTGGCTCCAGGTGGTCCTCCGGTCCCAGACGTGGCTCCAGGTGGTCCTCCGGTCCCAGACGTGGCTCCAGGTGGTCCTCCGGTCCCAGACGTGGCTCCAGGTGGTCCTCCGGTCCCAGACGTGGCTCCAGGTGGTCCTCCGGTCCCAGACGTGGCTCCGGTCCCAGACGTGTCTCCAGCCTTTGACCCTGGCGGCTCTCCAGCCTTTGACCCTGGCGGCTCTCCAGCCTTTGACCCTGGCGGCTCTCCAGCCTTTGACCCTGGCGGCTCTCCAGCCTTTGACCCTGGCGGCTCTCCAGCCTTTGACCCTGGCGGCTCTCCAGCCTTTGACCCTGGCGGCTCTCCAGCCTTTGACCCTGGCGGCTCTCCAGCCTTTGACCCTGGCGGCTCTCCAGCCTTTGACCCTGGCGGCTCTCCAGCCTTTGACCCTGGCGGCTCTCCAGCCTTTGACCCTGGCGGCTCTCCAGCCTTTGACCCTGGCGGCTCTCCAGCCTTTGACCCTGGCGGCTCTCCAGCCTTTGACCCTGGCGGCTCTCCAGCCTTTGACCCTGGCGGCTCTCCAGCCTTTGACCCTGGCGGCTCTCCAGCCTTTGACCCTGGCGGCTCTCCAGCCTTTGACCCTGGCGGCTCTCCAGCCTTGGATCCTGATGGTCCTTCAGTCCCCATCTCCAGTCATTGGACTAAAAAGGATGGGGGTCTTTCGTTTGGGTCGCCCAGAGGTCGACCATTAAGGGGGGGGTACTGTCAGGATAAGCCCAGGATCGATCCCTGGTTTCCTGGGTTCTGGACACGGCACCTTGCCAGATGAGCCACCAGGGGCTCTTGGGGCTCATCATGAACTCTTGTTACTTATGTTATCTGCCTGTTCAGTTTGTTCTTCTGTTCCTCCCTATTCTCCACCCACCTCGTTTACCCTCATGTGTTCCCCATTCCCAATTACCTGCCCTTTATTAACCCCGCCCTGAGCTTTGCTCAGGGCTGAGTCATAAATGTTTCTGTGCTGCTGTATCCTGGATCCTGTACCCTAAATGCTTTGGACTTTGAGTACCTTGTTCCTGAAATCCTTGTTCCTGTGTGAGTACCCCGTTACCTCTTATCCCGTGGAACCCCTGTTTTGACTTTGGCCTGACCCTATCTTCACCTTGCCCTTCTTGCCTTGTTTACCCTTTTGTTGCTATTAAATCATCATTTCAACCCTGCCCATGCCTCCTACCATCTTTGGCTACACCCCAGGGCTTCCCCCATATCCGCTCCCCAGGGAGTGGCTCTCCTCGATCACCCTGGTTCCCAGCGGTGATCATTACAGCTTGTTCACATTTTGTCTAAATATTGATAATATTATCGTCTCTAGAAAAACCACTTGAGTTACTTTTTTTCAAGCAGCATTCTTATATTTTACGTAATCCGTATCCACCGCTGTGTATACGTTGACCTTGTAGGCATTATTTGCACAGTGTTTTCTTCAAACCGCCATCTAGCTGTGTGAGCTTGTTCACATTTTGTCTAAATATTGATAATATTATCGTCTCTAGAAAAACCACTTGAGTTACTTTTTTTCAAGCAGCATTCTTATATTTTACGTAATCCGTATCCACCGCTGTGTATACGTTGACCTTGTAGGCATTATTTGCACAGTGTTTTCTTCAAACCGCCATCTAGCTGTGTGAGCTTGTTCACATTTTGTCTAAATATTGATAATATTATCGTCTCTAGAAAAACCACTTGAGTTACTTTTTTTCAAGCAGCATTCTTATATTTTACGTAATCCGTATCCACCGCTGTGTATACGTTGACCTTGTAGGCATTATTTGCACAGTGTTTTCTTCAAACCGCCATCTAGCTGTGTGAGCTTGTTCACATTTTGTCTAAATATTGATAATATTATCGTCTCTAGAAAAACCACTTGAGTTACTTTTTTTCAAGCAGCATTCTTATATTTTACGTAATCCGTATCCACCGCTGTGTATACGTTGACCTTGTAGGCATTATTTGCACAGTGTTTTCTTCAAACCGCCATCTAGCTGTGTGTATTATCGTTTCCAGAAAAACCAACTGAGTTTTTGTTGTTGTTGTTTTTTTAAAAATAATGCCAGGCAAAGGCAGGCCGCCACGCAGAGGCCGTGCTAGGGGCCGTGCTGCTATGCAATCCTGTGGCCCTAGCAAATTGCCCAGTTTTAAAAAGCCAATGACCCTGAACTCCCAAAATGCTGAAGAGGTAGTTGACTGGCTTACACAGCACACCCCATCCTCTACCGTTTCTAACTTTACCACAACATCCTCCTCATCCTCCACTGCTATGGCCACCCCACGTAACACTTCCTCCACCACCGGTGCCCCTTCTTCACTGGAGTCAGAGGAGTTATTTTCCCATGAGTTTCTTGAACTGAGTAATGCGCAACCATTATTGGCAGAAGAAGATGAAGGAGATGAGGACGTTACACCAGATTTAATTCTGGCAGAGAACACGACAGAGATGGACATAATGATGAGTGATGAGGAGGAGGTCCCCGCTGCTGCTTCCTTCTGTGATGTGTCAGAAGAAATTGATGCATCTGAGGAGAATGATGATGAGGAGATTGATGTTTTGTGGGTGCCTAGTAGAAGAGAGCAAGAGGAGGGTAGTTCAGATGGAGAGACGGAGAGTCAGAGAGGCAGTAGGAGAATAAGACTTAGAAGAAGCAGGGAGGACAGCCCGCAGGGATCAGTAGGGCAACAACATGTATCGGCACCTGTGTTCAGCCAGCCAACGCACCCGCCATTGCCGCCAATGCCGCCAGCTTCTACTGTTACCGCCAGATCGCACACTTCCAAAAAGTCAGCAGTGTGGGATTTTTTTAATGTGTGTGCCTCTGACAAAAGCATTGTAATTTGCAATGATTGCAGTCAGAAACTGAGCCTTGGTAAGCCCAACAGCCACATAGGTACAACTTCTATGCGAAGGCACATGAGCGGCAAGCACAAAGCACTTTGGGAGCAACACCTCAAAGGCAACAGGCAAACTAAAAGCCACACTCCTTCTGGTCCAGCATCTTACTGCTCTACCTCTGCTCTCCTTGACCCATCTGAACCACCCTCCACTCCGCCTTCCACCTTGACCACCTGGACCACCTGTTCCCATTCCCAGTCATCTGCCACCAGCCAAGTTTCTGTGAAGGCCATGTTTGAGCGTAAGAAGCCAATGTCTGACTGTCACCCCCTTGCCCGGCGTCTGACAGCTGGCTTGTCTGCACTCTTAGCCCGCCAGCTTTTACCATACCAGCTGGTGGACTCTGAGGCCTTCCGCAAATTTGTAGCAATTGGGACACCGCAGTGGAAGGTACCCAGCCGCAATTTTTTTTCTAAAAAGGGAATACCACACCTGTACCAACATGTGCAGAGCCAAGTTACCGCATCTCTGTCACTTAGTGTTGGGCCAAAGGTCCATATGACTACTGACGCATGGTCCTCCAAGCATTGTCAGGGCAGGTATGTCACCTACACTGCCCACTGGGTGAACTTGGTAATGGCTGGGAATGGGAAGCAGGGAATGGGTAGCTCAACAACAACAACAACAGTGGAGTTGGTGTCACCGCCACGGATTGCACGCGGTTCTGCCACCACCTCTACTCCTCCATCGCTCTCTACCTCGTCTTCTTCCTCTTCTTCTTCTTACTCTGCTGCTGGGTCCTCCTTCTCCTCCTCCACACCTGTGCACCCCCAGCTCCCCCTAGGCTATTCGACGTGCCAGGTACGCCGTTGTCACGCTGTCTTGGGGATGACGTGCCTGGAAAGCAAAAACCATACCGGATCTGTACTCCTGTCATCTCTGCAGTCACAGGCCGATCGGTGGCTGACCCCACACCAACTGCAGATCGGAAAAGTGGTGTGTGACAATGGAAGCAATCTGTTGGCAGCGTTGAGACTGGGAAATTTAACACATGTGCCCTGCATGGCACATGTGTTAAATTTAATAGTCCAACGTTTTGTCTCCAAGTACCCAGGATTCCAGGACGTTCTCACCCAGTCCAGAAAGGTGTCGGCCCATTTCAGACGTTCCTACACAGCCATGGCACGCCTTGCTGACATTCAGCAGCGCTACAACATGCCAGTCAGGCGTTTGATTTCTGACAGCCAGACTCGCTGGAATTCAACGCTCCTTATGTTGGAACGTCTGCTGCAACAACAAAGGGCCGTCAACGAGTACCTTTTTGAACTGGGTGGTAGGACTGGATCTGCAGAGCTGGGGATTTTTTTCCCCCGTTACTGGGTGCTTATGCGCGATGCCTGCAGGCTCATGCGACCTTTTGAAGAGGTGACAAATATGGTCAGTCGCACCGAAGGCACCATCAGCGACCTAATACCCTTCGCTTTCTTCCTGGAGCGTGCCGTGCGACAAGTGACAGATGAGGCTGTAGACCAGCGTGACGAGGAGCTGGAAGCGCACGATTTATGGTCGGAATCACCAGAACGAACCCAGGCACCTGCTGCAACGCAGGGAGAGGTGCCAGAAGTGGAGTCAGAGGAGGAAGGTGGCTTTGTGGAGGAGGAGGAGGAGGACCAACAGGAGCAGGCTTCCCAGGGGGCTAGTGGTGACCTTTTGGGGACCCCTGGTCTTGTACGTGGCTGGGGGGAGGAGACCGTGGATGATGCAGTCCTTGATAATGAGGAAGCGGAGATGGATAGCTCTGCATCCAACCTTGTGAGAATGGGGTCTTTCATGCTGTCATGCCTGTTGAAGGACCCCCGTATCAAGAGGCTTAAGGAGAAGGACCTGTA
Source organism: Xenopus petersii (assembly GCA_038501925.1). NCBI lineage: Eukaryota > Metazoa > Chordata > Amphibia > Anura > Pipidae > Xenopus > Xenopus petersii. The sequence goes on from CM076688.1 coordinate 28,043,131, forward strand.
CTGGGTCGCAACGCTACTAGACCCTCGGTACAAGCATAAAGTGGCAGAAATGTTACCAACATACCACAAGTCCGAAAAGATGCGGCATTTACAAACCAGCCTGCAAAACATGTTGTACAATGCTTTTAAGGGTGATGTCACTTCAGGAACTCATCAACATTCCAGGGGCAGAGGTGCCAGTAATCCTGCCACGAGCACACCTGCAAGGACAAAGCCCTTTGGCCGGTCTGTAACATCAGACATGCAAATGTTTTTCTGTCCAAGGCAGCGCCACAACCCTTCTGGATCCACCCTCAAAGAACGCCTCGACCGGCAGGTAGCGGACTACCTGGCATTAACTGCAGATATCGACACTCTGAGGAGCGATGAACCCCTGGACTACTGGGTGCGCAGGCTTGATCTGTGGCCAGAGCTGTCACAATTTGCCATGAACCTCTTGTCTTGCCCAGCCTCAAGTGTGCTCTCAGAAAGGACCTTCAGTGCAGCAGGAGGGATTGTAACTGAGAAGAGAACTCGCCTAGGTCACAAAAGTGTAGATTACCTGACCTTTATTAAAATGAATGAGGGGTGGATCTCGGAGGGTTACTGCACGCCGGAAGACTTGTTCTGACTTCTATGCAGCTGTCCTTCTCTTCAAGCCTCATGACTCCACACACAGCTGTCCTTTAGCGTCCTCCTCCCTCCGCCACCGTTACAAACTAGGGTGCAAACCCTACTGGTTTAATTTTTTCTGGCCTCTGTGCTTCAGTGGCTGCAACCAAAAAAACTGGGCAAACAATGTCTACAAGGTCAACGTATGGCGAAAAATGACTATTTTCAGCATTTATATGGCATATTTTTTCTGGCAACTGTGCTTCAGTGGCTGCGTCCAAAAAAATGCATATTTTCTGCATTTATATGGCATAATTTTTCTGGCCTCTGTGCTTCAGTGGCTGCAACCAAAAAAATGCATATTTTCTGCATTTATATGGCATAATTTTTCTGGCCTCTGTGCTTCAGTGGCTGCAACCAAAAAAATGCATATTTTCTGCATTTATATGGCATAATTTTTCTGGCCTCTGTGCTTCAGTGGCTGCAACCAAAAAAATGCATATTTTGTCCATTTATATGGCATAATTTTTCTAGCCTCTGTGCTTCAGTGGCTGCAACCAAAAAAATGCATATTTTCTCCATTTATATGGCATAATTTTTCTAGCCTCTGTGCTTCAGTGGCTGCAACCAAAAAAAATGCATATTTTCTCCATTTATATGGCATAATTTTTCTGGCCTCTGTGCTTCAGTGGCTGCAACCAAAAAAATTTATATTTTCAGCATTTATATGGCATAATTTTTCTGTCAACTGTGCTTCAGTGGCTGCGACCAAAAAAATGCATATTTTCTGCATTTATATGGCATAATTTTTCTGGCCTCTGTGCTTCAGTGGCTGCAACCAAAAAAATTTATATTTTCAGCATTTATATGGCATAATTTTTCTGGCAACTGTGCTTCAGTGGCTGCGACCAAAAAAATGACTATTTTCGGCATTTATATGGCATATTTTTTCTGGCCTCTGTGCTTCAGTGGCTGCGGCCAAAAAAACTGGGCAAACAATGCCTACAAGGTCAACGACGTTGACCTTGTAGGCATTGTTTGCCCAGTTTTTTTGGCCGCAGCCAATGAAGCACAGAGGCCAGAAAAAATATGCCACATAAATGCTGAAAATAGTCATTTTTTGCCATACGTTGACTCAACGTATATGGCAAAAAATGACTATTTTCAGCATTTATATGGCATATTTTTTCTGGCAACTGTGCTTCAGTGGCTGCAACCAAAAAAACTGGGCAAACAATGTCTACAAGGTCAACGTATGGCGAAAAATGACTATTTTCAGCATTTATATGGCATATTTTTTCTGGCAACTGTGCTTCAGTGGCTGCGTCCAAAAAAACTGGGCAAACAATGCCTACAAGGTCAATGTATGGCAGTTGTTTAAAGAGAACAGTAGATTACTAGCCAGCAAAGCTACCTAAGCTAAAATGTCCCTCAAATCCCTGCAGACTTCTGTCCCTCCAATACAGAGCAGTATCAAGCAGATTACTAGCCAGCAAACTTACTATCATCTGTCCCTGAAATCACTAACAGCTCTCCCCCTACACTATCTCTTCCAAGCACACACAGGCAGATTTTTCAGATAAATTTTTGCCCTTGATCCCCCTCTGGCATGCCACTGTCCAGGTCGTTGCACCCTTTAAACAACTTTAAAATCATTTTTCTGGCCAGAAATGTCTTTTTTAGATGTTAAAGTTCGCCTTCCCATTGAAGTCTATGGGGTTCGCGAACCGTTCGCGAACCGCTCGCATTTTTGCGCAAGTTCGCGAATATGTTCGCAAACTTTTTTTCCGACGTTCGCTACATCCCTAGTCAGGCCTACTCCACACAGGCAGCGTAGGACTGGGCTGACAGAACACTGGGAAAGAACCTGGTGGGTCTGGTCCTTGTGACTCCAGGAACCCAGACCCGCTCCCCGTAAGAGACCCTGAGCGCTGCTCCCTGACCATTGTTCCTTCTATGGTGTGCGCACACAAATTTTAAGGCCAGCGCACACAACAATTTGTGGTGAAAACAATAATCTGTTAATTAATACGAAAAAGTTGTTACAAAACGCGCCAGGACTTGGTTTAAACACCCAGGTCATTGTGGATATAGGGTGCGCATTCTACACTATCCTGTAGAGGTTTTTTGCTGCAAAAAAATATATAAAAAAATTTATGGTTAAGAAATATCATTCAGAAGGTGTTAATAGCAACGGATCAATGCCCTAAAGAATAGAATCTGAACTGAGCTGCACTAATTAATTTGTGGGTGAGCATAAATAATTCTGTGTGAAAACAAAAATGTTTGTATTAATTCTGACCTGAGCACACAGTTTTTAAAAACTGAGGACACAAGTTTAAAATTTGTGCACAAAAGATTTTTTTTTGCAAAAAAAAAAACAAGAAGGAATTAGAGGGAACATTGTCCATGACCTCCGACTGATTGTGCCTGCAAGAATGAAAAAGAAGGTATGTGCAGGGGGTGGGCTGGCGTTGGGGGTTGCAGCTGGGTTAGGGGCTGTTGGTCTGGGGGTGTCTAGCCCTGTGTTCAGCATCAGACTGGGGGTCCAGGCCCACCATAGGGGGTTGTCATCTCAGGGGACCCCATAATCCCTGCCCCTTGACCCTCAGTCAGATGCTGAACACAGGGCATTTGCCAGAATATACAGATCTCCAGCCTGGGCCTGGCTGAATATACTTATTTCAAAAGCTTGTTATAGATACCCAGAGATGCTTTAAACCTGACCCTGTGCACCTACGTCCCAATCCTATTCTAGGCTGTCCCCTCGCTTGTGTTTGGAGATATAAATAAAGGCTCCATCCAGTGAGGGTCGAAACATCAATTTGTTAAATAAAGTATTATCATTTTTTGCGAGACCCTGTTTTGTGCAACAGCTTTTTTTCAATAAATATAATATATATATCCATGTAGAAAGCTGATGCACACTGGGATTTGTTAAGATAAAACGTATTTTATTTTATAAGATCGACGTTTCGGTCCACACAGGGACCTTTATCTTCATCTTGATAAAGGTCCCTGTGTGGACCGAAACGTCGATCTTATAAAATAAAATAAGTTTGATCTTAACAAATTCCAGTGTGCATCAGCTTTCTACATGGATATATAACTTTTTCTGAACCTGGGTCCTTGCTCCAGTAAGTGTGTGCCACAGCCTTTTATATATACATATATATATATATATATATATATATACCGTATAAACTCGAGTATAAGCCATCCCGAGTATAAGCCGAGGTACCTAATTTTACCTCAAAAAACTGGGAAAGCTTATTGACTCGAGTATAGGCCTAGGGTGAGAAATGCAGCAGCTTCTGGTAAGTTTCAATCAAAAAATTTAGGGTTTCTGCTCCCATTGGAGGTGCCGGCGTTTCGTTTTTGGATGCCGGCGACCATTCTTGGAGACTATTCTTGGACGCTGGCGAATATTCTTGGAGACTATTCTTGCACACCTGCGACTATTCTTAGACGCCGGCGACCGTTCTTGCGCTTGACCCGAGTATAAGCCGAGGTAGAGTTTTTCAGCATATTTTGGGGGCTGAAAAACTCGGCTTATACTCGAGTATATACGGTATATATATACACACACACACACATACAGTATATATCCCGATATGGTGGTCACACATGAAACCTTGGAAATGAGGTCATTACTGCTGTGCAAAATTTGTGCTGAAGATTGTGCTGCTTGCAAACCAGCACTTCAGGCTTCCCAGTTTCAAAGAGGTTAATGGGTTTGAGAAAGCAACAGGCTGAAAAATAAGTCTTCACACCTATTGCACTTACTCAGCAGTCTCTCTGTACCACAGGGTTATTTATATCTGCTGCATCTGGGGAAAGCCTTATTAGATCTCCAAGCCTCCTGCACTTTTCTTCTCACCCCCCCCCTCAACACAAAAAAGGAAAACAGGGGATCATTTTCTAAAGGGTCACACAGTGCTGGAGGGCAGATTTTGACCCAAACAACTATTTTTCTGCCATCTTTTATTCGCTTGGGTTTGGTTTGCAGCCACAACTTCTAAGCTATTTGCAGGATCCACTTCTACAACAGAACACAAGGCAGAGGTGCACCAGAGGGTGCCCCATGGACGAACAGACCTGTGTCTGAATATAAAGTCTGTTGATGTGCCGCATGGACTACAAGCAGGAAAATATAGAATAATATAAAGGGAAAAAAAATGTACCCAATTTATACCATTTTTTTAAAAAAAATTGTTTGCACAATCAAAGGGGTGATTCACCTTTGAGTTAACTTTTATGGGTATATTTATTATGCTGTGTAAAATGCAATTCGCCATAAAAAATTTAAAAAAAAACGGTGTAAAAAGTTGTGTAAAATAAATGGTGAATTTATCAAGATGTGTGTAATTTTTCTGCCACATTTTACATTGCTTCTGGCAGAAGTCACTCTAAGAGAAAATGCATAAAAAGTTTACGCCGCTTTTATACATTGGTGGCAATGTGTGGTGTATAATCCTGCTGTTTTTTACACAGCATAATAAATATGCCCCTTACTATGTGATAGAATGGTCAATTCTAAGCAACTTTTCATTTGGTCTTCATTATTTTTTTTTCCTTACGTTTTAAATGATTTGTCTTCTTCTGACTCTTTCCAGCTTTTAAACGGGGTCACTGACCCCATCTAAAAGAACAAATACTCTGTAATCCAACTTGTTACTGCTGCTTTTTATTAATCGTCTTTTTATTCAGGCCCTCTCCTATTCATATTTCAGTCTATTATTCAATGAACAGTTGCTAGGATAAGTTAGACCCTAGCAACTGGACTGCTGAAACTGCAAACTGGGGAGCTGCTGAATAAAAAGCTGAATAACTCAAAAAACACACATAATAAAAATTGAAAAACAATTGCAAATAGGCTCAGAATATTACTCTCTATGTGCTAGTAGATGGTTCTACCCAATCCAAAGCCGCCCTCACTCCACCCACGCCTGCCCAAGCCCGACTTCCAGGTTCCTTTTATAGACCTGCGCCGACCCACCCCGCCGATGACGTCACAAATTTTTGCCGGTTAGTAAATTTGCCCCATGGAGTCACAGGCTTTGACAGCAGCAACAATTGCTTGTACCAGGTGAGAATTGTTAGGCAGAAGGAGGATAATAATGTCCCCTATCTACCAAACAGATTCCACTGTGAGTTAGTGAAGTGGAATGGCAAATAGCCTGACTGAGATTGTGAGGCTCCTTTATTAAATCTCCACTGCATTCTGGGCAAGTGTTATAGCCATAGATCGTAAATTCTGCTGCTCCAGCTTTCAGGGACTTGGCTGCCAGTAGGGATGTAGCGAACTGTTCGCCGGCGAACTAGTTCGCGCGAACTTCGACTGTTCGCGTCCGCCGCAAGTTCGCGAACGTCGCGCGACGTTCGCAAATAGGCGTTCGCGTCAAAATCGTTCGATCGTTCGACCATTCGACCGCTAAAATCGAAGGATTTTCGTTCGAATCGAACGATCGAAGCATTCGATCAAATGAAATCATTCGATCGAATGGCTTCGATCGAATGAAATCATTCGATCGAATGGCTTCGATCGTTCGATTCGAACGAAAATCCTTCGATCGAACGATTTCAATCCTTCGATCGTTCGAATCGAACGATTTTCGGATGTTCGAAGTTCGCGAACAGTTCGCGAACTGTTCGCAAATTTTGCCGGTGTTCGCGAACGGCGTTCGCGAACACATCGGCGGCGGTTCGCTACATCCCTAGCTGCCAGTGCCAATGAATGCTGTGTTATAAAAGGCGTGCTGTTTATATCACAGTAAAGAAGGAATACTCTCTTCAAAAATCTAAGTAAAACGTGTTTTCCATGTTTATAGTTTTATACACATTGTCTTGCACAGTAGTATAGGTATAGGCTCTGTTATCCATAAACCCGTTATCCATAAAGCTCTGAATAACAGGAAGGCCACCTCCCATAGACTCCATTTTAATTAAATAATTCACATTTTTTTAAAAATGATTTCCATTTTCTCTGTAATAATAAAACAGTACCTTCTACTTGATCCCAACTAAGAAATTGTTAATATTTATTTGAGGCAAAACAATCCTGTAAGGTTTATTAAATGTTTAAAAGATTTTTATTAGGCTTAAGGTACGGAGATCCAAATTACAGAAAGACCCCTTATCTGGAAGCCTCCAGGTCCCGATCATTATAGATAACTAGTCCCATACCTGTAGTACATAAGGGTCTGGTCATAGGTATGAGTGATCTATCTTACAGCAGGTTTGTTTGAATAGATTCCCATAGCAGTTATTTACATTTAATGCCATAGTCTGTACCAGCTAATATATGTGCTGCATTGCTGTGACCATGCCCAAATCCCACAAATCTTTGCTTTATCCATGAACAAGTGAGTTCTGCTGATACAGTGTCCTGTTTAAGGGAATCCACACTTCGAACGGCAGCCTGGCTGAAACATAAGGAGCTAGCAAATACTTGCTGATACTAATAACGGTCATAGCACCTAGATATCCATGTAGTCCATATCATATATGGGAATTATGCAACTGTAAATCATGTCCCTGAAGAATGTACAAGCAATGACACAAGAAGGCCCAGAGCATTCTGTGCAAATATTACAAAAGTAATGCAATTTTATGGTGATTTGCACAATGTTAAACAGAGAACATATCTTGTATGTGGATAAAACTTACATTTAACTCATGGCTATGTCATACCCCCAAGGGACATTAAAAAACTGATTCTAAAACGAACTGGGTCTGCAGGAATATTAGTACAGGTTGTGTCTCTATATAAAGGGGATTATTAGTATAAATTCCCTTGTGGGTCTGGAGAGGTATCAGCATGACTCTGTATAATATGGTTTCCCTAGATATCACTACAAACTCCAGAACAATTCTGCACAATGTGGTTTCCCTAGATTTCACTACAAACTCCAGAACAATTCTGCACAATGTGATTTCTCTAGGTGGCACTACAAACTCCAGAATAATTCTGCACAATGTGGTTTACCTAGATATCACTACAAACGCCAGATCAATTCTGCACAATGTGGTTTCTCTAGGTGTCACTACATAATCCAGAACAATTCTGCACAATGTGGTTTCTCTAGGTGTCACTACATACTCCAGAACAATTCTGCACAATGTTGTTTCCATAGATATCCCTCCAAACTCTAGAACAATTCTACACAATATGATTTCCCTATGTATCACTACAGACTCCATAAAAAATCTGCACAATGTGGCTTCCATAGGTATCACTACAAACTCTAGAACAATTCTGTACTATGTCCCTAGGTAGTACTACAGAGTCCAGAACAATTCTGTACAATGTGGTTTCCATAGATATTACTACAAACTCCAGAACAATTCTGTACAATGTGGTTTCCATAGATATTACTACAAACTCGTCCAGAACAATTATGCACAGTGTAGTTTCCCTAAATATCACTAAAGAGTAAAGACTCCACAGCAACTCTGCACAATGTGGTTTCCCTAAATATCACTACAGACTCCACAACAACTCTGCTCAATGTGGGATCCCTAGGTATCACTATAGACTCCAGAACATTCTGCACAATGTGGTTCCTCGTGGCATTATTACAGAGTCCAGAATAATTTTGTACAATGGGTTTTTCCTAGGTACTATTACAAATTCCTGAACAACTATGCATATCACCCATGGAATGAGTGATAAAATAGTTCTTGACAGCAAGATATTATATGGGACTGGTTTAGGTTCACCTATGCCCTTCCCAAGTTTAGTGAAAAAGCTAATTTATGCCCTGAGACATATTAAGCGGGATTTATCAGGTTACATGAGACTGGTTATCTTTTAACAATAAGTACTTTATTAAAATGTGTATGGGCCAACCAAAAACCTATATAATGTTTAAACTTCTTCAAAATGTAGAAATCGGAACGTTTATCCCCCGTCCCTGTGCCAAAGTATGGTAAGAAATACTGTTAAGCTGTAAATGTGTCCATTCAGTTCACTCAAAAAAACTCACCGTAATCATAATTAAATATAGCATTTAAGCATTTTTGTGGGGGAGTGATAATGATCTCTTTCAACTAAGTGACACGATAAAATGTGGCAAGTCATTGAGCCAAATGTCTGCATAGAGTCAGTTTGCAGCTCAGTGCTAAGGAAAGGTGCATGTTAGCTATTGGCATCCTGCAGGAGTGAAGCAAAGGGAATAATTCCACGCAAAGGAGTGCTCTCATTCAAACAAAATTCAGTTCCCTTTGTTAGAAAATAGAACATCCCTAGGGAGTTATAACTGCTAACAAACTGCCAGTATAATATTCATCTCTTTTGGAGAGTTTGGATGGGCAGTTTGGAATCTAAGGTCCTGACTACCTCCCCCCCACCCCAGGCCAGAGCATTTTTTACCTAAACGGAGCACTGGTGGTGCATAACATTTTGAAGTGAATAGGGGCATTATTGTCATTTACAAAAGGGTACATAAATGATATAATAATATGGTATTGTTAGAAAGTACTAGTTTTCATGTATCCACCTCCAGTTTCCTATTCCCTGATTGATGTGCTGCTTACTGTGTTTAAACTTTACCCTATATTTGGGATGATTCTTCATGCAATACTATATTAGGAATAGGATCCATTATCCAGAAAGCTCAGAATCTCCCATAGACGCCATTTTAATCAAATAATTGAAAATGTTAAAACGTATTTCCTTTTAATAATAAATAATAATAACAGTACCTTGTACCTAATACCAACGAAGATATAATTAATCCTCATTGGTAGGAAAACAATCCTACTGGGTTAATATAATGCTTAAATGATTTTAATAGACTTAAAGTATGAAGTTCCAAATTACAGGGGGGAAATCCCCAGGTTGCAATCATTCTGGATAACAGGTCCCATACCTGTACTAAGGCAGCAACTCAAATGATAAAAACTGTTTTCCTTCCCCTTGCACATTCCCTCGTTAGGTCAATAAAAATAAAGTAAAGTACATGTATAACTCCTAATGGTATATTATTTGTGGGACATTCCCTAATCACAAACTGCAAAAGGGTGGGGTTTAATAGGGAATGTGAGGGTTTGGGGCAGATGATGGTGGGTGTTGGGTCAGGACTGGGTTTTGTTGGGCATAGGCTGGGTGCTATGTTAATTTGGGTGCTAAGTTACTGTATTGCAGGTATAGAAGTATGTTCTTATAAAGCTAAAGGGAATTTACATTAATCTTGGAAGTAACATTCTTTATACATAATGAAATTAGCCACTAAAACACCAAAGTTATTTTCAGTGCCAGGCACATAAAAAGTACTGTCACAAAGCTGCAGTAGTCTGGACAACTTAGGTTTATGTCCCAGAAAATTCCTGAAAAGAAAATTATTCTGTTTTTCTGCATTGCCCTACACTCAATTTGCAGGTATAACATAGACGTTGGGTGCAAAAGCCACACAATAGAGCCTGGCCCTGGCCTTTATTTAACATTACAGCAAACCTTAATGCTCCAGCCTTAAATGAATTTACTTCTTAAAGAGGTGGTTCACATTTAAGTTAACTTTTAGTATGTTATAGAATGGTCACTTCTAATCAACTTTTCAGTTGGTCTTTTTTATAGTTTTTGAATTATTTGCCTTCCTCGTCTGACTTTTTTCAGCTTTCAAAAGGGGGGTCACTGACCTCATCTTAAAAACGAATGCACTGTATTTATTGTGTGTATTGTTATTGCTGCTTTCTATTACTCATCTTTCCATGCAATCCCTTCCCTGTTCATATTTGTGTCTCTAATTCAAATCAATGCATTGTTGCTAGGGTGATTTGGACCCTAGCATTCAGATTGCTGAAACTGCAAACTGTAGAGCTGCTGAATAAAAAGCAAAATAACTCAAAAACCACAAATAATAAAAAATGTAAACTAATTGCGAATTATCTTAGAATATCACTCTCTACATCATACTAAAAATGAATTTAAAGGTGAACAGCCCCTTTAAGTGCAAATTGTATAGGAATGACAAAGATGTAAGTACGAAAATTTGCCAGTGCCTCTTCTAATGCATCTTGTAGCACTAACAATCTGCTAGAAGGAATAAAATGTTAGTGCTGAGTCTAAACTCAGGCGTGGGCTAATAGAGCCCTAAGACTATGCGCTGGTGGGGGCACAGGGGAGATAAAAAAACCCCAACCGGAGTGCAGACTCAATAAGACTATTGATTGGTCTAGTCCTAACAGTTGCCAGTTGCCCAGGGCTGGATTTCCTGCTCTGGGCGCCCCTAGGCCGATTAGTCCTAGCGCCCACCTGCACCTGAGTGAAAAAGACGCCCTTAATATTTTGCCATCCAGGCCTTTGTGGCTTTGCCACAAATCCGGGCCTGCAGTTGCCCTTGTTTACTACACTGGTGCAAATCTGCGATTTTAATAGTATGTGAGCAAAATTGCTCATATATCTACACACTTCGTTTAAATGTAATTAATAACGTGTATGTATGTGGCTTTATTTCTTTTATAACATTTTACCTATGCACACTTTAGGATTGATATATGTTTTTGGTTACCTTAAAAGGGGCTTAATTTTTAGCCAGTGACCTTTAGAATAGAACTACTGACATGAATATCTTTAAAGCATCTGACTTCAGGAAAAGCCATACACAACTTGTACTATTTCTAAACCCATAACTGTTAAGTATACTGATTCCATAGCTGAATAAAGTCTTCATCCAGACAATTATCAAGTAAGGGAGCCTGTTGTACTGAAACCACTTTAAGCAATATGGTGGATGTATTTTATTGTCATATCAGTATCTAAGCACCACCTTGTGGCTATTTTGCATAAAGCAGCAATTTCAAGTACAGAGGAAATATAATTGGTTTACATTTGAATTTCACAGAGGTAAAAACAGTTATGTCTGCTTTCTTGATATTATGATGGGGTTGTTGGGTCATATAGATAATCATGTAAATGCACACACATTGTTGAAGTTTAGAAAATGGAGCAAAATTTGTTTCCTTTTCCATACAGCACTGCATACTACAGGGGCAGCACATGGGAGGGAGTCCCCAAGGCATTCCTCATGCCCCTATCATTGAGTGAAGTGCAAAAGACAGGAGCAAAGGTCCATGAATTTTGCAGTCCTAAGTGATTTTCTAATCAACAGAAAAAACAGTTGTTACCAATTTACACGATGCCTGATCCACTTCTTCTGTCTCCTCAAGAAGCTGACGCAGTCGCAAATTTGTGGGAATTGTGGACAAAACAGGCTCAAAACCGCAGAAACTTTACTGCAAGGTTTGTTCAACACGACATGTTTCGAGCAGTGTGGCTCTTTTTCAAGTGTTCAAAAGTGCACATCATACAAAAGAACTTAAATACATCAAACTCCACCCACCTGCTGTGATAGGTTGATAAGTTAATTAAAACTAGGAAAATTAAATGTCACTGCAATGGGGATTTTTTTCGCCTGACCTTCATGTGTTTCAATATAACGTACGACACACAATAGTCCAAAGTGTCCATTATGGTGATCAGTCCATACATATTGTCCCGTAAACTCCAATAGGTACACTTCACCCCTTGTACTGCAATAAATGCCTACAAAGTAGAGTCCAACATTGCTTCAAATTTACACATTTCATTTAAACATACAACCTTTGTGTATTAATTGATTATGCACATAAGTGCACAAATGAATATTTACTTTACCTGCCTCAATAGCGATACTGCCCATTTTATCTTACCACTTTGTAGTGCTGAAGCTGTGGAATCTCGTTTCTAATTCTAATCTGTTACTATTGGGCAGCCGCTTCCATTCCATTAATAACATTTTTATCTGTCTATCTATCTATCTATCTATCTAATTCCTGGGCTTTTTGTTGGGGGTGTCATGTCGCCCGCTGCCCACCACTAAACTGGGCTTGTGGAATTAAGCAATGTACTTAAAGGAGAAGGAAAGCTCCAAGACAGTTTATTGCCAATAGAATAGCCACAATAGTGCAAGCTAGAACGCTATATTTATTCTGCAGAATGCTTTACCATACCTGAGTAAACAGCTCTAGACACTGTCTCTGTTTGTTTAGGATAGAAGCTGCCATATATGCTTGGTGTGACATCACTTCCTGCCTGAGTCTCTCCCTGCTTACTAACAGCTCTGAGCTCAGATTACAGCAGGGATGGGAGGAGGGAGGTGGAGAGGAGCAAACTGAACATGCTCAAGGCCGTGCCCTGGAGGTTTAAGCTGAAAACAGGAAGTCTGATACAGAAGCCCATGTGTACACAATAAAAGCAAAGAAATGTGGTGTTTCTTTTGACAGAGGACTCAGAGCAGCATTACTTTGAGGGTTTACTGGTGTATTCATATAGACCTTTCTGATAAAGCTTACTTAATTTTAGCCTTTCCTTCTCCTTTAACATGTGGCAATAATATAGTGTATAGCTGAAGCTAGTTGAGGGCATGCCTCTTCAAAGAAATGTGTTTTAGGAGAATGGCAGAGAGATTGGAAGAAATTTAAAGGAAAATGGAAGCTGGATGCAAAGAAGGGGTGCTAGTAAAAGTCTGATGTGTTTATGTAAAGCAGGAATTGAGGAATAGGTCATTAGAAGAGCATAACACTCAGTTTTGTGAGAAAACCTCTGATATATAGGGTAGGGCCGAGCTATAAACTGCTTTGAAGATCAAAGTCAGTAGTATACATTTTACCTGAAAGGTCGAGGAAGATATCGTAAAGACTGGCAGAGTGGTATGGTAGAGGAAGAGTGGTTGGGAAAGGTTTATTCAAGGCCACAAGCCCTCTCCAAAATACTTATCAAAATATAACACAAATGAAACCAAAGCTCTCCAAGCTCACTTTATAACTAGGAACACCAAGTGATGATGACCTCCCTTAGACCCTAGTTAAAGGCAGCAGGGAAGGCAAAATACATGTGGATTAACAGCTGAGGTTTTTAAAAACCTTTGTAACAGGTCTGGATGTTGAATGGGTTTCATTTTTAATTTGAAAAGGACTTTATTATAAAGCTGTTTATGTCTGTGTGACAGGTCCCCTTTAAATTTAAAGGAGAACTAAACTCCTAGTTAATCAGAAATCCCCACCCCTTCCTGTCCATTGGCCCTCCTCACTGTTTTCTCCCTCCTTAGTGTTTCAGTGGAAAAAGTGTCCCTGTCACGTACCTTGGCATATTCATGCAGAGTAGTGCAGCAGAGCTTTCCGGCACCATCTTCTGCATCTTCGAATACTCTTCTTTTCCTTCGGATATCTTCTGAGCTTTCTGCGCAGGCCAATGATATTGCTATTTTATCTCTTATTACTTTTAATTTGTTGGGCCCCTCTCCTATTCATTTTTCATCCTGATTTCCAAAGTGGTCCCTGGTTTCTAGGGGAATTAAGCTAAAGAACAAAAAAAAATTAACTTTTTGCTGAAGAGATTTGGCAAGTTACCCTTTGCTGATAACATGATCATCTTAACCTCCAACAAAAGTGGAAAGTAGAAAATACAATGCTGCAGTAAATTCTTGTTTCTTGTTGCTGAGAGATGAATTTATTAGGTCAACACTACAGGCAAAGTTTCGGGACTTTACTTGCCCTTTCTCAAGCCTGCCTGGTGATACAAGGTTCAAACTACGTATCCCCACCAGACTGGGAGAGTACCAACCATGACAACAGTCCAGTCTCTCAGATTAGCTATACCAGAAAAAGTAGAGGTCTTTTTAAATATACATATAATTCTTTCTAACTTTTAAAAATGTGAATATTATATGTAAATAATTTTTTTTTCCATCAATATTTTTTATTGCTTTTCAAACAAATGCAAAAAAGAGTTTGACAAGTTATCAAAGTCAATACAGACAATTGGAAATGAACATAAACAAGTTACCAGTTCACATTAATACAATTTATAATGTCAACAGTGAATGTGCAAAATAAAATCATTGCAAATTATCATGGGCCAATGTGAACCTGAAATATTGCTTTTGTCCTTTTACAACTATTAATCATTAAAATCAAATGAGCTACCTATATAGTCGGGACACAACTGCATCCCAGAATGCAAATGAAGGACTGATGCATTACAGAATAGATCACAGAAGTTTAACATACCTCAAAAGTAAAATAATATGGCAGAAGAGGAGAGTCAGATAGAAAGAAGCTGACAAGCAATGGGATCACAGCACCTATACTCCAACCAGGGTTGCCAAATCCTTAGATATTTGTCATGGGTATTGTTGAGAAAACTAGCTAATTTTCCATTCACCATAATCATATGTAAATTATTTTAATGCATTTTAATTTCCTGGTGTTGCTGAGCTGGCCCTTTTAAGAGTTCTTAGAAAGAACTCCTACCAAATGAAATGCCTCAGATTCAGATCATCTCCTTTATTCTATTGGGCCTGTTAAACTTTTGGCATCAGAATGGCAGCAGAATAGCCATTAAGAGCTGTACAAAATTAAATCTTGTCTGTCAAACCTATTATTAATAAATGCCAAAACTGGACCAGATACTGTTTCAAACAGGCAGAGGTAGAGCCTTGAGGGAAAGAATTTCAGTCATAAGGAGCAGCAAGAAAGAAAGGTTTAAAATAGGAGAACTCAGTGGATGCTGGAAGTTTGAAAAGATGGTGGCTTTGACAGGAATGAAGGAGATAACAAGAACAAATCAGGACACATAGGAGAGAAAGGCACTGGAGGTTTGCAGAAAGTTATACTTTGTTAATGGCATGCTCATTTCAGCCACCAACAAAAGTGAACATGTTCAGTACTGATGAGGAACATGATCAAAACTTGAGGACTGAGTATAAATTAAAAAAATAAAGAATTAGACTCGAATCAATATTTTCTCCATACATATTTATTAAAAAACAGAGGTAAGTTTCATTAATATATAAGATAACCATAGCAAAAGCGTTACAAATTAAATTGGCAGGGGAATTCTCTGCCACCACAGCTGAATTTTCTGCCATCACAGCTTTTCTCTTTCTTTTATTCTGGCTGTACGCTGGCTGCTTGGAGGAAGATGTTTAACTGGACTAGATTTCATATTATCCTCTTTCAGAATCTCATGCCATTTAACAACAGGTTCATGTTGTTCTGAACCATGCCCAGTGAGATGGTTTGTGCTAGGCCATCAGTGTACTTCACTTTGGTTTGGACATGACTGCTCTGTAGTCCATCTGCTGAAATAACCTGTCCTGTTTCCTAAAAAGTCTTTGCTTTTCTTGGTTTATGGTTTATGCCTATGCAAACATGGTCATATCCAGTAATTCCATCTAGTCTTTAACATTATGTGCCAGGTACATAGGCAACAAAAAAGTTCTGCCAATTGAACTAATGAAGTTTTAGTCCTCCCCCTGCTCAAAATATATATAAGTACCATAGCAAAAACTTATTTGTCTGCTACTTTTTTAAGCTTGAAGTTGTCCTCGTGAAGAACAGCAATAATTGCACCCTGGGGATGGGGAATGCTCCAGTCTTCACCCACCCATTGACTTGAACTTCCTCATTGTTCTCCTTTTAAAGTGGTAATTGAAGTTACGAAATGAAGGGTGTCTTTATTACATTCTTTTCTTTTTCCACCCCCGCCTCTTGTCTTACATTCATTGCACTTTCTTTCAATGTTTAACTCACCCTATCAGTATCCTGGTTCCACAAATCCATTCAGGATGAAGTTTGATTCATAAATGCTTCTTGTTCCTATTGATTTTTTCTAACTCTACATAGCTGTCCAAATGGAATATTGTAAATCCATTGTGGATGATGATTACTTCCTGCTAGATAATTGCATACATCCGTATTTATTAAGAATATCTTAAGTGGACCTGCAAATTTTGATGTATATTTAAAGGTCTAGAAAATACATGTATTAATTATTAATTATCTTTGTAGAAGTTAATGAAACTTTTAAATGACATTTAAATTAATGTTTTTATATAATTTATGGATACAGTGGAAGATCATTTTTCGTTCCAGATGGTTAGAATATCTTCTATGTATCTACACCATTGGCAGTCATCTACGCCTGCATTTAATTTGAGAATTATATAACACAACTCCCAATAATCCATGAACAGGTTGGCATAGTTTGGTGCGAATCATGTTCCCATGGCAGTACCACACAGTTGCAAATAATAACTATCTTCAAACAAAAATAGCTCCCTGACTATGTCTTATCAATGTGCATAATAATGTTATTTTATTTCTAATGACACTAACAACATAATTGACTCTCTCTACCTGGATTCAAAAGATCACTGCCAAACACATTACATACTTTTTTGCTGTAAACTCCAAAACAGCACTATTTTCATTCTTCTAGAGTCTGATTATAGTCTAAATTCAGAAAGCAAATATTGCTTAGCAAACCCAGATTGCATCTTGCATCTGTAAATAAGTTTAGGATACCTTTAGAAAATTAAAATGAGTCAAGGAATGTACAGTATATACCCCAATAACTGTTTTATAGCCATATATGTACATGAGTATATACTGTCTTTAATAAATCCTGTCAATTTCAGAGCTGGCCAAAGAGTTGTTGTACCTGAGGCAAGAGTGGCAACATGCTCCCCCCATACCTTACCTTACATCGCAGGTTACATAGCAACATTATCCTCCCCCCATAAAGAGTTAGTGGGAGACAAATACCACCTGACACAGAAAGGTTGAGGAGAAACAACTAACTTATCTAATGATGAGTCACTAAAAAAGTGTGATAGAGATGTCAATTCCCATAGGTTTCCAGAGAGGTTACCCAATTTTGGAGGTCCCTGCACTCCCGTCATGGATATTCTCCCAGTTTTTACTATTTCCCGTCTGAGTCCAATGTGCGCATGCACAGTGAGCAATTTATTACGTGAAAAAGGCCGGTTTATGATGGGCGCGTGCAAATTGGCATTTAGTGATGTCACAATAGGCTACGTATCCACTACAGTTAGGTCTACTTTTTCCAAAGATCTCCCAGCTTCCTCCTTCTCAAGGTTGACATCTTTGTTGGATTGTGTAAAAATGTATATATTTATTTATATACACCGTCAAGTCAGTTGATCTTAAAGTGGACCTGTCACCCAGACACAAAAAGCTGTATAATAAAAGTCCTTTTTAAATTAAATATGAAATCCAATATCAATTTTTTATTAAAGCATTCATAGCCTTAGGCATAGAGGCGGGCGGAAAATTATTTTTACTTTCCATTCAGCACTTCCTAGATGTCACTGCTCTCCCCACATTCCCTTGTTCTCTTCACCATTTAATTGTGTAGCCAGGGCATGGGGATGGACATCAGGTCCCCCATTCTGGTGCACAAATAGGATTCTGAGCTGATCCAAGGCTTAATAACAGTGCCCACAAAATGGCTCCTGCCTGCTTGCTGTAATTATGAATTCCCAGACTGAAGGAAACAAGATTCAAATAATTTACATAGTGTAATTAAAGTTCATTCTGCTTGACTAATGTGATAAAATAGGATTTTGAATATTTTTTTTTGGGATAACAGGTCCCCTTTAACATTTATAAACGTTCCCTTATATGGCCGACCAATTCGTGATAGTGTTTCTAATGAAATTCATCATAAACTAATCATAAAACTCAGGGCTGCGACAATATCTATATATCTTAGTGTCTGTGCAATAAAACTGACTCGTAAAGAGAGTGCGCCATTTTTATGATAGTATATAGCTTTAATAAAATACCAATATAAATATAAAAACATAATTAACCACTCTATAGATGGCAAAAGGAATTTCAAACTTACTATTATAAATACCTGTGTCTCACTCCAGCCATACCGGATATACTTCCAGCCTCATTGATTAGCCCATGAATGCATGACTGAATAAATAACTACACCCTTCTAGTTCATAAATAAGTGAATCAATGAATAACTAACGGGTATTGGTATTTTATTAAAGCTATATATTCTCATAAAAAGGGAGCTCTCTCATTATGAGTCAATCTCTGGTGTTGTGCATATTGACTGCATTGGCCACCTTGCATTGAGTGAACTCCATTGCTCTTTCTTTTCTTCTCAAAAATCTGAAAACGTTGTGTTAAAGTTGTCTTATTTTAACTATTATTATATAGAGTTTGTGTTGCCATGTTTTTCACACATTGTACCCTACCCTACACTTGTTCATAAAATGAAGCACAAAGGCCTGCATGTCTCGGTCCCTATATTCATAAGGAACAGGCTGGGCATAGCATGTACACCCTACCTCCTTCCAACGCCTATGTGACCCATAAATCATTTGGATACACAAGTTAGGGAGGCATTTACCACCTGTCCAATTACACATCTTAGGTACAGTTCTGCATTGCACCTGCATCACTATGCCTTGCAACTTGTGCTGGATTCCACGAAAGGTTCAAGGGACAGGCTGGACTGAAATTCCCTTCCACAAATGCTCTGTAACTAGGAACTAAGAGAAGTGGTTCATTTGTGAGAATAAGCTTTTAATTTATAAGATCAGATGACCCTGTTCTGACTATGCAAACCTGACACAATATTGTTAAGCTGGGTTGCTTAAGGGTCTCCTTTCGACCTTTGCCCATTGGCGGGGATTAGTGGCACCCAAGACAAGACATAAATACTTGGTCAGGTGATCTGACAAGCCCCTCAACCCACTCCACATACCTCTCCTGCCACTATCTTGATCTTCTTTCCTCCTCCAATTGAATTGCTGTAACGAACTTACCTGGTGGACGACAGGGACACCTGTCGCTCCCTCGGCGGGGACGCCCGCCTCAACGAGCGGCTTCCGGTAGGCCGCAGGCACGGGCGTCTTAGGGCGCGCGCGGCGCGCTCCGGGTTTTTTTAAAGGCGCAGGCGCGCTGACGTAGTGACGTCAGCGTGCAAGGGCGCGCAATTCAAAAACTATTCAAAGCCCATTAGGGCTGTGGGACTTTGCCCGTGATAGGATTTGTTCCTGGTGCTTCTGAGCCTTGTGCTATATTCTGTAACCTGTTTGATTCCTGTTTTTGACCCCTGCCTGGCTATTTGACTACTCTGATTTCTGGATTCTGACCCTTGCCTGATTACTGACTACCGCTTCTGATTAACCCTCTGATTGACTTCCTGGTTTGACCCTTGCCTGCCTGATAACGTTTACTCTCTGCCTGCCTCGACCCGGCCTGTTCTGACTACTCCTTTGCCTAATGCCTTGTACTGCGATCTTCTGTCCAAAGACTTTGTTTTACTACAGTCGTGCCCCTTTGCTTGCCAGAACTCCTCGCTTTGCTCTTCTCGAAAAGTCCAGGTGGCATCTGAGTACGCTGAGGGCTCCTCCCGAAGCCAAAGGCGGTCACACTACTGGTGAAGCTGAGCCGAGACCAGGGAGCTTGGCATTAGTTCTGGTTTAGGGTGCCGACCGTGACAATTGCATTCTGAACTCTCTGCGTTAAAATCTGGTCATAGACAAGATATAAACTTACTCAACTTTTCGTACCATGTGTGGGATCAAATAATCGTCCCAAGAGTTTTCGTACCATGGTCGATCGTTTAGTTGATAGGACAGGTTAGACCGTTTTTGTTAGTTAATTATAATATCTTGCAAAAAACAAAATCAGGATAGACTTACTGTTGGTTGAAAAAGGAGCCCAGATGATATAAAAAGTAGAAAATCTTTATTAGGACATATTCAAACCTGACGTGTTTTGTGCCAAGAATGGGCACTTACTCATAATACCTTTGCATGCATTGCCTGACGATATCTATGGGTGACCATCACTGGGACGTAACCTTTGTACAATTGTTGTCTGTCAATTAATGGCCAGAACATCGTCTGATTTGATATTTTTCTGACTTTAATCCTACAATTTAAATCTGAATGGTTAGGTTTTATATCGTGGCATTGAAACAAATGATCAATATCTGAATGCTCATCGTACAAGAATTAAAATCAGAACGTCTATGGCCAGTTTTAGGGTACAAACCATGGGTCAGGTTGCACAGTGCATACAAAAATTAGGTTTTGCAGCCATATTTTGCACTTTGCACCCTGCCCCACCAGTAGTAAATAAGTCCTTTGCTTTTTTCCAGGGAACAGCAAATGACACTTAAGCTGGCCATAGACGCAACGATCGGATCATACGAATAGTGGATTCGTATGATTTTCGGACCGTGTGTGGAGAGTCCCGACATTTTTCGTCCGGCGGAGATCGGTCGTTTGGTCGATCGGACGGGTTACAAAATTTCTGTCGCCTGCCGATAATATCTCTGCATATATTGACGAACGTACGATGTTCAGTGGGAGACTGTCACTAGCTTTGTCAGACATAAGTATCGTACAATTGCTGTCAGGGGCAGAACATTGGCTGATCTGTTCTTTAACTACTTTGTTTGATCGGAATGGTAAGACTTTGATCTGAATGGTTAGTGGAGGGTCGGGAGATGGGAGAGTCCAATCGTACGTTGATTTGTACGATCGGATCTTTGCGTCTATGGCCAGCTTTAGGAAAACCTGCCTATGGTTTCCTACCTGTAGCGATATACTTTATTCCATCTGTCTGCAGCACCAGAGAACACAGAAGGCTCTTATATTTCTAGTAGCCCTTGCCTAAAGAAGTAGGATACAAGTGATATAAGACCTTCAGAGAGAGCAGCAATATGTATGTATGTATGTATATTTTCATTTGTATAGCGCTCCTTGAGGGCAAAGCACTGTACAGCAAAACAATATATTACTAGTAACTAACAAGGGGTCACTGCAATAATAAGTAACAATAAATGCATTATTAGAAATACAATTCACATAAATATAAAATAAAATTATAATACAGATTAAGTGCACAGTGTCAAGGAGACAAAAAGGATGGAGGACCCTACCCCGTTGGGCTTACAGTCTAAATAGGAGGGTAATTTACAGACACAATTCAGATGTAAATTGCAAGACAATTAGTATCTATGGCTCCTTAATTGGCTTATTTCATTCCTAGTCAAAGTCCAATATTTGCACCTGCTTTTGTGTGATAACCATTTGAATCCCCACTCCACTGAGCTGACGGCACACAAGCGCATGAATCAGCCGTACAAAAGAAGATCATTAAACACTTTGCATAATTGCAAAGCTATTGAAAAGCTGCACTCAGGGAAATGGAAATCCAGCTGAAATGTAATGGAGAACGTATTCTCGGCACTGGCAGCTAGGGAACAAGAAAACAGACTGCTTTTAAAGCACTTTTAGGATGAACATATCTATGCAGGATAACAGGTTGAGGATAAAAAAAATTACAATTTAACATGAAAATCATTTATTATATTTGGTTGTCCCCTTGGAAGTTGTGAATGTTAGCCAGTATTCACATTTTTTATTTTTAAACATATAGCAAACCAGTTTGGCAAACAACTAGGTGTTCTTTAATGTCTGCAGCCCTATAAAAAAGCTGGGTGTGTATAGGTGTCAAGGCAACGGCATGACTAAGGTGCATGGCCTGCTTTCAGAAACCTCCAATGCACGCTACAATAGGGAATACAGTATGAGAGCTACTGGTGTGGGTTTAGCAAGCCTTTAGCCTGTGTTTGTATAGAACTTACACAGCAGGTATCCCAAAAGCAAATCAAATTCATGTTGCATTCTACAGAATAAATATGGTGTTCTAGCTTGCACTATTGTGGCTAATAATTATTAATTATTAATAATAATTATTGGCAATAAACTGATTTGGTATCTTTCCTTCTCCTTTAAGAACAACTTGTTATGTAATACAGCCACTAATGTCTTTGGACAGGGGCCTTTGCCCCCGGCCTACCTGTGACTTAAAGCACTACTAACACCCTGAACAGTTCCATTTACAAAAAAGTACTATCAAAGGATTATCATTATCCACCCAGCAGTGGTGCGACTATATGTGAAATAGACCCCATGAATGCATGGGGTGGGGGACACTGTAAGGACAGGGGGAAAGATTAATCCTGGGTTGCATCCTTGGGACAGTGACTTTCAATGCACTAGTATATGACCCATGCTGCATGTACATTGTGAATTATGGGCACAGAAATGGGCCCAGAGAAACATTTTGGGACAGCAAAAATGCCAATGATCCACCTTTAAAAACCTCCCCACTCCTATTTCTTACCAGTCCAATTGATTTTGGGACTTCTTTGAAGAAAGAGATATGGGTATAAAAATCCCAGTTTGTCTGCCTATTCAGCTTCCACTAGCCTTGAGCAATAAATAAATGTAAAATAAAAAAAAACGTTCTAGTTAATTCGGAAAGGTATGGAAAAAGTATACCATATTAATGAATAAAGTTATTTTTATTTCTATACACAGGTATAAAGAATCAGGAAACACCCAGGTTATCAGACAGTTAGACAATCAGTCAAATTGTTGCATTTGTTGTTCTACCTGCAGCTGGCTTTACAAAGCTAATCACTGATTGGTTGCTATGGGTAACTGCCCATGAGCAAATTTGCCCAGTGTTGATAAATTAGCCCCCTTTAGACATGACCAGGCTACCATAGTGTTTGTCCTTCCAGAGCTTAGGGCAATACAGGTCTGGGACCTGTTACCCAGAATGCTTAGGACTTGGGGACTATCTGTAATTTGGATCTCCATACATTTATTCTACTAAAAAACATAATTTAAACATTAATTAAACTTAATAGGATAGTGCTGTCTCCAATCAGTCAAGTACAGGAAACCCCTTATCCAGAAAGTTCTGAATAATGGAAAGGCCGTCTCCCATAGACTTCATTATAAAAAATGAATCCAAATTTTTAGAAATTATTTCCTTTATCTCTGTAATAATAAAACAGTACCTTGTACTTGTTCCCAACATATATAATTTGTCCTTATTGGGGGCAAAACCAGCCTATTGGATTTATTTAATGTTACACTAATGTTTACATTATTTTCTAGTAGACTTAGGTAATCCAAATTATGGAAATATTATCTGAAAACCTCCAGGTCCCGAGCATTCTGGATAACAGGCCCCGCACCTGTACAAGGTACTGTTTCATTATTTCGGGAAAAAAGGAAATCATTTAAAAAAGAATTAAATTATTTGATAAAAACAGAGTCCATGGGAGATGGTAATTTTGTAATTCAGAGCTTTCTGGATAATGGGATCCTGGACATCGGATCCCATACATGT
Organism: Xenopus petersii; assembly: GCA_038501925.1. Taxonomy (NCBI): domain Eukaryota; kingdom Metazoa; phylum Chordata; class Amphibia; order Anura; family Pipidae; genus Xenopus; species Xenopus petersii. Next base: position 28,066,753 of record CM076688.1, read on the forward strand.
ACTGTGTGTTATTAAGAGCAGTCCTGGGCTTGGAGAATGTCCAGACATCCGTCATCAGAGGAAACCAATATGGCAGTTTACAGCCATAAGTTTAAATACAAACACATGCAGAAATAGATTATACCTGGGTGCTGTTCAGCAAGCTGCTAGCCTATACCCATTGCCTGTGATATATAACTACACAGTGGCCTTTGGGGGCAAATGGGCCTTTTTGGGTGACACCATGAAACAATTATAGGAGAACAAAACCTATAATCACTAAGGGAACCAAGTTGTATAATTATCTACCATTTAAAACAAAAAAGATATGTGTATATGTTAAGCATTTTTCCTGTTTCCTGCTAGCAGCCCTCTTAAACCACTTTGATATTTTTATTTGTGACAATGGTCACATCTTCTGTGGTTTGCACACAAAACAAAAGTGCTGGTCTCTTACAGAACCAGAGCAATTCTATGTGTGTATAAGTGGGTAAAATACATGTGTTCTTTATCAGTAAATCCTTCACTAGGGATCGGCTCTGAGCGCAAGGGCTGCATTAAGTATTGACCTAATGTTTGGTGCAAATAGTTTATTCTAATGGCAATAAAATTATTTTCTTAGGATGCTGAATGCATAGCCAGTGCCAACGGCTCCCTAATTGTGGGGCTGTTCCTTCTGGGATATCCTTGAGTAGTGGCAGAGGGCTCAGACCTAAGGGCAGTGGTCCAAGGTTAGATCTTTGCTACCATGGATGACAAATCTCCTGACAAAGACTTTCCATTGAATAACATTATGATTGCCGCAAGTAAAAGTTAGTGCTTGCGGTGATCATAAATTGCGAGAGATTGCCTTCCTTCCTATTTTCCTGTGATTATTCCAGATTGTTAATGTACTATTTTTTACTGGGCGACAAATCTCCCCGTGTGCCACGGCCCTAATGATTGTTTCCTCCCCAAATACATCTGAAAGCCCAGCTTTAAGGTCATTCAGAGTCAGAATAGGGGCAGACTCTTGTCCTATATAAGAAATGTGCTTGAATGGCTGACACCCTTATTGTTTTTTCCTATACCTGCAACCTTGTTATAAGATAAGGATGGGCCCTGATCAAAGGTGTGACTGAAATCAGAAAAATCTCACAATCACTGATCTAAGGATACATCAAAAGGACTGTTGCCAATGGTGTGTCTTGAAAAAATCTATGGGGGATCTGGTGTGCACCCTCAGGCACCCATCCCTGACCACTTGCTGACAGCTGCCTACAACAATGGAGCAAGTGTAAAGTGGAGAGAGGTAACTACCATACAGCAGACCCAAAGATCAGGGCCACCATGTCCCTTTTATTCTAATTATACTCATAATTACAGCCAGGACCTAGGGTTGCCACCTTTTCCGGAAAAAAATACTGCCCTTCCTATACCTGTATAACTATAGAGTTTAGTATCACAATAGCCTTTGATATTATGTCTGTCCAAGAAATCATCCAAGTCATTCTTAAAGGCATTAACTGAATCAGCATCACAACATCACCCGGCAGTGCATTCCACAACCTCACTGTCCTCACTGTGAAGAACCCCCTACGTTGCTTCAAATGAAAGTTCTTTTCTTCTAGTCTAAAGGGGAGGCCTCTGGTACGGTGATCCTCTTTATGGGTAAAAAGGTCCCCTGCTATTTGTCTATAATGTCCTCTAATGTACTTGTAAAGTGTAATCATGTCCCCTCGCAAGCGCCTTTTTTTCCAGAGAAAACAACCCCAACCTTGACAGTCTACCCTCATAATTTAAGCTTTCCATCCCTCTAACATTGTGTGTAGTTCCCTTGGCATTTTAGTTCCACAAAGCAGAAGGGTCACTAGTTGGACTTCCCATTAGCTTCATGTGCTCAGTATCTTTGGACCAAAAACATACTCAATAATTGGAAACATATATAAGACAATCAAACGCCAAAGGAAAACAGGATAAGTCCTCGGAACCAAAGGGCAAAATCTATTTATCAAAAATCATTCTGTAACTCAATATTTTGTAGAAAAACAACAAAGCCTTTATTCAGAGTTACCCATAAAAAATTCATATGTACAGACCCCACAGTAGGCGTACGTGTTTCACATCTACTGGTACTTAGACCACCATTACATACCGGTAGGTACAAAAAGCATAAGGTGGGCCACTGTGAGTATTTATAATATGTAACTCTCAGTATCGTTGGTACAGACTATTAATAGTTGGCTAGGCCAGTTTGTGCAGCAAACCAATGGCATGTTTTTTTTTTTTTTTAATATTGCCTAAAGGCCCCAGCCTAATATTTTATTTTAGCATTTCTGCCCTATACTAAAACCAGCCGTGGTTGCTAGAGAAATATATAAAGGTGGCCATACACGGATAGATCCGCTCGTTTGGCGATGTCGCCAAACGAGCGGATCTCCCTCCGATATGCCCACCTTGAAGGTGGGCAATATCGGGCAGATCCGATCGTGGGCCCTAGGGCCCAAAGATCGGATCCTAGCTCTCACAAATGGGCGGTCAGATCGCGGGACCGCATCAACGAACAGATGCGGCCGCGATCCGACGGGATTTTCAACCCCATCCGATCGAGATCTGGCCGACTTTCGGCCAGATCTCGATCGGGGAAGCCCGTCGGGGGCCCCCATACACGGGCCAATAAGCTGCCGACACGGTCTGTCGGCAGCTTTTATCGGCCCGTGTATGGCCACCTTAAGGTTTCACTAGCAGTTAAATTAGGGTTGCCACCTTTGTCGGTGGCTAAACCCGAACAAAGGGGGCAGGGCAGATAGCATTGGGGGTGGAGCAGTGATGTTTGGGTGGGCATAATGACATCACAGATGATGTGGTGGAGTTATGATGCAGAGTCAGGGTTATTGCATCACTTATATGCAACTGGCTGGATTTCTGTTCAGTTTTCGCAAATGGGGCTGAAAGTTTTGAATGGACAGCCCTTTGACAAACTGAGATGTCCAGTTGAAACCCACAATGCTGGAACCCCTACCTCTATCTATTCTGCGCCATGAGTAAGACCAATCAGGTATGGGATCTGTTATACAGAAAGCTCTGACATTTGTTTATTTCTGTAATAACAAGAAATGAACTGCACTTGATAGTAACTAAGCCATGTCAAGGTGAGTAGGTTGGTATTTAATTGGTTTTCATATATTGGCCAGATTATTGTTTGGGTTTCACAAGGCTGAAAACAGAACAGAATGTTGAGACCTGAACAGGCCTTAGGAAAACCGAACTATTCGGGTCAAAACCGAAGTTAAATGCATAAACATTTAAAAATTCGCTTCACGTTCTTATTCTCCTTACACGGTGAGTGACACATTATTTATTTCACAGTAAAGTATTCTAATCCCAGGAAATAGACATTCATTTCCACATTGCGGAACCTTCCTCCTTGCAGTCGCACAAGGCAGGCTGGGATTTGTAGTACTAAAACGACCGAATCGCCAAACAGTTTGCTAGTCCCTCCCTAAGGAATCTGAATTGCCCTGCCATTGACATCATAGATCTCACCTTGACTCTTCGGTCCCTCCCACTCACGCTTTTCGATCGCCATAGGTCAGGAAAAAAAATAAACTATCTTCTATTTTTATTGGCTAATGTGCCTGCCAATCGGAAGCAGGGATTTGTTTCTATTTTCATTGGCTAATGTGCCTGCCAATCGGAAGCAGGGATTTGTGGTTGTTTTTTTTTTTTCGCCTCCTTATTCCTCCCGCCCTTAGCCTGTAAGATGTCATAGAATATGGCGGCGGCTGTGTGGTAAAGCTTCCTAGGAAACTGCGGCGGCGTCTGTGCGGCACAGGCCTGCGAGTTATGAGCTCTGCGGGGATTATGTCGACAGAAGAGCCCGGGAAAAGAAATCTGTGGGGGACGGTGGGTGACAGCGGCGGGTGGAAGTGAGAAGCTACGGACGGTGCGCGTATCCCAGACCCCCCTCCCCTTTTACACTACTGCGTCCCCCTTGGCAGCCGGGGGAGGACCGGGTTACCGCCGCACTGCGCGACTCTGGACGTCTATTGAGCTGCCTCCAGCTGCAGGAACATGAAGGGGCTCACATTAACCCTAAAGGGCTTTGGACTTTTGCTCATCCTGACGCTGGGTCGGCTCCAAGCAGCTCCACTTCCTGAAACAGGTGCAGGTAACAGATATGATCTCCCCACCTTCCCTCTGGCAGCAGCTTCTCCATTCTCCTCATTGATAATCCTCAATATACCCCTTATTAACACTCCTCATAAATGACTGGGGGTGCTGGGTCTTATTGTGTGTGGGGGAGGGGCAGAGACTGTTCCATTGGCCCCAGTATTAGAGGGTCCCTCAGCTGCACAGCCTCTAACTCTGGCTCTGTCTGCAGGGGAGACCCCCCCCCCCAAATATTAGTACATTTACATAAGATTCCTAATGGATACTCTCAAACCTGTGAAGAAATGGTTAGGCTACTAATAGCCATGAAGGGGTTTCACCTCATCGTTTAACTAGTTTTAGCTTTTTAGTTGCCTCTGTATATATTTATAGATTGAGGGGGTCTCGTATATCAGACCTGTCAGGGGTTTCCATTTAAAGCAGGGTCTCTTAACCCTTTCTGGGCTGTGACCTGGAAGTCTTGGGAGTCAGGCTTGAGTAGGATTACTTACACATGGAGCGTTGGCTGTCCCTGTCGGCCTAGAACCTTTCCTAATTCCTAAGGCCTAGAACCTTTCCTAATGAGTGTAGAGTTCCCCCATGTGACGCAACAGGCAGGACTTGGCTCCAAAAACCTCAAGTGAGGTACAGCTATCATCACTCTGTGTGTGTTAGTTGGGGCGCTTTACATTGGTGGCACTTTACATTGGTGGCACTTTACAGGTAGCGCTTTACCCTGCTAGTATTTACGGTTAGCGCTTTACCCTGCTAGTATTTACGGTTAGCGCTTTACCCTGCTAGTATTTACGGTTAGCGCTTTACCCTGCTAGTATTTACGGTTAGCGCTTTACCCCGCTAGTATTTACGGTTAGCGATTTACCCTGCTAGTATTTACAGGTAGTACTTTACATTGGTAGTACTTTACATCGGTAGTACTTTATATCGGTAGTACTTTACATCGGTAGTACTTTACATCGGTAGTACTTTATATCGGTAGTACTTTATATCGGTAGTACTTTACCTTGGTTGTACTTTACCTTGGTTGTACTTTACCTTGGTTGTACTTTACCTTGGTTGTACTTTACCTTGGTTGTACTTTACCTTGGTTGTACTTTACCTTGGTTGTACTTTACCTTGGTTGTACTTTACCTTGGTTGTACTTTACCTTGGCAGTATTTACAGGTAGTATTTTACCTTGGCAGTATTTACAGGTAGTATTTTACCTTGGAGGGGTTTACAGGTAGTACTTTACATTGGTACTATAAGGGATGTTGACAACTGTACAGGGGGCTTCATGACCACCCTCCTGCACCCCCTGGGACTTTATTTTGTTAGTTTTTCCCCCAGGCTGGTGCTTAATTTAAGGGGAAAAGAAGCATGGTCCCACTGGAGGAAAGTAGCCGTGCCATGCCTTACTTTCCTTCCTCAGGTGTTCCTAGTGCAGACTTGGACTCATGCAGCTGCAAGTCTTAAGTTTGTGAAGGAATGCTTTTGAAAGGTAAGTAAGAAGGAGCAACACTTGGCTATTTCCTTAAAGGAGCATTATCTTGATCCAGGGTAAAACATTATTGATTGAATTCAGTGAGAGGAGAGCAAGCCTATTGGCATCCTCAGCAAGGCCTTTGCTTTTCCTTTGGCTGCTTCTCTTCGCTGGAAAATGGAAACTGTTTTATATGGATAACGCATTATGACCAGCCTCGACTCCCCCATAATTCACGTCTATAGCTTGAAACACCTTTATTTAAGAATTAATGCCATAACATAGTTACCCTTTGTTCTCATTTGATTGGTCTGTAGCACTAACACAGTTCTAGATTTGCTTAAGAAAACTTTTTTTTTTTTTTAATGATTCCTATCTTTCTACTTAAATATATTAAGGGTGATGGCACATGGGGAGATTTACTTTCCATTGTACATGTATAGAATCAATTATCCAGAATGCTCAGGACCTGGGGTATTCCGGATAAGTGGTCTTTCTGTAACTTGGATCTCCGTACTAAATATCATTGAAGCATCAAATAAACCCGAAAGAATTGTTTTGCTACCAATATGGATTCATGCAGTTTAGGTTGGATTAAGGATAAGGTACTGCTACATTTTTATGTTGAAAAGTGACATCACTTTTAAAAATTACATGTATATGCTTAAATTGGAGTCTGGTTTCTTTCTGGATAACGGATTTCTGTATAACTGATCCTATACCTGTGTAACATTAAGATCATTGCAAGTAATGTCAAATTATTTGTGGAGATACGATATAGTTGCGAGGAAATGTCCTGCAATTAAGCCGGATTGCCACAAATAATTGGTTTTACTTGCGGCAATCGTAATGTTAACTATAGAAAGTCTTTTTTTGGGAGATTTAAAATCCGTGATTAAATCTACACTGAAACGGGCAACAAATCCCCCCTCTTCCCATGTTCCATGGCTTCTTCAGTCTACAGAGTAAATGAAAATATGCAGTTCTGATTCCATTCTGATTGAGGGCATAGCCATGTCTTGTAAGATTGTCTTTCGCGAGTCCCATTGAAGGGGTTGTTCACCTTCCAAACACTTGTTTTCAGATTGTTCACCAGAAATATACTTTTTTTTCAATTATTTTCCATTTTTTACCTTTTTTCTAAAATTTAATTTTAAAGTGTCCTGTCTTCGGTGTTTGAGTCTGGCAGCTCAGTAATTCAGGTGCAGATTCTGCCATGTTACAATTTGCAACATTTAGTTAATACATTTCTCCGCAGCATTTCTGGAGGATTAGCAACTTTTGTATCAATTCTAATAGCTGCCTTTAAAGAAACTTATGGATTCTGCTCAGCAGGGACAAAGATAAGAAATGTATCAACTAAATGTTTCAATTTAGAACAGGGGTCCCCAACCGCTGAACTAGGCCGCCGAGCCTAGGGGACAATTAACGATTTGGACGCGGCACGCCTGAATTAGGTGCTGGACCCCCTCCTCCGGTCCTTTAAAAAAAAAATTTGGCTCTACACCTGTTCCCAGGCCAAAAAGGGTTGGGGACTGCTGCTTTAGAAAGTCGGCGACCCCCCCCCTTCCAGAGCTGCTTTAAAAGGTGAAAAATTACACTTCAATATTAGAATAACGCTCACACATATTAAATAGAAAGTAATTGGAAAAAGGGGAACTATCTGAAACCAACTGAACTGAAAAAAAGTGTTGGAAAGTGAACAGCCCCTTTAACCAATGGAAAAATCTGCCCTTGTTTGTTTTTTTTTTCTGGGGGTCCATAATTCTAATATCACACCTGACAGTTTTCCTGCTGGACCAACAGTCTATGCTGCCTGTCACACTAATAATAATAGGGTCCTTTTACCTCTTATCTGTTATATATTGTATGTATTCATGTTCATTAAATGCACACATTTGTCATACAGCACTGTGGCATATGTTGGAGCATTTTGACTAATTGGTGGTAATAATAATCGAATCACTGAAATCAGTCGCCGCTGATACAGACCAGAGTGGTTGTCATGAGTTTAGTCTTATATCAAGCAAACCACGTCATCCTGAACCTCTATGAACCATGTTTTTTTCTAAATAAACTTATTGCTTGCATAATATTCACTGTGGAAATAATAGACAATTAAGTCACCGTGCCTTTTTTTTTTTTTTTTTTTTTAATTGCCTTAATTCAGGGTGCGGCTTGTTTAAATATGCAACTTCCCAGTCAAAATCTATAATAATGCTTGCTTAACCCGTCATGAGCAGTATTAATTATAACATGCTAGTACTATTTCTAGGGTACCTGTTATCCAGAATGTTTGGGACCTGGGAGTTTCCGGATAACGATTCTTTCCGTAATTTGGATCTTGTCCCCTTAAGTCTACTAGATAACCATGTTAACCATGTGTTCACATTAAATAAACCCAATAGGCTATTACAGAGAAAAAGGAAATCAAGATTATTTGGATAAAATGGAGTCTATCGTAGACGGCCTTTCCATAATTTGCTTTCTGGATAACGGCTTTCCTGATAACTGATCCCATGCCTGTACGGTATTGAGCCTTACATATTTTACAATTACCACCCATTTAGACCATACTTTTACCTGTAAGCGAGACAGTGGCATTTGTGTATTGTCGGCAGGGATGTTCACACAAATTATTCCTGCTGCGAGTCCAGTCAAGTTGTACCATGCTGCAGTTTTTTTGTAAATAAAAATCTATTGGTTAACCACATTAGAGTTTGTAGTGCTTATTTAATATTAATAGCACCTGGATAAATATCTGTCTGTGATTCATTTTTAATTATAGTACAGGTATAGGAGCTGTTCTCTGGAAAGCTGTTATTCAGAAAAGCTCTGGATTACTGCAACGATATATCCCATAGACTCCTTTTAATCAAATAATCTCCTTTTTCTTTCTAATAAACAGGGCCTTCTACTTGATCTCAACTAAGATATAATTAATCCTTATTGGAGGTAAAAAAAAAAATCCTATTGAGTTTAAATTTTTTTTAGTACACTTAAAACTAGTGATTTTTTACTTCCTTGTTTTGTGACGCAATTTTCCTCCCCTAATTTGTATATGCAAATTAGGATTCAGTTCGGCTGGGCAGAAGCACCTGGCCGAATCCGAATCCTGCTGAAAAAGGCAGAATCCCGAACTGTATCTTTGATTCGGTGCATCCCTACTTAAAATAGGTCCCACACCTGTACAGTATGGGACCTATTATCCAGAATGCATGGGTCCTGGGTTTTCCGCATGAGGGATCATTATGTAATTTGGATCTCTGTTCCATATGTCTACAGAAAATTGCCTTCCCGTAATTCTGTGCTTTCCGGGCAACCATGCATTGATATGAACGAGCGACTGGAATATAAAAAGGAAAGGGTCTGAATAGGAAAAACGAGAAATAGAAAGTAGTCATTACTATAAATTTGCTGTGTGTTTTTTTTGTTTTTTTTTTTTTTTTTTTTTTTGAAGGCAAATAATTAAAAAAAAAAAAAAAAAAAAAAACTATAAAAATAATGAGGACCAATTCTATAACATACTAAAAGTTAACTTAATGGTGAACTACCCCTTTAAAATCAAAACACACAAGGAAACACGCCTACTTATGGATTTTTTTTTTTTTTAAAAGAATGTTGCTCCTTTTTGATAAGTGAGGTGAACGTAAACTGATCCCGCCCACCACCCAACAGTTTACCTGCTAGTAAATATGGGCATCACTATAAATAGAGGTGGTATAAATAAGGAAAGCTGGTGAACGTTTATTGGCATTGCGGCTTTGAAACTGAAAAGTGGAATGCTGGCTATATATTTTTTTTTTTTTTTTTTTTTTTAACTAAAAATGTTTTCATTTGAAAAATGTTTTCTCTATTGCCTTTAAAGTTGTTTTTCTTTTTATTCTTTCTCATTCCATGCTATGGCTGCACCAAGCCCCGAAATTCTTCCCATTCCACTGTGTCATTGTTTAGTGGAGGAGCGGCGGGTTCTGTGTTTAAAGTTCGACAGAAGAAATTCAATTGTTTCATATTGTTTTGATTTTATATAGACTTGTCACATGATTGCAGTCTCTCTCACATTCACAACAATCCGTTTCACATGGAAAAGTGGATTTTACAGGGGTAGTATGAATAGACACCAATGTACTTTATATTTGCATCTATAATTACTGCCCAGATACTGAACAGAGGAAGTGACACTTGATTTGCTTGATATCTGAAGCATGTGTTTGCCTTCTTGTGAACGAATTGCATCTTTTGGCACCTACATGTATGTGTCTACTTTCTTTCAGGCAAAGTAAAAGCTATAAATATATATGTATTGTGTGTGTGTGTGTGTGTGCTTATGTATATGGTCATGCATCCCATGGTCACATGACAGGGTCAGCTGAACTTTTTCAGAATGGTTTATTTACTTTTACTTTTTACTACCGTGAAAAGATGCAGCACGTGTTTGGCTGTGATGCTCGTGCCAGATTTTTTGGCTGATCACTAATAGTTATGGATTACGGAACGCATTTTAGGACATCATCAGGAGGACACATGCTCCTGTGTGCGCTCTCCTAACAAAGAAGAATACACACTCGCCTCTTATTATATTCACTGATACCAAGAGGCTGCAGTCACACCTCCATGCTGCCCACATATACTGTACTGTTGCGATCTCCCGCCTCGGTCCTTAGCCCTCCCGCCTCGGTCCTCAGCCCCTAAGCCAGGCTGATGGCTGAGGAGGGAGCGTTTGTGCTGAGGAGGGAGGGCTTAGGACGGAGAGCGTTTGTACTGAGTACCTAGGAGGGTGGGATGACGGCTGATGTCTGAGGGGGGGGGGTGCTGAGGAGGAAGAGTTGATGGCTGAGAAGAGAGGACCCAGGACGGCGGTGTGACTGCAGCCTTTCAGGATGGTGAGGGAAAAAACAGGTGATGCTGCATTCCTCTTCTTTAGGAGATCGCATGCAGCAGAGCGATTTCCCCTGAGGATGTCCTAAAATGCTTTCCGTAAGGGATAATGAGATACACTAAAACCTTGATTTTACACCCCCAGATTTCCCAGATTATTTGTGTTATGGCACTCATATGCTGCATTTGTTTTTTCCTGGTTTTTACAGTTTCACAAATTTTACAACGTAGAACTGGGGTGACACTGTATATGGCTATCCAAAGCTGATGGCCAAATAACATCGATTTGTTTGTTTTTGCACCAGCCAATCATATTTTCAGTCATGACAAGACTCCCAAGCAATCCATTTGGATCACTGGACCAAGAGTCCCCAGACGCAGTTGTATGTTGCATACAGCGGTGCAACTATTGATCCCCTGGCCCTGTGCAACTTCCACCAATGCACTAGCAATATAGATCCCTGCATGCCACCCATACCAAGAGACCCTGTACGTTTACCCCCCACCTTCAGATCAGCAGGGGGATGAGGGATGACCAATCTGCATCCATACTGATTTACAGGTTCCTATTTCTTTAAAGGAGACATATTGTGTAAAAAAAACAAGAATGTGCTTTAAAAAGTTGTTTCTGGTTACTTTATTGTAAATTTCTGCTAAAAACCCTACTTGTCCTGCTCCTCTGTTCCACTTTCTGCTGCCTCCTTTCCCAGGCTATGCAGTGGAGCTGGCTGTACTGTAGGATAGGAACCAATCAGCAGCTAGGCTGACCTTCTAGGCGGGAATTGAAGCCTGTCTTTGCTTGTGTCACTGCAGGGCTGTGATTGGCTATTCCCCTCCTACTGTGCTTTTGGCAGGGACTGTTACTACTTGCCCATCCCTTATTTGAAACTGGGACCAGTGAACATCTAGAGAGCTCAAATAAAGGGGATATTTTAAAAGATACTAATAATTTTTAGCACAATACAAAACCAACACCATATAGTATGCATAATTGCCTACAAAATTAGGATTTTTTTTATTTATTCTATAGGTCTCCTTTAAAATGTTGCTGAATGTCCTATTCATTGGTTGGGCTTCTGTTTTTATTTATTAATAAATTGTTTGCTGCTTTCTTGCTTTCGTATGGCTGTACCTGATCCCAGCAACAAACATTTATTCTGTGAGGTTACAAGTTCTCTTTCTGTTCAGGCATACTCTGCCTTCCAGCCTCTCATGCAAACCACTGCCTGGTTGCTAACAACTAAATAACTTCTAGGCTGTCGCCACCTCCTTTGCAATAGGTCATTTTATTTTTGTTGTGTTTTTTTTAATTTGTTTTTAATCTGTTTAGCCACTAATTGATTGGCTTTTGAAGTGGGCTCTCATGCTAAAGGCACTAGTTCAGTTCCCTGGCGCAGCACCTTTTGGACAAGTAATTAATCTTTTGGCGTCACAGTATGCACCAGTAATCGGTCTATATCACACTAAAAGTTAATTTAAAGGTGAACTACCCCTTCAAAGTGCAAGCTGGTTTGTGTGTATTGTGCATTTCACAACTATGTTAGAACATAGTAAATCAGATTGAAGACACGTCCTTCAAGTTCAACCTTTTTAAGTCTTTATATAACCTGCCTAACTGCTAGTTGATCCATAACCCTGTATTCCTTCACTTGCTAAAAGGCCATCCAACCAATGTATCAGCTTGTACAACTGATTCAGGGAAAGAATTCCACATCTTCACAGCTCTCACTGTAAAAAAAACCCTTCAGAATATTTAATCGGAACCTACTTTCTTGTAATCAGAATGGGTGACCTTGTGTCAGCTGGAAAGACCTACTGGTAAATAAAGTATTAGAGAGATTATTATATGATCCCCTTATATATTTATACATAGTTATCATATCACCCCTTAAGCGCCTCTTCTTCAGCGTGAACATCCCCAATTTGGTCATCCCCAGTCTTTTCTCATAGCTGAGATTTTCCTTTTTTTTTTTTTTTTTTTTACCAGCTTAGTTGCCCTTCTCTGGACCCTCTCTAATTCAGTAATGTCCTATTTGAGCACTGGAGGCCAAAACTGTACATCTTATTCTGTATATTATCGGCAGGCGACAGACATTTTCTAACCTGGCCGATCGACCAAACGACCGATCTCCGCCGGACTAAAAATGTGGGGACTCTCCACACGCGGTCCGAAAATCGTACGAACCCATGATTCGCACAATCGGATAGTTGCGTCTATGGCCAGCTTTAATAAACATTAATGAGCCATGTTTTGTATTTGCATATCACTTGCTTATCTTCTTTAAACTCCATTAACAAATAAGGTTTATTGCACAGCCGCAATTACCTGTCTGTATTTAAATGTCTGCGTGCAGTGAGACTAGAAGCATGGCCAAGCTGAATAGGCCCTGCAACTGCCATTTCTTTGAACTGTAAATGGGGAAAAAATTGGCTGTTAATTTTCTAGTCTCTGTTATTTACCTTGATTGATTTGGGAGGTGACTGGGTTTTCTGAGGGTGTAGGTCATTCTGCACAATAGATTTTATCTGTATAATTGCATTTGTTCTAGTGAAAGTGGCTATAATAGCTGCTATGCTAATATGAAATGCCTAAACTTTAATGAGTGTGTGTCTGAGACCTGACACCACAGTTTATTGCATAGCGTCGTTGAGCAAACATGGAAATACCCAATGCCCTACTCACTTCCAAAAATCCATTTTTATAACCTTGGCCATCCCTTTTTAAGGAAATATTTGGTTGCTGCTGGCAGGATTATGATGTTTTTTTTTTTCTTTGCCATTTTAGCACTCTTGGCTTATAGCCTATAGGGAGGGATGTTTCAGGAGCTGGTCTTGATGTTTCAAACGATCCTTTAATATGAATATACAAAGATAATCTCTTTATGTAGAGTTGAACAACTCTCAGCAGGGCTCTTGGGGGATGCCCTGCCGGGTGAATTTGTGATGGCCGTTTCTATTAAAGGTGTTGTTCACCTTTACGTTAACTTTTAATATGATATAGAGTGAGACAATTGGTTTTAATTATTTATTATTTGTGGTTTTTGAGTTTTCATTTTTTTATTCAGCAGCTTTTCAGTTTTACAGCAGTCTGGTTGCTGGGGTCCTAATTACCATAGCAACCATGAATTGATTTGAATATGAATAGGAGAAGCCTGAATATAAAGACGAGTAATCAAAAGTAGCATTAACAATACATTTTGAAGCCTTAGAGTATTTGTTTTATAGGTGGGGTCAGTGACCCCCATTTGAAAGCTTGTAAGAGTCAAAAGACGGTGGCAAATAAATCATTCACTATAAGACCGAAAAGGCCAATTGAAAAGTTGCTTAGGATTGGCCATTCTATAACCTACTACAAGTTAACTTAAAGGTGAACCACCCCTTTAATGGCTTTAAGAGGGGCTTGGATGATTTATTGGACAAGAATAATATCCTAAGCTATTTATAATTAGTATTGATATTGGTATATAGATTTCCATCGCTGGGCCCTTCTGCATTTAAAGTAAACCTGCTAGTATCCCTAAGCAGACCTCGATTGATCGATTGGGGTGCTGATCCAGACTTCCCTGGAATTTGCATGGAATCATCAGATGAGCATACATTTAACTCCGTAATTGACAGCCCACCCAAATGCAGTCATCTGAGCAACAGCCAAACAGATGGATCAGAGTATTGGGCAACATGGTTACTATCGTGTGTAACTAAATTTGCCTCTTGTCATCAGATCTGTACTTAAAGGAACAGTGAAACCAAAACATGTAAGTAAAGTAATGAAAATATCATGTAGTGTTGCCCTGCACTGATAAAACTGATGTGTTTGCTTCAGAAACACTACTATAGTTCATATAAACAAGCTGCTGTAGAGCAATGGCAGGAATTGAAAAATGGCTATATGGCACAGGTTAACTAATGGATAACAGATAAAACCATTAGACAGACGGACAGAGCTTATTTGCTATCTGCTGTGTAACTTGAGCTTTTTCTCCTTTGAATGGCTGCCCCCGTTGCTACAGAGCAGCTTATTTATAGAAACAATAAGTGTTTCTTAAGCAAACACAGCAGTTTTACCAGTGCAGGGTAACACTGCATTATATTTTCATTACTTTAATACACTTTTTTTATTTTTTGACATTAATGTTCCTTTAACAGTAGTTCAACTACAGCTGAAGGTGATTCAATGTTATTTACTGTAGGTAGAACTGTGTGTGTGGGAGGATTTGAAGAATTCTGCTAGAGACCTTTGGACTGTAAGAAGTCTTGTGACATGTCCGTTTATGCAATTCCCCTTTGATCATAGTAGGCTTGCTAGCATTTCTGGAATTTTTAAAGGATCAATAATACGTGTAGCCATGTAGCTCTCTAGTTAATCATGCTTTGAGCATAGTCCAGCAATATTTTCTTTCCTTCGTGGCCTTCAAGATGTTATATTACAAAACACCAACAACCTTCCTAAATGGCTGACATGCTGGCAAGTCTATATTCCATAAACCATTTTCAACAACACACAAAACTACAGGTATGGGATCAGTTATCCGGAAAACCTGTTATCCAGAAAGCTATGAATTACGGGAAGGCCGTCTCCCATAGACTCCATCTTATCCAAATTATCCACGTTTTCAAAATTGATTTCCCTTTTCTCTGTACAGGTATGGGATTCATTATCTGGAAACCCATTATCCAGAAAGCTCTTAATTACAGAAAGTATATCTCCCATAGACTCTGTTTTATCCAGATTTTAAAAAAAATGATTTCCCTTTTCTCTGTACTAATAAAACAGTAGCTTGTACTTGATCCCAACTAACTCATAATTAATCCTTATTGGAAGCAAAACCAGCCTATTGGGTTTATTTAATGTTTAAAGGATTTTCTAGTAGACCTAAGATATGAAGATCCTAATTAAAGAAAGATCAATTATTTGGAATACTTTAAGTCCTGAGCATTCTGGATAAACGGTCCCGTACCTGAAATAAAAAAAAAGTACTTTGCGAGGATATATGGAAAGCCAGATTGTATCCAAGCTACTGTATTATTCTGTGGTATGAGCTGATGACTCCCCTGGGACTGTGGGTTGGTTTAGTGCCCTAGTAGTAGTAAAATACCCCTCTTGTAAAATATATAGTGAATAAAGTAAACCCTTTTGTAAAATATATAGTGAATAAAGTACACCCTCTTGTAAAATATAAGGTTATTAAAGTTACCATGGAGTTTCATGACCATATAAAAACATGAGGCCGAATATAATTTCTCTGTCATCATAGGGGGACACAGGGACGATGGGGTTAAGCTCCACCCTCCAGGAGGCAGGACACTTACTAATAAATTTTGTGGGCGTGCCTAGCCGGCTTAACCCCCACACTCCAGCTTATCCAATCAGTTTTTTAAGTGTCCTGCTACCAGGAGGACAACTACATCTACCAGACGGGGGAGGTTTTTTCGTGGCTCAAGTAGACGATACACACGAAGAAACAATTCACCACAGCGGTCTCACTTTCGAGCCAAAACAATCGACAAAAGTCGCATGCATTGGAAGACCAATCGACCTATTGTCAAACCCGCAGCAGATAAATCTTCTTCGGCCTGACGGGGCACCCCCTCCGGAGTTGGGGGAGCGTATTGGGGGCAAGTTGCTCCAATTCCGGGAGGTGTGGAACAACCATGCGTCAGATATGTGGGTGAACGAAATCATTTCCGAAGGTTACCACATAGATTTCTCAACCATTCCTTGCAAAAGATTCATCATGTCCAGGGTTCCTGCAGACCCAGTCAAAGCTGCTGCCTTTCTAAATTGCATCACAAATTTAGAACAAACTGGAGTGATTGTTCCAGTGCCACATTCAGAGAGATTTTCAGGATTCTATTCCAACATTTTCATTGTGCCAAAGAAAAACGGCTTGTTCAGGCCGGTACTAGATCTCAAACAGCTGAACAAGTTCGTCAGATCAGTACGATTCAAAATGGAGACCTTGAGGTCAGTGATAAGAGGGATGGAGAAAAATCAACTGCTGATGTCTATCGATATCAAAGATGCGTACCTCCATGTACCAATCTGGCCGCCACATCACTCCTTCCTTCGATTCGCATTCAGGAATCAGCACTACCAGTTTGTGGCTCTGCCGTTCGGACTCTCTTCAGCCCCCAGAGTGTTCACAAAACTAATGGCAGTATCGGCTGCAGCATTACGTCTACAAGGGATTTCAGTCACTCCTTATCTGGACGATCTGCTTCTGAAAGCCAGATCAGAGGAGAAGGCAGAGGAAGATCGGAGCAAAGCAATCAATCTTCTGCAGAGTTTTGGCTGGACCATAAATTGGTCGAAGTCCAATTTGCGACCCAGTCATCACATGACATTCCTGGGTCTCGAGTTCAATACCATCACACAAATGGTGCATCTTCCGTTGGACAAGCAAATGAAGGTCAGGAATCAAGTCCGTCTACTCCTCCGAGATCGGAGTCCAACTGTTCATCTAGGAATGAGAGTGCTGGGACTCATGGTTGCTTCCATAGAAGCCGTTCCATTTGCACAGATTCACTTACGACAGTTGCAAGCGAACATTCTAACATCGTGGAAAGGAGGAGCTCTCACTCGCAAGCTCAATTTATCCCAGTCGACAAGAATAGCCATCCAGTGGTGGCTGCGACCGACCAATCTATCCAAGGGTCAATCCTGGGCAACGCTAGAGTGGAAGATAATTTCCACAGATGCCAGTCTGAGGGGTTGGGGAGCAACCTGGGACAACTTGTCTGCCCAAGGCCTATGGTCTCCAGGGGAGTCCAAACTTCCCATCAACATTTTAGAGCTGAAGGCGATAAAACTAGCTCTATCCGAGTGGACAGAGTTGTTGCAAGCAAGTCCGGTTCGGTTACAGAGCGACAACGCTACCGCAGTGGCGTACATAAACCGCCAGGGAGGTACTCGCAGCAAAGCGGCGCTGTTGGAAGCTCAACAAATCCTCAGTTGGGCAGAAACCAACGAAGTACAGCTGTCCGCGATCCATATCCCAGGAGTTCTAAACACCAAAGCAGACTATCTCAGCAGAATTCGTCTAGATCCGGGAGAATGGGAACTTCACCCAGACGTGTTTGCAAAACTAGTACTCCATTGGGGACAACCACAGGTCGATCTAATGGCATCAAGAAACAACACAAAGGTGCCTCGATTCTTTGCTCGTTACCGAGAGAGACTGGCGGCAGGGGTCGATGCCATGACACAGAAGTGGCAGTTCAATCTAGCGTACATATTCCCTCCGCTACCCATGCTTCCACGAGTCCTCAAGAAGATCAGACAGTCAGGCATCACGGTAATTGTGGTGGCTCCTTACTGGCCTCGGAGGACTTGGTTTTACGACCTTCAGGAAATGTCAATAGCACAACCGATACGTATCGAGAACAGGCCGGACCTTCTGTTCCAAGGGCCCGTGGCACATCACAACCCAGGGCTGTTCGCTTTGACGGGATGGCTGTTGAGGCAGACATCTGGCGTAATCAAGGGTTAACAGAAGAAGTTATTGCCACATTATTGAGAGCTCGTAAGTCTTCATCTTCTAAATCATACTACAGAGTCTGGCGATCCTATCGGAGTTGGTGCGAGGAGTTCAATCTATCCTTTCACAAACTTAGCATCCCGAGGGTTCTGTCCTTCCTGCAGCGCGGGCTCAGGCGAGGTCTAAAACTCAGCTCTCTGAAAGTACAAGTATCAGCTCTGTCAATCCTATTTCAGTCCAAACTAGCCTTGAATGATACAGTACGCACTTTTCTACAAGGAGTGGCACATATAGTTCCTCCATATCAGCCTCCAGTTCCAGCATGGGATTTAAACGTTGTTCTCGAGGCCCTTCTTGATCCACCATTCGAACCGATGGGATCTATTTCGGATACCTGGCTTACTTGGAAGGTAGTGTTCTTATTGGCAATTACATCCACTAGAAGAGTGTCAGAACTGAGTGCACTATCGGCAGATCCATCTTTTCTAGTGTTCCACAAGGATAAGGCAGTCCTACGTACAGTTCCATCTTTCCTTCCTAAGGTGGTCTCGTCATTTCACATCAACCAAGACATTGTTGTTCCCTCTCTCTGTCCGGAACCAAAAAATGATAAGGAACGTCGACTACACAGTTTAGATGTAGTTAGAGCCTTACGTTGGTATATTGAAAAGTCAAAGTCTTTTCGGCGGTCTCAAACTCTCTTCGTATTACCATCAGGGCCCAGGAAGGGTCATCCTGCATCTAAAGCTACCATTTCTAGATGGATCAAGGAGACCATCAGACAGGCATACATGGCCAAAGGGAAGATTCCACCGGAGGGAGTTCGAGCTCATTCTACGAGAGCAATCGGAGCTTCCTGGGCTTGGCGTAATTCGGCCTCATTGGACCAGATTTGCAGGGCGGCTACCTGGTCCTCTGTACATACTTTTTCAAAATTCTATAAAATTGATATTTTTTTCTTCAGCTGAAGCATCTTTTGGGCGCAAGGTGCTTCATTCTGTGCTGAAGTAATGGTTAATTGTTTTTTTCCCGCCCTGCTGTTTTTGGGGGCTGCTTTGTTAAGTCCCCATCGTCCCTGTGTCCCCCTATGATGACAGAGAAAACAGGATTTTTTATACTTACCGTTAAATCTGTTTCTCTGTGATCAATAGGGGGACACAGGGCGGCCCGCCCTAAAATTTTTGTTTATTGACCATTTGGTCATGTCGGGATAATTCCCTGATTTACCTTCTACGTGGGTTTTTATTTTGATTATTACGTTATCTTGTTGCAGCATCTTTTGTGACAAACTGATTGGATAAGCTGGAGTGTGGGGGTTAAGCCGGCTAGGCACGCCCACAAAATTTATTAGTAAGTGTCCTGCCTCCTGGAGGGTGGAGCTTAACCCCATCGTCCCTGTGTCCCCCTATTGATCACAGAGAAACAGATTTAACGGTAAGTATAAAAAATCCTGTTATCCTCATATTTTGCAACTGGGGGTACTTTATTTATTATAATACACAAGTTTCAGTCATGTGACAGAAATTACATCAGAACTCACCGTTTATAAGGATATAATTTACAGGATATTCATGGCTTTTGTGTATTATAAGGATATTATACATATATTTACCCCCTCTTGTAAAATATAAGGATATTATACATATACAGTGCTACGCAATATGTTGGCGCTATATAAATACATGTTGTTAATAATAATATTTACCCCCTCTTGTAAAATATAAGAATATTCTAAGTTACCGAGGAGTTTCATGGCCATATAAAAAGGTTTTATACAGGTCATGGAACTCCGAGGTAACTTCTAATATCCTCATATTTTACAACTGGGGGTACTTTATTTATTATAATATACAATACAATATACATGTGACAGATATGACATCAGAACTCACCGTTTATAACTAATGACATCAGAACTCACCTACCTTGTTTAATATATATATATATATATATATATATATATATATATATATATATATATATATATATATATATATATATATATATATATATATTTATATATATATATATATTTATATATATATATATATATATATATATATATATATATATATATATATATATATATATATATATATATATATATATATATATGAGTTCTCTTAGATCTATTCTCATGTTCCTAGAAATGTTTCCAAATGCCTGCAGCATATTCTAAATGTATAATGTATATGAGCACAAATGATGCGCTGTAATGTAAAATATGTGTCTTTCTTTTTCCAGTTGACCTGCTTGATATGTTTTAGATGCAGTATTTAACAGTCTTTCTGTATTTATAGGAGACGTTCCCACTGATGGAGTTCCGTTGTTTTCTGTGCTTCTGTCCGTGTGCAGTTTCATTGTGTTGGTTCTTCTCCTGATTGGCTGTATATCCTGCTGCAAAGAGACAGAAATAGACTTCAAGGTAGGAGCTTTTTCCAGATGAACTTGTCATTTTAGGCGACACCTGTCCTGATGGTTCAAAGGCAAGGAGGAAGAAATAAACATCACATACTACTAAGCTTCTTTGTGATTCACGCATGTTGGGGTTCATCAGGCCTAAAATATTGGCTTGTCCGAAGTAGACTTTGTAGCTAAACAGCCCTATTAGCTGATGGTCATACACTCATAGTTTGTAAACCTGTAACCACTGCTTCCTCTGTGCATTAAAGGTTAAAAATCTCTGGAAATAATTTAATGCTATCGTGGTATGCTCCCATTGCCCTGATATCCTACTGTCCTTATTTTAAATGAAATATAGAAATTGCCCCTCTAAGTTAGACGTAGGGATGCACCGAATCCAGGATTCGTCCTTTTTCAGCAGGATTCAGCCTTATCCAAGTGCCTGGCCAAACCAAATCTGAATCCAAAAAATCACGTGACTTTTCGTCGCACAAACAAGGAAATCAAACATTTTTAAATCCTTTTTTTTTACTCTTTCCCCCCTAGTTTCCCTAATTTACATACGCAAATTAGGTTTCAGTTTGGTATTCGTCTGAATCTTTCATAAAGGATTCTGGATTTTGCCGAATCCTACAATAGTGGATTCAGTGCATCACTAGTTAGAAGGCAATAGGGGCATTGAGGAGCTTGTGCTTATTGTTTCCTGGTATTTGCTCAGCCATGACACCATTTAAATAGACACCTGTATAACAAGTCACTGCTATCAGGTTTCTATTTACTAATATTACTCACCCGTGGTAACTCAAGGTAGGAAGTCTTCTCATGCCAACAAAAGCAGGCACGCCCCTTCCCTGTGTCCTTTTTATATTTATGTACATTTATCACGTGCAATAGATGTAAGTTACGTATTCAATCATCAAGCTGGTTTATAAACTGATGAGGGTCTATTTCCATCTATTACACACTGAAACCATTTAGGTGTTATCTCAGGAAATGGACTTGGGTTGTGTTCTGTAATATGCAGCTAAGCTCCTAAAGATGGTCAAATAGCCCTTCTGTTAGCTAATATTCTTGAATTAATGTATTTTTCTTCCGAATTACGCTCATCAATCTATACATTTTTAAGAAAAAAAATTTTTTTTGTTGCACACTGACACATTACAGGTATCTGTATACCCACATCAAATTATGATTGTATGAGTGAATGATGCTGTTGGGGATCTTATTACGTTAGAATATCTTGTAAAATAGCATTGCACCATAACGGATAAATGCAATAACCATTGATGAGTGCATGACTAGATAAAGATGTCACAAGAAAATATGCGGTCATATTGCACCTGACAAAAGTGCCATTTCCCCTTGTCTAATTCATAGACTTCAGAATCCAACGTTTGCTTTGCTGGTTAAGCAAGATTTTCTGGCATTACCTGTAGCAAGCAACACTTTCACTAAGTGAATTGCTCAAGTGTCTTGGAAGGAAGAGTATTTACATGTATATCTTAATGTGATGCTAATTATAGTTAGATGAAAACCTTTGTGTTTACAGTCACATGATCAACTTCCTAAAGACATATAGCATAAGGAATATCTCTCCAATCTTGTAGGCAGCAATGAATAAATATATTAGCCTAGCACCATATATCTTAAAATGACATGTAAAGGCCATGCAGAACTCAAGCAGCTTTGTTCGTTTCCCTGTAGAACAGTCGGCGACTGTGTATAGATTTGTATTGGATTTAATTTTTGCTTTTACATCCCCTTTACTGTTTCCAACTCTAGCTGCAGGGACAAAAATCATGGGGCCAGATTTAAACTGATAAACTGGGATTCTATTTGGAGGATTATTTTGCTGCAGCCACTGGTTCTGCAGAGAAACACAGTAGGAGGTGAATAGCCAATCACAGCCCTGCAGTCACACAAGCAAGGGCAGGCTTCAGCCCAACTTCGGATGGGTTCTTATCCTAAAGTTCAGTGTGCTGAGTGCTGCTGGCTCCCCTTCATGACCTGGGAAAGGAGGCAGCAGGAAGTGGAGCAAATGGGTGGGGACTAGTAGATTTTTTTTATTTATTTTTTTAGACGAAATTCTCAAATCAGCCCAAAGCATCTTTCTATACTTTTTACTTTTATTGAGTCTGTGGCACCACCAGCTTTTGCTGTACGTTCTTTGGTACTGCTCTTTAAAAGATTTTGTGCCAATTTTACCCCCCAGCAGCCAATTAGATATTTGCTTTCATCTAAACCGAAAACATGCTGATTGGTTGCTGTTCGTAACTGTTTAGATCCTGTTTCAACATAAGTTGTCCCCTGTGTTTCTTGCAGTAGGTTGTTACTTGAAGGTAAACATGCCTAATGCTGACTGCTCTGAGGGGTAAGGTCAGGAATATCCACTAGATTCAAAGTGTTAACACAGAGAATTATTATTTAAGTGATAGACTGATTCCTGTGCTTATTTTTTTTCAGCACTTGAAAATACATTTTCTTTATTCTTCTCTCTTTTTTCCGGTTTTCACTTAAAAATGGGGGTTCTGCTGTACCTGAATTTTATTTATTTTTTTTTGTTATAGGAATTTGAGGATCATTTTGACGAGGAACTTGATTTTACACCTCCCGCAGAAGATACACCTTCAAACCAGTCTCCAGCTGATGTTTTTACTTTAACCGTCCCAACCGTGTCTCTCTCTGTTCCTTCACAGCTGCAGACTGCTCAAGGTTAGTTTTGGGCTTGCTGATATCCAAATGATCAAACTGTTATAGATAAGCTTTTTTTTTTTTTTTTTTTTTTTGTCTGTGTGTGTTTCTCATGTAACCTTGCAGAGTATGTTTGGAGGGTGCAGTCAATTGAGAGTGTTAAGCTAGGCATACACTGTATACAGCCTCATGTCGAAAAATCTTCATGACTTTTATGCCCATGTTGACATCTGGTTCCTTTTCCTTACATTTATCACCTGTTTGTTTCCCTGTAAACACTGAGGGGCAGATTCACTAAAGGGGCGAAGTGACTAACGTCAATTCACCGATTTACTAGTGGTCGCTGGTGTAACTTTGCTAGTGAAGGCGATACTCTAGTGCTGCTTTGCACCCTTACGCCTGGCGAAGGGACGTAACTATGCAAATTCACTAAGATGCGGATTTTACTGAACGTTACCTCTTGCGCCAGACTTGTCTTCGCCACCTCAGACCAGGCGAAGTGCAATTGAGTAGATAGGACCTATCCTGGCAAAGTGTTGCGATGTTAGCTAATCGGACGCTAGTGCAAATTCGATGCTTGGTGAATCTGCCCCTGAGGGTATGGTGAACTGAGAGCAATGCAAGCATCCACTTTTAGACAGGTGAATAAACAATTATGGTGGATCTGTGCAAATATGAGCATAACGGCAGGCACATATATATATTTTACACAAAAGCCATGAATATCCTGTAAATTATATCCATGACTAGTGATGTCACCCGTTATAAACGGTGAGTAGTGATGTCATTTTTGTCACATCACTCACTTGTTGGCCTTGTCCTTTTTATATGGTCATGGAACTCACACTTATATTCTGCTTAAACTTGGCCTCTGGCTAACGTATAACACAACATCTGTATAGACTCTGCATTGATGTGAGAAGTACGAGCCATACCTTAGCTGGCCATCATCTCATGTACTCAATCTCAATAATGAACCATTTTAAAAGTTTACACTTGATGTACATTTTTTTTTTTTTTTTTTTTTTTTAATTCTGACCTTTTAATAATGCTAAGAGCTTATGTGGATCTTATGCTCTCGCAATATTGAGAGCTTGTTGGCTAACTGCAGCTCTGTCTCTTGTTAAAAGGCATTATAACTCTTATGAATAAAGCCCGTTGTTCTTTGTTAAATACTGGAGATTTTTCTCATTCCATTGTTGAACCACCCCCTTCATGCATTACAGTGCAAATCTGTTTTACCAATTGTTCTCTTTTTTTTTCTTTCCTCCCCTAACACTTTAGACTTAACAAAGTACCAAATACCTCGTCACAGTCTGAGCTACATCCAGGAGATTGGAAATGGCTGGTTTGGGAAGGTAAGTGCATTACTTTGGACTTGGCTGACTAAATATTTTCACACAGTCCTTAGTAGAATTTTGTGTGATATAGAACTGTAGGCACTGCCCTGAGGTTAAGCCATTCATTGCTGAGCAAAAATAGTTGCTGAGGTATAAATAGATTTTATAAGGTTGTTCATAAAATGAATGTCAATTTTAAAGGGGCGATACGCCTATATTTATAATCCTGAAAAATCTCTGAAATGCACTTCCTACCATGGCCAAGCAAAAGAGCTACAGTTGAATACTTACATAGATGGCATATGAGTTAAAGAGTCTAATGTAGTGTGATTGATTTTGCAGCAGTCTATTGCTGTGGCAGTAGCATAAACTTTTATTTTAATGGAAGCAAAAAATAGCAGATGAAACCTCTTTTAGTATGGGTTCTTCCTAAAATTGACGCGTTTTCCCCTATTACTGTGCAAGTAGTACCTGTAATTCTGTAATTCCACTTTGTGTGTCAGGGTTAATTGTAGCGCCATGGGTACAAAAACGGTTACTTTCAGTATTGCTTTTATTACTAAAACACACACTGGTGTATTTATAAATATAATACTTACATTGTTGTATTTATGCTCCAACCCCCCCCCATGGCCATAATTGTATTAAAGGGAGAAACACATACTGTATGAAGATGTTTTTTTAATAAAATTGTACAGCAAAAAGAGTTTGAGATTTTGAAGGTGTAGCTAGTTATTCGATGAATCCGAATGCAAGCAGGCAAACCGTGAGAGTATCCCTGCTTGTTCTGTAGGCTTCCATGTCACTATGTAATACACTCCAAAATTCTATCTCAGGTGCTGCTTGGTGAAATCTATAGAGAAAACAGTGTCACAAGAGTTATTGTGAAGGAACTAAAGGCAAGCGCTAACTCCAAAGAGCAAGAACACTTTATAAACCATGGAGAGCCATACAGGTACGTTTACTGCTGGGGAAACTATGAATTTTGTTTCAAGGGGTAAACATTTGAAACATTTCTGAAAGGGCTCATAGGTCAAAACACCTGAAATCAATGGTCATTATTTCCCATAGCAAAGTATGGGAAATGAACAATAGCTGTCTGTAGCTTTCTGCATCTGTCTCCAGCAGCTTCACTACGCTACTCGCTCTTCCCCCTGTGTTTAGGCGCACTGGCCATACTACACTGTGTGGCGTTTGGAACGAATAGTCGGACCCGGGGGCTCAGTACTTTCCAACCACCTGCTGCAGCCTCGTAGGGTCATAGAAAACAGAGGTGCCCGCCACCATCCTCTCTCCTTTCCTTAGCAGCCCACGTGACCCATGCAGTTTGACTGACTGCAAACCCGGAGCTCCGGAATCGGCATCTCTCGCCCTGCTCTCTGCTAAGGACAACACTTCAGCTCCCCCTCTCTTTTATTCCCCCAAAGGGGGGGGGGGCAAGAAGTCTATAGGCACAACTGCCACCTTCCTTGGGCTTTAGCTGGCGGTGCAAATGCGACTCTTGCAGCTCAGTGTGAGTGCCCAGTTGGGAGTGTTTCTTCACTTATCCGCTTTTAATAGCCAAAGTTTGTATGTGTGACTCCAACTCCCTGTGGGATGACAGTAGCAAGGTTTTCATGTGATAGTTATTTAGCGGCTGCCCAGGCAGCTCCAGTTATCGCTCCCGCAGGGTTTTGAGAACAGACAAGCACTTGCCCTGGCATCCCCCCAGCAGCTAGCAGACGTCGCTCTCCGTGGAGCTCTGCTTTTCGGTCAGGGAGTAACCCTCCTTGGATAGTAGGTTGAAGCTGTCCGTCTTCACTTCTGCCAGTGTAGTGGGGCCCTAGATATGGGGTAGGGGCCACTGCGCTGTGAGGCCAGATTCCAGTGCACTTGAAGGCCAGGGAGATCTGTACAATATAGCGCTCCCTGATGCTTCACATGCTGTCAGTAGAATATAGGAGATAGCCAGGTAGGAGAAATACAGCGATGCATGATGGATCGTCGTCCTGTTGCCTTTTCTGAAGCGGCGAGGAAGCAGAGTTTTGGTAAATTATTTCTTAATAAAGGCTTTGCGATTTTGAAGTTTAATTTGTCTTGGTGTTTTTTTTTTTTTTTTCCGATGTATACGAACAAATTTTTTAAACAAATTTTTTTGATGTTACTGGTCCTTTAAGGGGCAGTACACCCCTCTTGTTCAACATAATTGAATAGGGCTTGTGCTGACTTATATTTTAACTAGACAGGGCAAAGTTAAGAAATGAAGCTACTCCTGTTTCTAACTTCCTGTTCCTGCAAGATAAGAAAAGGACTGTTATACAGGGGGTATATTTGCACTGTTAACTTATCTGTAAGTCACAACATTGAGGTGAAGCGAAGGACTTTTGTTTTACAGATCTCATTGCGTTAAACTAATTCAGTTAATTACAGGGATGTTGGTAAGCATCCGCAATACTATGTTACTGTTTTGTAATAAGTGTTTTGTTTCCCAAAAATGTATTTTTAAGCATGTTTAAGGCTATGTGCATACAGGCTGCATATTTTTGCTGGCTGAGCGAAGCAGAACGGCTCAGTGCCCCTGCTCCATTGATTTGAATCCGATCAGCCTGTGTGCAGTTACACAGAGGCTGAAGAAAACCCAAATACTGACCTCCGCTTCAGCTCCACTGTGTGTGAGAGCACACAGGCTGACTAGATTCAAATCAATGGAGCAGGGGGAGCAGATTTACTTCTCTCAGCCTGCAACAATACAGAGCCTAACAGCCTGTGTTCCCATAGCCTAAGCAGAAAGTATTTTCAGCAAAATTTCTATTTCTTCCTAGTGTTGAAGGAAAAATAAAAGGCTTGTTTATTGCTCCTTAAATAAAAAGCTAGTGTACGTGATGCAGAGCAGCACAACCTTTTAAGCTATATAAATCATACCTCCCAACTGTCCCGTTTTTAGAGGGACAGTACCTCTTTTTTGACAGCTCAACCTGCTGTCCCTCATTTGTACTGGAAAGTCCAGTTTTTTTCTGCACTGAAAAGCCAGAAAAAGAAACAAAGTTTCTAACTTAATTGGCTTTTGACAGAGAGCCCAGAACAGCCACAACAGAAGATAAGATACATTTGTAACAATTCAAATGTATCTAGATAAGCAAATAAGTAATTGTAGCAATATAAGATAACAGATCCCTTGGGAAAAGTTAGACTCACAGCTTAAAGGGCAATTCACCTTCATTAGCAAAACGGTAATCAAATAAAAAATACAGAAAAATGTTCAAACTTTTATAACCTGCGAAATTTTGTAAAATTAACATGTCAATGCCACTTCCCATTTTGGGTGACTTTTAGGTGGTTAGCCCTTTAACTAAACAAAATCATTTTAGCCTTTTATAAAGTTTTACTTATCTTTTATTCCATTGTCCACTGTTTTTCAGTTTTCTTCATCATCCTAATATTGTGCAGTGTGTTGGGCAATGCATTGAAACCATGCCCTATCTCTTGGTGTTTGAGTTGTGCGACCTGGTGAGTAAAGTTAAATGACAATAAAGTACTAAAGAGCATGGGATATCAAATGACTGGATCTTGTGTTCTATAAGTTTTGCTTAAAGGGATACTGTCATGGGAAAACATGTTTTTTCAAAATGCATAAGTTAATTGTGCTGCTCCAGCAGAATTCTTCACTGAATCCATTTTTCAAAAGAGCAAACAGATTTTTTTTATATTTAATTTTGAAATCTGAAATGGTGCTGGACATGTTGCTTTCCCATGTGCCCGCAGTCATGTGACTTGGCTCTGATAAACTTCAGTCACTCTTTACTGCTGCACTGCAAGTTGGAGTGATATCACCCCCCCACCACCAGCAGCAGAACAATGAGGAGGTAACCAGATAACAGCTCCCTGGTAGATAAAAGAACAGCACTCAATAGTAAAAATCCAGGTGCCACTGCAACTCCTTCAGTTACATTGAGTTGGAGAAAAAACAGCCTGCCAGAAAGCAGTTCCATCCTGATGTGCTGGCTCTTTCTGAAAGCACAATGACTAGGCAATTGTTTGAAATTGAAAAAAAAAAATGCACTTGTTGGGTTAGGAATTACATATTACACGGTTGAGTGAATTATTTGCATTGTAAATAATGTAATTTAAAAATAAAAACTACACCATAAAAATCACAATAGAATTCCTTTAATGAGCTAACATGTTATACACTAGTGTCACACAAGGTAATCATTGCCTCAGTGTCTGCCTGTGTGGGGGGGGGGGTAATAAATAGAAAGACTAGCACAACTCCATGTCTGTCTGCTTGCTTTCCAATTCTAAGCTCTCTGGCAGTGATCACCCACCAGGAGAATGCACAACTGAAGTCGGGAGCAGATCAGCTTCATCTGCGTGTTCCTGATCAATAATCCATGTCACAGAGCTAGGGACAATGAGTGGTAGTTTTTTTTTTTTTTTTTATCCTTTTTAAACGGTAAAATGTTTAATATGTTGAATATATTTTGTGTATTGTTTGGTAAATCTAAATTTGCTAAATATGTTTGGTTAACTGATGGAGGAATTCAGAAAGTTGCCATCCTTAATCTACTGTATATAATTCCCTGCACATTAGTTACCTGGGAGGTTATCAGTGTGACATACTCAATCCAATAGGTTATATTTAGCATCAAGCATCATATGACATCTGCATACATTGATAAATGAAGGTGTTACAGTAAACATTACCGTAGTGGTTAGAAGACCTTTCATTTTGCTATCAGAGTTATAGGATCTGTTATCTGGAAGCCAGATATCCAGAAAGCTCAGAATTACGGGAGGCTGTCTCCAGTAGACTTCATTGTAATTAAATAATCCAAGTTTTTAAAAATGATTTCCTTTTTCTCTGTAATAATAAAACAGTAGCTTGTACTTGATCCCAAAATAGTTAATCCTTATTGGTAGGAAAACAATCCTATTGGGTTCATTTAATGTTTAAATTATTTTCAGCAAACTTAAAGGGGTGGTTCACCTTTAAGTTAACTTTTAGTATGTTCTACAAAGACCAAGTCTAAGCAACTTTTCAATTGGCCTTCATCTGCATTATACTTAAAGTTAATTTAAATGTGACCAACCCCTTTAAGGTATGGAGATCCAAATTACAGAAAGACCCTTTATCTGGAAAACTTCAGGTCCTGACCGTTCTGGTTAACAGGTCCCTTACCTGTACTACTGTTTACTACAACAGTGATGTCTGTTATTTCAGTTCCAACAATAAAACCTATATAAAAAAAGAAAGAAAAGAGAAAGTGAGGAAAATACATTGATAATAGATGGGGCGAAATAGTATGAGTGGTCCTTTTTATAAAGATCGGTTGATGACCTGTAAATATTCCATGTATGAAAATGTGATGGCTTGGCTAACAAGTTTTATTGTTTGTAGTTAGGTGTCGGTCTCTTGCACCTAAACCTGAATAACTGGAGTCTGGCGGTATTTATGGCAGATCTCTGGATCAAATAATGTGTAGAATTTAAGGTATTTATGACATCCCTTCTGAAGTGTAGTTCATGGCAGCATAATAGTAATCTTGAAAGTTATTCACTTGCAACTCTCTACTTGGGTCAGATGTTGATAATGATATCTGCCTGTGTGTGTAGACTGTATATATAGAGAGAGATAGATGATGGAGGGATAGATAATGGAGGGATGGATGGATAGACTAGTTCAGATAGACAGAATAGTTCAGAAGACCCACACTCCTTATACTGTGAATACAATTTATTTTATTTAAACATGTCTCCAACGTTCAGGGCCCATGCTTATCCTTGAAGGCCATAATGTGGACCGAAACATTTTTTTTTTTCTTTTTAATGGCAAGATCGTTGTGGCAAATTGTATTGTTTTCCAAGTAACGGATCTCTCTGCAATTTGGATCTTCATACCTTGTCTACTAGAAAATCATGTAAACATTCAATAAACCCAATAGGCTGGTTTTGCTTCCAATAAGGATTAATTATATCCTCGTGTGGATTAAGGTACTGTTTTAGTACTACAGAGAAAATGGAAGTCATTTTTAAAAAATTTGGATAAATTGGAATCTGAGAGACTGCGTTCCTGTAATTAGGAGCTTTCTGGATAACGGGTCGTTTGAAAAACTGATCCCATATCTCTATAGATTCCCTTTTGTCTCCTGCCCAATGTGTAAATAGTCCTGCAGTCAATGTTCTATAGCTTTCAGGCACTTTATAAACCTAAAGCAATTATTCATTTAGCAAGGGACTGTGCTGTCTGCAATTCAGTGGGCCATCTGCTAAAGCCAGCTGCTTGGGACAAAGCCATTTCCGTAACCTCAGCACATGTTTATTGTAGTTGCGTTAAGGCTAGCTGCAATGGTTTCCATAATACAGTTACTAGCAATGTAAAGGAAAATATAAATCCTTTCACATTTCCTCAGCCGTGGGACACATTTACTTAAGTGTGAATTTTCTCTTCCCCCCCCAAACTCCACCAAAGTTTGCTTGACTTTGCCAGGTGTATTTTCACAATACATCTCCACATTTATTAAAAATTGTAAGGTTACTTTTTCAAGAGAATTGTGGTGAATTTTCTCCTGGCGAAGATTTGCCATTATATTTCCCCCTAGTAGTAGGGGGAAATTCTTTTAGAGAGTTTTCTCTGACCAATTTTTCGCTTGAGAATTTTCACCATGGAGAAAAGTAGCATGGAAAGGACAATGTTTATTGCGATTTTAGAGTGGCTCTATCTTTATAATGGGAGCTCTCCAGCATGAACCTGGCGAAATACACTTTAGTGAAAAGGGCACAGTTCCCATAGTGAAAAGGGCACAGTTCCCACATTGATAAAAAGCCAAATAACTAAAAAAAACATAAATAATAAAAAATAAAAACTAATTACACTCTCTATATCGGGTCCTCAAACTTTTTAAATGGGGGCCAGTTTACGATCCCTCAGATCAGGGCTGTCCAACTGGCGGCCCGCGGGCCTCCTTTATGTGGCCCTCCACAAAGTCTAACTGCTGTGTCTCTTTACCATTTGTAAGATTTAAAAGGTATCACTACAGAGATTAACTGGCCCCTGCATAGTTTAAACCTCAAATTCACACTCTAATCCCCTGTATTGTTCACACCTGTGATCCCCCTGCATTGTTCACACTTGTGACACCTCTATATTGTTTATACCCCAAAGACCTGTAATGTTCACACCTGAGACCCAGACATTGTTCACCTGTTCACACTTTATACAAAATGCTAATGTGTCGCTGTATGTAGTAAATTTTAGACTGGTCCTGTCTCCTGCTCTGTTCTGCCTTCCGTATACTCCCTGTGTGTGACATACTTTGCCCGCTCTTTGCACCCTGTGTTTGCCATACTCTGCCTGACCTATGATCCCAATGGAACATAAGCCTGGTATTTGTTCTGGGGGGTTGTTAGCATGTGAAAATTATTGTTAGGGGCCCCTAAGGCTAATCATATGCTGGGGTACTGTATTATACAGGGGAGGAGGAGGCATATGGATTTACGGGTATGTCTTAATATGACTTAACCTTTTTCACATGAGTGGCATCCCTGCTGGTGCCGCGCCAAGGTAGTTTGGCATCCTAGGCAAGAGTTTCAATCAGCCCCTTGGCTTCTGATGAAGTGACCTTGCAGTCATGAAACGCATAGAGCCATGCACTCCCCTGCCTTGTACTTCTGGATTTTGTGATTTTAATGAGGTTCACTAATAAAGGAAAACATTTTATACAGTCCCTTCTATATGCTGACTCTATCCAAAGAAGTTTACCGACGTGTATGCCTTCATTATAGAGTCTTTCAATCAGCCCCCCCCCTGTCCTGCATTACCAGTTCCCTCCTTACCATGATGGTTTTTAAATAAAGAAAGCAAGAAAATGTACAACACTTTTTCATTTATATTACTGAACCCTGTACCTGTACCAGCAAGCCCAGCAGACCTCCATAATACAGCCCCCCCCTTTACATGTGCCAGCAGCCAGCCATCATACTGCCCTCCAGCAGCCATCATATTGCCCCCAATCTTTCCTGTGTCAGCAGCAGCCAAAAATAAATCTGATCACATCATATTGCCCCCAAGTATTTATGTACCTTTGCCAGTGCTCAGCCCAGCAGCAACAGTAAACATATGGCCCCCAAATCTGTACCTGGCTGAGCCAGCAGGAAGCTTCACAATTTCACAGTAATAGAAAGAATGTCTTCAGTTCAGTGCAACTGTGCAAGGCTGAGAGCAGCAAGAGCCACACCAAGCTCTCTGACTCTCTTTGACACCCAAACCTCTGTTTTTTTTTGGTGTGCTATTAATGTGGACATTGTTTTATGCTAACATGGGTGTGGTTTAAAGTGGCTAACACTGGCTTCCATTATTGGCCCTCCACCATGTAGATTAGAAAAATTCCGGCCCTCTGTACCATATAAATTGGACAGCACTGCCTCAGATTATTGGCAGGCCGGACTATAGTTTGAAAACTATGGGTTGCAGAGTAGGGCCCTGCTCCCTGTTCCACTCTGCCCAACGTTTCTAGACCAGGGAATATGGATATATAATGCCAATCTACAGATTTATTTAAAACCTTAGAATGTGGACTCTGTTCGAAGTGTGTGCGTATGTATGTATGTATACACACACACACACACACACACACACACACACACACACACACACACACACACTGCGTATCTTGTCGACGCTATATAAATAAATGATGATACACACACACACACACACACACACCCCCCCCCAATATATGGTGACAGCCACAGGTAGAATTCCATTAGGTCGGGAGGCATACCACTGAGGGAGAAAGGGGAAGATGGCCACAGGTCATTGGTATGAATTTCTGCAAGGAGGGACAGAAGGGCACAGCGAGCTGTAGCATCTCTCAACCCAGGGTAAGTGTTTTTAATACTCGCTACCCTTATAGGAGGTAGAATGAGAAGGCATCTTATGCCTTTTTAAACGCACAGATATTTGTATGATTCACTATTGGGCACTTTCCCACATTTGTATTTCACTATATGCACTTAAATATGCTTACTGTTTATCTATGAAGAAATGTGATCTGTCAAATATGTTACACATGAAGGGTAAATTTTTGGCACGTACTGATGCCTCATGGTTTGGCACCATCTTTTTCACTTTAAATGGAGTAGTATTGTGTGTTATGACTCGCATTCTGTTGACATCAAGAATGAAGTAAAGGAGCCGAAACGTTGAAATAAATCACTTTATTTTTTTCACGTGCAAAGTCCTTGAAGTGCGGTTCTTTGATATTTGTAAGTAAAGTGGTTTTTGACCAGCACCCAGGCAGATGATGTGAAAGCGTTGTGAGTGCACCAGGTTGGAACACGCACACACACACACGATCAGCACTCTCTGTAGTTTAGTGCATAGAAACAGTAGCCGTATGTAGCACAGGTGTGTATCTATAGTAAATTACACCGTAGCAACCAGATGGCTATTTGATCTTAAAACCGGAGCTTTATTTAATTGTTAAATAAATAAATGACAATACTGAAGACCAACTGAAAATTGCAATCACATGCTGCTGCCTACATTATACTAAAATGTAATTTAAATGCAAACTAATTTTAAAAGAAGTCTAAATCTGTGTCCTAAGATTCTAATACTGCAGTGCTTGACTGCTTAGAAGTAGTTTTGCTGTGGTTTAAGCATAATTGATATACTAGCAAATGAGCCCTCTTTTAACCCCCCTTTTTTTCTTTTGCAGGG
The DNA here is from genome assembly GCA_038501925.1 of Xenopus petersii. NCBI lineage: Eukaryota > Metazoa > Chordata > Amphibia > Anura > Pipidae > Xenopus > Xenopus petersii. The sequence continues at coordinate 28,100,833 of CM076688.1, forward strand.
TGACCTGAAAACGTATCTAAACAATCAGAGAGAGAAACTGAAGGGGGATACAGAAATAGTGCTGCTTCAGCGTATGGCTTGTCAGATAGCAGCGGGACTTGCCATAATGCACAAACACAATTTCGTGCATGGGTATGTGTTGTTAGCAGCCATGACATGCAGATGCTGCTGATTTTATTGCATTATTTTTTCTTTGATGGGAACAGCTTTCTAGAGCAGCTTGAGGCTAAATGTGCATGCAGTTGGAATACTCACTGCCAAGTTACAAACTCTGTGGAAGCAACATCAGCACAATAGATATTCATCAATGTTCTATGATATCCTATATAATCTATAACCTATAGACTTTTTTTTGTTTTCTTGTTAAAATGCTGAATATCTGAAAACCTCATTTAGCACATGAAACATAAAATGGCATGCCTAGCACTTTAAATTGAAAAAAAAATGCAATTAATAAACCTATACAGCTCCATAAATGTGCACATTCCAAAGCAAGCCTTCCACTGGAGCACCTTCATGCTTTATAGTTACGTATAAACAGAGGCAGATACAGATAAGGGTGATGTATACCTGATTTAGAACCGTTTCTTTTGGCAGAAATGTTTTTATTCAGGAACTCTGAATTAAGGTGGTGTATTGCACAAAACTGCATTAGCGTCTCCGTGCCACTGAGAGGCAGTGTGTTTGCTTCCGGCAACAATATCCTGATGCCGTCTGAGTGTGCGGGAAAGCTCCAGCATCAGTGATTTTGTTGGTGGTGGTAAATAAAAGCATCTTGCACTCTGCTTTGGACTTTATTATTCTTTTATTTTATTTTTTTTGCTATTTCTTTGCACACCAACTGAACTGAATCTTAAGATTGAAACATTTAAGTTTGTGACTCTTTTTCTGATTAGGTGAAAGTACCATTATGGTTGCATTTTAATCTTTTTGTGTATTCTACAGGGATCTTGCACTCAGGAATTGCTTTGTTACATCGGATTTAACCGTAAAGATAGGAGACTACGGCATAGGATTCACTAGGTACAAGGTACGTTGTGTGTTTTCATTAATTTGTTTTTTTTATTTTTCTCTTCTGTAAAATCAGTGACAAAATTCTGAATAAAGCAAGATTACTCCCATGTTGGACAGCTGTATTGCTCTCAAGTAGTTTATTCCCTCGAGGGCAATGTCCCTAACTCTTTAAATGAATATGACCTGGGTGAATAATCGTGACTGCTGCTACTATGTTTGAAAACAAGCATACCGTAAAAGCTAGATTTATTATCTAGCTGGTGTGGCCTCATTAAAGGGCTGGTTCACCTTTAAGTTAACTTTAAGAGGCCCATTTATCAAAGGTCGAAATTCGAATTCATGTTAATTTTTTGAACTCTAACATACTCACAATTCGACTATTCGGTTATTTAAGAAAAAATTCAAATTTCTTATATTCAATCGAATAGTTCCTACCCGAAAATTTGAATCATATTGGATTGGTAGGAATAGAGTTTTTTTTTAAAGGTGAAAAACTCTATTGCTACTAATCCAATACGATTAAAATTTTCTGGTTGTAACTATTCAATTGAATATTAGACATTTGAATTTTTTTCTTAAATAACCTCCCAGTGACAGTCGAATTGTGAGTATATTCGAGTTAAAAGAAAATTCACATGAATTCAACTTAACTAAAAGGTGAACCACCCCTTTAATATCAGGAAGGCTACTAACATCTCCAAATGGCTCAACGGACCTTTGCCATTGACTTGTACATGAAATCAGCAGGTTTGAGGTGGCGAATATTCGAATTAGGACTGTCGAGATATGATAAATCTCACATTCAAATTTACATTTGAATAGGGGGGTTAAAATTTGAATGTGTGAATTTTGACACTCGAAAATTCTAATTTACAATTCGACCCTTGATAAATCTGCCCCTTTGTATGTTATAGAATGGCCAATTCTAAGCAACTTTTCAATTTATCTTCATTTTATTTATTTTCTATAGTTTAATTATTTTTCTTTCTGGCTTTCAAATGGGGATCACTGACCCCATCTAAAACAAATGCTCTGTAAGGCTAGAAATTTGTTATTGCTACTTTTTATTACTCCTATTCCGGCCCTCCCCTATTCATATTCCAGATTGCTGAAATCGCAAACTGGAGAGCTGCTGTATAAAATGCTAAAATACTGTAGGTTGGATTTTGTTCTGGTTCCTGATTAAAAAAAAAATTAATTTTTGGTTGTACTCTTGACATTTTAGGAGGACTACATGGAGATCACTGAAGAAAACTTTGTTCCCATTAGATGGACTGCTCCAGAGTTACTGACCAGCTATCCGGATCAATTACTAGTGGCCGATCAGACAAAGCCCAGTAATATTTGGTAGGTTTTCACATGTATTATTGCTTTGTCTGACTAATCATATGGTTGTGTTTCACATTAAAGTTTATACATGTGGCGAAATCACCCATCTCATCTTTCAAAAAAAACAAATACATGTGAGACTGAAAAGCTTTTGTAAGCCTGAAGCAGAATACAGTGATTGTGGTTATTTATTAAAATGGCTGGTACAATGTTATGTCCACCGTAGAGTGCAATTATTCAGGCCCCTAAGGTTCAATAATAAGTGCCACATGTTAGTACTACACCGTGTCAGACTGGGACATCAGGGGCCCACCCAAAAACCTTAGACCAGGGGCCCACCATAAAACCTTAGACCAGGGGCCCACTCTCAGTACTAATAGTCCTCAATCAACCTCTATTCTCCTAGTTTGTTTTCTTTACATACTATAATCTATTATTCCATCTATTTAGCCTCTTTGTTCTCATATAATAGGGAATGGCCATGAAATAGGCAAAAAGTTTAGCAGCATGAGGGACAACTGACACTTTGGCCCACCGGGAGTTTTCATGGTATCCCGGTGGGCCAATCCGACACTGGTACTACAATACTTATGGAGATAATGCATCCCCTTTAATTACCCGGTATGATGATCTATATTTGCATGAGTTAAATAACTTTATTGGACAAATTCCCTTAGGTGCCTTTGGTACATTATCATAAAATAAAAAAAAGATGTATTGTCTATGACATGATATTGTGGTTCAGGTATGGGATTCGTTATCCAGAAAGATCTGAATTACGGAACTGCTGTCTCCCATAGACTCCATTTTATCCATATAATCCAAATTTTGAAAAATGATTTCCTTTGTCTTTAAAATAATAAAACAATACATTGTACTTGATCTAAACTAAGATATAATAATTGAATAATATAATAATTTTCAAGTAGATGTAAGTTATGAGGATCCAAATTACGGAAGGATCCCTTATCTGGAAAACCTCAGGTCCCCGAGCATGCTTGATAACCGGTCCTATACCTGTATAAACATTGCATGCATGAGTAAGAGTCCTTCAGGAAGCCCCCAACTGAGCTGGTCATTCAGAAAATTATAGTAGTGGTCTGCAATTGTTACTGTGATCTATTGCAACAATCAGGCTTTTAGCATGTATTTGCACTTATAAAACCACATTTTTTTTCTCTCCTTTTGTTTTATCACCAGGTCACTAGGGGTAACTCTTTGGGAACTCTTTGAAAATGCTGCCACTCCCTACGGAGATCTATCAGACAGCGAAGTACTGGTTCAAGTCATAAAACAGAGAGAAGTTAAACTTCCTAATCCACAACTAGAACAACCATATGCAGACAGATGGTAATTTTTTCAATTGCAAATGACTTGTCTCCTAAGGCTAGGACCATATGGGGCTGAAATCAGTTAGCTCCGTGTTGAATCAGCTCCTGTGCAAACAAAATGCAGAGTTTTGCTGTTCTTCGCTGAAATCCGCTGAGTCTGTTCATGCAGGAGCCAATACAACACTTTGGAATAAATAAAGAGAGGCGTCTGCTGCCCATTGTAGCGGCTGAAATGAGGCAGCGTATTTGTTAGCTGACTTCTGCCCTAGCCGTAAACCTTTCTTTCAATGGTCTCAATTGTAATAATATACTAATGAAATTGCTTGCTGTTATTCACTGCAGGAGTTGACTGATATAGTCATCTACTGGATGGACATTACATACATCCCTTTCTTACTAGTACACTACAGTGGCAGCTGACCTATTTGTGGTTTGCTTTACCAAGCCATTTTTGTCACAGTTTTGGTTATCTTTTTAAGGAAAGCCATTCTTAGGCCGTTAGATTAAACGTCTACTAATATGTTTATAAGATGTAAAAAATTTTTATAGAAAGGGTTTAATTTGTTCTTAGCCTTAAATATTAGGAATGCCTGCAAAGATTTTTGTTTACATAATACCCTTAGGGATTTCAAGTATAATGGCACACAGGTCGATTTTGAATGTTTTGTGGCCCAGATGTTTTGTTGAGAGGGCAACTTAAAACACGGTGTTGTCATGTGACAGGTGCTTATCACTTGAAAATGCACCTTTTCGAGTAGTAAGCGCCTGCTGCTGGGCATCGCCTTGTGATTGTGGTGCATTCCCTTTAATGGTTTGAGTGTTTTGTTTGAATTACAGAGACCTTGTGTACCATTACCTTTCCAACCATCACTTTGATCATATTTTAAATTTAAGTATGTTTTATCCAAGGAAGCTTGTTTTAAAGTTTAGGTATGTGACATAATGTATAGACGGGAGATCAGATTTATTAATGTGGTCAAAAACCAGAGGAGACAATAGTGGTTTTCCTTTTTTTTTTTTATCCTTCATAAAGGGGTTCCTTTTTACAGGGCAACTCGTATGCTAAGTTTTTTTCCTTATATAGCATAGTTTAGATCCAGCTTTGTAGACAGTACTGTTTGGGCCTAGATGGGACCATGCCTTGTAGTGTTGCAGTATATATTTAATGCCCAAGAAAAGATAAGGGGCATCATTCTGGACAATATTTCCAAGTTTGACAGCTGTCATAAAAATATTTTCAAACAAAATCATCCTTTATAGATTAGACCTGATTTCATATTCCCCTAAGTAACAGAATTGTCTAGGAAGTTGTTGCTGGGGTTTGAACAAAGTATGTCTCTTATAAGATTAGGGAAGACCTATGTCATGTCTAAATGTTCCAAATGATTTTATTTTCTAGAATTGGTTTTCTTGTTTTTAATAAACTGCTCAACCAGTTCATATTCTTTTTGTTGAAGGTATGAAGTTTTGCAGTTCTGTTGGCTACCTCCCTTCAAAAGACCTACTGCTGAAGAAGTCCATAGACTACTTACATACCTCCGCATGCAGAGCCAAAAGGAGACTGAAGATGACTTTGAACAACGTTGGAATTCCCTTAAACCAAACACTAGTAATCGGCAACCATCTACGAATAACCTGTCTTTTCCGATCTTGGAACATTTCAGCGCAGATGAACTATGCCAGGAGTTGGATGAAGTTCTTACTGTTACTGAAACTAGCCAAGGGCTTAGCTTTGAGTATGTATGGGAGGCTGCCAAAGAAGACCACTTTGAAGAGCAGGGTCACTCTGATTCTGATGCTACGGTCAACTACAATAGTTTATTTTTCCCTGTGCCTGTAGATGTTTTACAAAAGCCAGGGGTTGATGCAGAACAAGATAAGTCAGAACACAGTGGCCGTGACAACACCCTTGGTGCTTCAGAAGTTGTCCCAGTATTTGATTCACACAATGTTTCAGTTGCTAACGAATATTATATTCAACTGGAGGAGCAAGGAGAAAGCAGATTGGACTTTGACAATAAGAACCATGAGTCCAAAAGTGCAGCTTTGCAGTTTATTGCACTTCATGATCTGAAATCATCTGGAACAAACAAATCTGATTTTCTTCCATTTGAAGCTGAACATGACCCTTTACCAGATTATTTGCATGTTGCAAGTGACCATTTTCCATTCGATAACTCAATCAAGAATGTCGATTGGTCTGTTAAAATGCCTGACTGTGATACTGTCAGTGATCTTCCACTACAAAATGGTCTTTACACTGAAGTTAATCCCTCCCACACAAATTTGCATCCATTTCCCGAAAGCTTTAAATATTCTGAAAATGAGGCTGCTGTTTGGGGAAATATACTAGAGACTGACCCAGTTGTTCTAAATGTGGAGGAACTGTCTGAAAACTTTCTGTTTCTGAGAGAAAATAATTTATTATCGGACTCTCCGTTTAAGAGAAACAAAACATATGAGCCTCAAGCAGAGTTTTCAAATAAAATCAATTCACAAAAGGTCTTTGAAATCTCCCACCGAAATAGCTTGGATGTGGAACTCCAGCTTTCAGAGTTAAATTCATCTGTGCACCCGGCAAATAAAACTAGTTTTGATAACTCTTTGCAATCTGGGCAAGAAAGCCATCTCAAAACAGCAGAGTTGATCTTGCCTTTGCCTAAAATAGATGATCTGAAAAATGATGTAACGTCGGTGAAACCTGGGCTCACAGATAACAACATATTTACAGCTAAGAACATGGAAGGTTATAACGTAAACAATGCAAATGACGAACATAAGAGTCCTGCTGTAGAAGATGATAGTATTGATCTTTACCGATCAAGCAGCAATAAAAACATATTTGTGCTGCCCAGTTCAAAAGTGGTTAATGATGATGCACCTATAGGGCAAGCATCTCTCGGCTCTATAAAAACGCCTTCACCTCCGCATAACACAGACCTTGTCGGTGTGAATGATGATGACCTAAATCCATTTGTTGAAATGTCTGCTGTTCCATCAGATTCAACAAGTCAAGATAGCCTGTTAGATGATAGCTTATCAAATTTCACGCAGTCTTTGTTGCCATCTATAGGAACACCTGATTCTTTAGACTCTTTAGATGTTCAGAATGTTCTAGAGCCGTTGGAACCTGAAGAGAATCAGAAATTAGGGCATTCAGATAAACCTGCTGATAGCGGCTATGAAACGGAGAACTTGGAGTCTCCAGAGTGGACATCTCATGCTAGCGGGCAGTTAGGCCACGATGAGAATGAGCGGAATAGTGTGTCTGCTCTCGCTGCTCCTGTTATAATCATATCGGAGGCTGACCATACTTTGAATGAGGACAATACTAGAACCCAAGTGTCCACAGACACAAGTCCCAGTTCTTATAGAGACTCTGCATATTTTTCAGACAATGATTCTGAGCCTGAAAAGAGACCAGAAATCAATTCAGATTTGCCAGTATTACTCACATTTTCAATGACAGGATCATTTTCGCAATCCACTGATAAAGTAATTAACCCTGAATTAGCTGCCAAAAGTGAAACAAAGATAGAAAATGTGTCTCAGAAAGATGAGAACTTTCCACTGCAGTCCATAGCACAGATTGAAACTGAAATTAATAAACATGAGGATTCAGAAGAAAATGACCATTATGAAGAATGGAATGATTTTTCTCCCAGTTCAGAAGATGATGTAAACCATTCTTCAGCTGAACCTTCACGTCTAGAAAATGATGAGGATTTTCTTAACCCCTTTGGAGCATCAGAGGTCTTTTCTTCAGTGAATAAATTGAAAGAGATGCCAATCGTAAACCTCCCTGATGCTCAGAAATTGAAAGAGCCTGATATGGAAGGGAAATATCTTGGGAAACTTGATGCATCTGGCCTGCTAGATTTGTCATCAGAGGATGGCATGGACGCCGATGAAGAAGACGAAAATAGTGACGATTCGGATGATGATATAAGGGCCTTTGATCTTAACAGCTTTAGCTCTGATAGTGATGATGATACCGTCCATCCTGTTCCTATTGTTCATGTGGAAAATGATGATGGAAGGCATCTGAAAAGCCTAATAAAACCAAGAAAACCTACAGACCTGTTCTCTGGACTTGAGAAAAGGAGCAGTAAAGCCGTCCACTTCTTTGATGATGTCACTGTCTATTTATTTGATCAGGTGAGCTTCTGTTAGCCAGCAGGTGAAAAAAACTGTTCTGGCCCTTCATATAACCTGGATATTCCAGATGTATTCTGGCACCATTGTTACAACCAAATGTTACCTTAACGTATATTTCTTAGCAGCTTCAAAGTATAAAAAATAATATATATTTAGATCTCTCGCAAGGCTTTATAGCATTCTCCATACTTGGAATATACTGGTCATTGGACCATTTCCAGAGATTAATTTTTGGAGTGAACATATTATCCTTATCAGACTGTGTCAGGTTCATCTGTTAAATAGCATTGATCCATCAAACCTATAACATACATGCAATGCAGCGCTCACAAGATATCTTACCAACGTGTTGCACTAAACCTCTTGCACTCTAAGGCATGTATCTGATACAACTGCAAGTCCGGTATGTACCAAGTATCTAGTTCTACAGATAGCCCAACATCACATATGGAATAAGCTAAGTGCATTACCTTTTAATGTATATACAGTTCTTGTGCTATTGTCTTCTGCTGCCCCTGGGGCAATAAACATGAACTTACTACACCAGAAGCCCAATTAAACAAATGATTTATGTTTTCAAAATTGGCTGCAGGGGGCTGTAATCTTCTAAATTTGTTAAACATCTTTGCAAGACCAAGACTACGCACATGCTCAGTGTGGTCTGGGCTTCAGTTGGGAGGTTAAAATTAGGGATTATCATAAATTATGAAAGCAGCACAAGTCAAATATTATCTGCAATAGAAGCCTATACAGCAAGACTCATTAATATCAGAATATGGAGACTGCACTGGGTCTGCGGATACAAATCTCTACAAAGTAGCCAAATGCTCTACAGGGAAACAAACAGCTGCTTGAGATCTGGATAGTAAGTTGTAGGAGGGGCTCCCCTCTGTCATTTGAAAGTATCATCCGTTTCCCTGCAGAGCCGTTAGGGAGCATCTAAAGTTTCCTATCTGCAGCAGTTAGTAAAACGAAGGGGGAATTTCACTGCGTACAGTCAGGTTTATTAAAAAAAAAAGCACACATTTAATTAAAGTTTATTGGAGATAGATTTATTTTTCATTAAAGAAAGTAAAAATGGGATTTTTTTTTTTGCCTTTACATCCCCTTTAAAGGGGTAGTTTATCTCTAAATTAACTTAGGTGGTTTCGATAGACCTTATAAAACCATTTGCAATTGGTCTTCATTTTTTATTTTTGCAGCCTTTTGAAATATTCAGCTTTTTGTTCGGCATCTCCCCAGTTTTGAATTTTAGCAGCTATTTGGTTCCTAGGCTTGTAACCAGTAAATTGAATGAGAGAAAATGGTTATAAGACCCTCTTGAAAGCTGCCTTTTTTCTTTTTTAAAATATATGTTAAGCACTTTTTTGGGGGTGGGGGGGGGATTGCATTTTATTTATTGAATTCATCCAATACATTTTATTTTTATTTTTTTTGGAATTTAAGGAGACTCCAACCAAAGAACTTGGTTCCCAGGTGGTGGATACAAACAGCCAAATCTTCAGTAGCTGTCCGACTACTCCTCCTCCACCTCCTCCAAGTTACCTAAACAGGTTTACAAACTCTGAAAGTTCTACTGATGATGAAGGTAAGAAGATGTGCATCGTGTGTCTCAATTGAAATGTGTAAAGGCTATCCCACTATGCCATTTTTTTTTATTGCCTCTGTGTCAGACTGCATATACAGAATTATAATACATTTTTGCAGTGTCTACCCAGATTCATACTCAAACCTGCAGCTGTCTTTTCTTCAGCTCTCTTCCAACTAGCTTTTGTCCAAAGTTTCCTGTGTGTAATATAATTATATAGTGAATAAAGTACCCCCTCTTGTAAAATATAAGAATATTATAAGTTACCGAGGAGTTTCATGACCATATAAAAACACGAGGCTGAGTTTTTATACAGGTCATGAAACTTCGAGGTAACTTCTAATATCCTCATATTTTACAACTGGGGGTACTTTATTATAATACACACATTTCAGCAAGTCATGTGACAGAAATGACATCAGAACTCACCGTTTATAACTGATGACATCAGAACTCACCGTTTATAAGGATATAATTTACAGGACATCCATGGCTTTTGTGTATTATATATTGTATATACTTATGCTGTTTTTTAACTTTACAGGGGGCGGCTTTGAATGGGACGATGACTTCTCTAATCCAGAGCCTTCGTTTTTATCGAAACCAGCAGCAGGCTTTAGTGGGCAAAAACTTACCATTAATCCCTCTAAGTACTTCTCACCTCCGCCTCCCATGCGGAGTCCCGATCAGAACTGGACGCACTCTTCATCTTACTCACGTTTCTCTATTTCACCAGCAAATATTGCCAGTTTCTCAATTACGCATGTAACAGACTCTGATATAGAACAAGGAGGTGAGGAGGTCAAAAACAAGCAAGTGCTAATTTAAGATCTGTTCCTCTTGTCCCTCTGTGTTTTGGTATCCTGGGCTTAGTGGACAAATAAGCATCATAATTCAGTGCCTGTAACTGCTGATCAATATCAGGCAGTAGGAATCCGAGTACCTTTCATAGCATTTGTTACTTATCTTTAACAATGTAACGTGGATACAATTTTTATGTGCTATTGAGGGATGCAGTGCTAATAACAGACACCAGAGGCACTGGTGCACCAACATTTCTGTCTGTGCCCCTTTTATAAATGAGCCTATGACAATTAAGAGTTCGTGCATTATGATCATATAAAAATATTTTAATGCCTCTGTTCCTTTAATTTGGCTTGTAATAGAACCCCTGCAAGTAAGGGATTGATATGAACATAACGAGGAAAAAAAATCCATACTAGAAATGTTTATTTGCACTTGCATTGTGCGCTTGACAAGCGATAAGATAAATGTCCCTGTTAAAGTTTTCCTGCAGGAAAACTCTCTCCAGATTAGCAGTAAAGTGACATTGAACTAATGTGTGATTCAAACAGATGTGTGGGGCTATGAGAGGAGAACAGCTGTTCCTTGTCTTTGCAGTTAATATTTAATATGTGCAGCTCTGAATGAAGGGAAAATATGACTGGGTAGTGTTTTTCAATACCTGTATTTAGAAAGAATTGTTTGAGACCACGTCCAAATATTCACTTGGAGCTGCCTTTACCCACATAGTCCAGATTCTACAGAGAGCCTATAAAACAAATCACTTCATAAGCCAGTCTACAGTTAGGAACACAATAACATTTCTTACGGGGTACATGCAATTCAACATGAGTCAAATAAAGAACAATATACACATACGTCTTTAAGGGAACACATTCCCTCAATTGCAATAAATGCCAAGTTGTTCAGAGCACTCTCACAATTTCATTATTCCTTTATCATTTGGTTTGAATGATATTAGGAGTTTTTACACCGATATTATGAATGTTTAACATGATTATCCTCTAGTGTTCTATACAGGTGCATGCTTGAGAGTACGACAGAAGCTTTAGATACTGAAACTGGAAGCACCTAGCATTCTATATTGGGCTATATAGTATGTGCTCCCTTTAAAGGAGAACGAATACTTACCTAAAGAAGTAGGCAGAAAAGTTAAATTTGTACATTATGTTTTGGGCTACTGTACCAGCCCAGAGCAACCATAGCTCTTTAGCAGTGAAGATCTGTGTCTCCAAAGATGCCCCAGTAGCTCCCCATCTTTTCTGCTGATTCAATGCACATGCTCTGTACTGCTGTCACTTACTGAGCTTAGGGACCCACTCACAATAAACTGAATATATATAATATAACACGCATGTGCGTGTCGCAGACTCTCCTAACAAAATTAAAGATGGGAAACTGCTTTGAAGGTCTGGATCATTACTACTATAGAGGTGCTGAACCTTAAGGTTGCTTCATTCTATAAAATATGACCATATTTAATATAGTCCTATTAATTTTTAGGGTTTAGTTCTCCTAAGAATATGTGCTTTTTAAATGCTACTGGAAATGGGTTATGGGAAGCTTGAGAATATGGAGAAATGATTGATAGTGCTGATATCATAATAGCCAAAGGGCCAACATATTGGTCCATTCATTTGCCCATTTTATTTTTTAAAAAAAAAAAAATCTACTTTTGTTTGTTTTATACAGGCAGCAGTGAGGATGGCGAGAGAGACTGACTGAACTGGCGTGATAAGGATGAAGTCAGATTTGTTTGCCCTCCCAAAAGTGAAAGTGTCTTCAATCTGAAGTAACTTATAAAGCATGAATACTGCAAAAGAAATGAGACCTTTCCACACTCTTTATGTTCCTCCGTGCAATCCGCTTCCTTATCGACAAATCCCTGTTGCTACTGCCGTGCTCTTAATCACTTGAAGCACTGTTTGCTGTAAATAATCCCAGAACTGTAGAATTGGTCAGACGTAGGGTTTTTTCATCATTTTTTTCCCCTCAAACTCTGCTGTAATGATTCTTTTGTATATATCCTCAATCATGTATGTGCTACTGTAATGATATTTGGGAATGTGTATTCAGTGATGTATTGACACAAACCCTATGTATTGCTCCTTATTGCACTGCCTAATGATGTGTACAGAGTTTTTAGCCGTCAAGGGAGTAACAATGCTCGCCTTGAATTTTCCTCTTTTATGATCTTGTTGAAATATTATACCCCTTGTATTGTATCCTGCGTAATAAGCTGTTCTTGGGACTCTAGATCTCTGCTTTCAATATGCTGTTCCAATTCTTGAAGCTTTCTTACTTTGACAGCAGCAATGTGATGGGATGTAGACTCTCCTTTTCACCTCATATTGCTGATTGTCCACTCCTGCAGAATTTTTTTTTACTGTGAACTGGATTTTGTTACTGGAAGTGCTGGCCCCTCCTGTATAAAACGTTGGACTCTTCATTAGAAGCGCTACACCGGAGCAAGGCAACCTTCTCTTAGTGCCCTCCATCAGCTCATCCGGGTGGATAGTGCGGCATGCTCATCCAGGTGGATAGGATGCCAAGCTCATCCAGGTCTAGATGGATAGGATGCCAAGCTCATCCAAGTCTAGGTGGATAGGATGCCAAACTCATCCAGGTCTAGGTGGATAGGATGCCAAGCTCTTCCAGGTGGATAGGATGCCAAGCTCATCCAGGTCCAGGTGGATAGGATGCCAAGCTCGTTCAGGTGGATAGGATGGCAAGGTCCAGGTGGATAGGATGGCAAGCTCATCCAGATCAAGGTGGATGGGATACCAAGCTCATCCAAGTACAAGTGGATAGGATGCCAAGCTTGTCCAGGTGGATAGGATTCCAACTCGTCCAGGTGGATAGGATTCCAACTCGTCCAGGTGGATAGGGTTCCAAGCTTGTCCAGGTCAAGGTGGAAAGGATTCCAAGATCATCCAGGTGGATAGGATTCCAAGCTCAGTCATCCCTTATTTTTCCTCCTTATGCTTAAACATGAGACTTGAATGAGACCTACTCCATCCATTGGAGTTGTCTGCTTTCTGCTGCTATAGATTTGTTTGTATACAGGACTGTACAGTCACATTTTTAAAGGGTGTTGTGCTTGTCTTCAATGTTTCAGCCCACCGTGGGTGCAATCTCTGCCACTGGCCTCAAGATCAATGTTCAATTTGTTTTTTTTGTTTTTGTTTTTTTTTCCTGCATTTGTTCTGATTAGGTAAATACTGGCACAACTCTGTTTTTCATTTCATTGAGCGTTCTTCCATCTTTGTGCAAAGAGACTCAAGTGACATTTCGTGATATGAATCATGATCTATTGAGAGGCTGGAGAATTTTGTCCAGATTTTTGGTCATTATAAAGTGCTGCCACATTATTATTATTATTATTATTTTTTTTTTTTTTTAAAAGGCCAGTTAATTTGCAAAGATTTGTTACTGTTTTTGAATCAATACTGAAACTGTAGTGTTAATTCATTCGATTTGCCTTTTTCATTGGTGTTTCGTATCAAATAAGGAGAAAAAAAATGTAAGGCATCTGGTGTGATCTCTACATTTGTTTAATTTTCTTGTTTAACTTTTTATAGTTCTTAATATATCTAATTGAAAAGGATAGATATAAAAGAAAATCCTATTCTGAACCCAAGATTTTGGACTTTGTGTTCTCAAAAGTTCCTTAGTGTCTGGCAGCCAGATCAGAATAATTAAATTGTGAAGACTTCATGAATTACACTGGTTTTTAAGGCCTACTTTCCCTTTAGTCCTGTCTATAGTCAGGCAGTAAATTATCAAAGGGTCATGTCACGTGTCTCTTTGATTACTGCCACGAGTAGCAGCCATTCTAATGCTAAAGGGGAAGGCGCTTGGTTAATTTTTTCATTAAACTCGCTTCCCACGTGATATTTCAGGCGGTTTCCTATATTTCTAGCATATTGAAAGAGAAACCAGTGCGACTGGAAAAGGAAATGTTTACCCAATATCTGTGTCATAAGAGCAGCCAATAGACTTTAGTGTTGTTCAATATAGACATAGGGGCCCTTTCTTAGGTTAGAAGGTTGAGGTCGGAGGTTGCTGTTTAATACGGCAAATGCGAGTGAATCCAGTATCCGGTTGCTTTATGAATGACTAGTTGATCGACGATGTGCAATACGAGTTTTCTCCAAATGGATTTTTTTTGATATCGATGATATAACACTTGAATCGTTTGGAAGTTCATCACCTCCGCTGAGATACCAAGATGCCATTGAAAGAAATGGAATTTGAAAATTGAATATATATTTCTTTATTTTTGTTTCATTTTATTTTTTCCCCAAAATTTCACCTGACTACTCAAATAGTTGGACACTGCATAGAATCGATAAATGAGAACATTCAATCTTTTTTTTTTTTTTTTTTTTTTTTTTTTTTGTCAAAGCCCGAATGAGAGTGATGAGTGATGACATTGGATATTGTTCAGGATAACACAAGATCGCGAGTGTGTGATTACCGATAAATATGCCCCTATGTTTAGATTTTTTTCTTTTTAGCCACACTGATTGTTGTAGGACATGATCTCAAATGTCTGAGGCAATATAACCAGCTGCACTGACAAGCCTGTCTTCTTTTTTCATAGAACTAATGGCCACTAATGTGCAATCCGTCAGTATTTTACAAAATACTCCAGTAGGTGTAAATTGTTTTTGCTATGCGTTTATAAGCGTAATGGAAATAATACGAAATGAGGCCTCTAGGTTTTAAATACTGCCCTGTACTGAATATTCAGTATGTGTAAGTGTGGTATATATCGAATATAGATGTATATTGTGAGGAGGGCTGTATAAGGCATGAAGTTTTTATAGCCTTATTATATTTGCCTTAAATCTAAAATGTATAAAAATGACATTCCCCCTCCCTCCCAAAAAATGGTTTTACCTCTAGATTTAGGGTGTTTTGTCAGAGCCTTCAATAATGTAACTTTCTGGAGAAGAGAAACCGTTGCAGTACAGTGTGTGTGTGTGTGTGTGTATTTGAAAAAGGTTTCCTTATTGTAAAATATAAGAATATTATAAGTTACCGAGGAGTTACATGACCATATACAGGTCATGGAACTCCGAGGTGACTTCTAATATCCTCATTTCCAACACTGGGTACTTTATTTATTATAATACACAAGTTCTAGTGAGTCGTGCGACAGAAATGACATCACTAAGCTCCATTTATAACTGATGACATCACTAAGCCATTTATAAGGATATAATTTTCAAGGTATTCATGGCTTTTGTCTATCACACACAGACACACCTCTTAAATCCTTTCTATGGGACACTTGTAGTCTTGAGGTTTTTTTTTTTTTTTTTCTTAATTTAAAGCTCGTTAATGAGGTGTATGGCAATATTCTAAAGAATGAATTTACAGGTTCTTTGATCTTTCAATGGTGTACATTTTGTTTCTTTATTTTTAATTTGTAAAAATTTTTACTGTAAACTTGATTCTCATGCCTAGTGTGATTCAAACTGCTTGTAATTTAAAAACACTATTTAATATTCAAAATAAAGTTATATATTTATAAACGGTGTTTGATGGAGGCCCTTGATTTTCTGTCCATACATAAAATGTCGGGTTAGAAATATGTTGTTTGCTAAGCAGAACAGCTGGTAACATTGCAATCTAGTGGTTGCAATAAAAGCATGCTCTGATCTAAATCAACTTCATGGTACATGTCTTTTAATAACTTTGCAATGTCTTCTAAAGAATTTAAGACACCAATACACTCCTAGCTACTTGCTGCTTGACCAACAGGTCCAATATGATGCCATCAGTACCCAATAAGGAGTTTCATCAGATGTTGCATGGGAGCCATGTGATCCTTGGCCAAGGCGTCTGAACAGGTCCAATGTGCTGAGATTATTAGACCAGAAGTTGAAAAATCAGTTTGGCTTTGCAATTTCAAGCTCAAAGTAAGCGAAAATCTCCTGTACGAACGGCCAGCTTTCTTCTAGATAAAGTAAGCTTCTATATCATGTTCATTTATCTTGAATACAAATTGAACTTAAAGTTGTAGTTTGACTGTATTCTATCCCATTAAGAGGTATTTTCTTTGTCTACAGCTTGCTTGGAAATGCTTCATATGTAGTTGAGCGGCCATTTCCTGCACCCTCTCAAACCCAAGACTGGAAGTTGACGTTCAGCAATACTTTGAAAGCATATGACTTGTCCAGAGTTGTAATAATGTTCCAGTTGTGTTCACAGCTTCCTCAAATAGTCTTCAACAAATCCACCAAGTGACTAATACTCGAAGACCATGATCCCCAACCAGTGCCTCATGAGCAACATTTTGCTCACCAACCCCTTGGATGTTGCTCCCAATGGCCTCAAAGCAGGTGCTTATTTTTGAATTTCTGGTTTGGAGGCAAGTTTTGGTTGCATAAAAAACAGGTGTACTGCTCTTGTTGGCTGCCAGTCCACATAGGGGCTACCAAATAGCCAATCACAGCTACGGTTGCCACCTGGCCCGTGTTTTACCAGCCTGGCCGGTTAATATGATGGCTGATCCCAATGTTATTAATAGGGAAAAAAGATAAATATATAGGAAGGCCAATATTTTTTTACAGAAAAGGTGGCAACCCTAATCACAGCCCTTATTTGGCATCCCCAGGATCTTTTTTTATGCTTGTGTTGCTCCCCAACTTTATATTTGAATGTGGCTCATGGGTTAAAAAAGGTGAGTGACCCCGGCCATAGGAAGAACAGGCAAAGTGGGGCAAAAACACCCTCTCATTGAGTAGTAACTGCGATAAATATTACAAATATAAAAATGGAAGTGTACAATTTGGATATTAAAAGCACCTGAATATCTTGAAGACTAGACAATGCGGTTTGCTATTGCACAACCCTTCATATAAATAGAGATGTCTGGTGCGCTAAGGTAGAGGCTCGGCCACCTCAACTCCAATATCAGGCAAAGAAATCCGGAGGCCCACATTAAACGTGCAAGGTGTTCCTTGCTTGCAGCAGTCTGTGTGCCTCTGGATTTCTTTGCCTAATATCTTGAAGACTGCCAGTTGTCTCTTATTGTGTTCCTTCCGAGGCAAGCTGATGAACGTAGTTAACGAGCCCCACCACATGTTTACGAGAGATTGTCATATATAATAGAGCTGTCCACTTGGTAATGGATTATTTCTGAAATATATTGTTAGTTTACATATAATTCTTCTTTTTGTGTGAAATGCTGTATGACTTTATATTTCAGTGGATCTTTATCGCTGCCCCTAAAAGTTAATGAAAATGTTCATTCTCAAACAGTAGAAGTGAAATCTTTGGCAGTGAACTGCATTCCTTCCAGCATTTAGCTAACAAATGTTGGACAACCGAGAAAGCAAGATCTGATAATGGGTATATTGTCCTTGTTTTTTTTTTTTTTTAATGTAGGTCAAGGTTTGTCAGATATTGTAAACTCTCTGACACCCACCTCAAACCTCAGCAAATAGATTGGACCTGGGGGGGGGCACCTTTCCTAATGAAGGTGGGTTTTCAGTCTAACGAAAGATGAAGTGGTGGAAACTACAGGAAAGCCTTGTGCTGATAAGCAAACACTGCTCTTTGTAACTGTGTTGGGAGTTAGGGCACCACAAGGGGGCAGCAGATGTAGACTGCCAACTAGTATCTCAGAATGTAAGGTAACCAATGTTTGTCTTGTTATGCTTGGTGCCATAGTTAGCAATGCTCATTTATTCTGAAGCTAACTTTAATTATATCTTTGTTTTCTCAAAAAGAAAATCCATGGAGCTAGGGATATTCCCCCAAATGTAATAAAATGCACTGTTTGCCCAGGAGCAGTAACCCATAGCAACCAATAAGATGGTTGCTTTTAAACAGGTGACCAGTAAATGCTACCTGCTGATTAGTTGCTATGGGTTACTGCCCATGGGCAAACTCAGTGCCTTTTATTACATAACCCCCATTGTCTTTCCATCTGCTATGTCTACCTGTGCCGCAGTTATTGTATGAAAACTCTATACACACAAATGATTATTTCTACCTGAGGATGAAGACCATAAAACTAGGGATGCACCGAATCTAGGATTCAGTTCGGGATTCAGCCGAACTGAATCCTAATTTACATTTGCAAATTAGACACCGGTAAAGGAAATCACATGACTTTTTGTCACAAAACAAGGAAGTTAAAAAAAAAAAAAAAAATTTCCACTTTTTCCTTTCCTGACCAATTGGTTCGGTATTTGGCCCAATCTTTAATGAAGGATTCAGGGATTCGTCTGATTCACAAATACTGGATTCAGTGCATCCTTTCTGGGTTCTGTATGAGCTAGAAATTTTGTGAGTATCTTATTAGCATCCACCACTTTTCTCATGGGTGGTGGATTAGAATTACATCCAAAAAACCCATTAAAGAAACCATCACCCCTAGGGCATGAATTGTGGCATAAGAGCTTTAACCAGAGACATCACAACCTGTAACTGAGCTAATGGATTTGGGTTAACCTTCCTTCCATGCACCGAGTTTAGAAATATTTTGATTCTAGTGCATTTGGTTTGGGGGCCTTGAGTGTTTACCAACATTGAACAGCAAAGAGGAGGCAACTCCTGATGTTTCTCTAAGTTCTGTTGTGCCTGGGCAGTATTTTTGGTCATGTTCTGTAGAGTTATATGAAAAAGGTTCAAATACACTCACGATATAGGAGACTTAGCTTACAGCCCTGCTTTCTTCCGATCACGGGACAATAGTAGCGACGAAGAAATTGAAGAAGCGATGCTGTTATAATCGGTGTACTTTTAGTACCTCCAAACTTTTTATTGTGCGGAATAAAGCCAAAAGTTTCAGGAGCCTCACGCTCCCTTCCTCAGTGGTATAGTGCGTAGTTCTGTAGAGCACTAAGGGCAGGGAAACACGCTCAAATTCGGGGAGAATTAGTCACCCGGTGATTAATCGCCTCTTCTTCGGACGACTAATCTCCCCGAACTGCCTTCCCGCTGAATAGAATGTAATTTGCCAGCAGGATGGCTCTTGGAGTGCTTCGTTTTCCGAAGTCACTGGGCGACAAATCTCCACGAATCTGAGCGTGTCTCTCTGCCCTTAGGGGCACAGCGGTAGGGATTCGATTGATGCTTTTCTGCTCTTATATCCCATATTGAGGCAGAAGTTTATAGAGAAGTATCATTAGATGCCTCCTGCCACTGAACTTCCAGAATGCATTGCTCTGGCTATTGTTGAATTGTAACTTCCTCCGATATCCTGTTCTGGATTTCCTTTTGCTTGCATTGGTATAAATCCTATTTGACAGCTAAGCAGAGTCGTACAAGAAAATGGCCTTTTACTTAATGTTGTCATTTGCTTAAGCAGTTTATTAGCACTTTGGTTTTGTGCAAGATAAGGTCATCACAACAGATATGCGTGATTAAATTTCACGCTCAAATCGCAGGACATAATGCTGGTTTTTATTCCGGTGTACTGGGTTATCAACACCAATTACATATGACACTGCTAATACTGGCAAAGCAATAAAGGAGCGAGTGTTCTTCTTAACCAACCCCCACTTACAAAGACGTGTTTGTGTGCAGAGATTTTAAATACAGAGATCTTCTGGCTTTTAGAAAGTTCCAATCTATGATCAGTACTGAGCCCACATCCTGCAGCGGGGTCTGAAAGCACTCATCTGCACTATATTAAACCCAAACTGATATACGCTAAGGCTTCAAGGTCCCTACATTAGTATGCTGTAAGCATGAATTATAGCACTGAAATATCAGAACATAAATTTAGCATTAAAAGAACTAAATCCTTAAAAAAAAAACTAGAAAAATCCAGGTTGTCTATAGCAGCTCCCCATCTTTGATCTTGTTTGGTCATCTAGTGTCTGTGACTCTGCACATGCTCAGTGTGTTCTGGGCTGCTGTTGAGAAGCTAATCCTGAGGGGTCACTGGAAATTAATTATGTTAGCAGAAAAGAAGGGGTTGCTACTGTGGGTAGATTTAGAGGTGCTGATCTCTGAAAGGGCTGTGGGGGCTTTGGGCTGGTGCAGAACCCCAAACAAAGGAAGGGTCATTTATAAACCCAGAGGCAAGTGCATAGCATTGCCCCTTTTTCACCCAGGGATGTACTCATTTTTTCTTCTTTATCACACTTGCCCAACTTACTTTGAATTTGTAGTTGGTGGTAGGTACAGATGGTTCCTAGGGGAGCAGTAGTACTCTTATAGTACTCGTCAATCAGCAGGTGAAATGGTAGCACATTCCATTTCAATCAATTCCTAGCACAACCTTTATAAAGTGGTGGCGGGGTAAGTAGCCACAAAGGTTAATAAGGGATTTTGATTTTAAGGGGGAGGGGAGCTTTTTAAGTAAATTGCACTTGCAAATTATAATAAGGGACATTTCAGTTTCTTGATTGCTGAATTCTCCTAGTTGCTTTCATTGACCCTGCACCCCCAGAACTAACTGAACATGCTGAATGAAAGAGTGAAATTGAATTTCAGAGCCAGCCGACACCCCTACCTGAATAAACCCTGCGTCATGCAAATGCTTTTCATTTCAGGTTTAATGGAAAAGGAAACCCCCCTCGGCACAAAACCCCTCCCCCATGTTGCCCTCCCTCCTCCCCCCTGGCCTACCTGTCCCCCTGGGCAAATGCCCCTAACTTGTTATTCACCCCTCTGCGCAGGTCCTGTCCACGGAGTTCACAGTCGCCATCTTCTCCCACGTGCGTCTTCCTGCTTTGACCGGCGTTTTCTGGCACATGCGCAGTAGGAACAGTTACCGGTACGGATCTACTGCGCATGCGCCGAATGTCATGAAGTTTTCCGATTTCACTTCGTGACATTCGGGGACAGGTAGGCCAGGAGGGAGAGGGGAGGGGTTTTGCGCCGAGGGGGTTTCCTTCTCCTTTAAAGGAACAGGAACACCAACAACTGAAAGTGTATCAAAGTAATTAGAATATAATGTACTGTTGCCCTGCACTGGTAAAACTTGTGTGTTTGCTTCAGAAAGGCTACTATAATTTATATAAACAAGCTGCTGTGTTGCCATGGGGGCATGCAACTGAGTTTTGGAAAACACCAATTTTCACGCAGGTGGGCAATTTACAATATTGGACTTGTAGCCATGGGGGCAGCCATTCAAGCTGGAGAAAGGCACAGGTTACGTAGCAGATAAAACACCATTGTATTGGACAGGGCCTATCTGTTATGTGCTATGTAACCTGTACCTTTTCTCCAGCTTGAATGGCTGCCCCCATGGCTACACAGCAGCTTATTTATATAAACTATAGTAGTCTGGAACAAAAACATCAGTTTTACCAGTGTATGCTGACAGTATATTGTATATTAAATACTTTAAAACGCTTTCATTCTTTGGTGTTATTGTTCCTTCATTGAGCAGCCCGGAGGGACACCAGGTTTCTTATGCCCCATCACAGCCACCAGTTCCTTCCCACTCAGATCTCTAGGGAACTGTACAGCATCAAACCTGTATTTCATTTGTCTTTTATTGTGTTTGGTTGGCATTTGGCAGCCAGTATTGCCCGGCGTGAGTAAGTAACTGTTCAGCCAGAGGGCAGATGTAATATTCTACTGACTTTGCAGCTTTGGAGGACCCTCACTTGGCTGTAAGCAGCAGTAAATGTGCAGGCAAGAGCACAAACATGTTGCTTTTCCCAGTGCAAAAAAAAGGGACTGGCAGCTACTTTGTTCTGTGCCGAGAGTTCTAGGTGCTTGTTTGATTTTGCATGTGGGATGCTGCCAGACCCCTCCTCCTCCTCCTTTTGAACTATGCAGTTAAGCTACGTGTACTATCAAAAGGCTCTCAGCAGCCTGCAGTCTCCCTGCACCTGTAGCATTCTCTCCACCCAACCCAAGCAAGATCCTTCATCTTTACCACTCCATTCACTGGACCCAAGGAAGATCCCCCACCTGAATCATTCTATCCACTGGACCCAGACAAGATCCTTCATCTGTAGTATTCCATCTAGTGTAGCCAAGCAAGATCCTGCCACATTCCATCCAGTGGAGCCAAGCAAGATCCTTCATCTGTAGCATTACATCCAGTGGAGCCAAGCAAGATCCTGCAGGTACAGTTCTACCACAAATTCAATTCTAACCAACCACAGCAACTACACATCAGATACCAACCATGCAATTTTCAGGTGTGACCTCTCTATGATATCCATCATAACAGGGACAGTTAAAGAGTAAGGATTATATTAGTTTCCCTTTTGTATTTAGTAGAGGGCAGGCACAAACTGGACTTCACTCCAACAGTTAAAAAGTATTTTTTTAACAAAAAAAATCTGAAAAAAGTAGCCTAACGCATTTCGTGCCTTGTGGCATTAGACCCCACAGACATAGACTATTTCTGGTAAGTTAACCTTGTTATCTACTGCAGTCAACACTGGATGTCTTTTTGAAGATTGTTTATGTTGGTTTCCTCCAAGTCTTGTGAATAAGCACACAATTTGTGACCGCAGAGTACCCAATTATTGGTCCCTCAATACAAAATAATTTAAGTGCGTGAAATGCAGAATTCAGTTCTTTCACAGACCGGCTCGTTGTGTTTTGCACTTTCTTCCAAGCTGTATAAAACTCTGGTGGCATCATGGTCAGCTTGGTAATTGGTGGAGCTGTGCAACTTTTATTTTTGAGTATTCTGTTGCTTTTTCTGCCCAATTTGGGAAGTGTAATTAAAGGAAAGTCTCTGTTAATGTAAATATACATATACAGCAATACCCACTTTATACCTTTTAGTAAGGTTAAAGAAGGGGGTGCTAATTTAAAATATTGCCTTCATTATTCTTCCAGATCTGATGTGTAACTATATTTTACACTTTGTGAATCCCCCCCCTCATCATTATTTTGGGTAATATTAGTCATTCACTGAGTTATCTATTTGTCTTCTTGTCATAAATGAGATCATGATCCAGTCCAGGTGACTTACACATCAATCTGCCATGATTTTGGAAGGATCAGTTGGGATCGGATTCTCAATATAACTTGAATATAATTAGGCTTTATATGGATTTCTATATATATAGCCGTGGGTTATTATTATTATTATTATTATTATTAAAATGTATTTATATAGTGCCAACATATTGCGTAGCACTGTAGAGTAAATGTGATTATACAATTAAATCACATGAATTCTATACATAGAACATATGGAGTTACATACATCACAATACAGGTACAAAAAGGAAGGCCCTATGCATAGGCATACAGTCTAAAGGGAAGGGAGTAATATACAAGGTGTGGGAGTGGGCAAGATTGAAGTAAGTGGGTGAGAAATGTGGTACTGTATGTGGTGTTGCGTTTGGTAGTTAAGCAGAGTGAGGGTAGGCTTCTTGAAAGAAGTGCGTTTTCAGAGATTTCTTGAAAGCAGAACGGTTGGGAGAAAGTCAGGCAGACCATGGGAGAGAGTTCCAGAGGAGGGGTGCAGCCCTTGCAAAGTCTTTAATGCGAGCATGTGAGGAGGTAATGAGAGAAGAGTTGAGTAGTAGGTCAGTAGAGGAGCGTAGTAAGCTTGTGGGTGAGTATATAGAGATGAGTTCAGAGATGTAGGGTGGGGCAGAGTTATGAAGTGCTTTGAATGCCAGGGTCAATAATTTGAATTTGATTCTGAAAGGTAACAGAAGCCAGTGCAGGGATTGACAGAATGGCGAGGCAGAGGAGGAGCGGTTGCTGAGGTGTATGAGCCTCGCAGCAGTGTTCATTATGGACTGGACAGTTACAGTAGTCTAGACGTGATATGATGAGAGAGTGAATAAGAATTTTGGCAGCATCTTGGTGATAAATTAGCGTATTTTGGATATGTTCCTTAGGTGGAAGTGACATGATTAAATAAGTGACTGGATATGGGGAGTGAATGACAGGGCAAGTTATATTCTGCCTGGAAAAATCCTTAGCTCTCTGGTTTTATATGACTGGGAGCAATGATGATGGAAACTGTTCCTAAAAACAAAAATACTTATGGTGGGATACTTGCCACTCTTGAAGCATGATCTAGCGTCTCAGACTTTGGGGTGCCATAGTTTTACTCTTCAAACATAGCCTTCAAACCATATTAAGACCAGGGGAAGAAGTGCATTAGTGCATCCTTTATTGCTCATTCAGACAGCACATTCCCCCCTGGTCTTCTGTAACTCTGCACCTCGTGCTGGATAAAAAGATTAGGTGCAGACCTCATCGCCAGAAGGTTTAGGTCAACCCTTTTGCAGACTGTGGCCTACACTCTGCCACTTCCTAACTTGTGCTTCTGAATGACTGGTATGATGAGTATGGAGGAAATGATGGAGATGGGCTGTATTCAAAAGGAGCAGTAGTGGGTGGCAAATAGGCAATTTCTGTCCTGCCCCTAACGAATACAGTGCTTCTTTGCTCTGAAACAGAGGGCAGAGACCTACAACAATTTGGGACTAGAGGAAAACACCATGAAAAGGGTAATTGTGCCTTTTTTTTTTTTTTTTTTGCACTTCCAATAAGTAAATAAGTCCTATTGTGTTCTTGTAATGCGTTATAATTGAAGGGTACAATGTCACTTTAAAGCAACGTTGTATTATAGAGGAATAATCTTGTAAGGGATCATTGTACAGTGCATAATGGAAGGGCTAAACGGGCTCCATTCTATATGAACCCTGTAAAGGAGAAACCTGTTCCTTCTATCATTTTAGTGCCTTAGTCATATCATAGGGCTGATAACCTGGGATCGGTTGAGATACCTAAAAGGGTAGAGTAAAGGGAAACTATCAGTGAACACATATAGTCCAGACTCTAGATACTTGTGTTGTTTTTTTAAATTCTCTCATTATCAATCACTCCGTGTCAGTCTCACCTGTGCTGTGCAGTATTCCCAGGGCAGGGTTCTCAATGGGGGCTGGGTCAGAAGCTGCTCACAATTTTCACACATGCCTAATCTGGTACGGAACACCAGGCCCACGCTCCCAACTACTTTTCTACTTCACTTTACTCCTTTATCCATCTAAAGCCTCATTTCTGAATGAGGCACATGGTGCAAAGACCAGTATTTTAGAGTAGATCTCCATCTGTTGTAAACCCAAACTAAGCAACTATTTTTTCAGAATTTCAGGATAAAAGTGGCCCTATGCTGAGCTCCATCCACCACAACCAGGGCCAATGCGCCAACACACTTTCTGATTAACACGTCAGGGCAAACATTTTCAGAATGGTGATAGAATCACTTCTGGCCCGCCAATTTGCAGATTAATAATTAAATGTATTAATAATTAAAGGTTAATAATAAAATGAAAACTGGATTTACTTGACAAAAGTCACTAATGCTTATTGGCACATACCTCTAGTAGAAACCTAGAACAATCGTAAAATGTGGCTTCTAGACTCTTCTCTTTACATACTAGTATGTATCCTTTCTTCCATCTCTCCTCTATTTAGGTGAGAGGCAGGGCTCATCAACAGTCAGGCCCAGTGGAGACCATGGTTGATTGCCACTGCCAAAAGAGTGGTAGGACAATCCTAGTGCTCTTGCATAATCCAGATTGGGTTTCAGCTGCTTGCTAAAGCTTGACGTTTGCTACAGCTATAAGGCGATGAGTTTGACATCATCGAATTATTCTTTCTATTGAACTAATAGAATAATTGTTTACTCTTTCCCAGTCTCTTCCTTGGGAAGCAATACCACCAGATAGGCAGGGGTTCATTAAATGTGGGAGAATCTGCCTTAATATCTCTTCCTCTTACCCTTGAGTAGAAAGCCAAGCTACCAGTTTACAACATTTCCCATAAACCTTTTCTTATTTTCACAATAGGCCTTTATATGAAATCTGTTACACTTTCTACATCTAATTGTTGGTGGACCCTCACTGTCAGGTTTTCTGTTGGGTAGAAGGCACAGTCGGACACTGCTGGATTTGATAGGCTGTCTGCAAACTATGGTGATTCAATTTGTCACTCATTAATGAAGTCCAAAATTGGCCTGAGGCCTACATCAAGTAAGGGATTTTCACCACTGAGGTGATTTTGGGGGAATGTTGTATTTTCCCTGCCTTGATTATCAAATGAATCGGAAATACTCTGCTTGTGGTGGGCAGTGAAGCTGCTAGGGAAGGAGTTCTTGAGAATGCCAAAGTATTCTTTTTATGCTGTGGCTCTAACAATTTACAGTTACTTTCTTCTAGGGATAAAAAAAACATGATGTAGCGATTCTCTCAACCTCAACCCTAAAGTTTTATGTGCTGTCTTTAGCATAAAAGATCAGCAGGGTTAGACACAAGGTAGACATCAAGTTTGTCCCTTTGCTGTAGAAAGACCTAGTTAACTTCTAATTGATCCAAAGCACTTTCTTCCAAAAAAAATGGTCAGGATTAAAAATGTGCTCAGAGTATTTATACCTGCTTGCATCAAACCTACTTCAGCTTTTTGAAACTATCTCATTTATCCACTAGCACAACCACTTCAGGGAGATAATACCCCAACCAGAAAAAAACCTTTATGTACCTTAAAGTGACATCTGCTTTATTCTAACCTCAAGGATGCCTTCATGAACACTGCAAAAATCTACAGGTGAATAAAGAATCAGTGTTGGGATGGATCCCTTTATGTTTATATAATGCACAAAAGCCATGAATATCTTGTAAATGATATCCTTATAAACGGTGACTAGTGATGCGATCAGTTATAAACGGTGAGTAGTGATGTCATTTGTCTCACATGACTCACTAAAACTTGTGTATTATAATAAATAAAGTACCCCCTCGGGGGTAGAAGTAACCTCGGGGTTCCATGACCTCGGTGACTTATAATATCCTTATATTTTACAATAGAGGTACTTTATTCACTATATTATACATAAGCCCTGACTATCCTGTAAATTATATCCTTATAAGCGGCTCTTAGTGATGTAATTTTGTCACATGACTCATTTAAAGTTGTGTATTATAACAAATAAAGTACACCCAGCTCCCCCGTTGTAAAATATGATATTAGAAGACACCTCAGAGTTCCATGACCTTTAAAAAAGCACTTGGCCTTTGGCCTCATGTTTTCATATGGTCATGAAACTTCTCAGTGCCTTATAATATGCTTATATTATATTATTATATATATCTTCATAACTAAGTTCTTCCACAACCAGTAACCCTACTCTGATCTCCCTCTATTATAATAATATACTTTCTGCATTCTGGAGATTAACACTGCATATCCTAAAACAGGATTTTACTAGTGCTTAGTATTAGTGATGTGCAGATCAGGAAAAACTCAACCTGCACCCAACCCTAACCCTCAAAACCTTAACCGCATTGTACTCTAACCTGCAAAATGCCATTGGCAGTATAGGACCCATGCCCAACCCATACCCACATCTTTCTGCTTCACATGCTACTGCATGCCCTTTTGGCTCCAAGACAAGGAATCTAACAAATAAAAACTTTTTTTTAATTTTTTTATTAAAAAAGCACACTATAATTAATGCTCAATCTCATGAAGTCTTTTTATTTTTATTGAAAACAGCTTCCGGACCCGAAATATCTGGTTACTTATGATTTTATATTTCTTGTGAAAACCCCAAGATTAAAGTATCAGTTCAGGTTTGACACTATGCAAATCTCATGTGTTTGCACTAAACTCTTGGTTCACCTTTCAGCTTCGAAATGGAAATGAACCTAGACAGCTGCACCTGGGGTCAAAAAGTAAGCCTCATGTCTGTGCTGCTTTGGGCATGTTTCTCAATCATGAGTTACCCGAATGTTACAGGAAGATATTATAAAGGACCATCAAAATTAGCAACGAATATCAAAAGCAACAACCCAATTCTGGATCATCCAATCAGAATCCTGCTTGCTCTCTAGTCATTGTCCATGCACTTCAGACTGTATCAGGTTCTTATTGGAGCTTTTTCTGATACTTAATTTTCAGCGCGCAAGCCTTAGGTTTAGTAGAAAAAATTCTTCTGTGTTTTACAGATGAAAGTATAAAGTTTATAATTGTTAGGCTTTCCTCAATCTCTCTTCTGTGAAAGTTCTTAGCCATACGTTTAAATTTGGACAGCATTTAAGCTCCCAATTATGGGAAGGTCATCGCCCATAGACTTATTGTAATCAAATAACTCACATTTTTAAAAATGACTTCCTTTATCTCTGTAGGAAACAATTCACCCTTATTGGAGACAACACATTCCTTTTGGGGCTTAATTAATGTTTAAATGAGTCTAAAAAGGGCAAGAATAACCTGCAGTCATTTTATTTCTTCTATGTGCCCTGCTGCCTGGCACCATGTGCTTATTGCATGCCACTGTAAGAAATACATTCTTTCCCCTCCCTTCTGATTTAAATATATGGATAATATGATTTCTGATGTGGGCTCCATGTTCTTACAACACACAACACTGAATAAATATGAAAGATAATGGGAGAATGGATATATTTTCTTTTTTCCCCTCACACCATTGGCTGTTCTCTCCATTGTTTACA
Organism: Xenopus petersii; assembly: GCA_038501925.1. Classification (NCBI taxonomy): domain Eukaryota; kingdom Metazoa; phylum Chordata; class Amphibia; order Anura; family Pipidae; genus Xenopus; species Xenopus petersii. The sequence goes on from CM076688.1 coordinate 28,129,479, forward strand.
CTATTATTATTTTTGACATTTGGATATAATAAACCAGAGGTGTGTTCACAGTAGACTGCAGGCTGCTTCAGCAGATCTTTTAATACGGGAAGGCTGTTTCCTAGCTATGCCAAGAAGGTAGGTGGAGAACAGGATTGGATTTACCGCAGACATCCCTTGGCTCCGTTACAGAGTTACTGGAGGGTTGTCGTTTGCTTGCACTTTGCAACAAACAGAGAAAATATGTTGGTTAACTGCTGAGGAGCCAGGTCTTTTTGGATAAGGCTGAGTGCTCTCAGAAGAGCGTAAATGAAACTGGAAGCAAAACCTAAATATGTTTTAGGGGTTTGACCTTCCCATAACTGCATGTTGCAGCTGTTTTCTGTACATTCACACTGGGAACTGATCTGAACAAAAATAGAGACCATGACAAGCTGCCTTTGGGTTGCAACAGATGATCTGCAAATGCCTCACAGGGGAAGCGACCAGACCTATAAATAATCTGTTTTCGGCAAGAGATTCTTTCTGTTGCCTTATTGTTTTTGCATTGTGGGACAGTACTAATCCACACAACCAAAAATAGGTGCTATTATGTTTTATATTCACCTTTAACCCAGCCAGATGAGCTTCATGAAGTGTGCTTCACGTAATTTCTATTGAGGTATCTATTTCTTTCCCAACTTGGCTGAGGCTCCAGAATCCCAGATCCTATGCCAGTGGGGACAAGCTGGACCTTTGTTATAAGGTTCTTATTTATCCATTTCCATCAGGACCTTGAAGGAGCTGGAACAGGGATCCCCAATCTTTAGAACCTATGAGCAACATTTAGAAGTAAAAAGACTTGGGGAGCAACACTAGCATAAAAAATGTTCCTAGGGTACCAAATAAGGGCTGTGATTGGCCATTTAGTAGACCCTATGTGGATTGTCAACCTACATTGGGCTCTCTTTGGCAGTGCACCTGGTTTTTATACAACTAAAATTGTCTCCAAGCCTGGAATTCAAAAATTAGCACCTGCTTTGAGGCCATTGAGAGCAACATCCAAGAGGTTGGAGAGCAACATGTTGCTCACGAGCTACTGGTTGGGGATCACTGAGCTAGAAAGTCAAGAGACTGCTCATCACAACACATTCTAGAAAAGTTGATGGCTCACAAGCCAACATGCTGCCTGCCAGTTTGTCAAAAATGGTAAAAAATGCTTGATATTGAAAGCTGCTTATACAAGATACAGCAATACAAGCGAAAAGAGGAAAAATAACCCTGTGCAGAATGCTAAAAATCTGATTCAGAGCTAGTGAAGGCTATAAGAACTTGAAAATGCGGCTAAGGCAAGTTCTGTTCAGTACCTAGTTACAGGTCAGTTTCACTCTACTTTACAAGGTTTCCATGGAAACTGGGAAGCGAAATGTGACATTTTCCCCAGACGCATATATAAATAGACATGAGCTTTGGGCAGGTTTATCTTTTCCTAATTATTTTGTGTAAGAACAAGACAGCTGCCTTCAGATTCGATTAATTTGATGGCCACACCGTACTAGTGAGCTTGTACTTTAAATGGGATGTAAACCTCTAGTCACCCCAAGCTCTCTGAAGTAGGCTCCCCAAATATAACTGGGTTAAATAATCTGTTTGCTAGGTAGACTTTCCTTAAAGGGGATGTAAAGGCAAAAATATAAAATCCCATTTTTACTTTCTTTAATGAAAAATAAATCTATCTCCAATATACTTTAATTAAAAAATGTCTACTGTTTTTATAATAAACCTGACTGTATGCAGTGAAATTCCCCCCTTCTTTTACTGCTGTGGATAGGAATTGTCAGACGGTCCCTAACTGCTGTGCAGGTAACGATCATACTTTTAAATGGCACCCCACCTTACTTCCCAGAACTTGAGCAGCATTGTTGGATTCCTGTAGAGATTTGTATCCAGAGACTCAGTGCAGTCTTTATATTCTGATTAATCATCAGTCTTGCTGTATTGACTTCTATGGCAGATATTATTTGACTTGTGCTGTTTTGATAATTTATGACCATCCCTAAGCTTAACCTCCCAACTGAAGCCCAGACCACACTGAGCATGTGCGAGTCTTGATATTGCAGAAATGTCTAACAAAGTTACAAGATGACAGCCCCCTGCGCCAACTTTGAAAGCATAAATCATTTGTCTTATTAGGCTGCTGGTGCAGTAAGTTCATGTTTATATTTAGTATACAAAATACAGCATTTCTAACATTATTCTATTTTAGACTTTAGTTGCCCTTTATGGCCCAAGGCACACCACAGTATTCAAGAATGAACTCTTCTAGTTATGGTGAATCTGTAATAATTAATAAATTAGAACACAAACCATTGAAGCAGTACCGCAGGTAACAATATATACGTTTTATTATCCCGCTGTATTACCTTATAAGGGAAAAATAAACTTGCCATGCATCTGTCCAAGAAGAAGGATAAATAAGAGCAACATCTAGTTTGAATCTGTGCGTTGTTACACTTTCATTCCTGCAGCATTACATTGGATTTTGTGTTTGCACTTACTTTCCCTCAGTCCTGCAAAACCTGTTCCATTACCTCAGTAGATGTTCTGCCAAGAAAATGCAGAGGTTTACCTTGTGTCTTGCCTATGCTTTCTACAATGGCAAGCAGTGTCTCCTATACAGGTTTGCTGTTTCTAATGCTGCAGGGGTGGGTGGTCTTGCATGCAATACTGCATCCCCAGGAACATGAAAATCTAGTATCAAACATGGGTAAGACACAGACACTTGCCTGTCTCATTCTGCAACCAGGGTTATTAATAGGAAGTTGGCCCTAGCTTTGCTGCTGTAACAGCCTCTACTCTTCTGGGAGGACCAACTTCTGTGGTACAGAGGGCCAGAATTTTTCTGGTCTACGCGGTGGAGGGCCGATAATGGAGGTGTTGACCACTCCCCATTTTAAACCGCACCCACTTTAAACCACCCCTATGTTACCACAATAACTTTTAAGTCCATATTCATGGTGGTAGCACACCGAAAAACAAATAGTTGGTGCTCACTTCAGAGATATCACTCATCATCACTCATGTGAAAAAATTAAGTCATATTAAAACATGCCCTTAAATCTATATGCGGCCTCCTCCTCCCCTGTGCCCCCAGCACGTGATTAAACACTATAGGGGCCCCTAAAAACAATTTCCAAATGCTAAGAAACCCCCAGAACAAACCCTAGCAGTCTCACGTCCCACAGGGAATGTAGGGCAGGCCGTGTATGGCGCACTCACAGGGAGCATAGGGCAGGCAGAGTATGAAACACACAGGGAGCATAGGGCAGGTAGAGTTATACACACAGGAAACAGGAAAACCTATCAGGACCACACAGTTCATACTGTGCTACATATAGTGACACAATGCTGATGCCCCTCCAGCACTTTGTATGAGGTGTTAACAATATGGGCAGTTTCAGTCTGGGTATGAGGTGTGAACAGTACAGGACTTTATTGATGTGAATAATAGAGGTGTTACAGGTGTGAACAATGCAGGAGATTGCTGTCTGAATTTGAGCTACAAACAATGCAGGGGCCAGTTAATCTCAGTACTGATATCTTTTAAATTTTACACAAGGCAAGCAGTCACATCAGGCAGACTTTAATGTGGGGGGGCCATACAAGGGGCGGACCACCAGTTGGACAGCACTGCACTACATATTGGAATATTGGTGGTGGAATTAGCTTCTATTCAGCCAGAAGAACATTCGTAAGGATGGGCACTGATGTTGAGTCCTAGCTTGCACTTTGTTCTGCACCTTTAATTGTACAGTTACAGCTTTCTGGGAAGTGATATAAAGTAAAAATGATCTTGGTTCTCTTTCCTGTTTCATACTTGGCTGCGTTTCCCCGGCATAATGGGTACACTAAGGACTTGCTGCAAAACAATGATCTCTACTTGGCTCTACTACAACAGGATAATATGAGACACATATTCCCTCTACTACTTGCTACTTTAAGCAAATACATTGATTTATTCATCTGACATGGGAAACTTCATTATCTATACTATGGTCTCTTTATCCTTTTCTACAACAATAACACACACACACATTTATAAAATTTATAGAAAAATAATTTTTCCCTGCTTTAATAGAGGGCGAGAGTAGAGAATATGTTAACCATTTTGCCATGTTAATGCAACAAATACAATTACTAATAATAGCAAAAAAAAAGTATAAACATCTTCATAATCATTAGGGCTTCCTAAATTAATCGCCCATCCTGATTGGAATCAACTTTGACAAAAAATTGCTTTCCTGTATACACCGAGAATCCCAGCTTGAAGGTCAATTTTGATGAACAAATATTTGCTATCCTAGATATTCTTGGTTCTCTTGCTGCATGGCTGATACACACATTTTTTCAGATGTCTGTAACATTGTTGTAAGCTAGGGGGTGTCCTGGCCTAATGTGGGACCTCCAAGGTCTTGAACCAAGAGAGTCTAAAAACCACATAAAAAGAAGGCCAGTTTATGATCTCTTACCCTCCAGATAGATAGATAGGACTCCTGATGGCTGCCACCAGGCTGTGTAAAAAACCTTCTTGTCTTGGCTTTGGTATACACAAACTGACCACAAAATTGGCTACTGGGCCTACAGGGTATTTTTCCTGGCCCCATGCTTTAAAGCTTTGAGGGCTCTCATTTGAGAAACCTTTTAGGCCTTGGTCAGTTGGAAGAACCTGGGTCGACAAATCAGACCTGGGCTGAGGGAGGACATCTAAAGGTATCTCTGAAGATTGGTCTCTTTGCAAATAAAATGTAATTTATTAAGCATTTAGGAAGTCCATAATAATATTGTTCGTACATTACCCAAGCATTTCTGTAGCCATTGATTCTATGTGAACACTGTGTGGTGACACCTTCAAACTTTAGAACAATTCCCAGGTATTATTGGTGTGCCCTGAGGGGCCTTATTCTTCCTATTACCTAATTAAAAGCTCAGAGGAACCTCTAGTCAGTCACCAATGGAGTGGCCCTGTAAATTGCATAGTCTAGCACAAAATACAGAAGGAACTCTAAGGAAAACTAAAGTGTTTCCATTTATTCATCCACTCACTTTTGATCCTACCCTCTCAGTGATAAAGAGCATGCTCAGATCAGCTGCCCATGTTCCTTTTGCAGATGAAAGTGATAGGGACTTTGGATTTTAAGTTCCATTGGAGCAGGGACTGATGCCATAGAAACATGTTATACTAGAAAATTGTAAAATTATTTTTTATTGCTTTTTACCCCCTTGAATATGTTCTTCTGTTATTCTCCATCTAATCATTTTATTGCAGTATGAAACCTTGACAGGGCAGTTTATGTAGCATTAACATCATAGCCTAATTCCTTGTAGCTGATTTTACTTTGTGGTCGGCTTTGAAACTGATATTAATGTCACAAGCAGGTGCTCAAGTTTCACTCGCCGGTTTCTAATACATTGCTTTTTTTTGTTTTCGCAGAATTTTCATGCATAAAACGAGAAAAAAAAGATCTTGTTAAGCAAACCAGTTGGGTTTCTCCAGTATTTAGAAGAAATATGAAGGCAAAGGCTAAAGCAGCGAGAAGGAGGAGGCAGGTCAACCTAGAAGACATTCATGAACAGAGAGCCTCAAGTGAGGAGCACTTAGTCAAGTGTCCAAGTTACAAGGACAAGAGGAAAGGAGAGGATGAAGAGCTGGTCAAAATCTCAAGCAAAAAGAGAAGAGAGACAGCGAACAGGGAAGAACATAGCACCCGGAGGCTGGAGAGCAACGAGAGGGAGCGGCAGAGGATGCACAAATTAAATAATGCATTCCAGGCTCTAAGAGAAGTCATCCCTCATGTCCGAGCTGAGAAGAAGCTGTCCAAAATCGAGACACTCACACTGGCCAAAAATTATATAAATACTTTAACTGCGACTATTCTAAACATGTCTAGCGGCTGTGCCACCCCAGGTCAGGAGGGCAGCCCTGCCAATGGTGGAAAGCTTTTTCAGCACTATCAGCAACAACACAGCGACGAGGACAATGACGGACATTTAAAGAAGTACTCAACACAAATTCACAGCTTCCGGAAAGGCAGCTGATCTAAATCAAAGAAAGGAACTATTTTTTATTGGGTTTCAAGCTCAATGTTAATATATACATGTAAATGCTCTGAATAGGAAGTGTTAGGGAAGCACAACAGCTGCACTGGTGAAGGACTGCTGAGAATTGTAGCCCTTAAACTGCTGCCGTGCCAAAGGTTGCCAGTCATGCCTTCATACAGGAAACATATAGGTCAGCCCGCTGATTAGGGTGTATGATGATTGGCTGGATATCAGCATAATTTAGTGATGCAGGTCGATGACCAAACTGCAGTGATTCAACAGGGCAGATTATAAACAATTAAAAACAGGGTAGTGTTGTTCCCAGCCAACCCCAATGAGTTTGCTTTGGAAATTTACCAAATTATAAGTAAAATATGTGGCTAATATAAGAGTCCATCAAAATACTGCTACAGAAAGAACCAGTTGGTTCATCTAGTCTGCCCGCTAATGTCGGTGCTCTTTGAGCAAATGTAAACATATATACAGTATATATATGAGATAGTTTGTCATCAAAGTGCCACATGACATCAGGGCAGATACCCCTAGCAACGAATCAGGGTTTTGTATTTCTATTCGGACTGAATTTTTGGATTGGTTGCTCGTAGTTAGTGGTGCAGCTTTCTTAGTAATTAAGCAAACTTTTGTATTATTAGCCGGGATAGGTTTCTTTCTTTAGATTCTTGGAATCAAATGTACACGGGTGATCTGGCCTGTGAAGGAGTAAACAGAAAATTGTGATTTATTAAAAATTTAATTTGAAATTAGGTCAGTGGGGGATTTAATCTGCATTTGATTCATTTGCCTATTTTTCAGTTTGTGGATCACATGCTGGGTTTACAGTACGTAAGTCTAATATGGTAAATATTAATTAGGGGCTAAGTTAATATTATGAATTAAAAGAGAAAGATACTGCCAATTCATGAAACCAAGGGCCCCATGCCCACTGGTTACCAATCTCATCTTTCCAAATGGTCTGTTCCCACAATAACTTAATTCCTGCACAATAATGTTCAGTGTTGCCATATATACTGTTGCCATGGACAACAGCCAAACTGGGTAAAATCAGTTCAGAGCAGCATAGAACCACACTTGACAGTGGCCACTGTATGCACTTAACCTAATGCTTTCAGTCACAATGCTTTGCCCAACTAGGGTTGCCTTTTGGAGCACTCCGGGGGGATATGATGTCACAGGGCGGGACTGATGATGTTGGGGGCATGGCTGCTAATGTCAGAGGTGGGACTAGTGATGTTAGGGACGGGTGGGTCTTTGATGTGGCAATCAACAGTTGGCTTATCGCCATGTCAATCGATTTTCTTATTTGGAAAACTGGGCAGGCAGTTTTGACCCGGAAAGCCCCTCAGTAAATTGGGTTGTCCAGGTCAAAACTAGACAGGTGGCAACTCAACACCCACTCAACTGCTTAACAATACAGCTCAAGAGTCTTGCTCTATAAAGGAGAATTTAACCCCTTCGGCACTAAAATCCCTCCCCTGTGTTGCCCCCCTCTCCTCCCCCCCTCCCTACCTCCCCCCAAGCAAATGCCCCTAACTTGTTACTGACCCCTCCGTGCAGTTCTCCTCCTGTTGAGTTCACGGCAGCCATGTTCGCCTGTGCGCTCTTCTTCCTGTATTCGCCGGCATTTGTCGGCGCATGCTCAGTAGAGGGATTTATCAGTAAGGATCTATTGCGCATGCGCCGAAAGTCACATCGTTTCCAAAAAAAGAAACGTCATGATTTTCGGGCGCATGCGCAATAGATCCTTAATGTTAAATCCCTCTACTGAGCAACAGGAGGAGAACTGCACAGAGGGGTCAGTAACAAGTTAGGGGCATTTACCCGGGAGGGGGGGAGGTAGGTTTGGTTGGCAACACAGGAGAGGGGGAGTGGGATTTTAGCGCCAAAGGAGTTGAATTCTCCTTTGACGTCCGGGGCTTTGGCACCTGCCTGACAGCAATGAAGTCTCATCTAGCTAGACTGTACACTAGTATGAATGCAGTGGTGTGGCAGGTAACACCAATTTGACTGCAGCTCGTACTTCCATACTTTTGCCAGAGAACAGTAAATTTATGGTATTTGCCAGCCCTGTCCTTTGCCGCCCACAAGGGCTTAATCTTCCAACATGTATTATTATTATTATTATTATTATTATTAACGTACTTTTAGAACGCCAACATATTGCGCAGCGCTGACCACAACTAAGTTGTTTATAGTATTCTCTGCTATCCAGGGACAGTTTATGTGCAAACTAGGGCCGGGTGACATTCATTTTTAAAACTCAGAGGGTCCCGAAATGTGTAAACAAGGGGCAGATTTTTTACAAAATAAGGACAGAAAAAGGGTAAATTTATGATTTATTTAAGAGTTATCAATTTCCCTACATTTACAGGTTCCCTGTCGGTTCTGCAGCAGAAAGTTTTGGGACTGGCAGGGGTTTCCCTTGTTTCATAGAGGGGTCTGACCATGCCGGCTATCACCCACAGTTACACATACTCTGACTTTCAGTTATTTTAAGTTCCTGTTAGTGTTTTATGTGAAGACTAGGCCCATATGTCACACAATATGATCTATTTTAGGAGAATACAATAGGTAAAATATACCAACAGTAATCATTAGTTTTTAGGCTTTTATGTTTGTTTGTGTCATTTAGGGGTCCCAATTTTTTTTGTGCAAACAAGGGTCAAATTTTTCACAATTTAGGGCTACAACTGTGTATAGTTTTGGAGAAGACAGTGAGTGCAATTGGAAAAAATATTCCTCTATTGGACCGTGGGATTTTCAGCAAGTAGCAATACCAATAAATGTGTAGCCTTACAGAGCAGTTGATTTAAATGGGGTCGGTGACCCTCATATGAAAGCTGGAAACAAAATTAGAAAAAAAGAACTAAAACATTTATTTGGTCAGGGAAACATAGTAGGCTGTTCTATCCAGTAATGCAGTTCCCTAGATTGCAAGGGGGAATAGCCCACCCTGACTGGAGATCCTAATATTTGGCTGCACAGTTGCGACACTTTTCACCAAGGATTAGGGGTGACAAAACAGACGCCTCCTAAAACATCCTTACTACCTGCCGGGCAGAGAGGCACAGAGAAGCTGTACTTCCGCTGGTAGTTCTAGGTATTTTCTATTTCACATGTCTGCTTCCTATTATTGGAACCATTTTTAAGATGCGGAATGTAGCACTAGCACTTATCCAGTACCAGGTGTCTCCCCTAGTGATGGGTGAATTTGTCGCGTTTCGATTTGCCAAAAAAACGCCCACGTCAATTCTGACACGTGTTAAATTCAATGGGCGCTCGAATAATGTTGCAATTTGCGACGGTTTGACGTGAATTTCGTCCCGGAATTTTGCGGCCGTTTCACAAATGTATTCGCCGCTGGGAAATTCACTGCGAATTAGTGGTATTAGTCTCCCCTAATACCACTATGCGGGGAAGTTATAGGCTTATATATAATAGTGTGGTTTGTGCCAATGCCAAAAATATATATATGTATATAAATAGGTACTACTCCAAAATAATTGATAATTCAAAAACAAATATTGAAGTTAATCATGGAGGATATACTCAATTACAATTCACCCCAGTCCTAGGGTATAAGTCCAAGACAACATTTTAAAAGAAAGGTGTAAGTACCTCCAACAATAATGAATCAATCAGTTAAAAAATTTAAAAATTTATTAGGACATAAGAGCATAAGAGCTGGGGCACTTACTCATAGGTTCACTTCTTTTGAAGTTATAGGCTTCCCCACTTTAAGAACCCAGACTTACAGGACTACTGGCACCCACAGGGGATACAAATAGTTGATGATTTATATTTAAGTCCTTTGATCAAGTAAAGGCCATCTTTGACATAACAGCAAGTGCATGGTCAGTACCAACACAAACTTGCATCTAAGGCTCAATGCCCAATGTTTCCTGTCTCAGTTACTATATATACTGGACTATCTGTTATATATATATGTAGAACCCACCTGCTTGCATGGATTTACTCTATTTTGCTTAATAATAGAAATAAAAGTGTTGGTAACTTTAGAGGTAAATGGGAGCTCTGCATCCCTGATTTGGAGGATGAGGAGTGGGAGGAAACCCTGGAAGCCCTTAGTCTAGTGTCTTTTAATTTCAGGAGTAGATTCTCAAAGACGCTTATTTTACACCAAGCATACATCACGCCCTACTCGTATAGAAGGCTAGAATACAGAATAATGACTGTTGCCCTAAATGCCAAATGCCCGGAACATATTTTTCCACCTAATGTGGACTTGCCCTACAATTGCAACATTTTGAACAGCTGTAGAATTACTACTTTGCAGGTCATTGTTTCTAGCATGTAAATGTATTGCTCTGAAATGGCTTTCGGGGGGAACCCCCCCACTATTGGCATGTGGAAAGCTATATTGCGAGAAGGCCTCATGGTTGTCCGTTTGGTGTACATGCAAAGGGGAAAACCGGACATATTTGACTTGGTGTGGCAACCTTGGCTGGACTCACCGGCTCGTGAGGATAGTTCCTCCTAACACTACCATTTTATGACATGTGTTTAATGATGGACCTTGTTGCTGTAACCTTGTAATGGACCACATGTGTACAAAGGCTGTAATCAACAGACAGAGGCACTGTATTATGAGTACCCACCTACTTTTCTTCAATGTTATGTTTTTTTGTTTTGTTTAAAGCAATAAAAAGATTATGAAAATTATAAAAAAAGAAAAACGGAATAGAATTATTCTGCAACATACTAAAAGTTAAATTAAAGGTGAACCACCCCTTTAAAGTTTTCACTTGTGTCGGGGAACCAAAAGAGACATTTTTTTCCTGGTTGCCAAGAATTTGAATCCCTTTAATGGTATGGTGATCCAATTTAGGAAAACATCCCTTATCCAAAATTCCCCAGGTCCAAAGCTTTATGAATAATGGTTCCAGTACCTGTTCCACAAAAATCTTGTAGTCGACTAGACTTTTTGAATTGAGGACATCTGTTTCGGGCACCATTTAGTTCTGTTTCGCAGAACACTGATACAGTTATATTATACCTTCTGTGTTATTCTGCTGCACTCTCCCAATAGCTAAGAAGAAATCAAAGTGTCACTGTATTTATTTATTACGTACCTGTAATTCATTTGTGACATGTATTTATATAGCGCCAACATATTTCGCAGCGCTGTAAAGTAAATGTGTTTATACAACTAAGTCACATGAATTACATACAAAGAACATATGGAGTTACATACATCACAATCAATACAAAAGGTAAGGAAGGCCCTGTGCAAAAAGAGCTTACAATCTAAAGGGAAGGGAATAAGACACATAATGTGGGAGTGGGCAAGGTCAGAATTAAGTGGGTGAGAGATGTACTACTGTATGTGGTATTGCATCTGGTAGTTAAGCAGAGTGAGTGTAGGCTTCTCTAAATAAGTGCATTTTAAAAGATCTTTTGGAGGCAGAAAGGTTGGGAGAAAGTTGAACAGACCATGGGAGAGAGTTCCAGAGGATGCAATGTCTTGAATGCGAGCATGTGAGGAGGTAATGAGAGAGTTGAGTAGCAGGTCAGTAGAGGATCGTAGTAAGCGGTTGGGTGAGTATATAGAGATGGGTTCAGAGATGTAGGGTGGGGCAGAGTTATGAAATGCTGTGAATGTCAGGGTCATTAATCTGACTTTTATTCTGAAAGGTAGCGGAAGCCAGTGTATGGATCGGCAGAATTGCGAGGCAGAAGAGGAGCGGTTGCTGAGGTGTATGAGCCTCGCAGCAGTGTTCATTATGGACTGGAGAGGTGACAGTCTCTGGAGGGGAAGGCCAATTATAAGAGAGTTACAGTAGTCTAGACATGATATGACTAGAGAGTCAGCACAGATTCTGGGGCTGCTGCCTGAGGCAGCAGCCCAGATGCCGCCCCCCCTCCTCCCCCGCTCTGCGCTTAAAAATTAGCGTCAGATCAGGTCTAAGGGGGCAGTATCGCTAGTGCAGTAAGCGCAATGGTTCTTAAAGTTACAAGAGGCAGCTTTTTTCCGCCCCTTGTAACTGGCCTCTCGCTGCCTCATGGCAGAAGCGGCCCTGGAGAAAGTGAATAAGAATAAAAAAGGTTACCTTCGTGTTGGTTCTATGTATCATGTATGTTGGACTTGACCCCTAGTCTTGGTGCACAATTTGATTGTTTCTCTATTTCACATTCATATCAAGCATGATCCGCTGCATGGTCAATGTTGATTTACAAAACCTCAGCAGAAATTCCTTTCTTTTTAGCTAAAAGCTTGGAAGTCCATTTCATTCCAAGCATTTAAGCAAAAAAGGTAGACTGAATCATGCTAAATCTACAAAACACTTATGGTTCATTTTTAAAAATTTAGCAGCCATAGATCCAATGTTGGGTTCACTTCCCTCTCTATAAATCACGCTTCTTTGATATCTGGAGTTGCCCATCAACCACCCACTTTATTGATCAGAATTGTTTTTAAGTTCTAACCAGGGGGTTAATATATTGAGATGTGTAATATGGAACATCTCAGTGACAGAATTTGACATCTTGATCATGCTGATATTTATTCTCTTTCTTTACCTTCTGTTTGTTTTGATTTCACATTTCTGTTAATAACCATAACCACTTTTAGGCCTTATATACTTGATGTACCTCAAAATCTTTAATAAAAAATTATTATTATAAAAGATATCAGGGCTTTGATTTTATTTTGTACATTATTTGTGGTCCCATCAGTTTATATTCCTTTAATGAGATGAGGGTGGAGTTCGAGCAGACTGAGGGCATAGTGGGTGGTGGGCAGGGACAGATGCCCTGGGCCTATATTATAAGATAAGCTTGTTCAGCAGTATTACCAATAGAACACATCTTTACCCGATATGGTTGTTGAGTCAAAGTAGAGTGGTTGAATTAGAGAATGTAATTAATATGAATGCGTCACTTTAGACATTACACAATAATTAGTGCTAGAATTGGAGAAGAGAAGCTCCATCCATTTGCCTTGTTTATCATGGTGAGGGCAGGTTAAATTACCATTTCAGGCCATAAAACGTATGAAAGGAAAGATTCACAAGTTTTTCCTTGCAGGTTGCACTATTTCACACATAATAATCATTTAGGGATGCAAATAAAACATAAAATGAAGAAGATTAAACCAAAGTATGATGCAATGTTAGAATAAACTTGGACCAGTCACTCTATAGCAGTGATCCCCAACCAGTAGCTCGTGAGAAAAATGTTGCTCTCCAACCCCTTGGATGTTGCTCTCAGGGTCCTCAAAGCAAGGGCTTATTTTTGAATTCCAGGCTTGGAGGCAAGGTTTGGTTGCATAAAAACCAGGTGCACTGCCAAACAGAGTCTCAATGCAGGTTGACAATCCAGATAGGGGCTACCAAATGGCCAATCACAGCCCTTATTTGGCACCCTAAGAACATTTTTCATGCATGTGTTGCTCTCCAACTCCTTTTACTTCTGAATGTTGCTCACGGCTTCAAAAGGTTGGGGATCCCTGCTCTATGCATGCTTTTTGGCATATTATGCACTACAACAGTATTATGAAATTTTACATTACTAACTGGTAAAGGTATGCTGTAGAGTTAGAGCAGTGTTGGACTGGCCCACCTGAATACTGGGAAAACTCCCGGTGGGCCCAGTGAGCTTTACTTCTAACCTTTTGGCCTATTTCATGGTCATTTCCTATTATTTTATGGGAACAAATAGGTTTAATAATAGAAGATTAGAGTATAGTATGTAGAGAAAAAAGACTAGGAGAATAAAGAGGTTGAGTGACGAGAAGAAGTATAATAGTTTGGAAAGTGAGCCCTCAGCCTAAGGTTTTCTGGTGGGCTCCTGGCATCCCAGTCCGACACTGAGTTACATGATAGAGCTTCATTTTTTTCCTTGGGAAGTCATTTGCATGCAAAAAATAATGAGCCAGAAGATGAAGATTACTAACAAAGTTAGAAGAACTTGGCATCTATGGTTTCAGTTGTCAAGAAGACAAATTCCAGCTCTTCACAAACATTAAAAAAAACAAATTATTCTGTTGACAGTAAAACAGCTAAAACTCAAAAGCAGCTAAACTTTTGGCATACCTCCCAACATTTTGGAAATAAAAAAAAAGGACAAAAAAGTTGGCACTTGTGGTGCAGCAATTTTTTTGACTACACCCATTTTGTGGCCACACCCCTAATTACCATATTCATTTTACAAAATTTGGCAGGTTATTCAAGTTTGAACATATTTCTGTGTTTTTTTTTCCAGTTATTACAGTTTTGCTAATGAAGGTAAATTGCCCTTTAAGATGTGAGTCCCAAGGGACCTATTATCTTATATTGTTACAATTGCTTATTTGCTTATCTTGAAATTCTTACAAAAGGATCTTATCTGCAGCTGTGGCTGTTCTGGGCTCTCTGCCAAAAGCCAGTTATGTTAGAAACATTGATTCTTTTTCTGGCTGTTCAGTGCAGAGAAAAACTGGATTTTTCAGTACAAACGAGGGACAGTGGGTTGAGCTATCAAAAGATGGACTGTCCCTCTAAAAAAAGGGACAATTGGGAGGTATGCTTTGGTTCCCCCTTGAAAGGAAAAACTATGCCTCATTAGATAAGATTAGAATTCCATAGGTTAGTTTCTGCTGAGTTGCTCACCAGCCCTTGGGCATTAAACAGGGCAACCCAGGAACCCTTTTCAAGGGGCAAAAGTAGTAAAGATGTTAGATTTAGCTTTGTGGATAGCAGGTTTTGGAACACCCATTTTGTATGGACTTTTCTATCTATACAGGGTTATCGTCTTGCTCAAACAAGAAAGGGCCTTCCTCAAACTCCTAATGAGGCAAAACAGAAAGCATTGAATAGTCAAGAAAATCATTGTATGATAAAGTGGCACCTGTGTTGGCATTGATGGTAATAGCCAACTGCAAGCAATAGAATTGGCATGCAGATACTTTGAGCCATATAGTGTATTTGAGAAAATACATTTTGCCAGTTATTTAGGTTGTGAACTTTGCAAATACTGTTTATTTTGTTGGAGACAGTAAATATCATGCTAATTGTCAAGATATCTCATCCTCTGGAACATCTCATTTTCCTTATTGCCACGGGGCTTATAACGGATTGTGAGTTCTGCCAAATGGCATTTTATAAGAAGGATCCACAGCATATGGGCATCTGGTTTGTGTGCTGTTAAATAAATCACTGTTTATCCTCGGGCTTAGTGAGTTGGAAAGTAGTGTTTGATCAACCTGTATTTCCTCATCAAGGAACACATTCTTGGCTAATCTGTGCTTGGTGGCATCTCTCAAAAGACAATCAGTACCAGCAGCAGAAACAGGATTTGGCCAGCAAAAGAGGAGACTTCTAGGTACTTGTTGACCATTTAAAGATACATTTCTAGCTGGCTAAGAATTGAAATTAGAGAGTGGAATCAAGTGGTGGCACAGTCATCTTAAATGAATGTTCCCTAGGGTCCAAGCACAGGTCAGATATGTTCTTGCAGGTCTTATTTCTCACTGTTGCCTTTGCTCTATGTTTGAGTTTGCTACACACACTAAGGGGCCTATTTAGAAACTTTTAGTTTTTTTCCACAAATCTCTAAAAATTTGTGGTTTTTCTATATTTTCCACAAAAAACTCTAATACAAAAAGGTCCTATAGCCTTCAATGGGAGTTGCACTGATCTTAATGGACCATTTTTAATCAATTCAGGTTTTTAGAAGCCGTCTCTTTTTTTTTTAGTAGGTATTGTCCAAAAAAACTCAAATTTGTTGAGGTTTTAGGTTTCAATAATTTTTATTGAAAATTTTTTCCAGGAAAATAACAATCATCATAATGACATATCATCAATATTAGTAAGATTTTTACATCAACATATAAACTTGACTGTTTTAATCAATGAGACCTTAACAAATATCATTTGCTAACATATAAAGATACATAGATAAAAATATAAAGTTGTCTTCTGTTGAATTATCTATTATAGTTTCTTAAACTTATCTAATGCGTACTTTTTAAGAAAAATACTTAGATTGAGGTATTAACTTATTGGAAGTTGTAAATCAGAGTAAACTGAATAACTAAACTATAACTAGACTAATCTAAATAACCAAAAGTCAGGAGCATTCTTGTAGAGGAGCAATTTTATATACTGTAGCTGTTTGAGAAAAAAAAACAAAAAAAACTTGTCAACACCATTGATGATGACCTTGGATCCAAATCGGACAAGTGAACCAAATTGTTTGTTTGTGTGTGAAAGGGATTTATTTATCTTTATAGGTCTAATAGTGCTGTTTCTGGAAATAAAGTAGGCCATAAGCTTGCTCTCCTCTGGAAAGACTGTACGTTCCCGCATTTTGCAGCCCATGATCTCTCTGCTAGAAGGTTTGATTCGACTCTTTTAAGAATATCTTCCAATTTTGGAATGACTGGAGTTTATTTGTTGAGGTTTTAGAGGTGTTTGTATTTTTTTTGGATCGTTCAGCCCTTTCTTCATTCGTGCTTTTTAAATTCTGATCTTTTAATGACATTTGTGGTTTTGTGGTTTTAGAGAAAGAGATTTTAGTCATGGTTTCAAAAACCAAAAAATGCGTAGCTGAATTCTTTGCATCAAGCTACTTTTACAAAAATGTTCTTATTATATATCTGTTAGTTTCAGGGTTGTGCTGCTTCTATCATGAGGCAAGGTTGGAAGCTGACCCTGGTCATTTGAAGGCCACATTTCAGTTGTTTATTTTGTATGAAATCCAGCTTTTTTTTATAGAGTGTAGGAGATGTACACTTAGGTGGTGATGGGGGTGGAGGGACGGCATTGGGTCTGGTTCTCCCAGGCAGCGAAGCTAAGTGTGCCCAATTTTGGGTGAACAGACATAGTGATATAAGCAGACCATAATATATTCCTAATCAACCTGTATATAGGATCCATACAGGACATTCATGTTGGCAGCTCTTTGTGCTTCTCCTTAATCTTTGTATCTTCTTTAATCCCACTAATAATTCTTATATTTTGTTTATATTATCTTAAAGGGGTTGCTAATCTTTGGGTTGACTTTTAGTATGATGTAGAGAGTGATATCCTGAGACAATTTGCAATTGTTTTTATTTTTTTTACTCCTGGTTTTTGAGTTATTTAGCAGCTCTCCAGTTTGCAATTTCAGCAATCTGGTTGCTAGGGTCCAAATGACCCTAGCAACCATGCACTGATTTGAATAAGAGACTGGAATATGAATAGGAGAGGCCTGAATAGAAAGATGAGTAATAAAAAGTAGCAATAACAATACATTTGTAGCCTTACAGAGCATTTGTTTTTAGATGGGGTCAACGACCCCCATTTGAAAGCTGGAAAGAGTTAGAAGAAGGGAAGTAATTAAAAAAACGACATAAAAAAATAATGACCAATAGAAAAGTTGCTTTGAATTGGCCATTCTATAACACACTAAAAATTTAGATCGTTATGTGTGTTATGTAAAGTAATGTCTTCTATAAATACATTAATAATGTATCACAACACACAACTTGCATAGAAAAAGTTGAGATATGGAAAATGATCTTGGCCTCTAATGCTGGTAGCTAGGGTTCATCTTAGATTGGGATCCACTGTACCATCACCATGTTGCACACTTGTTTTTAAATCTTAAAGGAGAAGGAAAGGCTAAAATTAAGTAAGCTTTATCAGAAAGGTCTATATAAATACACCAGTAAACCCTCAAAGTAATGCTGCTCTGAGTCCTCTGTCAAAAGAAACACCACATTTCTTTGCTTTTATTGTGTACTCATGGACTTCTGTATCAGACTTCCTGTTTTCAGCTTAAACCTCCAGGGCACGGCCTTGAGCATGCTCAGTTTGCTCCTCTCCCCCTCCCATCCCTGCTGTAATCTGAGCTCAGAGCTGTTAGTAAGCAGGGAGAGACTCAGGCAGGAAGTGATGTCACACCAAGCTTATATGGCAGCTTCTATCCTAAACAAACAGAGACAGTGTCTAGAGCTGTTTAGTCAGGTATGGTAAAGCATTCTGCAGAATAAATATAGCATTCTAGCTTGCACTATTGTGCCTATTCTATTGGCAATAAACTGTCTTGGAGCTTTCCTTCTCCTTTAAAGATAATAGCTTTATTTAACCCAACTGTATGTCACAGTCAGAAACCACTGGGTTCAAAGCTCTCTCCTGGCTCACATGGCCTGTGTATACTGCCGGGAGCTGTTCTTTTTATCATATACAAGTCCATATTTAAGGTTGGAGGGACACCTTTATACCCCCAGTTGCCTTTCCATTCCTTTAATGTGATATCATGATATTCTTAGTCTGTAGTCTGAAGATCTTTTTCCTGTCTTTATAAATCATGGATTTAAAAGCTTCTTCGCTGAATGGAGATCCTCAAGAACCCAACTACCTGCTGGGTCATAGACAGGCTGCGGATCACCCATTTGTTTATCTACCCTACCCCAGGCTTGTGGATGGATTATGCAAAATTTGATAGGATACTGTAAAGCTGGCCATATGTGTAAAGGTTTGTCAAATTTGGCCACCCATGTGTGGGCTGATTGGGCTTCTATCCAATGAGAGCCAACGATAGAACCATACTGCAGGCTTATGGGGACCCATTGGGCAAGAACCGCATAACCGTACAATCCTTACCCAATGTGTATAATCAAACCGGTTGCATAGATATCTGGAAAATTTCTGTCCAGATTTTGATTGGGTAGGCAGTCCCGAGTGGGCCAATAAGCTGCTAGCTCAATCTGCAGTGTCCAAGTTGGCATCTTTTATCGATCTGAGTATGGCCAGCTAAAAGGGGTTGTTCACCGTCCAACACTTTTTTCAGTTCAGTTGGTTTCAGATAGTTCACCAGAAATAAAGGCTTTTTCCAATTACTTTCAATTTTCTATGTGTAACTGTTTTTCTAATATTGAAGTGTAAGTAATTTTTCACCTTCTAAAACTGCTCTGGGAAGGTGGGTCGCCGACCCTCTTAATAGTTCTAAATGGATACATTTAGTTGATACATTTGTTATCTTTGTCCCTGCTGAGCAGAATCCCTGGGTTTCATTACAGGCAGCTGTTAGAATTGATACAATAGTTGCTAATACTCCAGAGATGCTGCTGAGAAATGTATCAACTAAATGTTGCGAAATTGTAACAGTTCAGAATCTGCACCTGAATTACTGAGCTGTCAGACTCAAACACCAGACACACCAACATTAGACGTTAAACTTAGATTTTGGAAAAAACGGTAAAAAATAAAAAATGGAAAGTAATTGGAAAAAGTCTTTATTTCTGGGGAACAATCTGAAAACAACTCAACTGAAAAAGTTTTTGGACAACCCCTTCAACAAACCCATAAGTCCCTTATTTCAGCGTCAATTCCTTTTTTCAGGTATTTTAAATCAACGTCTAAAGTGGGGACCAGACCCCAGTTTAAATACAGATGTCCCCATTATCACATACAGTTCCTTATTACTCTTTTAACTGGTTTATTCGTCTTTTTAACTGGTTTATCTTCCAAATCTGAAAACAAGTAATAATGTTGTGTTACTTTGTGTATTTTACACTAAATTGTAATTATAAAAAAAACAAACTCTGATTTCAAAAGAAAAGACAACTCCCCCATTTAGCATCTCCTTGTTTTATTTCTGCAATATCAAAATTGCTTTTAATGACATTGCACTGTGCAAACAATGACATTGCCTTTTGTAAACACACAATGTTAAACCAGTGCCTTTCATAGCACGCTGTTCACAGCAAGACGGGGATGAAATTCAGCAAGGAGCCAAAATGCAAATAACATTATCCTTAAAATATCCCACAATTCGCAAACAAATCATTTCAATGTAAAATATATTCTATAATCTTCATTATAATAATAATAAGGTTAAAAGACTTTTTTTTTTTTTTTAAATAAACTCTTGAGGGCAGATGTATCAAAATGTGAGTTTAGAGCTTAATAAATACAGTAAAAACTCACCCATGTTCTATTTGTTCCTATGGGATTTTTAAAACTGTAATGATAAATGGTGGGTTCAAACTTTCGCCCATTGATAAATACAATTCTAAAAATCCCAAGGAATGTGAATAGAATGAGGGCGAGTTTTAATTTATGAAGCTCTAAACTCACATTTGATAAATCTGCCCCTTGATGTAAACAATGTTATTGGTTGCTTTCACATTCATTTGGAAAATCAGTGTTTGGGGGAAAAACTGTAAAAACAAGATAGCAGCTGCCCAAAATTAGTGTATTGGTTAGTCTAGCAGAAGTGCATAACTAGAAGTATATTTAAACCGTATTCAATTCTATGTAATAATAATGCCATATATGGCTGCATATAAAAATTCACTATTTATCTCCCCCTAAAAATATATGTTGTAGAACACTTTGAAGTCATTGTATGATGTAGAAAGTAATATTCTGAGACAATTTGCAATTGGTTTTCCTTTTTTTGTAATCATTTAGCTTTTTATTCAGCAGCTCTCCAGTTTGCAGTTTCAGCAATCTGGTTGCTAGGGTCCAAATTACCATAGCAACTATGCATGATTTGAATGAGAAAATGGAATATGAATAGGAGAGGGCCTGAATACAAAGACGAGTAATAAAAAGGAGCAATGGCAATACATGTGAAGCCTTACAGAGCATATGCTTTTTATATGGGGTCAGTGACCCCCATTTGAAAGCTGGAAAGAGTCAGAAGAAAAAGGCAAATAATTCAAAAACTTTAAAAAAAATAATAAATTATGAAGACCAATCCAAAAATTATACTTTGGTTCAATATCATTCTCATTCTGTGATTGATTTTTGAGAATTAGCAAGTAAAACAAAGAAAAAGCAGCCCATTCATTTTAATGAGCTGGAAGAGCTCTACAAACATAAATCCAACCAACCCTTTCACATTTTCAGTTTCCTTAAAGGAAAACTATACCCCCAAAATGACTACTTAAGCAACAGATAGTTTATATCGAATTGAATGACATATTAAAGAATCTTTCCAAACTGGAATATATATTTAAATAAATATTGCCCTTTTACATCTCTTGCCTTGAACCACCATTTCGTGACTCTATCTGTGCTGCCTCAGAGATCACCTGACCAGAAATACTACAACACTAACTGTAACAGGAAGAAGTGAGGAAGCAAAAGGCAGAACTCTGTCTGTTAATTGGCTCATGTGACCTTACATGTGGTTTGTATGTGTGCACAGTGAATCTTACGATCTCAGGGGGCGGCCCTTATTTTTTAAAATGGCAATTTTCTATTTATGATTACCCAATGGCACATACTACTAAAAAAGTATATTATTATGATAATGGTTCATTTACATGAAGCAGGGTTTTACACATGAGCTGTTTTACTCAGTATCTTTTAAAGAGACCTACATTGTTTGGGGGGTATAGTTTTCCTTTAATAATATACAATATCTTTAATATCTTAAAAAGATACAACTTTGGTAAATTAACGGTGTCATTTGGTTTCTCCCTTGGAAAAAAAAAAAAGGAAAACCAGTATTTACAAGTGTTCAGCTGGCAGGGTAAAGCTTTAAATGATGGCATGAATGGTCAAAACCTATAAATAAAAATATCACGAAAAGTCAAAGGAGAAGGAATGATAAAAGCATAGGGAGGAGGGGGTTAGGGGTGATTCTAGTCAATTGCCTCCTACCCCAGGAATACAATCCCATCACGCCTGTATCTTTTTGCAGGCGTCCCCTGTTGGGACAGTACAGGTGTGGGATCCACTATCCAGAAATTCATTATCTACAAATTACTGGATGGTTGTCTCCCATAGACTCTGTTTTATCCAAATGTTTAAAACGTATCTCCCTTTTCTCTGTATTAATAAAACAGTAGCTTGTACTTGATCCCAACTAAGATATAATTAATCCTTATTGGAAGCAAAACCAACCTATTGGGTTTATAATAAAATATTTTTTTTCAGTAGACTTAAGGTACGAGGATCCAAACTACAGAAAATCTGTTATCCAGATCCCAAGGATTTTGGATAACAGATCACATACCTGCACAATTTTTCCCAACATTTGTGTATTGTGTTTATGCCTATAAGAATAAGTGCAGGGGCCGGATTTAAAAAGATGGAGCCGCAATTCTCATCAGGGAGCTGGTTTTTTGAAGAAGAAGTTTAGTGCCACAACAAAGTAGTAGGTAAGGGACTAGGATCACCGAGGGAGGCTACCTAACATCTTGGTATATTTATATTTCCTTCTCCTTTCAATCAAAAGGTGCTGATTTTTTCCGGCCACGGGAAACACCCAACCTCATGCTCCTACAATAATCATCTTCCAGAACTATTTTCAGCCAAAACTAAGAATATTTGAACAAAACTATCAACCTAAACAAAACCCTCTATAATATATATATATATATATATGTCTAAACACTGGTAAGAATAAACTTCTGGCTACAAGCGAAGCCTTTATATAAACCAATATATCCTAAACATGGAATAGATCAGTAATACATCTACATCACTAGTGACAACTGGTACTGAAAGAGTAAAGAGAAATTCCAAGTTTACATTTGAAACAATAATAAATAATCCTATGTTTATAAAAATGACATACAGTCTTCAGTGTTTATACACCAGAGTTTGTGGCATCGTGTGCAACTGAATGTGTGTCCCCCTATGACAAACAGTTGAACAAAGGTTGATAGTGATGGGCAAATTTGTTGGAAAAGTGGCTCGTGTCAAATCCGTCACGCTTTCAATCCCCATCGACTTTAACACTTGCATCAAAATTGATGCAGGCGTCCAGATTCGTGTTCCGCAAATTTTTCACAGTTTCGCAAATTTTGCGAAACCGTAAAAAGTTTGCAAAACACGAATTTTGCTGCCTGCATCAATTTTGACGCCAGCGTTAAAGTCAATGGGTGTCCAAATAATAGCAACGCGAGCCACTTTTCCAATGTGCGTCCAAAATTTTTAGACGCTGACGAATTTTAGCAGTTTCACTAATTTATTCGCTGCCAACGAAACACGGAAGTTCGCTGTGAGTTTGCTCCTGGCGAATTTATTCGCCCATCACTTAAGGTTAAACCTTTAACCCAGGTTCAACAGCAAATCCTCATTAACCTCTGGTAATAATGATTTGCTAAAAGATACACCATCTCTGGATATTGGTTTTGTATTTGTCGACAGAATATAATTAAAAAGATGAACAAAGGATATTTCAGTTGAAGGGATTTCCCTTCTTTCTATAAGGTAGTTTCTTCCTCTTACTCTAAATTCTAGCTTCAGCAACATTCAGATCTAAAAAGAGTTTGGGGAGCATGAAAAATCTTCCTTGGTGGTACAAATTAGTGCTTTGATTGGCTATTGGATAGCCCCTGTGTGGACTGGCAGCCTACAGGAGCTTCTGTTTGGCAGTACACCTGCTTTTTATACAACCAAAACTTGCCTCCAAACCTGGAATTCAAAAATAAACACCTGCTTTGAGGCCACTGGGAGCATCATAAAAAGGGTTGGTGACCAACATGTTGGTCACAATCCATTGGTTGGGGATCACTGCCTTAGACGTTGATGGAAACTATCTCAAGAATTCTCAGGAACTCTTGAAAATACTTGAGTAAAGCAGAGTAAAAGATTTTGGCAACTTTGAGCTCCAGAAAAGCCATCAGATATCTAAAAATGTTGATGGGCTGGAGAAGCACAATTTTTAATTGAGATCGAGGCTAACATGCCTTTAATGTCTGTGCTTCAGGAACAGTACAGTGCCTGGTCCAGTCAATTTGGCTTGGCGTTGAAGCCTGTATTATACACAGGGGTTATTATGGGTTGTGCTTAAAGCGCAATACAAGCAGTTCAATGCCAGGAGAATGTTGATGGCAGTATTTGCATCTCACATTACTGGAATCTCAAGGCACATTTACTCTTTTATTGTTTAATTTCCTGGGTTTTATATGGCGCCACTCAGTCCCAGTGATTTTCAGAGATTATACATTATTCATATTCGTACTTGGGAGAACATACAAACTCCTTGCAGACAGTGCAGTGGCTGGAATCAAACTCAAGAACCCAGAGGCCACAGTGTTACCCGTTGAGCCACCATACTGTGGAAGCAACACCATGTGACCAGTTAGCAATGTATTGAAGAGCATGGCACTACTCTGTAAAGTGAACCTAGTATTTTGCTTTGGATACAGGCTAAACTGCTGATTTGTAGTAGCACTAGCGACAGTAACATTGTAGAGTTCTGAGATATGGTGGCTGTGCTTGTATTACTTATTTAGTCTTCCTCAGTCATTTTTCAATATAATCAGTGATGTTCAAGAGACAGATTATATTTATATTATGCTATACGAAGAAGACTGTGGAGCCCATGGGCAAACCAATGCCATACCAAGATATCTGGGTGGGCTACAGGTAGTCTATGGGCTTCCAGTTGGACATGCATTATATCATTAATCTGGCAATGACAATCCAGATCACGGATTTATTATTTATGTGAAAATAGAAACACAGCAATTCCCTAAAAATTAAAACGTTTAATTGTCAATGAAGGAAAACTTCATTGATTTAGGTCACAGTATGACTTGTATTTGCTTCAAATGTCTAACGTCATTTTAGTTCCATGGGGCATTTTTAAAGGTTTAAAAACAATAATGGGGCAAGACCATTCAGGAGATATTTAGTATCACCCAACCCTAACAATTATATCTGCCCAGGACCTGATATCTAAACAAACAAATATCAAGTCAAGACTCTGAGGCCAATGCTGCCAATTTCGTCAATAAGGTCCAAACTGACCTATTAGAGGCCCATGCTATGAATATCTTGACTGTTTCACAATTCATCCTTGGACAACTCAAGGCCCTTCAACTTCTCCTGTACCAGACTTCTAAGTTTGATAGGGATGGGACAGTGTGCTTTAAAAGTTCTGTCTGTTGTATTGTGCATAATACATTTTAATGCTACTGATTATACTATTGAAGGTCACTATATATATTAGCTAAAAGCCTATAACGGAAGCGAAATGGAGATAAAACGGCTAGGGATGGTTTCACAGTTTACCACTTTGAAAGCTAAACACTTCCCACAACATGCTAAATAAATAAGTGATCTGTTTTCCAAGCAATAAATTCACAAAGCAATGCTGTAGGATTGTACCACCAGTAATGTCCATTTCCCAAAAGGCCAGTTCAGAGACTGACTTGCATTGCCGGGAGTCAGCAGTTTGCTACGCGTGAGGAGAAGGCCGACTCTCCATTTTCTTCCTGTGGATCTGGTTTGTGAGTTGCATTTTCTTCCGGTCGCAGGGTTTTACCCACATCTGCCCTGTTTCCTCTTACAGTAAGGTGCTCCCAACCTCCCTGCAACAGAAGAAGGTTTAATAAACTCTCTCTATGCACTGAGCTTGCAGGTAAATTCTCAAGCCTTAATTCACAGCTTCCCAACATGAGCAATGCTTTGGCTATGGAAGACACTGGAGATAACAGATGGACATTGATCAGAAATGCGTATGTAGGGGTGTGAAAATCTTAGACACCCTTACACTTTACAGACAGGCACATCCCTAGTAATATGGACGCCTTAGTGGGTCCTTATGGGGACCTTGTGCTTATGTAACCCCTGCAGTTCACACAGTGTACACCAGATGGCACTGTACCAGAGTATAAAAGGTTTAGGAACCATGTGCTCTGGGTCCATTGCTTTAGCCCAACCAAGCAGGTTGGAAGGGAATGGGTAGCGCTGACCCTAGGCGCCTTGGCCCTAGTAATTAGACTCGTTTTATAGATCGCTCTAGGAGTGATAGAGAGGTTATTTAGTTGAGCAGCTCAAGGCTCCGCCGAGGAGATTAGAGGGATTAAGATCTCAGGGTATTACTGACCCAGAGTAAGGAACCAAGTGTTGAGATAGGGATGTCAGGAGTTCCCCTAGTCTGCCACTGGAAGATATCCTGAAAACTGGGCAATACCCATCGCATGCTGTCAACTTACTCTCTGCTGTATATTCCCTAGCCTGTGGGGATTCAGCCTATACGTGCTGTGAGTATATGCTTCCTTTATGCTGCTGTGTATGTTCTATACTCCATTGTGGATCAATGTGCTAAATTATCTCTGTGCTATTGTTCAATAAATACTGTTCTTTGTTTAACTGTTAAAGAACTACTGGCCCCCATCATTATGCTATCGCACCAGGTTACAGTTACACTACACCTTTGCCTCCACCTCACTGCGAGGGCTTACCCCTGAGAAAGAGAGCTCATCGGTGGTCTCAGCCCACCAAGGAAAGTAGCTTAAACTGCGCTAGCACAAGTCAGTTTACTATAGCGCTACACATACATACTGTGTGATTTTATACAAGTATGGGGTCCATTATCTAGAAACCCATTATCCAGATTACAGTTAGGAGGTCTCCCATAGACTACTACAATCAAATAATTCATTTTTTTCTTTCATTATAGATACTTCTATTTCATGGTAAATAAAAAAAAACATATTTTAGGCCATTCTGAAATGTTATGGTATATGTCCCCTTTAAATGAGAACTAAAGCATAACTAAAGAAGTAGCTAGAAATGTTGTACATTATGTTTTGGGCTTCTGTAACAGCCCAAGGCAACCACAGCCCTTTAGCAGTAAAGATCTGTGTCTCCAAAGATGCCCCAGTAGCTCCCCATCTTCTTATATGCTGATTCACTGCACATGCTCTGTGCTGCTGTCACTTACTGAGCTTAGGGACCCACTCACAATATACAGTACACATAGAATATAAATGTCACTATATAAGGCTGATTATTAATTAATACAGATAATTACTACATGGCAGCACAGAAATCGATGCATCTAGCATCAGAATCAGTCCTGTAGCATCAGTTTATATTACAGACAAACCTCCTTTTCTGCTGGATAATTAGTGACGAGCCCTAAGCTTAGCTTCTCAACAGCTGCTCAGAGCCCACTGAGCATGTGAGTGTCACAGACACTTTCCAAGATGGAGACCCCCTGTGACAAGTTTGAAGTCCTGGATCATTGCTGCTATTGACAAGCTGAAACTTTAGGCTGGTACAATAAGTTCAGTATATAAAATATGTCATTTTTACCCATATTTATTTTTAGCGTTTAGTTTTCTTTTAAAGGAGACATATAGGATAAATGAAAAACCCCTAATTTTGTAGTCAATTATGTATACTATATGGTGCTGGTTTTACTTTTGGGTGTAAATGAATATTGTATTCAAAAATGGCCCCTTTATTTGAGATATAGATGTTCTCTGGTCCATGTCTGTGTTTCAATTGAGGGGTGGCATTTCCTAATGGTCCCTGCCAAAAGAACAGCCAATCATAGCCCTGCAGTCACACAAGAAAAGACAGGCTTCAGTTCCCCATCAGGTCAGCCTAGCTGATTGGTTCCTATCCTACATTGCATTGTACTGTGTATTGCTGGCTCCCCTGCACAGCCTGGGAAAGGAAGCAGCAGGAAGTAGAAGGGTGGGACTAGTAGGGTTTTTGTAAAAATGTTTAACAATTGAAAAGTAATTGAAAAAAGTACATTTATTGTTTTTTTTATGGTGAACTATCTGAAAAGTAAAGAATATTGCAAGATGAATAACCTTTTTAAAGGGTTAACTTTAAATATGATGTAGGGAGTGAAATTCTGAGACAATTTGCAATTGGTTTTCATTTTTTCTTATTTGTTGTTTTTGAGTTATTTAACTTTTTATTCAGCAGTTCTCCAGTTACCAATCTGGTTGCTAGGGCCCAAATTACCATAGCAACCATGCACGGATTTCAATAAGAGACTGGAATATCAATTCGGAGAGGGCCTGAAAAGAAAGACGAGTAATAAAAAGTAGCAACAACTATACATTGGTAGCCTTACAAAGCATGTGGTTTTTAAATGGGGTCAGAAGAAGGCGGCTAATAATCAAATAACTATAAAAAAATAAAAATGATGACCAATTGAAAAGTTGCTTCGAATTCACCATTCAATAACATACTAAAAGTTAACCCTTTGAGGCACCTCATCATTGCAGTGCTCCTGACATCAGCTGAGTTGTTGCTCTTTTAAATGTTTTGGGGATTAGGAATTTGGGGGAGACATCTATGGAATTGGAAAGATGAGGATAAAGTAAATAAGCTGGCTTCTCATATTTAGCAACATAGCACAGATGGTTAACACGAGTAAAAGGCAGTAGGCTTACCCCTATTCCATAGTCCCATGAATGCCCCTTTAGCTGCATTGGCTGCACCCCCAAGCGATGACAGACTGTTCCACAGCTCAGACTGTGGCTCCCTTGAACTTTGTCTGCGATCACCCAGACCTACAATTTCACAAAAAAAAAAAGCAAGTGTGTTCAATGGCAAAATGCTCTAGGCTGCTGTATGACAGTGTTATATCATGCACACACTAACCTATTATATAGCAACCAACCAAGCAGTTGGCCTGTACTGATCTGCAGAATGAGCTCAATTACCTGATAGGTTGCTATAGGTTATTAGAACTGGAGCATTAGTATTTTGCAACTGTTATAGAATGAATTATCATATTCTCTTGCACACCTACAGGCACATCGATCTTGTATTGCATTGTTCTATTGATATCTCTACTAGTTGCATGGATCCTTCTAAATATTCTGAAGGGTTTTTTTTGCAGTGAGAGCTGTTAAGATGTGGAATTGTCTCCCTGAATCAGTGGTACAGGCTGATACATTAGATAGCTTTAAGAAGGGGTTGGATGGTGTTTAGCAAGTGAGGGAATACAGGGTTATGGGAGATAGCTCATAGTACAAGTTGATCCAGGGACTTGTCCCATTGCTATTTTGGAGTCAGGAAGGAATTTGTCCCCCTCCGAGGCAAATTGAAGAGGCTTCAGATGGGTTTTTTTTGCCTTCCTCTGGATCAACTGGCAGTTAGGCAGGTTAAAAAAAAGTTAAAAGGTTGAACTTGATGGACATGTGTCTTTTTTCAACCTAACTTACTATGTTACTATATATGTCACTAATTAGAATGCATTTGCGATTATAATAACGAGGCATTAATGAATATGCATTTGTTGCCAGATGCAGTTCAAAGATAGTGGGGCAGATCGGACATTTCCATTTGGTGTGTCCCAAATGCACAAGGGCCTTGACATTCCAAAGAATACAGAGACGCCATCTGCATAGAACAGTGTCAGGTCTGTGTCACTATAAATTAAAATCTAATTGTGCAAAAGAGGATTAAATGTTATGTTTAGTGTCAGAATGTGAATCGTTGATCTAGATTCTAGAATACCCAGCAGCCCCAACTGCACACATTAGCACTCACTCATGCTCCTATTGCTCATGCAATCTGACTTGAAATATGACATTACTGTAAGTTCTCTTCACATTGTATTTACCTGGTCAAAGGGCCCCACAGATACCTTACGGATATTATTGGACATATGTTCCCACGTTGTTCCTTGAGGGTAAGTAGGGGTAATTCCATGGCGCAACCACAGGTTTCCTGAGAACAGAAATGGCTAACGGTCAGCCAATATTTGCTCCTGACACTACAGTTTCATTTGAAATGATGCTGCTCCTGGATAACCACAAGGGATGCTTGGGAAAGTAGAAAAGATGGTGGAACCACACTCAGAGGGAAAATACTCCAGGTTGGCACGTTATTTACAGAAGAGGATTGCAGTCAATGGAGGGGTGCCTAATGAATGTGCCTTCTCCTTTAAAATAACTTACAGGGCATCCTTCCTCCTAAGTGCATATACCCCTGCCACATGTGTCCGTATGGGCAAACATACAACAAAAAGGAGTGGCTCCAATTGCAAAGTGGGGAATTGCCAAACAAAATTCAAAAGATGGTCTTGTGCACTTACCATTTTCATCCACAACAAACACTGATGTATGTCCAACCGAGACCTGCTGTAGCTTTTGCTTGTTAGGAGAGGGGATGTGATACCAGCAGTCACCTAGAAAATTAAATTCAGTACTGTCATTGTGCAGGGGGTTGAGATATATATATATATATATATATATATATATATATATATATATATATATATATATATATATATATATATATATATATATATATATATATATATATATATATATATATATATTGGCAAGTACAGCTTTGCAGAGGCTGTTCATTCCCATCAATTCCTGCCCCAGTGAAGCTTGCAATCGGATGTCCTTGTTACATTCACACAACACACACTGGCTTCACTTTCATAAGGCGTCAATTCATTAAGCTGTCTGTATGATTTTGCAGTGTGGTGCTTGTGGGTCCTAAGCAGATTTGACCCTTTTCTTGCAAAATTCCAAGTCAAACATAATAATTTTTTTGTCATAATTACATCTTGTTTGTATATATACAGTAAACAGTTAATGATGGGGCAGTAGGCGATGATAATACAATAATAATAAAAATATTATCAATAGTTGTAGAAGGGAGTTTTCCTTCACTTGCTTGGGATATCCCTAGTTAGGGTTAACTCTCAGGCATTGGCTGGTATAGTCAATCTATAGATGGGAAGTGGTTAGGCATCCTCTGATGGGGGTTACTTATGGTCTAATGGCAGGTGTGTTCCCTAGACTTTAGTCTCTATGTATACCACTTGCTAAAAAAAAAAAAGGGTGGGCGGTGCCCATCTTGAGGTAAAATAGACCCGGAGTAAAGAAGAAGCCCTTTAGCTTAGGTGACAACCTCAGTGATGTCAGTGAGGACTAAATATTGTGAGGTTTAGCTCCTGTAATAGATTGTCTGAGACTAAGGGATAGACTGAAGATAGTTATCAGAGCAGCCTGAGGCTCCACAGAGGACAGAATGTTAGTACTCTAGGCATATCTCTCCAGTGTAGGGACTAAAGGGAACAGGCATATACAGGTATCCCATAAAGGCACCACTGCAAGGGCATCATACCTGCTGAAGGAGTACTACTACTGGCTTTAAAGAGATACTGACATCAAAAAATAACATTTTTTATTATCTATCATAACATTGTCATTGAATGCTATTTAGAATTTTGCCATAAAAGTATTTGCCTAATGCTTTTACATTACCTTTCTTATGTTCCTCTATGTGGGGGCTGCCATATTTGTGCAGCACGAGTCCGTTAGCATTATAACCTCTAACTGAAAGGCTGAGATGGGACAGTCGGGTTTAGGAACTTCAAGTAACAATTACTTACAAAAGTAGAACTATTAGCATGAGCTATAGGTAACTTTTCATGTAGATTGATATTTTAAAAAGATTTTTTTTAGTGTCAGTATCACTAGCTTTAATCTTTACACCAGCCGAGAGAAGACTCAATGCAACCTGTCTCTAAAAGTCCAGTAATAAAGCAGTTAACCCTATAACGTCCAGGTCTGCCGTTGCAGCATACTCATGCAACGGAAGGCAAATGATATCGGATTGGACCACAAAATAGTCTGTAAAAGCTTCACCCATATAGGCCGTTAATTCAACATTAACATTGTAACTCCCAAACTGCTGATCCCTATCTACACCAGTATATTCACCTTTCAATAGGAACACAGAGCTTTATTTATCATTGTCAAAATATACTTTGCAAGCTATAACCCCCCATGTATATAATTTGATTCTAAGAGAGCTGCCATATTGCTCTTCTGAGGAAGTACAGCAGTTCCCTTTGACATGTATAAATGCAAATCTGCAAAATACTTGACTGTTTATACAAGAGACGATAACCTTTACCATACACAGATTCCTTTTTCCACTTAAGGAAGATAAAGGCATGATAAAGAGGGTATATTATGTCCGAGACTGGCATGATCTGCACTTAGTAACCCTAATAGTGGCAAGGAAAGACCCGCCCACACTGTTTTGTCCCAAGTTATTTTTACATGAAGATTATTAATTTCCAAGTGTCAGTAGAATATCCTTCTGTGGCTGTTTACTGTTGTCAAATACACATATTTGCTTTCCTATTAAAACTGTTAGAAGGTCACCTCTGATACCAGCCTGCTATTTACTTATTTCTTAACCATGAACAGCGCCGGTGCTCACGTGACAGGGAAAAGAGCCCGGGGCATCCGCAATACAAAGAATAAATATGGTATTGCTGTGTACATGACATTTCAGCTCTCTCTGTTCCCATCATCTGTGGCAGAACTTCTGGAACTGATCATTCTTTTATCTCAGTATTCATTTCACTTCTGCTTCTTCCTTTTGGGCGTGCCAATTTGTCACAGTCACTTTGTGTGCAGGTCTGTGCCACTCTACTAGTGGCACATTGAGATGCATTTGTTCTGCTGAAGTTCACATCACTGTCACGCTCACTGGGTCTGTCTCTGACCCTCTCACTGGGTCTGTATCTGCCTCAGTCCCAGGGCCATCCCTGCCACACTCTGTGTGTGAATCCCTGCCCCTCTCACTGTATGTCTCTGTCACTCTCACTGTGTCTGTCTCTGCCCCTTTCACCAGTGTCGGACTGGCCCACTTGGATACCAGGAAAACTCCCGGTGGGCCCAGGTGTCAGAGGCCCTCATGCTGCTAAACATTTTGGCCTATTTCATGGGCATTCTCTATTTCTATGAGAACAAAGTGGCTAAATAGGTGGAATAATAGATTATGGTATGTAAACAAAAGAGACTAGTAGAATAGAGGTTAAGTGAGGAGAGGAAGAAAATAATACTGAGGGTGGGCCCCTGGTCTAAGGTTTTTTGGTGGGTCCCTGGTGTCCCCGTTCCGACACTGCCTTTCACTGTGTCTGTCTCTGCATCTATCACTGTGTCTGTTTCTGCCTCAGTCCTTGGTCTCACCCCTACCACACTCTGTGTGCGTGTGTGAATCTCTGCCCCTCTCACTGGGTACGTCTCTGCCCCTCTCTCTGGGTGCGTTTCTGCCCCTCTCTCTGGGTGCGTTTCTGCCCCTCTCTCTGGGTGCCTCTCTGCCCCTCTCTCTGGGTGCGTCTCTGCCCCTCTCTCTGGGTGTGTCTCAGCCCCTCTCATTGGGTGCGTCTCTGCCCCTCTCTCTGGGTGTATCTCTGCCCCTCTCGCTGGGTACTTCTCTGCCCCTGCACTGGCTACGTCTCTACCCCTCTCACTGTGTGTGTGCGTCTCTGCCCCTCTCACTGGGTGCGAGAGAGAGCTGCCATATTGCTTTCCTCCTGCACTGCAAACACTAGTAATGAAACAACTGGCTCTTCTGAGGAAATACAGCAGTTCCCTTTGACATGTATAAATGCAAATCTGCAAAATACTTGACTGTTTATACAAGAGACGATAACCTTTCCCATACGCAGATTCCTTTTTCCACTTAAGGAAGATAAAGGCATGATAAAGAGGGTATATTATGTCCGAGACTGGCATGATCTGCACTTAGTAACCCTAATAGTGGCAAGGAAAGACCCGCCCACACTGTTTTGTCCCAAGTTATTTTTACATGAAAATGCCCCTTTCACTGGATGAGTCTCTGCCCCTCTCACTGGGTATGTCTCTGTCCTTCTCACTGGATGAGTCTCTGACCCTCTCACTGGGTGTGTCTCTGTCCTTCTCACTGGATGAGTCTCTGACCCTCTCACTGGGTATGTCTCTGTCCTTCTCACTGGATGAGTCTCTGACCCTCTCACTGGGTGCGTCTCTGGACCTCTCGCTGGGTACGTCTCTGCCCCTCTCACTGTATGTGTGCGTCTCTGCACATCTTACTGGGTACGTCTCTGCCCCTCTCACTGTATGTGTGCGTCTCTGCACATCTTACTGGGTGCGTTTCTGCCCCTCTCACTGGGTGCGGCTCTGCCCATCTCACTGTGGGTATCTCACACTCACAAGGTGCAAACTGCAATAAAGCTTTTCATTTTTATGATGGATAAAGTGGCACCAGGGACAAATATGACCACAAATATGGATGACCAGATTCCAGCTTTCAAAAATAACAGACCTGCAGCCCCCATCTAGTAGATAATGAACAATGAACATATAGGGACCTTACTGTTCTATTCTAAGCAGCCATTTCTGGTAAGAGCATTAAACACAATCATTTGGGTCCACACATGTAAAATTAAGTTCATACAGTTCAAATCACGGAAATTGTTGATATAGTTACTGCACATGACCATTCTGCACCAATACAGTAGCCTAAAATATAACATGCATAAAAGGATAGTACAAATTCAACCCAATGTGCTGCCATGTGACATGCTAAATATACTCAAAAAAATGTCAAAACTACAGTGTTCGTCTGACATATATAATCAGATAAAATAAAATGTTCAGAGGCAAGCTCGCTGGCATAAGCACCCCGAGATAATCAGAAGATTTACCGGCAGGCTGGGCAGGTGACACTGAGCCTCGGTAGAAGGCAGACCCGTCTCTTGCAATTGCCCACACCTGAAGGCATCCTCCAACAGAGATTGAAATAAATGGCTGATCTGTGCCAACATGGAGCCAAGAGGAACCCTGAAATAGAGAATGACATACAGTAGCATAAACTTACATAACTGATTGTAGTGCTGGGGTTGAGGGCACCTTATCTGAGTTCAAGCAAGAGCTGAAACCTAAGGGGGTTCAATATTGAGTGAAGACCAAAAAAATGTGAACAGTAATGTAAACTTTGCAACTTCAGCTTTATAGCCGTGTTACATAATGGCAAAGCCACAAATAGGACTTCTATTGGCAAACCTTTTTATAATGGTTTCGATTGGTGTTGCCTGGTTCTTATTGGCCAAGACATGACTAAGAACAACAGGACAGAACACAAAAAGTACTTGCGGGGCAATGTAATAATGGAAAAACTATTCACAATGAGAACAGTTATGCCTTTGCGCGAATTTAATATAGCTTTTGCGAACCCGGAAACTGTTTGGCGACCACTTCCGACAGGGGAAGACCTTTTGCAAATTTTATAGTTTGCGCCAATGCGCAGCAAATGAAATAAAACTTCTTACTGAAAAAGTTATGTTTGTTCCAAAAGATTACAACACCTTCAAGCACTTCGAGTGTACAATTAAAATTCGCAATGCAACAACAGTTTAAAGAACAATATTACATTGCGAGAGGTGGATTTTTATTCTTATTAGTGCAAATAGTTTTTCTCTTTGCAACTTTTATTACATTCGCCAGAAAGAGTTCTTGCAGGGGAATGTAATAAAAGTCGGTAACAGAACAACTACTCGCAATGCGAAAAGTTATGCCTTTGGGCGAACAAATTTTGCTTTGCGTGAATTTAATATAGCTTTTGCAAACTCAGAAACTGTTTAGCGACCACTTCAAACAGAGGAAGACCCTTTTCAAATCTCATAGTTTGCACAGTAAATCTCATAAAACTTCTTACTGTAAAAGTTATGTTTGTTCCAAAAGATTACGACACCTTCAAGCACTTCTTAAGAATGCCCAATCAAAATTCGTAATGTGCAATTAAAATTCGCAATGCAATAACAGTTTAAGGAACAATATTACATTGCGAGTTGTGCATTTTTATTCCTATTGGTGGGACTTGTTTTTCTCTTTGCGACTTTAATTACATTCCCCCATTGGTGTCCAGAGTAGTGTAGACATTAACAGGGGAATGTAATAAAAGTCGCAAAGAGCAAAACAATTCGCACCAATAAGAACAAAAATCCACATCTCGCAATGTAATATTGTTCCTTAAACTGTTATTACATTGCCAATTTTAACTGCGCATTGCAAATTCTAATTGTGCGCTCTTAAGAAGTGCTTGATGGTGTCGTAATCTTTTGGAGCAAACATAACGCCTTTTTCAGTAAGAAGTTTTATTACATTGACTGCGCATTGGCGCAAACTATAAAATTCGTAAACGGTCTTCCACTGTTGGAAGTGGTCGCTAAACAGTTTCTGGGTTCGCAAAAGCTATATTAAATTTGCGCACAGGAAAATTTGTTCGCGCAAAGGCATAACTTTTCACATTGCGTTCCGTTACTGACTTTTATTACATTCCCCCTGGCCTGGACTGGGAGTCAAAATAGGCCCTGCCATTCCAAGTAATAAACAGCCCCCTACCAGCCCAAACAGCCCCCTCTATGGTAACTTTCTATGGAACCATGCAGCAGCCCCTCTGGCATTTGCCAGAACCCACAGATTGCCAGTCCGGGCCTGATTCCCCCCGTAAGACCTGTCTCCAATTTCATAGCATTGCTTGGTTCAGGCACAGCTTTTGCTTCTTCTGTGCTGGAGCCTGTTTGCATCACTAAGAGACCCATAGGAGAGCGGTCCTACAGGAAGGCAGGATCATGTTTCCTTATCAGGATCTGCGTAGGTGATTCCCACCAGAGTGAAACTGTTGGATGGAACATACATTTGGCTCACCATGTGCCAACATATCACATGTTATTAGCACACTGTAATAAATGCAGTGACATATGCCATGGTGCTCTACATGAATATAGTTACATAGTTACATAGTTAAATTGGGTTGAAAAAAGACAAAGTCCATCAAGTTCAACCCCTCCAAATGAAAACCC
The DNA here is from genome assembly GCA_038501925.1 of Xenopus petersii. Classification (NCBI taxonomy): domain Eukaryota; kingdom Metazoa; phylum Chordata; class Amphibia; order Anura; family Pipidae; genus Xenopus; species Xenopus petersii. The sequence continues at coordinate 28,165,869 of CM076688.1, forward strand.
AGCATCCATACATACACCCCTCTCTACTTTTAATTAAATTCTATATACCCATATCCATACTAACTATAGAGCTTAGTATCACAATAGCCTTTGATATATCATACTCTAATTTATTACATTTGGCTGCTATATGAAATTCCTTCCTATGTTGGCGGGACACAGAATGCTAAAAGGCCTGAAAAAGAACAATTTGCTGAACAGCACTCCGAAGGCCGGTTATTTGAAAATACGAAACCATTTACATTTAGACATAATATACATGTAGGGAATAGGGTTGCCACCTGGCCGATAAAAATGATGGCTGTTCCCAATGTTATTAATAGGAAAAAAAGATAAATATATAGGAAGGCCGGTATTTTTTTCCAGAAAAGGAGGCAACCCTAGTAGGGAACCCTGTGCAATGTGGTGGATTGGGTACTACCATTCTATGAAACGTTACTTAAAATCTCCTGAGGGTATTTATAAAGCAGTGCCACTTTAATTTTATTACACCCTCACTGATTTTCCATCTCTAAAATGTTTATAGGGCGGTGATTGGAATTAACAGACACGCTACTATATTGTAAGAATAGAATTTATAATATATACTGTAAAATATAATCTCCTTAAGGAAGGAAGAACCCAGAGCCCTTAGGGGTCATACCATTGATCCATCTCCCCCTAGGGATGGTTGGGCTGTTGGGTTTTTTTAGATTAAAATGTATTTGTTCCATAAATGATGTCCTTCTGCCCCATGTTTAATTCCAGTGTAATAAAAATTAAGAAAAAAATACATAATAATCCTTATATGTAAGATAACAGAAAGATGCTTGACAGTGCTGGGAACCAGCATTCTCATTGGTCAGTTCTTTTGCATTTATAATTACATTTTTGATTAGCAGAATTCTCATTGGTAAATTTTCTTGCATCTATAATTACAGTTTTCGGCATCTTCCATAGGAAAATAAGGGGCACTGTGGGACGGCATTACAGCTGGTTTTGAATCCCCTTTAATTTCTAGATATTAGAATATCTAGATATAAGAATAGTCACTTTTGCGAGCCTTTTGTCGCTTACATCCTCTAAAGCTCTATTATAAACCATGGCTGTGAGACAGGGGTGTCTGTATACAAGAAACAGAGCAGAAATCATTGCAGCAGGTGAATCAGTTGTAGCTATGGGCAAAAACAGTGTTTGCAATTAATTCTTATTCAGGTGCTTAAAATGTATAATATGCAAAGTTCTACTACTCCTGATACAGCAAGAAATGCTATGCAAACCCTTCTGGCATTCATTTGTTAAGAGTTTAAATATTGGCTTACACTTGGACTCTGCTTTGTGACGCCGAGTCGACACAGTACGTCCCCCTTGTTGCTTATCGCCCACAGAGCTATCGATTCGCTGTTGTGACTTCCACTGCTCGGTGATATGGAGATGTCCCACAGGCAGATAGGAGGGACTTCCAGCCACGGCCCGCTTGTCACAATGCGGCATTTTCTGACACAAAGGAGAATGTGTTCATTAGCCATAATATAATTTAAGGCAGGCTCTGGTTAAACAAATTCCAATATGCTATTCCAATATGCACTATTCCAATAAGCTCATTGGTGACCACTTTTTGGTATTTGGCACCTTGTCAAGACATAGTATGAAGTCACATTGTTCTCACTGCATTTCACTCTACTTAGCAGGTGTATTTTGATAAATATTAGTTCTATCTATATCCAAATAAGATCGGCAAATAAGATGGAGTTATATTTCAATGTGGGAAGTCAAAAAGCTTGCTCCAGTCTCTATTCTTATCCTTATTTCTGTTGCTCTTATATTATAGTTACATCTCACTTACTGGTTAGGGTTGTGATTGGCTATTGGTAGCCCCTATGTGGACCAGCAGCCAACATGAGACTCTGTTTGGCAGTACACCTGTTTTTTATGCAATAAAAACTTGCCTGGAATTCAAAAATAAGCACCTGCTTTGAGGCCACTGGGAGCAACATCCAAGGGGTTGGTGAGCAACATGTTGCACGTGAGACACTGCTTGGGGATCACTGATGTATTCTATTTCGTAGGTTAATATTGTTAAATTACATTTCATAACCAGACCAGGTGCATATTATTCTAATAGAGCCACTTTCTTGGAAGTATTTACCTAGCCCAGCGTCTCCTGCGAACAAAGTCTTTAATGGTCTTGTACCCATGATAGGATCTGAAATAAAAAAATACACACAATGTCTTTGCACGCTGACCCCGCAAGTACAGCATATACCTGCACTCTATTGTTTCACTTATGTTGACCCAGCACTGTTGTTCTACTCCTTTTTGTGCCAATCTCAATAGATGCCTTGTTCCCTCCAATGACTTTCAGGTTCTAAAGGCTTATTAGGCTACAGTTTAACCCCTGGGCTAGGGTTTATCCACTCCAGTAACAAGAGTTTAAAGGGATACAGACATGTTAGAGAGTTGTAAACAATAGAGGCTGTATCACTTTTAAACTCTTCTGTGTTGGCCAACTGTGTGGTTACATATAATGGGTAGCAAGATGGTGCTCAGTTTAGCAGTGCTGCCATCTTCAATTTGATTCTGACCAGGACACAGACTGCATGCACCGGGGTTGGGCATATACAAATCCCCTTGCCAAGAGTGCCATCTTAGTTCTCATACATGGGGAAATGACTGTGCTTTGCACCAGTCTGGAAAAACATATTTAAATTCGGCTGTGTGACACTGTCTCCTTTCCAAATAAGTATAGAAACAGGGTTTGTGCTACTGTCACATTACAAAAATATCTATGGTACCACTCAACAAATGAATATTAAATCAAAAATACAAAATTATAATAAAGATAATAAAGGAGAATACACTCACAGTTCACCTCAGTCCCAAGGTGCAAAGTCCAAAAACACTATGTCCAAAAAGGATGTGAGGATCTCCAATAATAAAGAAACAAATGTAAAAAGCAGAAAAAGTAGAAATATTTATTTGGACATAAGACCTAAGACCTTATGTCCTTTTTTCTACTTTTTACATTTGTCTCTTTATTATTGGACTTTCCAAATAAGACCTTTTCCATAGTTATGGTGGAAAACATGATCTCCTTTATATCTAGAGGCCTGCACTCTGAAGCACTTACCTGGGCTGAAACATGCCAAAGCTAATGGCCTCTTCTCAAAGACAGTTCTAGGTAGCCGAGACTAAAATATCAGAAAATGCCCCATGTGCCAAAGCTATGGAGTATATGAAACCTTCCATGCCACCCTGAACTGTTGAAAGTGAGGGGTTTTGGTACTTACGCAGGAAAATCAGCAGCAAACTGCCATCCTTCTCTGTCGGTTCCACCAGGTACATTAAAGTCTATATACCAGTCTGACACCTGTAATCAGAGAACCAGAGCAAAATGACATACACCTCATTCAACTGGCTCAAGCATGTCACATTTACATGTTCCAAAAAGGAACTAACCTTGCTTATTCAGGGAGAAACCATTATTTAACGCATTGCAACAGCTTAATCTTGCAATTAGCCTTCTGACCAGAAATTTCATGTACAGGTATGGGACCTGTTATCCAGAACCTGGGTTTCTGGATAACAGAACTTTCCATAATCTGGATCTTCGTACCCTAAGTCTACTAGAAAATCATGTAAATGTTACAAAAAACTAGGGATGCACCGAATCCAGGATTCGGGATTCGGCCTTTTTCAGCAGGATTCGGATTCGGCCGAATCCTTCTGCCCAGCCGAACCGAATCCGAATCCTAATTTGAATATGCAAATTAGGGGCGGGAGGGAAATTGCATGACTTTTTGTGAGAAAACAAGGAAGTAAAAAATGTTTTCCCCTTACCACCCCTAATTTGCATATGCAAATTAGGGTTCGGATTCGGTTCGGTATTTGGCCGAATCTTTCACGAAGGATTCGGGGGTTCGGCCGAATCCAAAAAAGTGGATTCGGTGCATCCCTACAAAAAAACCAACAGGCTGGTTTTGCTTCCAATAAGGATCAATTATATCTAGTGATGGGCGAATTTGCCCCTTTTCGATTCGCCCCGAAATTCGCGAAATTCACGAAACGGCCAAAAAATTCATAAAACACAGATTTTGACGCCGGTGACAATTCAATATGAACTAGATATTTGCATTGTAAGACTTGAAGTGTGGCTTGTGAGCCTGTGCTGGTGTGATCAGAGGCAGAGGGTGTTTACCTGTATATATAAACGACTTTAACGTTCCTGAAGCAAACACACCAGTTGTATCAGTGTATCACAAAAGTACATTATATTTTCATTCCTTATAATTGTTTACATTTTTGGTGTTACTGTTCCTTTAATAGTATTATACTGTCTTCCTAAAGCCAAATCAACACAGCCTAGAATAAAACCAAGGTTGAAATGGTAGTTAGACATTATACAGGAAGGAGTCACCCTCTGTATTTCATTGTTTTTTTCTGCTCTGCCTAACGCATCTTTTATCATTTGCACAAAAATTAAGTTGTTCCATACAAGGCCCAACAAAGGCTGCCAACTCAGTATGTGCAACAACCTACAAAAGCAATACTTTGCCAAAAAGCAGACAGATGTCTATTAGGCAGGATAGAAAAATACTGTTGGGACGACTGCAGGATCTAACACCCTCCGTCCCCCTGATCTATGGGCACTGCCTCAGGAATAAGGCTAACTGCAAATGAAAAAAAAAAAAAAAAGAAAACAAAAGAAAAGAAAACCCCAAGAAGGAAGTGGTGTCCAACTCACAGGAGTGGCATTGTCTGGGTAGAGAGTCCTGTCAGTTCTATAATGTTATTTTTTTTTTTTTGAAAGATTATCTTTATTGATTTTAGAAACATAACACAAAGTAAGAAAGAAGAGAGTGAGGAAAGTTGCTGTAGACACAATATGTCACTGGATGAAAGAGTGAGTTCCTCCAGGGCCGGATTTACATAGTGGGCGCCCCTAGGCCCACTACCGGTCGTCACCCCTGTCCTCTCTAGGGGGACAGGAGCAATGGGGATTGGCGCACAGTAAATTTATTAAATGATTGTATCTCCAGCGCATCGGCAGTGTTTTTGAACAAATGTGTGTGTGGTTGGGCAGCACGCCGCCCCCCCTAAAATCCTGCCTAGGTGGCCTTCCCACAAATCCGGGCCTGAGTTCCTCCAAATGTCCCAAAAGACAAAATGCAGGTGTCCGTATAGCTAGGAGTCCCAAAGAAGCATTGATAAATGCAAGAATTGTAGTCTAGTATTGTTGAATTTTAGGGCACTCCCAAAATACATGCATATACGTACCACTATCAGCATTACATTTCAAACACAGGTCGGGGTACCCTTGGTTTATATGTGCCAGCCTGTGTGGGGTCAGGTACACTCTACTCAGAAACTTGGTGTATATGTAACAGTCCCTAACTGATATGTTAGTTTCTGGTATTTGCTCAAGAATATCCTTCCAGGTTTCTGCCTCCAAAGTAGGAAAGTCTTGGGCCCATTATGGCAAATACATTTAATGGGATCGAAGCTATCTTGTAGCAGAATGGTATATAACCAACTTAGGGGTTTGGAGAGGTCTGATTTCCGTAAGTAACCTTCTAGGGTTGATTGGGTAGTATATGGGGTGCCCTCCGGGAATTGGGCAGAAAATGCATGTCGCAGTTGGAGGAATCTGAAAAACATATAATTTTGTAGCTCATACTCCTCTTTCAACTGTGCAAACTGCTTAAGCTCCCCTGCACTTACCAGGTCACCCAAATATTTTATTCCGGCCGTGGCCCATACACTGACATTTGGAAGGGATTGAAATTGTGACAGAGATTTGTTGCCCCAAAGTGGGGCCCATTTGGTTTGGCTGCCTGACGCCTTATAGGTGGAGACTACCGTTGTGTGAAAAATTACAGTTTCTGTAATGTTATTTAATGTTCTTGCCTCCCAGGAGCGAGAATTAAACCTTTGGTGCCTGTGTCCTCCATAAATAAAAGAATATAAATATGATTTAAACTACCATAACTCTTTAGACTGCTATACAAATCTTACCCATGTCCATTGTGGTGATGGAGGCTTTGTGTTGGTCTTTGTACACTCCTGTAAGCCAGAAGCATCGCTCCACATGTATCTGTCTGTTGGCAGGCCTCTGTGAAGAAAGTCAGGGGCTTTTATTAGTTTCCAGTACATCACATAGAGATTAAAGGTGGCCATACACTGGCCTATAGACAGACATTGTAGCTCTCTTTTCTACTGTTCTGTTCTTGGAGCTGAAAGCCAAAACCATTGGAGAAGCAAGATGTGAAGAGACCCCTCTTTGTTTCCTCGTCTCCCAATACACCACGGTCTTTGTAGATAGGGAGCATCAGCAGATACATCGGGATAATCCATATACTAGTTATATACTGTATATATCAAGCTCACTTACGTGCTGCTGTATCCAGTGATGGGATTCCACCTCTGATTCTCATAGATGTATACACATTTTGTGTCAGTCTGCGGAAGTATGTTGTCTGTGCTACTAGCAATACCTTGGGACAAAAAAGAAATTACATCCGAGTTGGTGCTTATTAAAAGGGGGTGGTTCAACTTTAAGGGGACTTTTATTATGTTATAGAATGGCTAAGTCTAAGCAACTTTTCAATTGACCTTCAGTTTTTCTTTCTTAGAGTTTTTAAATTATTTGCCTTTATCTGTTTCCAGCAATCAAATGGGGATCTTTAACCCCATCTAAAAACAAATGTTCTGCAAGACTCCCCATTTATTGTTACTGCCACTTACTAATCTTTCTATTCCGACCCTCTACTATTCATTTTCCATCTCTTATTGAAATCAGTGCATGGTTGCTAGGTTAATTTGGACTCTAGCAACTGGACTCTTGCAAACTGGAGAGCTGCTGAATAAAAAGCTAAATAACTAAAAAAAAAACAAATATATGAAAATATTGTTGTGGCAACAGCAAAGTCACAGCAAATACACTTGTACTTTTAAATTTGCCTTCAGACTAAGTTACCCCCATTCCCACATTAGGGGATCTCACAGCTCGGAAACCACTGCATTAAGGGTATAAAATACACATTTATTTGCATAACAGACAGTTGTTACCTGGAAAGAAACCCCCTCCATAACCGCCAGTATAAACCCATGCCACATGGTCATAGCCGAGTCCCCACACAACTCCACTGCTGCTGCTCTCCACCATCCGGAGGTGTCCCCCAATCTGACGCCAAAACCTGAAATAATGGCATATGTGATTTTTGGACTGAAATGTGATTTTTCTTAAACACAGCAACAAACAGCACTGTGGAATTCTCAGTCAGTGAGTGTTCTCACAAAGGGTGAGGGTATGGGGGGGTTGGTGCTCTCTGACAAGCCAAAGACTCTTGCAGTTTTAATTATTGGGTCTTAACCAGAGTTGGACTGGGCGTTCCAGGGGCCCCCACACCCCCCAGGACCCCAGCAACAAACCCCCCCAGGGCCTCTCTACACAACCCCCTGGGCCCCTGCCCCAGCTGCGACCCCATGCATACATTCCTTTTCTCATGGCCGCTATTGGGGCTGGGCAGGAGTTCAGGGGGCAAGCGCTGCAAAAGGCTTCTGGCCGGGAACCAGTCTGGGTCGGAATGGCCAATGAGAGTCAGGGCCCAACAGGTTTTTTCCAGTGTCCCGCCGGCCCAGCCTAAACCTGGTCTTAATGATGTTCCAGAGGAGTCATTTGCTTAAATCAGGGGTCAGCAACCTTTACCATCAAAAGAGCCATTTTGCCCCCTCTTCCACTAAGGAAAAATAGTCTGGAGCCGCAAAACATAACACACGCTTATAAACTTTTAAAAGTTTTAACCTTTTTTTTTTTAAATTTAACTGTTACAAAAACAAAAGTGCAATGTGTAGGCCTACTTTGAAATAAATGAAACACTGAATAGCCCTATTAAATGCTAGTGTTCTCATCTTTTTAAAGGTGAGGGCTATAGACATCATTAAAATATGCGTCACATCTAGGGATGGGCGAATTTGACCCGTTTCGTCAAAAATTTGCCGCCATCGAAATGTCGCCATCGCCCATTAAAGTTTATGGGTGTCAAAATAATTTTGTCGCGCGGCTTTTTATTTTGACACACGACGCCATACAAGTCTATGGGCATCATTTTTTCGCCCATCCCTAGTCACATCCACGTCTATAGCCCTCACACCTTCTGCAATTGGACTCTGGAGGCTTCTCTCATCTTGAGTGTGTGACCACGGTAAGGACCAGGATGAATCATCTTGCTGCGGCTCGGTCTTGCCAGCAGGTGCGAGGGTTGTATAGACATCCCAGGCAAGTATATTTACGTATAGAAGACGTGACAGGGAAAGCCACAAGACTGAGCCGCAGCAAGCGGGATGAAGAGCCGCAGGTTGCCTACCCCTGGTATATACTTTTTTGTTTCACACTATCGCTGCTACTGTAAATGCTTCAGATCTGCAATTGATACCAGTCGTGCACTGATATTTTTTTAAGGAATTCTTAAAAAGGCCATGGGAGGGGATCCGTAATCCAGAAACCCATTATCCAGAGAGCTCCAAATTATGGGAAGGCCACCTCCCACAGACTCTTTCCTTTATCTCTCTAATAAAACAGGAGCTTTTACTTGATCCCAGCTTATATATATATTAATCCCTATTGGAGTCCATCCTGTTGGGTTTATTTAATATTTAAATTACTTTTAAGTAGGAAGATCCAAATTACCGAATGACCCATTATCCAGAAAACTCCAAGTCCCGAGCATTCTGGATAACTTAGGATACAAAGGACACAAAACTAGCCACATCCACTTTTTTTTTAAGAATGAAAGGAGAGGTGGAAAAATGATGAGAAATTGGTCTGTGAATTAGCACAAATAAGACATTTTGATAGTTTCCTTTACCAACATTTTGGTGAATTTCCTCCCCCCCCCACTGCCATTATGCCTCTTATGTTTAGCCAGGTTTTCATTTTCTTAATAGGATTTTCGAAATCGAGACAAGACTCTCTTTAATTGTACAGTATAGGCTTCATTTTGGAATTCAAATAGATTTGTATTTTTTTTTTTTTTTTGCTATATCTTCTTTTGGAGAAAGTCTTTTCTCCTCTTATGAAAGCATTTCCTAGTATCCCATTGCAAAATAGGTTGTAACTGTGGATTTTTTTACAACAGCGCCACCTGCTGGCCAGTTTCTGACCAGTCTGACCAACAATTAGTCAAGGAAGTTGTCAGGAGAAAGAAAGAGGCTGCTCTGATGTTCTTCTGCTTAGGAAAAAAAAATAGAAATCTTTCTCAAATCTTTCCTAAGCAGAAGAACATCAGAGCAGTCTCTTTCTTTCTCCTATGTCACTAAAAAGAATATTCGGCGATACTATTGGGATTCAAAAACTTTTCCTATGAGTCCTGCGGTAAACTTTCACTTTATTTAATTTATTTAATTACGTCTAGTGCCGGTTTTGGGCTCACCCTTCACTTCTGTTGGTCCAGGTGCACAAGGCCCCGGACCCCTCGTAAAATCACCGGATCAGGCTTCCAAAATATATAAAGGTATGTTGTCTTACCCGGACTTCGCTAAGGGGAACATGATTCTGCACACACCAAATTTCTGGACAGCGCACTCTTCAGATCACATCAAGGAATCGCTTGGTCATAGAATCATTGGTAAAAAACTTTAATTTTATTTAAATATTAAACATCTTTAATAAACTGTTAAACCCTGCGCCATGAGGTCTGACGCGTTTCGTGTCACTGCACTTCATCAGAGACCTCACTTCCTACTGGCAAATCCCTCTTTTAACCCCACTTAACCCCTCCCATTCATTTTCATGATTAACCCTTTAATAACATGATGTTAAAAATACAATTCAGATATACCCTTAGAAAACAAACAGTTCATTAATTATGTACAAATTCATTAGCTATATTTTCTCTACATATGTAAATTCATCTCTTTCAATAAGAAAATCAAAATTTCAATGTCTTAGGATACTTTCCATAATTTCATTTAAATCACTTTTTCATTTAAGCCCCTAGGTTGTCTCGTGCACAGTTTAGAAATCCATTTAGCCTCTGCTTTCAGCAATCTAGCCTGTAGATCTCCACCTCTTGGGCCCAAAGTCACTCTCTCTATACCCTGAACTGAAACCAACCGCAGATCCCCATTATTACAACTATTAAAATGTCTAGAGACTGGGGTGGTGTTACTACCCAATTTTATGGTGTTGAGGTGTTCCCTAATTCGACTTTTCAAATTCCTTATAGTGCATCCCACATACTGGATTAGGCATTTCTTACATGTGATTAGGTATACAACCGCTCTTGTATTACAATTAATGTATTTCCTTATTTGAAGGTCAAAAGTGGGATGCACTATAAGGAATTTGAAAAGTCAAATTAGGGAACACCTCAACACCATAAAATTGGGTAGTAACACCACCCCAGTCTCTAGACATTTTAATAGTTGTAATAATGGGGATCTGCGGTTGGTTTCAGTTCAGGGTATAGAGAGAGTGACTTTGGGCCCAAGAGGTGGAGATCTACAGGCTAGATTGCTGAAAGCAGAGGCTAAATGGATTTCTAAACTGTGCACGAGACAACCTAGGGGCCTGAACTCTGTCTTTGACATCAGTTGTTTCTTCTAAATATAAAATGTGAGCATGAGGTGTACTGTATGGAATCGCTACATATTTAAAGATTTGAAACCTAAGGAAATGAATTGACTCTTTTTAACAAATAATTGTATCCATTCTGGCATTTAATATTGTAACCTTTTTTGGATGTAATGTATTTACAATAATATCAACTTGAACGGTAGTACTTTAACATAAGTGATTTAAAGGAAATGATGGAAAGTATCCTAAGACATTGAAATTTGGATTTTCTTATTGAAAGAGATGAATTTACATTTGTAGAGAAAATATATCTAATGAATTTAAACATAATTAATGAAATGTTTGTTTTTTAAGGGTATATCTGAATTGTATTTTTAACATCATGTTATTAAAGGGTTAATTATGAAAATGAATGGGAGGGGTTAAGTGGGGTTAAAAGAGGGATTTGCCAGTAGGAAGTGAGGTCTCTGATGAAGTGCAGTGACACGAAACGCGTCAGACCTCATGGCGCAGGGTTTAACAGTTTGTTAAAGATGTTTAATATTTAAATAAAATTAAAGTTTTTTACCAATGATTCTATGACCAAGCGATTCCTTGATGTGATCTGAAGAGTGTGCTGTCCAGAAATTTGGTGTGTGCAGAATCACGTTCCCCTTAGCGACGGACTCAGGACGGTTGCACCTGGGTCACAACGAAGTCCGGGTAAGACAACATACCTTTATATATTTTGGAAGCCTGATCCGGTGATTTTACGAGGGGTCCGGGGCCTTGTGCACCCGGACCAACAGAAGTGAAGGGTGAGCCCAAAACCGGCACTAGACATAATTAAATAAATTAAATAAAGTGAAAGTTTACAGCAGGACTTTTTTTTTCCTAAGCAGAAGACAACTTCCTTGACTACTTGGTGGTCAGACTGGTCAGAAACTGACCAGCAGGTGGCGCTGTTGAGTATATGTATAAGCAAATGTATCCCTTAATATCTTGGAATTAAAACAAAATAAATAATGAATGTTAATTACAAAAGTGCTTAGAATAGCATCATCAATTTTACATCCACTTATTTTAAAGGTTTACTTATCCTTGAATGAAAGGCAAAATAACTAAAAAAAAATCACAAATAATAAAAAATAAAAACCAATGGCAAATTGTCTCAGAATATCCCTTTCTATATCATACTGAACTTTAACTCAAAGGTGAGCAACCCCTATAACAGGACTGGGATATGTGAGAATTGGATATGATGGGAACAGATTCCATAAGGAAGTACTTACATCTGGTCACATGACCTGGCATTCACCATAGATTCGAGATCTGCTGTGGGCTCACTGACAAAGATATCTCCTTTACAGGTAACAGACCAGATAGCTTGACTGGACGGTGGGCCCTGTATCTTTCTGCTCTCGTAGCAGGACATACTTAATAGCACAAGCTGCAATTAAAAAGAGTTACATAAGAGAGAAGTGTAAGGCGTGATAATGATATATGACTACTATAAATTAGGGATGCACCGAATCCAGGATTCGGTTTGGGATTCGGCCTTTTTCAGCAGGATTCGGATTTGGCCGAATCCTTGTGCCTGGCTGAACCGAATCCGAATCCTAATTTGCTTATGCAAATTAGGGGTGGCGAGGGAAATCGAGTGACTTTTTGTCACAAAACAAGGAAGTAAAAAAAAAATTTCCCCTTCCCACCCCTAATTTGCATATGCAAATTAGGGTTCGGATTCGGTTCGGTATTCGGCCGAATCCTTTGCGAAGGATTCGGGGGTTCGGCCGAATCCAAAATAATGGATTCGGTGCATCCCTACTATAAATATTCTCCTCCTGTCATTTCCTTACCCAGTCGTGCATTTCCTGCTCAGTGGCGGCGGCCAGTCGTATCGGCCATCTTTGTTTCGTCTTTTCTGGAGTGTAGATGGCAAAGGAGTGTTTTGCTTCATTTGCAACAGGCACTAAGATGGTCACTTCGTTCAGAAATATATGTATGTACTGAAATGAGAACCAGAGTGCTGTTCAACATTACATAAATAATAAAAAAAAAAATGAATTGCATTTATAAAGCCTGGTATTTTAGCAGCACTCTTAGGAGTTTAGAAATGTTATAGAACACTGCCGCCTAGTGATAAGAATAATAATCACTCAGTGGCCGCATTCTGTCATCACCATGATGTCTTTCTGCTCGGAATAGAATTCCACGGCAGAATCTCAAATGGATTAAAAGGGGTTGCTCACATTTGAGTTAACTGTTAGTATGATGTAGAGAGTGATATTCTGAGACAATTTGCAGTTGGTTTCCATTTTTTATTATTTGTGGTTTTTGAGTTATTTGGCTTTTTATTCAGCAGCTCTCCATTTTGCAATTTCAGCAATCGGGTATCTAGGGTACAAATGACCCTAGCAACCAAGCAATGATTTGAATAGGAGACTGGAATATGATTAGGAGAGGCCTGAATAGGAAGATGAGTAATAAAAAGTAGCAATAACAATGCTTTTAAACCTTACAGAGCATTTGTTTTGTTAGATTTTGTTAGATGGGGTCAATGATCCTCAATGAAAAGATGGAAAGAGTCAAAAGAAGGCAAATAATATAAAGGGGTTGTTCACCTACGATGTAGAGAGTGATATTCTAAGACAATTTGCAATTGGTTTTTATTTTTTATTATTTGTGGTTTTTGAATGATTTAGCTTTTTATTCAGCAGCTCTCTGGTTTGCAATTTCCACACTCTTGTTGCTAGGGTCAAATTACTCTAGCAACCACATACTGCTTTGAATAAGAGACTGGAATATGAATAGGAGAGGCCCGACTAGAAAGATGAGTAATAAAAAGTAGCAATAACAATAAATGTGTAGCCTTACAGAGCATTTGGTTTTTTTAGATGGGGTCAGTCAACCCCATTGAAAATCTGTAAAGCGTCAGAAGAAGAAGGCAAAACTATAAACAAGAATAAATGAAGGCTAATTAGTCTTCATTGCTGATTTGTAGCTATTTTTAACATCTAGTTTAATGATTGTTTTTATACCCTGCCAAGGGTCCAGGGCCCAACAATATCAAAGCAGATCAAGGGATTGGTGGGTGACTAAGTGGGTTTAATGCTGGCATCAGTGTAAAGGTACATTCTCATCAGCATATTAAGTAGGGCAGGGGTCCCCAACCACCGGGCCACGCTGAACTGGGTTGCCTCTGGTCCCAGCTGCAATCTGAATAGCTGCAAAAACAATGAAAAGGGGCCTAATTACCTGCAATCCCAGCTCCCAGATGCACCATGACAGCAGCTGTGCATAGCCCAGGAAGCTTTCTACTGATCGCATTAAGGACCAAAATACTGTTTGGACAGATTTTTGGGAAGCCTGAAATGCACCCACATATCTACATAACCCCCCAGGCCTCGTAAAAAAATTGTCTTGCTTGAAACTGGTCGTTGTGCAAAAAAAGGTTGGGGACTGCTGTAGTGGGGGGTCTTAGACCTTACACATCTGTAGAGCCGGCAGCTATGTTGCTTAGAAAAAGTGCAGTGGCTTGGAAAATGCAGTAGAAAGTCCACCTTCCCTTGTGCTCACCTTTTTCTCCTCCCCGTGAGTGTAATATACAAAGAGAATGCTGTCCCGGGAGCCATCTGTGCCTGTGAGCTGTTCAAGAGCCACACGGACATCAATCCACTTGTTTGGTTTCCAGTCCCGGTACCACTGCAGAGCTCCGGTCTTAACCCATACTGACTGGAAGTTAGATGAACAAATAAGAAAGCAAGAGGGTATAAATGAAAGTAAATTACAAAGAAAGGTATGAGAAAGCTTTGATGATCTGTGCACAATTCAAGGTGCAAATTAGACCCCACTGATGCATGGGAGGCCTGGAATTAACTTGTGTCCTTGGGATGTTTTACTGCCAGGGTTCCAAAACTGAACCCAGACCCAAGATAAAGGAGGGGCAGCCAGTGTACCTGTTCTACAGCTTGCTCATAGTGCCGGAAACTGTCAAGTTCTCTTTTGGATCGCTCACTGAGCTGGTCAAATATCTGCTTTCTCCAGGCTGCAGTGTGGGCTGGAGTGATGGACAAGCTAAGTGACTGCATGGAAGCAGATAAACCTGAAATAGTAACAGAGACAAGAGAGCGTTGGATGGTGAATAACCAAAAATCATATATCTTTTTTTAACTTGCTATACTAGCACTCTTGTTTGTAGTTGATAAATATTAAGAATCCTGGGCAGCAAGCAACAGCATTGTCCCATTTCCAGCGAATTTTCAGCGAAAAGTTTGAGAAACACATTGAAGTCAATGGGTGTCAAAATTATTTTGACGTGCGTCAATTATGATACCTGAGACAATTGTTATACGCCCGTCTATTTTGGCCAAATGCATTAAAGTCAATGGGCGTCCGAATAATTTTGATGCACGACAATGTTTATGCCCGCGACTACTCTGACACACCCCCAAATTTTTCCGACACGGCAGATTTTTCACAGCAGTTTTGCAAACAAGGAAATTCGCCTCAAATTTCGCCTGGCAAATTGATTCACCCATTAATAACAGCAACCAAAGTTTTACTTTAATTATTTTGATTGGTTGCTTTGGGTTACTACATGCGGTAAATCTACCCTTTATTACTGACGCACCCCCAGCATATTTCGTGGATAGACTCCTTTAGTGTAATGGCACACTGGGTGTTTTTGTGTGTATTTTATGTACTACATTTTTAGACATCCCAAAAATTTTCCTCCAAAGTACCCAATTACTCCTATACTAATAGTCTAGGTCTATTCAGCAGTGTAAACATTAATAAGTATATACAGGTATAGGACCTTATATGCTCAGGACCAGGGGTTTTCTGGTTAAGGGATAATTCTGCAATTTAGATCTCCATACTTAAGTCTTCCAAAAAAAATCATAAAATAAACCCAATACGATTATTTAGTCTCCAATAAGGATCAAGTATACCTAAGGCTGGGATCAAGTACAAGTTACTGTTATATTATTACCGAGAAAAAGGAAGTATGTTTTAAAATGATGAATTAGTTGATTAAAATGGAGTCTAATGGTAATGGCCTTTCTGGATAATGGGTTTCTGGAAAATAGATCCCATACCTGTATACATTTCTCTGAGAACCTGGAAAAGGTATAAAGTGTAAATGTCCATCCCTCAGTCCTGCTGTTGCACTTGACCCAAAGAATGTCAGTTCAACTTTAATCAAATGTTTCACATGTAGATTAATGGCAACTTGAGAAAAAGGAGGAGGGACTTAATGCCTAATAATTATGAGGCTGTGCTGTTGTAGTTTATCTAAAATAGTCTGGTGTAGATGAATAAGTCATACCCCCCAATCGTATGTTTAAAAAGAAATAGAGATAGAAGTAATATTTGGTGCCACTTCATTTTAACCACACTATACATAAAATTACCTGTCTGTAGCGTAAACCATTTCAGAGGTGTATGGGACTCAACAAGGCAGCCACCCCCAGACACCCAAGTCCACAAAGGATGTGTATCACACACAAAGGGTTCTTCTTCTCCTGGAGTGAATATTCCAAGCTGAGACAAGCCAGTCATATCACCTGAAGCTCTGGCTGGATTAATACGTGCTTCCAACAAGTCAATGCTTGTCCATTTAGGTGCTCCAGCCTTTGGCACAGGGTCCTCTGGGAGGGCAGAGTCTTCACTGGTGTTATTGGAGGGGCTGGAGTCTGATTTTCGTTGGCAGTCAAGCTCTAAAACTGCACTTAATTCCTCCTCCTTGGGCTTCTCTTGCTGACTGGAACCTACATCGGCTGGTTCAGAAGAATCAGAAGAGTTCTCCTGCATGACAGTCTGCTCGAGTTCTGAAGAACTCTCTAGGTCAGAATGGGTGGGTGAATCAGAAGGCTCCTTGACTTCATCTCCGAAAAAACAGCCCGCGCTAAATTAACCAAACAGATCACAGAAAATTATCTTACAGTGAAGACAAATTTGAGCAGGTTCAGGTAACTGCTCACAAGGATGAAATAGATGTGGCTTCACCTTTGAGTTCATTTCTTAAATATCAGTTAAAAAACATGCCATCTTTCTTGGATTAGGTATTGAGCTCTTCTTGTAATGGCAAAACTAAATTGAAGGTGAAACCAGTCTTTAGTATGTATTTTGCTTTCATTAAGGTTTACCACAGTTAATTGATCAGTTCTAACTGCTCTTTGGTTGCTATGGGTCAGGGGTTGTGGTGTGGAATTACTAAAAGCTGCATATAGTGAATGTATCATAATTAGTGAAAAAGAGAAGACCAATTACATGATATACTAGGGAGGACAGCATAATGAAACGGCTAGTAAGACGTTGTTGGAAGCAGTTCAGTACCTGAGAAGGCTAGTTGGACTTTCTGAGTTGGACCTCTCATTTCCCCTGGGTACCACCATGGCTTTCCAAGCTTTCCCGCTTAGCTCACTAGGCGTGACCCCCTGACGAAAATAAACAGCCCGATCTTCATATCCAACTCCGAACACCTGTAACCAAAGTATAACACAGGTTATGCCTTCCATGATAGGGGCAGAATTTACATAGGCCACCTTCCCACACTCCTTATACTCTTAAAACAAAGGTAAGGCAAAGTTGTGAACATATTTCTGGTCTAGCGAATGGACAGGCACTGGCCAACTTGTGCCAAAGAGAGAAAATTCCAGTATTTCAGGCAGTGAAATGCTGTAGGACCATTCAACATAGATGGAAGCTGTTATGATATTCCTCGTGTTCAAAATAAAATTGTGCTTTTATCTACCAGTGTTCTTCACCAGTGTTTTAGTGTTCAAGCCCCAACATTAATTCAAGAACCCTTACTTTTTTACTTCCAGATATAGATAAAGGATACTCTCATTGTGTTATTGTGCAATAGCTCCAATATCCTAGGTCAGCTAATACATTTAATCCCTGCACATTATGTTGGGTTTTAAGGAGTAGCTATGAGAGAAAATGCCATCTTAACTGGCCCTTGGGTTTGGCTGAGAATGGGTGCCTCTGATAGAAGCCTCGTAAGTACAATATAATGTCTCAGCTGATGAAGGCAAAATGGTTCCTTCTTGCGTAAATGCACAGAATATTCTGCACACACATACTGGTTTAGTTTCTGTGTAGAACAAAGTTTCTCTCTAATTTTAGAAATGTATAGTTAAAAAGTTATTTCCCCAGCATTTTACAGCATCATTTTTCCTAAACTTAATTCCTTCCATTAATTCTAAGGGAACGCTTTTAAGAAGATTTTTTGATTTACTGACACAAGACAGCTGTAATATTAGTGAGATGTACATCACTGGTTTGAGGAAAGTAACAGAATCATACATGACATTACTTACTTGGTCATTTAGCCCAACATCCACCATTGCCATTTCTCCCACCATCTCTATCCAGCCAGTGCCGCAAGGGTTATGGGAGTTTACTCCGCGCCTAAACCATACCTTAAAGGATAGAAAATAAGTGGCAACATGCTTAGCTCATTTATTCTAATACTTGTCTTTCTTTTTCATCTTTTCTTCCATACCTGCCTGTTCCCTGCTTTAAAATTCCTTTTTGCTCTGTTATATTCATGTATGCCTTAATCTGTCTATTCCGCCTGTATCATATCAGTTCTGAATTTGTTGTACATTACATTTACAATATATGTGCTGCTGAGCTTGCTTCCTATTTGTTTTGTATAGTAACTGTCAGTATATCTGTATATTGAAGAGGTATGAGGTTGGGCACCAAATGGAAAGAGCTAAAGCTAGAGAGAGTAAAAGATAAAGTGCAAGGGTCAAGAACAGAACACACAAATGAGGTGTAAAAATGGCATTTGGGACCTAGAAAGGGATATAAAATCAGTGCAGAGTGGGACACAAAACAAGTGTATAAAGATAACACAGGGTGGGACCACTGAAAGGTTATACCAATGACAAAGGAAAGGGTATAAGGTTTCCAATGAGCGAGACAAAGAAGTATAAAGATGGCAAAGGGTGAGCAAAGAGTGCAATCTTTATGCATTTTTTTAATGGCGTGAAAAAATACATTTTTGTTTTTATAAGTGATGTTTGAGTTACAGGATACTTTGTTGTATTTTGGGCACAGTATGGGAATGAGGAGAATAAAGATGGACATAGGATGGGATAGCTGAAGGGGAAAAACAATGGGTAGAGTAAAATAAGGATAGATGTAGGATGAGATTAAGAAATGGGAATGAGGTTAAACATTGAATAGGAGAGAAGAAGAGCATAATAAGGGACAAAGGCAGTTAAATAAGGATAGATATATGATGCGATAGAGGAAGGGGAATAAGGATAGATACTGGTTGGGACAGAGTAAGGGTAATGAGGCCAGAAAGGAGAAGAGATTTAGGTATTAGATAGAACCATTCAGTGAGTGCTTTTACCTTACGATCCTTGGTCACGGCCCATACCACGTTCACTCCAACAGACACGTGCATTATGCCATTCTCAGGAGTTGGTGCTTCAACAATGGTCCATGAACTTCCTGAGAAACAGTTAAGTGTTATTCTATGTATTTAAATTTATTGGGTGAACAGATATTCAGGACGAAAGTCTCGTAATTTATTGCTTAAGTCCAAAATGCAGCAAAACAATGTTTACAAATATTGGGTTAACTTGTAACCCAAACGAACAGGACAAGTAGAACCTTTCCATTTACTGTGTTTTATGTTGAAGAGCATATCTGCATGATGTCTGACGCGTTTTACTCTCTCACAAAAAGCTTTGTCAAGGCGATGAAGTATGTTTCCCGTACTTAAACCCCAAGTCTCACTCCCACAGCAGGAGAATGGAGCCATTCAAAGAAAGGAGAAGACAATATATATTTGTCTTCAGGGAGCCAATAGTATCTTTGCATCATTATAACTAAACTTGCAGCTGCCAGATCTTTTTGGGCAGTATAAATTTACTCTTCAGTTTGACTATGGACTCAGCCTGCTGTGTTTAATTAAGCAAGTCCTCAAAATCCACAATCACCTCCTGAAATCCAGTATTGGATTCATTTGTGTGCAAATCAGAAGTGTGAGAGGGATATTTTGTCCCAATAAATCCTCTGACCATGGGCAGGTATTTATGCAAAAGAAATTTGCGACAAAAGAGAAATAATCCTTATTTAGCTCAAATTTAGAGCAGTTTCAGGTTGGGAAAAAAAGACAGCCATTTCTTAAGCATAATCTGAATGGGGCCCACTTGGTCCTTCAATACTTGACTCAGAATCGGGAACCTCAGATGGTGAGAATTCTGTTTATGAAAGGGTAAACCTCTAGGGATAATATAATTTCATAAAATGAAACTGACCACCATCAGGTTTCAGCCTTCTTCCTTTTTTCAGATATTCTAGTTTTTTTCAGTTGTCTATAAAGAAAGTTTAGACAATGCAAAAAGGGGAACCAGATATTTATCTCTCTGTTGTTCACCATAAACACCTATGCGCAATATAGCATGTGCTGTTCCATGGTGTGGTTACACTGTATAACAAGTGAACTGAGGCTTTCAAGTACTTACCCTTTGGGTTATTCCTGTTGATACTTTCTCTCGCCATGGCTTGGCCTTCCCAAAGGGAAGCCCACAGCAGATCATTGGGACCACAGCTGATCTGTATAACCTCACTAGGGGTTTCTACTTCAGTCCAGGATGAACCCTCAGGGTTGTTATGGCAGACATCCTCTCGGTACCAAACCTTACAAAAATGTGAGATAGTATCAAGTGACGCAGCTCAACAACAACCTGCTCTAATATATCAATGTAGAACTTGCTACATCTTCTTTATAACTCAGATTGCAGTAAAGGAACTGCTCAGGTTCAACCACAGCAATGTACCTGCCCATGAGATTCTGCTTTATTCTTTCATGAATACAAAAAGGCAAAGTTTTAATTATTTTTACATAAACAAGTTGGGTTATTTGCAAATCTTGCAACAATAACAGCTTTAATGCTAACATTTACATAAAGGAGGGAGCTAGCCTACATCTAAGCACCTTATGGTCACATACAGTAATATGTGATGTTCAAAACAGCTATAGTCAATTCCAAAAAGCAATTTCATTCAAGGAAATTAAATTTCATGGGGAAGGTGGTTTGTGCCTTCTATTTCTGCCTTGCAACAAACTAAAGGGCTGCCTGATATAACATATATCTCAGAAGCCAAGCAAGAAGCATGTGATCCTTAAAATTCAATCACAAGTATTAGCCTGCGATTCAAAAGTTGTTGGTTCAAAACACTCACACAGCCTGCAAGTAAATCCTTTTCAAAGTATCCCAGGGTTCCTTTGTGTCAGCCTGCACCCCATTCAGCAAAGCAGACACTGACAGTAATTTTGTGAACAGTTAAGTGTGTACTGACATCCAAATTACATTTTTGCTTCCACCTGCAGTTTGTGTTCGTAAATGAACCCTATAATGTAATATGTATAATGATCAATGTACCATTGCCTCACTACTGTATATACTGAACAGGGACAAGCCCTAGGTAAATAAATATGGGCAGGCCCGGATTTGTGGAAAGGCCACCTAGGTCCGGGCCTAGGGCTGCAGGATTTTAGGGGGCGCATGCTGCCCAACCACACCCACATTGGTTCAAAAACACTGGGGATGCGCTGGACATATAATCATTTTTTAAATTTCCCATGCGCCAATCCCCATTGCTCCTGTCCCCTTGGAGGGGGGAGGGGCGACAAATGGCAGTGGGCCTAGGGGTGCCCACTATGTAAATCCAGCCCTGGATGGCATGCTGCCCAACCACACCCACATTGGTTATATTTCATTTTTTATGATTTCCCATGCACCAATCCCCATTGCTCCGGTCCAGATGATGAAAATATGCACAAATAAAGGGGAGGGGACAGGGGCGATGAATGGCAGTGGGCCTAGGGGTGCCTTCTATGTAAATCCGGCCCTGAATATGGGGTTAAACTTCTAACCATTCTAGATGAAGAACAACTAAGCTGTAAATTACAGAAATCCATAGATTACAAAATCTGCAAAGCCAAGCAGAGCAAGCTATAAGATATATTGTATGGAATGTGCTCCCACCTTTCCCTGTAAAGAAGCTGCCCAGACGGACAGGCGTCCCACAGGCTCGTCTGTGATTTCCCAGCCTCCAACTGTAATGTCATTGAAAGGATCTGGTAACTTCTTGTCATCCTCATGTGACGGAATCTAGTGTACAAAAAAAACAAAAAACGGGAGTGTTACATGCTGCCTAATGATAGGGTTGTATTTAGGTCTGGTGCCCCCCCTAGGCCCTGGACCTCAGCCTGTGATCTGCTCTACTGTGCAAGCACCAATTGCTGACACTTGGGGGCAGATTTACTAAAGGCCGAAGTGACTAACGTTAGCGAAAATTCGCCAGCGTAACGTCATTTTGTTTTGTAATGGGCGCAGGCATAACTTTGCTAGCAAAGGAGATAGATGCTAGTGGTAATTCACTCCCTTAAGCCTGGCGAAGTTGCGCTCAGGCGAAGGGTTGTAACTACGCAAATTCACCAAAATGCGTATTTTACTGAATGTTACCTCTTGCGCCAGACTTGCCTTCGCCACCTCAGACCAGGCAAAGTGCAATAGAGTAGATAGGACTTCCTCAAAAAATTGTCCCAAAAATGCTGGCGACTTTTCATTTTTCAGGGTGATGGGCTGCAAAGGATCATAATTTTTTTCTGGGGTACCCGGCTTCTCCTCTACATTTCCTAACATAAGGCACATAAACTATATACTGGGATCATGTGTAGGGCAATAAAAATTTTTTAAGGTTTCCCGGGTTTGTGTAGTGTGATGTATTTGCTGCAACATATACGTCCATTGTACTTTAACTTCCTGCCGTATGCAGATTTGCCAACGCTATCGCTACTTCGCTTCGCTTGCCGCAGTAACACTAGCGCTACCTCACCAGCGCTCAGCGCCCTGGATGCAACTTTAGATTTCAGTGAATTAGCATTGTCCTGGCAAATTTAAATTTGTTGCGATGTGAGCGAAGCAGACGCTAGCACAAGTTTGGCGCTTAGTGAATCTGCCCCCAGGGATCCCCCCACCCTACAGCCAGATTTTGAAGTGTCTAGGAGATTTTTTTTAATTTAGAATATAGACTTCTGATGGCCACCCACCTGAAGCTGCCATTCTAGGCATGGGCCCTTAAGCACCTATATGGTAAACCTGCCTTGACTTTTAATACTTGTGCAGAACCACCTCTTATGTCTTCCAAGAAAATGTTAGAGCTCATTCCCAGTAATAGTGGCAATGTATATAGCGGAAAGAATCCCAAGGCACACAGGATAAATGCAAGCAAGCTGCCTTGTGTGTTTATTGCGAAATGCAACGTTTCGGGGTCACGCCCCTTTCTCAACCATGCTTGAAAAAGGGGCGTGACCCTGAAACGTTGCCTCTGAAACATCCCCTATCTTACAGGCAATCAGAATACATAAGCAGGGGAGTGTAAATCACTGGGTGCAAATGGTAAGTACAGGGCTCCCTTGTACCCATAACCGCTCCTGTCATTTAAATGGTTCTTTAATTATTAGCATTTATAGTATATTTAGTTGTTATTTTTGTTATTATGGAATGTTTGTATGTAATGCTTAAAGATACTGGGTAGAGGGTTCAAGGGAACTGCCCTGCAGGGGGGGGGGTTAATTTATGGACAGGCATTTATTCTATATAGCTTATGCATTTATGCTGTTTGGTACTGTGTTTAAGAAGGTGTCCTCAATGGCATATAAACATAACAATAAATATCTAAAAACAAGTACAGGTATAGATCCGTTATCCGGAAACCCGTTATCCAGGAAACTCCGAATTACAGAAAGGCCATCTCCCATAAACTTCATTTTACCCAAATAATCCAAATTTTAAAAAAATATTTCCTTTTTCTCTGTAGTAATAACAGTACCTCGTACTTGATCCCAACTAAGATATAAGTAATCCTTATTGGAAAGCAAAACAATCCTATTGGGTTTATTTAATGTTTAAATGATTTTCTAGTAGACTAATAAGGTATGAAGTCCATAAGATCCATTATCCAGAAAGCCCCAGGTCCCGAGCATTCTGGATAACAGATGCAATACCTGTATAATTTTATTTGCATTTGTATAGAAAACCAACAGTGGCTCCATTTGTGTAAGAGGATAGGTTCTCGCTAGCTCTGTTGTACTTTGTATAGCCCAGCATTGGCACAAGAGTCTGTTCCCTAATGACAGTTGCAAGGCCAAGCAGCACATTATTGGGAATGGCAGTCCAGTTCCCTGCAACCCAGGAACACAAGTTGTAATTCTCACCTTAGCCCAGGTGTTTCTGGATTTGTATTTCCTGTATCGGATCCACCTCCGCCGGCGCACGCAGGAGTTCCACTTTTTATCCTTGGTGTATGTCGCAGGGAAATCTATAGCATAGCTCCACCCCTGAAAACAAAGAAAAAAGCTTGTTAGTTTGATGAGAAAATGGCAAAGATGATCAGTATGTCTTGATACATAATCAGATCCTGACACTACAGGTATGTAATCAATTATCCAGAATGCTCAGGAACTGAGGTTTTTCGGTTTTTCGGATCTTCATTGCTTTGAAGAGAGTGTTTATGGACTAACAGTGTTTTGATTTCACTTCTTTTTCTTCTTCAAACATTAAATAAACCCAATAGGCTGGTTTTGCTTCCAATAAGGATTAATTATATCTTAGTTGGGCTCAAGTGTAAGGCACTGTTTTATTATTATAGAGAAAAAGGATATAGTTTAATAAAAATGTGGATTGCTTGGATAAAATGAAGACTACGGGAGATGGGCCATCCGTAATCCAGAGTTTTCTGGCTAACAGGTTTCCGAATGGTAAATCAGTTGGAAATTTGTTGTACAGGTATGGGACCTGTTATCCAGATTGCTCGGGACCTGGGAGGTTTTCTAGATAAAAGATCTTTCCATAATTAGGATCTTCATACCTTAAGTCTACTAGAAAATGAACTAAACATTAAATTTAGTTTGGATCAAGTTTAAGCTACTGTTTTATTATTACAGAGAAAAAGGAAATTGTTTTTAAAGATTTGGATTATTTGTTGAAAATGGATTCTATGGGAGACGAACTTTCCGAAATTCGGAGCTTTCTTGATAAAGGGTTTCGGGATAACGGATCCCATATGTGTACTGACAACTTGTCTCTTAGGGGGATATTTACTAAACTCCGAATGCAAAAATCAGATCCCATACTTGTACTTGTCTTGCATGAGATTTTCAGTGTATTCAGCACTTATATATATTGTTATGTCACTTACCATAGTGTATTTATTCAGATGTCTTATATGGTACACTTACATGTATATGCGCCTTTTATTTCAAGATATACAATATATATTGCAAGTTCATCCTTTCTGATATTAATGTTGAAATATTCCAACATTGAAATTTTCCCCTGTTTAAAATATATATTTAATTTCATATATTTTTTTTTATATAGTACACAACAACCAATAATAACCTGTAAACTATATCCTATATGTTATAATGTGGAGATGCCATTTGAGTTACATCCCACACTGAAACCTTCATCAAGTTCACAAATACTTCATGGTGATAGAAGGCAGCAAAGATATCTGTATGGGAAGGCGCCAGTTAAAAAAAAGAAAATGTGTTGCCATTCCTTGTTCAAACCGATCATATAAAAACTACGAGACCTGTGAAAGAAGATGTCCAGCCAAAGGGAACCAAGAATGTGCAAAGCGGGGACTGTCCAGTGAACGAGCAAGAGTGGACACTCACTGTATTGATGTTAGAAGAGAACTATAATAATGTAGCAGCACATAGTAAACGTCTTTTGCATTTCTTTAGCTTGAAATTTAGAAAGGGAGACTTTATGTTGGCTGCCCATATATATATATATATATATATATATATATATATATATATATAGATATATATATATATATATCTATATATATGGGCAGCCAACATAAAGTCTCCCTTTTTAAGAACATTTACATTAAAGGGTGTCGCTTCCATAAAACACTGCTATTTGGACAGGGTCACTTTTTTTTACCCCGGGTTGCAAGAGGAGACCTATATGGTAAATGAGGGCTGGAGACCTGCATGGTAAATCAGCTGGAAATTTGGTGTACAGGTATGGGACCTGTTATCCAGAATGCTCGGGACCTGGGGGTTTCTAGATAACGGATCTTTCCATAATCGGATCTTCATACCTTAAAGTGGACCTGTCATCCAGACACAAAAATCTGTATAATAAAAGTCCTTTTCAAATTAAACATGAAATTGAATTTCTATTTTTTATTAAAGCATTCATAGCTGTTGTAAGCTCATTTAAAAATCTCAGCTGTCAATCAAATATTGTCTGCCCCTCCTCTATGCCATGGGCATAGAGGCGGGGCAGACAATTACTTTCACTTTCCATTCAGCACTTCCTAGATGTCACTGCTCTCCACACATTCCCCCGTTCTCTTTACCATTTAATTGTGGAGCCAGGGCATGGGGATGGACATCAGGTCCCCCATTCTGGTGCACAAACAAGATTCTGAGATGATACAAAGCTTGCCTTAATAACAGTGTCCACAAAATGGCTCCTGTCTGCTTGCTATAATTTTGAATTCCCAGACTGAAGGAAACAAGATTCAAATAATTTAAATAGTGTAATTAAAGTTCATTTTGCTTGACTAATGTGATAAAATAGGATTTTGAATAATTTTTTGTGTGACGGGTCCCCTTTAAGTCTACTAGTCTACTAGAAAATCATGTAAACATCAAATAAACACAATAGGCTGCTTTTGCTATCAATAAGGATTAATTATATTTTAGTTGGGATTAGAATTATATCTTTTCGGAATTTATTAAACCCTGATGATGTCAAGGTTGCATATAAGTCAATGGGAGAAGTTCCAATGATTTTTTGATTTGCGCTGGGTTCGTGCAATACCCTGAAGTTTTCGGGCAAAAAAATCGGAGTTTTCGGGTGGAAAATCAAAAAAAATTGTGAAAATCTGATTTTTTTCCAGTTTTTTAAATTTGTGTTTTTTAAATTGTCCGGTCTTTTATAGAAATTCAATGTTTCAGGCTTTTGCTTTTAATCCTGTGCCTCATGGACTAGATATAAATGGGTTGTACATGGGAGCAGAAGGTAAAGGGGGATGGTTATGGATGGGTTTGTTTATATTACACATATTATGGGTTATGCACAATATATGCACTTTATTGATTGGTTGCGAGAAGGAGGTCATAGACATGCACTTTATTGCACAACATAGAAATGGTAATAGTAAATAATGTCAATTGTGGTTATATAGACACAATAAAAGGTACCTTATATTAGGTGCAACTAGGCACAAATATTTGCACTTTATATTTTTTTGATAAGGTTGTGATTGCACAAATAAATTATATAAAAAAAGACATACCCTTGTGTCAAAATGAAGGCGTGGAAGCTGGAAAATGAGTTTTCTGCTTTGTATTTTATTTATATATTCTTAGCTCTTAGTTTATATTGAAGTATGTTTTGTTCTTTAACACGGTATATGCTTGTTTGTGAGTATGTGTAATATGCATTATATGGTCTGGGACAGGAAAGGGAGATTATAATTACATCTCATTACGTATGCATTTCTTTCTTGCATGCAGAAGAGATAACAGTAAATATGATTTGGCTTAAAACGAGGGCTGGAAGCTTGCAAAATCAAGAAGATGTGCTGGTGAGCATTAAGTCTTTGAGCTCTATGCCAGTTATTGTTTAGCACAGGATGATTATAGTGGGATATTGACCTACATTAAAACAAGCCTATAGTGCTATAGTGTCTCCACTATAGCACTCAAGCAAGCAGCCAGAAGCTGCAGTCAGGAATCTTGGGTCCCCATACCCCACCTGCCTGATCCACCAAGTCCTGCCCCTGTTCCATCCAAACGCTGTCCCTTTACCAGGAACCCCTGCCCTTTTTGCAGCAGTCCACTTACCCCCTTTTCTGTGGGCTCTCCACCAATATTCTCATCCACATACCAATCGGACTCCCAATCCCAGTGAGGAGATGGGAGCACAAAGCTGTCCAGTTGCTGGTGCCGTAACCCTGTGACATCGCTCCACTGCCAACGGTCGCTGGGCATAAGTTTCTCACAGTAGCCATCCACTGGATTCCAACGCTGTAATAACCGTAAGGTAAAGATCAATGTACATTATTGAGGCTTTATAGTCAGCATTGATCATGTAGGGGCAGATTTATCAAGGGCCGAATTTTGAAGTTAAAAACCCTTCGAAATTCGACAATCGAATTGAAATACTTCGACTTCGAATATCGAAGTCAAAGTTTTTTTTTCATCTAATCTGGGTATCCTGCGGTATCAAATGACTGGAAGGATTTCATCGATCGATCGAACGACTTTAGGCTAACATAGCACCAGGTTTAATTTGGCGAAGTAGTGATGTCGAAGAGACAGTACTTCGATTATCGAATGGTTGAATATTCAAGCGATTTTACTTCGAATCGAAGTCGTAGTATCCTCTTAGATGGTCGAAGTATCCAAAAAAAATTACTTCGAATTTTTTTAACTTCGAAAATTCCCTCGAATACACTTCGACCATTGATAAATCTGCCCCTTAACAACAGGCATAAACTTTGCTCCAAGTATTGTAGCCCTTAGCAATAAATGCCATTTATTTGTCACCCATGGCTGGGAACTCTGCTCATTATAAAGATATTTCAGGCCTTGGGAACATATCATCCTCACTCAGGTAGGCTGTCGACTATTATTTTCGGGCTGGTGTAAATGTTAATCAATTAGTAAAAAATAAAAAGGTGCCATCACTAGGATGAATATGAGGATGGCAGTGATTAAATCCTGCCATGAACACAACAAATGTGTTTAGTGAATGCGCATACCTGATTCTCATAGGTTTCTTCTTGATATCGGATGGGCAGGTCACTGGCATGGACATAAACATAGATCTGATGGTTGCAGCCGACCCCCCAGCAACATGACTGTACCGCAGATACTCTCTTGAATTCTACATTCCTGTTCTTGCAGGGTACCCATTGCTGCCCATCTGTCGACAAAGCAAATACTTTTCCGAAAATATCTGTTGCCCACAGCACGGTGCTTGGCATCCTAGGGTCTGGAAAGAAAATGACGGCGAGTGGTTAAAATAAAAATACAATTAATTCCCAGTTCCCCCCTAGAGACTGCTTTCTATGGTACCAAACAGTGGGGGTCATTTATCAACACTGCCCAAATTTGCCCATGGGCAGTAACTGATGGCAACCAATCAGATTGTATTTGCAACTGGCTTTAAAAAGCTGATCACTGATTGGTTGCTATAGGTAACTGCCCGTGGGCAAATTTGCCCAGTGTTGATAAATGAGACCCTATAAAGTCACTGTCTGTCTGTGTCTGTATTGTGACACCTTGGAGATGCTAGCTAGAGGGGAAGTAATCTTTTAGTATATGCCATTCTTCAAAACCATTTTACCATCGTTTTTTAATTTTTTAATTTTTTACTACTTTGCATTAATAGTTTCCAGCTTGCAGTTCACCGTGCTGATTGGTGGTCGGGGTTTATCGATACCAGCAATCAAAAAAACTGTTCCACTGTGAAGTAATGATTTTATTGAAATTGTTATTATGTATTGCTTATATTATTTCTATTCATCTTCCTATCTGAAAAACCACTACCTGGTTGCTAGGGGTGAGTGGGCAACAAGATTGTTGTTAACATGCCAAGCCTCAGAGAGAAAAATGAAGACAAATTGCAAATTGTCTTGGAATACTGCTGTCTACATCATACCTAGGGGGTTATTTATCAAAGGTCGAATTTTAGAGCTAGGTGAGCTTTTTTAGACCTCGAATGAAGTCACAATTGAAATGGTTTCTTATTTAATAAAAAACTTGAATCGAAAAAAAACCTGAATCAGTGAGTTTGGGGTTAACAACATGAAACTCAAATTAATCTCGAGTATTCTGTGAAACGAAACTGGAATCGCCCGAATTGATTGACTTTTTTGAGAAAAACCCTCAGAAAAACTAGAACATCATGAAGGCTATTAACATCTTCAAATTGGTTCAAGGGATCTCTGCCACTGACTCCTACATGACCTTGACAGGTTTTAGATGGTGTATTTTTGGGTTCGAGCTGTAGGAGCCCATAGGGGGTTAACCTGCCCCTATGGCTTTAAGGCCCCACCCTTTCCTCGGTGTTATTGGCCAAGAGGTGTAATATAGTGAGGGTTGAGCTAAATATGAGCAGTTCTGAGCTCCAATATAGGAGTGATAGATTGGAGGTATCTCTCCCAGGCCATATTGCCTGTAGTATAGGGATCCCAGGGGAGAGGGAATGAGGAGAGATGAATGCCCTGAGGTTGATCCAGAGACCACTACTGGAATATGTTGCAGAGGTGAAGTGGGATACCTGCCAAGTCTGTCCTAAGGGAGTGTCAGCCTGTGTAAAGCTGCATGTGATATGCCTGTGTCTTTTTCCTCTAACCACTGGATGTGAGTAAACCTGGGGACATTGTCTATGACTAATAAACAGTTCTTTGTTTGCATCATAAGAACCTCCTGGCGCCCAATCATTTTTGTATGCACAGTAGTCTGGGTGTTGTAGTTGCACTACACCTTAAAGGGATACCTTCCATTTAGCGAAGGCCCGGATCCTGCAGAGAGAGTCCAAATGTAACCCATGCTCCTATCTTTGCTGGACATTAAGGGGCAGATTAATCAAGGGTCGAAGTGAATTTTCTAAGTAAAAAAATTTGAAATTCGAAGTAATTTTTTGGATACTTTGACCATCGAATAGGATACTACGACTTTGAATTCGAGTCTAAGTAAAATAGTTTGAATATTCGACCATTCGATAATCAAAGTACTGTCTCTTTAAAAAAAAACTTTGACTTCAATACTTCACCAAATTAAACCTGCTGATGTGCTATGTTAGCCTATGGGGACCTTCTACAACCACTTTCTAAGTCTGTACACATCGAAGTAAAATCGTTTGATCGTACGCTAAAATCGTTACTTCGATCGTTTGATGGCCAAATTCGGTGAAAAATACTTCGACTTCGATATTTGAATTCGAAGTATTTTAATTCAATGGTCGAATTTCAAAGTATTTTCCACTTCGAAATTCGACCCTTGATAAATCTGCCCCTAATTATCTGTGGACTAGATAGCTCAGATTAGCGTTACAGAGCTATTTCCAGGGACAGGGTATAATAAATCTTGAGGCATTTACGGCTTTTTAACCCAAAACTTTTTGACTCAAAAATAACCTTGAAAACTCTGATTTTTCGTGGAAAACACAACTCCAACTTTAATAAATCTTTAATAAATAATAAAGTCTTAAAATGTGATGGATACCTGCCTCCCAATAGAACTCACTGCACCAGTTGCACTGTGGACCCTGGAAATGATGCAGACAAGAAAAGTGCAACAGTCCATAGCAGAGAAAACAAATGTTTGCTTCCATAATTCTTGCTACACAAGCTACAACTGCTGATTGGTTGGTATGAGGAAAACTTTCCCAGTGTTTCTGTGTCACCATCAGTAAGACTATGGCCCTCCCAGGGGCTGATTTTAAAAATTCAGACTTTCAGGGCCGATTTACAAACAAAGCTGCTAAGTTGTAAATGTGCAATTGTCAATAGCAACCAATCTGCAATTGAGGAAACAGACACACGCTGGGAAATGTTTTTCCAATTTATTTATGCACCAATTTGAGCAACACTTCATTACACCTAAATACAAGGATAAGATCCTCTTCTTCCGTCGCTACATTGACGATATTATAATCGTATGGTGTGGCACGGAGGGAGAGTTTCTTTCTATGGTACTTGTACTTAATTCATTAGATAGCCCGGTAAAATTTACACATGAAATACATACTGACCGGCTACATTTTTTAGATGTTGAATTATTGAGAAAAAATGACCACATTGAGTTCACACTGTATCGCAAGAGCACGGATAAAAATGTTCTTTTACATTACGACAGTTGTCATCCAGCGGCAATGAAAAAATCCTTACCCATCTCTCAATTTTGTCGTGTACTCCGAAATAATTCTAATCAGGATATTTCTGACATACAGATTAGAGATATGTGGTCCAGGTTTAGGGATCGTGGATACCCAGAGGCCATTCTGAAACAGGCTCTGGAGACAGCCAAACGCCGGCTACATACACCAACACGTTGAGAAAACAATCAGCCGAATTTTGTCTATAGTACTAAATACACTACAGGGTCTCATTTGACTGCTTCGGCAGTCAATAAACATTGGAACATTATTCAGGCGGATAGTGGCCTTAGTAAGATTATTCCTAATACGGTGTTAAAAAGCTTTAGGAGGGGGAGTAGTCTGAGGGACCTCCTTGTTAAGAGTGACCCAATAGGCTGTTATCAGAGGAAACATGACACGTGGCTACGCAACGATAAACCAGGTTGTTTTAAGTGCCCCAATTGCACTTCATGCAGGTTTATGACACCTGGCACTAGTTTCTTACACCCGCAGACAGGCAAACGATTTGCTATTAGGCATCACATCACTTGTACCACCACCCATGTTATTTATTTGATTACTTGTCCATGTGGTTTACCGTATATTGGCAAGACGGATTTGACATTGCGTTTGCGTATGGATGCACACCGCTCAGCCATTAGCACGGCCTTTCGAGATGGCCACACCAATAAACCAGTGGCGAATCATTTCTTGGAGGTGGGACATAGGCTACCTACATTTCACTATATAGCTATAGACCATATCCCCCCTCTGCGGAGGGGAGGTGATAGATCCAAGATATTACTCCAGAGAGAGGTGTTCTGGATCAAAAAATTAAATACTATGAAGCCTAATGGACTAAATGAACATTGTTCCCTTCTGTGTTTTTTGAGTCAGCGATAATGTTACTTTTGTATTAACAGATTTTTCAATTTGATACATTTATTATAAAGCTTACTTTGCTATCAGTCTAAAGTTGTAACATTATTAACAATTTTTTAGTTCCATACATCCTTATGTTTTAAATGTCGGTTCCCTTCTAGAATTGACATTATGAGGTTTTTTTTCCATCCCTATCCCTCCCAATCTGGTGGGTATAGAGTTAACTGTCACATGACATCCTGGACAGCTTGTGATTGGATGAGTGCTATGTGGTTTTAATTATTTATACCTGTAACATTTTACCAAGCAGTTTATGGTCTTGAAAATGGTCTTAGATACAGACCGAAACGTCGACCTGCTTTTTTAAATGTACTGAATAAAATGTACGTTTTTTAACTTTTTTGGAAATACCTGTGTGCATCCTTATTTTTGGATTTTCTATATATATATATATATATATATATATATATATATATATATATATATTTATGTATGAAGATAATATTGGGGCTTGAGATCAATAAGGGAGACAAAAGCCACGAATCTTGTGTTGTGAAGTTGTGTTTTCACGACAAATTTGGGTTTTAGAGGGTAGTTTCACTAAAAACTAGATTTTTTGCAATAAAAAAATAAACTTTTTTCGAGATTTATTATGCCCCCAAGCTGCTAAAACCTCGAATCCAAAAATACACCATCTAAAACCTGTCGAGGTCATGTAGAAGTCTATGGCAGAGGTCCCTTGAACCATTTGAAGATGTTTTTTGCCTTCATGGGTTTTTTTCGGTGAGGGGTTTCTCTCAAAACTCGATCTCTATGAGGTATTCAAGGTTTTTTAGCATATATCTTGATCAATTCAAGTATTTGAGTTTTTTACATTCAGGTTTTTTCATAAATTACCAGACATCAAGGTAGAAAAAGCCTCACAAATTTGATTTTTGATAAATAACCCCCCTTTATTTCCATTCACTTACTAATCATTTCAAGGAGCTCCTGTTTACCCGGTCAACACCAGCAACCACTGGCACACTCACTGCTAAGGACACTCTCCTCTTATTATCAATCCAAGGCTACACCCCCAGCACCAGCCTTCTCCTGGACTGGCTTTTAACACTACAGGTATGGGACCAGTTATCTAAAATGCCCAGGACCTGGGGAATAAGGGATCTTTCCGTAATTTGGATCTTCATACCTTAAGTCTACTAGAAAATCCCCAATAAATAAACCAAACAGATTGGTTTTGCTTCCAATACATGAACCGATAAGTGCTGCCAGCTTGTTGGCCTTTATATCTGACCCAACCAGCTCTTTGACTTCAGGTCCCCAGATGTTAAACCAATTTGCAGCTTGTTTTACATTTTGTTAGTTCTCCAGCCTAACATAAAAACTGCTATTTGTTTACCATGGTCGGCCTAAAAAACAATCAGTACAGTGTCCATTAGAACATAGATAATAAAATATAATACAGGTATGGGGATCTGGAATCCAGAAAGCCAATTTCAGAAATATTTGAGTTACAGAAAAGCTGTCTCCCATACACTCTATTATATTCAAATAATCCAGATTAATGATTTCCTTATTCTCTGTAATAATAAAACAATACCTTGTAAGTGATCCAAATTAAGTGATAATGAATCCTTATTGGAAGCAAAACCAGCCTATTGGTTTTATTTAATGTTTATATGATTTTCTAGTTTGAAGATCCTTACAGAAGATCCTTTAACCGGAAAACCTCAGGCCCTGAGCATTCTGGATAACAGGTCCCATACCTGAAATAAAAATCGACACTAATTTCCAATACAAAGTAATACTTCATGTATTTTAAAGTTTAGTAGCAAGTGTTCTTGCTACTAAAAAACAAAACAGTTACCTGCCTGTCCCTTTCTATTCTTTTCATTGTCATCACCAAGGATATTTATACAGTGCCAGCAATAATTTAATAAACAAAAAATTGTTAAATAATTTAATAAACAAGGGTTTTGAATAAAAATGGCATAACAGGGCCCTGCTCATAAGAGAGAACAATCTCTTCACCACTGGTCCTGAATACAGGTATCATTTAAACTATGCAGCAGCAGTCGGCTTTTCTCCTGCCAGGACTCCAATTCCCACAATGCCCTTTATGTACTCAGGCCGTTATTTACACCGCCTTTAGGTTCCGGAATGGGTCACATGGTTATTTGTGCTACTGTATTGTTCTCACTGCATGTATCACTGTTTAACTTTGGGTGTGTTTTCTACTTTCTACATATGCACTGGGGGTAAGTAAATACAACTCACAAAGTTTTCCAGTAGCTCTTACACACACACACAGTCATACGAGTGTTAGCTAAGCAAGTCAGGTAACAACTGTTTTCGTTTGTATTCAGATTCATTTATATCCAGAAACCAATGAAAAGCTGAATTGTAGATTCAGATTTTTAAGTGCCTCCTAGCTGCATCCTCCTGGATATTTCTTGATTTAACTTGACTTAAAGTGATTGTTCAACTTCCAACACTTTTTTTCAGTTCAGTTGGTTTCAGATAGTTCACCAGAAATAAAGACTTATTCCAATTACTTTCTAATTATTGATTGTGACTGTTATTCTAACATTGAAGTGTAAAATTGGGAGGGGGGGTCGCTGACCCTGTAAACTTTTCTAAATTGATACATTTAGTTGATACATTTCTTATCTTTGTCCCTGCTGAGTAGAATCCCTGAATTTCATTACAGGCAGCTGTTAGAATTGATACAATAGTTACTAATACTCCAGAGATGCTGCTGAGAAATGTATAAACTAAATGTTGAAAAATCGTAACAGTTCAGAGTCTGCATCTGAATTACTGAGCTGCCAGACTCAAACACCAGAGACAGGGACATTCAACTTTAAACTTAGACTTTGGAAAACTGGTAAAAAATGGAAAGTAATTGAAAAAAGTATTTATTTCTTTGTTTGTTAGGTGAACAATCCATTTAATGTATCCGTAAAACCTCAGGTCCCAAGCATTCTGGATAACAGACCCCATATCTATACCTTGTACTTGATCCCAGCTAAGATATAATTAATCCTTATTGGAGGCAAAACAATCCTTGTTAAAGGAAAACTATACCCCCCAAACTATGTAGGTCTCTATAAAAAGATATTGCATAAAACAGCTCATATGTAAAACCCTGCTTCATGTAAATAAACCATTTTCATAATAATATACTTTTCTAGTAGTATGTGCCATTGGGTAATCATAAATAGAAAATTGCCATTTTAAAAAATAAGGGCCGCCCCCTGGGATCGTAGGATTCACTGTACTCACAAACAAACCAACAAACCATACATGTTAGGTCACATGAGCCAATTAACAGGCAGAGTTGTGTCTTTTGCTTCCACACTTCTTCCTGTTACAGTTAGAGTTGAAGTATTTCTGGTCAGGTGATCTCTGAGGCAGCACAGAGACCAACACGAAATGGTGGCTCAAGGCAAGAGATGTAAAAGGGCAATATTTACTTATATATATTTTCCAGTTTGGTAAGATTCTTTAATATGCCACTTAATATGATGTGAACTATCTGTTGCTTAAGTATTAATTTTGGGGGTATAGTTTTCCTTTAAATAATTTGTAGCAGATTTAACATATAGTGATCCAAATTTTGAAAAGACTTCTTATCCAGGAAACCCCAGATCCCGAGCATTCTGGATAACAGGTCCTACACCTTTATTAAGACTTCCACCCATCCACTTTCTCTTTTCCCGCCACTTGTAGGTCAGACGGTTAATGCTTGTAAATGAACTGGAAATGGTAAGGGCGTCAAAATAAGAAAGAAGTTGTGTTCCAATGTAAACAATCTTTATAATGGCTCCCAATAAAGTAAAGGGTAAATTACAATATTCTTCTGGTAGTTTCCAAAGCCCTTTACACATGCACTCCTCATTACATCTTTGCACTTGAGTTTAATATGTTCCTGTAGTGTCTCCACCATTCCCCCACTTCCACATCTCCTGTCTTGGGACCATTACCCCAAAATCTCTTTACCGCTGCTTCCTTGGGAACTTTCTCACAGCCTCTATAAAACTACATTCAAATCCCCTCTTGGAGCATTATCACAGTACGACCCAACAATTGTAATTAATTCAATTATTGCTCTTCCAATTGGTGTCTGTAAGTTATCTACCCACTTAGATTGTAAGCTTTGTGGGCAGAGACCTCATCCTTCCAGTCTTGGCACAAAATCTTTGTATGGGTATTTTTGACATTTATTTTTTAATCTATTAATGGTGTTTTTTCCCATCTCCGTACTGATTTTTTTAAAAGAATTCAAAAAATATGATATCATACATAATAGTCGTACGTAGATTCCACAGTACTTCCAAGGATACAAGGAACAAGACTATACTTTAATTAAAGTCACTGCTTAGTCACAAAGAGTCCATTCATATACAAACACTACTCCACATGGTTGGAAGCACTGTAGGGATATTTATTTTTGACTCCAGGTAATGAGGGAGCTAATGATCCAGTCTGGGCCTTTATAATGACCTGTTTAATGTTACCATGCATTGCAACACGGAAAAAAAGTTATTTGGAATGTAGGGTCATTATATCCTCCAAGGTAAGATGCACTGCACAGTCCACACTTTTAGTCCATCCACGGGCTAAAGACTTGAGCCCTCTTATTGATAATATGGGGTAAAATTAACAGCCTGCCCGATAGAAAATTGGCTAGATATTTATAAGACAATCATAAATTGCACACCATGCTGTAATTTAGGTAAGAATAATCTGTTGGATAGTCCAGTGCCATCCTTTCTCAATGGGACTTCTAAGGTCCCCATGAGATGGTTATTGGCCTGGGGACCAAACACATCATCCACATGACCAGGAAAGATCTGATTGGTGATCTTATCAAATAAGCGGATCTTTATATATATGGGGTTACATATAAGGGATTTTTAGCCTTTTAATGAACTTTTAGTATCATAAAGGGGCTGAATTCTGAGACAATTTGCAATTGGTTTTCATCTTTTATTATGTGATTTTTTCTCCAGTTTGCCGTTTCAGCAATCTGGTTACTGGGGTCAAGAGTACACTAGAAACCATGAATTGATTTGAATAGGAGACTGGAATATGAATAGGAGACTGGAATATGAATAGGAGACTGGAATATGAAT
The DNA here is from genome assembly GCA_038501925.1 of Xenopus petersii. Lineage (NCBI taxonomy): Eukaryota > Metazoa > Chordata > Amphibia > Anura > Pipidae > Xenopus > Xenopus petersii. Next base: position 28,203,368 of record CM076688.1, read on the forward strand.
AGGAGAGGCCTGCATAGAAAGAGAAGTAATAAAAAGTAACAATAACAAAAATGTGTCGAATTACAGAGCATTTGTTTTTTAGATGGAGTCTGTGACCCCCATGTAAAAGCTGGAAAGAGCCAGAAGAAGGAGGAGAATATTTCAAAAACTATAAAAAAAACAAACAAAACGAAGGCCAATTGAGTTGCTTAGAATTAGCCATTCTATAACATACTAAAAGTTAACTTTCATTTGAAGCAACGTAGGGGGTTCTTCACAGTCAGGACAGTGAGGTTGTGGAATGCACTGCCGGGTGATGTTGTGATGCGGATTCTGTTAATGCTTTTAAGAATGGCTTGGATGATTTCTTGGACAGACATAATATCAAAGGCTATTGTGATACTAAACTCTATAGTTAGTATAGGTATGGGTATATAGAATTTATGTGAAAGTAGGGAGGGGTGTGTGTATGGATGCTGGGTTTTCATTTGGAGGGGTTGGACTTGATGGACTTTGTCTTTTTTCAACCCGATTTAACTAACTATGCAACTATGCAACTGCCACATCTGCCCGCACCCGAACTGAGGCAATGTATCTGGCCGCAAGCACATCGAGCAGCAGAGGAGCAGATTCTTGGCCTATGTTTCTCTGCAGGGTGAGATCCACTTCATCTGGCATTAGACTAAAGCCCCCCATACACGAGCCGATAAAAGCTGCCAACCGACTGAGTCGGCAGCTTATTGGCCCGTGTGTGGGGCCATACAACGGGCGTCCCCGATTGATATCTGCCCGAAAGTCGGCCAGGGTAAAAAATCACGTTGGATTGCGGCCGCATCTGTTTGTTGATGCTGTCCCACGATCTGATCGCCCATATAGCCTCCTTTCTAATCCAATCATTAGGCCTTAGGGCCCACGATCAAATCAGCACGACATCGCCCACCTCAACGCGGATATGGCCACCTAAGACAGAAAGGTAATCATAGAAGCAGGCAATTTCAATTATGTATAGGGTTGCCACCTTTTCTGGAAAAAAATACCGGCCTTCCTATATATTTATCTTTTTTACCTATTAATAACATTGGGATCAGCGATCATTTTACCGGCCAGGCCGATAAAATACCGGCCAGGTGGCAACCCTACTTATGGAGATCCTAACAAACTAAGCCTGTCCTGCCTAAATCAAGCATTTATGCACAAATACATTCTGAACATATATTTAAAAAAAAATGTTACACAAGGAGGATCAGACCAAGGCTGGCAATTTTACATTTGCTCAATAATTGTATTTAAAGGGGTGTGAACCTTGGATAACATTTTGAAGCCTTCTGGATAACGAGTTTCGCAATATCACAGATCGGATACTTGTAGAGGTGTCAAAAGTTTCTCTTTTTTGGGTGAATATTGACCACGGCCCCAATTTACTCAACCATGGCCAGTTGCACCTCCAGTTTCCCCAAGAACACCGCACCCCAAATAGGTGAGTTGTGCACACAGTGTTAGCCATACCCTTTGGTGGAAAACAAATACATTTTTCACGTGAGTGCTTCTTATATAAAACATAGCGTCCATGCATTCTGTATTCAGACTATTCCTACCATGATATATCCATATATTACACACATAATCATACATTATTTAATCAGGCCTGTTAATAAATTATGAAGGTGACGGTGCAACTAATAGCTCAGTAGCCATTTATTATGCTTTCATGTAAACAGCTAATGGACCGTGTTATTTTTATCTTACCACATATTAGGGGTCATTTACCAAAGAGTGTGCAAAGTGCAAAAGAAAAGGCTGATTTTTTTTTTTTTTTTTTAAAAAAACACAATTCAGCAGCTTTAAAGGTTATTTGTAAATGGAATTGCTATTGAAAGAAGTGTTTTGGCTTCTGGTCCTGCAACATAGCATTATTCAGTTCTCTTCCAGGTATCTTTTATAAAATCTGGCTCCTGCTACAGTGTTTCAGGAGTCAGAACCAGCAGAGCAGAAGATATAAACAACCAGACGGAGGCTGCTTTCGATAGCAGTTACATTTACAAATAACTTTAAAATCGCTGAAAAGTTTTGATGAATGAATATTGAAAAATTGCTAAGAATGATATTTTCTTTCATTAGGCAGAATGATGGAGACTCTTTAACATCACCCAATCTCCAGTAAGCCATTTTTTTTAGCTCATGGCATCAGGTCTGCCTTTATTAGGGAGAGTATTTATTCTAGTACTTAATTAAAGCCACTTAGTGGCAGCTTGAAGCTAAATGAGTGGGTGGGTAAGGAAGTCTAGTGTATGGGTTAAACTCCACACAGCCTTACCTTGAGGGGTTACAGTCGTTTCCAGGACAGGACAGGTGAGCCGGTGACAAGCATTATGCTGATAGGGATGCACAGACTGTAGCCATTGCCATGTCTCTAACACCTCCTTCCCCAGCAGTCACAGGGTGGGTCCTGCCAGTACTGGATCACTTCCTAGTGGCTGACAGAAGAACGATGACCAATGGCAAGCTGCTTAACTTGGCACAGTGCTGCCAGCCTGCTTGTTTTCTGAGCAGAGACAAGTAGGAGTAACCAAGCCTCCCTTACTGACATCTACAGTTCCGCCCCCTCCACCTCTCCAGTCTGATAGAAAACCTGGAAAACAAACGTCTGCTGAAACCAACTCAATGCACTCTTTCATTGCCGGACACTTTGTGGCTCTCGAGTAACAAACAAACATCACTTTATTTCATGGCTATTTATGAGAAAGATCTCTTTTTTCTTTCCCGAGCAGCAGCCTGAGAGTAATTTAGGTGACTTGTAGGTGATGGTGGGAGTTGTAGTACTACAACAGCTTTAGGGCATCCAGTTCAGTTTTTGTTTTTAATGATTTGTAGCTGTAGCTCTACATGCATATAGACCTTCCAATCAGAATTCTGCTTAGGCTAGAGATATAGAGGCTCATTTACATCCAATACCGCAGTTTGCACAAAATTCCTCCCAGTCTGTTGTGTGTAAACCCCTTTAATTAAAGGTAATTGCGTCAAAATACATTCCTTCATATCGTTGTGTTCGGTGCCACTCAGTCCTTCCTGCTTCTAGGGTTGCCATCTGGCCAGTGTTTTACAAGCCTGGCCAGTAAAAATGCTGCTTGGTGACAATGTTATTAATAGGGAAAACCATAAAAATACATGATGGCCGGTATTTTTTTCCAGAAAAGGTGGCAACCCTACTTCCCATTCTGAATTGAGCGCAGTTAACTTGCACCTATAGAGAATCTCCTGACCAGGTTGTAGCGTCAGGGTACAGCTCCCCACCTCAGGGGCCCCTCACCCCAGCCAGAATTTTGGTATTAAAAGGTTTAAATAAAGATCAGGTTCTATGTGCAAATGTAGCTCTCATCAGCCCCCAGTCCAGTCAGACTCCATTCCATTACTTCTTTGCTACTTGCTATTGAGGGTATGTGGCCTCATGGCAGGCAAGAGCCAATCAGCTTTCACAGTGCGCTGTCACTCACAGATTCTCAGTCACTGACGCTGGCCATAGAGCCGGGAGTTCTGGAGGGTGGGGGAGGGAGGCTGCTTCAATAAATGAACTGTAGTGCTGAGCAAACAGCAGGGTCAGATATTCAGGTTCTTGGTCTAGGAATGAGAAGCAGGAAGGGGTTAATTCTGATTGACTTGTGGGGTACCTGTCATGAACTCAGTATCCTGCATGGGATCCCTACCTGTTGGCATAGGCAACAATCATGTATGAATATTCTGCTTTATAAATGGCAAGAGCTGTACAGAGGCACTTGCATTTAATAGTGAGGGCTGTTCGAATAACCACATGTTGTGTGTGTGTATGTGTATGTTATGTATTCTGTTATGTATTCCCACTTTTTATCAGGTTGCTGCTACTCATCTGGTGAGGGGCATACTCAGGCAGTGTCGCACTGGCCCACTGGGATACCAGGAAAACTCCCGGTGGGCCCAGGTGTTAGTGGGCCCTCCCGCTTCTAAACATTTGGCTTATTTCAAGGCGATTTCCTGTTTCTATGAGAATAAAGAGGCTAAATAGATGGAATAATAGGTTATAGTATGTAAAGAAAAGACCAGGTGAATAGAGGTTGAGTGAGGAGAGGAAGAAAATAATCTTAGAGTGGGCCCCTGGTCTAAAGATTTTTGGGTGGGCCCCTGGTGTCCCAGTCCGACACTGTGCTCAGGGCACTGTTTCATAATTTGAATGTTTTTCTCATTTAGGGTAGGACTACACTACTTGAACGTTTTCAGTGTGATCCGACGCGCTGCAACAAAACGCCAGCGTCAAATTGCCTGAGACGACAGCCTCAACTCGCCTCATTGGCGAAGCGCCCCATAGGCTGTAGAGCCCAACCCCCCTCCATGCAGATTTTCTTCACTGCTGCAGTGGCTACAATGGGGTTCTATCTGCCAGGGGGTCCAATTGCACCCCCTGCTCCCCTGGTAGTTATGCCACTGTGTTTCAGCCTCCTCTGTTGTTGTGCAATGGCCGAATTGATGATACCGCCCCCCCCACACTTAAATTTTCAGCGTTACAGTGAGCCGAGGGGTGGTAAATACACTGTGTGCACTGGTAGAGCTGAATTTCCAGCTTAAAGGGGTTGTTCACCTTTGAGTTAACTTTAGTATGATGTCGTTTCTGAGAAAACGTGCAATCGGTTCTAATTTTTTTTAAATGCGGTTTTTGACTTATTTAACTTTTTTTTTAGCAGCTCTCCATTTTGTAATTTCAGTAATCTGGTTTCTAGGGTCCAAATTACCATAGCAAACCATGCATGGATTTGAATAAGAGACTGTAATATAACTAGGAAAGGGCCTGAATAGAAATATGAGTAATAAAAAGTAGTAAATTAGCCTTACAGTTTTTTTTAGATGATGCAGTTGCCCCCATTTGAAAGCTGGAAAGAATCAAAAGAGAAAGGCAAATTATTCAAAAAGTATAATAAATAATGAAGACCAACTGAAAAGTTGCTTAGAATTGGCCATTCTATAACATACCAAAAGTTAACTTAAAGGTGAACCACCACTTTAAGATGGGTGCTTTTGCCCGAGGCAACCTTTTCAACTGAAAATGCCCCTGAAACCAACTCAAGTTCTAATACAGTTAAGGGCTGGGACACACTGGGCGATTTGGGGAGATTTAGTCGCCTGGCGACTAATCGCCGCGACTTTCCACGACCAATCTTCCCCGAATGCCTCCCCTCGCTCTGCGCCTGGCTAAAATGAAAAATTGCCTGCGCTAATCACACGCGGCGATTCATTTTCCGAAGTCGCCCAAAGTTTCCTCGTGAGGCAACTTCGGGCGACTTCGGAAAACGAATCGCCGCGTGTGATTAGCGCAGGCGATTTTTCATTTTAGCCAGGTGCAGAGCGAGTGGAGGCATTCGGGGAGAAAAGTCGATGCGATTAGTCGCCAGGCGACTAAATCTCCCCAAATCGCCCAGTGTGTCCCAGCCCTAAGCCAAACTTGTCTTAACCCTCCCACTGCCTCTTTATTCAGTTTTCTGAAAGTAATTGAACAGATAATGTGTTGTGATAGGACAATTACGCTTTATGGCTACAGTTCTAGTTATCTTTACAGCAGACCACGGAAGTCTATTGGAAATCTGTTTTCTTTACCATTTGTGACTTTATAAAAGAAAATCAACACTTTACCCCCAAAGGCCCCTTTATAATGCTGCACTCTGTGTGGTGCCAGGCAACACGTGGAACAGTATACTTCAAAGAAGAAACTGGAGACATAAAATGTATGGCAAGTAATTGGTTAAAGGTGATCACCTTAAAAAGAGTGGAAGGTTTGGCTTTTCTTCACATAGAATAATTCAGCTTAGGTACAAGAATGTGGAATCAGCAGTGACTGGGAGACACTTTTCATAAGAAAATGTACCCAAAAAAGAGGATGTCACTCTATTAAAGGAGTGGTTTAATTTTTAGTATGTTACAGATTGGCCAATTTGAAGTTACTTTTCACTTGGTCTTCACTATTTATTTTGTATAGTTTTGAATAATTTGCCTTCTTCTGACTCTTTCCAGCTTTCATTGGGGGTCACTGACCCCATATAAAACAAATGCTCTGTAAGGCTACAAGTGTATTGTTATTGTTACTTTTTATTACGCATCTTTCTACTCAGGCCTTTCCTATTCATATTTCAGTCTCTTATTCAAAATAATGCATGGTTTCTCTGGAAATGTGGATCCTAGCAAACTACAAACTGGAAAGCTGCTGAATAAAAAGCCAAATAACTCAAAAAAACACAGATAATAAAAACAATTAAACCAATTGCAAATTGTCTCAGAATATCACTCTCTACATCATAATACAAGTTAGCTCAAAGGTGAACAACCTCTTTAATGTTCCTGTTTCTGGTGTTTCAGTCTGACAGCTCAGTAATTCAGGAGCAGATTCTGTGCTGTTACAATTTGCTCCATTAGTTGATACATTTCTCAGCAGCATCTCTGGAGTATGAGCAACTATTGTATCAATTCTAACAGCTGCCTGTAATGAAACTCAGAGATTCTTCTCAGCAGGGACAAAGATAACAAATGTATAAACTAAATGTATCCATTTAGGGGCAAATGCCCCATATTCTTTATTTGTCCCTCTGTGCACAGCCTACATGGCACCTAACAGTGTCCTCACACTTAGGGGCAAATTTACCTAGGGTCGAATATCGAGGGTTATTTAACCCTCGATATTCGACTGCCGAATTGAAATCCTTCGACTTCGAATATCGAAGTCGAAGGATTTAGCGCAATTTGTTTGATCGAACGATCGAAGGAATAATCGTTCGATCGAACAATTCGAAGGATTTTAATCCATCGATTGAATCCTTCGATCAGAAAATTGTTAGCAAGCCTATGGGGACCTTCCCCATAGGCTAACATTGGCCTCGGTAGGTTTTAGGTGGCGAACTAGGGGGTCGAAGAAATTTTTAAAGAGACAGTACTTCGACTATCTAATGGTCGAATAGTCGAACGGTTTTTAGTTCGAATCGTTCGATTCGAAGGTCGAAGTCGAAGTAGCCCATTCGATGGTCGAAATAGCCCAAAAAAAACATTCGAAATTCAAATTTTTTTCCTCTATTTTCCACTATTCCTTCACTCTAGCTAAGTTTCTTCTGCAGTGAAAGTAGCAAGTGGAGATTGGAGGCTATCTATAGCCAGTTATCTATCCGAATACAAATATTATGTTCCTGGTTAATTTTCCCAAATTCAGTAAACTTCTGTATCAAAAGCACATTCACTGCCATCCCAAAATCTAGTTTCCTGCTCACCACCTCACAGAAGGCAATTCGATCAGTCTGGCAACATCTATTATGTATAAAACCATGTTACAAGGCAACCCTTTTGAAATAAAAAATAACACACTTCTTGCTTAATTTTTTTTATTATTTACATATCAAAAAAATATTTTGGATTAATTTCATTCTTTGCTGCAATGCATTTTCATTCTTTATTGTAGCTTGTCTGCATGCTTTATTGGCCTTTTTGCACATAATAAAAGCTTCAGCTGTTCCTGCTAACTTAAATTGAAAACATTTATATAATGAAGGCCCCCGGTTGGCTTGGCCCAGCCTTGTGTGGCACCAGGAGACCAGGAGGGGGCACACTCACTGGGTTGTGTACATTTTTTGGACCAGGAGAATACGTTTTGGGTCAAAATGGGCCCACCCACATCACACAGAAGGCAGCAGACATCAGGCCGACCCCATGCAGATCTATTAGTAAGTAGTAGAAGTTCACCATTACTTACCTACATTAAATGCACTTGGACATGGATCTGCAGTATGGTGTATGTGGCAGGGGTCAGAGTGTACTATGCTAATACAAACACAGAAAATGTGTCCCCAGCACCTTGCACCCTAATGCTCACCCTAAAGGTGAGCAGTGGTTTCTGACACCCTATGGACCTGCTGCTGGAGAACACTTCATGCTTCAGCAGATGGATACACAGATATGTGTAGGTAGGAAGCTGCCTAATAACACATTCAATTTTTGTTTCTTGGGTCCTTTAAAGGAGAACTAAGCTCTATAAATGAATATGGGTAAAAATACCATATTTTATATACTGAACTTATTGCACCAGCCTAAAGTTTCAGCTTGTCAATAGCAGCAATGATCCAGGACTTGAAACTTGTCACAGGGGGTCACCATCTTGGAAAGTGTCTGTGACACTCACATGCTCAGTGGGCTCTGAGCAGCTGTTGAGAAGTTGAGTTTAGGGTTTGTTGCAATCACCATCCAAATGATACATAAGGCATGGATTAGAATATGCTGAAGGGGGATTTTGTGACAGATCGGGCATATCGGACAAAGGGAGAAAGCGCAGTTTGTTACAGAAGAACTCCTATGTGAATAGTATTCTGTGTTGTGCCAAACTGTCAGTTCACCTAGTCAGTCAGAGCCAATCAGGAGACAGCTCAGGGCTGAGCAAGGTACTACGTATATCAGTCAGTAGAGTTATTGCTTTCTCATAGCTCCAAATATGGAATAATAAGAATAATAATAAGACATGACACCTCCTATGACATCATGAGAAATTCATTATGTGTCTCTATCCCTACATTGAAAACCATGGATAGAGTAAGTAAGGGAGAGAAGCAGCCACTACTGTCTGTAGCCCTTTGTTGTCTCTCGATCAGTCTGACAGTTTGTCCAGTGAGTGAGCGACACAGAGCGAGTCACGTGATTTGGTCACACAAGTCATAAGGTCTAATCTGAAGATTTATTCTTAAAGCAAATGACAGGGTTGCTCGGAGTAGCCGCTCCTGCTTAGTTAAAGATAACACACCAACGGCAATAGAAGTTATAATGGCAGTGGTTTTATGTTCCCCCTTTTTATGAGACACAAGGAGATTCTCACAGAAATATATTACGCGATGAAATGGCGCCTAGTGTAAATAATGTGCGCCCCCTGCCGGTAACCATGTTCCCTCATTGGCAAAGCGTCCATTGTGTGAGGAGGACAAGGAATCCAACAGAAATAGACAAATGATGTGACGCGGTTGAGGAGTAACAGTAACAGGTCTCGAGTGCGCGGCGCCTTTAACAAGGAGCCCTTCCTGTCTGCAGGGGGGAGAGGCAAGTGCGCTCGGGAGTGGTCACATGACCCAAGTCTTGTGACTGGCCTGATCCAGCAAAGAGCTGAGCACATGACCGCTTGCACCTTCTACTTCGGGACCCAGTTGAGAGAAGAGGGGTGGGAGAGTTCGCACAGACAGAAGGGATCGGGTACATGTGACTCTGGGTAACTCCTTTCCCCCCTCTTCCCGTGATTGAGTCTCCCACAAACTTGTGTCCACACCCTACTGACAGGGAAGCTGCTTTCACTTTGTGATTGAGTTCCTTCCAGCCAACCCGTGCTCACTCCGACCGGTAAGGAATGGACAGCAAGCCCCTCCTGCAGGACAGACCCCCAGCCTACAGCCCGGCGGTACCGGGGGGATATGAATACGGGCAGCAGCAGAACTATGGGGCTATTCCTGGAGCTCCTCAGACAGCTGCCCAGCCCGCCTACCCCCCGCCATACCCTTACCCTGCTGCCGCCGGTATGTACCTATGTACCACCTCTATTCGCTTTACTGCTCTCACCTGTACAGATGGGCTCTCTTCTACTTCTCTCTCTCTCTTCTACTTCTCTCTCTCTCTTCTACTTCTCTCTCTCTCTTCTACTTCTCTCTCTCTCTCTTCTACTTCTCTCTCTCTCTCCTGCTTCTCTCTCTCTCTTCTACTTCTCTCTCTCTCTCTCTTCTACTTCTCTCTCTCTCTCTTCTACTTCTCTCTCTCTCTTCTACTTCTCTCTCTCTCTTCTACTTCTCTCTCTCTCTCCTACTTCTCTCTCTCTCTTCTACTTCTCTCTCTCTTCTACTTCTCTCTCTCTCTTCTACTTCTCTCTCTCTCTTCTACTTTCTCTCTCTCTTCTACTTCTCTCTCTCTCTCCTACTTCTCTCTCTCTCTCTCCTACTTCTCTCTCTCTTCTACTTCTCTCTCTCTCTTCTACTCTCTCTCTTCTACTCTCTCTCTTCTACTTCTCTCTCTCTCCTACTTCTCTCTCTCTCTTCTACTTCTCTCTCTCTCTTCTACTCTCTCTCTCTCTCTTCTACTCTCTCTTCTACTTCTCTCTCTCTCTTCTACTTCTCTCTCTCTCTTCTACTCTCTCTTCTACTTCTCTCTCTCTCTTCTACTTCTCTCTCTCTCTTCTACTTCTCTCTCCTACTTCTCTCTCTCTTCTACTTCTCTCTCTCTTCTACTTCTCTCTCTCTTCTACTTCTCTCTCCTACTTCTCTCTTCTACTTCTCTCTCCTACTTCTCTCTCTCTCTTCTACTTCTCTCTCTCTCTCTTCTACTCTCTCTCTCTCTCTTCTACCTCTCTCTCTCTCTTCTACTCTCTCGCTTCTACTTCTCTCTCTCTCTCTCTTCTACACAGACGCCTCTCTTCTACCTCTCTTCTACCTCTCTCTCTCTCTTCTACTTCTCTCTCGCTTCTACTTCTCTCTCTTCTACTTCTCTCTCTTCTACTCTCTCTCTTCTACTCTCTCTCTTCTACTTCTCTCTCTCTCTCTCTTCTACACAGACACCTCTCTTCTACCTCTCTCTCTTCTACACTGATTGACTGTGTGCACTTGTCAGACAACTAGTACAATGTAATATGTGTGACTTGTGTCTGGGGAGGTGTATCCCTGTTATCCTTATTGTGCTTGTCTTTTTTTAGAGAGAGAGAGACACTAAATATTTATAATTTTGAATAATTATTGTCCAATCAGCACTATGGGCACTTACTGATGACGTCACATCCTCAATTTGGGCGCCATCTTTACATGTATAAATCTGGCACTTGTGTTGCACGTTTTTCACTTCCTGAAGACGGCCCGAGTCAGTGTGCCGAAACGTTGAAATAAATTTCCACTATTTTCACTATTTCAAGACCTTGGAGTGCGGTTTTATATTTTTTGGATTATATATATTTATATATATATATATATATATATATATATATATATATATATATATATATATATATATATATATAATGGGACCTGTTATCCAGAATGCATGAGACCTTGGGTTTTCCGGATAACAGATCTTTCCGTAATTTGGATCTTCATACCTTCAGTCTACTAGAAAACCATGTAAACATTAAATGAACCCAATAGGCTGATTTTGCTTCCAATAAGTATTAATTATATCTTAGCAGCGATCAAGTACAAGTTATTGTTTTATTATTACAGAGAAAAAGGAAATAATTTAAAAAAAAAATGATTTGGATAAAATGGAGTCTATGGGAGACAGACATTCTGTAATTTGGAGCTTTCTGGATAATGGATCCCATACCTGTACATTTTTTTTTTTTTTGCACTGGGGTATCCTGTTCTTTCTCTAATCCTTCCTAAAGGTGGCCATAGACGAAAAGATACGCTCGTTTGGCGACATAGACAAACGAGCGGATCTTTCCCTGATATGCCACTAACGGGCAGGGCTATATGGGGTAATCTGAACGTAATCAGATTAAGATGAGAGCGCAATGGGCTCCGGCGGGATCAGTCGGGACAAAATCAAACCTGTCCGATCCACCAAACGAGCGATCTCCGCCGGGCGAAAAATGACGGGACTCTCCACACACGGTCCGAAAATCGTACGAATCCTCAATTCGTACGATAGGATCTTTGTGTATATGGCCAGCTTAAAGGGGAAGGAAACCTCGTCGGCGCTAACCCCCCCTCCCCCCTCCTGTGTATTGCCCCCCCCTCCTCCCCCCTGGCCTACCCCTCCCGCTGGGCAAATGCCCCTAACTTGTTACTTACCCTTCTGCGCAGGTCCAGTCCACGGAGTTCACAGGCGACATCTTCTTCCACGCGATCTTCTTCCTCCTTTGACCGGCGCATGCGCAGTAGGATCATTTCGCCGGTACGATCTACTGCGCATGCGCATGACTTTTGGCGCATGCGCAGTAGATCCGTACCGGCGAAATGATCCTACTGCGCATGCGCCAAAACGCCGGTCAAAGGAGGAAGAAGATCGCGTGGAAGAAGATGTCACCTGTGAACTCCGTGGACTGGACCTGCGCAGAAGGGTAAGTAACAAGTTAGGGGCATTTGCCCAGCGGGAGGGGTAGGCCAGGGGGGAGGAGGGAGGGGGGGAAATACACGGGAGGGGGGGTGGGGGGTTAGCGCAGAGGAGGTTTCCTTCTCCTTTAAGTTGCACTGTGATGGGGTTTAGGGAATGAGTGTCCCAGCCAACCAAAATGGAAACTGGCGCGGAGGGTAAAAGAGTTTTCATTTCCACAGTTTCTCACTGTTCATGTGAATGATTCCCAGCCATTTGATATTTTCCCCCTTGTATCAAAGTTTTTAAGTATGGAGACATTTATTAAAGGTGATCGCCGCGTGACCTCATTAGAGTGCTTTGTGTAGTTGGACACCATCCTGTTAGAGCTCAGTCGCCTGATATAAATCACATGCTGGGAAATAGGATTTGGTCAATTCTTTAAAAATAATTTTGATTGAAGCAATCAAATTAGAAGGCCAGTTCAAATGATCTGCTCAGTTGATATATTTTTATTTTTAATGTACTTTTTTAATTGTTTTTTTTTTTTTTTGACCGTAATAATGAGTTGGGTACTGGGGTTAAGTGTGCACAAATGCAGTCTGACCGATCTCAAGTTTAATTTATTGTTCCTTGTTTGTTAGAATGTGAACAGTAGGCTTGCAGTCAATTCTACAAACTGCTCGCTAAGGACACTTATTGCAGTTGTTGGAGGTTCATCTACACTAATGTACTGAACTTGCATGTCATGTGTCCGTCCCTTTAAACATAAAAAAAAAAAACCCCAGTCCAAGGGAAGGACAAAGGTTCCACAATACTATGTCTGTAAAATGTAATGGTGACCTGACACGGTGTTTATCTTACCTGGTGACTCACCTTGTGCTCTTCTGCTTTTTGACCCTGGTGAGCCCATTTTATACATATGAGATAAAATTATGTGTGAATGGGCAATCCTCGAATCTAAACGCCTCTTGCAGAGATGTCCAGCCTTCATTGGTTAGGAAAATGGGCCACCCTCAGTATCCAAATGACATGACATGACCTCTTGCCCAAGTGTCCATCATTTATTGGTCAGGAGATGACATGACCTTTTGCCCGAGTGTCCATCTTTCATTGGTCAGGAGAATGGGCAACTCTCAGACCTTTTGTCTTCATATGGGTGGTCGGGTTATCTGCTTTGCCTGGTCTTTGCCTTGATTGTCTAACCCTAATCCTTTTCCGTCCCTAATTTGCATATGAAAATTAGTATTTGGTTTGGTAATCTGCCGAATCCAAAACAGTGGATTCGGTGCATCCCTACCAATATTACAACTAAAAAAAATACACTTGCTGGTTCAGGAATGAAATTTTATATTGTAAAGTGAATTATTTGCAGTGTAAACAGTGTAATTTAGAAATAAAAATCATGGCAGAATCCCTTTAAAGGACGGATTTGGTATGTCCCTGGTGTAACTTGTTGTTGGTGTGAGTTTATAGAATGAAATTAGTTTCATAATTTTTTTTTATCTTTTACATTATTTCTTTTTCTGCCCATTTTAGGATATGTTCCTCCGCCCCAGCCGGCCTATCCAAGCACTTACACCATAATCCAACAGCCAGCAGCAACTACGTCTGTGGTGGTGGTGGGAGGCTGTCCTGCGTGCAGGTAAATATCTAATGCAAGGAAGGTGTGACCTGTATTCAGAGGCATCGCCATCATTTTCTTAAAGGGCCGGGAATAGCCAGTGGCAGTGGTGTAACAGTAACTGCGGGTACATAACAGCTGATTAGTTGCTAGGGGTAACCTTCACACTTCTTATTACTTTTTCCCCAGTATAATCAAATGCACTAAATCTCATTCTGTTGGAGATTGGGCAGCCATTACATTGGACTGTTGTTGAATCCCCCCCCCCCAAGTACAGCTCCATTCACCCCCTTCACTATATGACCCACCGGCAGCCATGATAAATAATGTACAGCCCTGTGCCTGGCCCTTTATGGTTTCCCATATGGTTTTGTAGGGAAACTGGCAGTTTATAGCAGGTGTCAGATATTGAGTATAATCTAATATAGCATGTGGTGCAATTCTCATATATATCAGAGAGTTTGGTACATTGATGGGAACAGCAGTGTAGGGCAGTACAAGTGCACTTTTTTCCCAGGATGCTGAAGGGCTGATCCTTGTTTTTCTGGAGTCCTAAAGTCTTGGAAAGCTGGAAGGCATTTTGGTATTTTTCTGTAAAGGCTGGAGAAAACCTTGTCTCTGCTGTGGAGAGCGGTAACTATAGTCCGTTACGACTGCCTACACCCCTTGCAAGGCCGCCATCAGGGGGGCACTGGGGGACTGGATTAGCCAACCCCCCTTGAACTGCTGAAGTAGAAGCCGAGCACCAATATTTTTTAACCTTTGGGCACTTTTTAACTTGGGGCGCCCTGGCCGATGTTTTTTTTAACTTGGGGGGGCCCTGGTAACTTGGAGGGGGGGGCAAGAATTTTTTTTTTTTTTTACTTGTACCGGTCCCTGGCCACCAAGATTTTCTTTTTTTTTTTTTTTACTTGTAGTGGGAACCAGAAAATGTTGTACGGGGCCCCACAAATTCTAATGGTGGCCCTGCTCCCTTGTGATGCCCTTGCTAGAGGATTATTGATCAGTAAAGGGCTATGGGTAATGATGAAAACCCAAGAGCTATGTTATATTGGAAGCATGGAGATGTCCTCAAGGGGCTTATAATGAAGGCTGACATAGTCATTCCAAAGAAGTGCCAGGATGAGTCTGCCCACTCGCTTGCCCTATTGTCAACTGGAGAACTGAATGGAAAGTATATGAGCTATGAATTTTATTGGGAATGTGTCTGTGGAGCTGCATAAAGGGAATCCTACATTTCCAAACAGATGAGAACCCCCCCCCCATCCAACAACACAAATTCCAAATTCAGCCAATACCTTAACTCCCAGGTTTGCCGACTGATCCAACACAACGCCGGGGGCTGCATTTAGCATCGTCCTTTGGTAGGAAATCAAATCCAAGGGGCTAAATGTGGCTCTGTGTAAGCTTGATGAGCAGCAAAGGATTCTGGTAGTGCAAGGAGCAAGCCATTGCATGTCTATTATTCTACATGGATGTCTCTGCAGAGGACAGGCATATATTATGTATATCGTGAATTTCCACTGTCACCTTGGGAAGCAGTTGGCCCAATTCCAGTGAGTAAATGTTGACAAAAAAAAAAAAAAAACACATCGCTGAACATCATTAATCAAACAGTGAATTCATTAACTATTAAACCTAAATCTAAACCAACTGATCTCACCAGCCCGTCTTTACCTGGGTGCGTTTGTTGTAAAAATCTGGGGTGCAACCTGCATGTAGCCAAGGAAGAGCGGGGGGTGTTTTCATATGACAGCTGTTGGTTACAAGGGTTATTTAATTCCTACTTGGATCAATAAAAGATAATAATTATAAATGATGGGATCAGTGCCCCATTGGACGCTGCTGTGCATGTTCTGTATCTGGCACAGGTGCTATGTCTCTCATGCATGGTTGCTGGGATACAATGCGACCTCCATCATCCTGTATTTGCTCAGCTACACTGTCCTTGTGCCCTGCACCAACCCAGTGGCAGTTGTACTCAGTGGGTAAGGCACAGGATTTGAAGAAGAAGCAGGGCGGACCGGCACTCAAATGGATCCACAGGACCAGTGAAAATTAGTTACAAAAATATCTTTTTATTATACAAAGTTAAAAATGTATATTTGCATCTCCATCCACCCTACTCGTTTCACACCCACCTAGGGAGCTTAATCATGGCCTCATCCTATAGAGGGCCAATATCGCGAGCAAAGGCAGTCATGCAGTGAGGTTTCCCTTTGTGCTACTGACCTGAAGCCTATGGACACATTTTTCAGCCTAGCACCAATATATTTGATATCCCTCCTCTGCCACCGTAGCATTAACCAATCAGGAAACCCTCTTGCACTGGGGGCGCCATTTTGTTCGTCAGCAGTCACTCCAGTCGGGGCCCAAAGAGATGGGAAGGTGTAACTCATGGGTGCGGATTGCGGGAGAGTCGGAAGATCATGGGTGGGGTTGGAATCTACGTGGGTGTGACCAAGGTGGATCAGGGGCATGACTGTGGGTGCAGGGCATTTTTTATTGGGGTTCTACTTGTTGGCAGGGGGAACTGCCCAGGGGCTTCAGGTGACTAGTGGTCTGATAATCAGAGGGAGGGCCTAATGTAGTAGCAGGAGTAGGTGTAGTAGTAGTGGTAGGAGGAGTAGGTGTTGTAGTAGTAGGAGGTGTAGGTCCCATATTGACTCATATTGGAGCTGTTCAGGAACAGCCAAGTGCTAGCTAGATGCTGAAAATGTCACACATACCGTTTCCCTTTAAATGTAGAGCAAGCAAGACTGTTAGTCAGCCGGGGTCACATGTTGTGCAGTCTGGCCTCTGTTCCTGCTTAGAGGTCTCCTTGTTCCCTTTTTAGCATGTGAATAATTGGAAGTAGCATCAGATGCACCCGCTGCTGCATTAACCCTGGGAGAGGCCTCTGTGAAATAAAGGAGATTGTCCAGCAGAGAACTGCACAAACCTCTTGAACCAATGCAAAGCACAAATGACTGGACCTCACAGCAAACTGATTTAAGGGCCCCTGTAAACACTTCTTATCAGTCCTGGCCCCCAGCAGTCTGCTTCCTTTATATTTACATTCCTAAACAGAATATCAAAGACTATAGTGATACTATACACGTACAATACCTATAGATATTGGTGTATAAAGTGCACTGGGGTTCATGGGAAGGGCTTGAACTTGATGGACTTTAGTAATTTTCTTGTTCTCTCTGTCCCCCCCTGCAGAGTTGGCGTCTTGGAAGATTCCTTCACGTGCCTGGGCCTGTTATGTGCCATCTTCTTCTTTCCTATCGGGATCCTGTTCTGCTTGGCACTAAGGCAGCGGAGATGCCCCAACTGCGGCGCTACGTTTGGTTGAGGAGGAGAACTTACCCCTCAAAGGCTTTATATATAAATATATATATAATTATGCACTTCTCAGTTCACTTCTGTAAATCTCATTTAGTTGCACAATCCTTCTATTTGATTAAATTGCATATTTGTATGGGGGTGTGTGATAGCGTTCCTTCCTTTTCCTGTTTATTGCATGGGGGGGGCGTGTCGATCTTTGTGCCATTGTAACTGGTGGAGCTGTGACGCTTCCACTCTCTGGTGCCTTTACACGTTGTACAGAATTATTCCGTCTGTCTTTCCTCAGTCTACCAATTACAGGGACAGCCTCTCTTTTGCCCTCGGCCCGCTGCAGAACTACAACTCCCAGATGCTGACCGGGCCGAGAATGCTGGGGAATTGCAGTTCAGCAACAGGGGGAGAGCCAGTAAGCGAGTTTCCCCTGATTTAATGTAAAAGTGATATTGTTTCAGTTCTACAGACCTGTGGTTTTTTTTTTTTTGTATGTAATTCTGCAACATGTACAAATTTTATAGTAAAACCAGAAAAGCACTGTGAAAATATTAAAGATAATTCTATGATTCAGGTGGGTAGAAAAGCCTCTTTCACTCTGGAACCTGGGTATATTCATTGCTTTATCTGGAGGTATTCGCTGTCAGCTGCTGGGGCAAGTAGACTGATTTTGGGGGTGGAGAGGGCTTTCTTCAATAGGACATACCGGTAAGTCTAATGTTACAGCTTTGTGTACGAGCAGGTTTTCATGGCTTGGCAAGGCAGGTGTTAAATGAAACTAAACCCCCAACAATTACACAGAGCCCTGTTTACATAGCTTGTTCACCTTACAAACTTTTAGTATGATGTAACTTTCGGAGATAATTTGCAATTAGTTTCCGTTTTTTATTATTTGTGGTTTTGGATTTATTTAGCTTTTTATTCAGCAGCTCTTCAATTTGCAATTTCTGCTGGTTGCTAGGGTCCAAATGACTGTAGCAACCATGCAATGATTTGACTGAGAGACTGGAATATGAATAGGAGAGGCCTGGATAGAAAGAGGAGTAATAAAAAGTAGCAATAACTATAAATTTGTAGCCTAAAGGAGCATTTGTTTTTTAGATGGGGTCGGTGACCCACATTTGAAAGCTGGAACAATTCAGAAGAAAAAGGCAACTAATTAAAAAACTTAAAAAAATAAAGTCCATTTAAAAAGTTGCTTAGAAATGATACTAAGGCTAGGACTACACAATCGATTCCGCTGCGATCCAACGAGCTGCGACAAAAATAAGGTGAAATGGAATTGTCGCATGGTGTCGCAGCGTTGACTGTCGGATACATGTGAAGCAACACCATGCAATCTCTATCTCTCACTTTATTATTGTTGCATGCGTTTTGTCGCAACTCGTTGGATCGCGCCGGAATTGTTCATGTAGTCCTAGCCTAAATGTTAACTTAAAGGTGAAACCCCCTTTAAGCACTTTTGCATCTGGCGCATTATTTTGTTTCTAGTTTTTAAAGGGGAACTCTAGCTTCCAAACCAAAATTTGATAACAAGGCCCACATAACACTGAAACCCCTAATATACGCATCACAGTTACCTGTTTCTTCAAAAAGTATGAATAAATGCCATTTCCTATGCTGAAATCCAGTTCTTCTCTTTCTGCATCATTTCAAATCCTAGCAGGGAAGGAGGGACTAAACACGGATGTTACAAATTGTAACAACTTCTCCACAGCTTACAGACAACATGCAGGAACTACATAACCCACAATGCATTGCACTGGGATGTCCCTTTCCTTATTGAAATCTCGTGTGCAGGGAATTGTGGGGGTTGGAGGATGCAGGCTGAGGACAGATGGCTGTTGATACAAAGTAACAGTAGTCAGCCAGCTCAGCAGGGGGCTAGGCTTAGGGAACTGTTCCAAACCATAACAAATCATGAGTCTGAATATTTTTTGAATTGATGTATATTGCAAAGTTGCTTGAAATGATGTTTACTTTTCAAAAAGCTTAAGTTATGTTTGTGTGGAGTTCCCCTTTAAGATAGTTTCTAAACAAATATAATGAATGTGAAACCACAGCGCCACCTGCTGTTCATTTTGCTTACAGGAATGGACCAGTAAGTGGCGCTGTTTTTAAAATTTCACAATGGCCGTTAATAAAAACTTACAGTAAATACCTCTGAAACTGAAAAAAAAAATGTAAATTGCAAAAGCAGAATTGGTCAAGCTTTTGGTAAATTGATGCAAGAGGGTCCTCCAATGAGAACCCAGTCTGTCCTGGGAACAATTGACACTTTCTTTACACAGACATCAGCCCAGAGGCCCAGCTTTATCTCTTCTCTGGCACAGGTGAAGACTTATGACGTTTTTGAGGAGCTTAGCCTTCCCAAAAAGAGGTTAATGTATATATAATTATAAATTCTCATTGGTATACTCCCCAAACAAAAATGTCACCCTCCTCCCAAATCTCTGCAACTTTCTCTATTGTAATAATGTCCCTTTTCAATGCTGGAGACCAAAATGGTCCTAAATCATCAATGCACATGAGAAAGGGTAAGACTTGGTAAAAAATTATTGAATAAAGTTCTATATCTTTTGCACTGTAGATATTTGGGAGGGCCTTTTTTTTTGTTTCAAATCCCCTAACAGATTTAAAGGGCATGTAAAGGCAAAAAAATAAAATCCCATTTTTACTTTCTTTAATGAAAAAGAAACATATCTCCAATATACTTTAATTAAAAAAATGTGTACCGTTTTTATAAGAAACCTGACTGTATGCAGTGAAATTCTCCCTTCATTTACTGCTGTGGATAGGAATTGTCAGATGGTCCCTAACTGCTGAGCAGGGAAACAATCATACTGATGAACAGCAGGGGGAGCCCCCGCCTTACTTCCCAGCCATGCAGAACTCAAGCAGCTTTGTTTGTTTCCCTGTAGAGCAGTCAGCGACTGTGTAGAGATTTGTATTGGTTTTTTTGTTTGCCTTTACATCCCCTTTACTGTTTCCAACTCCAGCTGCAGGGACAAAGATCATGGAGCCAGATTTAAATAGATAAACTGGGATTCTATTTGGAGGATTATTTTGCTGCAGCCACTGGTTCTGCAGAGGTGGAGAACACCACATTTTAGCCAATTCTCTATACATGTACAGGTCTTTGTTTAGAAAGCAAATATTTGATGCTTTAATTATGCTTGGGCCAACCCTTATTGAATCCCAATGTCTGTGACATCACTGTCTAACTGTAAGCATGTCTGTTTGTTTAATCTGATCTAAAAGCCATCCTGGTTTATTTTGATAATGTCAAACCTTCCAGTAAGTTGCCCAATACTAATGTGAGACTTGTCAATGTCAGACCAAAATATTGTCATTAAATCAGAATTAAAGGTTGGGTTAAAACTGATCTAAGCTCTCTAAGAACTCAAGCGGTGAATTCTAGGGATGCACTGAATCCACTATTTTGGATTTGGCCGAACCCCTGAATCCTTCTCTAAAGATTAGAGAATACTGAACCAAATCCTAATTTGCATTTGCAAATTAGGGGTCGGAAGGGAAAAAACATTTTTTACTTCCTTGTTTTGTTACAAACAGTCATGTGATCTCCATCCTGCCCCTGATTTGCATATGCAAATTCGGATTTGGCTGGGCAGAAGGATTCAGCCGAATCCTGCTGAAAAAGGCCGAATCCTGGATTCGATGCATTCCTAGTAGGGATGCACCGAATCCACTATTTTGGATTCGGCCGAACCCCCGAATCCTTCCTGAAAGATTCGGCCGAATACCGAACTGAATCCGAACCCTAATTTGCATATGCAAATTAGGGGTGGGAAGGGGAAAACATTTTTTACTTCCTTGTTTTAGAACAAAAAGTCATGTGATTTCCCTCCCCACCCCTAATTTGCATATGCAAATTAGGATTCGGATTTGATTCGGCCGAATCCGAATCTCGCTGAAAAAGGCCGAATCCCGAACCGAATCCTGGATTCGGTGCATCCCTGATTCCTAGTGAATTCCATCAGTTCTTGGAACCAGTTCACATTGACTTTGCTTAAAGGGGTTGTTGACATTTGAGTAATCTTTTAGTATGATGTAGAGAGTGATATTCTGAGACAATGTGCAATTGGTTTTCTTTTTTTATTATTTGTGGTTTTTGCGTTATTTAGCTTTTTATTCAGCAGCTCTCCAGTTTGCATTGTCCGTAAACTGGTTGCTAGGGTTCAAATTACCCTAGCAACCATGCCTTGATTTGAATGAGAATATGGAATATTAACAGGGGAGGGTCTGAATAGAAAGATTAGTGATATAAAGTAGCAATGACAACAAATGTGTAGCCTTACAGATTTGTTTTTAGACAGGGTCAGTGACCCGCCATTTGAAAGCTGGAAAGAGTCAGAAGAAGAAGGCAAATAATTAAAAACCTATACAAAATAAATAATGAAGACCAATTGAAAACTAACTTAGAATTGGCCATTCTATAACATAAGAATTGGCCATTCTATAACATACTTGAAGGTGAACCACCCCTTTAAATGGTTTAAATCTACTATGTTGTGTTGGCAAAACCATCTGTTCTACTACAGAGTTACATAGTGGAGTCACATTCTAACCCTCCATTTTTTTTAATTTTTTTTTCTAACTCCAGTCAATATGTGGGTAGTGGAAATCCTTTATTAGGGGAGGAAGTGAAGTCTCCTTCTCTTCATGTAAATGGGGATCTGAAGCATGATCCAATCCAACTGTCAATTATACTGACAGTTTTCATAGAATTGGTGAAAAGCTCCAACTCAGAAATGCCTGGTTACTAATCAATCCTAACATACAGACAGACATCATTTAAAAACAAGGTACTGGTGTGGGATCTGTTATTCAGAAAGCTCCTATACAGGAAGGCCATCTCCCATAGACTCCATTATAATCAGGGCTGGATTTACATAGCGGACCCGCTGAAGTTCATCGCCCCTATTCCCTCCCTTTTATTTGTCAAATTTTCATCATTGGGACCAGAGCAATGAGGATTGGCGCACAGTAAATTTAAACAACTATTTTATCTCCTGCGCATCGCCAGTGTTTCTGAAACAATGTGGGTGTGGTTAGGCAGCATGCCGCCCCCTAAAAATCCTGCCCGCCTACTGGGTTTATTTAGGGGCCAAGGTCGAGGTGAATTTTCAAATTCAAAAAATTCAAATTTCAAGCTATTTTTTGTGTACTTTGACTAGGGAATTGTCCATTTGAAAGAAAATTAGAAAAATTCAAATATCGAAATTTACCATGTACTGTCTCTTTAAAAATTAGACTTTGACCATTCGCCATCTAAAACCTACCGAATTGCTGTTTTAGCCTATGGGGTACCTCCTAGAGTTGGATTCAATGTGTGGACTTTGAAAAATCTACGTTTTTTCTTTTTTTGGGAAAAACTTTGATTCGAATTCGATCAAATGCACCATTACTTCGATTCGTATGATGCGAATTCCGCCGAATACCGACCTATTCTTTGAAAACGGACCTATTCGGCCAAAAACAAAAACAAAAAAACTTCTACTTAATTTCGGTTAGTCTTTTTGAATTTCGAAGTTTTTCAGATTCGAAATTCAACCCTTGATAAATATGCCCCCTAATGTTTACATGATTTTTTAGTAGACAAAGTGATAGTTACACCTCTAGTTTTGTGCTTCGATCTCTACTTTGATGTCAATAATAACTATTAATTATTATAACTATTAATCACAAAATTACTGATGTAAACTCACAAATAGTAGTATATATATTTATATATTTATATATATATATATATATATTTTTTTTTTTTTTTTTTTTTTGAGATAAAGAATTAAATTATGCTAAAACCTGAGATGTGTCACTATCCCTTTAAGGTATGGCAATCCAAATTATGGAAAGATCTGTTATCTGGAAAACCCCAGGTCCCAAGCATTCTGGATAAAAGATCCTATACCTGTATGTGCCTCATTCAGCCATATTACCTTCATATTCACCATCCAATGTGAGCCTCTTCTGTTATTGACCAGACAGGAAAAAAAAATCCAAGACATTTTTTGAGAATATTTATTTTTTTCCTAAAGATTTTGGAATTTCCTGATTGAAACCAATGAAATATATAGAATCTTTTAAACATCACATATTTATATATCATTTTACATAAAGGCATCTCACTGTTTAGTAACGTATCAAATAACTTAACGAGGCTGGGGGCGGTCAGCGACACGCGTAACCATTAAACGCTGGCGATGGATAATAATGTACGTGCTGCTGAATTAAGAAAATGTTTAAAATAACATTTTTCCCCCCAAGAACTACATTCGTTTTAAAATTAACAGAAGTTTTGCAAAGGTTGGAATTTAGCAATGTACGAATCTGTGCGTCTCCCACATGTCAGGCAATGAGCTGCCATGACACTTCCTATCAAGAAGGAACAGAAAACATTTCTGCACCTTTAAGTCAGGTGAAAGATGAAGTGGAGGCGGGGCCACGGTCTCTTGATTGTAACTGCAGGGAACGTCTACAAAAAGCATCCATTGTTTAAAGTGAAATAGGAGGAGCTTAAAGGGGTTGTTCACCTTTGAGTTAACTTTTAGTATAATGTAGAGAGTGATATTCTGAGATTGGTTTTCATTTTTTATTATTTGTGGTTTTTGAGTTATTTAACTTTTTATTCAGCAGCTCTCCAGTTTGCAATTCCAGCAATCTTGTTGCTAGGGTATAAATTACCCATTATTTAAACTGGAATTGAAATAGGAGAGGTCTGAATAGAAAGATGAGTAATAAAAAGTAGCAACAATAATAAATACATTTGTTGCCTTACAGAGCATTTATTCATTTTTTTAGACGGGGTCAGTGACCCCCCATCTCAAAGCTGGAAAGAGTCAGAAGAAGGAGGCAAATAATTCATAAACTATAAAAAGAGAAAAAACGAAAGCCAATTGGATTCGGCCGAACCCTCCGCGAACGATTCGGCCGAATACTGAACCAGATCTGAATCCTAATTTGCATAGGGGAAACATTTTTTACTTCCTTGTTTTGTGACAAAAAGTCACGCGATTTACCTTCCTGCCCCTAATTTGCATATGCAAATTCGGTTCGGCCGGGCAGAAGGATTAGGCCGAATCCGAATTCTGCTGAAAAAGGCCGAATCCTGGATTCGGCCCATAGATGTGGTTCTCACTGTATGGGAACACACCTTTCTCTAATGACCAATATTATATTTGGCAATCAGCCCCGGCGACCCACAAATTGGTTTAGAATCAATCAAAGCTATTCCCACTCAATACAGTTATGGGAGGGTTAAAGGATGTACAGCTACTGCCACAGACCCACACTTTCTCCACGGACAACAGCGGGATCGCTGGGCTTGGCCACAGATTTCCACCGATCACGGCAACGAGGCCAGTGTATGTCTTACAAGTCCAGTTGTTTGTTGGGTGGAAGGACACAGCAGGAATGACGGCACTCAGCTCATCAAGCATAAAGAAACGATATACTGTATGTATATATATATATATATATTTATAAAAATAAGGTTAATTAAATTAATGGGTCCGGCTCATCGGATGATTGGCGCAGATCGGTCGTTTGTTACGGTTGGTCGGAGTTTGACGGTCGCAAATGGGTTTTCTCCACTGGAATAGAGAACAGAGAAGCAAAATGAAGGCTTTAGCGTGAACAGAACAGAAGTATTATTGAAGGAGGCAACAAGGGATTTTTTTTATGTAAAAAATGTTAGTTACTGTTCCTTTAAGCCTAGTATAATGACAGAGGGGTATGCACAGTTACCCATGGATTGCTAAAGGGGCCTCTAAAACATACATTGTAAGTCCATCCCTATTCCCATAGCATCTTACTTAATGTGCAGTAAATATAAAGTTTCATTGTTTGTGCAAATACAATACATAAACAGAGAAGTCTGAAGCAGTTAAAGGGGAAATTACCCCCTTACTTCTAATATTGAGGCATCAGTTCATTCGCCATGTTTTTTTTAATAAAAAAATAAAATAAAAAACAGGAGGGCTGTGGGAGATAAGAAAGGTGGTGGTCAGCCAGCTTGAGATGCAAACACCATGGAATGGCAAATGTATCTTCCCTTGCCCCTTTCCAGAACACACGCCTTGGCCATATCCCCTGTTACCTTCTAATACTGCTGATTGGGCAGCGCTTGTGGCCAGCCTAAGAGATAATGGCTGCTTAAACAAGGCAGAACCAGTAAAAGCAAAAAAGTAAATCATTGTAAATTCACCTCTTTGGGAAACATAAAGGGGAACTAACAAGAAGACACAAAGGTAAACTTTACGTAAGTCTTTGTAGAAATGGTAGAGAATGCAGCGGGACTATGGGTAGTAGATATTGTAACTAAGCGCAACCTGTTGTATTTAGCAGCTTACTTTATTCCTGCTTATGTTCCTGTGCTCCAGTAAATGAGTCAAGAAAACGGATGTACAGCAGCTTTGTTTTGGATACAAACAGTGAGAGCAGGAAACCGGACTTGGGAAGTCCAGTCAGTAAGTGCTCCCAGTACAAAGCAGCTGTGTATATTGTATCCCAGGGAGATGCTCCACATTCCCCAATAGACTGCGCGGTACAGTATATGCTGAAGAGGGTCTCGGCTGGAGGCATAGCCATTGTATTCTTGATATGTATCCCTACATTAACCCCTGGCTAGCTGGGCCATAGCACTTAGTTACTCAGTTCACTTGCCCGTGGCTCTCATCACAAATCTCTAGAGGTAAAATGAATGGGATGGGACCACTGACACAATGAAGGTGTTGCCAGAATGTGGCACAAGGACATAAGTACCCCAGTCATACTGTGCCTTCTTAACTAAACAAGGGTGTGGGGGGAGGTTACTTTACTAAAATAGGCTTGTTCTAACATGGAGCTCAAATAGCAGTGTTATGGTACATACCCTCCTGACAGCCTCTGCAACACACTCTCACATATATGTATGTATGTATGTATGTATGTATGTATGTATGTATGTATGTGTATATATATATATATACATACACACACACACACACACACACACACACACTCACAGGACTTGCTTAAAAAATTAAAAAACCCTCTTTATTGTGCAAAATCAACATTTCGGTCACATATTCAGACCTTTATCAAAATGCCTCATGGTGACTTTACATGCCCTTTAAGGGCAGAGACACAGGCTCAGATTCGGGGAGATTTAGTCACCCGGCGATAAATCGCCTCTTCTTCGGTGCGACTAATCTCTCTGAACTGCCTCCCATTGGCTAGAAAGTAAATCGCCGGCGGGATGGCACTCGGAGCGCTTAGTTTTCGGAAGTCGCCTGAAGTTCCTCATGAGATAACTTTGGGCAACTTGGGAAAATGAAGCGCTCCGAGTGCCATCCTGCAGGCGATTTACATTCCAGCCGACGGGAGGCCGTTTCTCCCCGAATCTGAGTCTGTGTCTCTGCCCTAAAGGGAAACTGTCATGGGAAAACATGTTTTTTTTCAAAACACATCAGTTAATTGTGCTGCTCCTGCAGAATTCAGCACTGAAATCAGTTTCTCAAAAAAGCAAACAGATTTTTTTTTTATATTTCATTTTGAAATCTGACATGGGGCTAGACATATTGTCAGTTTCTCAGCTGCCCCCAGTCATGTGACTTGTGCTCTGATAAACTTTAGTCACTCTTTACTGCAAGTTGGAGTGATATCAACCCCTCCCCCCCAGCAGCCTAACAACACAACAATGGGAAGGTAACCAGATAGCAGCTCCCTAACACAAGATAACAGCTGCCTGGTAGATCTAAAGGTGGCCATACATGGATAGATTCGCTCGTTGAGGTGGGCAATATCGGGCAGATCCGATCGTGGGCCCTAGGGCCCAACGATCGGATCCTAGCATTCACAAACGGGCGGTCGGATTGCGGGACCGCATCAACGAACAGATGCGGCTGCGATCCGACGGGATTTTTAAACCCATCCGATCGAGATCTGGACGACTGTCGGCCAGATCTCGATCGGGGAAGCCCGTCGGGGGCCCCCATACACGGGCCAATAAGCTGCCGACACGGTCTGTCGGCAGCTTTTATCGGCCCGTGTATGGCGACCTTAAGAACAACACTCAATAGTAAAATCCAGGTCCCACTGCGACACATTCAGTTACATTGAGTAGGAGAAACAAGAAAGCAGTTGCATCCTAAAGTGCTGGCTCTTTCTGAAAGCACATGACAAGGCAAAATGAGATGGAGCCTACACACCAATATTACAACTAAAAAATACACTTGCTGGTTCAGGAATGAAATTTTATATAGCAGAGTGAATTATTTGCAGTGTAAACAGTGTAATTTAGAAATAAAAACAACATCATAAAAATCATGACAGAATCCATTTAATGGATCACTTAACAACTGTCTTGTCTTTGCACAATATTGGGTTCACACGTGGGGCTCATTACCATACATGATTAGGAGGCTCATTAGTATGCATGAGTAGGGGGTGATGACATCATGATGATGTAACTTGTTCTGGGTATTTATGTTGTTTGTACATCATGAGGCACCTTGATAAAAGTCTGAATATGTGACCGAAACATTGATTTTGCACAATAAAAAGGTTTTTTTTTTCTTCCATTTTTTAAGCAAGTCCTGTGAGTCATTGCTGTGTGTGTGTATATATATATATATATATATATATATATATATATATATATATATATATATATATAGTGAATAAAGCACCCCCTCTTATAAATTATAAGGATATTATAAGTCACCGAGGAGTTCCATGACCATATAGAAGCAGAAGGCAGAGTGTTTTTAAACAGGTCATGGAACTCCGAGGTAACTTCTAATAGCCTCATATTTTACAACATGGGGTACTTTATTTATTATAATACACAAGTATTAGTGAGTCATGTGACAAAATGACATCACTACTCACTGTTTATAAGGGTATAATTTACAAGATATTCATGGCTTTTGTGCATTATATATGTATATATATATACACACACACACACACACACACACAACAGCAAATCCTTATTGGCTGATTAGTGAATCTATGCAGTTCCAGCTTCCATACATACAATTAAATGGCTGTGAATTTATGTCTACCTGCACTTACACAACCTAATCTCTAGATGGCAGCAGCGTGTTAAATAAATGAACATTTCTCTGCTTTTTTTTTCCATGTCCTTCAGAAGGGACATTCATAGAGTGTGGTAGTAAAAGGAACTAGGATCGTATTCATTTTACACAGATGTCATGGTGAGTAGCGATGGGCGAATTTCTCTGGTGTCGCTTGGCAAAAAAATTTGCGAATCTCCCGCAAAATGTCGAAAAATTCACAAAAAATGAAAATAGGAAAGTTCCCGAAAAAATCGTGAAATTCTAACGCTTTCACGAAAAAAAATCGTGAAATTTGAAGGTTTTCACTGAAAAATCTTGAAATTTGAAGGTTTTCACTGAAAAATCTTGAAATTTTAAGGTTTTCACTAAAAAATCGTGAAATTTGAAGGATTTCACTCAAAAGTCGTGAAATTTGAAGGTTTTCACTAAAAAATCATGAAAATCTGACATTTTCACGAAAAAATAGTGAAAAACGGAAATTGATGCCGGCGAATTTTCACGGGAGATTCGCGAATTTATTCGCTGGCTGCGAAACGCGGAAATTTGCATGAATTCGTGCCAGGCGAATTTTTTCGCCCATCACTAATGGTGAGCTCTCTCAGGGGACTGCTGGAAACATGTGGGGCCATAAGTAAGGGAACTAAGATGAGTCTGTACGACCCCTGTAAGACATGAACTGCCAAGAACTTACTGAGCATGTGCAGTGGCCTAACATAATCTGCTGGGGACATCATTAATGGGCTGGATCATTAAATATAACGGTGAGCATCTTGTGAGTATACGCAAATGATTATAACATGAGCGCACACACTGATTACTTACCTTAGAAACGGATGGTTACTGAGGCCATTTGCATTTGGCTTCTGGGGAAAAAAAAACCCAAAACAGAAGTGATTACAAAGAAGCAATTAGAAGAGTTCATAAAGCAACTATCACAGGTTTCATTATGACTAAAACCAATAAACATTCCGTTCCCAGAAATATTACTTTTATTTCCTTGTTGACTGAACATGATTCTATTTTTGCAGGTGTTCAAACTATGCGTTTCCTGCATAAATACAATAACCAACGCCCATGGGGTATTGTGCCTGCCTGCAATTACACTGCTTGATCCCAAGGTGGCAGCACAGTGCTATATAAAGGCAACATTAACCTGCTAGAGCAGCACATTACCTGCCTATAATGAGCACCTAGTCATAAGGACTAAGCACCCACTGGTTTACCTTTCATGTAAAATAAGCCTTTGAAAAAAAATATCTCTCAAAGACAAAACAGTCGCATGAACAGTGCTGTTAGGAGGTTGTTTAAACAGAGCTCATTATCTCGACTTTTATGCATTTTCAAAATGTATTTTCAGAATAAGCTCTGTGTATTTTGCTCATGTTGAAAAAGTTACATCTAATTTATGCCCAGCAGTGAGTGTCACACTTACCTGTGCTACTTCTATAGCCCCTATTACACTGATATTTTATTTCCCCTCTTTGATCTGCAGAGTTTTGAGCAAACAAATTAGCTGGGGGCTCCCTTCCACGGTGGATCTATGTCATGTGACTGTTTAGGGACAAACAACATTGGGATTTTCTATAGGTAATAGCACTTCCCATAAATAACTGGCCGAGGAAAACACCGGCCAGGTGGTAACCCTAGCTGAAACTCAGTCCCTCCACAATGGAAGCTTATTAGCTTGTTTATGGGGCTCTCCACCCATAATCTGACAGTTGTGAAAATCCCATTGGATGAGGTTCACACTCAAATTGATGCTGTCCTTGTCTGACGGCTAGGGTTTCCACCTTTTCTCAAAAAAAATACCGGCCTTCCTATATAATTATCTTTTTTCCCTTTTAATAACATTGGGATCAACCATAATTTTTACCAGGCCAGTAAAATACTGGCCAGGTGGCAACCCTATTGACGGCCCTACATAGGCCTCAGTGTGTGGTCCAGGGGCCAATGATCAGTCCAGGGCCACCATCAGAAATCGCAGGGCCCCATACAAAATAATTTCCTGGGCCCCCTGGGCTGCACCCACCACAAGCCTAACCTACAGGTCCGCCCTCCCCACCCCACAGGTCCACCCCCACCACACACTAAAAAAAACATTGGTGGCTATGGTTCCCACATGTTAAAAAAAATATAAAAAATATTGGTGGTCAGGGCCCCCCCCATTGAAAAAAACATTTGTGGTCAGGGCCCCCAATTAAAAAATATTGGTGGCCAGGGCCCCCCCACGTTATAAGAAAATTGGTGGCCAGGGCCCCCCTTAAACGTCCATGTAAAAAAAAAAAAAACATTTGGTGCCCAAGGCCCCACCACACAACAGGGACCACAAAGGGTTACCTTTAGGGGGGCCCTGCCATGTTGCACTTACTTCATTAGCTTGGCCCACCTGCTGTCAGTGAGCTGCCAACTACAGAAGGGAGGAGGGGAGCACAGGTGGCTGCATCTTCTTCCAGTGACAGCATTTTCTTCCCTTATTGGTCACAGAATTTCAAGTCCTGGTAAAGCTGCATGGTGATTGGATGAGCTGGAGTTCAAACCTCCGCTACCAATCCCTGAGCAGCTCAACTGGGACTTAAACTCAGTGACCAATAAGGGGAAGTAATGGACAGAAGATACCTCCCCTTGTGCTCCCGCCCTGCCTTCTCAAAGTCAGCAGCTCTCAGAAAGCAGGGGGCCCGGCTAATCAAGAAAGTGCGGCGTGGCCAAGCCCCCCTTACACTCGGGGCCTCCTACAACTCTCCCCCCTGTCCCCCCCTGATGGCTGCCCTGGATCAGTCACATCTACACATGGTAATTTAACAATACCTGCTGGGATAGAATGTGGGTAGTGGGGTCATGGTTGCTGCAAAAGCTTGAATTTATTACTATGTGGAGAACAGGTTGGTGACAAGGTTGGATATGTGACTCGTCAGTGTAATAGCGTTAATGCTGTCTGCATGGAGGCTAATGTTGATTACAGACCAGTGCCCGCTATAAAGAGGGACTATTCACACTCTTTGCTAGTGTGGGACACCTTTAATTACAACTAAAAAACACAAGGGAAAAATCCAAGTCACATTCCAGTACAAATAAAATAAAAGCACAAGGAAATGAGCCATTGGGAAACTTGGCTATAGGACAAAGCACTGATTCAGAGCAGTTTTTATGGGGCAATATACCACGAATACCATTCCGTTTCCTTGTGTAACACAGACAAAAGGCTGCCTCGTTTTCCCTAGCAAAAGTGCCAAGAAATATATCATATATAAGTAATATAGTATCTCCATATTATTCTTTCTCAAATAATAAATAACTACTACTTATACAGTGAAACCTCGATTTTAAGTGCCCTGAATTTAAGTTTTCCCGCATTTTACATTTTTTTTTTTTTTTGGTCCCACCAATTTATAATGCATTTCCCCCGATTTTAAAGGGATCCTGTCATCGGAAAAGATGTTTTTTTCAAAACGCATCAGTTAATAGTGCTACTCCACCAGAATTCTGCACTGAAATCCATTTCTCAAAAGAGCAAACAGATTTTTTTTATATTCAATTTTGAAATCTGACATGGGGCTAGACATTTTGTCAATTTCCCAGCTGCCCCTGGTCATGTGACTTGTGCCTGCACTTTAGGAGAGAAATGCTTTCTGGCAGGCTGCTGTTTTTCCTTCTCAATGTAACTGAATGTGTCTCAGTGGGACATGGGTTTTTACTATTGAGTGTTGTTCTTAGATCTACCAGGCAGCTGTTATCTTGTGTTAGGGAGCTGTTATCTGGTTACCTTCCCATTGTTCTTTAGTTTGGCTGCTGGGGGGGAAAAGGGAGGGGGTTGATATCACTCCAACTTACAGTACGGCAGTAAAGAGTGATTGAAGTTTATTAGAGCACAAGTCACATGACTGGGGGCAGCTGGGAAATTGACAAAATGTCTAGCCCCATGTCGGATTTCAAAATTCTCTTTTGAGAAATGGATTCCAGTGCAGAATTCTGCTGGAGCAGCACTATTAACTGATTCATTTTGAATTTTTTTTTCCCATGACAGTATCTCTTGAAGTAATGTTTTCCTGGATTTTACATCAAAATTTTGTCCTGATGTACCCAAAAACTGATTTTTTTTCCATCTATGAATGTTATTTTTTTGAGAAATAAGGAGGTTTAAAATACTAACCAAATATTTATTTTGCTATGGTTCTGCCTGTAAATGGTCAATTCCAATGAGTCTGCCCCTTATACAGTCCTGCACCAATCACTTATTGCTTTAGGTTATGTATGTGCATTAATGCTGTCATGTTTAACTCTTGTTATTAACACAGTAAATATTGTATCTCAAAGTAAAACAGACTCTTGTGCTTATATCCTTTCTGTGCTTGAAGAAAAAGTTACTTTAGCACATTTCCCTGATTTTACAGTTTCCCAGATTTTACATCATTTTTTCCTGGTCCCCTGAAAAACATAGACTGGGTGTTCTACTGTAATTATAACACATTCTTATGTAAGATTTATGATTCTGGATACAAAATATAAACATGAGATATGGCTAGAGTTCCTACAGGCAGGCAACACCATAATATAGAGAATGGGCATAGCCAATGGCATGTTATATTTTCGGAATTCTGGGACCCGATAATAAATAAGGCTTAATAAACTACAGTGTGAAACAATACCAGTCAGTAGCTTTGTTATGTACACAAATGTACTCACAGGAGATTCACTGTTTGTCTTTGGAGGAGGATCTTTGGCAATGAGTGGGCTGAAAGTGTATCCCCGGTTGCTATTGTTGCTGCTGCTGCTGCTGCTACTGCTTCTCCCTGACATTGGTTCCAGATAATCCGGTTCTGGGAGGACAACTCGACTTTTTTCAACTAAGTTGGCTGAGCTGAGACTCCGGACTGGAGCAGGGCTCGGGGGCACGCTGGAATGAGCAAGCAGATTCAGCTACAGTTAATGTGAAATGAACACGGTTGGAATGGAGAAAGGAATATATAGACACTCTATATTGCAGAAGACAAAGGAGGAGATACAGTTATCTGTTGTTATTTGCAGCTATGCAGGGCAAATTGGAAGTGGCATTAGCAATATTTGCTTTCCATACAAGAGATAAAGGGCAGATCAATGACCAAACAACACCAGCATTGTCATACGATAGCGCTATTGTTCTACACAGGCAAGAAAGCAGCCATACATGAGGCCTCAAGCCATGAGTTATGTAACTGGGATGTTCTAACAACACACTCCCAAAACTTCCACACGCTCACATTCACTTTCCTGTGGCTAGAGCTTGCCTTGTGGTTGCACTCGGTATTCATACATACGCCACATCACAGCACAGGCTGCTTGTATTGCATTACCTTGGCGCTTTCAATGGCTCCCTGCCGTTTTCTTCCAGCGGCCTTGTATAAGATGACGGGAACCAACCTTTACTGCAATTGGTACAAACAATATGGATTAATACCTTTGCTAAAAGTTTTACTATGTTACCAATATTTTAAGATCACGAGCATATCCAATTATGAAATGAGCATACAATTATTGATTTTCTCTTCATTAGCTAGCTTTCTTATCTCAAGATAAAAAAAAACTAAAATATATCTTTATGCTTGGGTATACAAATGGATCTTTGCTCAATCTGGACACCCGCGTGATGGACCCAATCTGGACACCCGCGTGATGGACCCAATCTGGACACCCGCGTGATGGACCCAATCTGGACACCCGCGTGATGGACCCAATCTGGACACCCGCGTGATGGACCCAATCTGGACACCCGCGTGATGGACCCAATCTAGACACCCGCGTGATGGACCCAATCTAGACACCCGCGTGATGGACCCAATCTGGACACCCGCGTGATGGACCCAATCTGGACACCCGCGTGATGGACCCAATCTGGACACCCGCGTGATGGACCCAATCTGGACACCCGCGTGATGGACCCAATCTGGACACCCGCGTGATGGACCCAATCTGGACACCCACGTGATGGACCCAATCTGGACACCCACGTGATGGACCCAATCTGAACACCCACGTGATGGACCCAATCTGGACACCCACGTGATGGACCCAATCTGGACACCCACGTGATGGACCCAATCTGGACACCCACGTGATGGACCCAATCTGGACACTCACGTGATGGACCCAATCTGGACACCCACGTGATGGACCCAATCTGGACACCCACGTGATGGACTCAATCTGGAAACCCATGTGATGGACCCGATCAGGCTGATCTGATATGGCCTGGCCCTCAGACCAACAATCATATCACCAAAGGGGCCTATGCCGACCCTTTGTATTAATGGCCTGATGCTGTCCTTTCCAAGCAAGATTTTTCAGGGGCCAACAAGCTACAGATTTGGTCTGGAGGGTCCGTCTTGAATGGTTTTAAGACAGAGGATCCATACTACTGAGTAATGGTCCCTTAATAGACAGCTAGAATACTAATAATAATATCACTACTATTTAAAATAAAAAAAGGATACAAGACTTGGAAAGAAATACATTAACCTATTCGAGAACTACTCTCTGGTAAGGTCTCAAGGTCAGATTTTGATGCTAAAGTCTATTCAAAGATGACCCCCAGAGACAGAACCATGGTAGCGCATTTTCTTTTCCCATGCTAGATGTAGTAGTGAAATATAAACACACACATTAGCAATTGCTAATGTATCCAGCTTCAATGACAGAAATGAAACCCAGTTTCTGACTTAGGCGACTTTGTTTATTATAGTGTACACACTGCTCCATGCCAACCAATGAGGAATAAAGTGCATACAGCTTGCATAACAGCTCACTGATCACCAGTGCTTATCTGTCATTATGCTATCTAGCAGTTCCCTCTCTCTGTTCTGTAACCCCGTGGGACCGTCCAAGTCACAAAGGTAAAACAAAACAAATCCCTGCAGCACGATAAGAATTGCATGTTATGTTTTTTTTTTTTAAATAAAATAATTATTTTATATCAAGTGGCTTCTTTCCAATTGAAACTATCAGCACAGCTGGGCATCGCCCTACTAAAACTCACCTTTCAGCAGCAGTTTAAATACCCTGGGGGTCATTTATCAACACTGGGCAAATTTGCCCATGGGCAGTAACCCATGGCAACCAATCAAAATTGCGGCATTGATTGTTCTACTTGCAGCTGGCTTCAAAAAGCTAATCACGGATTGGTTGCTATAGGTAACTGCCCATGGGCAAATTTGCCCAGTGTTGATAAATGAGCCCCACTGTGTGCCAAACTCAATGGAATCAAACTGCTTCTTGGCACTTACAGTCTTGGCCCTTATTTATGATTGTTAGCTCTTGTGCGAGTAGCCTGCTGCTCCTTTTGTAATAATACCTTATATGTGTAGGAAAATAAATGTTTCATGCCTAAGAACTTGTTGCTTGACTATCCAAAATCTCATTTCCAAACAAAGTATTAATATGAATTAATCCTCATTTTGCAGTGATAACAGCCTCTACTAGCTTCCACTAGATGTTGAAAGACTGTTTGGTGGGATTCGTTTCCATTCAGCTACAAAAATACTTGAGAGTTTGGGCAATGACCTGGTTCACAGTTGATGTTTCAATTCACACCAGGGATTTGCACAGGTCAGTCAATTCTTTGACTCTCATCTCAGCAAACCCATTCAGTATGGCCTTTGCTTTGGGCATTTTTTGTGCTGAAACAAGAAAGAGCTCTCCCCAAACTTTTGCCATAAAGTTGGAAGTATGTAACTGACACTAATCCAGGGGTCCCCAACCTTTTTTACCCATGAGCCACATTCAAATTCAAAATGAAATGAGGAGCAACACAAGATAAAAAAAAGTTTCTGGGTGTGCCAAATAAGGGATGTAATTTGCCATTTGGTAGCCCCTATGTGGACTGCCAGCCTACAGGAGACTCTGTTTGGCCAGAAACCTGGTTTTTATACAACAAAAACTTGCCTCCAAGACAGGAATTCAAATATAAGCACCTGCTTTGAGGCCACTGGGAGCAACATTCAAGGGGTTGGTGAGCAACATGTTGCTTGTGAGCCACTGGTTGGGGACCACTGGCCTAAATTATGAAAGATAGCCCCAGAGCACTATTCCTCCTGTAAAACTTTACAGTCAGCATCAACAGATAGTGTTCTCCTGGCATCTTCCACACCCAAAATTGTCAGCTGGCCAGATGGAGAAGAGTGATTCATCACTCCCAGTGAATGTGTTTCCACAGCACTAGCTTCATCTCTAACCGATGCTTGGCATGGCACATATTGACCAAATGCTCATGTGTGGCTGCTCATCATATAATCCAGACAAATATTCCATGAGCTGGCACTGCTTACAGAGGAAGAATGGAACAAGCCACGGGGTGTTCCAGTGGAAGGTGTTCAATTTTCAAAGGGGTGTCTGGCTACTTTTGGCCATATTGCGCAGATAACAGCTGCTGTTCAGTATAATTGTCCTACCTACTACATCTACTGAATGTTAAATCCCAGCTTCAGCAAGTGCTGCTTTTTTCTTTTTTTTTTTACAATTCATACAAATATGGACTGAAGGTTACCCACTTGCTGGTATGGTGAACTAAATTGGCACATAAAATGTATGGGCGTGTTGCTTACGCTTTGGTTGTGTCGTGCTCTCCATACAGCCAGCCATCCTTTTCCTCTGGGATAAGAAGTGTGATGCTGTCGCCCTGAGAAAAGCTCAACTGAGTGCTGCCGTTTCCGGTGTGCGGGAAGATGGTTCTTACTTTTCGTTTCTTAATTTGATTCAGACCCGTTGCTACGGACATGGAACGAGGTAAAGTGCCTTCTTCATGACTCTCTCCTGCAACAGAGCAACAATGTTATATGATCGCTTCAAGGGAGCATCATTCGTTTATTAACATTCTCAAACATACGAAACTATTTAAATTCACTAAAATTCATTGGGGAGGCAACCCTATTTGTGGCCCTGTCTTAAGGTATTAACATGCTATTAATATGTGTGCTGTTTAGCCAGAAGCCTGCCTTTGTATATTACAGGCTAGGGATTAAAGGAGAACTAAACCCTAAAAATGAATATAGACAAAAATGCCATATTTTATATACTGCACTTATTGCACCAGCCTTAAGTTTCAGCTTGTCAATAGCAGCAATGATCCAGGACTTCAAACTTGTCACAGGGGGTCACCATCTTGGAAAGTGTCTGTGACACTCACATGCTCAGTGGGCTCTGAGCAGCTGTTGAGAAGCTAAGCTTAGGGCTTGTCACTAATTATCCAGCAGAAAATGAGGTTGGTCTGTAATATAAGCTGATGCTACAGGGCTGATTATTAAATTCTGATGCTAGTTGCACTGGTTTCTGTGCTGCCATGTACTGTAGTAATTATCTGTATTAATTACTAATCAGCCTTATATTGTGACATTTCTATTCTATGTGTACTGTATATTGTGAGTGGGTCCCTAAACTCAGTAAGTGACAGCAGCACAGAGCATGTGCAGTGAATCAGCAATACTGGGGCATCTTTGGAGAGACAGATTTTTACTGCTAAAGGGCTGTGGTTGCCTTGGGCTGGTACAGAAGCTTAAAACATAACATTTCTAGCCTACTTCTTTAGTTAAGCTTTACTTCTCCTTTAAAATGAAGAGTGGACATAGGGCTGCCAACTAGTTCACTGTTTTGTCACATAAATTCAGAATGACAAGTGAACATGAAGCAAAAAAAAAAAAGGGACAAAGGACAGAAGCACCTGTTGAGTAAGGGGTTTTGACCTTGCAGGTAAGTATTGTTAAACAAGAGCTGTAATGGGATGGGATGGTCCGTTTAGAACTCAGAGAAACACTCTGCTGGCCCATAAGCAAACACTCACTCACTCACTCACTCTGCATACCTTATGCACAAGAATAGCTGGGCCACAATTTCATTGTAGGAACAGAAGGTAAAATATGGAGAGCCATGTTTACTTAATAGTGATGTGCGGGCAGATACCCATGGAATCCGCGGCTTTCTTCTTCCAGCAGTGTCTATTTATTGGCGTGCTCCCAGCCCGTTTAATGACATCAGAGATGGGCGGGGCAGAGGCGGGCCTATAAACAGATGTGCTGGATGTGTTCAGGTCAGGTCGCATTTTTGTCAACCCACACATCACTATTTTATTACTTTGTGATGTATAAAAAGGAAAAAAAATACAAGTACAATTGGAGGCAGTACAACATTCTCTAGCATTACAGCAGAGAAAGAGGGACAGAGATTAGTAAATAGAAAGGAAGTTTGTGTTATTTATTACATATGTGTGTGTCTTTATATAGATACACTGCAATTGTAGTTTAATAGGTAAGAGTGATAAACAATGGCGGTGAGGATGATGGAGATGAAAGAAAAAAAAAAAAAGGGAAAATGGTTTCTCCTACTGGAGTCTGCATTCCGTTTGAAAGAAGCAACACTATTTTGCCCCAAAAAACACTCACAGTACTATTCTGCCCACCCCAAGAGGGAGCTCCTGGTGTGGCCAGCCATGTTTGTTGACATGCATGCACATAATGAGTGGGTCTCCTGTCTTGATCATTATTTGCACAAAAGTTGCCTAGC
This sequence comes from Xenopus petersii, assembly GCA_038501925.1. Lineage (NCBI taxonomy): Eukaryota > Metazoa > Chordata > Amphibia > Anura > Pipidae > Xenopus > Xenopus petersii. Next base: position 28,241,939 of record CM076688.1, read on the forward strand.
GTTTCAACATGGCACCAGTAGCTCCCTCTAATTGCAAGGACCATAGCATAACACAAGCATTTTTTGAGTAAAATAGTATTGTTGGCACCTCTAGTGGGGGAAATAATTTTCCTATCAGAGGTGCCCCTTTAGACTGGAGAAGGTAAGATGTGAAACAAGAGTGAGTACCTTGTGATGTCCTTAGTTTCTCAAACGTTGGTTTCTGGATAACTGGTGGGTTGTTAAACATGTCAACCAGGGGACTAGTCTGCGCTTTGGTCAGGGGTGCTGGAGGCATCCTAAGTGTGTTCCTAGACAGGGTATCTCCAGCCATCTAAATGGAGAACAGACAGTTTGCACTGGACTCATCATCGCAAGTTAAAATCTTACCCTAATGCACTCTTTTCATAAGTGCAGTTTGACTTCCCCGCAGAAATATGGCCGCCCCTACTTATACAAATATAGAGCAAACAATCGGCCTACACCTGGGCAAACAATCGACTTTCTCAAGTCTGTTATAATATAATTCCCATACTAAAAATATATGTGTCCTTAAACAAATAATTAAAATGATGAAATGTAACAATCATGTCGCCAGATTAATATATGTATGGTACAGTCTAGTTAACCCTCTGGGTAATGTAATGTGCAAGATTTGCAACTGGTCTAGCAGGTCACTAGTACCTGGTGAATCCTACTTGCCGATTGGTTGAGTTGAATTGCTATGGATTACCGAACCCAGTACAAATGCTGAGATTTTTCTTTATTACATTAAACCATAAGTGTCTAAGACCATACCAATTTAAAAGTACAAAAGGGCACATGTAAATTAACGGACATTGGCTCAGTTTTCCAGCATTATTATTTCAATATCTAAAAGTGTGAAACCTGGTTTTTAAAGGGGTGGTTCACCTTTAAATTTGACTTTTAGTATGTTACAGAATGGACAAATCTAAGCAACTGGTCTTCATTATTTATTTGTGTATTCTTTTTTAATTATCTGCCTTCTTCTTCTGACTCTTTCCAGCTTTCAAATGGGGGTCACTGACCCCATCTAACAACAAATGCTCTGTAAGGCTACAAAATGTATTGTTGCTACTTTTTGTAACTCCTTTCTTTTCAGGCCTCTCCTGTTAATATTGCAGTCTCTTATTCAAATCAGTACATGGTTGCTAGGGTAATTTGGACCATAGCAAACAGATTGCTGAAATTGCAAACTGGAGAGCAGCTAAATAAAGAGCTGAATAACTCAAACCATAAATAATAAAAAATGAAAACCAATTGCAAATTGTCTCAGAATATCACACTCTACATAATACTAAAAGTTTAATTTCAAAGGTGAACAATAGGGATGGGAGAATTTGACCCGTTTCGTTTTGCCAAAAATTTGCCGCCGGCGAAATGACGCTGACACCCATTAAAGTCTATGGGCGTCAAAAAAATTGTCGCGCGGCTTTTTTTTTTTTGACGCACAACTCCATACAAGTCTATGGGCGTCATTTTTTCGGCGAAACTAGGCGAAAAAATTCGCCCATCCCTAGTGAACAACTCCTTTAAGTTTGAATATTGCAGAATGGACAAATCTAAGCAACTAAGCAATTGGTCTTCATTATTTATTTGTATATTTTTTTTAATGATTTGCCTTCTTCTTCAGACTCTTTCCAGCTTTCAAATGCGGATCACTGACCCCATCTAAAAAACAAATGCTCTGTAAGGCTACAAATATATTGTTATTGCTACTTTTTATCTTTCTGTTCTTTCTATTCAGGCCTCTACTAATCATATTCCAGTCTCTTATTAAAATAAATGCATGGTAGCTAAGGTCATTTGAAGATTTCTGAAATTGCAAACAAGAGAGCTGCTGATAACTAAAAAACCAACCCCAAATAATAAAAAATGAAAACTAATTGCAAATTGTCTCAGAATATCACTCTCTACATCATACTAAAAGTTAATTTACTGTATAGGGGAACATCCCCTTTAAATATTATGGTTCTGCCTTTATTGCTTCCAAAGTGAGAAGTGCTTATTGAACAGCAAACCCTGGCTGCTGGGCTATGGCACATTAGTGCTGAATGCAAGTATGTGCGGTTTCTTTTGTTTTCAGTGTTTCTGTACCAAAGCACATCGGTTCCAAAGAACATCTGTCTATTGGGATCTAAGGTATTTGTTCTCTCTCATGGCAGGCCACAGCCAGTGCCAAAACAAACCTTCAATTACAGGGGATGGGCTTTATTAACAGAAACTCAAGCTGCATGCCCAGACTTAGTGAGCACGGCTCTCATATGGCAGTTATACACTGGCAGCACAATGCTTATAAGATCTTTTCAGAAGCTTCAGTTGTCAGGTGAATACCGGGAGTTAAATCCCCTGTTTAGATTTTTTTAACTGATGACGTGTTTGTATGTAAAAGTACTGGTTTAACTGCATTAATGTGCCCAGCACTCTACACACCCAAAATACAGGCGAAGACCAGTAACATACAGTAATATGGGTATGTGTGCCTTACCAGGGCCTTCTTGTCCATTAATGGGGAAGGTTCAGGAGTACCAGAAATTGGTGTGGACACTGGAGTTTTCAGGTCCTGCATAATATTAACGACCGTTTCCGGAACCTGAGAGATGTCACTACACGTCTCCTGCCACTTGGGCAACTTGGAAGTGAGTAAATCCACAGCCTGCAATCAACATAAACCAACACGCACAACTGTGACTGCTATGAAAACACTCATCTGTTTTAGGGGTTCTGTGAAGGGTCATCATAATCATTTAATAATCACAAAGAAGGATGACAGAATAAAAAGATCAGAGGGCCCAGCTCAGGAGAGCTTACAATTTAAAGTATCTCAAAAATCTGCTAGGCGTACTATGACTATGGTCTGCTTACATTCAGATATAGTTTGTATTGGTTTTCCCTTAGAGGGCTCACCATCACTTTTATTTCTTTCATTGATTGTTTTACCAATACTTTTGTACATTTACATATTTTACCCAACTCACAGCTTTTAGGGGGTTATGTCATAAAAGGTACTAAGTTTGCCCAGGTGCAGTAACCAACAGCAACCAATCAGAAGGTAGAATTTACCCGTCACCTGTTTAAAAACAAAAATCTTATTCGTTGCTGTGAGTTACTGCTACCAGGCAAACTTAGTGCCTTATATTACATATGGGGGTAAATATTCAACAGATTCCGCATTCGTCAAAGAAAACTAAATTCTAAAAATGTTTAAAATGACATCGCTGAAATGACTTCAATGAACTCCATCTCAGTATTCTTTCTGTCTTCTTGGGCAGATTTTCACTTTATCCCTCCCTGTCCATATTTGCATGGTTTGCCTGCCATAGACTTAAAGAGCAACCACCCCAAAAATATGTTAACATACATGGACCTCCATGAAGGACTGGCTGAGAATTGAAGCAAAATACCTGCATATAATTGCCCCCCTGGCTGTATTCTTTTTATCCCACATTGCTCTGGGCTCCAGAATTAGATTGCAACCTCTACAGACAGGAACTTGCTGTGCTTAACTTTCTTCCTAAAACAAACATAGCTATTTCTTCCCTAGGACGCCCTGTGCTTTTGTGCTGTTGGGTTCAAGCTTACCTGCACATGGAAATAGTTGATATAGTTTGAGAAGGTGCAGTGTTTGTCCACTAAGAAACAGAATCGTCTCTTCTCCTCTAGCAGAGCTTCCCTGCAGCCTTGCGCTATGAATTTATTTATCTCCGACTGTCTGGACGTGATCGTTTCCACGTACTAGAAACAAAGAATAAGTATAGTATTAAAGGGATTTGTCATGATTTTTATGATGTCGTTTTTATTTCTAAATTACACTCTTTACACTGCAAATAATTCACTCTACAATATAAAATGTCATTCCTGAACCAGCAAGTGTATATTTTAGTTGCAATATTGGTGTGTAGGCGCCATCCCAGGTAATTTTGCCTGGGCATGTGCTTTCAGAAAGAGCCAGCACTTTAGGATGGAACTGCTTTCTGACAGGCTGTTGTTTCTCCTACTCAATATAACTAAATATGTCGCAGAGGGACCTGGATTTTACTAATAAGTGCTGTTCTTAGATCTACCAGGGAGCTGTTATCTTGTGTCAGGTAGCTGCTATCTGGTTACCTTCCCTTTGCTCATGAAAGGAGTACAGATATAGAAAAATATTGGTATATGAGTGAGTTAGTTAATGGGTTTAGAAAAATTTAGACTAGCTGACCTCCAAGTAGGGCATTTAGTTATACCTAGGAAAGTAAATGGTCATTCTCCCCAGGCACTCTGATCTAATAGTTGGTGGGACATTGAAAATAAGTAGATGCACTAATACCTTTATGCCACTTGTTGAAGGACTTTTGTTGTTATATTCCACCCAACAGTTTAACAGAGCACAAGTCACATGATTAAGGCCACCTGGGAAACTGACAATACGTCTGGTGTGCTCTTTTGAGAAACAGTTTTCAATGCAGAATCCTGCTGGAGCAGCACTATACATTTTGAAAAAAACATATTTTCCCATGACAGTATCCCTTTAAAGTTCATCACAGACATGCAAAGGTGATATACTGTACTTACTGTATTGTGAGCTCTATAAATATATCACAGAAAACCAGGGCCAGAATTAGTAACAGTGCCAGGCAGAAGCAGCACATGCCTAGGGTTTGACAGAGTGGGAACCATTACAGGATGCATGTAATTTCAACACAGTGGCGGGAAACAAACGTACCTCTGTTTCTTTCATTTCATATTTAGTGACGTTTCTCCCTCCTTGACTTTTTCGCCTGAGTTTCTTTAGATCTGTTTGAGATTTCTCCAGCGAGTCTAGTTTATTTTTGTGCTCTGTCTGGTACCTCTTGAGGGTGGCCTGCCACAAAAAAAATTAACATTTGTTAATGATTATATTCATGTTTTTGTAGCCATCTGTGTGCACATTGTACATAGGACCTCCATCGGGAGCCTACGGCAGTTAGGGGCCCAATGACACAATTTCTGGGTCATGAAAGGGCAGGGCTTGTGGGTGGATCAGGGACAGAATTTTTGGCATAACAGGGGCATGGTGGGAGAATCAGGAGCATGACCATGCCTATTTTAATTGTTTGCAGGGTCCACCAGGGGAAGTCCCTGATTAATAGTAAGGGGTCCATGATTATGGATGGCAGTTCTGATGTACATCATTAAGGCCAATAAATCTCCTGCAAAAACCAGCTGGAGAAGCTATTGTATACTCTAAAGCTGGCCTTAGAGGTATGATCCGATTTGTACGATTTTCGGACCGTGCGTGGAGAGTCCGGTCATTTTCCGTCCGGCAGAGATCGGTAATTTGGTCGATCGGACAGGTTAGAAAATTTCTGTCGGCTGCCGATAATATCTCTGTATGTATTGCCGATCGTACGATTTTCAGTGGGAGACTGTCACTAGCTTTGTATATTGTACAATTGCTGTCAGGGGCAGAACATCGGCTGAACTACTTTATTTGGTCGGAATGGTAAGACTTTGATCTGAATGGTTTCATGTTAATGATTTGTACGATCGGATCTTTGCGTCTATGGCCATCTTAAGGGTCAGGGCACACACTCAGATTTGGGGAAATTAGTTGCCCGGCAACAAATCGCCTCTTCTTCGGGCGACTAATCTCCCCGAACTGCCTCCCGTCGGCAGAGTGTGGGATGGCACTTGGAGCACTTCATTTTTCGAAGTTGCCCCACGAGGAAACTTAGGGCGACTTTGGAAAATGAAGCGATCTGAGTGCCATCTCGCCGGTGATTTACATTCTAGCCGACGGGAGGCAGTTCAGGGAGATAAGTCGCCCGAAGAAGAGGAGATTTGTTACCGTGCGACTAATTTCCCTGAATCTGAGCGTGTGCCCTGACTCTAAAACTGTGATTATGCTGTTGTTTATATTGGCACTATACTCTTATATGGGTGCATTTATTCCAATACAGATATGTCAGCAAACGGGACAAAAAACGAATGAACCGGAAATTCGATGAGGCAACGTACTTACATTCATATACTTTATATCTTGTTCCGACTTTCTCTCCAGTTCTGCAACGATCTCTCTGTGGAATTTTTTAAACTGCAAAGAGTACAAAATATGGGCATTACTTGGAATCCACTGGCATTTGGGCTTTTAAATGTCAATATTTATTTTCTTCTAAATGTAGATTATGAAATATATATCAAAAATAAAAAGAAATAAAGATAAACTCGCACCAGTCAGTATTCTGAGGGGGAATTTACGGCTAAGCCTAATAAAACCCTGGTTATGTTACTCTGGCCTAAAGCTGGGCTAATAAAGCCTAAAGCTGGGTAATACACCAGCTGGTCAGACACCTGGCACGTGGATGATCAAACATTGCCAGACCATTTGTTTGGGCTAATGGTTTCAATGTGCAGACTGGCAGCTTTTCTCACTTCTGGATTTGACTATGACCCCTCTGTGCCTCTTAGGCTGTTCCGTTGTATTAGTATAGATCCTTAGCAAGGAAACTGCTTTTTAAATTTGTTTGGCATATTGCCGCTTACTATTTTATAAACAAGCGAGGGATCAAGGACATTTGTGCAGCCCTGCTATTTATGATCTGTATAGCAGTGATCCCCAACCAGAGGCTCACGAGCAACATGTTTCTCACCAACCCCTTGGATGTTGCTCCCAGCGGCCTCAAAATTCCAGGCTTGGAGGCAAGTTTTTGTTGCATAAAAACCAGTTGTACTGCCAAACAGTCTCCTGTAGACTGCCAGTCCATATAGGGCCTACCAAATAGTCAATCACAGCCATTATTTAGAATCCTTCCTTCTGTCTTTTAGGTACTTTTTGCAATGTATCTTCAAGTGAATTTTTCTTTAGTACTATGGCCTTCTACACTGCATACATTTTCTTTTGACTTTGTGCTTCATTAATATGGACTTCTACAACGAATTGATTATGATCGGACTTATCTTTCTGGTTTGCAATTATATGTATTACTGGAAGTATGGACTTCTGGATTACACCAACTATTCTTCATTGTGATATGAGTAAATGAGTTCTAATCACCTTAATTGTTTTCCCTATAAATTGTACCTATGCACTATGCTTGATAAAGGGGCGGAGCCCCGAAACATTGCACTTCCGCATTAAAATATTGCAAAGGTTAGACATGCAGCTATATGCCTTATGTGCCATTGTGCTTTGTCATGACCTTTTGGCACCACCATGAACTGTTTTCCATGCTTGTGTTGTTCCCCAACTCTTTTTACGTTTACATCATGGGTGAAAAAGTTTGGGGACCCCTGCGATACAAGTAAGTGTAAAGAGCAAGTATAATACTGAAGGGGCCCACTAAATACAATTGGGGCAGCACTACAATTGGCTATACCACATACATAAAAAGCCATAGCAGTCACAGACAAAATCAAGGCCTGTTCCTGTAACTTCAATATATGATATCACCTGTCAACGTTTTCACTGGAGCACCATAGGCCCCTACTATCGTTACCGGTCGATACTTACATTTTCTTCTAAGTTGTCATTCAGCTTTTTGTGAACGTTGGAAATGTCCATAAGTACATGGCCTGTAAATGAAAAGGAAAACTTCAAAAATAGAAAAAAACCCACACATGACTCTAAAGAATGTTGTTAAATCAACAATGACGGCTCTTTTAAACAAATTTCTTGTGTAAGTGTTAGTCAGCTGATTCTTTATCTATGTAATAGCCATCGGCCCAATACATACATTTTAACCCAGCATGTCCAGTAGGTAAATCAAGTGCTGATCCAGTTTGATTGTGTAATAAAGGGGTTGTTCAGTTTTGAGTTAACTTTTATTACGATGTAGCGAGTTATATGCTGAGACAATTTGCGAATGGTTTTCATTTGTGGTTGTTTAGTTATTTAGCCTTTTATTCAGCAGTTCTCCAGTTTGCAGTTTCAGCACTCTGGTAGCTAGGGCCCAACTTACCCTAGCAACCATGCACTGATTTGAATAAGAAACTGGAATATGAAAAGGAGAGGGCCTGAATAGAAAGATGAATAATAAAAAGAAGCAATAAGAAATTATTTGTAGCCTTTTTTATGTGGTCAGCGAGTCAGAAGAAGACAATTAATTCAAAAAATTATAAAAAAGAAAAAATGAAGACCAATTGAAAAGTTGCTTAATATTGGCTATTATATAAATTAAAGGTGACCCTCTTAGGAGTAAAGCATATGATAGTGAACGTAATAAAGTTTTCATATACATATGCTTGGTACATAAACACACACGTTGAGTTAAAACTAAAGTAATAAAATATTTTCATAATTGAATTAATTATTCCAAAACGTACAATTTAATCTTTAGACCTGTCTAAGCTTTATTAATATATAATTAGTCTTAACTTTGACCTCTTAGGACTATCCCAACAATAGAACACGCTGAAGTGCCATGTCCGTAAGACGCCACTTTATTTCCTACCTATATAGTCAGGATAATGCATAATAACCCAATACCTATATCTACATATGGTTTTTATAAACAGAATACTCTACTAACTACCCCAGAGACACCAAATCTTCTTTCACTTCTACTTTTATCTGGGGAATGTCTACGCCGTCTTAATGAGGCAGTCGCAGGGACATAATCATTGGTTATTATTGAATTATCTGACACATGCACCCAAACAAGTCATATTAAGTCTCTATAGCTTGGCCGCGGCTTGCAGTTGGAGAAAGTTGTCTGCTAATGAATGAATATATATATATATATATATATATATATATATATATATATATATATGCCCGGATGCCCAAATGCTGGTGCTGTAGGTACCACTGGGCAGAGCAGGGAGAACACAAGAGGGCATTATGCACCACTATACACATACACAATATATTGTATATATGGCAGAAGAAACATACACAGGTACTTTAGAATTAGATGGCCAGGGAACAGAATGTTTTCTAGAACTGTCAGAACTAGGTTTAGAACTATTTGATTTATTACAATCACAGCAAAACATGACAAACAATACAAAGGAACCCACTGGCAGAAGATAAGAAGTGAAAAATGTGGTATGTCTCTGTTTTGCAAAACCTTTCCAAACCCAGTATCCTTCTGATCAGCCCAAGCACAGATAATGAGACATCAAGTAAGTAACTCAATTAACACTCCCACACATTTCCATCCCCAGGGTCAATGGTCGGACTATATTATGGGTCTGTGCAGACACTGGATGCCATCACCAATCGATATCTAACTATGGTCCAATCAGATATAGAAGCCCTGAGGTTTAGAAACAATGTGCATGTCAGTAACCTGATTCAGCAGGACTAGGATAAGCCTGCTGCTTAAAGGGATTCTGTAATGATTTTTATGATGTAGTTTGTATTTCTAAATTACACTGTAAATAATTCACTCTACAATATAAAATTTCATTCCTGAACCAGCAAGTGTATTTTGTTTTAGTTGTAATATTGTTGTGTAGGCGACATCTCAGGTCATTTTGCCTGGTCATGTGCTTTCAGAAAGAGCCAGCACTTTAGGATGGAAATGCTTTCTGGCAGGCTGCTGTTTTTCCTTCTCTATGTAACTGAATGTGTCACAGTGGGACCTGGATTTTACTATTGAGCGCTGTTCTTAGATCTACCAGGTAGCTGTTATCTTGTATTAGGGAGCTGCTATCTGGTTACCTTCCCATTGTTCTGCTGATGGGCTGCTGGGAGGGAAAGGGTGGGGGTGATATCACTCCAACATGCAGTGCAGCAGAGTGACTGAAGTTTATCAGAGCACAAGTCACATGACTGGGGGCAGCTGGGAAACTGACAAATTGTCTAGCCCCATGTCAGATTTCAAAATTAAATATAACAAAATCTGTTTGCTCTTTTGAGAAATAAATTTTAGTGTAGAATTCTGCTGGAGCAGCACTATTAACTGATGTGTTTTGAAATAAAAAAAAATTCCCATGACAGTATCCCTTTAAAGTAGAAAAAAGTTTTTGGAACCTATAAATGTCAAGTTAATGGTGTACTGTCCATTTTGGCCCTACTGGGTTAGTACAGCTGCAATTTGGTTGCTGTTTTATGTAAAGGGTCATAGGGCTGTTGGGAGCTAGTTTGCACACCTGGGCACAGTCTGTTCAGCTGAAGGGCATGGTCTGAAATGTGCGTACACTGTTTTTTTCCTATAGGGAATGCTGGAAGGTATGTATTTGCATACACTCAATTCTGTTGCAAGTATAGACTACAAAGAGTTAAGTTACATTACACACACACAAAGCATTACCTGGGTGCAGCCAAGGATTAAAGCAAAGAACAGACAGTTTAAAAAAAACAAAAAAAACAGGGTATGCTAAATCCTTGGACTGAGGGTGCCGGGATATAAACATCTTTGCCACAGCACAGACACTATATCTGCATATGTTCACATTTGCCAAATGTTATTGTTCATTTATTATTACTTCTCTTTCTATTTAGGCCCCTTCCTTGTCATAATTCAGTCTCTAATTCAACCCACTGCCTGACAGCTACTGGAATTCCAAACTGCTTAATGAAAAGCAAAATACTCTGTAATTTAAGTTACTTTGTTCAGGTTCTTCACCTTTAAATAACTTTATATTATATGTGGTTTTTGAGTTATTTGGCTTTTTATTCAGCAGCTCTCCAGTTTGCAGCATTTCAGCAATATGGTTGCCAGGGTCCAAATTACCCTAGCAACCATGCACTGATATGAATAAGACACTGGAATATGAATAGCAAAGTGCCTGACTAGAAAGATGAGTAATAAAAAGTAGCAATAACAATACATTTGTAGCCTTACAGAGCATTTGTTTTTTTAGATGGGGTCAGTGACTCCCATTAGGAAGATGGAAAGAGTCAGAAGAAGAAGGCAAATCATTTAAGAACTATAAAAAATGTATATATGAAGACCAATTGAAATGTTGTCAATTTATAACATAATAATTATATCTTAATTTGGATCAAGTACAAGCTACTGTTTTATTATTACAGAGAAAAAGGAAATCATTTTTAAAAAAAACTTTATTATATGGATAAAATGGAGTCTATGGGAGACGGTCATTCAATAATTTGGAGCTTTCTGGATAACAGGTTTCCAGGAAACGAATATCATAACTGTATTTCTAATCACTCTATTGAGACCCCTGAGAGATTCAGGCAGGAAGTGATGTCACACCAAGCTAATATTGAATGATAAAAGGTTACCATGCTTGCACACCCTGGCTCTCCAGAAAACGAATACCTGGTGCTCTGTGAACGAGGCCTCGGCAACCTCAAATTTCATAAGTGGGAAGAATTTCACTGGCACTCAGGTTCAATTCAAGCAGGTACAAGCCCTTGCTGAGTTTATTTTGCGAAGGTGCAACGTTTCGGGGCAAACCCCTTTGTCAAGCATACAAATTAGGGATGCACCGAATCCAGGATTCGGTTCGGGATTCGGCCTTTTTCAGCAGGATTCGGATTCAGCTGAATGCTTCTACCCGGCCGAACCAAATCCGAATCCTAATTGCATATGCAAATTAGAGGCAGAGAGGGAAATCACAGGACTTTTTGTCACAAAACAAGGAAGTAAAAAGTGTTTTCCCTGTCCCACCCCTAATTTACATATGCAAATTCAGATTCGGTTCGGTATTCATCCAATCTTTCTAGCAGGTTTCGGGGTTCGGCCGAATCCAAAAAAATTAGATTCGGTGAATCCCTAATACAAATCACAATGTGCACTAGCTATTTAACACCAACGAAGCAAGGATTTGATAAAAAGGGAATGTTACTGGATCTGGAAATTGCAGTCCAGACATCCCAAAGGGCTAAACAAATTATTTATTATGTAACAATTGCTTTTTGTGAGAATTGTTTTGTACATATTTTTTACAGATAACCGAGCAACCTGAATATGCCACAGGGACAGATACTGATCCTAACTTCCTCTCCCTATTCGTGTAGGGTAAGATAGTATCTTTATAAATGGATTGTTACAATGTAATAATCATGTTTGCTACCCAGTTTTTATGCTATACTGTAACATTTTTTGATTTTTCCTTGCTCTCCTATTTTCTGGGTTGATGGACACTTGTCTGGTTTGTGATACATACCCTAGGTATACTTTGGACAATTCTATGGACTTCTTTTTGGGCATTCAATTATTAAGATAAGGGTTGTTTTTTGCAGCACTGTTTTTTTTGTAAAAATGTTTTGAAATTTTTTTTTTTGGGATTTTGCCTTCTCCTATGGACTTTCATAAACAGACCAATTGAAAATAAAACTTTGGTCACTGGACTGTAAATGGTTAATTAGGAGTAGACTAATTATTCTAATTGATGTGTCACATTGTGGTGTTAAATAGCTCATGCACATTGTGATATGTATGCTTGACAAAGGGGTTTGCCCCGAAACGTTGCACCTTTGCAAAATAAACTAAGCAAGGGCTTGTACCTGCTTGAATTGAACCTGAGTGCCAGTGAAATTCTTCCCACGCCAAGCTAATATGGCAGCTGCTATCCTAAACAAACAGTTTCTAGAGCTGTTTACTCAGGTATCGTAAAACATTCTGCAGAATATTGGCAAAAACTGCTTTGGTAGCTTTCTCCTTTAAAGGCAAACTAAAGATTAAGCACTGAGGGGGGCCAATAACCAGAGAGGTAAATCACTAATCTTGTAGACGGATGCGCAAATTTGTATCTATGTCAGGGGTGTCCAACCTTTTGGCTTCTCTGGGCCACATTGGTAAAAGAAAAGTAAAAGAAAAAACACTTTTGATGTGTAAAATTAAAGAAAATACACAGAAAAGAACTACAATACCAGTTGGATAACCAGATGGAGCTATACACGGAAATATGGGACACCTGGATATTAAACAGACTTATTATTATATTATTATTATTACTAACTGGGCAATGGGCGGAGTCCCCCATCCTCCCTACTCCATAGGTCACCACATTGTTACAACCTGGCATAGTAAACCTGTTCCTAACAAGACGACAGACTGAGGTGGTTAATGTGTCTGGACTTAGAGAGCACAAAGTGTTTCTTTCTTTCTTTTTTTCCCCTTCTCTTCCTTTTCTCTCTCCTTCAAGCTGGGCAGCATTCATATCCACCCTCGGGCCGCAGGTTGGACACCCCTGACCCTGTGGTTAAAGTATGCCTAAAAAGAAGTTATGAACACATCCAGCACAATTACTAAATGTATTGCTGGAAATCTGATACTGTAGTGATATTTACAGCATACATGTATCCTTGCACAACATGCTTCCTAGCAGAGGTACAAAAGGAACGCACAACTCCGCACAGAGGGTGAGAGCGGCTAAACAAACCCAATCTAATTATAGGCCGAACGCCTTTTATTAAAGGCATAGCATGGGGAGGGCGGGGGTTAGTTACCACAAACAAAGCCTGGAACTGGAAGTAAGAAATGATTGATACGGTTGGTGTGCTGAAAGCAATTGTTAGTGACGGTCTGCTGCGTGAAAACATAATCTGCCCTTTATGCCTTCTATTGCTGCTACTGACATCTTGCTTATTTGTGAGGCTTGTTACATTGTACAGTGTGTAACTTCTTTTTTGTGTGCCTGCAGCTGCCCATGGCTTTTCTCTGGTATTCAGCTGAATGGAAAAGGCTGGATAATGGCCACAATCCGGAAAGACTTGCCTCACAGCAGGATTCCTGTTACAGCCCTTGTTAAGCCCTTTGTTGGCTTGTGCTATGGAAGGACTGACAGGCTTTGATGGACAATCCCTTACTCAACATTGTTATTTATTATGATTATTATTATTCAAATACTGTTACTAATGTGCTGTCCATAGACATAGAACACCACTATCTAGAGGTCGTAAAACAATGATATACAGGTATGGGAGATGTTATCCAGGGATATGGGGCTTTCTAGATAAGGGGTCTTTCTCTAATTTAGATCTCCATACCTTAAGCCTGCTAAAAAATAATTTAAACATTAAATAAAGCCAATAGGCTGGTTTTGCTTCCAATAAGGATTAATTGTATCTTATTTTGGCTCAAGTACAAAGCACTGTATTATTATTTCAGTGGAAATAATGTGTAAAAATGTGTATTATTTAGATAAAATTGAGTCTATGGGAGATGGCCGTTTCATAATCCAGAGCTTTCTGGGTAATGGACCCCCTACCTGTTTTTCAGATTAGGCAAATCAAATCATATTTAATAGAATATTTATTTAGGGAATGAATGTTTTGTGCACACAACTAGTAAGTACAGGTATGGGACCTTTTATCCAGAATGCTTGGGACTTGAGGTTTTGGAATAACAGATCTTTCTATAATGGGAATCTGCATACCTTGGCGCAAATTCACTAAGCGCCGAAGGCTAGCGTTAATTCGCTAGCGTTTGGCATGTTTCGCTACTGCGCAAACTCACTAACGAACGCTGGCGTAATTTCGCTAGTGTTACTTCGCACCCTTACGCCAGGCGAATTTTCGCTAGCGACTTAACTATGCAAATTCACTAACTTGTGCAGTGTACTGAACGCTACCTTTTACGCTAGACTTCCTTCGCCACCTCAGACCTGGTGAAGCGCAATAGAGTAGATAGGGATTGTTTCCAAAAAAGTCAAAATTTTTTCTAAGTCCCAAAAAACGCTGGCGTGTTTTTACATGATGGGTGATAGGCTGAGAAAGATCGAAAAAAATTTTGGGGCTCCCCTCCTTCCCCCCTACATTTCCTGACTCATGGCAACTTACCTAGACAGTGGGCACATGTGTAGGGCAAAATAAAATTCTTATTTGCTGATTTGAAGGTTTTCTAGGCATTTGAAGTGGTGATACGTGTTCCTCCATTGAAATTTGAATTTCGCACCATATACAAATGAACCATCGCTAGCAAAACTTCGCTTCGCTTGGCAAATTAACGCTAGCCAACTTCGAAAACTTACGCTACCCCTGTGCGCAACTTCGGATTTTAGTGAATTTGCGGAGCGCTGGCGAAAATACGCCTGGCGAAGTTGCGCCATGCGCAACTTCGCTTCTTAGTGAATTTGCCCCTTAAGTCTACTAGAAAGTCATTTAAAGGAGAAGGAAAGCTACTGAAGCAGTTTATGCCAATAGATTAGCCACAATAGTGCAAGCTATAACACTATATTTATTCTGCAGAATGCTTTACCATACCTGAGTAAAAAGCTCTAGAAGTGTTCTCTGTTTGTTTAGGATAGCGCCTGCCATATTGGCTTTGTGTGACATCACTTCCTGCCTGATTCTCTCCCTGCTCGCTCATAGTTCTGGGTTCAGATTACAGCAGGGAGGGGAGCAAACTGAGCATGCTCAAGGCCGTGCCCTGGAGGTTTAAGCTGAAGGCAGGAAGTCTGATACAGAAGCCCATGTGTACACAATAGAAGGAAAGAAATGTGTTTCTTTTGACAGATGACTCAGAGCAGCATTACTTTGAGGGTTTACTGGTGTATTTATATACACCTTTCCAATAAAGCTTACTTAATTTTAGCCTTTCCTTCGCCTTTAAATATTAAATAAACCCCATAGGCTAGTTTTGCTTCCAATAAGGATTAAATATATCTGAGTTTGGATCAAGTACAAGGTATTGTTTTATTATTACAGTGAAAATGTGTATTATTTGGATAAGATGGAGTCAATGGGAGACAGCCTTCCTGTAATTCGGAGCTTTCTGAATAACGGGTTTTCCGGATAATGGATCCGAAACATGTTCTTGTACCCAGTCTGACTCCGAATAGCTGAGCACTAATGTCCAGTAGACAGCTGGAGTACTATCATCTGGCAAGTAACTTAACAGATATCCCAGCCCTGACATGGAATCTCAGCTTTAGTCATACTACTGCGTAACCTTGTCATTGTAAACAATGGAAACACTTCTCAATGTCTGTAATGAGTTAATAATGCCGGAGAAACAAGGAGTGTTTACTATGAGGCAATGGATTTGATTTTGAAACCATTATCACACCCTGTGACGTTAGCATTAGTGTTCCCAGCAGCACGGCTTGCTCCGCCAGATTCCCCCAGTCCTATCTGTCATTCACCTATGCAGGTTATGCCTGAAATGTCTGCTGTAGCTGGAGTATTAAAGGGTATATAAACTCCCAATAACATTTTGCCTAATATAAGAAAATGGAATTCTAAGCAACTTCCCAATGTATATTCATTGTAGATGGTTTTAAAGTTGTTTGCAAACAGCAACTGAAAAACAATATTTTTTTTTTCTGCATTGCTGGTTCTGTCCCTTGAAACAATGTAGAGGCCTTTCTGTTTTTTTCACAGGTCGGTTAATCACCTGGCTTCTGCAACAAAAGTTAGGGAGACTCGGGGAGAGGATCAAAAGAAACAGGCAGCTATTGCTTGTAACACTAAGGATTTGGCCTTTTTCAGCAGGATTCGGACGAATCCTTCTGGCCAGCCGAACTGAATCCTAATTTTCATATGCAAATTAGGGGAGATTAGGGGCGGGGAGGGAAATCTGTGACTTTTTGTCACAAAACAAGGAAGTAAAAAATGTTTTCCCCTTCCCATCCCTAACTTGTATATGCAAATTAGAATTCAGATTGGTATTCGGCAGAATCTTTCACGAAGGATTCGGCCGAATCTTTCACGAAGGATTCGGCCGAATCCAAAATAGTGGATTCGGTTCATCCATAATATTAACAAATACATTTAAAACCATTCTTTATTAATTCTAGTTGCCAAGAATTACATATTTATCAAGGGACGAATTTCGAATTGAAAAAAACTTCGAAATTCAAAAAGACAAACCGAAATTAAGTCTAATGTTTTTTTGGTCGAATAGATCCATTTTCGATCTAATAGGTCCGTATTCGGCTGAATTCTAATCGTACAAATCGATGGAATAGCACATTCGATCGAATTCGATTCAAAGTTTTTCCTCAAAAAACTTGGATTTTTCAAAGTCCACCAATTGACTCCAAATAGGTTCTAGGAGGTCCCCCATAGGCTAAAACAGCAATTTGGCAGGTTTTAGATGGCGAATGGTCGAAGTTGAATTTTTATAGAGACATGATAAATTTCAATATTCAAATTTTTTTCAAATTGAATCGAATTTGTACTATTCCCTAGTCAAAGTACACAAAAAATAGCTCAAATTCGATTTTTTTTTTCATTTGAAAATTCACCATGACCTTTGATAAATCTGCCCCTAAAAGTTACCTATAGCTCATGTTGATCATTTTTCCTTGATAGATCTGTTTCTGTAAGTAATTGCTACTTGAAGTTCCTAAACCGGACTGTTTTGTCAACCTCACTGTCCCTTCTCAACATATCAGTTCGATTCTAATGTGAACAGACACCTGAAGCTCAAATATGGCAGCCCCTTCATAGAGGAACATGGGGATCAGATGTGTAATATAAAATCATCTGCAAATACTTGTATGGCAAAATTAGATTGCATGCAAAGACAATGTTATTATATATGTTAAAAAAGGTTTAATTTCTGGTGTCAGTATCTCTTTAACACCCACTTTTTTAAAAGATCTTATGGGGCTTTGTGGAATCCAGACTCGGGCAAGCAAAACACAGAGGCTTAATAAAAGCTTTTATTTTGGCAAGGTAACACAATCTATAATTTGTAAATAATGAAAATATCCATTCAGGATACCAGCAGGTAAAAGTGTCGCCGTCCCTTGGGTTTCTGTAGCAACCTATGAACAGGCCGATTTCTTGTAATGGCTACTCTCAAGGTTTGCCCTTCATTCCTGTTCAGGGCTGCTCAAGTGTGCAATAAAAGCAAATTGTCTTTCCGCACAAGTAACCACGAGGACAGAATTAACTGTAAATGATCACCAGTCCAAATATTTAAGCACTAAAATAAATAAGGTTTTTTTTTTAAGGTCAAGCTCTGTAAGTGAACAATGCCCATGGATTGCTAAAAATATATATGTATAGGTATGGGACCTATTATCCAGAATGCTCAGGACCTTAGTTTTTCTAGATAAGGGATCTTTCTGTAATTTGGATCTCCATACAAGAAGTCTACTTAAAATTAATTTAAACATGAAATAAACCCAATTGGATTGTTTTGCCTCCATTACAGATTAATTATATCTTAGCTGGGATCAGGTATAAGGTACTGTTTTATTATTACGGAGAAAAAGAAACATTTAAAGAATTTTATGAAATGGGAGGTGGCCTTCGCCTAATTGGAGCGTTCTGGATAACAGGTTTCTGGATAATGGATCCCATACTTGTATGTAGCCATATTTTGATTGGATGAGGGATCGGTTAAATCAGAGGTCTTGATATTTTAAGCCCCACACCTTTGAGTGCCAACATTACAACATACAGATACATGAAAATATTTTATTTATTTTATTATATCTGCTACAGTTGCAAATATACCTCAAATCTCACCCTAATGATCCTTCACAAATTGCACACAGGTGTTTTAAAGGGCCTGTTCACCTTTAGATTAAAGGGGAACTCCAGCTTCCAAACAAAAATTTGATAAAGAGGCCCACACAACACAGAAACCCCTAATATATCCATCACCGTTACCTGTTTCTTCAAAAAGTATGAATAAATGCCATTTTCTATGCTGAAACCCAGCTATTTAACAGTTCTTCTCTTCCTGCATCATTTGAAATCCTGGCAGGGAAGGAGGGACTAAACACTGATGTTACAAATTGTAACAATTTCTCCACAGCTTACAGACAGCATGCAGGAACTACATAACCCACAATGCATTGCACTGGGATGTTCCTTTCTTTATTGAAATCACATGTGCAGAGAATTGTGGGGTTTGGAGGATGAGGACAGATGGCTGTTTATACAAAGTAACAGTAGGGTTGCTACATTTTTTGGAAGAAAAATACCAGCCTTCTGATATTTTTATGTTTTTTTCCTATAAATAACGTTGACTTCAACCAACATGGCTTCCCCTGGAGGGGCAGCAGCAAGCAAACACCCCATGTGCAATAGTGCTAAGGCACTTGTGCTATCATTCATACTAATGTACAAATAGGAGTATTTTGTAGTCAACAGTCCTGCTCCAGATCTCACTATAACTGTCCTTTAAACTAGACCCTCCAGCCATCACTCCAGACACCCTACGGGGGGCCCCAACCTACAGCTTGGGAACCTCTAAGTTAAACCATTTCCCCTTCTGGTCAAAAGGCGTCCGATGTTTCCTGCACTCATCCACAAGAAGTCATATGTGATTATTATGGTTGTATTAGTAGTTTATGGGGCATTAAACATTTAAATAGACATATTCTACTCCCTTCTTTGTTCATCAATAAATATGTTAAAAAGCTGCACAGGTGGGAGCTTGAATTATGTAAATATGTAGACTGCTCAAATCCGAATATGCAAATGATGGTGTGGATTTGGTTCTTTTGTGGAAGGGATCCCACATTCCACACTGGGTGTGGAGATGTCACAGAGAAAATGACAATTGTGATAATCATTGAAAGACACACTGACTATATCCTTTATTTATTGGATGTTTCCAGCACTCTGAAGCTAAACCTATAATTCAGATTACACTCTGGTGTCACTGGAGGTCAGTTTTATGCTGATAATTATACCAGGCAACACAAAGTACAGGATCAAAGGCAAAGGGAGGGGATCAGTAAGGAGTTTATAGCTTTTGGATGGAAGGAAACGTTTTCATTGTCAGCAACAACCAGGAAGAAAACCCATGAAAAAAACCCACAAAGCTATTGTTTGGGGCATGTGCTGCAGACAGCCTTAGGGTTAGGGTAAAGCTCCACAAGCGTTTTTTGTCGGATCGGCACCCACTGACAAAACACCCTGCAACAAGTCGGATGGAGTTGCACGCGTGAAGATATAAATGGACTGAACGAAAAGTCGGCGTTAACAACTACACGGTCCGACTGTTGGATGAAGACGATGCTTTCTGCGTCCACATCCGACAGTCGTGTCCGATGTAGTGTGGTTGTTACCACCAACTTTTCATTCAGTCCAATTATATCTTCACGTGTGCGACTCCATCCGGCTTGTCACAAGCGTTTTGTCGGTGGGCGTCGTCATCATGGAGCTCTACCCTTAATTAGCGGCAATATATGTATATTAGTATATAATCTGCGAACCCTGCTAAAGCAATCATCCCAGTATTATCTTATCGCGAGGCTTGCTTCCCAAGGCTACGGCTGTCCAACTAAAAACCTAAGGGGGCGAATGTGGCACCAAAAAATGGTTTATTGACATTCCGTCTACCCTAGCAATCATTCACGGATTTAAATAAGGAGACTGGAATATGAATAGGAGAGGCCTGAATAGAAAGAGGAGTAATAAGAAGAAAGACCCATTGAAAAGCTGCTTAGAATTAGCCATTCTATAGCATATTAAAAGTTAAAAGATGAACCACCCCTTTAAACAGACAGACACTTCTGTAGGTCTCTCCATGTGTATAGAACTAGGCTCTGCATGTTGATTAATAAAGGCACATAATACTTTTTCGTGCAATACCATTAGTAAGTGTGCCTACAAAGGATGCACAGATGAAGTTGGCTCAGATTAGCAGAGGGGCTGATCATGGTTCTAGTCTTGTTTACTGTTGTTCTGTAATCCAGCCCAGCCTGATTACTTCTCTGTAATAGCTTCCTCTCCTGCTGTGACTAAATGTTCCCACATGGTTTTGGGAAATAAATCCAAATTGTATGTCCTCAACATGTACAGAGGCTACTATATTCCTTGTGTTAGTGACTGTGTGAGAGAGAGAGAGAGAGAGAGAGAGAGAGAGAGAGAGAGAGAGAGAGAGAGAGAGAGAGAGAGAGAGAGAGAGAGAGAGAGAGAGAGAGAGAGAGAGAGAGAGAGAGAGAGAGAGAGAGAGAGAGAGAGAGAGAGAGAGAGAGAGAGAGAGAGAGAGAGAGAGAGAGAGAGAGAGTTGAAGGGTAAAGTACACAGAGGTCAACTGCCTGGTCATTCTAAGTGATTATAACCCGATAAACCATTACTTTTCCATGGGTATCGGTAATAAGGATGGAATGAATCCAGAATTCGGTTCAGTATTCGGCTTCTTTCAGCAGAATTCAGATTCGGCAAATCCAAGTGCCTGGCCGAACCAAATTCAAAAAAATCACACGCCGTTTCGTCACGCAAACAAGGAAGACAACATTGTTTTAACCATGCAGTTCTCTTTCCTCCTTCTTTCCATATGCAAATAGAGTTCAGATTCGGTTCAGTATTTGTCCAAATATTTAACAAAGGATTCAGTATTTGGCTGAATCCTAAAATAGTGGATTCGGTGCATCCCTAATCAGTACCAAGCATGAGTTGTAGTACAACAATTAAGCACTGGGTCCTACTGCCCTACCCATTCACTTGTCCCCCTGGTATAGGTAAAGTTGGAGCATGAGGTTGGACTTTGCAAAAAAAAAAAAAAAAACCCAAAAACCTGCAACATCCTTATTCCAGATACCCATTATCCAAATCATGGAAAGGCTGTCTCCCACAGACTCAATTTTATCCAAATAATTTACTTTTTTTTTTTTTAAAAGGCTTTCCTTTCTCTCTGTAATAATAAAACAGTACCTTGTACTTGACCCCAACTAAGATATAATTAATCCTTATTGGAATGAAAACCAGCCTAATGGGTTTATTTAATATTTATATGATTTTGTAGTAGACCTAAGGTATGAAGATCCAAGTTACAGAAAGAACACTTATCTCAAGCAGGCCTGAGTATATTTTGTAGTGCACTGTACAGGCCTGGCTGTACAGACTATATATGATGCAGCTCCGGAGAAAAGGTAGGCAGAGTATAGTATTTAGAAGTTAAGCAAATATTCAGTCCATCCTGCAACCAGTCAGTACTCCTGTGCATCCTCTGAGATCCTTTAACAGCATACTAGGAGAGGGGGCTGCATACAGTATCCGAGTAGAATATCTCAGCAAGGACTATGTTTGGCATAGGTAATCTTTGACCTTCCAGATATAGAAGGAGAGATAACAAAAGGCTGTGTCTTAGAATCGTATGATCATTTACTCAAGTTACCCTTGTTCTGCCGGGAAACTCATGAGAGCCGCACTTGGAAACGTATGTGTTAGGGCTATAAACATTGCTGTTATGGTGTAAACAAGTCATTGCCTGAGTGGATTATACAGCTAATGACATCTAGTGAATGGGAGCAAAAAGCCAGTTAGAAATCAGAAGTCATATTTATAAACCTTCCATTAGAAAATATCTTGGAAGGTTAAGACCTATAAAATGCTACCAGTTTTAGGATGGTAAAACTCAAACCCCTCCAGATGTTTGCCAGCTACAGTTCCCTGCAACCTTTTAATAACTCACTCCAGTCAGAGCTTTGGCACCCAAAGAAAGGGCCATTGTAGGGAAAAGATGCCACTGGGGCAGATTAATTCATTTACAGCTATGGGATCCGTTATCAGAAAACCCGCTATCCAAAAAGCTCTGGATTACGGGAAGACCATCTCCCATAGACTCCATTATAATCAAATAATTAAAATTTTAAAAAATCATTTCCTTTTTCTCTGTTATAATAAAACAGTACCTTGTACTTGATCTAAACGAAGATATGATTAATCCTTATTCAATGTAAAACAATCCTATTGGGTTTAATTCATGTTTAAATGATATTGTAGTTGATTAAATAGAACAGTTACACCAAAAAATTTAATTGTTTTAATGGAATGACAAAATGTATTGCATGGGTAAAAGCTGTGTTTGCTTCAGAAAGGCTACTATAGTTTATATGAACAAGCTGATGTGTAGCCATGGGGGCAGCCATTCAAGCACAGGATACACAGTAGATAACAGAAGTTCTGAAGAATGCCGTTATATACTACAGAGATTATCGGTTATCTTCTGTGAAACCTGAGCCTTTTCTCGTTTTTCCTGTTTATATAAACTATAGTAGAGTATCTGAAACAAACAGAGCAGTTGTAAAAGTGCAGTACAGCAATACGTTATAATTTCATTGCTTTGAAACACCGATTTTTGGTGTTCCTGTTCCTTTAAGGTATAGAGAGCCAAATTGCAGAAAGACCCCTTATCCGGAAAACCCCGGGTCCTGAGCGTTCTGGATAACAGGTCCCATACCTGTACCGGCTTACAAAGTAGCAGATCCTGAAATTACACCCCTATCTTCTGAATATTGATTGTATCTTAGTATTAAACACCCCTTTCATATACACATGTACTTGTATTCTGATTTGGCCTTGATTTGTCTCCAAATGCTGCTGCCAAATGCAGGTACAAGGGATTTTAAATCAAGTCTAAGCATGATTCATTTTTACATGATTCATGTTCAAGGCACATTTGGAGACCCATCAGTATACCAGTGTGGGTACATTACACGCATGGCACACCTTTTAAAAGACATCTAATTACACGTAAATGTAGCTTGGTAAATGGATGGCAAATTTTTCACGGAAGCAATTGCCATTCAACAGTCAGGTTTAGGAACTTCAAGTAATAATTAATTACAAAAACAGGCCTATCAATGAAAAACGATCAACACGAGCTATAGGTAACTTTTAATGTACATTAATATTTCGAAGAATTTCCACTTCAAGGCAGAGGACTAGAGATCTCCTTTAAAGGAACAGCTCAGTGTACAAATAAAAACTGGGTAAATGGATGGGCTGTACAAAATAAAAAAAATTCGGATCTAGTTAGTTAGCCAAAAATGTAATGTATAAAGGCTAGAGTGACTGGATGTCTAACATAATAGACAAAACACAACTTCCTGATTTTCAGTTTTCTAACTAGGAGTTAGTCAGCGACTACAAGGGGGAGCAACATGGGACATAACTGCTCAGTAAGTTTGCGATTGATCCTTAGCATTCAGCTCAGATTCAAAAGCAAACAGTTATGATGCATGTGCCCCCCCCAAGTCACTGATTGGTTGCTGCCTGGTAACCAATCAGTGGAAACCAAGAGAGCTGCAAAGCAGGAAGTAGTGTTGTAGCTATTATGTTACCCATCCAGTCACTCAAGAGTCAAGAATGAGTTTATTGTCATTTCATCCATACACGTTTGTACAGTACACAGTGAAACAAAACAACGTTCCTCTAGGACCTTGGTGCTACACAACACAACATAGATGTACCGGACAACAGACAAAAAGTGCAAGTGCAAAAATATGCAACTCCTGCAAAACAGGACAGCATAGTGCAGGGACAGGACAAGACAGGTATAGGATTCCTTATCCGGAAACCCGATATCCAGAAAGCTCCGTATTACGGAATGGCTGTATCCCATAGACTCCATTTTATCCAAATAATCCAAATTTTTAAAAATGGTTACCTTTTTCTCTGCAATAATAAAAAAGTAGCTTGTACTTGATCCCAACTAAGATATAATTAATCCTTATTGGAAGCAAAACCAGCCTATTGGGTTTAATGTTTAAATTAATTTCTAGTAGACTTAAGGCATGAAGACCCAAATTACGGAAAGATCTGTTATCCGGAAAACCCCAGGTGCCGAACATTCTGGATAACAGGTCCCATACCTGTAATATGTTAAGTAAATAATGCTAAACGTCAGACATGATGGGTGTATCATTGTGACATGACAGTAGCAAGAAAATGATAAAGAACATGACAAAGTGCAGATGTGCTCATAGGGAACAACTGTATCCAATGGTTATTCATCCATACAATGGCGTACAGTGGCTGTGTAACATTGTGGTATATAGTAAGGTCAGATGGAGTGTGAGTGTGAGAGAGATCTGTCCGGTCCCTGAGTATTCAGGAGCCTTATGGCTTGGGGGAAGAAACTGTTACACAGTCTGGTAGTGAGGGCCCTAATGCTTCGGTACCTTTTTCCAGATGGCAGGAGTGTGAACAGTGAGTGTGAGGGGTGTGTTGGATCAGCCACAATGCTGGTGGCTTTACAGCTGCAGCGAGTGGTGTAAATGTCCGTGATGAAAGGAAGAGAGACACCTATGATCTTCTCTGTTGTCTTCACTATCCTCTGTAGGGTCTTGCGCTCCATGACAGTGCAGTTCCCAGCCCAGACAGTGATACAGCTGCTCAGGATGCTCTCGATAGTCCCTCTGTAGAAGGTTTTGAGTATGGATGGTGGGATGGGATTTCCTCAGCTTGCGCAGAAAGTAGAGGCGCTGTTGGGCTTTCTTGGCTAAGTAGCTGGTGTTGTGGGACCAGCCTTTATATATTACATTTTTGGATAACTAACTATATTAGAAACATTTTTTATTTTGCACATACAATCTATTTACCCAGTTTTTATTTTTACCCTGAATAATTCCTTTAAGGCGAAAGACAGGGAGTGATATATGTACAGCAGGAACATCGCAAAATGAAAATAGGGGATTGGAGTTATAGATTTTTCTTGTTCCTGATTGAAATAGGATCCCTCACCTGTCCTGTATTTAGCAGCCAGGGCATTTACATGGACACTAACAACTGATAAAGGCTTGGGAAAGCATTCTCAGTATCATGTTGCTTCAGTGTCTCAAGGAATCTGGAATGTATTGTTTTGTTTTGTTTTTCAATGATACATATGCTCAGTCCCTAAAACATCTGAAATAAATGAATAAACACCTGTAAGGCAAATGGTTCCAGGAACCTTGGGACTCTACTAACTGCATCACATTGGAACTGAAGACAGACCCTCCACACACCCCCCGTGGCAATTCCCCGACCTCCTGCCCTTCCCAGGATTGCCAGAAGGGATGCACGGATCACTTGGAATTAAATACTGAAGCCGCAGATCTGTATCAAACAATAAAACGTGCACATTGAGGTCTGCTTATAACCATTTGCAGCTATGGAAAAAAATGTCATGGAAAAACCAGTTCAACAAGTTGGGTTTCCAACTTCCATAGTAACCAATGGATAGAACAGATGTCAGCAGCTAAATAATTACTGTATCATCCAAACTGGCCTAGTAAACAGGATACACAGGGTAAACAAAAACACTTCACTCCAAAATGGGAAAATGTATTTAATTATATTTGCATGGATATCCATAACAGTCTTAAAAAAATAAATAAAAAAGAACTAAAGATATTTTTGTTTAAAGGGGCAGTGAATAGGACTTGTGCTGAACAAACTTTTTGCCTATTGTTTTAAACAAGAAAATATGTATAGTATATGCTCTCTCTTGCATTAAACAGTGGAGAAAATGAATGCAAATTCACATGCTACTGCCTTTTTTAGGAGCATATTAACAGTCCAATGAGAAGCCCTCTGTATAATGAAAATATTCATTATTCACAATGGCTACAACTAGTGGGAAGGGTTTGTTTATACACAGGGGTTCTCAGTGGGCTAGTAATTTGCTCACATGGACAGAACAAACAATGTGACTGTTTTTGCCTTGCTAATTGCAAGAAATAATAAAGAACAGATATAGCACAAGCAAATCAATAGGTAAAAGGAGTGTTTAGCACAAGCCCTATCCATTGAACTAATGTTTAAATAAGGGGAATAATACCCTTCTTGTTCTCAACCAATTTCCTTTGCACTCTTTAATACATAATGGCTGGGGGAAAACAGAGCAGGAGATTATTCAGAGATGAAGAAAGTTTGTAGTGAATAAAGAATAAATCTGTTACACACAGAATATTCCTAGAGGAGTTGGTATGGGTTGTATTACTTAATCAGCACTTGACTATCCAAATCCAGTATTATTCAAAAACTATTTAAATGTACTATCTTTTTCTAAATGTTAATTTTTTTTTTTAAATCACATTTCCAAGTAGCCTGTGCTGTTTTTCTCTGCTTCCATTTGTGAATTTCTCCACACCAGTAAATGGCAAAACATCTCCATCTCTTTTAATGCTCCAACACAAACTAACTGGGTTATTTATCAAAGGTCAAATTTTAGAGCAGTGAGCTATTTTAGAAGAACTCACAACTCAAATAGTTTCTATTTTAAGAAAAAAACTTGAATGGAAAAAACTCGAAGCAGCGAGTTTGGGGTCAACAACCCGAAAACTTGAGTTAGTCAAGTTTTCCGTGAAAAAAAAACTTGAATCCAATTGATCGAGCGAAACCCATAGAAAAAAACTTGAACATCATGAAGGCTAACATCTTCAAATGGTTCAAGGGACCACTGCCATTGATTTTTACATGACCTCGACAGGTTTTAGATGGTGTATTTTTGGATTTGAGCTATTTTCAGGGTCAGTGGGTATAATAAATCTTGAAAAACAAAATTACATTTTTTTTACCCCAAAACATCGATTTTTGACTCAAAAAATACCCTCCAAATTTTTTTCATGGAAAACACAACTCATCATCAAATAACCCCCTAAAAGTTACTCTTCCTGCTTTGTATGGCTGATCCTGCAATGACCTCTCTATACAAGTTAACAGCTCCTGCAGTGCAGAGTTAAGCCTTGCCTAAATATTAAGCCCTCCCCATTTATTTGGCTGCATATTTTTCCATAGGATTCACTCCCTTAAATTACAGATACAACTACAACCCCTAAAGCACACAGGGAGGGACATAAGGGCACGTTACACCCAAACTAATCTTATCACAAAAGGTAATGCTGTTCCAAATATCCTGGAGGATTATACCACCAACTCTTTAACCAAAGGCAGGATATTATATGGGTGCCTCACCTTTAAGTTAACCAAGTTAGTCAATGCTAAGCAACATTTTAATAGGCCTACATCATTTATTTTCTATAGTTTCTGAATGATTTGCCTTCTTCTGACTCTTTCCAGATTCTAAATGGGGAGGGGTCTCTGGTCCCATCTTGAAACAAATGCTCTGTAAGGTTACACATTTATTGTTATTGTTACTTTTTATTACTCCTTGTTTGAATCAGGCATCTCCTATTCATATTCCAGTCTCTAATCCAAATCAGTACATGGTTGCTAGGGTAATTTGGACCCTAGCAACCAGATTGCTGAAACAAGAAAATAAAAAACAATTGCAAATTGTCTCAGTATCACTCTACTAAATGTTCACTCAAATGTGAACAACCCCTTTAAAATAATTCTCCTACTTCCTCGTTGCCTTTGTTTCCAGAAGCTTTAAATTGCATGAAGCCCTACCTTCAGAGGCATTTAATATTAAAATCTCTGTTTCAAATGACTTCACTTTATAACCGCAGATTTGAATACAAAACAAAAGGAAAACGGGAAGAAAGCCTGTAGTTGAACAAATAAAACTGTACATTCTCTATTTACCAGAATTACATGTAGCCGTATAAACATTTACACAGTATTTTACACACTGAATTTTACCCACGCCTGATGAGAACGTTCAAAAGGAGAAAAATAAATCAAGTGATCTGGATTCTAATAGTATATGCAAATAGAACAAACAGGAACAAAGGGAGTATTTTGCTAACAGAAAAGTAAATTAAAAAGTACTAAAAAGTACAAAAATGTTTATTAGGACATAATGGACAAAGGCCTGACGTGTTTCGTGCCTATTAGGGCACTTACTCATGGACTGGGGTGAACTGTGAGTATATACTCCTCTCCATATTTCATTGTCTTATATAAACTATTTATATTCTACCTATAGTGGTAGTGCTCATACTGGCTTTAGGCAACCTTTGTTATAGTATTTTGCTAACCTTTAACCACGTAACGGCTTAGGGTGTTAACATTAGGCAATGTATTACTAGAATGAGGGTCATGGTTCTATTGTCATCTTAAAGGCTATGGAACATAAATTGTCTGGCTGATTTACAGTGATAATCAAAACAACCTTATGTCATTGTTTCCCATAGACAAATATCACCCCTAAAGTACATGCAGAGATGAACAGCAGGTTACAATCAAAACACTCGTCTAGGTTAAGAGGTCCAGGTCCTGTCTGCTATGGCTGTTAGGTCAGTGAAATTAGATTTGGGCAGGCCTGGCATTAATTCTGAGTGTCACAATTATTATGATCACATATTTAAAAAGTTCCACCAAGTTCAGCAGCACTAGAATACATTAAACATACATGTTGAGTACATATAGTAACCAATACAGGAGCTAGAGGGCCCTTCACCTCAGAGCTTATAATCTAAAAACAGAAAGGGATATGAGTTAGTGATTTGCAGGTTGATTCGAAACCCTCAGTGATCTGCAGGTTGACCACCGGGTTGGGAGGGTTCTGGTTGAATTTTGGCCAACCAGGTCAAAGCAGGACAGACTAGGAAGTCCACTCCTCTCAAAAGTAGCGTAAAAGATGGGCATGTGCAGGTTGGGTACAGGTCCTACAATGTCAATATTTTACGGGTATGGGTCGGGTGCAGGTTAAGGTTTTGTGGATTAGGGTCAGTGCAGGTTGACTTTTTCTTGACCAACACATGACTAGTATGAGTGTAGGGATGGGCAAGATTAGGAGTCAGCAACATTAGAGATGTGGAGTTGAGCATTGTACTTTGTTGAAAGTGGAAGTGGCATATAGAATACTGAAGGAATGCTAGGCTAGCTGAGGATAAACCAAACTCAATATATACGTTACCTCTTATTAGTTCAGTACAGGTATGGGATGCGTTATCAGGAAACCCATTATCCAGAAGCTCCCAATTATGGAAAGGCATACTCTTATTTTATCCAGATAATTTTTACAAACAATTTTTAAAAATGATTTCCTTATTCTCTGTAATAATAAAACGGTGCCTTGTATATTATCCCAACTATGATATAAATAATCCATATTGGAAGCAAAACCAGTTTATTAGGATTCAGTAATATTTATATGATTTTTTAAGCAGACGTAAGGTATGAAGATCCAAATTACAGCAAGATCTGTTATCCAGAAAACCCCAGGTCCCAAGCATTCTGGATAATAGGTCCCATACCTGTACATGCTTCTAGTCTACAATGTTCCTTTGGTTAAGAACAGCTATAGCAATAGAATGCTTTCCTGAATCCCCCTTCTCTGTTAGATTTTAACACTATTAATGTAATAGTACCATTATAACCCAAATCTTTCCAGCAAGCAGTTTCAGAACACATTGTCTGGTTGATGCCTTTCTTTTTGCTCTAAAATGACCACAAACAGTTAAGGGGTTAGGTGCTGTTACAGCCTAAGAAGGACCACTCAGACTAACAGACACAATAGATGTAATTCACTGCTCATTTTTTACATTTTCTTTTTTTTTTAACAAACGCCACCATTATTTTCACTAAAGCTGGCTAAAACCAACAAGTTCATACGCAATAGTCTCCAAATGTTTGCTCTTTTCTGTTTGCTTTTGAACCACTCCCGTAATCTGAACACAGCCATGGGAAAACCCTGCTCATGTTAAACAGGCCTGCATATTTCTATTCAGATCTCCTTGTGTAACAGTACAAAAAGGGTTTCTTTATTTTAAAACCAAACATAATAATGCATATTAACCCATTCTAGGATGAAAATGAAATTTTGTATATTAAAAAGGAGACGTAAGCAGTGGCAGAGTTAGAGAAGAATGCAGGTATGTCTGAACCCAACCCACAAAACCCTCACCCTTTGTAGCTAGGGGACTGAACCAACCGTTCTTACTTCAGAAGTCCAAACTGCACTTATGTAAGAACTTATAGGTCCATCCGCTCAAATGCTCTGGGAAGTCTGCATCAAGCAAACAAGGGGATAGGGCAGGAAAGACTAAAGATTGAGCAGAGAACAATCTCTTCAGTCTTCCCATTGGGAGAGGGAATATTCCATGGGTTAGGCCTAGGTCACCTGGAAACCTTCCTAGCTTTGCCACCAAAGCATCTAGTTGCTCTACTCTAGAGATAAACAGTATTCACCAAAACATATGTGTTCATCACAATGTCAGCTCCTGTGATTGATGACTATTGCAAAACAACAAAAGGTGAAATTGCTGGGGAGTGGCAATTTAAAAACGTACCTGCTGCCCTGGGCTCAGGCCTGAAGTGCTTGACGAGAGAGTGCCGCACAGCCATATTGTTTAAATTTTTTTAAATCTTCAATGGAGTCCTTACACTATATGGCAGGGTGCATGCAAGCTACACCAAGACTTTCTAGAATTGCTATACTGCCCATGCACCCAGCTAAGCCTGTGCACAGACGGTTGTATGGTGGTATGTGTATGTAATGAGATGGACTGCTAAAGAGGAATCAGAGTCTACTAATTGCCTATTGAATTGCCTATTAAAACACACACAGACACTATGCATTACAAAAAGGCCATGTAACTTACCTAGCTCTTTTGATACATGAGATGCAGAGGCCAATTCACCCATCCTGGCTACACCATCATAATATGCTCTTCCTGCTTGCACCATTGCTGGAAGAGATGGACATTCATTAAAAAAATGTAAAAGTGGTTTTACAGAAGATCACAAATAATAATGGAAAATAAATTTGGCAGCTATGTGGGCTAAATAAATATGTAGCATTTCAGGGGGTTGCATTAGGGAGCAACAGACTTGTTTTGAGGGTTTTACCAGTCTATCCATTTAGAAGAAAAAAATGGAAGCCAGGCCCTACTCACTAACAGTGAGAATACTTTCCCTTTAGGATTTCTCAAGCTAGCAATGCAGGATTTACAGTATTACGTTTAAGAAAGTCCATGCGAGCAGAACTCTATTTTTAAGCTATTTAAACTGAGCAGGTACTTGATACAGGACATCGAATTTCACGCTACCCCTTCTCGCTGGGAAAAGCAGGGTGCCATAAATAATGAAGGACATGTCTCTTTCTAAAGCCTATACATGTACTCCTCTGGTTCAGTATATTAAATGCTTGGCTAATCTGCTGTACAGGAACAAATGTCATTATATCAGAATACTGGGCAATAACAGTCCACTGAATACATGGAACAAGGGTGACAAAATACACAAAACAACCACCGTAAACTCAAACAGTCTTTGATTAATTTGCAATTATCTTAATAACACTTTTTAAAGCATCTTAACTCACAGTATAATTTGTAAATTATCGGTTGATTGATTATGTATCACCCTGAAGAAAAAATTTCTGTTGCTAAAAGTTTTTAGGGAGATATGTATGTATCTGTCCATATGCTGACATTTATTTTGAGATCATACAGGTACCCTGATGCACTAGAATAGGAAAAGCAGTGTTAGGGTGCTGACCAATTTGCTAAGAATTCTGGCCCTCAGGTTAGTTAAGAGGGAGACTGGAAAGGGGATAAAGAGTCAGGAGGGAGAATGGAGGGATGTTTAAGGGCTATTCCACACGGGGAGATAGCGACGCGTTTGCGGTCGCGGCGACAAAGCGCCGCGACAGTCGCCGCGACCGGCGCAGGCGACAGTTTTGTATGGGCGCCTATGTAAAAACGCCTGTGCTAACCACACGAGGCGATGCGCTTTTCAACAGTCGCCTGAAAATGCCTCGCCAGGCTATTAACACCAGTAAAGACTGACTGATAAGATATGAGACGATAGGACTGATTATAAATGGTTATAACAACATTTTTTTAAATTGTATTTTTATAGTTGACAGCAGTGCAAAGCAAGGTAAAAAAAATTTAAACCACATTATTTCATGCAGAACGATCATTAAAATATGGGGACTGATGTATGTTTCACAAGGAATTAAAACTGAAGCATCTGGAAGGTTTGGGGACTTACCTATACATAATGGGCACTGGGCAATTGTCCACAATCTGTTACAAGAATTCTGAAATGTGTGCTAGCTGATGATAAGTCTATTACTAAAATGGATATTGTAGCTTAGGTTAGTGTCACAATCAATGTTTTGCCACTGACATATCACAGGAATGACGCACACATTTTGGTTATTTGAACCAATTACATTCCAAAAGACAACTTCCAGACTGGAAAGGGATATTGAATAATTTCCAGAGTTTTGTGTATACAACATTGTCTTTGTCTCAGGAATGAGCATTCAATTGGCCTGGGAGTTCGGTTAAAATTAAATTTAGCAAGGCCTACACAGTAGGTTGTACAATGTGCAATGCACTGAGAGGCAAGGGTTTCAATTCTCCAATAAAAAGCATGCTTAATTAACTAGATTAGGACTTTACTAACTAATGGCTGCCCAAAGACATGGGGACAGCTAAAGAATTGTAGCAGAAGTTATTTACAAAAATGCTCCGTAAAAGTGGGGTTAACCTACATGACATTGGTGAGCCATGCAAATGGAAATTTCCAGACACACTATATGACAATCCATTTGAAATATATGCAAAGCAAAGGCTGGTTATGACAGGATTAACCCTTTTCCAGTTCTCTGGAGGAGATGGAAAAGTAAATTACGCATAACCTCTATGAGAGACTTGAGTTTATTGGCCCTTTTGTATGTGACTGTAAATAGATGGCTAAATTATATTTATTTGCGGTCATAGAGCTAAAGATTCAGGAATTTACAGGAGAGTGAAAACATTTTATACCAGATTTTTACACAACTGGCCTTGAGGCTAAGCACCCTAAAGTACTTTTCGGGGGCACCTACAGGGGTCACAGCCCCCATGTTTGGGAATCACTGCTTTAAAGTGGTAATTAAATAAATACAAAGCAAAGAAATTGAATGGAATGCAAATAACGAATACAGGTACATCTATTTTGACTGACACAACTGTGTAGGCAAATCATGGCTTTTATGGTGTACAAAAAAAAAAGGAGTTAAATATCTTTTACATCACCACTTTAACACACTGTGGAATATCATGTAAATCACTTTTATCTATTAAGTGGTGTACTTATTTTTGGTAAATGTAAATTACCAAATTATAAATTGGGAAAAACCAAACTGCACAAAAGTTACAATAAAGTTGGGGTTCACCTTCAAGTTAACTTTTATAATGTTTTAGAATGGCCAATTCTAAACAACTTTACAATTATTCTTCATTGTTTATTTTTTATAGTTTTTACTTATTTGCCTCTCTCTTCTGAATCTTTCCAGCTTTCAAATGGGAGTCACTGACCCCATCTAAGAAAACAAATGCTCTGTAAAGCTACAAATGTATTGTTATTGCTACCTTTTATTACTTATCTTTCTATTCAGGCCTCTCCTATTCATAATTCAGTCTCTTATTCAAATCAATGCATGATTGCTAGGTGAACAACCCTATTTAAAAATTGGCACTTTTTACACAGTATTTTACATTTTTATTTTATATTTATTTATATTTTATATTTTTACAGATTTTCATGAATGATGCACAAAAAACTGTCACTTAATTTTGTCTAATTGACCTCAATAGACTACACCAGATCAGTTAAAATAATGGTTTAATTTTTGGCGTTAATCTGGTGTTAAATAAATGACACACCTTTACTAATTCACGGATTATCTACTTGTAATGGATGATGTATGTGACACTGAAGGTTAGCATTTAACCATGTGCAATCTGCAATACATCTTTATAAATACATATTTTACACTGCTTTTATCTGTAGAAAAATATTTAACAGCTTCATAAATATGCCCCTTAATCTACAACAAACACTCTTCCTACCTATCAGATAACACATTGGAAGGCAAAATATTTACTTCCACTCCACTAGGTTCTCTCCTTAGCACTGTAAATGGGGCCAGATCCAAGTAAACCTGGATACAATGCCAACTAGGATTCTTTTCCATGGTAACGTGCTACATCTGTGAACATATACAGGAATATTTCAAGGACAATTAAAAAAAAAAAAGGTCTTACATTTACGGGTAAAGGCACACCTGGCGATTCAAGGAGATTTAGTAGCCTGGCGACTAATCACCTCTTCTTTGGGGCAACTAATCTCCCTGAACGCCTTCCCTCTGTCTTGTGCCGGCTATAATGAAAAGTCGCTTGCGGCATGGCACACTCGTCGCTTCGTATTCCGAAGTCGCCCGAAGTTTCTACGGAGCAGGGACTTCCATCCTCTTGTCTCCTTGACACTAAGTCTTTATTGTCAATGTACTGGTACTTTGTATTTATTATTGTTCTTTGTACTTATTTGTATTTATTATTGCAATTTGTTCTATTCATTGATTGTTCTGTTGTATGGTGCTGTGTACTGTGCTACATAAATAAAAAATACAAATAAATGGAGTACCAAACGGTTGTGCACAGTTGCCCATTGCGGTGTTCTTCTAACACACATTTCTTACAGCAATTGTTCTAAATATAATCAAGAAATGTTCCCTTAATGAATCTTACCTGTCACTGCTTTTTCATAGTTCCTTCCAAGATTCACCAGGTTTCTTAACCCAGGGTTGAACTGATCCATAACATTCTAGAATGAACAAAGAGGAAAAATCAGTGTTGCATTTATTTCACGTAATGCTACCATAAGCAAGACAGGCAGCATTATCCTTTAATCCATATTGTAATAAAATATAACTTAAAACATGAATCTGTGTAACATGAATCTCGGGTGCTGTGGTGATCTAACAATCTGTATTGTTTGCAGCTGAATACACAATCTCATCATGGCCCGAAATGACATGACACTGGCTATACTGAAGAAAAGACAAGATAAATCTCAGCACATATTCTAGGTATCTAAATGAAGACGCAAACAATCTACAATACTGTTTATCAGAAACAGCACATAGGCCAGCAAAACATGGTGTTATACAGATATCCCTATTAAAAGTGAACAGCATCAATTTGAACATTGTGTTTTTCAGGAAAAATATATAAAAAAATCAGTGTACAGGGTACACAGGTTTCAGTAACTAGAGAAACTTTTTACTGCAGTGACATAACAGCGAACATCTCGAACTCTAGACACTGTAATTAAGGTTAAATGTATAATCCTCCTGTGTTTGCATTGAGAAGAACTATTGGTGGCTTGGGTGAAGCAAGAATGATTTCGGTTTTGGGCCACAAGTATGTACCCAGGCGGACGCTATGCCTATTTATTAATTAAATGGTTGGCTAAAGAAGTGCATGTGGGGATTGATCACAGGTCCCCCTTGGAAGTCTGTTGCAGTGGATGGGGGGCTAAGCCTTAAATTATTAGGGTAAGGCCACACTGGTCTTTTTGGGGAGATTTGGTTACCTCGCGACTAATCACCTCATCTTTGCTGCAACCAATCTCCCCAAACGCCTTTCGTCACTCTGCGCCTGCTAAAATGAAAAACCGCCAGCGCTAATCACATGCGGTGGTTCGTTTTCCGAAGTTGCCCGCATGTGAATAGCGACGGCATTTTTTTTGGCATTTTAGCCGGCACAGAGTGAGGAAAGGCTTTTGGAGAGATTGGTCGTCGCAAAGACCAGGCGATTAGTCGCCAGGTGACCAAATCTCCCCAAAACTCCCAGTGTGGCTTTACCCTTAATGGTGAGAGTTGGGGTCAATGTGTCCTTGCTACTTTGGATGCCAATGGAACTACAGTGGTGTGAATATTACTACAATCTGTAACCTTATTATTAGCTTTGGGTGGGGGGGGGCAATGTTGAAGCACAACTGGGGTCTGGAATTTGAGAATTATGACGAACCTTTGGCCTTTAATACATCATGTTTTAAGACTTTATTCATTGGCCACATTTCTTGCTGGAGTCTCAGCTGGGGTGGAAAGCATTCTTACATAATGATACTCTCCTCCATTAGCTGCCTGCCTCCGGTGATGACGCAGACTGACAGAAAGGGAGCCCGAAGAGATTATTAGACTTCAAAGAACTGATAAAACGTGCCACACTAGCATTTGCATGTAAATATGAACAGTAAAGGAAGTTTCTTTGACCTTCGTTGAGTAATTTTTGCTTGAAAATGTTCCACCAGGTAACCGGATATACTTTCCATACGCACTGAGCTCTGCCTATTACTGGACTAAACTGTTATACAAACAGTTGGTGATCTGATAAAGAAGTACAGCTTTGTGTTCAGTATATATCTTCTTAGAAACTCTGTGTAAGTCTATGTAAGTGCGTAAGAAGCCTCTGATACGTGTAATCTTGCAGTTAAGCATTCTTTATGTAGATAACCATGGTGCTTTAGGTGCTTTAAATGCCTACTGCCTTGCCAAGGACAAACATGCTTCATTGGCTTATGACCCATCTTTTCTAGAGTTCAATGTCCAACTCAAATGCATTTAACAACCAACACTTAGAAAAAGATAGCAGGTAGCATTTCCCTATGCAAGTTCTCTGCATGAGTACTGTAAACAGGTCCATAAGTGACCCAGGGTTAGAAAGCAGACCATTTTCAAGAATAGTTACGACCAATTTTCTAGCACTAATCTAGAATGGCAGAAAGTCACACATTCTCTTTCAGGGTGGTCAGTATTCATGCTAGGACTGTCCTTGCACATAAACACCTAAAAACAAGATAAAAATTCTCTAGCAAAAGACGGAACATGAGACATGCAAAAGTGAAGCAATAAAGATTATTTACCAAACTACCCAACACATTCTTATCATTCTTGGCATTTTTATGACACCATGATCCTTAACAGTGTGATATCTCTGCTGTGTAAATCACTTTGGACCCAGAGGCCTAAAAAATGCATCTGTTATGGAAGACCAAGCCTAGTAGTTGATCACAGGATGTCTGGTTTCCCTTTATAAATGTAATAAATGGGTAATTACAATGTACAGGTTAAGTCTGCCTCTACTGGAGCAATCTGAAAGATCGGCCAGGGGGCTGCCTCTTTACCTACCTAGACTGTGGAGGTCAAATTTTGAACTCTGCAGCTGTTTACCAAGCATGTACTCTCTAGCTAGTGAGAAATGGACAACAATGTATATTGTCTTATGAGGGGCAGTCTCTAAGTAGGCAAAGGACGAACATCCAGACAGCTAGTATAAAATAGAAGATGACATAGATTGTCTGAGGGGATGTCTCTAAGTAGGAACCTCCAGATAAGAACAAGGACATCAACACCAAGCAGGCAAAAAAACAGAGCACCGTCAGTCGTACAGTATGTCAATCTACATACTGTACATGTCTGTTAAGGTAGCCATACACAAGCCGATAAAACTGCTGACATTGTTGGGCCTCCCTGACCAATATCTAGCCGACAACTGGGCAGATGTTTAAAAATCCTGTCGGTGTGAGAACACATTGGTTCGTTGATACAGCCCCGCACAGATGGCCTGCTGGTTCTGCACTGTAATCTGACAGTTTGGCCCTTGATCCAAACGACTGGATCAGCCCAATATCACGTACCTCAAGGCGAGCATATTAGTAGAAGATCTGCATGTGGATCTTTACACTTATGGCCAGCTTTATCTAAACCACTGGTTCATGATCAGCAATGCAGGTTATATTCTAAAGCTTCAAGCCAGAGTTCCTGGGAAGAATGTCTCAACCTTATAAAGGAGAAAGATTTAGCACAGACTTGTGAGCATCTCTGTGTCTTGTAAAGCAGAAGACTATGAATGCTCCCTTTCATGCACGAAATCTTGTATTCCAGTTTTGTGTCCTCTCAAAAGCGTTCACTCTCAGGGGTCAGGCAGCATAAAAATTACAGCACGGGCTGAACTGTTTCACTGTTAATAAAACAAAACACCACTATCCTTCGTTTCACTGTATATTTTTCCAGCGGCCATATTTGGGTCACTAACACAAAATGCCTGTATTCCTCAATCTGGTTATTTATACAAGCGTCAGCCAATTTGTGGTTATGGACGGAGTTCTGACAGAATGCTAGGAGTTTATGTTTTGGAAAGAATTAAAGGAGAGCACAGAATATTCCAGCGAAGCATCATTATTCCAGCCTAAAGATTTTGGAGAGTCTGAAAAAAAATGGGATTTCTTTTGGGAGGTCAAATGGGAACAGATTCTTAGATGGCAGTATTTCTTTTATATGCAATCTTACACATTCTTTTGAAGGGGAAATATACCTTGAATGATGACCATATCAAAATGTCCTTCAAGGACTGTGATTGGGCGAATCTCAGCTCAGCCATCGTAGGTTTTTGTCTAGGCTATGAGAGTCTGGAGTGTTCATATGTGCACAATATGAAAACTGTTTATCACAAGTGTTAAGGCCACCATACAAAGGCTGATAAAAGCTGCAGACAGACAGAGTCGGCAGCTTATTGGCCCTTGTGTGGGGCCATCCAACTGGCTTCCCCGATCGACATCTGGCCGAAAGTCCGGCAGATCTCGGCCGGCCTTGTTAAAAAATAATGCATCCGATATGGGTGGTCGGATCGCAGGACCGCATAAATGCACAGATGGGGTCCCGTGATCCGACCGCCCATATCAGATGCATTATGATCCGAACGTTGGGCCCTACCAATCGGATATGCCCGATTTCGCCAACCTCAATGTGGGCATATCAGGGAGAGATCCGCTCGTTTGGCGAGATCGCCAAACGAGTGGATCTCTACGTCTATGGCCACCTTTACCCACATCTTTCTGTGCTTTGCTTCCATTAATTCAGTTACAAGTTGCCATATTTAGGGTACAATTTGGGGAGAACTACTGTTTTTTTATCCTATGTACACCTAAAAGCCCAGATTAAAGGTAAAGCATTAGAGGCAGGAGTCACTGGGGCCCGTGTATGACTATCTTTAGTGTCTTACTTCTGTGCCCTTCAACATAAATAAGTAATGTTCCGAGGAAAACTCCCATAATTACATTCTTTTTTCAAATATAATTTATTGTAAAAAGTTGCTGAAATATACACACGCACACAATGTTTTGTGTGAAAGCAATTCTTTTAAACTACTTTCATTTTAGACATAATTGGTCTTTATATACACATATACCAAGAAGCACGCCTTAATGCTTAGAAGTGAAGGAAAGCACTTAATCAGCATATAAAATGCTGAGCAACAGGAATTTTTACTTTAAGAGCCCTCATCATCCAAGCAGTTTCAAGCGAAAGTCAAAACCACACAGACAAGCTAAGGTTGTGAAATATTCTGCCAGATATTCAGGATGAACTGGAAATTACAATAATAAATGGCACTAAAGACACAACCAGTGTGTTATTTTCTTTTCTTAGATTTAAATCAATGACTTCTCTTAATCTTTGTCTGTTTTGAGGAAGGTTCAAACTAAAATCAGTACAGGTATGGGATTTGTTATCCGGAAACCCGCTATTCAGAAAGCTCCGAATTATAGAAAGGCTATTTCACATAGACTCCATTATAATCAAATAATCCACATTTTTAAAAATGATTTCCTTTTACTCTGTTATAATAAAACAGTACCTTGTACTTGACCAAGCTAAGATATAATTAATCCTTTTTGGAAGCAAAACCAGTCTATTGGGTTTATTTAATGTTTACATGATTTTCTAGTAGACTTAAGGTATGGAGATCCAAATTATGGAAAGATCAGTTATCCAAAAAGTGCCAGGTCCCGAGCATTCTAGATAACAGGTCCCATACCTATAGTAGATGAATGTAGCACCATGAGTCTCAAGGAAGCCACGCACTGGTCAATCTAGTATGGTATCTATTGTTCTGTTATTTCATCTCTTGGATTAGGAGGCTGATATTTATACTGCAAAGGTATTGTGGGGTTCTGCAAATACAATGCAAATACAATGTGCAGTGGGACTGGAATGTCTGCAGGTCAAACCACCACCTACTGACTTCTGTAGAAAGCTTTCTATTATGGTGGGCAAGGTTGGGTCAAGCTTTGAGGTGCATCAATAAACAAGAGTACTTCCGGGCAAAGGGCTTACAAAAAATACCAGATATAGTGCCCAGCTAGAGGGAGAACACTGCAAAGGCACCAAATCTAGCCCAATCACATCAAACCTAACTATGAGAGACTTAAAAGTTGTAGGCAAAAAAAAATATTTTTGCCCTGACAAATCAGCTGTACCTTGAGCCATTAAGCACATGGATAATCCTACTATTCGAGGACGATTGCCAAGAATGAACAACATCATAGGATACTATAGCTTGCAAAAAAAAAACCAAAGTCACAGTACAAACATGCTTGGGTGCACAGTGTCCCTTTTATGGCTTTAAGTGAGGGCTTTGAAAGCAATCTCTAACTTATGCTGGTTTTGGGCAGGGCTTAAAGGACTTTCAAAAAGTGGTGGAGAAATTCTAAGAATATCAGATACACTTACAACTTTACCTCCTACGCTGATAGCAACAATCGTCTGTTACTTTAGATAAGACAAATAGTTACTTATAGCACTTAAATGGTATCTTCGGATCACGGAACTCGAAGGACTGCCTCTAATTCTGACACGAGACATCCCCAAAATTAGAAATAAATAAAAACAAACAAATACAAAAAGTAGTGTAGTAGAATCTACTGGCCTAGCTGGTAAATTCCCTGCTAGGACCAGTATTAAAATATTACTGGCAGTGTAATTGCTGGGAATTATTAAAGTCCCCTGCTTCTTAATTTCCCCTCCTGCGTCCCTTAATTTAGAGTGCTCCAACACAGAACTAGGACCAGAACTAGGACCTCCTACCTTAACACCCAGCAGAATTTGGAATTCTGCCTATATGAATACTGGCACATTCTGATTTCCATGTTCAAGGT
The DNA here is from genome assembly GCA_038501925.1 of Xenopus petersii. Lineage (NCBI taxonomy): Eukaryota > Metazoa > Chordata > Amphibia > Anura > Pipidae > Xenopus > Xenopus petersii. Next base: position 28,283,121 of record CM076688.1, read on the forward strand.
GTAACAGATCAATTCTATTGTCTCTGACTTGTGATAGGATTTTGTTACAGGTTCCCTGATATAAATGACATGAGTGTATGAATGTCTGGAGAAATAAAAAGCTGTTCTGATTACAGAAATAGATAAAAATCAGTTTGCTTTACAATAAACTAAAAAATAATTAAAAATTATTGGAGCTTGCATCTATAAACCACTGTAGTTATTATTATGTACCCTCCTGCTCGTTTGTTGAAAACTCTGACATTTGTTTTTGACTTTTTAATTTGACATCACAGTGCTGCCCCCCTCCCAACCAGCAGTACCACATTTAAAGCTATAGACCCAATACAAAGATAGGGCTCACGCATGCACATATCGGTCACATCTCTCCTAATGCAGAAAATGGCATTTATAGCACATGCATGGCCCCCGAATTTGTTGTATTTGAGGCTTGCAGTAGCTTATGGTTACACCAGCCAGAGAGTTAGCTTTGTTAGCATATTGGGGCATAGGGACCAACTAGGGTTGCCGCCTTTTTTGGAAAAAATACCGGCCTTCCTATATATTTCGATTTTTTCCCTATTAATAACATTGGGATCAAGCATAATTTTTATCGGTCAGGCCAGTAAAATACTGGGCAGTTAGCAACTCTAGGACCACCATATCATAATTAATGTAAGGGTAATGTATATTAATATATTAAGTATATTCTGTTTGTTACTTATATGAATTCAGTAAAAAAACAAAGCAAAAGCACCCCACAAAACAGCACCAATAATCTGCTTATTTAGCAGTTTTACATGGATGTAGCTAATGGGGAAGCTCATCTGTGATTGCTGGAGGCCCAGAAGTTATAGGAGGTTGTTTTGGAGGCCAAGTGAGGTACAGTTTCAATATTATCCAAAATGCTCGCAACCTTGGGTTTCCCAGATTACGGATCTTTAAGTATTTTGGATACCTTAAGTCTACTATAAAATCATGTAAACAGATATATATAGCTTTGGCTTCCTATAAGAATTAATTATATATCTTAGTTTGGGTCAAATACAAGTTACTGTTTTATTATTACAGAAAAAACGGAAATCATTTTTTAAAATTTGAATAAATTGAAGTCTACAGGAGAAGGCCTTTCTGTAATTAAGAATCTGAACATGCTCCACAGTCACACACATAATTCCAAATCAAGCACAACATGAATCTGGTGTGCTGTTGGCCGCCAAGACAATGATAATACAATGAAAACTGGTATACTTATTAATGCATGTCCTGGACTTTTCCTTAACGCATGTCCACAAGTCACCTTCCAAGTCCCACAATATGGAGACAATAGTGTCCATCAATGATACCAGGAAACATCAAAAAAGTAGTAGGTGTCCCTGGTAGACACGAACCGCGTCAGGCCTTTGTTCTTAATTATAAAGAATAAAATGTAAGCCTTTTAACCTTTTATAATCTGACTCCAGCTTTACTACTTTGTGGGTCCAGGCTTGTGCCAGCTTTTTTTGATGTTTCCCTATGCTGAAGGTCTGGGGTGTGTGCACCCGGGCCCATCAAGCACAGCGGTAAGCTCACTCAACACATTCTAGTACAGCATATACTGGTTACATATTTGTATATTTTCCATCAATGATAGCAAGGGAAAAGCAAATAAAAAAAAACTACCTTCATTAATGGATCCAACACATCACTGGACCAGCATTATTATATTATTATTATTATTATTATTATTATTATTATATATATATTCCACAGAAGTGCTCCCAGGATTATCATGGTCACCCAGTACACATCCGTACATGCTAAAGGCCAAAGAATGTATACCCCTTCATACAATAAGGGCTTCATCTGGACAACTTTTTCTTTCTCCCAGAACTAACCTGCTTTAAGGTCGTCATACATGGGTCCATAAAAGATGTTGACTTTGCCGTGGCACCACACCAAGTCAACAGTTTATTCGCCTACCAAAAAGAGATCTCTTGGGAACCATGGAAAGGGCCGTCATCAGGAAGGGTCCTTCTTGATGACGGCTCGAGTCTAAGAGCAGAAACGTTGAATATATCCATTTTTTTTATCACAAAAGACCTACGGATTTCTTTGCTCTATTGATATTGATATATGTTCCAGCACCTAGGCATTTCCATTGTTTTCTGAGTGCACCTATACAGTAGTTTGTGTGTATATATATTTATAAACAAATATAATGCTCGCATGAAGCATCAACTTCTAAGACAGACATGGTTTGTTTTTCTGTATGTCACATGAAATATCGCTTTTTTTCAAAAACCTTTCCCATTTTTATTTGCATTCGCTCAACCATATCTTAGACAAACAGCCGTTGTCATCATTTGTTGTGCAACACATCAGCACTGTAGAAATTATGACTTTTCCCATTCTCCCTTGTGCTGTACATTGACTGATGCTGCAGAGAACCAATTGCTGCAACTGACTTCAACCAGTCTGGCTGGAAGCAGCTGATGTGCTTCAATAACTGATATTTTGATTTTTCCATCAAATTGAGGACCACATTTGCACACTGATGCTATTCTTGATCCAACGGCCTGCATAGTGACAATCATGATCTGGCCTGATACTACTCATCTCAAAGTATATCAACCTCACCAAAAGAGCAGATCTTACAACATATGGCAAGCTTCAGAGTTTACATGGGCAGATGACAGTGGCAAGCTCCAACATGCTTAAGACCAGTGATCCCCAACCAGTAGCTCGTGAGCAACATGTTGCCCACCAACCCCTTGGATGTTGCTCCCAGTGGCCTCAACGCAGGTGCTTATTATTGAATTCCAGGCTAGTTTTGGTTGTATAAAAACCAGCTGTACTGCCAAAGAGAGCCTCAATGTAGGTTGTCCACATAGGGGCTACCAAATGGCCAATCATAGCACTTATTTGGCATCCCAAGAACATTTTTCATGCTTGTGTTGCTCCCCAACTCCTTTTACATCTGATTGTTGCTCACAAGTTCAAAAGGTTGGGGATTCCTGCTTAAGACAAAGAATAGGGATTTGGGCAGTGAAGTGAGGATACATATGAGCTACTGTTCTTCTTGGCACATACAGCAATCCTATTAGAAATGTTTGATAAAGATCTCCCTCCTGGGCTTATTTGCACTTTAAAGAGATACTGACACGTTCCTATAAAAATCATAGGAACGTGTCAGTATCAAGTAGTTGCTGCACCCAAAATAGTAACCCTCAAAGTCGCCTCCAGCCCCGCAAACCTTTGTGCAGCGACCCGCTGACACAGCTAACTGATCTTCTGCCTTGCTTCAATGACGCTGGCCTGGGGGCAAAGCGATCCCTCCATAGGCTGAAGTCCTGTTTTCATTCGTTATTAGCCTATGGAAGATCACGTCGCCCCCAGCCCAGTGTCACTTAAACAGCACAGAAGATCTTTTAGCAACACCAGAGAGTCAGGTCAACGAAGGTTCTCGGGGCGGCTTTGAGGGGGGCTTTCAGGAGAACTATTTTGGGTGCAGCAAGTACTTGATACTGACATGTTCCAATGTTTTTTTTTTTTATAGGAAAGTGTCGGTATCGCTTTCATTTGGCTTGGAAAAGTGCATGTTTTTACAAATGGACACTACCTACTCAGAATTTCTAAGAGCCATGTCTTACTCTGTGCTGAGACTAAAGCCATCAATCAAAGGTAGCAGAAAACCTATTTTCAAGGACTGGTAACGATCAAACACACTAATTTGTCACCTAAACTCACAAGCTATGGGATAGCTTGTTACATATATGTAACGCAATTGCTTCTGTTCAGCCGCAGGTGAGCACAGGAATAGACGCACTCAATTATTGTGAAGGGGGCTGTACTCACACAGACGCATGAAAGCGCCAAACGCAGGTGGGACGCAGCATGTTGCATTTCACCTGCGTTAGGTGCATACATGCTGTGTGAGTACAGCCCCCTTCACAACAATGGAGTGCGTCCACTCCTGCGTTCCCCTACGGCTGAACAGAAGAAAATGCAATGAAGGGGAGCCCAGGAAAAAAAGTATGTCTGTAAGAGCCCTAACAAGTGTTCAGTTCTTCCACTCCCTTCTTAGCCAAACCATTCTGTAAAGATTTCAATGATGCTGAAAAGGCATTTTTTGAAATGTTGGCAGAAAGTATTATGGCCATATTTAGAATGTCATTGTACAACACAATGTTTTGCTTTCACTGGAAAAAAGGGCCCTAGCTCACACCACATAAACCAATCCCAGACCATTATTCTTCCCCAAAACACAGATTTAGCACTTTAAGCATGTATTCGCTTACTATTCTCCTGGCACCCAAACACTGATACATCTGTCCTGCCTATGCAATTCACCACTCCAGATAAAGCACTTACACTGATCCTGTTTCCAATGCAAGTGACCAGTTCAGTCAACATTTGCTCAAAATTACAAAAATTTGGTTAATGGGTGCTTTTAAGAAATGTGCTCAGGGTAAAAGATTTTTTGGCACACATCATTTATCAAACTGTGGGAAAACTTATCCTAGCCAACAAGCAGTGGATGAATAGGAGATGGCCTAAATAAAAAGATAAGTAAACAAAAGTAAACCTAAAAAGCTCTCAGGGCAACAGCTGGCCCAACCCTTGCCTCTTGGCAACAGATATACCCACATCATTTTAAATTAAAGCATTATTACATTACATATGTCTGATTGAATGCCCTGGAAAGCCATTAATTTTATCTTGATCCGCATTAAACATTTTTATAAAGTGACAAGATTTCAAGACAATGTCCTAAATGGTTGAGTTATCACTACATCACTGTTTAAAGGAGAGCTGGGTGAGCTGAGTGGGTTACTGGTTCTGTGTAATACAGGTATGGGAAACCCATAATCCAAAAAACTCAGAATTATGGAAAGCCCATCTCCCATAGACTAAATTTATCAAAATAATCCAAATTTTTAAAAATTCTTTCCTTTTTCTAATAATAAAACATTACAGGTGTGGGACCTGTTATCCAGATTGCTGGAGACCTGGGATTTTCCAGATAACCGATCTTTCCATAATTTAAATCTTCATACATTAAGTCTAATAGAAAATCATGTAAACATTAAATAGACCCAATAGGCAGGTTTTGCTTCCAACATGGGGTAATTATAACTTAGTTTGGATCAAATACAAGATTGCTTTATAATTACAGCGAAAAAGGAAATCATTTTTATAAATGTGGATTATTTGGATAAAATGGAGTCTATGGGAGACGGCCTTTCTGTAATTCAGAGCTTTCTGGATAACGGGTTTCCAGATAACGGATCCCACACCTGTACCTTGTACTTGCTGCCAACTACGATATAATTAATTCATATTTGGAAGCAAAACTAACCTATTGGATTCATTTAATATTTACATGATTTTCTAGTAGACGTACGGTATGAAGATCCATTATCTGGAAAAACCCCAGTTCCAGAGCATTCTGGATAACAGGTCCCATACTTGTATTTAGATTTTTTGACATACAAATATTTTTGCAAAATAGCAACAAATCAGCTACATGTTTTGAAGTCCACTACGAGCTGGATAATGAAAACCATCAAAGATCTGAATGGGAATTTAGCAAATGGCCGTTATAAACTCAGCTACTGACTCCAGAGTTTAAAGCAACTTATTAATTCATTATTTAAGGATGCTGCATCTATACCTCCTACAGTATTTAGGCATGACTATTCCTCTACATAGAGCTGCAGTAATAATGCTTTTATCTGAAGGGTAACAATAGTATGAAACCTGCATCAACAGACAAAAGGAAGGCTGGACAAGCTTACACGATATAGCTAAACACAACTTAATATTAGCATAACAGCTTTTTTTTCCAGTCACTATGATGTTAGGGTAAGGTCAGACTGGGGAAGATTTAGTCTACTAAGGGGGAGATTTAGGTGACTAATCGCCTCTTCTTTGGGGGCCACTAATCTCCCCGAACTGCTTCCCCCGTTCTTCCACCTGCAACAATAAAAAAATGCTTACGTCACGGCACTTGCGGCGCTTCGTTTTACCAAAATGAAGGCCTCACAAGGAAACTTCGGGGAAAACGAAGCACCGTGAATGCCATGCCGCAGGCGGTTTTTTCATTGTAGCAGGCGGAAGACAGGGGGAAGCAGTACGGGGAGATTAGTCGCCCTAAATCTCCCCAAAACTCACAGTGTGACCTTACCCTTACTCAGTTCAGACATGTGCTACATAACTCACAAATGTCATAGGCCCATCAATCCTCAGGGATTGTACGAGGTATAGCGTAGACTCTGAAGGGCCATAGGTTGGTCAGGCGTTTATGAAAGGAGATGAAACATTACTACTGTAGGGTCTAAATTTAGTGAAGTTGTGCCAGTAAGACAAGCACTGTATCGACATGGTTAAAATGACGTTCAAGTGCCATAAAAATGCAAATCTGTTTGCATTATGAGGAAATATAGTACATACGGTTATAACGAAAGTGGTGGTTCACTTTTAGGTTAACTTTTAGTATCGGTATGTTATAGAATGGCCACTTCTATGCAACTTTTCAGTTGGTTTTCATTACTTGTTTTCATAGTTTTTCAATTATTTGCCTTCTTCTTCTTTTAAGTTTTCAAATGGGGGTCATTAACCCCATGTAAAAACAAATGCTCTGTAATTCTACAAATGTATTGTTATTGCTACTTTTTATTACTCATCTTTCTACTCAGGCCCTCTCCTATTTCAGTCTCTTATTCAAATCAATGAATGGTTGCTAGAGTAATTTGGACCCTAGCAACCAGATTGCTGAAACTGCAAACCGGAGAACTGCTGAATAAAGACTAGATGACTCAAAAGCCACAAAATAATAATAAAAATTAAAACCAATTGCAGATTGTCTCAGAATATCACTCTCTACATCATACTTAAAGTTAATTTAAAGGTGAAGAACCCATTTTAATGAATAATGAACATTCATCCATCCACACTTGTATTGATCTGCTACAAAGGGTTATCTAAATTGTCTGTGGTCAGCTGGTTACCTGCTCAATACTGTTTGGCAGAGCACAATCTACCCCTTTGGGCACCAGTGGTCTAATAATACTTATTAAACAGAGGGGGGGGGCATCCATGTGTATGAGCCGTAAGGAAACGTATTCATAGAGGTAGAAGAGTGGTATTGTTCTGTGCACTAATTTTAGCCTCTGCACTGAGTGACATCAGACACAGCCGAAACAACCTTAGGGCTGGCTTTGCTGCACTCCGTAAATATGTCACTGTTATTCATATGCATTTAAAAACATAAGTTGGTGTATGCTGCCTCTTGTCTGCCTGGATTTTGTAGCTAGACTGCAGTCAGGCCATTACCATTCTACTGATACATATATGGACTGTCGGCTTTCTGGTATCATGTTATCCAAGTCACAACTGCCACTTACAAACTGCAAATCTGGAGCAAAAATGCTGTTTTTTGGGTGTAAAGCACCAAAAGCATACTCTATACTTACCTATTTGAATATATTATGTTGAGAGGATCGATATAAAATGTATGTGATAGAATATCCCTGTGTTCTGATAAATAATTGTGGAAATTCAAACAAAACAAAAAACCTGTGGCACAACCGATGCAATTGAATACGTGACAGATGTTTATTTAGCTCACAAAAAAGTGGCAACGTTTCAGGCCTCTACAGGGCCCTTTTTCAAACCTGTAGAGGCCTGAAACGTTGCTACTTTTTGTGAGCTAAATAAACATCTATCACGTATTCAATTGCATCAGTTTTGCCACAGGTTTTTTGTTTTGTTTGAATACAGTTTTTTTGGGGCTTTGGGCAGCTTTGGCCTTATACCTGAAGGCTAGGGTTGCCACCTTTTATAAAAAAATGTTACCGGCTGCTGGGGGCGGTGCCTCAAAAGGGGCCGGATGTGACGTCAAAAGGGGAGGGACGTGATGTCAAAAGGGGTGGGGCCACGCGACTGTGACCCGTGGACGCTAAAAGAGGTAAGTTGCAGGGGATTGGGGACAGGCCGAGGGCTCCTTTTGATCGTATTACAAATTTACCGGCAGCTACATTGCCGGTAAATTTGTAATACTGGCCCCAGGCTTGGCAGGTATTTTACCGGCTAGGCCGGTACAATACCGGCCAGGTGGCAACCCTACTGAAGGCACCTGACACCGAACCGGTGTTGCACACTGGTGGAAGCACTCCATCTTGGGATTCAAAATAATCGTGGCTAGACACAATTTAAAGGTTGTCCACATTCCAATACTTTCTTCAGTTCAGTTAGTTTCAGACAGTTCAGAAATAAAGACCTTTTTTCCTATTACTTTCTATTTTCTATGTGTGACTGATTTTTAATATTGAAATTTACATCTAATTTTTTTACCTTTCTAAAGCAGCTGGGGGGGGTCGTCGACTCTTTTAACTGTTCTAAATTGATACATTTAGTTGATCCATGTGTTTGTCCCTGCTGAGCAGAATCCCTGACTTTCATTAAAGGCAGCTGTTAGAATTGATACAATAGTTGCTAATATAATACTCCAGAGATGCTGCTGAGAAATGTATCAACTAAATGTTACAAAACTGTAACAGTTCAGAATTACTGAGCTGCCAGATTCAAACACCAGAGACAGGAACATTCAAATTCAAACTTAGATTTTGGAAAAACTCAAAACAAAATAAAAAAATGGAAAGCAATTGAAAAAAGTCTTTATTTCTGGAGAACAATCTTAAAACAACTGAACAAAAAAAGTGTTTGGAAGGTGAACAACCCATTTAGGGTAAGTGCACACGGGGAGATTCGGGGAGAAGTTTCCTCATGAGGCAACTTCGGAAAACGAATCGCCGCGAGTGCCTTCCGCTGGAGATTTTTCATTATAGCCGGTGGGAAGTTAGGGGTAGGCAGATCGGGGAGATTGTCTCCCAGAAGAAGAGGCTATTAGTCGTCAGGAGCCTAAATCTCCCTTACCCTACATGTTTCTTTGATTAACAGGACAGGTACATCCTAAAATCTGTAGTACCACCTTTCATGTATATATGATTTAAAATAGGTAGTGTCTGTTCATTACAGAATGTAAAAGTTTATTATTGGACTTTTGGACTGTTCTACCAGAGACTTTTTTCTATTGGACTACGGTGTTCACTGATGGGCACACTACACCTTCTATTTTGAATTCTACTGGTCACTATTGTGAAACTTGACTCCCTTCACACATCCAGGCACTAGGGCACCATTACCTTTCCACACAATGGGCCAGATTCAATTTAGTGAAACAAAGGTTTATGACGTGTAAACTCATGGACGAGATTCGATTTGAGATGCAATTCAATTCAGAAAATGTTATCTCACAGTTTATCACGTGAAACCTCTATCGAAGTCTAAAGGAAAAAAAAACTGGATCTGAATCTGGAGAAAAGTTTTTTCCTCCTCTAATTGAATCTTGTCAATGAGTGCTCACATGATAAACCATGAGATAACTTTTTCTCACTGAATTGAATCTGGCCCAATGAATGCTACTGCCTGTATCTAGGCCGGTAAGCTATTGACTCAGATTGGGCTTGGCAGTAGAGCTAACACCTTTCCAGTGGCACATTCCTGGCAGGTGAGGGGGGCTTTGGTTGGAGACCATACATGGTGGGGGTGGACTACAGTTTTTTTTATTATTTTAACACAATGGGCCCCATTTTAAAGGAAACCAGACAAGATGACAATAAATCAGATTTGGCTTTCCCCAAAATGGGGCTCCTCTTCAGAATGCACTGACCCAGGAGTTCACGTGGTGAGATTAGGATTTAAAGGGTTACTGAACAATTTGGTGTGGGGAGGACAGGTAATTCTAGTCTGGTTAGGCTGGTGAAGTACCGGCAACCCTTCTTGACTGTCATTATTGGACCATTATCATAAGCTTAATGATTGTGCTCTAGCTGGGTTACAACTTGTATACAGGTATGGGACCTGTCATCCAGCATGCTCAAGACCAGGGGTTTTCCAGATAAAAGATCTTTCCTTAATTTTGATCTTCATGCCTTAAATCTACTAGAATATAATGTTAACATTACATAAACCCATTGGCTGGTTTTATTTTCAATAAGGATTAATTATATCTTAGTTGGGATCAAGTACAAGGTACGGTTTTGTTATTACAGAGAAAAAGGAAATCATTTTTTAAAATTATTTAAAAAAATAAAGATCATTTAGATAAAATGGAGTCTACGGGAGACAGCCATTACATAATTCTGAGCTTTCTGGATAACTGGTTTCTGGATAACACAACCCATACCTGTAAAAAATGTTGTTTCTCCAGTGTTAGCTTTCTTGGATTGGGATGGGGAGAGCTGCAGTAGTAGTTAATCTCTTCATACACACCTCTGGTGCAATCTAACCAACGCTGATGGACCAAAACCAAAAACCTGATAAACCGATGACCCAATTTCTGCAGGTTCTCAGCCTTATCAGTGGGTCTGGAACTATGCACTGTTATAAATAAACAACCGTATCGTTTTTATATATGTACAGAACTCACAATACCATGAGGCTTCTTGGCTGATTGCACTGGGCCCATGTTTACAAACACATTACTTTTATTTGATTATTTCTATTCACTGCTCTGCATGTAAACAAATAAATATAAAAAGAACAAAACAATAAACAACCAATACGACCAACTGACTGACAGGACGCAGAGCTCCAGTTTTCAGCTGAATTGGCAGGGCAGCCTGCTTGCCTCATAGGATTCTGGGAGTTGTATCTCAACAATGTCTTGATAAGAGTGATGAGTCATTTATTAGTAATAGGTAGAGGTAATATAGGGGCCAATGCACCTTTCTAGGCCATTGTTCACCAAGCAAGCAGGTTGGGGGTCAAAAAAGACATTTTATTGAGGCTCTGCCAGATACTGAACATAAGAGCTGGAAAATACTATTAAATGGGTTGTTCACCTTTGAGTTAACTTTTATTATGATGTAGAGAGTGATATTCTGAGACAGTTTGCAGTTGGTTTTTATTTTTTATGATTTGTGGTTTTTGAGTTATTTAGCTTTTTATTCAGCAGCTCTCTGGCGTGCCATTTCATATGACCCTAGCAACTATACATAGATTGAAATAAGAGAATGGAATATGAATAGGAGAGGGTCTGAATAGAAAGATAAGTAATTAAAAGTGACCCCCATTTGAAAGCTGGAAAGAGTCAGAAGAATACTGCAAATCATTTAAAAACTATAAAAAAATAAATAATGTAGACAAATTGAAAAGTTGCATAGAATGGGTCATTCTATAACATAAGAAAAGTTAACTTAAAGGTGAACCAGGGTACAGTCCTCTCCTGATAACCCCCATGTTATCTAAAGAATTGAACTCTATTCAGACCACTACTCAAATTAGACAAAGATCCATTTGACCACTAAACCAAAGAACAGATATACCTATGCATGAGTTAATTATGGCTGCCGACAATGGTAATTACTGTGCTTATAGAGTAATCTCACCAATAAAGCTCTACGGTACACAGTAGCTAAATGTTAAAGGCATACATACCTGCAAGCAACTGCAAGTTTTATTGCTACTAATATACACACCAAAACCATGTCACTGCATAAAACAGCCCATCACACCCCTATCCAGGGAAACATCAGTACAGGTATGAGACCTGTTATCCAGAATGCTCGGGATCTGGGGTATTCAGGTTAATGGATCTTTCCATAACATGGAATTTCATACTTTAAGTCTACTAGAAAATTTTGTAAACATTAAATAAACCCAATAAGCTGGTTCTGCTTCCAATAAGGATTAATTATATCTTAGTTGGGATCAAGTACAAGGTACTGTTTTATTATTACAGAGAAAAAGGAAATACATTTTTAAAAATGTGGATTATTTGGATAAAACGTAGTCTATGGGAGACGGCCTTTCAGTAATTCGGAGCTTTCTGGATAACGGGTTTCCGGATAAAGGGTCCCATACCTGTAGTCCCGGCACAGAATCCTAGCAGGCGTTAATAAGAGCCACATAGTTCTCACGTTCAGATGTGCAGCAAAATCTTACCCAACTTTGTATCATTAAGGGTGGTGGCAGACATGGCTACTGGGGGAGATTAGTCGCCTAGTGACAAATTGTCTCTTCTTCGGGCTACTAATGCCTTCCCGCTGGCTAGAATGTAAATTGTCAGCGGGATGCCACTCGGATTGCTTCGGCTTTCCGAAGTCGCCTGAAGTTTCCTCTTGAGGCAAATTTGGGCTACTTCAGAAAACGAAGCATTGGCATACCACCGGCGATTTACATTCTAGCCAGCGGGAAGGCATTAGGGGAGATTAGTTGCTGGCGACTAATCTCCCCCAGTAGCCACGTCTGCCAACCTTACCTTACTAAACAAATCTTATGTGGATACCCCTTTTACTTGATTATTTCTGGACACATACAAATGCACCACAGGATGCGATTAGTCGATCCCAGGATGAGGCAATTTCCAGGTGGGATCCTGACCTACGAACTGAGTGCGGGCATTTTATAACACACTGGTTTCATTTCTATAAACACAGTTGCACAGAGCAAATTCATGTTCAGGAGTTCAGAAATCTACAGAGGAACTTTCCCCATTTCATGTCTCCTGTATTTTCTCTGTGTCTCTAATGGCAGTGTGCTGGCAGCTCGGGCTCTATATGACAGAGGATTATGGAATTACTAGAGGGGTGCCCAGACTGTGGCACTCAACTCTCTCTCTCTCTACTGGTGCTGGGTGTAGTTCAGCAGCAGCAGGTAGGGTTGTATGACTAGCACTAGTGTTCCCTTTGCATGGGGACTGAATCCCAAAATGCAGGAGACTTTACACTTCTTTGTCACTTTATTTCATGACTACTCCCTACTGTCTGTATGGCCCTACGGTGGCCACTAAGTACCATGCTGTAACCAGACGACCAACTTACCTTGTACGTGCTCTCAGTTATCTTTGCCACGGCGTCTGCGTCCCGGGACATGGCTACGGCTCTCCCCGCACCACCCCCAGGTGGAGAACTCTGCTAATACTGCTGCTTCCTCTCCCCAAGGACCACCTTGCTCTGTAGCGCGCTTCCCTTGCCGGTCACTCAGCAGCACAACTGTCAGCTCAGCGCAACCTGCAGCGCCCGCCCAGGCTCAGGAAGGTGTGGCTGGAGGGACGAGCGCCAGGAGCCGGGGAGGGACGCACCTGCGTGGGGAGGGCGGGGCTTAGCTTGGGAGCGACAGAGAGGAAGGGGCGGGGCCTCGAGGTAACCTGGTACTGAGTCAGGCGGCCACCTGAAGGGATTATGAGCACCTAAATTGGCACTGGGGCCTTGAAAACTCAGAAAACATATTTCTCCAAAAGTCTATCCTGGGCAGCAGAGAATGGGTGTGACTGAACTTTGTGCAGGGGTTATCACTGCACATATAGTAGCTAGGTGTTGTTGGTGCTGCCTGGGTACAAAATTGCAGTATTCTGGGGCATTGAAGGGGTTGTTCACCTTTATATTAACTTTTAGTATGATGTAGAGGCCGCGGACAGTCTTGAACGAACTGGGCCGCCGAGCCTATCAACCAATTAATGCGGTGCGACGAATTGGACGACGGCGAGCTGAATTGGACACGACCCCTCCCGATTATTGCAAAAAAAAACTTGACTCTACACCGGTCCTCCGCCCAAAAAAGCTTAGAAAACGCTGATGTAGAGAGAGCTATTCTGAGACAATTTGCAATTGGTTTGATTGTTATTATTATTTTGTTTTTGAGTTATTTAGCTTTTTATTCAGCAGTTTTTACAGTCTGGTTGCTTGGGTCCAAATGACCTAGCAACCATAGATGTATTTGAATAAGAGACTGGAATATGAATAGGAGAGGCCCGAATAGAAAGACGAGGCGGCTCTTGCTCCCCAGTGCTTACCGTTCTTGCGCAGAAACGGGTGCAGAGGAAGCTGCTTGGCTAATGCACAATTGCTCTCTCTACTCTAGAAGAGCCAAATATCCAGTTTAATATCCGCAAATTCAGCTCTTAAAGTTATCAGGTGCGGCTGCTGCTGCCTGAGGCGATATTCTCAACTGGCCTCATGGCAGCAGCACCCCTGGTAGCAAAACTATAATTGTAGACTTACAACTTTTCAATTGTTCATTATTATTTTTTTTAATTTTTATAGTTTTTGAATTATTTGCCTTCTTCTTCTTCTGACTCTTTCCAGCTTTTAAATAGGGCTCACCGACCCCATCTAAAAATACAAATGCTCTGTAAGGCTACAAATGTATTGCTGTTGCTCCTTTTTATTACTTATCTTTCTATTCAGTCCCTCTCGTATTCATATTCCAGTCTCTCGTTCATATTATTCAAAACAATGCATGGTTGCTATGGTAATTTTAACCCTAGCAACCAGATTGCTGAAAAAGCTAATTGGAGAGATGTTGAATACAATGCTTAATACTGTATTTCAAAAAAACTCAAATAATAAAAAATGAAAACCAAATGCAATAAAAAAAATTAAAGCCAAATGCAATTGTCTCAGAATATCACTCTCTACAGCATACCAAATGTGTATTTAAAGGTGAACAACCCTTTTAAAATAGCAGAAAACACGCATTTGACAAATATCTGTACGAAACTCCACCTGTAGTGATAGGTTTCTTCCATTCTGACACTTGAGAAATGTCAGTAGAGAATTGAGGCAGGGTATCATAGGCTTCAATAATACTCCTGCTTAGGTAATCAATAACACAGCTCCGGTAAATGTATACATGCAAACATAAGCAAATGCCCCTGCAAAATAATGTAGCATTCTGCATCAATAACAGGAGATAAAATATGAATATTGTGAAAATTCATATTAGCCTTTAGTAAGACAGAAACCAAAACTAACTGCCACCGCACCACAAGTTTCTGGAAAGAAAGCTGGATTCACAGTTTGTTATTTATTGTATATTACGTTTATTACACATACTTGCATAGTTTATATCTCTCAGGGACCTTTATTGATCCGCATATTTGTGTTTCTTCTCATAAGAGAAAACAGCCGTCATTGCTTCGATTAGAATCCAAACGCTGATACCGAAACAGTGACCTCCAGTGGCCATTTATCATGCATAATAGTGGATTTTGTTCTGGATTTATCAAATAATGGGCCAGATTCACTTCATTCTAAAAAAAACTATAGAAGTATGATTCTGTATTTGGAGTGATATTCTAAGGCAATTTGCAGTTGGCCTTTTTTATTATTATTTGAGATTTTTGAATCATTCAGCTTTTTGTCCAGTTTTACATTTCAACACGTATCTGGTTGCTAGTGTCTAAATTACCATAACAACCAAACAGTGGTTTGAATGAGAGACTGGAATATGAATAGGTGAGGGCCTCAATAAAAAGAAAAGTAATTAAAAAGTAAAAATAACCATAGTCTTTTTGGCTGCTGGGGTCAGAAAAGATGGAAAGATTCAGAAGAAGGCAAATAATTTAAAGGTGAACTACCCCCCCCTTTAAGTAATCTTCAAATTGGAGTTCTAGAAATATCTACAATGGAATAGCTATTCTTCCCAATGTAAGTCCTTCAGACTGGACCCCTCAGCTACTGCTCCCCTATGGAGATCAAACCTGCAGTTGGGAACCTCTGATTTAAATCAAGCAGAAATTCCTCATCAATCTATACTATCCTGCTACCAGCAGGGAATATAGAAACTGTGTGCGTGGAAGTACAGGGATGGGACTTGGGGTTTTCCGGATAACATATCTTTCTGTAATTTGGATCTTCATACCTGAAATCTACAAGAAAATCATGTAAACATTAAATAAACTGAAGTACCATGTACAAGGTACTGTTATATTACTACAGAGAAATTTTTTAAAAAATTTGGCGCTCTATAAATACATAGTATACATAGTTGAGTCTATGGGCAACAGCCTTTACGTAATTCGGAGCTTTCTGGATAACAGGTTTCTGGATAACAGGTCCCATACCTTTATTACTCAGGAGAACTGACCTACGCTTTGGTGTTTGTCCCCAAAAGAACAAGTATGTTTATGGTCAACGTTATATTGTGCTGTGAAACTAAACAGAAGCAGAGCATGAAGTGGATTATAAGTGAAAAGAAGTTTAAACAAAAGAAAATGGACAATAAACAAACTGTCTGAAAATGGAGTAGATTTGAAAAGAAATGACTCATGGTTAAAGATACAGTCAAAGCCCATGCAAGAGGTCATTCTGATTAGGAAATAATGGTACGGTCCTGAGGTGCCTTGAAGATTATTGTATAAATCAGCAGCGAAAGTGACGTGTAATGTGAAATCAAAGACTGAAGATAGCAACTGAAGCAGAACATGGGCAAAAGAGGAGTTATTAGTCTGAGCCACAGCGCAGCTTTACCCTGTAAATATTTGTACAAAGTGACATGGCTCTTTCTCTTCTTACTGTGGAATGCAGCTACCACACATTAAAGGGGTCTCCTATTAATTAACTTTTAGTATGACATAGAGAGTGATATTCTGAGTCAATTGGCAGGCCCGGATTTGTGACAAGGCCACAAAGGCCCAGGCCTAGGACGGCAAAATTTTAGGGGCGGCATGCCGTCCAGCCTCATACTTAAGGAGCACTGGGGACACAAAGCTCCCCAGTGCTCCAGCACAAGAACGCTCGCTCACGTGCTCCTTGCGAGGTCGGCGCTAGGACCATGCGGGGAAGGGTGCTGTGTGCATACAGAAGCTTTAAGACCATGCGGCCTTGGGCCGCTGCTTTGCTAAATCTGGTCCTGGCAATTGGTTTTCATTTTTTATTATTTGTGGTTTTTGCGTTATTTAGCTTTTTATTCAGCAACTTTCCAGTTTGCAATTGTAGCAATCTGGTTGCTAGGGTACAAATTACCCTAGCAGCCATGCACTAATTTAAATAAGAGACTAGAATATGAATAGGAGAAGATCTGAATAGAAAAGATAAGTAATAAAATGTAGCAATAACATTACATGTGTAGCCTTACAGATCAGATATTCTTTACACATGGGCGGTATTTTCTGCGCTCCCCTGCATTGCTCTTTCTTTCGTTCAGCTGCAGCTATACTCACACAGACGCATGTAAGCGGCAGACGCAAGTGGGACACAGCATGTTGCATTTCACCTGCGTTCGGCGCATACATGCGTCTGTGTGAGTACAGCCCCCTTGACTATAAGTGCATCTACTCCTGTGCTCCCCTGCAGCTGAAAGGAAACACAACGCAGGGGAGCACAGGAAAAAATGGCCGTGTGTAAGAGCCCTAAGTCAATTGGAGAGGTCGATCAATTTGAAGATGTTATTAGACTTCCTGATATTCAAGTTTTTTTTTGGAGAAACAACTTGATTCGAGTTTAGTCAAATTTGATTAGAGTTTCGGGTTGGTTTTTAGATATTCAATTTTTTTCTTAAACAACCTCCCAATCGTATTTCAAGTATATTTGAATTTATTAGAGGTTAAAAAAAAACTCACATGAATTCAAAATTTGGTAAATGGTCCTAGAAATGTATCAATTTAGAACAGTTTACAGGGACAGCGACCCGCCCCTCCCAGAGCTGCTTTATAAGTTGAAAATTTATACTTTACACTTCAATATCAGAAAAACGGTCACACATAGCAAATAGAAAGTAATTGGGAAAAGTCTTTATTTAGGTGAACTCTCTGAAACCAACTGAACTGAAAAAAATGTTGGAAGGTGAACAACCCTTAAGGGCTATTCCACACGGGGAGATAGCCACGCGTTTGCGGTCGCGGCGTCAAAGCGCCGCGACAGTCGCCGCGACCGGCGCAGGCGACAGTTTTGTATGGGCGCCTATGTAAAAACGCCTGTGCTAACCACACGAGGCGATGCGCTTTTCAACAGTCGCCTGAAAAAGCCTGGCGAGGCATTTTCAGGCGACTTTTGAAAAGCGCATCGCCTCGTGTGGTTAGCACAGGCGTTTTTACATAGGCGCCCATACAAAACTGTCGCCTGCGCCGGTCGCGGCGACTGTCGCGGCGCTTTGACGCCGCGACCGCAAACGCGTGGCTATCTCCCCGTGTGGACTAGCCCTTACTAGAGAGACACACAGAGATCTGCTCTTTTGGGTAGGTCCCAAAGGTGTAGATCTGAGCAAGATTTGGCTGGGCCAATGATTGGGTCACACAATGGGAATACATTGACCTGTCAGGCAAAGACTACATAAACATGCCGGTCCTTATCTAAAAGGGTTTTCAAACCTGCCCAGCAGATAGCTGAATGATTTTCAGACAGATTTTGGTTAGACATGACATCACAAAGGCCACATACATAAGCCAATAAAGTGCCAACTCAGTCAAAAGGGGCAGCGTTGCCAGCTAAAATTGTCTTGGGTGTTGCCAACTTTAGAGCTAATTGCACCCAGGCAATGAAACTTTAAAGGGGTGGTTCACGTTTAAATTACATTTTAGTATGTTAAAGAATGGCCAATTCTAAGCAACTTTTCAATTTGTCTTCATTAGGGGGCCCATTCACTAAGCTCGAGTGAAGGAATAGAGGAAAAATAGTTCGAATTTCAAATTTTTTTTTGGCTACTTCGACCATCGAATTGCCTACTTCGACCTTCGACTACGACCTTCGATTTAGAATCGAACGATTCGAACTAAAAATCATTCGAATATTCAACCATTCGATAATCAAAGTACTGTCTCTTTAAAAAAACCTTCGACCCACTAGTTCGCCACCTAAAACCTACCGAGGCCAGTGTTAACCTATTGATATTCGAAGTTGAAGGATTTAACTTCAACAGTTGAATATCAAGGGTTAATTAACCCTCGATATTCGACCTTTAGTAAATTTGCCCCTATATGTTTTTCTAATAGTTTTTTTCCCTCTTACTCTTTCCAGCTTTCATATGGGGGGGGGGTCACTGACCCCACTTTAAAACAAATGCTCTGTAAACAAATACATTTATTGATATTGCTACTTTTTATTGTTCATCTTTCTATTCCGCACCTCTCCACTTCATATTCCATTCAATGTATGGTTGCTCAGTTATTTTGAACCCTAGCAGCTGGATTGCTGAAATGGAAAATAGAGAGCTGCTTAAAAAGATAAATACCTCACAAACCACAAATAATAAAAATTGAAAACCAATTGCAAATTGACAGAGAATATCATTCTCTACATCAGGGGTGCTTCACCAATGAGGCAAGTTGAGGCTGTCGCCTCAGGCGGCAGCACCCCATTAGGTACCAGGGGCAGCAAAAATGCTGCTACTGGTACTTTAAGAGCGAATTTCCAGGGGAGGGGGGGGGGGCAGCAGCAAGGCGGTGGAGAGGCCATGATCGCCCTTGCTCTACATGATACGAAAAGTTAACTCAAAGGTGAACAACCCCTTTAACAAAATTGCAACAATGTATCAGCTTCTTCCTAATAGCGAGCATTGTCTAATGCTACTTTTTGTGAGGAACATGGTTATTTTTAGGATCATTTTTATTGGTTTTATTAAAGTTTATACAATGTATCATTCTTTCACCCCTACTTTTCCCCTCACTTTGCTTCCTCTAACTTCCAGGGTTGGAGTATCCTGCCAGAGTATGAAAGCATCTTCAGTGAATGCCAGGTAAGGCCAACTTCATCAGCCCTTTCCTATTCCTTATGGACTGTAAGCTCTCCGGAGCAGGCCCTTCTGATCTCATGCCTTCACTTATGTTCTTTTATTTGTAATTGGTTTGATTACATGCTGTTGTGTTGCATTCTATAGAATAGGCAGTCCCTTTATTAATAAAGAATAGTTAAAATAATTTCGAAAATAGGCCTATATTATATCTATTTAAGTTCCACCTAGTTCTTGCCAAGCAGGATTTCATATGCAGTAATTGCCTAAATTAACTCCTATATTTTATTTGCCATTATCTGTGGCAAGAGGTTAATTTGAGTAATGACTGGCTAATAAGTCAGGATTTGGAGTTTGAGAGGTTAATCAGCCCAATATTATTATTATTATTATTATTATTATTATTAATAATACTGCTTTGTTATATTACTTCCGTACACTGATTTCATGCTATTTATCCCAGGTACACATGTGCTTACTTTTCAAGAGGATTTGGTATGTGAATCTGTAAAACACAAATCTCTTGTATGAATACAGTTATTACGAACCAATGGCATGTGGCTGAATGACAAAGGCAAGGTGAGGTAGGTAGGGCAGCAGAAGGGAATGCCGCTTTTTGGAGCACAGGGCTCTCTTGTTTCTTAAGCTGTGTGACGTGCCTCAATAGGGAGGAGGCCACAGAAAGAGCCTCTGGTTATGTACAGCTTCACCTGCTCTCAACAGACAGATTCATTCGTCATCAGTGTAACTATGTAACAGATACAGAGACCATGAATCATTGGTTCATAAAGATGAGATAAAATTACCAAAGTCCTAGAGAAATATTTGTACATTACAATTAAATGCAAATAATGCAAGTTTCAGAGCCCTGGTGGCTGAAAACTTTCTGCTGGAAACATTTATTATTATTATTATTATTATTATTTATTATTATTATTGATAAAGAGATGCTGGTATAGAACCTGTTATTCAGAATGCTTGGGACTTGTGGTTTTCCAGATAATAGATCTTTTCGTTATTTGCATCTTCATACCTTAAGTCTACAAAAACATTAAACAAAATAAACTCAATTTGGCTTGTTTTGCCTCCAGTAAGGATTTATTATATTTTAGTTTGGATCAAGTACAGGTATGGGACCTGTTGTCCAAAATGCTCGGGAGCTGGGGTTTTCTGGATAATGCATCTGTTATTTGGATCTTCATAGCTTTAAGTCTACGAGGAAATCATGTAAATATTGAGTAAAAACAATAGACTGGTTTTGCTTCCAATGAGGAATACTGATATGTTACTTGGGATCAAGTACAAGGTACTGTTTTATTATTACAGAGAAAAAGGAAATCATTTAAAAAAAATATTGCATTATTCGGATAAAATAGAGTCTATGAGAGACAACCTTTCTGTAATTCGGAGCATTCTGGATAACAGGTTTCCAGAAAACGGATCCCATATTTGTACATGGTACTGTTTTATTATTACAGAGAAGAATCGATTTAAAAAATAGTTGTTTGAATAAAGTGGAGTCTATGGGAGCTAGCTTTCCAGTAATTGTGAGCTTTTTGGATAACGGATCCATGTCCTGTCTGTCCCACTTGTTCCCTAGGTGGTACAATGGAAATGCCCACCTGCCAAGCAACACAATCATGACAAAAAAATATTTCTTGAGGGAGAATTAATAAAGCATTTGATAAAAACTATAAGAAAACAAAAGGAACACTTAGTTAATTCTCACTACAGCCTTAGATGTCTTTCTTTTTTTTTTTTTTTACAGATATGACAGTTGCCCTTTAATATTGGGTTGTAGGCCACACCCAGATCCAGTGTTACCAGAAATACAACAAACATGCCAATAAACATCTCATTCACTTTTGCCACCAAGGGCCCGTCTTTTATTGTATTTTTAAAATAGATCTGAAGAGGAAGCTGGAAAATCACAGAAGTTCTACAACAGTGAGTGACACAGCAAAACACCTGCAATAAATAGTGAAAATGCTCAGCCAAATAAGCTTTAAATAGACCATACCCTCCCCTGTTTGTGCATCTAAACGGGAAGGGGACACTTTTTTTTAGACGGTTCTGCACAGGTAGAGAGGAGGCCAACTCTGATATACAGTATAGCCGTTCTCAGTATGATTTTGGGGCTCAGTTACACTATTTCTTCTGGTTTTGAGCATGCCACTGATCTAAGCTTTCAACCTCAACTTTCACCTGCAACCTTCAAGCTGAACTTTTAGGAGTTTCTAAAGGGACTTCGGTTTGCACCCCCTAGGAAAGATCAGCCACTCAGTGTAGGAACCACAGCTTTCTATAGAGCCAAAACAAAGCTGCGATATTTCGAAGGCATGGGCTTTTTGTGAAAATAAGCTAGTGAAGATCCCAGGCTGCTCTGTTGCAAGGTGTGTCTGGGTTGAGAAAGGTTCAAGGCAGGGGAGATGTTAATCAGCAGATAATTGTTAGTGCTGAGTGTAAATCTGTGAATTACCTAAGACACAGCCAGGAGATACCCAGATGAAAGTAGAACAAGTTCTGCAAGACACACGCATGACTGAACTGTTGTACAGACACAAAAAACGTAAATAATAAGTTTGAATTTGATCAGTTTTAACACAATTCTATTTCTACCTGCTGAGAGATACACAGACACAGTCACAGTTTTATGGCATTAAAGCTAATTTAATATACAAGGGAAATGCAATAAAATTATTAGGCAATTAATTAATATACAGTGAATGAAGTACCCCCTCTTGTAAAATATATTTTGCAACTGGAGGTACTTTATTTATTACAATACACATTTTTTAGTGAGTCGTGACGGAATTGACATCACTAAGCTCCAATTATAACCAGAATTCAGCCTTTTTTCAGCAGGATTCGGCCGAATCCTTGTGCCTGGCCGAACCGAATCCTATTTTGCACATGTAAATTTGGGGCGGAGAGGGAAATCGCGTGATTTTTTGTCGCAAAACAAATAAGCAAAAATGTTTCCACTTTTTCCTTTCCCGCCCCTAATTTGCATATGCAAATTAGAGTTTGGATTCAATTTGGTATTCGGCCAAATCTTTCACAAAGAATTTGGGGATTCGGCCCAATCCCAAATAGTGGATTCAGTGCATCCCTAATTGCTAAGCACTGTTTAGAAGGATATAATTTACAGGAAATTCATGGCTCTTGTGTATTATATCCTTATAATACACAAAAGCCATGAATATCCTGTAAATTATATCCTTACAAATGGTGAGTTTTGATGTCATCAGTTATAAACGGTGAGTTCTGATGTCATTTCTGTCACATGACTCCCTGAAACTTGTGTATTATAATAAATAAAGTACCCCCAGTTGTAAAATATGAGGATAGTAGAAGTTACCTCAGAGTTCCATGACCTGTATAAAAACATGGTGAGTTCTGATGTCATCAGTTATAAACTGTGAGTTCTGATGTCATTTCTGTCATGAAATGTGTGTATTATAATAAATAAAGTACCCCCAGTTGCAAAATATGAGGATATAAGACGTTACCTCGGAGTTCCATGATCTCGGTCTTCGGCCTCATGCTTTTATATCGTCATGAAACTCCTCGGTAACTTATAATATCCTTATATTTTACAAGAGGGGGTACTTTATTCACTATATAAACAGTGAGTACTGATGTCATCAGTTATAAACGGTGAGTAGTGATGTCATTTCTGTCACATGACTCACTAAAACTTGTGTATTATAATAAATAAAGAACCCCCTGTTGCAAAATATGAGCATATTAGAAGTAACCTAAGAGTTCCATGGCCTGTATAAGAACACTCGGCCTTTGGTCTCGTGTTTTTATATGGTCATGAAACTCCTTGGTAACTTATAATATCCTTATATTTTACAAGAGGGGGTACTTTATTCACTATATAATAAACAAGAACCATTAATGTCCTATAAATTATATAGTGAATAAAGTACCCCTCTTGTAAATAATAAGGATATTATAATTTATCGAGGAGTTTCACGACCATATGAAAACACGAGGCCGAAGGCCTCGTGTTTTTATACAGGCCATGGAACTCTTAGGTTACTTCTAATATCCTCATATTTTGCAACAGGGGGTACTATATTTATTATAATTCACAAGTTTTAGTGAGTCATGTGACAGAAATGACAGCACTACTCACCATTTATAACTGATGACATCAGTACTCACTGTTTATATAGTGAATAAAGTACCCCCTCTTGTAAAATATAAGGATATTATAAGTTACTGAGGAGTTTCATGACCATATAAAAGCATGAGGCTGAAGACCGAGTGTTTTTATGCAGGTCATGTAACTTATAATATCCTCATATTTTGCAACTGGGGGTACTTTATTATAATACACACGTTTCAGTGAGTCATGTGACAGAAATGACATCAGAACTCACCGTTTATAACTGATGACATCAGAACTCACCGTTTATAAGGATATAATTTTTAAGATATTCACTAACTATAGGGATCAGGCATTATTACATGCAGCTATAGCTGTAAAACAACTACTGGTATGGGGCCTGTTTCCAGAATGCTTGGGACCTGAGGTTTTCTGGATAATGAATCTTTCTGTAATTTGAATAATCATACCTTATGTCTGCTTAAAGATCATTCAAAAATGAAACCCTATTGTTTTGTCTGCAATACGGTTTAATTGCATCTTAGTTTGGATCAAGTACAAGCTACTGTTTTATAATTACAGAGAAAAAGGAAATCATTTTTAAAAATTAGAATTGTTATCAAATTGAGTCCAGGTTTGGACTGGGGGGCTTGGGGCTCCCCCTCCGGCGCCCCTTGCGTGCCGTGTCTCATTTGTGCATATGCCGCGACCCCGACAAAGAGGGGTCGCACCACTAAAAAGCGGATCTGGGCCGGCGGGGCCTACACGAGCCTGGGGCCCAGCGGGTTCTTTCCCGGGATCCCGCCGGCCCAGTGCGACACTGATTGAGTCTATGGTAAATGACCTTCCTGTAATTTGGAGCTTTCAGGTTTCTGGATAATGGATTCCATACCTGTAATAAAACTATGTATTTTTCCATATTGCATAAAAAATTACCACATTTCTACCATCTCATACTAAATATCTGTGAAAAATCTAACTTTTTTTGCTTTCTCAATAACAGCACTAAATTGCCGTTTTATAGCAGCAAAACTATGTGCATTTTCAGTACCGGGCCTGGCCGGCCAGGCGCCCTAGGCAACCTGGCCAGCAACTGCGCCAAATAGGCACATGCATGCAGAGCAGTGAGAGTAGGTGCAGGCATGCGCATCAACGGGAGTAGCACCAGCACTTACAGACACGCATGCGCACCAGCGCGTACAAACACGCATGCGGACCAGCGCGTACAAACAAGCATGCGCACCAGAGGTGCACCAGCGAGAACAGATGCGCATGTGCAACAGAACAAACAGGAATGCTCACATTCGGCAAAAGGGCAGAGAGGGGACCGGATTAGGGAGGCAGAGAAGGTACGTGTCTGGCGCCCTCCCCAGCTTTGCGCCCTAGGCACATGCCAACTCTGCCTACCCCTAGTTCCGGCCCTGTGCATTTTACACAGCTTATAAAAATGTGCATGGTGGTAGGTTTTATTCCCAATAACTACTCACCAGAGCAAAAGGTTACAGCAAAGCTACAATTGGGTGCTTCTCTGGTGCGTGTAGAAGGAAACGTTCAATTTATTTTCAGACACAAGATGATTAACATTGGGCATTTGGATACATAGTTGGTTCCAGTGCAATTTAGACATAATGCACCAATACTGTTAATACTGATACAGGCTACTTCGGTAAACTGGGCACATGTTTTGGCACAAGCAATATCAAGCGCTACATGAAAGAATTCCTTAAAGGGGCTGTTCACCTTTAAATTAACTTTTAGTATGATATAAAGAGGGATGTTCTGAGACAATTTGCAATTGGTTTTCATATTTTATTTGTAGTTATTTAGCTTTTTTAGCTTTTTTTTGTTATTTAGCAGCTCTCCAGTTTGCAGTTTCAGCAGTCTGGTTACTAGGGTCCATATTCCCCAAGCAACCATGCGTTGATTTGAATAAGTGACTGGAATATGAATAGGGGAGGGCCTGAATATAAAGATGAGTGATAGTAAAAGTAGCAAAAGCAATAAATGTGTAGCCTTACAGAGAATACATTTTTTAGTTGGGGTCAGTGACCTCCATTTGAAAGCTGGAAAGAGTCAGAAAAGAAGGCAAATAACTCAAAAATGATAAATACATTTTGAAGGCCAATTACAAAGTTGCTTAAAATAGACCATTCTATAACGTATTAAAAGTTAACTTTAAGGTGAACCGCTGGTTTAATTCCCAGAACCCTTTATTAAATTTGTTTATTGCAGATTGTAAAACTATTGAATAGATAGCTTGTGTATGTTTCAGGTGTTGAGCCTCCATATGCTATGACTTAAAATGCACCTGCAATAAAGGGTAGAAGGAAACTCACAACTGCTTTACCATTTAAGTACAGGTATGGAATCTGTTATTCAGAAACACTTTATCCAGAAAGGCCCACATTACTGGAAGGTCATCTCCCATAATAGACTCCCTTTTAATCAAATAATTATAAAAACATATTTCCTTTTTCTGTGTAATAATAGAACAGTACCTCATTCGTGATCCAAACGAAGATATAATTAATCCTTATTGAAAGCAAAATCAGGTATGAAGATCCAAAATTATAGAAAGATTCCTTATTTGGAAAACCCCTCAAGCACAGTCACTCTTCTTTTAAACTACGACAGTTCTACCAGTGACACCTCTACTTTAATTAACTACAGTTCCATAAGTGACTGTGGAGAAACCAGCATGGGCTTTTCTTTTCTCTTTTGAATTTTTGTTCCGAATCACTCCTCTTAAAGCTCCACTAGTTCTCCTCAAGCAAAACCTCAGTCATCCACCAGGTCTTTAGCCCAGTGCTTTTATATGGTCTTGGAACTCCCCTGTGACTTTTTATTTTACAACAGGGGGTAAATTATTCAAAATATATAGCCAAGAGAAAAACCACACCAACCAGGACTTGTATAGTGAACAAAAAAATCAAAAGTTTTTTTTATCAAACGTTTCAGCTCTATTCCTCTTACCGGATTGAAGATGATAGCAAGGGTCAAAGATTCATTATACAGTCTAATAGAAGGACCTGCACTCCAACTTAAAGTGAATGAAATGTGTTTTATTTTAATGCATATCCAACGTTTCAGCCCACATAAGGGCCTTTCTCAAGGACAAATTGCAAACTACTTTAAGTTTGAAAAGCAATACTTTATACAGCGACCAGGGGTCGTAAGTAGCCTCAGCATACGTACGCTTATGAGAATGAATGCATTTAGAATCCTGCACTGTTCAGAAGATATGGCGCCTTTTACAGGCACTATATCAATGATATTTCTTTATTTGGTCAGGTCGGGTCCTATTACAAAGTTGGAAGGGTTAGTGGATCAACTAAACAATATGGCCAGCCCAATTAAATTGACATTAAACTATGATGCGAATAGCATTGAGTTCTTAGACGTTAAAGTCTATAAGAGAGAGGGCAAACTGCAGACTTGTATCTATGTAAAGCACACCGATATGAACATGATTGTGCACTACCAGAGTAACCACCTCAGGCATCTGTTGGAGTCACTGCCAAAGTTTCAAATAATTAGGGTAGTGTGTATAGACAACGACAAAGACAAAAGAGTGGAAGACTTGGATATAATGTGCAAAAAGTTCCTTAACAGAGTCTACCCTCAAGAACTAATTAATAATACCAAGACATGGGCTTTGGGTCTTAGTCGGGAGCAAATCCTAACAGAATCAAAAACAGAAGGTGTAAGTCCCAACAAAAGAAAAGAAAGTAAAAATGATATGTACTACGTAAGCGGATCTGGAGAAGGCTCTGGATATATGCGGAAATGTGTATTAAAACATTGGCCACTTGTTGCTAGTGACGATAGTTTATCCAAAAAACTACCCGTTAGGCCCAAATTTAGCTACCAAAGAGGCAGCAATTTTAAAAACATTTTGAGCCCTTCTGACCCGACCAATAAGTATTTGAATCCACAAATACAGCACTTTTTGACACAACGACCAGGGGTCCATAGATGTAGTGGTTGCGTTATGTGGAGCAGCCTGAACCTAGGTAACCATTTCATGCATCCCCGGACTGGCAAAAAGTATGATATTAGGCAGAGGATGACCTGTACAAAAGTATGTGTTGTATATATTATTAAATGCCCATGTGGACTAAACGATTGTGGAAAGACAGTCAAAATGCTTAAAGAGTGCATTGGGATGCACAGGGCTAACATTGGGCAGCCTTGGACCCAGAAAGAGACAGTAAGGCTACAAACAAAAACCAAGACATTGCTCTGCAGCTGGTGGCAAAGCATTGGGCGGAAGCAAAGCTTAGCCCAGCTACGTTTAGATGTATGTCCATAGAGCATATACCCGCTAGAACAAGAGGGGGAAACATTGATAAAGTCTTGCTTAGGAGAGATGCGTACTGGATCCATGAGCTGGATTGTGTGGCACCTAAAGAGTTAAAATTTTAACCTGAGAAAAGTTCTCATGTATTATTATGTGGAGGGACAGATTGAACAACCCTCGATGTTTTGAAACATAGAAGTTACAAATAGCAACATAGAAATGTTAAGTGGTGGCTAGTTAATAAGATGTATATCTGTCATTATGGAAACTTAATATCTGATTTGTATAAACTTGCAGGACTTTTTCTGAATGGACACTTTTGTTTCACCTAAACTTGGATACGCTATTCACTTGCACAACAGAGACACCCTGTGGTGAGAGCCATGTTCTGCATTTATGTTCATACAAAAGAAAAAAACAGTTTTTTTAAAGTTTTTTACTGCCTATTACGTCATGTTTGGCGCCAATTCTAAGGGTATTTAAATCTGCATTTGCAATTTGTCCTTGAGAAAGACCCTAATGTGGGCCGAAACATTGGATATGCATTAAAATAAAATACATTTGATTCACGTTAAGTTGGAGTGCGGGTCCTTCTATTAGACTGTACATATATAAATATACAAAGTAAATTTTAAGCAGCCACACTCTAATCCGGACTTCCTTTAGTGAATCTGGGTGCAGGGTCAAAAGTGATGTATATAAATTTGTTGAAAGACCCGCACTCCACTTTGTGAATCAAATTGCTTTTATTGCGTACTTGTGATATATCCATATATCTATATATGGAATATAACAGGTACACAATAAAAGCAATTTGATTTATCATAAAGTGGAGTGCAGATCTTTCCACACACATATATATATATATATATATATATATATATATATATATATATATATATATATATATATATATATATTTTTTTTTTTTGTGAGCAGGATCATATGAACAGACAGGTCTTGAACAGGGTAAAGTCCATTTATTGTTCACATATAAAGATTCTGTGAGCAAAGCAGCATAAAACAAAATAAAACAAAACAAAATCCTTGCCCCACTTGGGCTCTAACTAATACACAGAGTAGTTTCCCTCTCTACTACCGGTCCCCTACTGGGATTTCCGGTCAAACACAAACAGTACAACTCCCCAGAGTCACAGTACCTTTGCAAAGTCTTTTCCCTTTGGGGAAACATAAACAGCCGCTTCCAATGGCCACACTCAGCTCCCAGCTCTCCTCAGTGTGTGTTTCAAGCTTTCACTCTCAGCCCCAACCCTCTCTAGCAGCTAACAGATCTAGCCTGCTAATTATTCCCCAGGTGAGACTTTCTAGGGGAATTAACCCACTCAGAACTGCTGTACATATAGGCGTAAGACATGAACCTAGGCGAAATATATCTCCCTTCACACTGTGTTCCAGTTACCGGTTCACAATATATATATATATATATATATATATATATATATATATATATATATATAATCTTCACATAGAGCCACACTCAATTTTTTCAGGTGAATCAAATAATATTTATTTGCATAAGTCTGTGTGCCCTTTTTCAAGGATACATACATGCAGTGTTAACAGCGTATTTATACCCCCACCTACATATATATATATATATATATATATATATATATATATATCATTCTTTTACTATTTGAGCCACTAGGTGGCAATGCAATCTAAGTAAAGCAGAAGTTAAAGCGTATAGGTGACTGCATTTTTCTTTTGATGCAGGGGATTTTTGTGAAATGTGAAAGGCAGGATGGATTATTTTACCATGCAGAATGATTCCCTTAAATTGATGGGCACAGGGCTTGTGTATATAAGAAACTGTACAGCAGACCTATCAATTGGTGCTTAGTAACAACTTTCAGGTGGTCTCTGACCCTCTCTACAATTGTGCTGCTTTTAATGGCAGGCTTTTCATGGAAGTAAAACCTTCATTCTACTAAACTGATTGGATGCCCCAGTATCCATTGGAAGGACCTACAGGTGTATATATTGTCTGAGTTATTATTATTGCTGCTCTCCTCATATATCTATACATAGTAACCATATTCCCCCTTTAAACACCTCTTGTCCTGTGTAAGCAATCCAAACCTGTCCAACTTTTTCTCATAACTGAGACCTTTCTCTACCCTATAAAACTGCTCTCTTTAGGACTTTTCTATTTCATCAATATCCATTTTTAGTCCTTGAGACAAAAAAACTGCATATTCTAGCCTTGTCAATGCATTTAAAGCAGAACAATTTGCTTTTTCTCTCATGGATCTATACCCCTTTTAAAATTAGTACAGGTATGGAAACTGTTATCCAGAATGCTCGGGACCTGGGATTTTCCTTATAAGGAAATGTCTTAAGTCTACTAGAAAATCATGTAAACATTAAAAAAAACAAATAGGATGGTTTTGCCTCCCATATCTTAGTTTGGATCAAGTACAAGGTACTGCTTTATTATAACAGAGAAAAAGGAAAACATTTGTAAAAATTTGAATCATTTCATTTACCCATGAGCCACTCAAATGTAAAAAGTGTTGGGAAACTACACAGGCATCAAAAACAGTTTCTGGGTGTTTCCATGTAAATGATGTAATTGGTTGTTTAGTAGCCCCATGTGGACTGCCAGCCTGCAGGAGATTTTGTTTGACAATAGATAGGAGGATGCCTCCAATCCTGGAATTTAAAAACAAGCCCCTTCTTTGAGGTCATGAGCAGCAACATCAAAGGAGGTATAAGCAACATGTTGCAAACAAGTCACTTGCGGTGATCACTGATATAGATCTACAAAGATAAAGTTATTTATTTAATCACACGTACGCATGTTGTACAAATGTATTGTTATTGCATGTGCGCATGCATGCGCACGAGAGCACCAATTCATGCATGCGCGCGCTCAGCCCGCACCGTGACTGGCTAGGTTGCCTAGGGCGCCTGGCCGGTCTGGTCAGGCTCTGGGCACTGATACAAGTGACCAGGCCTAGTTTGCAGCCTGTGTTTGCTAGAAATCAGGTGTTAGTGTCTTCACACTTTAAAGAGGTTGTTCAACTTTGAGTTAACTTTAAGTATGATGTAGCGAGTGATATTCTGAGACAATTTGCAATTGCCTTTTATTTTTTATTTTTTGTGGTTTTTGAGTTATTTAGCTTTTTAATCAGCAGCTCTCCAGTTTGCAGTTATCCACCAAATGACCCTAGTAACCATGCATCAATGTAAACAAAATAAATGAATAGGAGAGGCCTGAATAGTTGAGATGAGTAATAATAAGTAGTAATAACAATACATTTTTAGCCTTACAGAGAATTTGTTTTGATGGGGTCAGTGACCCCCATTTCAAAGCGGGAAAGAGTCAGAAGAAGAAGAAGGTAAATAAAAAAACTGTACAAAATAAATAATCCAGACCAATTGTAAAGTTGCTTAGAATTGGCCATTCTATAATATACTAAAAGTTAACTTTAAGGTGAACCACCCCTTTACAAATCAGTGATGGACAGATACAGCAGAAGGTTATGGCATAACTAGGAGCTAAAAAGGATTTTAGGGCCCCCCTAAACTTTGGGGACAAGATCATTTTCATAAACTTAGTTAAGATAGTTATCAAGGATAATGTTTAAAGGAGACATTCTGTGTAAAACATAAGAAAGTACTAGTTCATTATACTCATTTAGATATAGAAGTATTGTGCTTAAAAAAGTTTCAGGCTCAATATTTCTGCAAAAACCCTAATAATCCCTCCCTTCCCTTCCACTTCCTGCTCCCTGAAATCAGCAGCTAGCAGAACTCGATAGGAAACTGAAGCCTGTCTGTGTTTGTGTGACTGCAGGGCTGTGATTGGCTGTCCCCCTCTTACTGTGCTTCTGGCAGGAATCATTAGGACATGCCCTCCCACCCCACCCCACCCTCATTTGGAACACAGACAGGGACCATAGAATATCTATAGGGAGCTCCAATAAAGGGGCTATTTTTAAAGATAATATTAATTTTTAGCACAATGTAAAAGCAACACCATATAGTACTCATACTTGCCAACAAAATTATGTTTTTTTTCATTTATCCTATATGTCTCCTTTAAGAAGTATGGGAACAAGAAGTATGAACTTAGTAGAATTTTAATTATCTTTGTATAAGGGATGGTTTTTGTAAAGGGTAGCATATAGCCATGTTTTATGATACATTGGCACTCACAGATGGCACTTATATTATTGTAGCAAGCAGTACTACAGCTTCCATACATAATAACACCTAATAAATACTGATATACAGTCACAGTATAATCTGTGCTCATCCACCGAAAATGCATATGAAAATGAAAATGATATGTATGAGACCTGTTATCTAGAATGCTTGGGACCTGAGGTTTTCTGGATAACGGATCTTTCTGTAATTTGGATCTTAACGTCTACTAGAAAATCCTGTAAACGTGAATTAAACCCAAAAGGCTGGTTTTGCTTCCAATAAGGATTAATTATATCTTAGTTGGGATCAAGTACAATGAACTGTTTTATTATTACAGAGAAAAAGGACATATTTAAAAATGTGGATTATTTGGATAAAGTGGAGCCTTTCCAAAATTCAGAGCTTTCTGAATACCGGGTTTCCGGATAACAGATCCCATACCTGTATTATTTTTATATTTGCCATCACCAGGACCCCATGCCATTATTTTTCCTTCCAATAAGGATTAATTATATCTTAGTTGGGATCAAGTACAATGAACTGTTTTATTATTACAGAGAAAAAGGAAATATTATTTAAAAATGTGGATTATTTGGATAAAGTGGAGCCTTTCCAAAATTCAGAGCTTTCTGAATACCGGGTTTCCGGATAACAGATCCCATACCTGTATTCTTTTTATATTTGCCATCACCAGGACCCCATGCCATTATTTTTCAGAACTAGTTATTACATGTATGATTAAAAAAGAATTTGCAAATGTATTTATTTAATGTAGTTGTTTGGGGTTCACTAGCAACTCCAGAGTCACAGGTTAATAGACAATAGAGGCCACTCGCCCTCAGAGTGGAAACCTGATGATATATCTGTTATGCATAATGCTCTGATTTTTCTTTGAGACCATGATGGGGTTAAACCCAATGTATTCCAAGCTAGCGTGCTTCATGTGTATTAGCAGTTCATAGCGTGAGTACAGTTTCCTTTTCAGTGCTGTCGAAAACACCTGAGACTTGTAGAATTCTCAATGGTAAGGAAGGCAGTTGCTAAGAAGTTCAGAGGTCATATTCCAGCTTTGTTCCTACAATGGCTCTGGTTATCAAGTGCAGCAACTACTAAGAGACACTACCAACAAAGAAAAAAGTACATGCAGGCAAAAAATAACCATTTGATCCATCTCGTGAACTCATTAGGTGATATATTCTAATTTGCTTGAAGTCTTTAAAGGAGAACTAAACCCTAAAAATTAATATGGCTTAAGATGCCATATTTTATATAATGAATTGCACCAGCCTAAAGTTTCAGCTTGTCAATAGCAGCAATGATCCAGGACTTCAAACTTGTCACAGGGGGTCACCATCTTGGAAAGTGTCTGTGACACTCACATGCTCAGTGGGCTCTGAGCAGCTGTTGAGAAGCTAAGCTTAGGGGTCGTCACTAATTGAAAATGAGGTTGGTCTGTAATATAATTGACGCTACAAGCTGATTATTAAATGCTGATGCTAGTTGTACTGGTTTCTGTGCTGCCATGTAATAATTATCTGTATTAATTAATAATCAGACTTATATTGTGACATTTCTATTCTATGTGTATGTACTGTATATTGTGAGTGGGTCCCTAAGATCAGTAAGTGACAGCAGCACGGAGCATGTGCAGTGAATCAGCAGAAAAGAAGATGGGGAGCTACTGGGGCATCTTTGGAGACACAGATCTTTACTGCTAAAGGGCTGTGGTTGCCTTGGGCTGGTACAGAAGCCCCAAACATAATTTTTAGCCTACTTCTTTAGTTAAGCTTTAGTTCTTCTTTAACATTGCTTCAAATCTCTCTCATGTGTAGAATCAAGTAGTGACAAGTGTAAATAAACTGGACTTTTTTTGAAAAGTTTCCTCACCTCATCGTTTCAACTACAGGTAGTAAAGAAGAATTAGGTTGAAACACTGGGGGAAAACCAGGGCCAGCAGGACACTGAGGGAAAAACCTGGTTGACCCAGGCCTTTATGAATCTTGCTGACCCAGACCCACCCCACATGGATGATGAGGAGGGTCCCCTCTGCCTGTTCACAACCTGCCTGTTTACAGTCGTCAAGAAGGTTGTTCACCTTTAGTTTAACCTTTATTATGTTATAGAATGTCCTATTCTTATACGTAACCTTTTCAATTGGCCTTCATTTTATTAGGGATGCACCAAATCCACTATATTAGGATTAGCCCAAATCCAAAAACCTTTGTGAAAGAATACTGAACCGAATCCAAACTCTAGGGAAACGAGAGGCAAAGAGAGTAAATAAAAATCAGAGATGGGAAAACCTCATCCAATAAAGGAGAAGCTTGTTACATGGTTATGAACCAATAAAAATGTGTCTTTACCTATTTAAATTATTTAAATTTTTGAATCACTTATTGCACAGAAACATAAGATATACTTAGTTATATATGATGTAACTTCGGCACGTATTTGTGAAAAGGAAGCATGCATTGTTTATTCTTAGACTGTATACAGTCACATGGATTGCTTTTTTAACACAACCACTTTTCTTACCCACCCACTTTTCCTATTGGTCCAAGCGTGCCTGTTTCTGATTGGACATGATAGTGGGATGCAATTTATGTAACACATTTTTATTGGTTCATAACCATATAACAAGCTTCTCCTTTATTGGACAAGGCTTTGTGTGATGTCATGTATGTAAATTTTATTGGTCAATATCCCCTTAAAAAGACTGTATGAAGGGGGGCGGAGCTTGACAGCTCACAAGATGGACGCAGATTAAGTGCGCTCCGATTAACCGAGACCATCTCCTGCAGGACCGCCATCAGAAATCACAGGGCCCCATACCACAAAATTTTCTGGGCCCCCTGGGCTGCGCCCACTGCAAGCCCCACCTACAGGTCTGCCCCCCACCACACAGTAAAAAAACAAAAAAAATATTGGTGGCTAGGACCCCACATGTTAATTTAAAAAAATTAGATATTGGTGGTCAGGGCCTCCCATAAAAAAACATTTGTGGCTAGGGCCCCCCATGAAAAAAAAAATTGGTGGCCAGCCCCCCCATTTTAAGAAAAGTCAGCAGCTCTCAGAAAGATGGGGGGCCCGTATAATCAAGTAAGTGTGGCATGGCAGGGCCCCCCTTACCCTCGGGGCCCCCTACAACTCTCCCCCCTGTCCCCCCCTGATGGCTGCCCTGATCTCCTGCTAGTTACGACAGGCACATTAGCACAGGGGTGAGCAAAACCCATGTGGTTGAGACGCTGAGGCATGGGACAGAAGAAGAACCCGAAAAAGGAGACCAAAAAGGTTACCGCATACTTTGCACAGCGATCACGTTCTCCTCTCCGGGACTCACCCCCCGCCATTTTGGAACAGCAGTCACGAGAGCCTTCGTCTACGCAGACGGCCATGTCATCCTCGGGGATTGATGCAGCTCCTGCTTCAGCGCAACAAATAAAAGAAATGCTGACAGAGCTGAGAACGACTCTCCAGGGGGACCTAAAACAACTGGTAACTGATCTCAGGCGGGAAATCCATGATATCGGCGAACGCACGGCCCACATTGAGGAAAAGTTGGGAGAGTTTGCTGAGGCCCACAACGACCTCGTGGAATCCTGCACGAAAGTACAAACCGAAGCAGACACACTTCGTGATAAGGTAAACGACCTCTAAGACAGATCGCGTAGGAATAACCTGTGACTGAGAGGGGTACCGGAGGCAGTCCAGGCTCCTGACCTAGAGACTTACCTTTCCGGCCTACTCAAGGCGATACTGCCCGATGCGCACGCTTTGGAACTATCTATAGACCGCATTGGCCGCCAACTTATCAACAGATCGAGATCTACTCTGACCTTTCCAAAGCCACGCTTTTGAAACGCAAAGCTTTCCAGGAGATTGCGGTTTTACTCCGCCAACATAATATTCCATACCGTTGGGGTTACCCGGTGAAACTTATCATTCTCCGCAATGGGACACCAACTACACTTTCATCTCTCGATGAAGCAAAGAAGGCGATGGCTAGATGGAACATCCCTATCCCACCTGCGGAACAACGCCGCACCAGAAGAGATTCGCCTCACCCCACACCCAGCAAAGTCTCTAATGTCTCTAAAATGTGGAACACTGTTCCTAATGGCTGATACAAGTTTGAATCGAAGTCCTGTCAAGTCGTCAACGATTTCTGGTAACACGACCCTGATATGGGTTCTTCATAGGAGAACTCTTGGTCACAGTACCCTGTTTTTCATTCTACGTTAGCCACCCCCATGACTCCAACGATGAGGATCGAGGAGTCACTTTCTGTGGTCCCTCCTATGGATACCACCTACAACCAACAACAGTTTGACAAAGGTCTTTTCTATTGTCGTAGTTATTTGAAGTTTCAGCCTAGTTTAATTTGTTTTTGTCAGCTATCACTCATGTTTTATTACAATGTTTTTGTAAACTGTACATGCTCCTTGGGTTGTAGGCGGCTACCTCGACACTCACAATGGTGCGCTTTTATTCTTTAAATGCCAGAGGATTGAACTCCCCTCACAAATGTAATCAGGCATTACACGATGCCTTCCGCGTGAAAGCTGATGTACTGTTTTATCAAGAAACACATTTTTGCAAACTCAAACCACCATCCTTTCTCAATAAGAAATTTCCCCATAGCTTTCATGCCTATTCGCCCAATAAAACCAAGGGAGTTTCTATCCTCATCAGCACTAGAGTGCCATCACAGGTGTCTAAGGTGGTCGCCGACCCCTCGGGCCGTTACCTGCTATTACAGTGTACACTGGGTAACACGAATTTCACCTTAATAACATTTATGCCCCAAATGACCATCAAAACCAATTCTTTTCCGCCACTCTAACGAAATTGGCTCGCCACAAGAAGGACAGGTGTATAGTAGCTGGGGATTTCAATACAATGCCAGACCCCACTATGGATGTCCTTAGACTCGCCACACTCTCGACTCCCCTGTCTTCTGATGCCCAGGCGAGGAGGTTTAGAGAATCCCTGCATTATCATGCCCTTATAGATGTTTAGAGAGCTAAGAACCCGGGAGACAGGGAATTTACCTATT
This sequence comes from Xenopus petersii, assembly GCA_038501925.1. Lineage (NCBI taxonomy): Eukaryota > Metazoa > Chordata > Amphibia > Anura > Pipidae > Xenopus > Xenopus petersii. The sequence goes on from CM076688.1 coordinate 28,320,246, forward strand.
TTTCCCCTAGGCATACCACCCATACGCGAATAGATCTTATACTAGCCGATCCCCAAACCACACCACAAATTTCCAAATCGTGGATAGGCCTCAGAACCTGGTCCGATCATGCCCCTGTGTGTGTGGAGCTCTGGCTATCCTGTAATAAACAATGCATTAGTTCCTGGAGACTTAACGAATCATTACTGAATAAGGCAGAATTTAAACAAAAGATAGAGGATAAAATTAGACAATACTTCCAAGAAAACACACGTCCTGATATGGACCCCCAAAACCTATGGCTGGCACATAAAGCGGTCATTCAGGGTGAATTAATCTCCTTAGCCAAAGCCTATAAATCCCAGGGAACTAATCAGCAACTCCACTTAGAGCAGCAGCTCCGGCAGTTGGAACATCAATTTCTGACTCAACCTACCCCTGAAATCCAACAACAACTATCTGAGACCAGAACTAAGCTTAATGATCTTTCCTTTGCCAAAACACAACATAGATTGAAGTTACTGAAACGGTACTACTACATTACAGGAAATAAGGCCAATAAACTTCTAGTCTCACAGTTAAAGCATAGACAAGCCAAGACACGGATAGCTTCTATTTCGACCCCCCAGGCCAAATTAACAGACCCTAAGAATATAGCTGACCAATTTGCATCCTATTATTCTAAATTATATAACTTGCAAAACGACCCCTCTGAATCCCAGCCCATGCAAGAGACAATCCGCCAATATCTCGCAGACATCCGACTTCCACGTCCCACTCCCCTGCAATTGGAATCCCTAAACCAAGATATTACCCAAGAGGAGATTGAACAGACCATTTTAGGTCTTAAAACTGCTTAATCCCCGGGGGAAGATGGCTACTCCAACTTATATTATAAGCAATTCAGGCAGGTTTTGATACCTCACTTAACCAGGCTGTTCAATAATATCAAGGATACTGGTTACATTAAACCCGAGTTTCTCTTGGCACACATAGTGACAATTCTGAAACCAGGCAAATCTCCTGACTTATGCCAAAACTATTGCCCTATTGCATTATTGACTACCGACCTGAAACTTTATGCCAAGATTCTAGCGTCCCGACTCGCTAATGTCCTTCCATCCTTAATCGATAACGACCAGGTGGGTTTTATTCTGGGGAGGCAGGGCTCAGACAGCACGAGACGTTTTCACACTTTGTTGCATATAGTTAAACAAACCAAACAACCCACAGTCCTTCTTTCTTTGGATGCCGAGAAGGCGTTCGACAGGGTCCACTGGTTATATATGAGGGAGACTCTGAACCACTTTGCTTTAAGTCCAGAATTCATCCAGGCAATACAACCCCTCTATTCTACATCATCTGCCAAAGTTAACATTTCGGGGACCCTCTCGGACGCCTTCCATATCACTAATGGCACCCGCCAGGGGTGTCCGCTTTCGCCTCTTATACTTGCCCTTATGGTTGAACCACTGGCACATATAATTAGGTCTAACCCAGATATTAATGGCCTAGCTACCCAGGCAGGGGTTCAGAAAATTGGACTCTTTGCAGACGATATTTTATTGCCATTAACCAACCCTACAGTTACCATACCAAATGTTTTGCACTGCCTTCAACGGTTCCAACAGGTCTCCTGGTACAAAATAAATACCTCTAAGAAACAGGCACTACCCATAAACATTCCGCAACCAGCCCTAGATGCTCTCAGACACTCCTTTAACTTTGAATGGCGAGATTCGTATGTTACCTACAGTATTTAGGGGTTAAGTTGCCAAAAAATCCTGATGCTATTTAAAAATTGAATTACCAGCCATTGTTGCACAAGGTGATCCATGACTGTGCCAAGTGGCGAAATTAACATATCTCATGGCTGGGCCGCATAGTGGCAACCAAAATGGATCTTCTTCCCCAAATTTTATACCTATTCAGAACTTTACAAATCTCTCTGCCCCCTTCTTACCTCCAAGCCTTGCCACGCACAATTAATAAGTTTATATAGCATGACAAACAGCCCAGGATCTAATTCCAAATCACCCAATACTCTAGGACCTCCGGAGGTCTTGGTATTCCTAACATTAAGGCTTACCACACAGCTACGATACTGGAATCGGCCATCCGAATGCATGCCCCATCGGGGCACAGAAAATGGGTAGATCTCGAACTTGGATATGCCGCCAACTGTCAGCTTACGCAGTATTTCTGGCTAAACAAACCTTCCCGGCCCTCCATTACCCTACTCCTGCCTACTACCAGGTACACTTTGCAAATATGGCACCGTATGGCTAACAAACTTAATTTTGGGTCATTTCCCTCTCCACTGTTCCCAATTTCAGCTCTGGCTGCAGTTATTCCACAGATTCGGATTGCATCTTGGGTTGAAGCAGGCATCGAACAACTCCAGGACATTTATTTTGCGAACTCCTTGGAAACGTTTCAGAGACTTTCTGATAGATATTCTCTGAATCCACGAGACATCTACACTTACCTTCAGATTACTCACTGGCTCCTTTCCCAATCCAGGGATTATAAAAAGAGTCGACTCAAAACTAGTATGGAATATTTATGCCAAAAAGCATGGAATGGGAGACGACTTATCTCAGAGTGTTATAAACAAGTGTTGGCCCAGGACCTGGATAGTAAGTTGCCATATATGATTAGATGGGAGCAGGACCTCCAGAAAACTTATACTATACAGCAATGGTGGAAAATACTCGCTGCCCCCCAAGGAGCAACTAAATGCACCAATCATAGAGAGGCCCACATCAAGCTGATTTATAGGTGGCATCTAACCCCAGATAGGCTGGCTAGAATTGTACCAATTTACCCCAAGAATTGCTGGAGAGGGTGCGGACAGGAGGGTACTTTACTATGGGATTGCCGCATAATCTCCACCTTTTGGCAACATATCTTTCGGGTGATTTCTCAACTACTCACACAACAACTCCCTATGGTTCCTGAAGTGGCCCTGCTACAAATTTATCCTATACGCATAGCCAAAACCACTAGGAAAGTGCTGTTTCATGTTTTCAATTCCGCTACCACCCTCATAGCCAAATACTGGAAGACTGCTACGACTCCAACGTTGCAAGAGTGCTTAAACCAAATCAATATTAGAGGTAACATGGAGAGGGGGGCGGCAGAGAGAGATAATTCTTTGGAGTTGCATTATGAAATTTGGGGTGAATGGTACACTTTCATGGACACCTATAACCAACCTTGATAGAATCTAGAGTTTTTGCTAACACATTGTGTATTTTTTCTTTTCCTTTCCCATTTATTTTCTGTACTTGCACTGATAGCTGACATGTTTCTCTGTTTGAGGTTGATTTTATCTGCAATTGTACTTTTCATATTGGGATGTCACCTGCATGTGAGAAATTATATCCCTAAAATGTCGTATATGTCATTGCATGACCATTTCTCTTTTCAAATATTGCAAATAAGACTGTATGAAGGGGAAACAGCCTATGAGACCACCTTGGCATGAAACGCGCAAGGCTTATGCATTTACTAATAAAGATATTTTTAATTTTAAATATTATTTGGGCTACTACTTCACTATTAGTGGGCCTCTTCCCATCTCCAATTTTTTATTTTTGGATAACCCATTGGACTGGGGGTTTTCTGGGATGCAGCCACTGTGTATATTTTTCCGTTACAAATTGGACCTATGATTTTTCTGTTTTAAAAGTAGAACTACACACCACAGAAAAATAATATACTGGAAATGCAAAGAGAGTAAAAAAGAGTAAAACATTTTTGACTTCCTTCTTTGTGTGACGAAAAGTCACGTGATTTTTTGGATTTGAATTCGGTTCAGCCAGGAACTTGGATTCGGCCAAATTCCAAATCCTGCTAAAAAACGCAGAATCCTGGCCGAAGCCAGAACGAATCTCTGATTTTTTTTTTGGATAACCCATTGGACGGGCAGTTTTGAATCTGAGGATCAATTGCAAACTCACTGAACAGTTATGTCCTGTGTCGCTGACTAATTCAGAATTACAGAGCTGAAAAGCAGGAGGTTCTGGCTATTACTGTATGTTAGACATCCAGTCACTCCAGTCTTTATACATTACATTTTGGGCTAACTAACTATATTAGAAACATTTTTTTTCCACAGCCTATCTTTTTACCCAGTTTTTATTTTCACACTGAATTGTTCCTTTAAGGCCTCACATGTACCTTGATTTAAAGGAAAACGATACTATATATATATATATATATATATATATATATATATATAGTCCAGAGCTGGTGCACCCGTCACTCAATGGTAATGCCTGGGTGCTGGTTAAAAGAAGTAATCTGTAACGCACAAAAGAACCGCACACACAGGTCTTTATAGTGAAAAAACAAAAATTGTTAGCTTTATTACGACGTTTCGGCTCCTGATGACGGCTCGAGTTTAGGAGCCGAAACTTCGTAATAAAGCTAACAATTTTTGTTTTTTCACTATAAAGACCTGTGTGTGCGGTTCTTTTGTGCGTTATATATATATATATATATATATATATATATATATATATATATATATAGTGAATAAAGTACCCCCTTTTGTAAAATATAAGGATATTACTGAGGAGTTTCATGACCATATAAAAACACGAGGCTGAAGGCCGAGTGTTTTTATACAGGTCATGGAACTCCGAGGTAACTTTTAATATCATCATATTTTGCAACTGGGGGTACTTTATTTATTATAATACACAAGTTTCAGTGAGTCATGTGACAGAAATGACATCAGAACTCACTGTTTATAACTGATGACATCAGAACTCACCAATTATAAGGATATAATTTACGAGATATTCATGGCTTTTGTGTATTATATATATATATATATATATATATATATATATATATATTTTTTTTTTTTTTAAACAATGTAGATCTCTATAAAAAGATATTGCATAAACAGCTCATATGTAAAACCCTGCTTCATGTAAATAAACCTTTTTCATAATATTATACTTTTTTAGTAGTATGTGCCATTGGGTAATCCTAAAATTGCGATTTTAAAAAATAAGGACCACCCCCTGGGATCATACGATTCACTGAGCACACAAACATACCAAACAAACCATACATGTTAGGTCACATGAGCCAGACAGAGTTCTATCTTTTGCTTCCACACCTGTTACAGTTAGAGCTGCAGTATTGCTGGTCAGGTGATCTCTGAGGCAGCACACAGACCATCACAAAATGGTGGTTCAAGACAAGAGATGTAAAAGGACAGTTTTTACTTAAATATATATTCCAGTTTGTTAAAATTCTTTCATGGGTACTTCATTTGATATAATCTGTTGTTTAAGTATTCATTGTGGGGGTATAGGTTTCCTTTAAAGGAGAAGGAAAGTTACAGAGACAGTTTATTGCCAATAGATTATCCACAATAGTGCAAACTAGAATGCTATTTTTATTTTGCAGAATGCTTTACCATACCTAAGTAAACAGCTCTAGAAACTCTGTTTGTTTAGGATAGAAGCTGTCATATTCTCTCTCTGCTCACTCATAGCTCTGGGCTCAGATTACAGCAGGGAGGGGAGGAGGGGGGGAGGGAGAGAGGAGCAAACTGAGCATGCTCAAGCCCTAGCCCTGGAGGTTTACACTGAAAACAGGAAGTCAGATACAGAAGCCCTTGTATACACAACAAAAGGAAATAAATGCTGTGTTTATTTTGACAGAGGACTCAAAGCAGCATTCCTTTGAGGGTTTGAGACCTTTCTGATAAAGCTTATTTAGTTAACCTTTCCTTCTTTTTTAAGGTTGCTACCTTTGACCTATGTAGGATACCTGGTGATGCTTGGCAGGAGTGAATAGTTTTTATATAAACACTGGCTCCTAAGAGCACCTTGTTGCAAGTTAATCTACTCTTTAATTGTCTCACACCTGAAAAAGAGAATCACATATAAAGATGGCCACTAAACCTACAATGGAAGCCAATATGAAAGTACAATCCAAAGTTGTTATTATAGCTTTATTATACTGCACGCACAAGTGTCAACTGGAAGTAATAATTCTGCATAAATATTTGCTTTTGGTTTATTTAATAGCCTTAGATAGCACTGCCTCATTTCCTTTTACAAAACAGATCCTATTTTCATTCAAACATTAGGTAAATACTGTAGGGTTTTTAATCTGCTTACAAAATACTTACAATATTCTCTCTCTCTCTCTCTCAATGTCAATATATCTATCTCCTTGGATAATTTATATCTATGTAGATTGCAAACCATTCATTTACAAGCCACATTCTTTATCGTGTGTGCCCTTTGAGATGACAAAATTCTAATTGAGTACACATCAAACATAGCTGTTACTGTTATACAGATAAATAGTTTACATACACAAGGAATTATTTTCGTTATTTTATCAGAAGGCTCAGTCTAGTCCAGGCTATCTACAGGAAAAGCTGTTGTCCTAAAAGCATAGTATCTACATTACACAGTGTCAAGCAGAAATAAACTATTCCTGGCAGTGGCAAGATAAAACCTGCTTTTAATACCATGATGTGGTTACAGATGGAAACCATATTTTCTCCTTTAGACCTTCCAAGTTGGGTAACCACAATCTATAAAAAACAATGTCAATTGTTGGATATTTGGATGAAATTGTTGTATAGTTGGATGAAACGAGACCGTTGTTTTTTTATCTTGGTACTTGATCTTTTCATCTAATATTGATTTCATATGACCGAGACTTTTTTTATGGATATGGCTGGTCCTCCACCCACCCTGTCCATTCCAATATTTGCCCCTTCTGATTTTCTGTTCATTCATGGAAATAATCAAATCCATCAAATACCTCTTGCTGATTTTAGTTTTACAAATGATGTTGGTAATGAAAGGTATAACATTACATTATCCCCCCACAAACTTGTCACCTTCAGTTAAATGGTGCTAGAACATGACATGAATTTAGAGTTTAGAGAGTTTCCCCTTTAGATTGTAAGCTCTTTTGCACAGGGCCTTCCTCACCTTTTGTACCGGCACTGGTTGTATGCATGTATGTTCTATTTATGTAACTGATATGATTTCTTTGTATAAACACAATTTTTTAAAAAGCTGCGCAATATGTTGGCTCTCTAAAAATACATGTTAATAAAAATAATAATAATAATTTGGTTTGGAATCTGGAATCCTGAAAAAGTGGTGGGATTCAGCTATATCCCAAACCTAATGCTGAATTCAGCTCATCCCTAATTTGTATGCACTCTAACATACTAGGCAAATGCAAGATGTACAATATTTGGTAGACATCTCAAACTGTTATTTAAAATTAAAAAGATAACAACTTTGCCACAAATGTGTCTTTGGGATAATGAGTGACACAGACCAGATTTTTACATACTGATGATGCCCTTGTGGCAATTTACATCGATCATGAAGAGTTAAGGATCCTCTGATCATTTATCATATTCCGGCTCCTTGCTTTTGATTGTCTGTGAAGGTTCACATTCATCCAGGTCATGGTATATGATAGTAATAAGTCAAATCAACTGGACCCCTCTCCCATATGTCACTGCTCTGCTCTGCTGAAGTCCCTCTTGTACAGTTTTGCCAGGATCAAAGGTGGTAAGCCCTACACGGAGTGCCCATGCACAGCAGCAAGGGTTGGTGCAAATATTTGATGTATGGAGTGCTAATATGAGAAATTCTGCTTGGTATTAAAGGGATACTGTCATGGGAAAACATTTTTTTTTCAAAATGCATCAGTTAATAGTGCTGCTCCAGAAGAATTCTGCACTGAAATCCATTTCTCAAAAGAGCAAACAGATTTTTTTATATTCAATTTTGAAATCTGACATGGGGCTAGACATATTGTCAGTTTCCCAGCTGTCCCAGTCATGTGACTTGTGCCTGCACTTTAGGATGGAACTACTTTCTGGCAGGCTGTTGTTTCTCCTACTTAATGTAACTGAATCAGTCTCAGTGGGTCTTGGCTTTTACTATTGAGTGCTGTTCTTAGATCTTCCAGGGAGCTGTTATCTTGTGTTAGGGAGCTGCTATCCCATTACCATACCATACCATTGTTCTGTTGTGAGGCTGCTGGGGGTGGGGGTGATATCACTCCAACTTGCAGTACAGCAGTAAAGAGTGAATGAAGTTTATCAGAGCACGTCACATGACTGGGGGCAGCTGGGAAACTGACAATATGTCTAGCCCCATGTCAGATTTCAAAATTGAATATAACAAAATGTGTTTGCTCTTTTGAAAAATGGATTTCAATGCAGAATTCTGCAGGAGCAGCACTATTAAATGATGCATTTTTAAAAAAACATGTTTTCCGATAACAGTATCCCTTTAAAGTAAGATTCTGTCTTTGTATATAATGGCCCCTTAGCAATTTTAGCAGTGTCTAAACTGCCTATTTATTTGAATGGTATGAAGGCAAAGTTCGCCTACACATAAGAAGCATCTCCTACAAACTGGTTTATGTAGGACCTCAAATGTACTCATTTTGCCCAAGCCCTGTAACGGGTGGTGCTGCCTATCACTAAGTTCTGAATCAAAGATTACGAATTAATGAGGAGAAGGAAACCTACACCCCTCGCTGCTGCCCACCATGCTGTCGCTATTTATTAAGCAACTGCAGGCAGTTTGCTAAATACTAAAGGAACAGACTTTGTTTGAAGGCTCTGTCCCTTCAACACAGTATTGGACAAAATAATTGTCCCTCCATCCTTTTCATGTAGGATGACGGCCGTGTTCTGGTTTGAATCCGTGCGAGACCGGGGCAATAAGCATTCACTGAATATCTTTTGATGAGTCATAATAGGGACAAAATAAAAGATGAAATGCTTTTGTGGTGGACCTTTGATCAAGACTCTTCAGCATTTAGTGTAATATCTACCAGGCAAACGCAAATACACTCAGCCGAGCTGTGGTTTATACAAAGTCAATATCCCCAGCCTCTAATTGCCGGAATGAATCCATGTAGATGTGCATTGCTTCCCATCAAACAGATTGCTTTTTCCTCATTGAGCAAAGAAAGTGCCCAGATAGAACGGGACATGAGCTCAGATAAACAATGATACAATAGATATGCACTGCAAGAATGCCTTTATTTTCCCTTTGTCTGATGCATTAAATGAAACATAAGGTTGATATTTCATGCTTTCCCACTCCTGACTGCTGAGCTTATTTCGAGCAGCCGAGGGAGGTAGCAGAACCAAAACAGATATAGAAAAATGCTGGAGGGAAAAATACAGGAGAAGAAAATCTTTTAGTTACTTAAGAAATTGGGTTCTGGGACCCCAAAAGTGCAAATATGGGGTCCCACAGAGCCATAGCTGTAAGCATATGGAAAGTAAAGTAAGTATGTTTCCCCCAGGGCTGGATTTCAAGATGCTGTGCCCCTAGTCCCCACGCTCACCCCCAGCAGCTCACAATCCTCACACCACCCTGCTTCCCCCACCGACTCTGCTTCTTTGGGATCTCTTCCACTGGGGACTGCGTGGGCGGGAGCAGGACTGCCATCAGAAATCACAGGGCCCCATACGACAAAATTTCCTGGGCCCCCTGGGCCGCGCCAGCCGCAAGCCCCACCTACAAGTCAGCCCACCCCACAGGTCCGCCCCCACCACACAGTAAAAAAACAAAAAAAATATTGGTGGCTAGGGTTCCCACATGTTATTAAAAAATAAAAAGATATTGGGGTCAGGGCCCCCCATAAAAAACATTTGTGTCCAAAGCCCCCCCATTAAAAAATATTGGTGGCTAGGACCCCACATGAGAAAAAAAATTGGTGGCCAGGGCCCACCCCCCCACATTATAAGAAAATTGGTGGCCAGCGCCCCTTAAACGTCCATGCCTTCCCGAAGTCAGCAGCTCTCCCCCCTGTCCCCCCCTGATGGCGGCCCTGGGTGGGAGATTCAAACCACTGTCAAAATCTTCGATCCTGTCCCCAGTGATGATGCTGCTGCTACCCTCAATTTTTTCCTCCCTAGGCTCAGGCCTTTGTGACCTGCCCATAAGGCTGTAGCATTTGGTTTATTAAGTTGGTGTTGTAAGGCTAGTGGGGCAGAAGCTGTGGGTCACCCAATTATGCTCATTCAAAGAGTACATTCATCTGAGGTCTGACTATCTTGGTAGGCCCATAACAGTCCAGTCCTTACTGCATGCATAAGGACATTGATTAGTACAGGTCTCCACTTCCACCAGCACCCGATGACATTATCAAACTTGTGTGTCTGAATGATGTTTGGGGATAGGTAGAGGGTGGGATGTGGGGTGTCTATGTGAATCCCCCATCCCTCGCTATTACAGCTTTACAGGCAGAATTCATTGGGGAAACATAGATCTCTGCACTCTGTTTGGAGAACAGAAATTTCAGGCAATTTATGAAAGGGCAGGACACAAAGAGCAGAAAAAGATGGCTGATTGTGCCGATCTTTTAATTTTGCACATTGCTCGTCATCAGATATATGACCCCTAGTATCAGAGGATGGGAATGTTGCGATGGGCATAATGGGTATAATTGGTGTAGAGGGAAGGGGGAGCACTGTGGAACAGTTTTTATTGTAAGGCAGGATGGTGTAAGGGTATGACCAAGTGGATTGTAAACTCTCCTCTGCAGGAGGAGGAGGAAAGTGGATTCCTCCCCCATAGCTCGATTGACAGGCCAGGGGCTGATTGGGATGAGGCTGATTCTTTGATACAGTTTGTAAAGTTAGGCAAGGTTGTATCCTGCTACTGTGTGATAGTATATATAGTGTACTTTATATCAGGCCTGCTCAAAATGCAGTCTCCAGCTGTGGTTTTACTACATCTCCCATAATACCCTCATAGCTAAAGGGAAGTTGAGAGTTGTATGTGAATAACTTTGTGTTACATTTTCAATGATGCTTTGGATCTGGACACCACCATCACTAAGTACAAGAACTATAACCACAAGATTTGCCCAGCGGTCATTTTTAGAGACCCCAGATGCAAGTGCTAAAGCACTAAGGGATGTAAAAGTGCACCCTCAATCTGAAAGTACTTGTACTCTGTGACTTACACCATTAGATGCAAGGCAGTTGGTAAATGCAAGGCTCTATAACTGGGATGTCTATATGATGACCCAGTGTCCTATTCTGATCTGCCTGAAATTCAGTCCCTTTTTAGAAATCATGCCCCTTCTTGGTCATTGAGATCACAATCAGAAAAATAATCAGCCCATATATAACAGACTCAAAGCTATTGGCTGACTTAGAACACTAACGGGGTAGGATAATAACAGGGACAAAGTCTGAATCAGACCTTGTTACCTATAGCAACCAAGTGTACAGTACCAGTGTACAGGGTAAGGAGCACAGAAACTTAATATTTAAAGGGAATAAAAAGTATTTAATTCAAAACAATGTGAAATATTAGCTCCCTATTATACATTATCAATACATGGAATCTGAACCTGTTATTAGGGATGCACCGAATCCACTATTTTGGATTCGGCCGAACCCCCGAATCCTTCGCAAAGGATTTGGCCGAATACCGAACCGAATCCGAACCCTCATTTGCATATGCAAATTAGGGGTGGGAAGGGGATTTTTTTTTTACTTCCTTGTTTTGTGACAAAAAGTCACGCAATTTCCCACGCCACCCCTAATTTGCATATGCAAATTAGGATTCGGATTCGGTTCGGCCAGGCACAAGTATTCGGCCGAATCCGAATCCTGCTGAAAAAGGCCGAATCCTGGCCGAATCCCGAACCGAATCCTGGATTCGATGCATCCCTACCTGTTATGTAACAAAAAATATAACAAATTAATTTGAAAACTTATGTGAAAAACAAACTGAATAATTATTAAGGGAATAGTTATATAACAACAGCACCTCATTAATAAGCCAAAAACACTGCATAACTTGTACACGGACCGCAAATTATGAATATAAAATGCCTTTTTATGTTTCATTTTATAGTTCCAATTTAAAATATAACTTGGCCTATTGCCCCAGCTGAATGCATAGAAAGCATATAACATACCGAACGCAAGCATTTAGTGGGATATTTTAGAATGCAAAATAGCTTTAAAATGAGTTTGAAAAAGATGTCTCAGACCAAAGGCTATTACATTTGTTAATGCCACAAAGGAATAACAGTGGGATAATTGGATAACGTTTTCTCACCCCAATGGAGTTAAAGCCTCACGCTTCAGAAATTACTGTAATAGTTTCAAATGAATATATTCACCTGTTAAAGTAAATTTTTTCCCTTTTATCATAGCTTAGCCTGGATGCTTGCTAGAGTTGGTTACACTGTGCAGTAATGGTCTGATGATAAAAATAAATGTTTTATCCAGTGGGGGGAATAATTTTACTGGTCTACCCTCTAGTTTCTGCTCTGGGACTAAATAAATGCAGAAAAGAGCAGTCTCTGCACCTCTGCACAATTCTTTGTGACCTTCATTCATCAATCAATGTAGGTGTCAATAGTACAGTAGGTATAGGGTTCAGTGTGAAACCTATATGGCGTCAAGCCTCATCCACACTAGAGGAAATCTCTTTCTCTGTGCCGTATCCAATGCTGTATATATCTATATATAATACACAAAAGCCATGAATATCTTGTAAATGATATCCTTATAAACGGTGAGTACTGATGTCATCAGTTATAAACGGTGAGTAGTGATGTCATTTCTGTCACATGACTCACTAAAATGTGTGTATTATAATAAATACACCCTGTTGCAAAATATGAGGATATTAGAAGTTACCACGGAGTTCCATGACCTGTATAAAAACATTTTTATATGGTCATGAAACTCCTTGGTAACTTACAATATCCTTATATTTTACAAGAGGGGGTACTTTATTCACTATATATAGATACTGTATATACAAGGCGCCATAAGGGGAACACAGGGTATACATCTGTACCGGCCTAAAGGCTGCATTTTTCAAATTAGCTGGGCCCCCCTTGACAGCACCAAACTGCCGAAGTTCCGAATGTCCAAAGTCCTGAAGAGTCGAAGAGCCGAAGTCTGGAATCGGCAAAAAGACCCGAAGCCGCAAACGGAGCCAAACCCAACCCAAGGTTGAAGTCCTGATGCCGAGAAAAGACCCGAAGCCACAAAAGGAGCCTAGGTAAATTTCACTGAACACAATGTATTTTTTTTTTTAATTTTATTCAAACCCCTGGCAGCCAATGTATTATTTTAATACTATATACAGTAGGCCCATGGCCACCAATTTTTTTAAAAAATATTCTATGGGCCCCTGACCACCAGTGTTTCTTTTTAATTTCTAAGGGGGGGCATGACCACCAATGTTTTTTTAAAAAAACTCTAAAAAGGGGCCCTTTCACCAAGGTTTTTTTTTTTAATTTATAGGGTAGGCCCTGGCCACCAATGATTTCTTTTAACTTGTAGGGGGGCCCTGACCATCAATGCTTTTATAAAAACCTTTATGTGGGACCTTGGCCGCCAATTTTTTTTTTTTAACCTAACTTATAAATGGCTTTTTATAACTTGTGTGTGTCTGTGGGGGGTTTACCATTTTTAGCGCTGCCTGTGTGGCCTTTTTACTGTGGTGTGGAGGGGATCTGGGGTGGGGCTTGGGGCTGGGGTGGGCAGGGCCAAGGGGTACCAGAAAATGTTGTTGTACGGGGCCCTGTGATTTCTGATGGGAGCCCAATATAGGGCTGCCTAGGGCAGCAGATTTGGAGGCGGTTTTAGTTGAATCTGTTGCTGTCCCATCAAAAGCTCCCAAATGGCTTTCGTGGAACAGATTTGTAATGACAGGACTGATTATTTGGATGTAAATAAAGGTTACACAGGTGGTCAATATATATTGCTGTCATTTTCGTTTTCCTTGAGGTAAGGACATGCTCCCATGGATTCCATAAACAGAACTCTGAACCATCAAGGTTTACACAGGACAGTCCAGATCCCACTGTCTGAAAAAAGATGGGATCAATCAGTGGTTTGGATGATCAAGTCAGATTTACATCTTGTGTATTTGGGCAAAATTTTTAAAACCAGGAAAATGTTGGTGGTATGCAGCTTGAAAACCTTCTCATGAACACTGATGGATGCATCTCCCAATTTAAAATTATTGGAATATCGGCTTTGCTAGATGTGGGGCAGAAGGGCAGGAGGAGCATTTAGTTGCCCATGACTCAAGTTTCAAGCAGCCACTCACATTAAATGCAATAATGTCCAGTAGTCATGTGTTCCAGCTTTATTACTAATCCTGTAGTTTTGTCTTGACATAGCCTAAAGCTAATACATGAGCTTAATGTTAACCAAAGCATTTCTAGCTACTTCTAAACCTTTTTTTTTTAAAAAAGCGCATCAGTTAATAGTGTTGCTCAGCAGACTTCTGTACTGAAATCTGTTTTTCAACATAATTTTTTTTTATGTTTAATTTTTAAATCTTACATGAGGCTAGACAAATTGTGAGCTCAAGTCATGTGACTTGTGCCCTGATAAACTTCAGTCACTTTTTACTGCTGCTTCCCCTCCCTTCCCCCCAGCAGCCCATCAGCAGAACAGCTCCCTGGTAGATAAAGTATAAGAACAGCACTCAATAGTAAAAAATCCATGTCCCACTGTTACTCCTTCAGTTACACTGAGTATGAGAAACAATAGCCTGCCAGAAAGCAGTTCCATAATGTAGCACTGGCTCTTTCAGCACATGACCAGATTAAATGACCTGAGATGGCTGCCTACACAAAAATATTACAACTAAAAAAAATATATACTTGTTGGGTTAGGAATTACATTTTACATGGTAGAGTGAATTGTTTGCAGTGTAAACTATTGATGCACCGAATCCACTATTTTGGATTCAGCCGAACCCCCAAATCCTTTGCGAAACATTCGGCCGAATATCGAACTGAATCCAAACCCTAATTTGCATTTGCAAATTAGGGGTAGGAAGGGAAAACTTATTTTACTTCCTTGTTTTGTAACAAAAAGTCACTAGATTTCCCTCCCTGTCTCTAATTTGCATATGCAAATTAGGATCCAGATTCGGTTCGGCCAGGCCGAATCCGAATCCTGCTGAAGAAGGCAGATTCCTGGCCAAATCCCGAACCGAATCCTGGATTCGATGCATCCCTAGTGTAAACAGTGTCATTTAGAAATAAAAACGACATCATAAAAACACAACAGAATCCCTTTAATCTTTACTTCTTTAATCCCTTTAAATCTTTACTCCTATAAGGTGTAGCACTGGTTACCAAATATGATGACATTTGTATGAATAAAAAATTATCTATATGCCATTGCCTTTATGTAAGTAGCAATGAAAAGCAGCTTCATTTAAAACCTAAAGCCAGGACTTTGCCAGGACATGTCAACTCACTTGTGCTTCTGCAAAACAGATTTCATGTGTAAATGCTAGAAATCCATTTAACTGGGCAACAATGGCTGAAAATGGAAATCCTCTGCATGGCTAAATGCCTTTGCTATAGAACAAGACTGCCTCCTCTTGTTAATGGATGAAAAATAAAAAAAATATAAATCTCTGGGTACAAATGTAAAGCCCGTGTGAAAGGCAGAAAAGAAGCTGGGGAGCGTGACGCAGACGATGCTTTAGAGATGGACAAAGCTTATTAGTTTCTGACACTTCCTCCAGATCTGATAAATTGATTCTAGCTGTGAAAATGAAGAAGTGTAGAATCTGTACAAAATCTCCATTACCTGAAAACACCGGGCAGGGGGGAAGTGTAAATCAACAGAAAAGAAGGAACCGTGCTATCAGTGCACAATTCTTCTTTTATGAAAAACAAAACATGAAAGATTTCTGAGCTTGGAATGATGTCACATTAATAGGTTTCCTTGTGTCTTACAAAATACAGCTACATGTAAATGACGATGAACCCAGGTGGATATATGTTCATATTAAAGGCATATTAGAAAAGAGACTGCATGGAGATTTTAATGTAGTTTATCTCATGGGGGTAAGGACTCTCTATATATTACACTGATGATCTAACACCCACCAGAAACCTGATATTCATGGACAACAGGCCCAATTGAGATTATGGGGCCGATTCACTAAATTCGAGTGAAGGATTCGAAGTTAAAAAACTTCGAATTTCGAAGTTTTTTTTGGGCTACTTCGACCATCGAATGGGCTACTTCGACCTTCGACTACGACTATCGAAGGATTCGAACTAAAAATCGTTCGACTATTCGACCATTCGATAGTCGAAGTACTGTCTCTTTAAAAAAAACTTCGACCCCCTAGTTCGGCAGGTAAAAGCTACCGAAGTCAATGTTAGCCTATGGGGAAGGTCCCCATAGGCTTGCCTAAGTTTTTTTAATCGAAGGATATTCATTCGATCGTTGGATTAAAATCCTTCGAATCGTTCGATTCGAAGGATTTAATCGTTCGATCGAATGAATAATCCTTCGATCGTTCGATCGAATTTTCTGCGCTAAATCCTTCGACTTCGATATTCGAAGTCGAAGGATTTCAATTCCTAGTCGAATATCGAGGGTTAATTAACCCTCGATATTCGACCCATAGTAAATCTGCCCCTTAAAGTACAAAGAGGCCCAAACAGCCTGCCCCACCCCCCATATGCCCAATAAATATAGACTGTCTAAGGTGGCTTACAGCAGCCCTTCTTGCATTTGCTGGGATTTACGGATTGCTTGTTGGACACGTCTCAGAATCATCAGAAAATAGTAACAAGAAGGTGTATGTATCAATGAACTACTAAGAAGTAATATCAGTCCGTGTTGGGGCCTCAAGCATGGTAGTCAATGGGCCTCAACTGTTCCACTGCCAATGCAATTTGTCTTCTAGACAAACATATAAATGTTGTCTTTAGGCCGGGGATCCCCAATCTTTTTTACCCATGAGCAAAATTCAGATGTAAAATGACTCGGGGCACAATGCAAGCATGAAAATGTTCCTGGTTGGTGCAAAACAAGTACTGTGATTGGCTATTTGGTAGCCCCTATGTGGACTGGCAGCCTTCGGGAGTCTCTGTTTGGCTGATCACCTGTTTTTTATGCAACCAAAACTTGCCTCTAAGCCAGGAATTCAAAAATAAGCACCTGCTTTGAGGCCACTGTGAGCAACATCCAAGGCGTTGGTGAAGAACATGTTGCCCTAGAGTCACTGGTTGGGGATCACTGCTTTAGAGGAGACTGCTATATGACTTATGTATAATAAGACTCTCCAGAGCAGTTACTGTAAAGGAGATAATTTATTTGTTGATGAATTACAACACAGATGAATTACAACACAGATATTCCTGTTTGTGCTGTCTGCTACAGTGTTTGTGAATTACAACACAGACACCAAACCAATGGTTTTATATTTCTGGTGTATCTTGGTCATGGCTTGTTGCTCCTGACCATACCCCCATTCAACCCCAGGTCATGCCCCCAATCAGGGCCAACATCTAGGGGGTACTGGAATTAGGTTCCTTAACTTTACTTGTCCATTTTACTTGTTTCCAGATCTCACCAAACAGGAAGATCAAGTGAGCAGTGTGCTAATAGTTGGGGCCCCTTGGAGGGATGGTCGGGACCTGGGGGTTTCCAGATAATGTATCTTTCTGTAATTTTGATCTCCTTAAGTCTACTAGTAAATCATGTAAATGTTAAATAAACCCAATAGGCTAATTCTGCTTCCAGTAAGGATTAATTATATCTTAGTTTGAATCAAGTACAAGGTATTGTTTTATTATTATAGAGAAAAAAGAAATCATTTTTAGAAATTTGGATTATTTGACTATATGGGAGGCACCCTTTACATAATTCGGAACTTTCTGGATAATGGGTTTTCCGGATAATGGTACTGCTGGCATTCCTGTTCTGGCTACTGTTCTCAGCTCTACACTGTTTTTGAGATATATGGGGATATATTCAATGAAGGGCAGGGATGGGCGAATTTGACCCGTTTTGCCAAAAATTCGCTGCAGACGAAATGTCGCTGCCGTCCATTAAAATCTATGGGCATCATTATGCTGTTGTGTTTGGGCCCCTTAGACCTAGCAGCATCCTAGGCAGGAGGTTTATGGTACCTTGTCCATCATCTGCTCTTGTCAATAATATTGCCTTAGAAGCTCTTTTAATAAGGAAAAACTGTATGTGGCTTAAATAATACGTTGCCCTTTCAAAGATATTTTTAAAAAATTGGACTACTGATGACATCAGCATTATCCAACTTTTTCTGTGCAGCAGACCATTTATAAATTATACCTTATGTTAATTTTAGGGCCAGATTGTAGTAATATTACATATTTATTCACAGCAGTGTTCCTCGGCAGACTGAGGGCCATAAAATGCCTCTGAAAATAAATATATGGCTAAAAAAATAAAAAATAACTGTAGAAAATTTAAATAAATAGAAGTAAAACAAAATTGTATTTAGTGAAATACGAGTTAGAAATTGCTGCATAAAATGTAATTAGTTCCTTGGACACCCAAGAAAGTTATAAAGCAAACTGACATAATTATAGCCTGGTTGGACTTTGGCTTTTCTTAAGCTTGGAATGTATAGATTTAGTTGCTGCATATCCAGAAGAATTACAGCGTGTTTTTTTGCAGTTAATATACAGAAGTGAGTTTATGGTCTTGCACTGTTTCCTTGCGGGCATGTGTCCAGATCTATGAAACTGATACTAATTACCAAGGTAGTGACGGAATTGGGACCGAGGGACTGCTGGAGTGTGGAAATGAAAATATCTTTTCTTCCCTTGGGTATGTAACGGGGCTGAAGACATAAAATGTTCTCTTAAAGAGAGAGAGAGGCGAGACCTATATGTAATTATAGAGTGCGTATGTGATAGGGACCTTAAACTGTAAGCTCCACTGGGGCAGGGACTGATGTGAGTGATGTATAATCCCTGTAAAAATCCTGCACAACATGGCAGCGCTATATATATTAAAGAGATTGTTCACCTTTTAGTATGACGTTTAGTTCTGACACAATTTGCAATTGTTTTTTTTTTTTTATCATTTGAGGTTTTTGAGTTATTTGGCTTTTTATTCAGCAGCTCTCCAGTTTGCAATTTCAGCAATCAGGTTGCTGGGGTGCAAATTACTCTAGCTACCATGCATTGATCTGAACGAGAGACAGGGTTAACAGGAGTAATAAAAAATAGCAAAAAACAATAACTTTGTAGCCTTTACAGAGGATTTGGTTTTAGATGGGGATCAGCTGGGAAAAGGCAAATCATTATAAAACTATTTAAAAAATAATAAAGACCAATTGAAAAGTTGCTTAGAGTTGGCCATTCTATAACATACTAAAAAGTTAACTTAAAGCACCCCTTTAATAAAGGATATTAATCATTTATGAATGGAGCTGCAAGTGTTGTGCCACTAGATTAGAGGCAGATGTTGCACATATTGATGCACTTCATTAATGGAGTCAAAATATAATTCGTGCACTTCTAAATTGTTGCTCTAAGTGCCATTATGTCTGTCCAGTCTTCAAGTGCATTTATTGATGCTGGAGAACCCTAGAGCTACCGTCACCCTAAACGTGGCAAAATTCCAGGGTTCCTCCAGCGGGTGCAACAGATCAAACAATCACCCGCTAATGGTGTTTGAACAATGCAAGAGAGAGGTGATGCAATACTTACTTTGACATTGTTTAGAAAAGAGTGCAATAACATGTTTGTCTGTTTTAATGCATTGGATGCAAGTGCTACAGGCAGAAATCAGATCACAGCCAAAATGACCAAGGAATTGTGGGGAAATATTCAACTGAAAAATTGCTTTTTTTTCCAGTAGGTTTAATGCTGGTATAGAGACTTTATGAATTGAATAAGGTTTTATCTTTGAACACCCTTCAGGAACAGTTCCCAGTAACAACCCCTACATTCTTCATATTACAGGTATAGGATCCGTTATCCGGAAACCCGTTAAACAGAACTATACAAATTATGGGAACGCCATATCTACCATTGACTCAATTGTAATCAAATCATTAAATTTTTTAAAAATATATTTCTTTTTCTCTGTTATAAGAAATCAGTATCATCTACATGATCCCAGCTCAGGTATAATTAATCCTTATTGGTGGGAAAACAATACTATTGCATACCTCCCAACTGTTCCTGATTTTGACAGCTCAGCCCAGATTGTTACTGAAATGTCCCAACTTTTGACTGATGTCAAAAAAAGAAACAAAGTTTCTAAAACTGAATCAAATAAAATACCTTTTGGCATAGAGTCCAGAATACTCAGCACCTGCACTTAGATACACTTGTAACTATTTAAAATAAGCAGAGATACCATTGTAGCTATTTAAGATAAGCAGGTCTCTTGGGGAAACTGTGACTTGTAGCTAAAAGGGCAATTCACCTTCATTAGCAAAACTGTAATACACATAAAACGTGATCTAAAACCCTCAGAAATGTGTTCAGACCTACCAAATTTTGTAAAATAGACACGGTTTTTAGGGGGGTGTGGCAAAAAAACAAGCGTGGTCCCTCTTTGCTATTTTCAAATGTTAGGAGGAATGCAATTGGGTTTATTTAATGTTTCAATGATTTTTAGTAGACAAAGTATGGAGATCCAAGTTACAGTAACATATACTGTATATGTTGCACTTGAACCTGTTTGGCTTGTAGACTTAGGGGCAGATTTACTAAGCTCGAGTGAATAGTTAGAATCCAAAAATATTCGGATTTCGAAGTCATTTTTTGGGTACTTCGATCATCGAATTGTCCGAATCGAATCGAATCATTTCGACCATTTGACCATTCGATAATCGAAGTACTGTCTCTTTAAAAAATCCTTCGACTCAATACTTCGCCAAATAAAAGGTACCAAATTGAATGTTAGCCTATGGGGACATTGTAGATAGGTTTTGGGCACTTTTTATGATCGAATAAAAATCATTCGATCGATCGATTCGAACGATTTTATCGCTCGATCGAACAATTTTTTATTCGATCGTTTGATTGAACCTTTTGTGCTAAAATCCTTCCAATTCGATATTCGAATTCGAAGGATTTTACTTTGAGGGTTTTTTAACCCTCGAAATTCCACCCTTGATAAATCTGCTCCTTAGTGTGCCATTTAAGTATTCCAAAGAGACAGGGAGCTTATGGCCTAAGGGCTAGTCCACACGGGGAGATAGCGACGCGTTTGCGGTCGCGGCGACAAAGCGCCGCGACAGTCGCCGCGACCGGCGCAGGCGACAGTTTTGTATGGGCGCCTATGTAAAAACGCCTGTGCTAACCACACGAGGCAATGCGCTTTTCAACAGTCGCCTGAAAATGCCTCGCCAGGCTTTTTCAGGCGACTGTTGAAAAGCGCATCGCCTCGGGAAAAGTCCTGAAGGTAATCCCCTGGCCACCAATGTATTTTAATATTCTCTAGGCCTCTGCCCAGGGGCGATCCTACCCAATTTGCTGCCTGAGGCGGGCCTTCATTTTTGCCGCCCCCGCCTCCCCACGGCACTCACCTTCAGCGCCAGACAGGGGTCGGCGGGGGGTCCACGTCGCTAGTGCAGAGAGCGCAATTGCGCTCCCTGCACTAGAAGAGCCGAATTTCCAGATTTAAAAATGAGAAATCGGCTCTTAGTTACCAGGAGCAGCATTTTTGCTGCCCATGGCAATCAGGGGGGCGCTGCCGCCTGAGGCGAGTGCCTCAACTTTGGCAGAGCGCCCCTGCCACCAATGTTTTTTTTTTAAATATTTTTTGGGGCCCCAATTTTTTTTAACTTGTAAGGGGGGCCCTGGCGCCAATGTTTTTTAAAAAAAGTTTTTTTTGGGGGCCCCAAATTTTTTTTACTTGTTAGGGGGCCCTGGCACCAATGCTTTTTATAAAACTTTTATCGGAGGCCATGGTGCCAATAGCTTTTTATAACTTGTGTGTGGGGGGTTACTTTTTTAGCGCTGATGTCTGTGTGGTCTTTTAACTGTGATGTGGAGTGGACGGTGTCTGGGGCGGGGCTTGGACGCCTGGGTGGGTGGGTGTGTGGGCCCCCGAAAATGTTGTTGTATGGGGCCCCGTGATTTCTAATTGTGGCCCTGGCTCTCCCCATCAAGCCCCCCTAAGTGCTTGCGCTTTGTGGTGAGTGTGTGGGCACGAATTTTAACAGTTTGAAATAGCTGTAGAGGGGGGGATTTATATGCAGCAGACCCCCCTGTTTTCCACCCCCCTCCCATGACTGTGGGGTCGTCAGGCTCTATAGTTATGCCACTTACAGGCTTCCAGATAATGGATCCCATACCTGTACTTCAACCCCTATGTGACCAGCACACAAGCACTTGAGAACCCATGGCTCAGTATACGGATGGAAAACGGTTGCATATTATATCCAAATATTGTTAGTGTTCATTATGAAACTGATATTTTATTTAGGCAGCTGGGGAGTTCTATCTGAACAGTATGAGTCATGTTTTGTGTATATTTGCCCCCCTGCAGAGCAATTTAGATAATAATAAGGTGCTACTACTGAGCAGTTGTTCTGATACACCCCTATCAGTACTGCACGCTACTAGCTTTATACACACCCCCTGCACCTTCTGTGACATCTTAATAAAGATGATTTATTTACCAAATAGGACCTGACAGACGGCTCATGGCTTTTAGTGGCATTATGGGATATATATCAATATACAATGGGTATAAGACTGATGCTTCCTTATATTGGTGCTGGAGAGTATTGATTAGTTGGAGAGAGCCTCTGATGAAGTGGCCATGACACTTGAACAAATATTCACCTTGTTGCCTGTCGTACTTCCAGCTTGTTGTTTCTTCATATTGACCGAGTTCAAGTGAGGAAAGACGTCAGACTCAGAATGGGATGGTTTTATTCATGTTGAGTAATAATGTGTATCAGTGTCATATTGCTGAAAAGGAGACAACAGTTCTGTAATCCGTTTTGAATTAGATATTAACCCGTGTTATAGGACAACAATCTTACAAATCTAAGCTGAAGTATTGCTTTTATCTCAGGGTTCATAGAAATCCACCGGCACACAGGAATTAAGTTAGCAGGGCAAGCCCTTGCAATTTTATTAACGCAAAAATAATAATAATAATTAAATTGCAAGGGCTTGCCCTGCTAACTTAATTCCTGTGTGCCGGTGGATTTCTTTGTACCTTGGCTTAGAGGTTGCTGATTCCTCTACCACCAGGCACCAGGACACGCTGTTTTGGTTTTGTGAGATGCCCGGTTCCTCCAATTTGGCTTATATCTCAGGGTTGCCATTGTTTAAGTACACTCATGCCTAAATTCAGTGGCCTACCTAGATGTTACTGGGCCACACAGCAAACTAAAGGGATTGTTCACCTTCAAATTAAATGACGTAGAGAGTGACATTCTGAGACAAATGGCAATTGGATTCAATTTTTTATTATTTGTGGATTTTGAGTTGTTTAGCTTTTTATTCAGCGATTCTCCAGTTTGCAATTTCAGCATTCCGGTTGCTAGGCTGCAAATGACCCTAGAAACCATACATTGATTTGAATAAGAGACTGGTATATGAAAAAGCGAGAGGCCTGAATAGAAAGATGAGAAATAAAAAGTAGCAATAACAATACATTTGTAGCCTTACAGAGCATGTTGATTTGGATGGGGCCAGTGACCTTCATTTGGAAAGTCAGAAGAATTAAAAAATTAATACTGAAGACCAATTAAAAAGTTGCTTTGAAATGGCTATTCTATAACATACTAAAATGTAACTTAAAGGTGAACCACCCTTTATTTTTAGGGTCCCCAGCATACCCAGAGGCTGTCCTGTTTTACCAATATATGTTGAAATTGCTCATTAATTATTGTCTCATCGGGGCCCTTCTTCCTCAGTGATCCCCCTGCAACTTCAGGGTCTGATTCCTCTGCAGTTTATGCCCCTGCCTAAATAAAATTTAACGTAAAAGCGAACCACAATTTAATTTTAGGGCCCCCAGCATACACAGAGGCTCTCCTCTTTTACCAATATATGTTGAAATTGCTCATTAATTAGGGCCTCATGGGGACCATTCTTCCTCCTGGATCCCCCTGCAACTACAGGCTCTGCTTGCTCTGCAGTTTACGCCCCTGCCTAAATTATAACCACCAATTCTCACCTCTATTCAGTTCAATTAATTTATTTAGATGAATTTCAATATAAATAGATGGATATGGCCATAGAGTACCCCTTACAGGGTAACTAAAACCCCAAATGCCCTTTGCACACATGGTTGCTATAAATGCAGGGGCCTGCTGTACTGTTACCCTTGTACAACATCCCTATCTGATGTGATGTTGTTCATTCTATAGCCTAATTATCTTCCACATCCATCTTGCTTGCTGCCCACCCAGTCTCAGCATTTACATCAAGCACACCAACCTTGGGGTGTCTCTCTGCAGAGGTGTTTCACATACAGAACAAGGGACAACTGGCTCAGGAAGATAAGGTAGAGATTGGGGACCATCATTTAAATCATATCATATTTCTGTATACGGTAAAGGGCCTTATGGATTTATAACATATACCTCATGATGGTTTTGGGGAATGTGTTCCCCTTTAATATTGACTCTTGTAGTGAGGGTGATGATTTCTATACACATTACCATATCAACCTTCATAGTACCTTATGCAGTTGAATGGATTATTATAACCCCCTTACTGAACAACAGAAGGATACTATAGATTTCCATGACTATATGAAGGCACAAGCCTGCAGACCAATTGCTTTTATACAAGCCCTGAAACACAGAGGTGACGGCTGATAACCTTATACCTGTATTTTAAAATAAGGGGGTTCAGATTTCATAGTGTCATGTGACACAAATGACATCACTAATCCATAAATATAGGAGTATGCAAAATTATACTGGTTATTTTTGGCTTTTGAGTGTTATAAAGCAATTACATTTGGCTGTAGTAGAATTCTACAAGGGTGGGTTTTTTTATGCCGGAGTACAGAAAGTACCAGCTGTATGCTCTGCTTCACTTCAAGGCTTTTGATGCACACGCTCCATTGTCTGAGCTTCATTATGTATGTTGGGATTGAAAGGATGCTGGTTGCCATAGTTACACATTGGACATATTCTGATTATTCTGGCCTGAAAAAAGCAGATTTTAGATTGACAGGTTCACCTTGCTCAGTAGTTCTAGCATGGTGGTTGCACAGGCGCTGGAGAACACGGAACTTTACGGGTATGAACTCAGAGGGCAAATTCAGTAAAGGGAAAATTTTCACCTGCGTAGGCTTCGCCAAACTTCGCGTCACTTCACCAGGGGTAAATTCGCTACCACTACGCTAATTCACCAAAATGCAAAGTTTCTTCTCAGCAGCCGAACATTGGCAAAATTTCTCTAGTGTAACTTCATCAGTGCAAACTTTTACTAACATTCGTTTCTGCCTAGCGTAACTTCGCTAGTAGACTTACGCTTAGGTCAATTTTAATAGGGCCGGTACATATAGGTTGTATAGACGTATTTAAAGGAATAGTTCAGTGTGAAAATAAAAACTGGGTAAATAGATAAGCTGTGCAAAATAAAAAATGTTTCTAATATAGTTAGTTAGCCAAAAATGTAATGTATAAAGGCTGGAGTGAACAGATGTCTAATAAAACAGCCAGAATCCAACTTCCTGCTTTTCAGCTCTATAACTCTGAGCTAGTCAGCGACTTGAAGGGGAGCCACATGGGACATTTCTGTTCAGTGAGTTTGTAATTGATCCTCAGCATTCAGCTCAGATTCAAAAGCAACAGATATGACCCATGTGGCCCCCCCTCAAGTCTCTGATTGGTTACTGTCTGGTAGCCAGGGCAACCAGTCAGTGTAAACCAAGAGAGCTGAAAAGCAGGAAGTAGTGATCTGACTGACTTGTTATACATGAAATCATTCCAGTCTTTATACATTACATTTTTGGCTAACTATATTAGAAACATTTTTTATATTGCACAGCCTATATATTTACCCAGTTTTTATTTTTACACTGAACAATTCCTTTAAATGCTTGAAGTGGCCACTTATTATTAACTTATTATTACACATATTGACTTATTATTACACATGTCCAAGGAAGCAAAATGCCCTAGACGAGCCCACCCTAAAACAACTATGGCATGCCCCTCAATTGGTAAAAAAAAAGGTAAAATAAAAATTTGTAACAGTTACAACTTTTAAAGCCGATCCTGCTTTAAAATATGAAAAATGCCAGCACTTTTCATCATTTTAGTAGCTTTTCATCATACAGGATAGGATGTCACTGACATAAGATTGAGGAGGAAGTAGCTTCATCTTATCAGTTATCCAGGTCTAAGGTAGGGAAGGAAACTTTGGTGAAAGAGGTAACGTTCTGTAAAATTCACACTTTTAACAGAGTAATGATCGTTTGCCTGAGCAAGAATTTGCCTGGCGAAAGGGCATGAAACTGCACTAGCGACGGTGTCTTTCAATAGAGAATTGTCTCCTACACCTGTTAGTAAATAGTAAATTGCCGATATTCCTGCGGATGGGATTTCTGGTGAATTTCCGCTAGTGATGGCCACTTTTCCCTTTAGTAAATCTGCCCCGGAGGCTTTACTAAGAAGCATTATTTATATTTTTCTGGCAATGCACGGAATCCAGGGGCTTCATTCAATATTTAGCAATGCAACGAGTTCTGACGCACTAGGGACGTGTGTTAGTCGCATTACCTCCATGTGGCTGCAATTATGCAGGAAATGTGGGAAAGAATCTCACTGTCTCATTTATGGTGCCCTGTGTGAAAAATTACATGTGCGTTTGATTCTTTTGCTGCAAGTCTGATGTCCATATTGATACAGCTCACAGTGGGAACCCTGGATAACCATCAACTTGAAGGTGGCAGTAGTGCCAGGGTCCCGTTGCATTAATAGGTGCAATTCGGAATACGAGGCGGGACGAGGGCAGAGCCAGTGGTGATACCCAACAAAGGGAAGTGCCGAAGCCCTTTGTTTTCCTTCTCCTCCCCCATCATTAAAAAGGATAATTCATTCTTCTCATTATATTTTTTAATCAGAATTTTTTTATTTGATGAGTACAGTGGGAAACAATATAAAGGTATTGTGTTGCCTTTAAGCGAATCTATTATCAATCATATACTGTATAAATTCTCGGCCATTTATTACTGTCCTATTTATTACAGGAAGCTGGCTGAGCCCGTCTGTAAAAGATTCACCTGTAAATGATTTTATGTATTAATGGTTTTCAATCAGTCAATGAAAGAGAGTCATTCAATAAATAATGAAACAAGAACATGGATCGCTTTAATCTTTGCTGTTCTGAAAGGCTTTAGTTCCTCATTCCAGACAGTAAGGCCTTGTCAGGTGTGCAGTAATTCTAAGTAGTAAAATACTTCCAGAACAGGATCATTTAGCTTGGCCTTCAGCTTACAAGTGTTATATTATAATAAGGGTATGCAGAATCCCAAACAGTTATAGGAGGCATAAACTTTTAGTAGCAGTGTTGTTTCCGGAGTGGCCCCTAGGTCAGCCACCCCCCTGTGGCCCCATACCAGCTATTTGTGTGTGCTGGGGTCAGGTTCATTTCAGGACTGATATTGGCATTTATGGGTACTGCCATATTGCAGAATGGCTGAAGTGAGTGCCAGTTGGTTCTCCCCAATAGTGGTACAGGTATAGGATCCATTATCTGGAAACCCGTTATGCAGAAATCCCCAAATTACGGGAAGGCCATCTCCCATAGACTCAATTTTAATCAAATATTTAAAATTTGCTTTTGTTCCGCTGTAATAATAAATCAGTACCTTGTACAGGTATTGGACATGCTCGGGACCTGTGGTTTTCCGAATTTGGATCTGCAAGTGCAACCCAAACAGGCTGATTTTGCTTCCAATAAGGGTTAGGGTAGAACTACATAGGCATTTTGATATCAGATACCTTCCATTCTGACGCAACTTGAGGAAGCGTAGGCATCAGGTCGGATACGCCGAATCTAAGGTAAGTAATAGGAACGTCGGGAGTTGTCGTAGCGTGCATCCGACACGTCACAACTGTCGGATGCAAAAGCTGCATGTTGCGTCTTCATCTGACATGTCGTGTTGTGTCGGAACGCTGCGACAATGTCTGACATTCCTATTACTTACCTTAGATTGGAGCATCCGACGTGACGCCTACGCTTCCTCGCATCACATCAGAACGGAAGGTATCGGATGTCAAAACGCCTGTGTAGTTCTACCCTTAATTATATCTTAGTTGGGATCAAGTACAAGGTGCTATTTTATTATTACAGAGAAAAAGGAAATTGTTTTTAAAACTTTGAATTATTTGAATAAAATGAGAGAAGCTCTGTAATTTGGAGCTTTCTCGACAACAAGTTTTATGGATCCCATACCTGTACTTGATCCTAACTAATATATAAACAATGGAGGCAAAATAAGCCTATTGGGTTTATTTAATGCTTAAACGATTTTTGAATCGATTCATGGTATGGCAATCCAAATTACTGAAAAATCCCTTCTCCGGAAAATCCCACGTCCTGAGCATTCTGGATAATACGTCCCATACCTGTAGCTGTAATATAGATGCATCAGGGCTGGATTCTTAAAGCAACAGTAAAACTTTTTTCAGATGATTTAATGAAAAAAAATGCTCCAATGAGAATAAGGGGCACATTTACTAAGGGTCGAATATCGAGGGTTAATTAACCCTCGATATTCGACCATCGGAGTAAAATCCTTCGAATATCGAAGTCGAAGGATTTACTGCAAATACTTTGATCGAACGATCGAAGGAAAAATCTTTCGATTGAATGATTAAATCCTTCAAATCGAACGATTAAATCCTTCGAATCGAACGATTAAATCCTTTGAATCGAACGATTAAATCCTTCGAATCGAACAATTAAATCCTTCAAATCGAACGATTCGAAGGATTTTAATCCATCGATCGAAGGATTTTCCTTCTATCAAAAAAAAGCTTTGAAAGCTTATGGGGAAGGTCCCCATAGGCTAACATTGGTGCTCGGTAGGATTAAAGTGCCGAAGTAGGTAGTCAAAGTTTTTTTTTTAAAGAGACAGTACTTCCACTATCGAATGGTCAAATAGTGGAACGATTTTTAATTCGAATCGTTCGATTCGAAGTCGTAGTCGAAGGTCGAAGTAGCCTATTCGATGGTCGAAGTACCCAAAAAAAACCTTCGAAATTCAAAGGTTTTTTTAATTTGAATCCTTCACTCGAGCTAAGTAAATGTGCCCCTAAGTGTTTCTGTGTATACTCCCGAACCCCTAGTCTTTGTTCATGGGATCATTACTGTAGGCATTATTCTGCCACCATAACAGGTTAAGTCTCATGTGGACCCCACATCTACATTGGTTGGTTTTTTAGGTGCCCGCACCTCAGTGAATGCCTGTAATGCCCGAGCTACAGCCCCCCATGTACTTAAACATTATACCTACGATTAAAGCATATTTGCAAATGAAGCTCAGTTATATCAGAGTTGGATTTACAACCCAACAACCTATAACCCCATAAAGTTGACATGCCAGAATTAACTACGGTTGCATCTCTAAAGAAATCTCAAATGAAAATCATAGTGTGGTGGTCAGAATAGACCATTGGCTTACGGTCAGGCTATCTATAACACCTTCCATTGGTCTTCAGTTCCCATTGCAAGAACAATTTATTTAACCACATAAATGCCAGAAAGCCTGCCAGGAATATCCACATGGCAATCATTGCTGGGGCACAGCAGCACATAGTTAAGGCAGTTGGGAAACTGTGCCCATATGCAATAAATATTCATAAAAGAAATATAAAATATAAATACAGGTATATGACTAGTGATGGGCGAATTTGGGGCGTTTCAGTGAAAAATGAGTGAATTTCCAGCTAAATTTGCGAAACGGCGAAAAATTCACGAAACGGCGCCGACATCCGGTTTTGACGATGACGTCCAAAAAATGGACGTCGGCAAATTTTCACTAGCGAATTTTCGCCAGTTATTTGCTGGCGGGGAATCGCAGGAATTCACCGCGAATATAGCTTAGTTTGGATCAAGTACAAACTACTGTTTTATTATTACAGAGAAAACGGAAATCATTTTAAAAAATTTGGATTATTTGGATTCTATGGGAGTCTGTGGGAGACAGCCTTTCTGTTATTCTGAGCTTTCTGGAAAATGGGTTTCCGGATAACGTACCTTTTTTAATTTAAATAAATGTCATTATATATATATATATATATACACATACATACATACATATATATATATATATATATATATATATATATATATATATATATATATATATATATATATATATATATATGAATAATGGGCACAGCAGCACATGATAGATTCCCTTTGAATGTCTCACTTCAAATACATTAAGTAAGATAGGGCAGTGTGCTTTGAAACAGAAGCACATACCTTATATTCTGCTTGATATTGCTGCTTGATGAATCAGAGCTCCCAAACGCATCCACACGCACGGGGCTGGCTTCGTCAAATAGATTCATAACACTATAGGATGTAGCAATATCAAAGCTGACGCGCTGTTCTGGGCTCATTGTTTGCATGATTACAGAGGATACATCTTTATTCTGGTTTATTGGGTGACTCACAATAGGTTGAATAGACGCAGGTCAAGTTGCTTTCGAGCCGACATCACGCTACCGTACAAAGAGGAGAGTGAGCACAACAGAACTGGACTTACCTGCACTCTGGGCTGCATGTGTGGACGACACAAACGCTGCACCCACTTTACAGTGTCAAATTCATCTATTGTTCCCCCCCTGTACATCCAGAAGATCTGAGGCACAAACAATCAATCACTTTTTTTTAATTTTATTCATTCCACTCAATAAAGGACCTGTCCTTGAGCATCCAAAGAATTCTTTTTTGTCATTCACATAAAACTTTCATGACATGCCAGCTTTGCTCTCAGACTAATGTCATACACTGGATTTTGTTTGATTTAAATCCTCCATTCAGTTTGCTTATTTATGCACAATGTTGGTCGGAATTGTAACTGTATTTTGCCTTGAGCCAAGAGGGAACATTATGTGTTTTCAGGCTATTGAATCAGTAAGTCAGTATGTTTATTAATGCAATGTGTTTATAACATGCCAGCGAATAACAAATATAGAAAATCAATATATCCGTCCAGTCTAAAATCTATCGCACGCACTGCAACAATTTTGCCAACACTGTTTTTATAAAGGGGTGGTTCACCTTTAAGTTAACTTTTAATATGTTATAGAATGGCTAATTCCAAGCAACCTTTCAATTAGGCTTCAGTTTTTTTCATAGTTTTTGAATGATTGGCCTTCTTCTTCTTCTGACCATTTCCAGCTTTCAAATGGGGTCACTGACCCCATCTAAAAACAGTTGCTGTGTAAGGCTGCATATTTATTGCTATTGGTATTTTTATTGCTCATCTTTCTTTTCAGGCCCTCTCAAATTCATATTTCAGTCTTTTAATTAAATTAGTGCATAGTTGCTACCAAATTGCTTAAATTGCAACCTGGAGAACTGCTGAATAAAAATCGAAACTCAAAAACCAGAGATAATAAAACATGAAAATCAACTGCAAATTGTCTCAGAATATTGCTTCTTTTTTTGTGTTTCACATAATCGGGACTGTCCTGCAGAAAAAAGACAGGTGAGAGGTATATTCTAGTATTACAGAGCAATAGTTTTTGGCTGCCTGGGTCAGTGGCCCCCATTTAAATGCATGAAAAAAGCAGAAGGGAATTGCAAATTATAATAAAATGAAAAAAATAAATAATGAAAAAAAAGTTGCTAGGAACAGAGAATGCTTTAACATATTAAAACTACAACTTTAACATTGTATTTTAGGACGAGAGAAACATAGGGAATGTGAACAGGGAATTGCTGGGTATGTTGTTGGAAGCACGGGCACCATTACTGCTGTAGTTGGCCAGATTAAATATATTGCAATATATGGACAAACAATCCCTGTTTTGTTTAAAGGGGAAGTAATTTATTAGTAGCTTAAAGTGCATGTAAATGCAAAAAAATAAAATCCCATTTTTATTTTCATTAATAAAAAAGAAACCTATCTCCAATATACGTTCATTAAAAAATGTGTACTGTAATCATAAGAAACCTGACTGTATGCAGTGAAATTCTCCCTTCATTTACTGCTGTGGATAGTAATTGTCAGACAGCCCCTAACTGATCTGCAGGGAAACAATCATACTTATAAACAGCAGGGGGAGCCGCCGCCTTACTTCCCAGCCTTGCAGAACTCAAGCAGCTATGTTTGTTTCCCTGTTTTGATCATTTATGACGATCCCTAAGCAGCCCAGATCAAACTGAGCATGTGCCCAGTCTTGGTCTTGCAAAGATGTTTAACAAAGTTACAAGATGGTGACCCCCTGTGGCCAACTTTGAAAGCATAAATCATTTGTTTGATTAGGCTTGTGGTGCAGTAAGTTCATGTTTATGTTTAGTATACAAAATACAGCATTTCTGGCCTTATTCTATTTTAGACTTTCCTTCCCCTTTAAGGCACAAATGTCCCCCCTTAGGTGGGGGTTGAAGAAATGCATAAAATAAATATATATCAAGCCAAAATTTACATCCTTTGCAAGGCAGGCACCACGCCAATCGCTCACCCATTGCTCTTCTATCCCATGACTCTGGTAAGAAAATTCACTGGCACACCTGGCAAATGCAACCTGAGCCAAGCACTTGCGGTTTATTTGTGAAAGTGCAACGTTTTGGGGTAACACCCCTTTGTCAAGAATTACATTTTCACAAATAAACTGAAAGGGCTGGCCCTGCTTTCATTTGCCATGCGTGCCAGTGAATTTTCATACCGTCTGGATGGGAGGGAGCCGATACCTACATCATTGAACAACGGGCACAAGAATCGGAAGACCAGGGCTTATTCCTGTATCCCATGACTCTGCCCGGTTCTAGCCGTTTCCCAGGCCCCATCCATCCATGGAGGCAAATAAATGAGCTGATTGAAGTGGTCGTATGAAAGGGACTGTTGGGTATTATTGTAGTTATTATTAAAGGTACCAGTGTTATGAGTTAATAAATGTGTTGAGGGTTTGCAGAGAGTGAAAAAAGAAAAAGAAGTGAGGTGAGAGACAGGGACAGAAGAAGAGAAGTGGGGGACAGATAGGAGAGAAATTGCAGTCCTTGGAAGTTGAGAAATCGTGTAAATCAAAAGAAAATTTCTGGATATCCATTGAGCCTTTCAATGTCATATTGATTAATACAAGTGCATAATGAATGTTTCTCAGGAACAGCAAAGTAAACGTCTGTAAGGCTACAGATTTATTGCCATTGCTACTTTTAATTACTCTCATACAATATGATAGCAATAAGTTTTACTACTCCTTTGGGGCTGTGGCACATGTGAATATTCTCCGTCATCATTTTCAGCACAGACACATTTCAGCTGTAAAGCTCAATTTTCAGAGCTATCGTGCCTTTCCCATTCAAATTAAAAGGGCCGTTCATCTTTGAATTAACTTTCTGTATGACGTAGAGACTGACAAATTGCAAATTACAATTAATTTTTATTGGTTTTTGAGTTATTTAGCTCAGACCCAGATCTGTGGGCAGGCTACAAAGGCCCGGGCCTAATGAGACAAAGTTTGCGGGGCAATATGCCCCTGCTCGCCGCATCTTCACAGAGGACTGGGCTGGAGATTTTGACAGTCGTTTGAATCTCCCACTCAGTCCCCAGTTGAAGTGTTAAGGAAAGGGCAGGAAGAAGCCGAAACAGCAGGGTTGTAAGAGGATTGACAATGGTGATGGATGGGTAGATGCATGTGATCAGGCAGGGCGAGGGATTGTCTGCGAGGGGGGCCTAGGGGCGCACCATTCTTAAATCCGGTCCTGATTTAGCTTTTTAGTCAGCAGCTCTCCAGTTTGCAATTTCAGCAAACTGGTTGCTAGGGCCCAAATTACCCTAGCAACCACACATTGATTTGAACAAGAGACTGAAATCCGAAAAGTAAAGGCCCTGAATAGAAATATCAATTATAATAAATGCGTAGCCTTACAAAGCCTTTGTTTTTTAGATGGGGTCAGGTACACCCTTTTGAAAGCTGGAAAGAGCCAGAAGAAGAAGGCAAACAATTCAAAAACTATAAAAAAAAAAGAAAAAAATGAAGGCCAACGGAAAAGTTGCTTTAGAATTAGCCATTCTATAACATGGTATAATATAATGTAACGGCAAGGCCAGACGTGGCGTTTTTGCAGCGTTTTTACATTGCGTTTTTAAAAAAGAACAGCCAGGCGTAAATACACCACTGAAACCACATGCAACCTTCAAAATTCGTTTTTCATGCGTTTTTCAGCACATAGAATTCTTTTCCCAACATGCACTTCTCATTGTTCTCATTGAATTTGGACGCCATATTTAAAATACGCTGCGTATTTACGTAAAGTGTGGTTACAAACGTGCAGATCCTATAGAGTCTATTGATTTGGTAGTTTCTTGACATATTGGCGTTTCTGCTAAGAAACACCAATACTGGCGTCCTGTGGCGGATTTCAGCTTGCAAGCGCCTTGTGTGAATTGCCATAGTGCGTTTTCCATTAGTTTCAATGGTAGTGCAGTTTATACGTATTTACGCCTGGCTGTTCTTTTTTTAAAAACGCAACATAAAACGTGACGTCTGGCCTTGCCCTAAAGGTGATCCACCCCCTTTAATGGCAGATTTGGTAATTTCTCTGTATCTCAGAAGAATGTCAGGACATGTGCAGTTACGACACGAGGGGCTGTTTTTATGGCGTGTGTTTATATCAAACAGCCCAGTTTGGTCGTAGCCTTGTATACAAAAGAAAATGCAGCAGCACAGGGCTACAATCATGTAACCGTGTAATCAAAGGCATAGCACTTTTAATTAAGTGCCCATATCTCTTCACAATAATAACCACCCTGACGCTGCTTCTCTGCCCTTATTTCAACATATAGATTTTTTTACCGGGCGTCCTTTATTTTCAAATAAACTCTGCAGCCTTATTAAGTGCAGTTTGGGCAGACCTTGATAGCATGAGCTGCATTAAACCATCAGGGAGCAGGAAATCCATTTGTACGAATAAGATGAATATCTTCTTACGTAATCAGAAAAACGACCTCCAGCTAATCCTCTTTTCCATTCATACTTGACATGAATCTCAGCCGGACTCTTTCCCCAAGTGCCTCCGCCGTGGATTCTCTGTGTTCATGTAGCTGGGAGGAAGCTCCGACGGAAAATCAACTTGTGTCTGTTCTATGTTTTTATTTCTGTTTCGTCTTTGAATTGTACAACACAGTGAGACGTTGATTAACTTGTCATAGAGGAAGAGATTACAAGGAGCTGCATCATTATTTCCCTACCCTCTTTTTGCCCCAGCCCTCTCTATATGTGATATCTATGTACCCTGATCCATTTATGACTTGCTTTTTCCTTCTGTGTTTTCGGTGACCTTCCTGCACTCAATAGAATTATTAGAACAAGTGAGAGAGGGGAAGAGGGAGCTGGGGAAAGGATACAAATTCAATTCTCTTTGGGAGTACAGTTGAAATAAAATGCTTTGTATTTGAAAAAGGTGCCTGAAGCTATGCTGTTACTGAGGCGGTAAAGAAATCAAATGAAATATAGGAACGCAGTGGCTGATTTAGTAAGATACCGCAGATGTTAAATTACACCAGTGTACTCATATGAACCAGTCAGATCTTTGCTTTTATTCTCTAACTTGTTTCTGGGGCTAAAAACAAACTGCAGATTGGCTGCTGCACAACTGGATTGGTGCAAATTAGCACCTTATGTCCAAATCCAGACTTTGTTTAAGGGATTCAGATTTATCCAAAAAAGCACCAGCCAGAAGGCAGACAATTTTAATTCAGATAAAAACCATTTCAGGCATTTTTGACTGGTCTGGTATTTGGTCAAATGCAAAAAAACATATGGACTTGGCACAGCTCTGTTTTAGAGCCGCAAAGAACATTTAAGAAGAAACACATTGGAGTTGTTGTGCCAAACTTTCATTTAAGGGGCAGACAATTTATTACCATATACAGGTATGGTAGCCATTATGCATTTATAGAAAGTTCTGAATTACAGGAAAGCCATTTCTCACAGACTCCATTTTATCCACATTTTAAAAAATAATTTAATTTTTCTCTGTAATAATAAAACAGTACCTTGTACTTGATCCAAACTAAGATATAATTAACAGGAGACATCAAAAAGAGGCTGACACAAGCCGAAGCCCACAGAGCAGAGAAGCAGGATTGTAAAAGTTAAAGTTTCCATATTTTCCATAATTAAAATCAAAGGTCTGACACATTTTGTGTCTATCAGAGACACTTAGGGGCAGATTTATCAAGGGTCGAAGTGAATTTGAGGGAATTTTCGAAGTAAAAAAATTTGTAATTCAAAGTAATTTTTTGGATACTTCGACCATCGAATAGGATACTACTACTTCGAATTTACATTGAATTTGATTCAAAGTAAAAATAGTTTGAATATTCGACCATTCGATAATCAAAGTACTGTCTCTTTAAAAAAATTTTGACTTCAATACTTCGCCAAATTAAACCTGGCCAAGTGCTATGTTAGCTTATGGGGACCTTCTACAACCAATTTCTAAGTCTTTACACATCAAAGTAAAACCGTTCGATCGTACGCTAAAATTGTTCAATCGAACGAATATACTTCGATCGTTCAATGGCCAAATTCGGTGAAAAATCCTTCAATTTCGATATTCGAAGTTGAAGAATTTTAATTAGATGGTCGAATTTCGAAGTATTTTTTACTTCGAAATTCACCCTTTATATATCTACCCCATAGTCATAGGCTAAACACTCAGTATAACATAAATGGCATTTAAAGGGAAAAGAGCCAATGGGAAATGTGTGGGTGGAGCTACCAAATGTACCAATCATAGAGAAGCCATTGGAGTCCAATGGAGCATGTTTAAACACACCCCAAGGCTAAATACAATAATTAGCTTAATAAGGAAATACAAAATGAATAATAACAGTGAAAAAAGATTATACCAATGGAATAAAAAGAGAAAGTGTCTATTAAACATAACAAGAGACATCAAAATCAAAGTTTAAACCAAGTGGCTGTCTCCTAAATAGAAAATCCACTTAGTTTCTATTAGTAATTCTGAGTGAATGTTCCCACCCCTTATGATAGTGACTACTTTATATATGCCTATAACTTTCAGGATGGAGGACGTCCTGTTATTTCATTCCTCTAAATGTCTGGCAATAGGTGTTTGGGATTCTTTATTATTAATACTAAGGATAAGCTCTCTAATCCTGTCCTTTAGCTTTCGACCCACATATTGTTTTTTTGCATTCTTCGCAAGTGAGAAGAAATATTACATTCCTAGTATTGCAGTTAATGTAGTGTTTAATAAAACATTGTTGCACATCAAAATTATTCGGACGCCCATTGTCTTGAATGCCGCTGAAAAAGCCACTGCATGGAAAAATTTTGGCCGCGCGTCAGAATAGTCTCGTGCATAAACATTTTTGCACATCAAAATTATTCGGACGCCCATTGACTTTAATGCATTTGGCCAAAATAGGCACGCGTATAACAATCGGTGTGGGCGTCGAAATTGACGGGCATCAAAATGATTTTGACACCTATTGACTTCAATGCTTTTCGGTTATTTTTTGCCGTTTCGTGGGAAATTCGCAAATTTTTTTTTCAAGTTTTTATATGTTGAGTAATATTTGCTAGATTAGGAGGGTTATACAGTTGGAAATAGTATTCCCTAAAGACATCATTAATGTCCCGGGGAGATTCAGTGAGGGTACCATTTGGCTTTTTAAGTCTAGGGATAATTGTTGCTGTTTTTTGCTCTTGTGAGGGATAAACCAGCAATTTGCCAGCTTTGTTGCTTTTTTCAAATATGACCTGTGAGGTGCATAATATTTTTTTTAGTGTGGAGTTGTAGGTCTCTTTGTGCTTGTGCAACCTTAGTGTAGTTATCTGGGGATTGGGTTTGTAGTGAACTGAGCTTGTACCATTTGAAGCTCTACGGAAAGGTTATCTAGTTCTGTATTTAATTGCCACCTGAATGCTTCCAATAAAGGACCCTCTAAGGAAGGCTTTAGATGCTTCCCAAATTGAAAGGGGGTCAGCTGAATCAGCATTCTCTATCCAGTACCTCTCACGTTCCTACATTACTTTTTACATGTATCTCAGTAATATTCAGCCACTTGGGGTTAAGATGCCACATAGGTGTTGTGCAGTTTTGGTGGGTTCTAATGGAAAGAGAGAGTGGGGCAATGTCTGATATTCCCCCTGGTAGGTATCGGACATTAGTGATCTTGGGCTGTAACATAGGTGACGCCAGGGCTAAGTCTATACGAGATGCCGTTCTGTAAGTGGTAGAGTAGCATGATTATACTTGACCTTCGGGTGTTCCTGCCTCCAGATATCTAAAAAATTATAGATGTGACACCAGTTAAGTAGTGGGGTTGGGTCCGGATTGCCTGGAGGGCAGTGGTCTAATTCCGGGTTTAGGACCATATTTAGATCACCCATGGTTAAAGTAGGGGCTGTCTCCATATTTAAATTTTTTCCCATAATGTCATCCAACACATTAAGGTCTGCTGGAGGGGGAAGATGCAGACACACTAGGTTGAGCAATTGTTGTCCCATTAAACATTGCATTACTATATACCTGTCACTAAAATAAAAAGCCAGCGCAAAAAGGCACAGGAGACAGACAAACAAAACAAAATATAGGGTAATATTGTTTTACAATGTTGCCACCTCTTGTGTGGAAAGCAAAACAAATGGTTTCACCTTACAAGTGTTACCCTAGTTTAGTATTAACCTCCACCAAAGGGTAAAAGAACTTTCCTTATGCACTTGTTTAGGTGGGTACTCACAAACAGGGAATATCAACTTGCACGTAAAGAATCATGAAGCACTTCTCCTGGTATGAACTGTAAATCGATATGCAGCAGCAAATAGAGTAAAAATACCTCTTTAGTATTTTAAAAGCAAAGATTAAAATGCACTCACATGGCAAAGATTTCTAAAAAGCATATCTATGCACCGTCCTCCTGGAAGCTCCCCCTGTATAAAACCGTCCGCACAAGGAAGGTCCCAAAAGATCAAAGTGGCCACTTTGATATCCATAGATATGCTTTTTAGAAATCTTTGCCATGTGAGTGCATTTTAATGTTTTTGAAAGCTGGAAAGGGGTTAGAAGAAGAAGGCAAATATTAAAAAAAATGAAGGCTAATGGAAAAGTTGCATAGAATTAGCCATTCTATAACATACTAAAAATTAACCTAAAGTTGAACCAACCATTTAAGTAGAATTATTTATAGTAGCATGTGTGTGTGTTCCCCAGTTCCCCAGCTATCAGGCTCAGTATTATTTCTGGATTAATTTGGCTATTTATTTGCTTAGCAATTTGCTCTCTTCCTCACTGCTAAATAAATTCCCATAGCTATAACCTTTTAACACCAGAATCAGTGATCTAAAGACTTGTCAGGGAGTTGAAGTTGCTCAGAAATGGGATTATTTTGCTCAAACACAGCTTGATACAATCAAAGTAACACAACTGAAGAAGAAAAGAGTATTTGCATTAATGTATATAATGTTGCTTCTATGTAAGATTAGGCTAAGGTTTACCAAAGCCCAAAAGATTGCATATTTCACCATGAAATTTAATCATTGTAAAACTGATCCTGCATTAATATGATAACACATTGGGGCTATGAGCTTTAATCCAGTGCATCATCTTCAGATTGGCATGTGGACATAGACCTTATGTCTGTGCAACCTCCCCATTACTCCAATAACCTGACATCTGTCAGGTACAGCTGGCTATGAAGGAAGGCACCAAGCCAGTAAATCCTTGCCCAATTTTGGCACCCTAGTTATTTCTACAGATATTGATGCTACAGTGGCATTTGTCTTCTGATCTCATTTAAATTGATAGTTATAAGTTTCCCCAAGAAGATTATCTAAGCCTTTGACCAAGTGGGCACTTTATTTCACCTTGTAGGAGTGTTGACTAGACTATAGAACACTAGGGGTTATTTTATAACCTTTTACAATTTAATATCTGGACATGGAAGGTGGGGTCAGTATCCAAGAGTGCTTAGAGTTTATCCCAAGACCAAGATATGAAAGAGAGTAAAAGAGATGAGTCCTATCAGAAACATCTCAGATTGATCTATACTTCCCCTACTAGGGGTAGGTATTGAGCATTCATTTGGCAAATTATCTTTCTATCTAGTTATGAATTATTTTACTTGCCTGTGGTTCAATAAGGCCAAATAAGGGCTGTGATTGGCTATTTGGCAACCCCTGTGGGGGCTAGCAGACAACAGGAGGCTCAAGCCTGGAATTCAAAAATGAGCACCTGCTTTGAGGCCACTGGGAGCAACATCCAAGGGGTTGGTGAACAGCATGCTGCTCATGAGCCACTTTTTAGAGCTCAATGTTATAGTCTTGCACCTGTTGTTGAAATACCATTGCTTCTTTCACTTCTTGCACTGTAAAAAGCTAGACCCTGTTGGAGGGAGGTTTTCCTATTGGCCCAAAGGTGTAATGGGTAATCCTTGCTATAATAAGGGAGGAGAAGCCATGCTCTTCCTCTATGGACTCCACTATGTGGAGAAGGTGGACTCTGTAAAGGAGAAGTCTGGAGATCCTTTACCTCCACTATTCTGTGAGGGCTTAGCCAGAAACATGTAGAAATGCCCTACTTTGAGGACAGCAACAGTTAAAGAACCCCTTTGTCCATTGTGCTATACCACTCTCAGGTCATTGTTATTCTCCAACAGCTGGACGCCCACAGATAATCCAATGCCCCCCTAACTCCAGCCGTCAACTGGTCTACAGACCAGTTATATTCTGCACTACAATCAACACGTCCTTCCTTTAATTGCAATA
The DNA here is from genome assembly GCA_038501925.1 of Xenopus petersii. Taxonomy (NCBI): domain Eukaryota; kingdom Metazoa; phylum Chordata; class Amphibia; order Anura; family Pipidae; genus Xenopus; species Xenopus petersii. The sequence continues at coordinate 28,360,976 of CM076688.1, forward strand.
TTTAAAGAAATCAGATGAAAAGATTAAAAAAAAACATCCATTTAAAGTGCCATTGTTAGATCAGACCAGATTGCATGCTGTGTTGGTTTTCTAAGTCGCGCATTCCCATAGGAGACTTTTAACAGGCTTTTTTCTTTCTGAGGCTGCAAATGCATGCATCTTTCATCACAAGAATACCTCCTTTTGATGTCAGGGTCTACGGCACTGAGCACAGGACTGCCAGCATGTTTATGTTTCACTCGAAAAGTAAAGATGGTTGAAAGGTATTTGGGCTAAAAGAAAAAACCTTTGTCATCATCCATTCAAGAAGAATTATGTTTTGCTGGTAAACATATGTAAATAAACCCAAAATTTAATAACAGGAACACCAGGGACAAGATATTGGGAAGTTCTTAATATATGCCCATAAATGATTCTGCATGGCAGACGAAACATAGAACAAAAACTAAAGGTGTCCATACATGGGCAAATCTGTGTGTTTGGAAAGGTCACCAAACGAGTGGATCTTGTGCGATATGCCCATCCTGAGTGGGCAATATCAGGCTGATCAGATTGTGGGACCTAGAGCCCAACGATCGGATCACAATGTCAGGAATGCAGGCAGTCGTTTGACTGCATCAACAAATCAACACAGTCCTCAATTTTAAACCTGCCTCATCAACATCTAACCAATTTTTTGCCAGATATTGAGGGCCCCATAAACGAGCCTCTAAACTGCTGAATTAGTCTGTCTGCAGCTTTTATCGGCCCGTGTATGGCCACCTTAAAGAAGAATTCAACAAAAAAAACCATACCCCCACCCCATGTAGACCCCCCAGCCTAATTGCCCCCCAGGCAAATGCTCCATACTTACTGCTCAGTGCAGATTTTGGCATCGGAGTTCCATGGAGCCATCTTCCGGGTCTTTGGCCAGCTGAGTGGGAGATCGGCATGGGGGTCACATGCAGCCAGCCGCAGTTGTCGCAGCAGTTTGCGACAACGGCGCATGCAGCCAAACACATGAAAATTGCAGAAACACTGGAAGAAGATTAAGACCCGGAAGATGGCTGTGTGGAACTCCAATGCCAGAATCTGCGATGAGGAATAAGTATAAAGTATGGGGCATTTCCCCAGGAGGCAGTTAGGCTGGCAGGAGGAGGGAGGGGGTCTACTTGGGGTGGGGGGATACATTTTCTTTGTTAAAGGGTTGAATTCTCCTTTAGGGATTCAATCTATACCAGTATTTACTGAATTGTAAAGCCTTAAATAAGAGATCTGCAATCTGACATTCTCCAACTGTTACTACAGCTTCCACCATACCATGACCTGAGGTATTTCTGGTTGGATGGTTGCTTTGCTTGTTCTGGACATAGAAAATGCAACTTTTGTTGTTTTTTTTTTTAAACAACAACCTCTTCCTTTGACCCCAAGACTTAAAATGGAAAAAATATTTCAGGTGATGACAAGGGGGTCACAGCAAAACATGTGACACCTGTGTGGCACTACTTATTCCCCTCTGAGTTTCTACTCAAATTTTTTGGAGGTGAGGGTTTCTGAAGATGCAGAAACAGTGACTTTTGCAACTTCCAGATACATTGCTAAACAATTTAGACAGCTGCTGATCAGGGAAGTGAAAACTCCTGGACTTTCCACCAATCCCTGACAAAAAGGGCCAAAAAGCATAATGCTTGCAATGGATGCATTAGCTCAGGGCCATCTTAAATTATAGCAAATGTATGGCCCCACACTTTGGAACCCCTTTATAAAACAATAGCAGAAGATATTAATAACAAGTTAAAAATGGAAGCTGCCATCCAGTTTATATCATGTCTGCTGAGCTTTTGCTGTCTGTCTGGGAATCTTGCTGCACATAGATTTCTACATCACTGCACTCAGTGTTCCATTTACAGTTGTTAAGTGCTTTAAACTCTACTGGGAGGTAAGTGATATGCAATTATTACCATGTTCAGTCAACAATCTATCCTACATGCATATCATCTTCTGGCCCAAACACATGGCAGTGTACATATTATAGGCATACTAAAGCACTTTAGATTTGGGTAACCTTCTACTGCCATCCAGCCCCTTTAAAGGAAAACTATACCCCCAAAATGAATATGTAAGCAACAGATAGTTCATATCAAATTAAGTGGCATATTAAAGAATCTCACAAAACTGGAATATATTTTTAAGTAAATATTTCCCTTTTACATCTCTTGCCTTGAGCAACCATTTCGTGATGGTCTCTGTGCTGCCTCAGAGATCACCTGACCAGTAATACTGCAGCTCTAACTGTAACAGGAAGAAGTGTGGAAGCAGAAGACAGAACTCTGTCTGTTAATTGGCTCATGTGACCTAACATGTATGTTATGTTTGTGTGCACCATGAGTCCTACGATCCCAGGGGGCAGCCCTTATTTTTTAAAATGGCAATTTTCTATTTATGATTACCCAATGGCACATACTACTAGAAAAGTATAGTATTATGAAAATGGTTTATTTACATGAACCAGGGTTTTAAATATGAGCTGTTTTATGCCATATCTTTTTATAGAGACCTACATTGTTTGGGGGGTATAGTTTTCCTTTAAAGGGGGTTTTCACCTTCATGTTAACTTTTAGTATATTATGAAATGGCTAATTCTAAGCAAATTTTTGGCCTTCTTTTTTTTTTTTATAGTTTTTGAATTGTCTTCTTCTGACTCTTTTCAATTTGCAAACGAGGGTCGCTGACCCCATCAAAAAACAAATGCACTGTAAGCCTACAAATGTATTACTATTGCTACAAAAGTTATAAAATGGCTAATTGTAAGTAAATTTTCAATTGGCCTTCTTTTTTTTTTTTTATAGTTTTTGAATTGCCTTCTTCTGACTCTTTTCAGTTTTCAAATGATGGTCACTGACCCCATCTAAAAAATCAAATGCTCTGTAAGGCTACAAATATCTTTTATTGCTACTGTTATTGTTTTTATTCAGACCTTCTCCTATACATATTGCAGTCTCTTATTCAAATCAATGCATGGTTGCTAAGGTAATGTGGACCTGCAAAATGGAGAGCTGCTGAATAAAAAGCTAAATAACTCAATAACCACAAAGAATAAAAAAACGAAAACCAATTGCAAATTGTCTCAAATTATCACTCTCTACGTGATACCAAAAAATTCAACTTAAAGGTGAACAACCTTTAAAGGCATAGAGGAGGGGCAGACAATATTTGATTGACAGCTGAGATTTTTTAAACGAATTTAAAACATCTATGAATGCTTTAATAAAAAACAGAGTTTGGATTTCATGTTTAATTTGAAAAGGGCTTTTATTATACAGATTTTTATGTCTGGGTGACAGGTCCACTTAAAAGAATTTATAAAGTGTAATAAGCTCATATCATAGGCTTATCATTATAGTTTCACTATGAGGAACAAGACAACTATTAGCTTAACATTTTCACTGTTGACAGTGACCTTCTAAAAGCTGTAAAAGTGTTAACCCATCCACTGCAATCTCCCTTTGAAAATGAATGTTCTTACATGCTGGACGTTAACAAGGAGACCTTTATATCATTGTTAGAATGAGCAGCAAAAAAAAAGATCTATTCTCTCTTTTAGAAAGCATCATAAATGTAGCGCATACCCATAATGCCCGGCACATGAATCAGAGCCAGGTGGAGCGCTCAGACTGCAAAGCAATTCAGTGCCACATCCAGACTGGAACACATTCCTTTTATTAATATTAAATGAGATTCCCTATAGTCATCAAATTCACTCCTTACAATAAGCCCTCGTTAAAATACAGTTACTGCTGCATTATGTAACATTCAGGAGGGATAAGACGAGACTAAATTTATTCCCAGCTATAGATTTTAGAGAAAATCAATATTCCTTCCTATCAGAAAGGACAAACCCTTAAAATATATTTCATTAGACCAAGCAAAGAAAAAAAAGGCATACAGTTTTGTAATATGTGAAAAATGATTTTGGGAATGAAACATATGTCTTTCTTATATAGTTATACTAACAGGGTTTGGCAACACGTTGGCATTGCCCATCTTGGGGTCTTGGGAGGCCAGGAGTTGTACAGAAGCTGATGCACCAATTGCTGCCTATTTATATTCACTATGTAATGCAATGCATTTGCTTAATGTACAGTATTTATAACATTTTAATAAGATTGACACCTTCCGTATGATTTCGTTTAGCAGGTAAGCTATGGAAGGTTTCAAAGACAACCTACATAATTTGAATCTGTAAAGCTTTATTAAAATCATCAGAAGTGCATAGAAGAACGTTACTTTAATAGGGGACAACTCCTTCCTATGGAGGCTTTACCCAAGCTGGTAACAACGTTTCCTTCTTGTATCTGCTCTAATCATCACCAAACATTGGTTTCTCTTTTATTTATTTAATCTCCAAATTTTCTCAGTATTGACGATATCTGCTACTTTGTTCAATAAAGTATTTCTGCCAAAATAGCTAAAGCAGTAGTTGGAGGTCCAACCTTTGGCCATGGTTTCCCTTAGCTCATTTGCTTGGTTAATAGAATCAGCTCTTTAAAGTCTTTAAATCGGAGGGTCCTGGTGCACATACCCTGAATGGTCGCCTTCCAATCCTTGCATAAATTAGTTGAAGTACAGCACCACAAATCTTTCTTGAATAAAAATGCCTTTATTTGGAACTAGGGATACACCGAATCCAGGATTCAGCCAGGATTCTGCCTTTTTTTTTTAGAAGGATTTGGCCGAATCCTTCTGCTCAGCCAAACCGAATCCGAATTTGCATATGCAAATTAGAGGCGGGAGGGAAATCGTGTGATTTTTTGTCACAAAACAAGAAAGTAAAAATTGTTTTCCCTTCCCACCCTTAATTTGCATATGCAAATTAGGATTCGGATTCACTATTCGGCCGAATCTTTTGTGAAGGATTTGGGGGTTCGGCCGAATCCAAAAAAGTGGATTCAGTGCAGCCCTATTTGAAACACTCGCAGGACCTGGATAAGCGAAGTTACAGGCTACACAGCACTTTTTTCAAGCTTCCCTTAGCTCATAACAAGTTTACAGATACAGGTATGGGATTCGTTACTCATTCGAAACCCATTATCCAGAAAGCTCCGAATTACGGAAATGTCTCCCATAGACATTCTATTCAAATAATTCCAATTTTTTCAAATTAATTCCTTTTTTTCTCTGTAATAATAAATCAGTACCTTGTACGTGATCCAAACTAAGATATAATTAATCCTTATTGGAATGATTAATTGGGTTTATTTAATGTTAAAATGATTTTCTAGTAGACTTAAGCTATGAAGATCCAAATTACGGAAAGATCCTTTATCAGGGAAAACCCAAGGTTTCAAACATTCTAGATAACAGGTCCCATACCTGTATTGGAAAATATTAGTGTTTTAGTCATTCAGCTACAATCCTAAGAATATTTAGGACATTAAATACATTTTCACCCTAACGGACCTTGAAGCTGGTCTTTCAAGTTTATCTAGAAGAGCAAATAGGCATTCTCTCCAAACCTTACTTCATCTGGTCTTCAGGCTGAGCCAACCCACCATAGCTGAGCCAAAGCTTGGATTGAGAATGACTATCCCAGAGCGACAATTACAAAAAAACAATCAGTAGTTATTTTTGACTGTGTTTAATTAAAAACAAATAAGCATGTTTCTGGCTCTGATATGGGCAGCCAATGCTTATGGTTTATCAAAGGCCATTTCATAAACGGTATAATGCTCTTCTTCATATACTTTTGTGCCTTAGTGCCAAATGGATGTCTACTCTACAAGCTTAACAAAGTGTCCATTTTTGTTTATTTTTCATCAAGCAGTGTATTCAGGAGAAAATATGGATTACTGGTATTAATGAGCCTCATTCAAATGTAAAAAGAGTTGGGGAGCAACTGTCCTGGGGGTACCAAATATGGGATGTGATTGGCTATTTATGAATTCCTGACTTGCTTCCAAGTCAGGAATTCATAAATGAGCACCTGCTTTGAGGCCATCCAAGGGCTCGGTGAGCAACATGTTGCTTGTGAGCCACTGGTTGGGGATCACTGCCCTAGCTATTGGTCACTTAGAAACAGAGTACAACAACCAATCCAGTGGAAGAAAGATTCAGCTGAATTGGGCCAATTTCCAATATCTGTATGCTTAGATACGGACAAAGAAGATTTAAATTGATAAATTCAGCTGTTTCCAACTTGTTCCCCTGTGGGTGGTTTGAAGAAGAAGAAACTGATGTCCAGACTGAACTCCAGTAAGGATGAGATTGGGGGAGAAGGCCTATTTGCTCTTGAAGATGCAAGATTAGCATGAAGGCCAAATAGAGTTAGATTGGCTGTTATATTGCTTTTATTTTTGGAACTAAGGCTGAATATCTGCAGTATTTTTATAAATCTGTATGCTTGAGCTTTAGGCCAAAAAAAGCCCAACAACTACTGTTCTAAATATGTTTCTCTCTTTAAGATACACTGCAAAATGCTTAGGTGAACTCATAATAAAACTCCAAAAGAACAATGGTGACAGCGGAATCCTTAACACAGATGCACTTTACATCCATAAATATCGCCAAACCAAAATATTAATGAGATCTCTACAGTGTCCTGCACAAGCTATTAGTTATTCATTCCTGGTAAACATATAATTCCAGTGTAATTTTAGCTCTCTGCGGGGAGTTTGCATTGTATTAGTGACAGTGGAAGGATGATGCAGTCAGAGTTTCTCTATGCTTGCTGACACAGAATTAAAGGTATGAGCTTCAGCAGAACACAAACATTTAATGTGTGTAATTATATGCTGGAAGGCAGAGAGTGTCAGCTCAGAGGTGGCACTTAAAGATTTCAATGTAGAGAACATGGTTGTTCCTTATTAAGGTATTTTCTTCTGCAGGCAGAATATCATGCAGAAAGAAGACCAATTTTACTTACAAAACAGCTTGTTTAAAGGCAAATATAAATATAAATAAAGGACTTCATCCTCCTTTAGCTGTGGCCCATTACACTTGCCACTCTATGGGACTAAAATTGCTTTTGATTCCTGTTCTGTAAGGATTTCAGTAGAGCCTAAAGTGAGGTTTTTTTTCTGATTAGGTGACCCTGCTGTAACCCCTACATAGAGATAGCTTTTGGGTAGAACGTCAAATACCCTGGGTATTCATCATATTCTCAGCATATACAAAAGAGATGTCAAGTCTGCAGCTCTCTGGCTATTGGGTAAATTGGTACTTACAGTATAGATACAACACACAAGTTTGGTGGCTAGAACCATCCCAGAGATACCTCATGCTACAGGAGATACTATCACCTGATAAACTGTCATTCCCACGTCAAATAAATAAAATAAATATAGATAAATAAAAAATTAAAGATAGTTCCTGTAGTGCTGTAGTAAATCATCTTAAAGTCACATTAAATCCATACCTTTTTTTCTCAGTTGAGTTATATTTTCCCTGCTTACAGGTCATATAGTTCCTTCCCCAGTTTGTTAGTTAATTAATTAAAGGAGACATATAGGATAAATAAAAAAAAAAAACTAATTTTGTAGGCAATTATAAGTAATATATGGTGTTGCTTAATATTAGCTTTAAAAATAGACCCTTTATTGGAGCTCCCTATAGATGTTCTCTGGTCCCTGTCTGTGTTTCAAATGAGGGGTGGGCGTGTCATAACAGTCCCTGCCAGAAGTACAGTAGGAGGGGGACAGCCAATCACAGCCCTGCAGTCACACAAGCACAGACAGGGCTTCAGTTCCCTATCAGGTCCTGCTAGCCGCTGATTGGTTCCTGTCCTACAGTGCAGTGAGCTGAGAGCCGACGGCTCCCCTACACAGCCTGGGAATTCAGGGAGCAGGAAGTAAAAGGGACGGACTAATAGGGTTTTTGCAAAAATATTCAATAAATCAGCCTGAAACACTACTTTTTTTTAAGCACAATTCTTCTATAAATGAGTATAATGCACTGGTACATTCTTATTTTTTACACAAAATGTCCCCTTTAAGTAAGCACAGCTTTTTCCAGATAGAGAAGCTTAAGGAACCAAAGGGTCCCATCTTATTTTGTGCTTTTGCTTGTTAGTAATTTAAAATGCTTGTTGGTTTTTCATTAACTAGAATCAAATTCATTTTGTTTTTGCATTGTATTGGTAATAATAGGGATTTACATGATCTACCAATGGTAAATTTGGCCTCAGTAAAAATTTCAGTGATGAGGATCCTAGCATACCAATTTATCTTCCAAATTCTGCCCCAGTAGGGCATGATCTGGTGATTTACGAAGGTTTATCCCAGTTACTAAATATATAATTTCATAGACCCTACTTACAAACATATTTTTATCAGAGTTGGCTGAGAGGCTTGACAGTCTGTACTTTATGGTTTTGCCCTGCGGGGTGTTTAGGGTTATAAGTTCATGATGGCTTGGCAGCCAATTGGTGCAACATGTAAAATGTTGGGAATAAAAGGCACTGAACTCCATTGATTTAAAATTTCTTCACACATCTGTGTGGTTATGTATACTTGCAGAACTATGATAATTTGTGTTGAAACAAAACAACTGTCCATCAGGGTGACTGTGCTCCTGCTTTTCTTTGGTTTCAAAGAGGATAGATATATAGAGACAGACATACATTTATATAATAGATAGATTGATTATAGAAAGTTATATTATAGATAATTGATAGACAATAGATGATAAAGAGATAAATATAGATTATGGATGCACTGAATCCACTATTTTGGCATTTGAAGGAATCCCTAATCTCTCATGAAGGATTTAGCCCAATCCAGAATGGAATCTGAACCCTAATTTGTATATGCAAATCAGGGTAAGGAACTGTTACAAATAACCACAGACAGAAAAAAAACACACCTTCTTTGTTTCCATGATGAAAAGTTATGTGCTTTTAAGAATTCAGACTCGGTTTGTCCAGGCACTAAGATCCTGCTGAAAATGGATGAATCAAAATCCTGGATTATGGGGCATCCCTAGGATAGATAGAATGATAATAGGTAATGGAAAGATATATGATAGATAAATAGATGATAGATAGATAGATAGATAGATAGATAGATAGATAGATAGATAGATATGAGAGAGAGAGAGAGAGAGAGAGAGAGAGAGAGAGAGAGAGAGAGAGAGAGAGAGAGAGAGAGAGAAATGGTAGAGAGAGAAAGATAGACAGATATATAGATATGATAGAGAGAGATAGAGAGATAGATAGATAAATATGATAGAGAGATAACTAGTGAGATAGATAGATAGATAGAGAGAAGAGAGAGCAAGATAGACAGATAGATGATAGATGATAGATAGATAGATAGATAGATAGATAGATAGATAGATAGATAGATAGATAGATAGATAGAGATAGATATGATAGAGGGATAACTAGCAAGATAGATAGATAACGATAGAGAGAAAGAGATAGAGAGGAAGATAGATAGATATGATAGTGAGAGAGAGACAGACAGAGAGAGAGAGATGGAGATGGTAGGGAGAGAAATATAGACATATATATATATATATGGTAGAGAGAGAGAGCTGATGATAGATAGATGATAGATGATAGATAGATAGATAGATAGATAGATAGATAGATAGATAGATAGATAGATAGAGAGATAGATAGATTATAGAAATGATTTCCAGGAGATATCAAACAGATATCAAACACAAGAAACATATTGCAGTCAGTGAGTTGCTTTAATGAACGCTCAGTGAGAAGTGGTTTATGTGTGCCATTAGCCCTGGCCCTGTGCACACAGTTCCAATGCTTTCTGAAGTTGCCATTGAAGATAATGAAGGGATCGGCAGCAGACAAGGCTGTTGGATGGAGACTTTGCCCTTGCAGAACATGAAAACAAAGCCAGCTGTTCTGCGCATGAAGGTTTGTACCAACAGATCTGATATAGAAACAATTATAAAAGTATTTTCATTTAAACATTTTAGAAACTCCCTTGACCTTTTAAAGGGGAACTAAAGTTAATGGCAGCTGGTCCAAATCTAAAGTGAAAAAATCCCAGGAATCCAGAGCACCAAGAATAGTATAAATAACTTTATTCAAAGCTTTGTGAATATACTGCAATACTCCTTTCTTAAAGCAAACCAAAACTTAAAGGGAAACGCCACCCAAAATATTTTTATTGCATAATGCAAGAAAATGTAATTGTAAGGAACTTTCCCACATACATAAATTACACATATTGTGGTTTTAAAAGGATGTGTAAGTAATTTATCACTTTCTATTCTGTGCACTGCTGGACCTGACTTTTGAAACAACTGTACCCGAAACAGACCTGGAGGAAAGCTTGTTCCTGCTGCATTGTTTAAAGATTCGGAACCAGCAGAAAGGGGCAAACAAATCCAGCTTTTGGTTTTGGTGGGTGGAGTTCCTCTTTAATGTAAAACTGTGCTGGTCCGCATCAAACAGAAGAAGCAAATAGCAGCCTGTTCTACTACAATTAGTTGTTATTGGAGTAAAACAACAGCTCAGTCCTCTGGCTCACAATAGGGCCATGGTCTGGCACAGGAAGGCAGATACATCATCTTCATTATCTTTGCTCTGGAAATACATTCTTCCAGTTCATCATCCAGCTGCCCCCATGTTCAATGTGCAGCATTGTTACTTGCTTCTGTATTTTCTGGAATAAATCTGGGCCGGTGCAGTTTTCTCCCTATAGGAGCACCGACCCGGGGTTTCAGGTAAGAGATCACTTGGGGGTGCCTTACTTTTGGCACCCCCAAGTATAAAAGGACTTTCCTTTTTCTTTAACATGGGTACAGGTGGGGGAAGTAAGGAGAAACCATTTCCCTCTTAGAGTCCATACACAGGACACGTCCACCTCTACCCATAGCAGTAGTACTCTGCACTCTGCGCTTTGGGCATGGCCGCAGTGATACAATAATTCTGGGATACTGATGTCTTTGTCACCTTCATATGTTTATGGGATTCAATGTATTGCCACTTTTTGATATATGATTCTCTGTGTATTTTGGTTGGGTTTAAGGTGGCCATAGACGCACAGAAAACATCGTACGAAACAAATTTTCGTACAATATTCGGCGCGTGTATGGTGGGAAAAAAGCCAGCAGAAGGCTTGCATATCGGTCGGCTTGTCGATCGCGCTGTACGGAAAATTGTGATCGGCCATTGTTAGTGCTGAATCGTCAGATACAGGTAGAATTCTATTGTTTCTAACTGTATATCTGACGATTCAGCTCTACACGTGTATCGAAAATGAACAATCTTTCTTGGAAAGATCTTTTCCAAGAAAGATCGTAATTGTTACATCTATGGCCACCTTTAGGCTATGGGAATGTGACAGGTATATCTGGCAGATTTAATAAACGTCCAAAAGTGCTGTAAGCACCCTGCTCTGCATTTGTAATTGAGCCTAAAAGCACCTGGATATTTCCCATACTGTAGCTCTGGGTGAAACTATGTTAATATACTGCTATTCATTTATATAAATAGAAGCCAGTGCTTTTGCTCCATCACTTCTGCTATGAATTACTGTTAGCAGAGAGCTGATCTGAACTGAATGTACAGCTTCTCTGTAAGTAATAGAACTCAGCATAAACACTTCAGCATAACATGTCTGCAACAATAGACCCTACCTGCATTAAGTAACATGCACTGGAACAATCTCTGTCTGTTGTTTTCCAACAATTACATGTCGTAAAGCATATACAGGTATGGGATCTGTTATCCAGAAACCTATTATCCAGAAAGCTCCAAATTATGGAAATAATTCGCATTTTTCAAAAATGATGACCCTTTTCTTTGTAATAATAAAACAGTACCTTGTAAATGATCCTAACTGAGATATAATTAATTCCTTACTGGAGGCAAAACAATCCTATTGGGTTTATTTAATGTTTAAATTACTTTTTAGAAGATTTAAGGTATGGAGATTCAAATTACGTAAAGATCCCTTATCTGGAAAACCCAAGGCCCCTAGCATTCTCGATCCAAACTAAGATATAAGTAATCCTTATTGGAAGCAAATCCAGCCTATTGGGTTTATTTGATGATTATATGATTTTCTAGTAGATTAAGGTATGAAGATTTAAATTATGGAAATATCCTCTATCCTCTGTTCTGGATAACAATTCTCATCCCTGTATTTATATTAGAATCAATTAATGGGTGTAGGTGTGCTGAGTCTGACACTGCATTAGGCTTATGCGGCTAACATTGGATTTGGGGTAACAATACAGGGGTTATGAAGTGGCAATAATGTTTGTAACTACTGTATTACCTGCTTTTCATGTGAGCAAAAACATCATCTTTTGTGCTGCTAATTGTAGTGGTTTATAAAAGACCAAGGAAGTAATTACTGAGCATATTTCCTATATTTTATTTGCTGTAAAATGGAATATTTAATAGCTGAAGCCATCTTTCATATCTATGAGTGGATAATTATACCTGTAGCAGTAAATTCTCCTAAATGAGCCATTACCTTCTGACCCCCCTTCTGAAAGAATAATAACATCAATCCTTGAGTTTGTACTGTCGTAATTCATCATTATCATCATCATCATTTAATTATATAGTGCTGTCAAGATACGCAGTGCTTAAATTCATGTATTTTTGGATGAATTTACATTTTCTCAATATTTTGATTGTGTTTTTCTCTTGAAAGAAAAAAGTATAGGTTCTACTTTAGATATTTATGTATGTAACTACTATAATATAGCTCTGCGCCTTAGCTCTTGATAAGTGCTTAAAGGGACACTGTCATGTGAAAACATGTTTTTTTCAAAACGCATCAGTTATAAGTGCTACTGGAGCAGACTTCTGCACTGAAATCCAATTTTCAAAAGAGCAAACAGATTTTTTTATATTCAATTTTGAAAACGAACATGGGGCTAGACATAATGTCAGTTTCCCAGCTGCCCCCAGTCATGTGACTTGTGCCTGCACTTTAGGATGGAACTACTTTCTGGCAGGCTGTTATCTCTCCTTCTTAATGTAACTGAAGGAGTCTCAGTGGGACTTGGCTTTTACTATTGAGTGTTGTTCTTAGATCTACCAGGAATCTGTTATCTTGTGTTACAGAGCTGCTATCTGGTTACCTTTCCATTGTTCTTTTGTTGGGCTGCTGGAGGGGGGTGATATCACTCCAACTTGCAGTACAGCAGTAAAGAGTGACTGAAGTTTATCAGAGCACAAGTCATATGACTAAGGGCAACTATGAAACTGACAATATGTCTAGCCCCATTTCAGATTTCAAAATGTAATATAAAAAAATCTGTTTGCTCTTTTGAAAAATGGATTTCAGTGCAGAATTCTACTGGAGCAGCACTATTAACTGATGTGTTTTGAAAAAAAACATGACAGTATCCCTTTAATAACAATAATATTGAGTTATAAATAGAATCCTGTGCCTAAAGATAGCTGCCTCCATTGATTCAATTCATGTTGAGTCCCATGGGAGGAAGAGGCCACATAGATATTCCTTTTTGTACATTGTTTCTAATGACTTCAGAATTTTGATAAATAGATCCCCAAAGGGGCTGCGGTGCTTCAGCACAGAAAATAAAAAACAAATGATAAAGGATTGTGTATATTTTATATGAGCTGAAGACTAATTATTATTAACATGTATTTATATAGCGCCAACATATTGCGTAGCACTGTAAAGTAAATGTGATTATACAACTACATCACATGAATTACATATATAGAATATATGGAGTAACAAACATCACAATCAATACAGGTACAAAAAGGTGAGGAAGGCCCTATGCATAGGCATACAGTCTAAAGGGAAGTGAGTAATACACAAGGTGTGGGAGGGGCAAGATCGAATTAAGTGGGTGAGAAATGTGGTATTGTATGTGGTGTTGCGTTTGGTAGTTAAGCAGAGTGAGGTTAGGCTTCTCGAAAGAAGCGCGTTTTCAGAGATTTTTTGAAAGCAGAAAGGTTGGGAGAAAGTCGGACAGACCACAGGAGAGCGTTCCAGAGCAGGGGTGCAGCCCTTGCAAAGTCTTGAATGCGAGCATGTGAGGAGGTAATGAGAGAAGAGTTGAGTAGCAGGTCAGTAGAGGAGCGTAGTAAGCGAGTGGGTGAGTATATAGAGATGAGTTCAGAGATGTAGGGTGGGGCAGAGTTATGAAGTGCTTTGAAAGTCAGTGTCATTAATTTGAATTTGACAGAATGGCGAGGCAGAGGAGGAGCGGTTGCTGAGGTGTATGAGCCTCGCAGCAGTGTTCATTATGGACTGGAGAGGTGACAGTTTCTGGAGGGGGAGGCCAATTAAAAGAGAGTTACAGTAGTCTAGACGCGATATGATGAGAGAGTGAATAAGAATTTTGGCAGCGTCTTGGGTGATAAATGATTGTATTTTGGATATGTTCCTTAGGTGGAAGTGACATTATTTAATAAGTGACTGGATATGAGGAGTGAATGACAGGGCAGAATCTAGGATAACCCCAAGGCAGTGGGCCTGGGGAGAGGGGGTGATAGTGGAATTGTTAACTATGATGGATACTTCGGGGATGCTACTGGTGTTGGTTGGAGGAAAGAGAACCATTTCAGTTTTAGAGAGGTTTAATTTAAGGTAGAGTTGCGACATCCAGGTAGAGATAGCAGACAGGCAGGAGGAGACGTGAGTTAGGAGTTCTGGGTTAAGATCAGGAGATGAGAGATAGATCTGAGTATCGTCAGCATAGAGGTGGTAGTGGAAACCAATACGAATTTATTAATTTGCCAAGGGAGGAAGTATAGAGGGAGAATAGTAATGGTCCCAGGACAGAGCCTTGAGGAACTCCAACAGAAAGAGGTAGGGGAGAAGATGATACTCCATTGTAGGAGACACTGAAGGAACGATTGGTGATGTAAGAAGAGAACCAGGACAGGGCTGTGTCAAGAAGGCCAAGCGACTGGAGGGACTGGAGGAGGAGAGGGTGATCTACAGTGTCAAATGCGGCTGAGAGATCAAGCAGTATTAGTAGTGAGAAATGATTGTTGGCTTTAGCGGTTAAAAGGTCATTAGTTAGTCGAGTCAGGGCAGTTTCGACTATCAAAGTCGAAGGATTTAGCGCAGATATTTCGATCGAACGATCGAAGGATTATTCCTTCGATCGAACCATTAAATCCTTCGAAACGAACGATTCGAAGGATTTAAATCCAACGATCGAAGGAATATCCTTCGATCAAAAAAAGTTAGCCAAGCCTATGGGGACCTAATGAATAGAGAGAATTGTAGAGTCTGTAGCACTAAGCCCAATACATTAGAAAAAAAACCCACTTGCAAGTAGGAAGAAGGAGTAATTGTCTAAGTATATTATGGCAGGAGAGGCTCTGATCTTTAGACGTGGCAGAAAGTTGTTCATTAGGCAAGGTTATTTTATCTATCTCAGTAATATGTTGTGGGTGTAGAAGGTGTAAGAGAGAAATTGCCTTACTTTTTGGAGGTCACAGATGGATGCAGGTGATGAGTAAATTAGATAATAAAGGAAAGGTTCATGTGAATGAAAGAGAGAAAAAGGGGACATGAGTAAGACAGTGGGCTGTGGCAAGAACAAGAAACTATATGAAGAAGCATAGTATAGGTAAAGGATCAGTTATGCAGAAACCTGTTATACACAAAACTCTAAATTACTTGAAGGTTGTCAAAGTGGATGTGGGTAGTGAATCAGTGATACCACTGATTCACTACCCACATCCACTATGATTACTAGACTATTGATTGTATACCCTTTTATATATGTATATTTTGTAATCATTTTGCAGCATTATCTATACATATTTGAAGATACTTTTTAGGTTGTAGTGTTGAAAAAAAACTTTTGTATATAGAATACGTTTTGCACGTTTAAAACTATATACTTATACATTTCTAATATGCTATAACTACACATTTAACTAACTGATTATATGCTACACCTATAAAGTGAATTAATTAATAATGCACGTTTGTAGGTGTATTTAAATGTATTTGCCGGTCACTCACATTTGAACTCTGAGGAAGTGCCCGGTTTTCTGGGGCACGAAACGCGTTAGTTTGCTGCACACCCACCATTACTTTACCACCGTGTATTGTTTTAATAAAGCTGCTATTTGATATCACCATTCTGGCCTCCCGTGGATAAGTCTGTCAGAGCTGCAAGTGGCAATATTTCTGTAGATCCAAGAGGAACGTCAATAACTATCTTACACTCCAATGGGAATCCTTCCTCTCCTCTTTGATCACTTGCATGCCCCTAAGGTTCCCTTAAATTGATGCAGCTTCATTCCTTTAAAGGAACAGTAACGTCAAAAAATAAATGTGTTTTAAAGTAATGAAAATATAATGCTGTGTTGCCCTGCACTGGTAAAACTGCTGTGTTTGCTTAAGAAACACTACTATTGTTTATATAAATAAGCTGCTGTGTAGCAATGGGGGCAGCCATTCAAAGGAGAAAAGGCTCAGGTTACACAGCAGATAGCAGATAAGCTCTGTCTGTCTAATGGTGTGATCTGTTAGCCATTCGTTAACCTGTGCCATATAGCCGTTTTTCAATTTCCGCCATTGCTCCACAGCAGCTTGTTTATATGAACTATAGTTGTGTTTCTGAAGCAAACTGATCAGATTTACTAGTGCAGGGCAACACTACATGATATTTTCATTACTTTAAAATACTTAAATGTTTTGGTGTTACTGTTCCTTTAACTAGGGTCCCTCTTAACCTCTTGAACTTGTGCAGACTTTCTCCCCACTGGCAACATCTCAGTTATGGCCTTCCGTGGATAAGTCTGCCAGCGCTGCGAGCGGGCAATATTTCTGTGCATTCAAATTATCGGATGAAGTAATCGAGATCCCGCGATAACTGCTACGGACAAGGTGAGGCATCTGGTGCGGGTGAGCTCCGCCATTAATGCTTCTCTAATCCATTCTGGCATCTTCCTCTTGGATCTGTAATTAAAATTCAGCTGTTGAGTGCTGACCTTCAAGACCTCAAGAGAAAAATGTATTGTTTTATTGAGAATAAACAGACAGAATGGTTGGAATAATTCCATTGATATGCCGTGAAATACTTCTAATTAGGTTTACAGAAAGGAAAATAGATGAATATTGTGAGTTCTTGCACATCTGAGAGAGATCGGCACAAGGTTGAGATGATATACTGGGTCTATTCTTGCACTTCAGCTGCCAGTTAGGCCTAAATACTGATAAGTGGATAATATCATTCAGAAAACATTCATGTGCTCAGTCGGATGGGGATGATGACTTGAGAAAGAGGAAAGGTTCATAAGCCTTTAGGGAGCGCTAACATGTGCTGTACATCCGGATATGTAAGGGCTCTGCCAGTATGTCTGGCTTGGAATAGCTTTTAACTAGATTTGGCCATGAATCTTTCATCATTACGATTATGAATTGAAAGAGGCAGACAAATGACATTTCTGGTGAGTGCATTTGTTAGGGACATTTATCGAAGCTCCTTAGATAAACCATAGCTTTAAAGAAAGGGAACCAACGCAACATTATATCAAGGTAATGTACTGTGTAGATAGATTTGTTCTATCATTTCAACATATTCCACAGGGCTTTACTAAGAGTGTACACCATTCACATCAGTCCCTGCCCCAGTGGAGCTTACAATTTAAGGTCCGTATTTACCATATAAGCACTTGAAGATCTTTGCATAAGCCTTTCCTGTTATTTTTGGCCATTGGTGCTTCCTAGCAGGCACTTCTGAATGCCACAAAAGCTTGGAGGGAAGTAGAGGATGCCCATGTGAAGCTTAAAGGAAAACTATACCCCCAAAATGAATACTTAAGCAACAGATAGATTATATCAAATTGAATGACATATTAAAGAATCTTACCAAACTGGAATATATATTTACATAAATATTGTCCTTTTACATCTCTTGCCTTGAACCACCATTTCGTGACTCTATCTGTGCTGCCTCAGAGATCACCTGACCAGAAATACTACAACACTAACTGTAACAGGAAGAAGTGAGGAAGCAAAAGGCAGAACTCTGTCTGTTAATTGGCTCATGTGACCTTACATGTGGTTTGTATGTGTGCACAGTGAATAGTACGATCTCAGGGGGCGGCCCTTATTTTTTAAAATGGCAATTTTCTATTTATAATTACCCAATGGCTCATACTACTAAAAAAGTATATTATTATGATAATGGTTCATTTACATGAAGCAGGGTTTTACACATGAGCTGTTTTACTCAGTATCTTTTAATAGAGACCTACATTGTTTGGGGGGTATAGTTTTCCTTTAACACCTGCCCAGAATGCATTGCTGACCAATACAGGCAATTCAGAGCAAGGACACTTCCTGGTGGGGGGTGTACTAGAGCGAGTAAATCCCAGCAAAAATAAACACAACAACATTGTCAGATAATTAGTATTCTTGTATTTTGCCCTCCAGGGATGCAAACGTTTCATAAAATTCTCCCAGTTCTTCAAAACTGGCAGCTGAGCCCAATTGCACATAGAAAATAATAATTATTTAACCCTTTAGGTGCAATAGAATGTAACCCACTCAATGCCAATGGCTTAAATGGTTAAAGAGTATGCTCCAATTAAAATCTGACCTGCTTTGGTTATGTATCATTCACTCATAACTGAAAGCATTATACAATATTGTCCTAGAACTAATTCCCTATTCTGCATTACAACAATCCGGCTACTTGAAGTGCAAACATAACAGTCAGGGCTTTCATTGAAAACTCCTCTTACACCTTTTATTAAATTTGAGATGCTGACTTTGGAGCAAAAGCTTGTTTAATTAAAGTTATATGCCCGCCTAAACCGACCCCATCTAAAAAACAAGTAAGGCTATAAATATTTAGTTTTTGCTACTTTTGATTACTGATCTTTCTGCATAGTTGCTAGAGTAATTTGGACCCTAGCAAACCAGACTTCTGAAATTGTAAACTGCAGAGCTGCTGAATAAATAGCTAAATAACTCCAAAACCACAAATAATGAAAAATGAAAAACAATTGCAAATTATCTCATAAGATCACTCTCTACATCATACTAAAAGTTAATTTAAAGGCAAACAACCTTTTTAATGCAAAACCCACGCTTCAGTTTTGAACCATTTTTTAACCTCAGAATAACTTTGTAAAGCTACGTCCATATCTGTGAAGTTTGAATCAGTGTAACATAGAGAATAATAGAGAATGGAACAGCGTGTAAAATAACAGCAAGATGAGGTTCACCTTTAGAAAAGGTTTATATTCCCTATTAGTCATAACTTTACAATAGCAAGATTACACCAGAACATTGCGTAGATAAATACTGTAAACTGGGATCTAAACATTTGGAGATGAAAGACCTGTCTTTGGTAAAGAACTAAGGGTGTTCCATACGCTTTCCATAGGGTTATGAAGTGTTAAAGGAACTATAATGCTGAAAAATTTGTGTTTTAAAAGAATGATTGCCCTGCACTGGTAAAACTGGTGTGTTTATATAAACAAGCTGCTGTGCAGCAATGGGGGCAGCCATTCAAGCACATGATACAAAATGGATCACAATGGAACAGAGAAGTTCTGAAGAATCCCATTGTATACTTCAAAGCTTATTTGTTGCGTATCCTGTGCCTTTTCTCAGTTTTCAGCTTTGAATGGCTGCCCCCACAGCAGCTTGTGTATATAAACTATTGTAGAGTTTTTGCAGCAAACACACCAGTTGTACGAATGCAGCACAATTAGTAAATTACATTTTCATTACTTTAATGCACTTTCATTTTTTGGTGCTACTTTTCCTTTAACTTGGTCGGTTAATTGAAATGGATTTGGGGATTTATGTGGCCAACAGACTGTGCAACTCTAAGCGGTGTCAGTCAATAGTTACTAAAGTGAATAGCAATTATAGGTCCCTGGTGAGGCCTCATCTGGAATATGCAAAGCAGTTTAAGGCTCCAGTCCTCAAGAAGGATATAAATGAGCTGGAGAGAGTGCAGAGACTGTATAAGTACAGTATATATATCCTTGGAAAAGGTCTCCATGTGAGATGGTAAATGCCAATTTGTGTGAAATAAATCACAGTTTCACCAATAACAGAGTGTGCTGATCCTGCTTTTCTATATACCATTATGATTTGATCGTGCACCTCTGGCTTTGCTTTTGTATGAGTGCGGGCATTGTGGGACATTGCATTTATATATATATATATATATATATAAATGTATGCAACAATGGAGTCTCAGACGCTACTGCACATGGAAACGCCCGAGAAAGGGAAAAGTGACTTCTCTAAATGTTTGGTGGGTGCAAAAGACTGTGGCGTTATTGCTGGACTATACTCTGCTGGACTGTGCTCAGATAAGTTCATACAATGTTGCAATTAGAAACACATTTTGAAATGTTTTAACTAAGCAAATAAATGCTACGTTTTAATTAAGGTGGGCGATCTGGCTGGATAATATGTATGAATTGAAAGCGGACTGACTCACCGCTATTCAGATCAGCACCCTAATAACTATTCTATTATAATTGATCGGTGCATCAATTATAATAGAATAGTATATATATATATATATATATATATATATATATATATATATATATTATAATTGATTGGTGCATCAATTATAATAGAATAGTATATATATCTTATAGTGGTGGACAGCACTCCGTTCCAAGTCCTTTGCCTGGGTGCTCGGTAAGATCAGTATATAAAGATAAAAAAGACCAGCAACACCAGGTTTTTTGCAAGTAGAAAAAGTGTTATTGCATATGTAACCGACGTTACGTTTCGGTCCCTTTTGGGACCTTGAGAAAGGTCCCAAAAGGGACCGAAACGTAACGTCGGTTACATATGCAATAACACTTTTTCTACTTGCAAAAACCTGGTGTTGCTGGTCTTTTTTATCTTTATATATATATATATATATATATATATACAGGTACTGTATATATATATAATATGGTGGACTACTGTTTGTTTTCAAACCAAATGAACTCTCTAATATTAAAGTACAGGTATGGGATCTGTTATCCAGAATACCGGTATCCAGAAAGATCCGAATTATTGAAAATCCGTTTCCCATGGACTCAATTTTATCCAAATAAACCAAATATTTAAAAATGATTTCCTTTTTCTCTTTAATAATAAAGCAGTACCTTGTACTTGACACAAACGAAGATATAATTAATTTTGATTTGAAGCAAAACCTTCAAGTTTACAGATTTTCTAGTAGATTTAAGGTATGAAGATCCAAATTACGGAAAGATCCGTTATCCAGAAAACCCCAGGTCCCGAGCATTCTGGATGACAAGTCCCATGCCTGTACTGTGATTGATCCACTTTCTGATTTTTTTGTCTGTTATCTTGATCTAGGCTTATAGTTATCTCTGTGCAGCATAAAATCCACTCATTCGCATGCCACTGAAGAACTGTTCCATTTTAAAAGGATTGAAGAGCAGCTGGCAGCTTACTACAGAGCCCGTGCTAATTGCTGGTAATGGATCGGTTTCTCAGAGTATGATTTGGCTCCACTACTTTTATATTATTTCTACATTCTGCGGCTTTGCTTTCTCGCAAGACTAGAATAAAATACGTTGTTGTGGTTTTGTGAGCAGTGAAGACAGAGTTGGTAGCGTTACATTTTATAACCCTATTATCAAGTTGAAATAAGAATGGGGGATCTAATTTAGGCAGGCATGTTCATTTTGCTTTATTCTCCCAGTGGAGTTTATTTTGAAGCTTTAGCCATTGCTTTGGGCAGAGAAATGGAATAATGTTTGCTAGGGCTCTGTTCTGTACTAGTACATTCCAGTGCAAATATAATGCCAGAGAGCAGGGCTTTCAAGGCTTCCTTTTTCCATTTCATTATCAGCTAACCTGAGATAGACGGGAAGTAGCATATTGTAGGTGGGTATGAATTAAACTGAAATTCTGATCTCAAGGACACTCCTGCCCTAAAGCCAGTCCTTGTTCTTGTCAGAGATTCAGTAAACAAAAACTAGAATTCAACTAAATAGCTACTTAAAATGTATACTTATGGGGGATCAGAAATTAAAGGAGGAATTCATTAAAGGGATACTGTCATGGGAAAAAACATTTTTTTCAAAATGAATCAGTTAATAGTGCTGCTCCAGCAGAATTCTGCACTGAAATCCATTTCTCAAAAGAGCAAACAGATTTTTTTATATTCAATTTTGAAATCTGACATGGGGCTAGACATTTTGTCAATTTCCCAGCTGCCCCAAGTCATGTGACTTGTGCTCTGATCACTCTTTACTGCTGTACTGCACGTTGGAGTGATATCACCCCCTCCTTTTCCCCCCCCAGCAGCCAAAAAAAAGAACAATGGGAAAGTAACCAGATAGCAGCTCCCTAACACAAGATAACAGCTGCCTGGTAGATCTAAGAACAACACTCAATAGTAAAAACCCATGTCCCACTGAGACACATTCAGTTACATTGAGAAGGAAAAATAGCAGCCTGCCAGAAAGCATTTCTCTCCTACAGTGCAGGCACAAGTCACATGACCAGGGGCAGCTGGGAAATTGACAAAATGTCTAGCCCCATGTCAGATTTCAAAATTGAATATAAAAAAATCTGTTTGCTCTTTTGAGAAATGGATTTCAGTGCAGAATTCTGCTGGAGTAGCACTATTGACTGATTCATTTTGAAAAAATATTTTTTTCCCATGACAGTATCCCTTTAAAGGGGAAGGAAACCTAGTCGGCGCAAACCCCCCACGCGATCTTCTTCCTGCTTTGAACGGCGCATGCGCAGTAGGAGCATTTCGCCGGTACGATCTACTGCGCATGCTTTGTGACTTTTGGCGCATGCGCAGTAGATCCGTACCAGCGAAATGCTCCTACTGAGCATGCGCCAAAACGCCGTTCAAAGCAGGAAGAAGATCGCGTGGAAGAAGATGTCGTCTGTGAACTCCCTGGACTGGACCTGCGCAGAAGGGTAAGTAACAGGTTAGGGGCATTTGCCCAGCAGGACGGGTAGGCCAGAGGGGAGGAGGGAGGGTGAGCAATAAACGGGAGGGGGGGTGGGGTTTTTGCGCCGACTAGGTTTTCTTGAAAATGGTGCAAATGGGGGAGAATCTAACATGCCTAACTGCCAAGGGTTAAAGGATAACTGATGGATTTTTTAAAATATAGGAAAATAGAGAATCCAGGCACATAGGTGCGGAATATAATTACATAAAGCCATAACATAGCTATTTGCTTTCACACATCAGACCAGTAGATTGTAACTGTTGATTGACTGTGTTATATTGTACAAGGGATATTTGCCCCGACCCAATAACCCACAGCATCTAATAAGCAGTTAATGCCCGAACCTTGTGCACTTCTGCCCTATATGTGGCCTCTACAGGGCAGGGACTGTCTTACTACAGTGTCTCATACCACTTAATCTCTGTATATTTATACCTGCAGGTAAAGTAACTGTACCGTGTTAGCCAGTAAAAATGTTATAGGGAAACCTTTTTGAAATAAAAAAGGTAATCAGCTTGAAAAAGGAACTAAAATGTTCTGAAAGATTGCTATGATTATATTAGTTAGCCAATAAAGTTATCACCTTTATACCACTTTTGTTATTTTTTATTTCAAAAGGGTTGCCCTATAAAATATTTATAACTGTTTCATATATTTATTAAAATGGGTGTCCTACCTGTGTGCACTCTTGTATATTGCAAGTTTATACAGTGCTGTGTATCCTTGTAGCAATTATATACAGTCATACATACATATACATACATACGTACTATATAATTTTGAATGATAATCTCAGATATCTTACTGGCTTCTTTCAGGGCTCTTACACACGGGCAGTTTTGCCTACGCCCCCCTGCATTGCACTTTCTTCCGTTCAGCCGCAGGGGAGCACAGGAGTAGACACACTGTACTCACACAGACCTATGTACGCGCCTAACGCAGGTGAAATGCAACATGCTGCTTCCCACCTGCGTTTGGCACTTACATGCGTCTGTGTGAGTACAGCCCCCTTGACAATAATTAAGTGCGTCTACTCCTGCGCTACCCTGCGGCTGAATGGAAGAAATCACAATGCATGGGAGCGCAGGCAAAACCGCCCGTGTGTAAGAGCCCTAAAAACGAACACATATGGAATCCACAGCCTGCATGGCTAATTAGCCATTCATTTAGATGCACTTAAATCAGTTCAGTCTGCAGCATGCATCTAGCTGAATGGCTAATTAGCCATGCAGGCTGTGGATTCCATATGTGTTTTGTTTTAATGGGGTGAGGTGGCAACCCTAGCGAGGGCCCAACTGAAAGAGAAGAGTCCTATGTATCACATGCCTACTGGGAGTTGCTACATCCCTGATGCCAGCCTGAATTAAATTTATTACATACGTAGGAACATAGTAAGTTAGGTTTAAAAAAGACACACGTCCATCAAGTTCAACCTTTTAACCTGCCTAACTGCTAGTTGCAGTACAAGATACTGGTAAGCACCTCATTTCCTAAAAACCTGTGTCAGTGGTAAGGTTCTGAAAAACTGCCAGCTTTTGGACTGGATCTTCATCCTTCTGAGTTAACCAATGGAGGTTGGATAAATAAACAGTGTGCCGAGTGCACAGATCCATCCGATAACTTTACTCCATCTGAATAATTCGCAGAATCTGATTTCACATGCTATGATATGATGATACTCAGTAAGCCCAAAACCCCCCAATGCTATTTTTCATAAAATAAGTGGAAAATTTTAATTGGCAAGTGCATCCTTACTGAGCCAGTTCTCATGCTGGTACAACAGTACTAATGAGGAAGAGGGACCGAGATTTCCTAGTCAGCAGCTGCAGTGTATTCAAGCCCACAACAATTAGATTTGGGCTCCTACCCATTTTAATTGATTAACTAACAGGCATTAGTGTCATGCCAGTTTAATTCAGCAATATAATAAGCTGAATTGACTGTGAGCTGCACATGATTGTGCTAACAGCCAATAATAATTGCTTGGAAACCTTAGTCTGTGCCTTTCAGATCATTTGTATGTTTATTCCCCGTTATAGATTTTAGGACGTTATTAGTAACATCTTATTTGCCTACTGTGTTTATGTGTTTATGTAAGGGAGGGGGACACACCACCCCTTTATCCAGTCGTGCTCATTTGAAACTGCAGAGATGAAGTCTAATTAGCACTGCCCTGCTCAGTAAGTGGTGGTAGTTTGATTTTCATTTTTTCAAATGTTTTAATGGCTTTGGGGATGATCCTCCCTGATGGAAAATTTTCATTGGTTGGCTTAAAGCCAGTGAAGAGAACCATCAGCTCCTCTTTAGGGCTCTTACTCATGAGCATTTTTACCTGCGCTCCCTTGCGTTCCGTTTTTCGGCGTTCAGCCGCAGGGGAGCGCAGGAATAGACGCATTTCATTTTTTCAAATGGGGCTGTACTCACACAGGCGCATGTAGGCGCCGAACGCAGGTTGAGACGCAACATGCTGCATTTTTCCTGCGTTCGGCGCCTACATGGGCCTGTGTGAATACAGCCCCATTTGAAAAAATGAAATGCGTCTATTCCTGCGCTCCCCTGCGGCTGAACGCCGAAAAACGGAATGCAGGGGAGCGCAGGTAAAAACGCTCATGAGTAAGAGCCCTTAATCCTACTATCAGGAAATCCATTCGTTCCGAATTACAGGAAGGCCATCTCCCATAGACTCCATATTAATAAAATAATTCACATTTTAAAAAAACGATTGACGATAAAATAGCACCTTGATCCTAAAATATAATTCATCCTTATTGGAGGCGAAAAACCCCATTGGGTTTAATTAATGTTTAAATAATTTTTTTAGTAGACTTAAGGTATGGAGATCCAAAGTATGGAAAGATCCCTTATCCGGAAGGTCCCAAGAAGTCTTGGTTCCATACCTATAATGATGCTGTTCTGTATTCACCACTGCTAAGAAACATTCCTACAAGGAAATGGGGTAATAACAGGTGCAACGTTTGCCCTGGGTGTCTTAAAGGAGAAGGAAAGGCTAAAATGAAGTAAGCTTTATTAGAAAGGTCTATATAAATACTCCAGTAAACCCTCAAAGTAATGCTCTGTCAAAAGAAACACTGCATTTATTTCCTTCTATTGAGTACACATGGGCTTCTGTATCAGACTTCCTGTTTTTAGCACAAACCTCCAGGGCACGGCATGAGCATGCTCAGTTTGCTCCTCTCCCCCTCCCCTTCCTGCTGTAACCCAGAGCAGGGAGAGACTCAAGCAGGAAGTGATGTCACACCAAGCTAATATGGCTGCTGCTATCCTAAACAAACAGAGAGAGCTTCTAGAGCTGTTTACTCAGGTATGGTAAAGCATTCTGCAGAATAAATACAGTGTTATAGCTTGCACTATTGTTGCTAATCTATTGGCAATAAACTGCTTCAGTAGCTTTCCTTCTCCTTTAACCCATAGCACCCAATCAGAATAGCACACCACTAAATTCTGCCTACTGATTGGTAGCCTTACCACTTTAGAAGTTGTAGCTCCCAAAGCATAGATTTTATAGAGCATAAAACAAGGATCTTGGGAGCAGGCAAAACATATTTTAAGAGGCTCCTACTGGGATTTAAAGGGCATGTAAAGGCAAAAAAATAAAATCCCATTTTTACTTTCTTTAATGAAAAAGAAACCTATCTTCAATATACTTTAATTAAAAAATGTGTACCATTTTTATAAGAAACCTGACTGTATGCAGTGACATTCTCCCTTCATTTACTGCTGTGGATAGGAATTGTCAGATGGTCCCTAACTGCTGAGCAGGGAACCAATCATACTTATGAACAGCAGGGGGAGCCCCCACCTTACTTCCCAGTCATGCAGAACTCAAGCAGCTTTGTTTATGACGATCCCTAAGCAGCCCAGACCACACTGAGCATGTGCACAGTCTTAGTCTTGCAAAGATGTTTAACAAAGTTACAAGATGGTGACCCCCTGTAGCCAAATTTGAAAGCATAAATTATTTGTTTGATTAGGCTTGTGGTGCAGTAAGTTCATGTTTATATTTAGTATACAAAATACAGCATTTCTAGCCTTATTCTATTTTAGACTTTACATACCCTTTAAAGCCTTCATGGTGGAATTGTCAGATAATATGGCCCCATGTATGGCCAGCTTACGAACACCAACATTAACATGACACTAAAAAGCTATGCTTTGTCTTAAACTATATGCTGTTTTACGTTTTCATTTCCAGCTTTGCCGCAGTCACATGACAAATACTGCAAATTTGCACTGTTTATTCTATCTGTACATAATGACTATCATTCACGTTCGCCATTGGAAACATTTGCAAGCGTTCTCCCTCCATGCTAGCGAGCAAAGTGGGAATGTATCAAGCCCAAAAATAACATTTCCTTTAAAAAAAACAAGAGAAGAAGCCAATTTGTAATAAAATATTAAACATATCCATTACGTGGGATGGGAATAGGACGCTGAATAGCGAAGCAATCTTTGGGGTCAAGGCAGTATGGAAAGCAGCTTGATTGATACCACAAGCTGTCACGCTCTATTCCAAGTCTTAGAAAGAAGCAGAGAACAAACACAGCCATATCCGGGCTTGCATTCATTATGCCTGGCAAATAAACATTTCTAAAGCACAGCCACTGTGTGACAGTTTATATAAAACACATCTCTGCCATGGAAAAAATAGGGGACATATTTAAATGAGAGGGTGGGTGTTACACTTGCAAAGATCATTTTCATCAGGCTGCATTCTTCCGTTGGCGGTTCATTCCATATTAGTACTGGCCTGGTGCATAGTAAGCAGTGACACCTGCTTGTAAAATGCATTCCAACAGGGCATCAAAATAATACAATTATAAGTGGCCTCAGGCTCACTCTATCATATATTAGAAAATAATGAAGGTTAATAGTATTTGAGGTCCATGGGCTTATAATTCGTTATACAGGTATGGGACCTGTTATCCAGAATGCTCGGGACCTGGCTATTTCTGGATAATGGATCTTTCCGTAATTTGCATCTTCATAGTAAACCTTTAAAATAAGTGAATGTAAAATTGATGAGGGTGCTTTTCTAAGCACTTTTGTAATGTACAGTTATTGTTTATTCTTTTTTCATTCCAAGATATTAAGGGATACATGTAATGTTAATATGAATGAATTGTGTTACAACATCACCACCTGCTGGTCATTTTCCCACCAGTCTGACCACCAAGTAGCCAAGGAAGTTGTCAGGAGAAAGAAAGAGGCTGCTCTGATGTTCTTTTGCTTAGGAAAGATGTGAGAAAGGTTTCTAATTTTATTCCTAAACACAGCAGAATGAATTTATTTGAAACCAGTTTCTTCTATTCTAGGGGGTCCCAAACTTTTTTACCCATGAGCCATATTAAAATGTATAAAAAGTCGAGGATCAACAATAGCATAAAAAAATCCCTGGGGTGCCAAATAAGGGCTGTGATTGGCTATTTGTGGACTGGCAGCCTACAGGAGGCTCTGTTTGACAGTTCAACTGTTTTTTATGCAATTAATACTTGACTCCAAGCCTGGAATTAAAAAAATAAGCACCTGCTTTGAGGCCACTGGGAGCAACAGTCAAGGGGTTGGTGAGCAAAATGGGATCACTGCAAATTTGCACCAGTGGAAGGTCTGTTGGGTATAAATGCTTTAAAGGATAATGGATTAAATGGGCTTTGCTGCTTAAACTGCAGACGAGCAGAACACATTAGGCCATTTAAATGTGTAAAAATGCTATACGTGGATTGACCTTATCATAACCACATAAATAACCAATGAGCATCTTTAATAATTGATAACACAGCAAATCACATTCGCCAATGATATGCCTAAGGCAAAAGTGTTTCTATACCGCTTCTCTGCAAAGCCAGAGCAACAACACTAACTTAATGATCTAATAACCCAATTGCCTTAGAAAACTGACAGCAATATTAGAAACCAAGTGTTTCATCAAAAAGTTGCAGATGTTGAGTTGTAATGGTAGCAAATAGTACACTGAACAAAACAAGACAAATAAGCCCTATTATTATTAAAATGAAATGCTCTTGTCTTACAGACTAAAGTAATTGAAAGCAAATACCTAATTAGTTTTTAACTGGCTCTTGCATCATGAAGGTGACTTTCATACTAAATCTGGTACCCATATTAAACCTTGCTATATAGCTTTTGTTACATCAACATTACACTATAAATAAAGAATAACTAAGTTCATTATTTAAAGAGGACCCGTCACCCAAAAAAATATTTCAAATCCTATTTTATCATGTTAGTCAAGCAAAATGAACTTTAATTGCACTGTATAAATGATTTGAATCTTGTTTCCTTCAGTCTGGGACTCATATTTATAACAAGCAGGCAGGAGCCATTTTGTGGACACTGTTATTAAGGCAAGCCTTCCATCATCTCAGAATCTTGTTTGTGCACCAGAATGGGGGACCTGATGTCCATCCCCATGCCCTGGCTACACAGTTAAATGGTTAAGAGAACTGGGGGAATGTATGGAGAGCAGTAACATCTAGGAAGTGCTGAATGGAAAGTGAAAGTAATTGCTTGCCCCGCCTCTATGCCTAGGCATAGAGGAGGGGCAGGCAACATTTGATTGACAGCTGATATTTTTAAATGAGTTTACAACAGCTATGAATGCTTTAATAAAAAAAAGAAATTGGATTTCATATTCAATTTGAAAAGGACTTTTATCATACAGATTTTTATGTCTGGGTGACGGGTCCACTTTAACGTTTAAATGATATTTTAGTAGCCTTAAGGTATGGAGATCCCAATAATAGAAAGACGTTTTATCTGGGAGAAGCCGGGTCCCGAGCATTCTGGATAACAAGTCCCATAATGATACTGTTCACTATTCACCACTGTTAAGATACATTCTTACAAGGAACTGGGGTAGTAACAGGTGTAAATAGATACTGACCACACACTCTGTAAATTGATGTAGTTAACTTACCCAGAAAAAAGGGGGATCCAGTGCTCAAGCCCCAGAACTTCAGCTCAGGGAGACAAATGATGCAAAAAGATAATGAAGGGCTGGCACATACCAGATCACACTCCGTAAGTATTTATTTAGCAAAAAAACATCACAGTAAAGCCTTACACGTTTTGTGCCTTAGGGGCACTTAGTCATAGGACTAAGGACTAAGTCATAGTCATTTCTATATGCTGCTAATAACAGGTGTAACCATTCAGGTCCAGACTGAGAATTAAAATAGGCCCTGCCATTTCAGGTACATAGAGGCACAATCAGCCCACATAGAGGCTCGAACAGCCCCCACCAGCCCACTAAATACTGACTTTCTAAAACCACATATAATAAAAAATGAAAACCAATTGCAAATTGTCTCGGAATATCCTTCTCTACATCATACTAAAAGTTAACCTTAAAGGTGAACAACCTTGTTGTTTTAGTTTAAAGTGACGCTGACACTAAAAAAACTAATTTTTAAAATATGAATGTACATTAAAAGTTACCTGTAGGTCATGTTGATAATTTTTTGTTGAGAGGTTTGTTTTTGTCAGTAATTGTTGGTTGAAGTTTGTAAACCTGACTGTTTTGCCAACCTGACTGTCCCATCTCAGCCTGTCAGTTAGAGTTTTTAATGCTAATGGACTCCTGCTGCATAAATATGGCAGCCCCCTCATACAGGAACATGGGGCATCAGACAGGTAATACGAAAGCATTGGGCAAATACTTTATGGCAAAGTTATAAGTAGCTTTCAAAGGCAATATTATGATAGATTTAAAAAAAGTTTAATTTCTGGTGTCAGTATCTCTTTAATTATTATTGGGCCCGTGGCTTCTGCACTTCTACCCAAGCTGAGCACCTCAATGCCATTTTAGCTGCAAAAAGTTGCCTCCAATGTGGTTCCTTTTCCAAGACCCACAGGGTGCCTAGATGAATTGAGGCACAATACCAGTGCAGTAAACATGTGTAATGCCTAGAGATGAGCCACAGTTTTTGCTGGGTTTCGTCATGAAAAAAGCACTTGTGACTCCAATGTATTGTACTAAAAAAAGCTGCATGTCTTGGAAAAAGGCCTATGGCCTAGGGCCTATCGTTCCCTAGAGGACTTGCATGGGCAGGGATCACAAAAGATACGTTTAGGGAATACTGGGTCTCTAATTTCAGGAACATAGGGTTCTTGCCTTGGTAAAGGGTATTGCTGCCCTATGCTGATTAAAATGAAGCAAGGATTAATTGCCCTTTGACAGACATATGAAGTGAAGTAGATCCACATACTACTAATGCTAGGAAAGTTGCACCTGTCTATTAAAAGCAGGTAGAACATTTCTCTGAATAAGTCAACTAAAATGTAATAAAATGCTGTCGCTGCTTGGATGATGTGGGTAGCCTAATAATGATGGTGCCAGGTCTCACTACATTGAGGAATGCAGTGAAATATTAAAGGAGGATAAAGATCTCCAAAGAAGACAGCTCAGACTTAATTATAAATGCAAGCAGCTTCCGCAGCGAGACTTCTCCCCTTATGTGTTATTGATCGATCAACATTGGCAGATTAGTGTGTAATTCCACTTGCCATCATTGCAGTATCATGAAAGGGGCTCTAAGCACTGTTGCTCAACTAGACTTTACTAACAAGACTACACATCCCAGAATACTATAACATATTATCAAGGGGAAAGCATGCTGGGAGCTGCATTAAAGAACCAATAACATCAAGAAATAAAAAAAAACGTCCCTATAGTCACTGTAAACTGCAACTTTTTAAAATTCTGTGCCATTTCTAGCAAAACAGATATTTTATTTTAATAATACGTGGAGTTTGGTTATTTTTACTGGGGCAGGTCATGAATCTGTTATCTAAAATATAACTGAACACAACCCAGCATGTGAGGCTTTGCGTTGGCAGCAGCTACAGGTTGGGTGAACATAGCAGAGATGATAGAAGAGAAGACACACTGCTACAGTATATAAACCAGGCCTTATGCTCACAAAATAAATGTGTATATATCACAGGATACAGAGGGAAAGTTTTAATGAACATTGTTGATTTAAGAATTCATCCCTTGTGTTGCTGGACTACACCTCCCAGAATGCTTTAGCCCTTGATTTCATTTTAGGAGAATACTGGAAGCTGAAGTCCAGCAATATTTTAGAAACCCATGGTCTGTCTATCTATCTATCTATCTATCTATCTATCTATCTATCTATCTATCTATCTATCTATCTATCTATCTATCTATCTATCTATCTATCTATCTATCTATCATCTATCTATGTATCTATCATCATCTACCTGTCATCTGTCTATCTATCTATCTATCTATCATCTACCTATATATCAAATTATCTATGTATCTATCTATGTATCTATCTATCTATGTATCTATCTATGTATCTATCTATGTATCTATGTATCTATCTATCTATCTATCTATCTATCTATCTATCTATCTATCTATCTATCTATCTATCTATCTATCTATCTGTCTGTCTGTCTGTCTGTCTGTCTGTCTGTCTGTCTATCTGTCTGTCTATCATCTATCTATCTATCTATCTATCTATCTATCTATCTATCTATCTATCTATCTATCTATCTATCTATCATCTATCATCTATCTATATATCATATCTATATATCAAATTATCTATGTATTTATCTATGTATCTATCTATCTATCTATCTATCTATCTATCTATCTATCTATCTATCTATCTATCTATCTATCTATCCCTATCTATCTATCTATCTATCTATCTATCTATCTATCTATCTATCTATCTATCTATCTATCTATCTATCTATCTATCTATCTATCTATCTATCTATCTATCATCAATTCTATCTAGTCTTTCATTTGCACTCTGTTCCTCCAGCTTGTGTTCGGCAGTGCTGTGTTTATGAGGGACGTGTTGGGGGAGGCACATAAATGTGATTTCGAGCCCCTTAGTGCTGTAACACTTGTGTGTGGGGTCTTTGAAAATATCCCTGTGAATCACAAGAAGCATTTGCAAGGAGTTTCTGCAGCCTCTGTTGCGAGTGTTCTTCTCTATATACTCAGCACCTTTCCTGAGGGGAAGAACCTGAAAGAAGTTCAGCCAGTAGACACACGTATTCGCCGTCTGACAATTTCAATTATGCAAATGAATGACATTCTACTACATGCTGTAGTAGCAACGTTCAGATGAAGCAGACATTTTTCTCCTGGCTTGATTGACTGAACTGCTGCCCAGCAAGAGACCAAGAAGAGAGAGAGAAGAAAAGAGAATTCTGCATGGCTGACAACTGAAGTCCAGTTTCCTTCTGTTCCACTTTGGCAGTTGTATATGTGTGTTACTGGCATTAAGCAATGCTCCCCTATGCCTTATTTCTTTCACTTTATCTCCCAATCAGTGAGTCGGTCAGTTTTGCTGTTCCAAGAGAAAGAATTGCAGCAATAATATGGTTTATGTATGAGACAGTGCGGCATTAATGCACCAGGGGCTCACAGCTCAGACATGACAGACCTATCTTATGTGTCACACACCGGAACATTTACCCTACAATTACCTCTAAGTGCAAGGCAAGCGTGGGAATATTTGCCGGCTGCTTGATCTGTTTACCATTTAAGTGGCACAATAAACTGGCACTCGCAGCGAATGGAAAAAAAAAATCATCCGGAATGGCTGAGCCTTAAAATAATGAATTATTATTATGCCACATTCACACAGACCCTTTCACTCTTTCCATTGTACTGAATAACAGTGGCACACTGTAGTGAGATTAAAGGGGAGGTAAACCTTGTGAAGCAGTGCTGCTACACCCAAATCTTTCTGGATTTCAACCTTCAACATTCATCAACTTATTATAAGGGCTGACAGCTTGCTGGGACTTGTAGTCTAGCCACTTTAGTGATGGTGGATACTTAAAGTGATAGTGACATATTTAGCAGGAATGCTTCACTATGCCTTTAATAAGCTAACCTCACATTTATGTTGTGCTTGATTAGCTTCCCATATCGCCCATTACTGAACTGCGTCTGACTCAGAAACTCCCTGTCTTGGGATGAGACTTACACTAAAGAGTGTGTATGTTTCAATACACTATAATCAGCTTCAACCCCCCTCGATAGCACGTACCTTTTCTGTAGCAGCGCACAATCCTCCAGACACCTGCCTATTTAATATCCCTTTTCCAATGGATGGAGATAAATACGAAGTTGGCCTTCTGATAAGGATCCTTGAAATTACATCAGTGCAGTATAGGGTTACATTTACTAGGAACTCAGCAGTTTAAATGGGTGCTTCATCTTCAAGTTAACTGTTAGTATGTTGTAAAATGACCAATCCTAAGCAACTTTTCAATTGGTCTTCGTTATATTTTATTTATAGGTTTTTAAGAATTTGCCTTGTTTTTACTCTTTCCAGCTTTCAAATGGGGGTCATTGACAAACAACAAATGCTCTGTAAGGCTACAAATGTATTGGTATTGCTACTTTTTATTACTGTACTTCTCTTTCTATTCAGGCCTCACCAATTCAGATTCCAGTGACTTATTCAAAACAGTGCATGGTTACTAGGGTAATTGGGCAGGACCGGGCCAGGCTGGCCGGGTGCCCTAGGCAACACGGCTGGCCATCCCGCCCCCCTCCACACGTGTGTCCATCCCAACCGTCACGATGGAGGGAGAGGAAATGGAGGGGAGGGAGGAACAACAGAGGGGAGGGGTGAGCAACGGAGGGGAGAGGAGGGGACAGTGATGTAGGGGAGGGTGACAGGAGGGAGAGCGACGGAGGGGTGAGTGACAGAGGGAAGGAAGGGGAGTAAGACTAAGGGGTGCGGACTAGGGGTAGGCAGAAGACAATTTTAGAGGTAGCTGCCCAGTTCCCCCATATCATTGCACCCTAGGCAGCTGACTCATCTGCCTACCCCTAGTTCCAGGCCTGTAGTTGGGACCCCAGCAAACTAAAGAGCTGCTACATAAAAAGTGAAATAACTCAAAAAACCACAAATTGAATTGAATCAGCCATCACAACATCACCCAGCAGTGCATTCCACAACCTCACTGTCCTGACTGTGAAGAACCCCCTACGTTGCTTCAAATGAAAGTTCTTTTCTTCTAGTCTAAAGGGGTGGCCTCTGGTACGGTGATCCACTTTATGGGTAAAAAGGTCCCCTGCCATTTGTCTATAATGTCCTCTAATGTACTTGTAAAGTGTAATCATGTCCCCTCGCAAGCACCTTTTTTCCAGAGAAAACCCCAACCTTGACAGTCTACCCTCATAATTTAAGTCTTCCATCCCTCTAACCAATTTAGTTGCACTTAGTCTCTGCACTCTCTCCAGCTCATTTATATCCCTCTTAAGGACTGGAGTCCAAAACTGCACTGCATACTCCAGATGAGGCCTTACCAGGGATCTGGTATAATTATAATTAATTATAATTATGTTTTCATCCCTTGAGTTAATGCCCTTTTTTATGCAAGACAGAACTTTATTTGCTTTAGTAGCCACAGAATGACACTGCCCAGAATTAGACAACGTGTTATCTACAAAGACCCCTAGATCCTTCTCATTTAAGGAAACTCCCAACACACTGCCATTTAGTGTATAACTTGCATTTATATTATTTTTGCCAAAGTGCATAACCTTGCATTTATGAACATTGAACCTCATTTTCCAGTTTGCTGCCCAGTTTTCCAGTTTAGACAAATCACTCTGCAAAGTGGCAGCATCCTGCATGGAACCTATAGTTCTGCAGAATTTAGTATCATCTGCAAAAATAGAAACAGTACTTTCAATGCCCACCTCCAGGTCATTAATAAACAAGTTGAAAAGCAAGGGACCTAGTACAGAGCCTTGCGGTACTCCACTAACAACACTGGTCCAATCAGAAAATGTTCCATTTACCACCACTCTTTGTAGTCTATCTTTTAGCCAGTTCTCTATCCAGGTACAAATACTATGTTCCAGGCCAAAATTCCTTAATTTAACCAGTAACCTTTTGTGTGGCACTGTATCAAATGCTTTAGCAAAGTCTAAGTAAATCACATCCACTGCCATCCCAGAATCGAGGTCTCTACTTACATTCTCATAAAAAGAAATTAAGTTAGTCTGGCAAGATATATTATGCATAAAACCATGCTGGCACACACTCATAGTATTATGATTTGCTATGAAGTCCAGTATCTTATCCTTTATTAACCCTTCGAAAAGCTTTCCTACCACTGACGTTAGACTAACTGGCCTATAGTTTTGAGGCTGAGAACGGGATCCTTTTTTGAATAGATGCACCACATTAGAAATTCGCCAGTCTCTCAGCACTATGCCAGACCTCAATGAATCCTGGAAAATTAAGTAAAGAGGTTTGGCAATCACAGAGCTAAGCTCGCTAATTACCCTGGGATGAATACCATCTGGCCCTGGACCTTTGTTAATCTTAACATGTTCTAGTCTCTTTTGAATTTCTTCATGTGTGAACCATGCATCATTAGTTGTATTACTAGAATTGGGAAGTGAAGGAAACCTTCACTTACTGATTCCTCATTTGTGTAGACAGATGAAAAATATGTGTAGTTTGCTAGGCCTGCTTTTTACTGTCACTCTAGCCTTGTCTGTTTCATCTTACTGGAATATGTACATTAGGACTGGGAATTAATTTCATTTAGTCTTGTGTGTCTGTGTAAGCCTCAGTATCACGTCTAGAGATATGGGTAGATTGCAGTTCTTAGGCACCAGCTTAAACATGTCAAACCTTTCTTGCACAGCCCATTAGAAATCTTCTCATTAACGGGAGCGATTCGATTTTGCCAACTGGACTGACAGCACATTTCTCTCAGCCGCTTTCATTCCTGGTGTCGATTAAAATGACTCCAAGCATCACGGCGGGCACACTACCGCACATAAGAAATGACAGGCGCACAATTAGTATACGACGTTTGACTAATGGAGAATCCGTATTATGGTAATGTGAGACTGTGGGAGCTATAGGCCTTCCCTGCAACATGACAAATAAATCTCTTTCATTTACTAAGGGCTAGACTTCTGCACGCTATGATTAACAATATTGAACATACCCATTGAAATGACAGAAATGATATTGCAGTAATTATTAACAGCATGGCTGGGGTTGTTTCTTCCAATATTGGGAGACGTTTCCTTTCCACAAAACTCATTTCGGTATTGGTTTATTATTTCCTAGCATAAGCCATGTAGCGTTGGCATAATGAGCCACTTTAAAAAAAATGTACATTATTATGTTACTCAAATGCTGTTGTTTTCTGTCAAATTAATTTTAATGTGCATTAGCCAAGTTTTCCAGGTAATAGGTATATATAGGTATGGGACTGTTATCCCATTGATCCTAACTAAGATTTAATTAATCCTCATTAGGCAAAACTATTCTTTATTTAAAGGGGAGGTTCACCTTTAAGTTAACATGTTGTATGTTATAGAATGGCCTATTCTAAAAAACTTTTCAATAGGTCTTCATTATTTTTTTTCTATAAATTGGCATTTTTCTTCTGACTCTTTCCAGCTTTTAAATGGGGGTCACTGTCCTCCATCTAAAAAAACAAATGTTCTTGAAGGCTGCAAATGTATTGTTATTGCCACTTTTAATTACTCATCTTTCTATTCAGTCCTCTCGTATTCATATTTCAGTCTCTTATTCAAATCAATGCATGGTTGCTAGGGTCATTTGAATCCTAGCAACCAGATCGCTGAAATTGCAAACTGGAGAGCTGCTAAAAAAAGCTGAATAACTCACAAAACACTAATAGTAAAAAATGAAAATCAAAAATTAAATAAACCTAGGATTGTTTTTTTTGTATTCGTGCTTTGCTAAAAGTGAGTTTTTTTAGTATTCATGCAGCTTATTTGGGATCAGACAGGAGGTAGTGGAGGCTGTTTTATTGTTACAAAGAAAAAGGCAATCATTTCTAAAAATCACTTACAATGGATTCTGAAGGAGATGGCTGGATTTATAGATAAAGGATTTCCCTCCCAGACTCATTAGTCACACAATGACAGTATGAGCCTATAGTGGTAGAGGGAATAACCCATTTTTTTTTGTTGGTGGATCCTGCCATCAAGAGCCCAGTTGACCAGCGGGCTAATAATTGGGGTCCTCTAGGGGGTGGGACCTGCTATCTTAGACGCATGAAGTCCCAGTTTTAAAGGTAGTTTTGGAAAGGTGACTGTCTGTCACTGTAATACAGTGATCCCAACCAGTGGCTCATGAGTAATATGTTACGTTGCTCTCAGTGGCCTCACAGCAGGTGCTTCATTTTGAATTCCTGACTTGAAGTCAAGCTTTAGTTGTATAAAAACAATGTGTGCTGCCAAACAGAGCCTCCGGTAGGCTGCCAGTCCATAAAGGGGCTACCAATAGCCAATCACATTCCATATTTGGCACCCCCAGGAACTTTTTGCATGCCTGTGTTGCTCTCCAGCACTTTTTATATTTGAATGTGGCTCACAGGTAAAAAAAAAAGGTTGGGGATCCCTGCTGTAAGATAACAGGTAATGTAGGGGGGAGATGGTGGGTGGGGTTCAAATATGGTGATAAAACCCTACACGGAAGCCATTATTGTTTTGGGTTACTGCCAGGTGGCAATTTGTCCAGTTTATTTAAATAAGCCCCAGCATCGTAGAGAAGAAAGAAGACATGTATATCAGTGGCATAACCACAGAATACTTTTTTTAAATGCCTTCAGACCCCACTGTTTGTGACAAATACACTGGAAACCTATCGCTTCTTTAAAGTGTCACCAGGACTGTTCATTTCCTTGCCATTCAGACAGTACGTTTTTGGCGCTACCAGAGGATCAATTACTCAGCATAATGAATAAGTGATGTCTGTTGAAGACATGTACAGACCAGACACACTAAAAGCATCAAAGCATCAATAAATCAGGCCGTTGTATTATTTTGGCGCGGCAAATATTTCATGCGATTTTCCCCTATTACTAAGTGTATCCATCATGCATTATATCTGAAACACATTAACCTTTTCAGAGGTACAAGCACAACACATCCTTGGAGGTTTCACTGATGAAGGTTATGGGATCATTAACTGAACTGCACACTAATCCAATACGTCACACTGACTATTTTGCTAGCCGCTTACTCATTTATCTACTTGGAACTTCAGGATCCATTTCCATGGCTCTTCTCAGTCTCCTGAGAGGCAACAATGCAGAATATAAAGTACTGAGCAGGTATATAGTGCCCTTCCCCTTTGGCTGAATAGCAACCCATGTTGGTGGTGCCCAGTAAAATTCCTTTAGCCTCCATTGTACAGACTGAATCCTAAATATCTGCTCTGTTTTTCCAGCTAAAGAATTCTGTTCTTCGATAGATCATGGTGTAGGGAATATGGTGGATAATTCTTGCTGCATGGCCCTCCGACCATGAATGAATTCTAGGCTGAGAAATGGAATCTCTTGCTGGAAACTTTGCCTGTGCACCTGGATAAAGGTTAACTATAAAATTAAAACAAATAAATAATAAAGCCCAATTGAAAAGTTTCGTAGAACTGGCCTTTCAAAAACAATACAAAAAGTTAACTTAAAGGTGAACCACCGCTTTGTTGAAATTTTTTTTTTATCTCCTTCTCATTTAATGCTTTTAGTTTCCTACCCACTTTTCAACCCCCTGTTCTTCTTTTATCTCTCATTCTTCTATGGTGTATTATCTTGCCTCCATGCAATGTTTCCATTCCTGTTCTCATTTTCTCCTATATGCCCCCTCAGTGTCTCTCTCCCTTGCCTGGGTAGCTCTGTCAGAAGTAGTGATGAGTGAATCTGTCCCATTTCCCTTCGCCAATACATATGAGAAACTGTGAAAAAATTTGCAAAACAACAAATAGTTTTTTTACTTGCGCGACAATATTTCTCACTCCAAATGCATTAAAGGGGACCCGTCACCCAAAAGAATTTTTCAAAATCCTATTAGTCAAGCAAAACGAACTTTAATTACGCCTAAGGCATAGAGGAGGGGCAGACAATATTTGATTGACAGCTGAGATGTTTAAATGAGCTTACAACAGCTATGAATGCTTTAATAAAAAAATAGAAATTGGATTTTATATTTAACTTTTGTGTCTGGGTGACAGGTCCACTTTAAAGTCAATGGGCGTTTTTTTCTTCTGGCGACTTTTTTGTCCTAATGCTTTAAAGACAATGGGCGTTTTTTCCTTATGCCGACTTTTTTGTCCTAATGCATTAAAGTCAATGGGTGTTTATTTTATGGCAAATTTTTGTCCTCATGCATTAAAGTCAATGGGCGTTTTATCTTCTTTTCATCCTAATGAATTTTCTCTTATGGGCGTTTTTTTCTCGAAATGTGCAATTTCGCTGCAAATCCACAGCTGGTGAATAAATGTGCTCATCACTAGTCAGAAGCACAGTCATTAAAGGAAAACTATACCCCCCAAACAATGTAGGTCGGTATAAAAAGATATTGCATAAAACAGCTCATATGTAAAATCCTGCTTCATGTAAACAAACCATTTTCATAATAATATACTTTTCTAGTAGTATGTGCCATTGGGTAATCATAAATAGAAAATTGCCATTTTAAAAAATAAGGGCCACCCCCTGGGATCGTAGGATTCACTGTACTCACAAACATACCAACAAACCATACATGTTAGGTCACACAGGGGCGGATTTTCATTAAGGCTTGGGGAGGCTAAGCCTCCCCAAACCTATTGGTTAAAAAAATAATAATAAAAGGTTTTAAAAAGAGAAAGAAATCCTCAGCTAACAAGTGAATGCAGTGACGTCATTGCGAGATTTCGCACTGAAAATCTCGCGAGATTTCAGATGAGAAGCTCAGGAGCGGGTTTTACACACCAAGCACTGTATGCAGGAGTAGGTGAGAGTGAGCATTATCTAGGATAGTTGTTTGTGCTGATGATTAGGGCTAAAAGACACAGAAGCTGCTGATCCGACTTGTTTGGTATGTGGAGTTTGATTTTTACACTACATCTTCTGACACAGTAGTATCTGAACTTCTGGATAGGTGGTTTGGGCTTTTTAGTTTCAAGGAATTATTGGCACAAAAAAAAAGGGGGATCCTAATGTAAAATAGTACAGCAGCCAACAGTGTATTTGGGAGTTTTGGGGGTTTTATTATTAAAAGTAGCAGCAAAAAATCAGGTTGAAAGGGATATAGCAACAGGCAGTATGTGTGAAGCCCTTGTTAAAGTTGCCATCAAAGGTGCCTGTCATAATATTGCATATAGCAGTCCCTGTGGTAATGTAGATGGGATGAAAAAACAAAAAATATAATGGGATGAAAATAGCAGGCAGTTTGTGTGGGTTTGCCTATTTTAAATGGAATGCACTAGCCGCCAGTGTCTACAGGTCCCTTATTTTGGTAGCATCAGGCAGTATGTGGCAGCATAAAACAAAAAGCAAAAACAGAATGTGTCCTACAGTGTCAGACAAACTGAGCCCTTAAAAATAGCGATAGTATATCAAGATTTTCATTAATCCAGGTCATGATCTAATGTTTCTAGTAGAAATAAATCTGAATTAGGGTCTTCTTCAGTTTAACTAAGTGGTAGGTATTAGCTGAAACTCAGAGATGTGAAAGTATGACCAAGTGACATTGTTACCTTAGTGAATGGATCACAGCTTTAACCTCAGAGTTTCAGCTAACACCTACCAATAAATTCAACCATAACCATTGTGCTTGAACGTTTGTAACTGTAATACCCTTAAAGGTTTAAAGGCATTGTATTATTGACGTCCCGCTAAATAAACATGCAGTTTATTCTTATTGAAGTGCTTGCTTTAATTAGTATATTTGTATTCCCTAACGCTGAGTTGGTTAAACTGAAGAAGCCACAAGATGAGGGTGGCACCCTTGCACAGTGTTCAGTGTGCACCCAGGGCTGCAAAGAACCTTTTCCCACTTTGCAGCACATTACATTCAGTTCTAACTGTATCAGACACTAAATTTGTAAAGCAACTTTTATATTTTGTGAGTACCCCACAGCACAAAAATCTTAAGCATGGCCATAAAGCAACAGTTTAGCTTGCAGCATATGTGTACTTTGATTCAGGAGTTGTTCTAATTACTCTCTTGGAGTCAGGAAGGGATTTTTCACTATATAGGGCTACAGTTTGTTTTACCTTCCTGGTTCAATTAGCAGATTTACTAAGCTCGAGTAAATAATTCGAATGCAAAAATATTTGAATTTCGCAGGTTTTTTTTGGGTACTTCGACCATCGAATTGGTCAAATTCGAAACGATTCGAAGTAAAAATCGTTCGACCATTCGAAGTACTGTCTCTTTAAAAAAAACTTAGACTTCATACTTCGCCACTTTAAACCTACCGAAGTTCAATGTTAGCCTTTGGGGACCTTCACCAGCACTTTTCTAAGTTTTTTTGGGACGAATAAAAATCGTTCGATGAACGCTTAAAATTGTTAGTTTAGAAGGATTTTATCGTTCGATCGAACAATTTTTCTTCGATCGTTCGACCGAACGTTTTGCGCTAAAATCCTTCGAATTCGATATTGAGGGTCAAATTTGAGGGTTTTTTAACCCTCGAAATTCGACCCTTGATAAATCTGCCCCTTAGACTAACTTCAGCTGGACAAAAATTTTAATTTAAGGTTGGACGCATGTCTGTTTTCAAACTCATCTATGATTATATGTATTACTTTGAAACTTCAGTAAAAAGGCAGCTACTGTGTTTTTTTTTGTTAATGAGATGTTTTTCTGCCAATGGAAATCATTGTGGAAGAAACTGTTCATGTGACATTAGCCTACCCAAATTAAAAAATTACCCTCCGCCTATGAGGTCACATGAGCCAATTAACAGACAGAGTTCTGCCTTTTGCTTCCTCACTTCTTCCTGTTACAGTTAGTGTTGTAGTATTTCTGGTCAGGTGATCTCTGAGGCAGCACAGATAGAGTCACGAAATGGTGGCTCAAGGCAAGAGATGTAAAAGGGCAATATTTACTTAAATATATATTCCAGTTTGGTAAGATTCTTTAATATGTCACTTAATATGATATGAACTATCTGTTGCTTAAGGGTTCATTTTGGGGGTATAGTTTTCCTTTAAGGTGCTGTGGGTGGCACTGCCTTTCCTTCACAAGGTCTTAAAGGGTTGGTTCACCTTTAAGTTAACTTTAAGTTTGTTTTAGAATGGTCAATGCTAAGCAACTTTTCAATTGCAAAAAAGGGGTGCACACCTAAGGCTAAATTTTAATATATTTAGGTACAATGGAAGTGCTCCTGATCCGGCCAGTCAATCAATGCACATTCCCTGATGCCCTGTCTAAGTAATTCAATAAATCTGCAAGTGCATGTATTTTAAAAACAGGGTTTTTTTGTTACAAAGTTATGATCATAAAATTGATAAGCCACCATACCACGTCAAGGTAAACCCCACACGGTGGTCACTAACTTGTTTACCTCTGGTCATGGTATAAAAGGTATTTTACCTCTCTGCTTAGTAGCATTACTTAGAGTAAATATCTCCTGTGCCTTGGTTTCAACATGTGGGCTAAATCCTCCCCCGCCACCTGCTTATTCAACTTTTTAAAGGGAGAGACTGCCCAAACCAATGTTTTTAAAAAAAATAGGTCTTGGTTTGTGCAATCTCTCTCTCTCTCTCTCTCTTAAAAGCCGCAAAAGCTAGTGGCGGGGGAGGATCTAGCCCTGTTTGAAACCAACACTCATGAGACACTTATTACATTCGCTACACCTGCCACTAGGTAACACTTTTGAACAAACTTACACATATTACACCTATTACACTCCTTATTTAGCTTTCCCTTTCATTTCTTGTTCACACCTATACACACATCTACACACATACACAAGCGTGCAACTACACATATCATCAGTATCATTAGCACTTCCATTGTACCTAAATATAACAAAATTTAGCCTTAGATGTGCACCCACAACCCCCCTTTTTTAAACTTTTCAATTGGTTTTCATTATTTATTTTTTATAATTTTATAGTTATTTGCCTTCTTCTTCTGACTCTTTCCAGCTTTCAAAGCGGCGTCGCTGGCCCCATTTATAGAAACACATGCTCTGTAAGGAAACAAATGTATTGCCATTGCTACTTTTTATGTCTGAACTTTCTGGTAAAATCCTCTCCTATTCATATTCCAGTCTCTTATTCAAATCAATGAATGGTTGCTAGGGTAATTTGGACCCTAGCTACAAGATTGCTTAAAAGTGCAAATTGAAGAGCTGCTGAATAAAAATCTCAATAAATA
The DNA here is from genome assembly GCA_038501925.1 of Xenopus petersii. Taxonomy (NCBI): domain Eukaryota; kingdom Metazoa; phylum Chordata; class Amphibia; order Anura; family Pipidae; genus Xenopus; species Xenopus petersii. Next base: position 28,405,069 of record CM076688.1, read on the forward strand.
AAAAACCTTAAATAATAAATAATGACAGCCCAATTGCAAATTGTCTCAGAATATACATCATACTAAAAGGTGAACAACTCCTTTAAGTTACCATTTAATGTTATAGAATGGATAATTCTAAGCAACTGGTCTTCATTTCTTTTATAGTTTTTTAATTATTTGCTTAGGGCTCTTACTCACGAGTGGTTGTAGCTGTGATCCCCTGCATTCCGTTTTTCTGCGTTCAGCTGCAGGGGAGCGCAGGAATAGAAGCATTACATTTTTTCCAATGGGGCTGTACTCACACAGGCGTGTGTAGGCGCCGAACGCAGGTTGAGATTTTTCCTGCATCAAACCCACAAACTGCTGCGGAGGCACAGATCAAGAATACCAGGAATCCAGCACAGTTAACATCAACGTTCGGCTTTATTCACGCATGGGAAGGATAACAGTGGAGGGTGTACAATTCTAACGCGTTTCATGCCCCATAGCTGAGATTTTTCCTGCGTTCGGTGCCTACACGCGCCTGTGTGAGTACAGCCCAATTGGAAAAAATGTAATGCGTCTATTCCTGCGCTCCCCTGCGGCTGAACGCAGAAAAACGGAACGCAGGGGAGCGCAGCTACAACCGCTCGTGAGTAAGAGCCCTTAGTCTTTCCAGCTTTCGAATAGGGGTCACTGACCCATCTAAAAAAATAAATGCACTGTAAGGCAACACATTTATTGTTATTGCTTCTTTTTTTGTTAATCTTTCTGTTCAGGCCTCTCCTATTTATGTCCCAGTATCTTATTCAAATGAATGAATGGTTGCTAGGGTAATTTGGACCCTAGCAACCAGATGGCTGGAATTGCAAACTGGAGAGCTGCTAAATAAAAAGCTAAATAATAAAAAATGAAAACCAATTGCAAATTGTCTCAGAATATCACTCTCTACATCATACTAAAACGTTAACTCAAAGGTGAACAATTGCTTTAAACCAGACAAACCTTAACAACAGATGATTCAGGAAACAGGAATGGGTTAAATGCCTTCCTTTCGTACAACGGGATGATCTGCACTGAAAATGGGCTTGAAATGAGCAATAGACTGACTGATTAAATACATGTTCCCAACTCACAGTGAAAGCAATGCATGTGTGTGTGTGATTTGTATGTACAGCGAACAGCTCGTTAGTGAATACCACCCATAAGGTGGGAGGATGTGAAATTGACATTTTATTATTGTAAAAAATGTGCTTAAGGGCTCTTACTGACGAGCGGTTGAAGCTGTGCTCCCCTGCGTTACGTTTTTCTGCGTTCAGCCGCAGGATGAGCGCAGGAATAGACGCATTAGGTTTTTTTCAATGGGGCTGTACTCACACAGGCGCGTGTAGGCGCCAAACGCAGGAAAAATGCAGCATGTTGCGTCTCAACCTGCGTTCAGCGCCTACACGCGCCTGTGAGTACAGCCCCATTGAAAAAACTTAATGCGTCTATTCCTGCGCTCCCCTGCGGCTGAACGCAGAAAAACGGAACGCAGGGGAGCGCAGCTTCAACCGCTCGTCAGTAAGAGCCCTTAGAAAATTTAACAGCCATTATAGGCCAATATAAATTTATGCATTTCAGTGTTTTTTAGGATATTCTTGGAACTACTTTCCATCATGTAACATGTCCTGCATGCAGGGCCACTGGACAGGAGAAACCCTTTTATAAATATAATGCAACAGGATTTTATTAAATACCTATATATGCCTATAGAACACCCTCCATACCAATATTCTAGTGTCGCTTTACTTTGTACTAAACTATGAATTTCTGCATGTACAGCACAGTGGTTGAAAGGTTCAAAGGAAGGATGAGGATGAAGACTGATGACACCTATATATATATATACTCAATAAAGACAGTCATATTGCAAACGTCTTGCAATAAAAAATATTTGTTCTTTACTTGTCTGTTGCCTACATATACTGTAGATACTGCCAACACCTTTATATTGTGCTTGTGTCTCACAGATTTTCCTTTCCATTATTAGAAGCGCCCCAAATACCTCCCCCCGCTCCCAAATTAATAATGCATTTTCTTCCAGAGCTCTAAAACACAAATACATTTTTGTTTTCCTGAATAAGGGTTTGTTGAACTTTGTGTTCTCTTCTTTTATAGTCAGAAGAATGGTATAATTCTAAGTATCTGCCGTCGCTTTTAAAGGAGATATTTTGTGTAAAAAATAAGAATGTACCAGTGTGTTATACTCATTTAGATATAGAAGAATTGTGTTTCAGTAGTAGTGTTTCAGGCTGATTTATTGAAAATTTTCTGCAAATACCCTATTAATCCCTCCCTTCTCTTCCGCTTCCTGCTCCCTGAATTTCCAGGCTGTGCAGGGGAGCCGGCGGCTCTCAGCTCACTGCACCGTAAGACAGGAACCAATCAGCAGCTAGCAGGACCTGATAGGGAACTGAAGCATGTCTGTGCTTGTGTGACTGCAGGGCTGTGATTGGCTGTCCCCCTCCTACTGTACTTCTGGCAGGGACCATTAGGACACACCCACCCCTCATTAGAAGCACAGACAGGAACCAGAGAACATCTACAGGGAGCTCCAATAATGGGGCTATTTTTAAAGATAATATTAATTTTTAGCACCATGTAAAAGCAACACCATATATTACTTATAATTACCTACAAAATTCATTTTTTTCATTTATCCTATATATCTCAGCTGGGAATGAGAAACAATACAAAAATGTAGTGGGAGGGAGACTTCTGGGACTTTTGGGGAGGGTGGAGGTTGAGTCAAATTCATTGTAAGCAATGGCTGGTATTTAATTTATTGGCAGTACTAGGTTTTAGTTATACTAAACTACCACTCCCAGCATCCTCCTCTATACTGAACCACACCGTAGAGTTGTGAAAAGGCAGCCTTTATTGCAAATTCTTTAACCATACAAATTTGGAATTTGTATGGCCTAAGGATTTGAGATAAAGACTGCCATTTTACAACTTTATGGTGTGGTTCAGTATAGAGGAGGATGCTGGGAGTGATAGTTTAGAATCAGTTTTGATACCTCCTATGAACCCCCCACCCATTAATTAACAATTAGGGATGCGCCTAATCCAGGATTCGGTTCGGGATTTGGCCAGGATTCAGCCTTTTTCAGCAGGATTCGGATTCGGCAGATTTGGCAGATTTTCAGCAGATTCGGCAGATTTTGAGCCTGGCCGAACCGAATATTAATCTTAATTCGCATATGTAAATTGGGGCGGATAGGGAAATCACATGACTCCATCACAAAAGAAGAATTTTTCCACTTTTGCTTTCCTGCCCCTAATTTGCATATGCAAATTAGGATTCGGATTTGGGTTTGGTATACAGCCAAATCTTTCACCAAGGATTCAGGGATTCGGCAGAATCCCAAATAGTGGATTCGGTGCATCCCTATTAACAATATAAATGCTGCTTTGCTATCTTAATTGAAGGTATGGGTGTAGAATAATCTGGGTTATTGCTCCAAGATTGTATCTAGGTTTTACTTACCCTTTGCCTAGATGGACAGGGGCAAAGAGTTATAATGAAGAGCAAGCTGTGTTGTAAAGGCACTGGCAGGTTTCAGTAAGATCCATAAAAGGAATTTGGATACATATTTACATGACATGCCAAAACTGCCTTGTATCAAGCCATGTGGGAAGATTCACAATGCAATTAACAGATGCCAGTTTTTTTTCAATCTGCTATATTTATGCTCATATCTGTACCCTATTACAATTTAAGATGCCTGAAAGAAAAGATCTTTTGTTCTATTTGCATAAGGTTTTGTAAGCAGGAAGCTTCTCCTGGTCTCCTGTTGTACAGCTATTGTCAAACACTATGCTAGGTGCAAATGTCTCAGTACAACTTATATCATTTTCTATTTTCCACGAAACACAAGAAAGCCTTTTTACGTGGAGCAGATTCCAACCTATACAGAATACAGGTACAAGATCCATTATTTGGAAAAAAACTGGTATTTAGAAAGCTCAGAATTACAGAAAGGCCATCTCCCATAAATAATGAAATAATTCATGTGTTTAGAAATGATTTCCTTTTTACTCTGGAGTAATAAAACAGTACCTTGTAATTGATCCCAACTAAGATATAATTAACCCTTATTGGATGTGAAACAATCCTATTGGGTTAATTTTATGTTTATAAGACAAAGTATGGAGATCCAAATAATGGAAAGACCCCTTATCCAGAGAACCCCAGGTCCCGAGAATTCTGGATAACAGGTCCCATACCTGTACCGGCTTACAAAGTAGCAGTAGCTGCTGTATTTTCTACTCATGTTCTACCCCATGTTGCTAGCCAGGGGTTTGTTCTCCTGGTATGTCCCTTTGATTTTGAAAAATGAAGATGACCACCTAATGGTTTTGCCTTCCTGAAATGCTCTTAAGTATTATCATTGAAGCAACACAATGTATTTTATTTTTCAATCAGTGTTGCATTATGTGCATGGTTAAAGTAAACTGCATGAATTTTCATATCTCTTTTAAGCTCCTCGCAGCTGCCACTAAATTCCGAGGTTTCTCCAGAGGGGTTCAGCTCCTCATTTTGTGTGTGTGTGTGTTTATGAAATATCCTGAACCCCATTATGTTCTGGACTTAGAAGATGGGAACCTATTCATAAATTGTACTTCTTCTTTAAATGTAATTTGCCTAAAGAGGGATTTTCATTTAAGGGGACCTTCGTGAAAATGAAAATGTAATATAAGTTTCCTCATACTGAATTAAGAAACTTTCTAAATACAATCAATTAAAAATTCGATACCATTTATGATATAATCAAGTTTATCTTCACTATTCAGCATCTGTTTCTCTTCATTCTGTCTTCATGCAGGAGTTGGGTGTCAGCTAATTATTGACAGTTAGATCCAATATATCTTATAAGGGGGCTCCTTTTGCCTAGGACATGTATTAGAGCTCACTCTATTAAAGTCACCAGAAATCCTGTCTCTCTACATGCAGAATTTGTGCAAAAGGCAGTTATCTTTTTAGATTTTGTTTGTACTGAATCAGTTATTAGAATGAGCTCTAATTCATCTGCTAGGAAAGAAAGCCCCCCTATAAAATATATTGAATCTAACTGGCAATGAATATCTGACACCCAACTGCTGCATGAAGACAGAATGAAGAGAAACAGATGCTGAGGGAGGAATAGTGAACATAAATTTGATTATTTCAGAAACGATACAGAATTTTTAATTGATTGTATTTAGAATTGTTTTTATTTCAGTATGATGAAGCTTATATTAAATTTTCAGGATAGTTCCCCTTTAAAGACTGCGTATATTTGAATACTTATTCATGTTATGTTAGTTATTATGTCCCAATTAATTAGTGATGGGCGAATTTGTCTCATTTCGATTCGAATTTTGACACCCGCATCAGTTTTGACGCCCGCATCAATTCTGCCGATTGCGTCAATTTTGATGCTAGCGTTAAAGTCAACAGGTGTTCCAAATAATGTTGACGCGCAACGGTTTTGACGCCTTCCGGCGCATGTCCGAAATTTTTTGACGCCGGTGAATTTTCTGCAGTTTCAAGTTCATTCACTGACGGCAAAATATGGAAATTCACCGCAAATTCTCGTCTGGCGAATTTACATGGTGTAAGGTTTTGGATCAACCCACAGACAGGACAGAAAGTGTATCTTGTATTGTAGGATAGTATAATGATGGTATATAATGATAGCACAATGACATTTATCCCAACCTTTCCATTATACTGTATGTCATCTACAGAATAGAAAAAAGGAAAGGGAGTTGCCATTGGTTTAAACCAAATGTTATGCCTTGTCTTTTTGTTAGACACATCTAAAAGTCTGCAATAGGATGGAAGGAGATTAATAATTCTAAACATTCATTCAGCTCCATCGTTTTCAGAATGATGATTTATATTTTAAAGCATTTCTTTAAGCTCCCCTGGCCCTGACCCCTGTCCCTGGGAAGTGGGTAAGTGCAGTAAAACAAGATGTTGCCTCCAGAGGAGAGAACATTAAACAGCTGCTGCCATTGAGACGCTTTCTCAGTTGTTCTTGTGATGTGTGTGTGTGTTTTTGTGAGTCAACAGGTGAGATCAGGAAAGGCTCCCCAGGCTCTCATCACACATTGTACACTACAACAAACGTCTTTAATACTCATCAAGGTCTTTCATGTTCCAGCCAATGGGCTCCACTCCTCCTTTCACACCCACCGGCCGCAAAATCATTCTTCACTTATACACAACCCCTCTGCTGCCTCTCACATGGGACGAGATGACGTCTGAATGGGCGAGATGAGCTGCCAATCAAGACACGCCTGCCCGCGCTGTTGCTTTAAGAAGAGCCGGTGAGATAAACGCCGGCAGTGCGAGCGCTGTCAGATCGCTGAGAACAGCCAGGGGGAGCGTCTCACGGTTATTGCCTCACAACAGAGGGTGGAAGGTTTCAGTGAGCGGCTCTACTCCGCAACTTTAAGGTGGGAAGCTCCAGCTTGGGACAAATTAGTTCTCAGGATTGTACTTTGATTGTTGAGGCGCTTTTTTGTTTGCGTTTGGTCTCCTTGGTTGGAAGTTTTTCTTTTGGAGACAATGATTGCCCTGCTCGCTGGCGTCGCTTGTCTGCTGGCCCTTGTCAATGGCAACAGCGTGAAGACGCAGGAGAGGGCATCAGAGCGCTTTGTTTGCACCGTTATCCCCGCCGATGCCAACACGGGCTGCCCTATGGCGCACGAGGCGCTGTCCCAGGAAGATGCGCTGCGCTCCACCGTGTTCCAATTGCGGGAGACCATCCTCCAGCAGAAAGAGACCATCGGCAACCAAAAAGAGACGATCCGGGAGTTGACGGCCAAACTAACCCGGTGTGAAAGCCTCTCCGAGGGGGACGGTAAGCACGGCTCTTGGAGGAAGGTGCCCGGCAAATCAGGGGGCAAAGACACCATGGGAGACTTACCCAGGGACCCGGGGCAGGTCATTGACCAACTCAGTCGCACCATGCAGTCGCTCAAGGACAGACTGGAGAATCTAGAGGTATTGATTGCTCCCTATACTGAGTATTAAGTGACTTATGTCCACTACCCATAGTGCTAGACTTTTAATTCCTTTATACAGGATAGTGTAACGAGCAGGCAGTGGATCCATAGAATATAATGATGTGGTGAGAGCTGGGACTTAGCTGCAGTATGGAGAACAGAAAGGAGTGTATGCGCTCTCCGAGGTGCTGACATTTCATTCTAAGCTCCAGGCGTTCGGTTGTACTCATGAAATATTAACCAGGCTGCACTTCCCTATGTGCCCTCACACCCCAAAGTTCATGCGCTCCCCCTTCCATTCAAAGCTTGTCTAGTTAAAGTCGGTTAAAATGTTACACAGACATCATATTGCCTATGTGCTCTAACTATATTAGATCTACAAAACAATCGTGTTGCCTTTCCAATGTGATAACTTTCCATTCAAAGCTTGTGTGCATTCCATCCAGCAGCACTCTCCTAATTCATTGCAGGGGTTAATGCTAGCACCCTTCTATGCATTGCAGGGGTTAATTATAGCATCTTCCTATTCATTGCAGGGGTTAATGCTAACATCCGCCTATACATTTCATGGGTTAAGGCTAGCACCCTCCTATTCATTGATACAGGGGTTAATGCTAGCATCCTCCTATTCATTGATACAGGGGTTAATGCTAGTATCCTCCTATTCATTGATACAGGGGTTAATGCTAGCATCCTCCTATTCATTGCTTGGTTAAGGTTTGCACCCTCTTGCAGGGATTAATGCTAGCACCCTCATATTCATTGATGCAGGGGTTATTGCTAGCACCCTCTTATTCATTGATGCAGGGGTTAATGCTAGCACCCTCTTATTCATTGCAGGGCTTAAGGCTAGCACCCTCCTATGCACTGCAAGGGTTAATGCTAACACCCTCTTATTTATTGCAGGGGTTAATGCTAGCACCCTCCTATTTATTGCAACGGTTAATTCCAGCACCCTTCTATTCATTGATGCAGGGGTTAATGCTGGCACCTTCCTATTCCTTGATGTAGATGTTAATGCTAGCATCCTCCTATTCAGTGCAGGGGTTAATGCTAGCACCCTCTTATACATTTCAGGGGCTAATGCTAGCACCTTCCTATTCCTTGTTGTAGGAGTTAATGCTAGCACTCTCTTATTCATTGAGGCAGGGGTTAATGCTAGCACCTTCCTATTCCTTGATGTAGGGGTTAATGCTAGCACCCTCCTATACATTGATGCAGGGGTTAATTCTAGCACCGGCCTATTCATTGATGCAAGGGTTAATTCTAGCACCCTCCTATTCATTGATGCAGGGGTTAATGCTAGAGAACTGGTTATGAAGGAAACTATGCGAGTAGCTGTCCATGGTGCTGAATCAAGAGCTGAGATTGCTGTGGATATTATATTATATTATAACTCCTGCCTAAGATATTATAGGGCAGGTGTTTCAGACTTTCTGTGCTCAGTCCCTGTTAAGTGGGCTGTGTGGTAACCCCCCCCAGCTCATCACTTGGTTATGCAAATATAATGGTTAGAACAGTCACTTTGATGCAGATCAAGACATTTCATCCCCAAATCTCACCCTGCCTGACCTTTACTCTCCGTCCCCTTCCAATGCACTAAACCCCTATACTTTACTAATAACTGTTATAGGGCTGTATATGTATTTAGGGGCAATCTCACACATATCAGAACATATTTAAAAATCCCAGAAAATGTGTATTCAGATAGACACCGACTTGTGTTAAACCAGGGATGACTGCTCTAGGGCACATACACATTGGGACACATAGCATCAGTTGGGGAAGAAGTTGACAAGTGATAATGAATGTAGGAACATATGACAGCTGGACGAAATGGCAACAGTGATATGTTACGTGAGGGTTGCTCAAGCTGTGTGCTTCCCCTCAGTCCTTATTGACGTGCAGATCCCAGCACCCACTGAAAGCTGTCATGGGGTGCCGAGATCTGAAGTTCAACAACAGGTTAAAGGACCTTATCTATAACTGCTCTCCTTCAGCAAACAACACATATAAGGTGGGTTATTCTAATAAATTCCAAATAACCATTTCCTTTCCTGGGCACACCTTACTATGCACATACATTGTCTTTGGTTTGCTTAATGTCAACAAAGGAAAGAACTAATATCCAAACTATATTCCAGTGATATCTATATATACACAGCTTTACATATACCATATGAAATTCTAAAGCCTGTGCCCTTTATAAAACATACTAGTTATTACACGTGTATGTACTTAAATTGTTTTGTTGTCAGAGTTAAGCATCGGTTAATTAGTGCATAACAGCGGAAATGCTCATTCAAATGTCACTAATGAACATTTTTGCTTTGCATGGTGCCTTTAGAAAATAATAAGGCAGGGATATTAAATGCCATTTGCATTCCCTGCTAATTCTGAGCCGGATCAATTATACCCCACGCTGAGCTCATCAATAATAATGTGTGTTTATGTTTCGTAAATGGGCCATCTCTAGCAAATGACTTGCTGTGCTCTGCTCCAGATTCACTGGACAGTTCAAGTCTTTGGTGTCCGCTTGTTTAATTGCATGTGATATCCTTGCGATGTGTTTAAAATGAAGCAGACAAAGGCAGTTTGGTTAGCAAATGGGCATTGTAATTATCTGCAATCACAGAGACAATATTAATGTGGATAATGACATCACATTTATATAAGATTTAACTGACAGTTAGAAATAATTGCACCCCTCTGGCAGGGTTGTGAATAACACCCAGAGCACCATAAAAAAAAAAAAAAAAAAAATATATATATATATATATATATATATATATATATATATATATATATATATATATATATATATAAAATATAATAGCTACTATGGCCCTATACAATTTTCTACCCCACCCTAGAATTTAATAATATTTTATATCTCCTACCCTTATTTTCAACAAAGAGGAGGACAAAAAGTAATGGAAGGGCACCTTGTAGATGTCTTATTGATGTGTCTTCTTTGTTAAAGCATCAGCTGAGATCCAACGTGTCCTATTCAGCAATGCCTAATGACCTTCGAGAGATGCTTCAAAGGAGGCTGGGGGACTTGGAGCATCAGCTTTTAAATAAAGTGAATGAACTGGAAGACGAGAAGTCATTGCTACATAACGAGAGCTCAGCTCACAGGCACAAGACGGAGTCAACCCTCACTGCTCTCTTAGAAAGAGTTAATGAACTTGAGAAAGGTAATGAAACAATCAAATATCTGCTGAAAATTAGCTACAAAGTGATAAGGCTTTGGATTGTATAACAGATATGTATACACAGGTATAGGACCTGTTATCCAGAATGCTTGAGACCTGGGGTTTTCTGGATAAGGGATTTTTCCATAATTTGGATCTCCATACTTTAAGTCTTCTAAAAAAAAAAAAAAAATAATTTAAACATTAAATAAACTCAATAGAATTGTTTTGTCTCCAATAAAGTTTAATTAGATCTTAGCTGGGATCAAGTACAAGGTACAGGTATGGGACCTGTTCTCCAGAATGCTTGTACATGGGGTTTTCCAGATAAAGGGTCTTTCCATAATTTGGATCGTCATACCGTAATTGTACTAGAAAATCATTTGAACATTACATAAACCCAATAGGCTGGTTTTGCTTCCAATAAGGATTAATTATATCTTAGTTTGGATGAAGTACAAAGTACTGTTTTATTATTACAGAGAAAAAGGAAATCATTTAAAAAAAATAGAGTCTATGGGAGACGACCTTTTCATAATTCGGAGCTTTGCGGACAACGGGTTTCCAGATAAGAGATCCCAGATGACAAATCATTTTTAAAAATGGAGTCTATGGGAGTGGGCCTTTCTGTAATGTGGAGCTTTCCAGATAACAGGTTTCCAGATAACAGATCTCATACCTTTATTATTTTATGATTACAGAGAAAAAGGAAATGGGTTTTAAAATGTTGAATTATTTGAATTATTTGATTAAAAAGAAGTCTATAGGAGACACAATCGCATAATTCAGAGCTCTTTGTAAACAGGTTTCCGGGTTAATGGATGCCATACCTGTACATATAAGGCAAATGCATATGGTATCAATATGAGTGAAAACATAAGCAGCTTTGTAAATTCCCATCTACTATTGTCCCTCTGCGGCCAAGTTAATGGAATGATCCAATTCATCCAGTTCCTCTATGAAGGACAACATGTTCCGTAATGTAAAACTAGTACCAAAACATGGAATAAGTACATTTTTGGAAGAGTTTTTGGAAGAGAGTTGCCTCTTTTTGCAGTAACCCATGATTCTACAATAAGCAGTGATGGGCGAATAAATTAGTTAGGCGTGAATTATTTCCGCATTTTGCCGCCGGTAAATAAATTCACAAAACTGCGGTATAGATTCACCGATGAAAATTCCACGGCGTCAAATATATTTTCAGAATAGTTGCGCATATAGAAATTGATGCTCATCAAAATAATTTTGATGTCCATTGACTTCAATGCGTTTCGCTAATTTTTCGCCGAAGCGAAACTGACAAATTCGCCCATCGCTAACTATCAGTAATAACCTCCGTGCAAAGTGTCTCAGTTGTCCAATAATTGGAACGACTGGCAGGAAAGGCTTTAGTTACCACCTTTTGAAAATCAATAGTTTGAGATATTTTATAGCCACTATGGGTCGACTGTAGAGATCAGCAGCACAGAAAGGATTTGGCAGGTGAAGGTAGAATGGGGAATAAGTGTAAATTTGTATCACTGAGCTGCACAGCTTTCTGTAACAATGGGAGGTAAGAATAAATGATGAGAAGGTTCTATTTTGCAGGTTTGATCCTCAAGGGGCTGTATGATTGCCAGTAGCAACAGAGAAACAAATTAATGGAAATATATAACCAACAAAATCATTTAAAATCCCTGTTGACATACATGGGATTGCTACATGTAACCTATGCAATTCATTGCAATGGCAGCTGAGCTGAGGCCTTAATAGCTGTACATTTTTGATATACATCAGACATGAGATCCAGATATTTTGGGGATTTGATATACCAAAACCTTGTATCTATCTATCTATCTATCTATCTATCTATCTATCTGTCTGTCTGTCTGTCTGTCTGTCTGTCTGTCTGTCTGTCTGTCTGTCTGTCTGTCTGTCTGTCTGTCTATCTATCTATCTATCTGTCTGTCTGTCTGTCTGTCTGTCTGTCTATCTATCTATCTATCTATCTATCTATCTATCTACCTATCTTTCTATTTATCATCCATCTATCTATTTATTATCTATCTATCTATCTATCTATCTATCTATCTATCTATCTATCTATCTACCTATCTTTCTATTTATTATCTATCTATCTATTATCTATCTATCTATCTATCTATCTATCTATCTATCTATCTATCTATCTATCTATCTATCTATCTATCTATCTATCTATCTATCTATTATCTATCTATCTATCTTTCTATTTATCATCCATCTATCTATTTATTATCTATCTATCTATTATCTATCTATCTATCTATCTATCTATCTATCTATCTATCTATCTATCTATCTATCTATCTATCTATTTTCTATCTATTTTCTATCTATCTATCTATCTATCTATCTATCTATCTATCTATCTATCTATCTATCTATCTATCTATCTATCTATCTATCTATCTATCTATCTATCTATCTTTCTATGTATCATCTATCTATTATCTATCTATCTATCTATTATCTATCTATCTATCTATCTATCTATCTATCTATCTATCTATCTATCTATCTATCTATCTATCTATCTATCTCTCTATCTCTCTATCTCTCTATCTATCTATCTATCTATCTATCTATCTATCTATCTATCTATCTATCTATCTATCTATCTATCTATCTATCTATCCCATGTCTGTCTATCCATTGAGGTGGTAGAAATAATGATGTTCATGCTGGTGGGCCTGTAGAGCTTTAACAACATTCAGCTGTTTAATTAATTGGATACGGGGTGATTAATTCATTTCATCGAGGAGGCCACATGGTGATAGAGACCTGCTTCTTTTGTCAACCCTCCAATATACAATATAAACTCATTTAACTGTAAGGGTCCCACTGTGCCTCCCAGGAATCCCTCTCTCCTGCTCCATGCCATCAGAAGCAATTAATGTGTTGTCATTTTCCTATTAAATGTGCTTCCAATCTGTCCATGAAATGTAATTTCTAATATTGTAAATGTAATCTACCTTTACACAAAGCAGTGGACAGAGAGAGCTTGATTTCACAATATTGAGAGTGCAAATTATATTGTGGGGGGGGGCTTTTTTTTTTAGCTGGTTCGGGAAGATAATCTAGTTGCCCTCTCCAAGTATGTCTTCAATTGGGAACAATTGCAGCATTTTAAAAAAATCATATAACCCCCATGATTAGTGATGGGCAAATTTGTCCTGTTTCGCTTCACCATGTATTTCTGTAATAATAAAACAGTAGCTTGTACTTGATCCAAACTAAGATATGATTCATTCTTATTGGAAGCAAAACCAGCCTATTGGGTTAATTTAATGTTTACATGATTTTCTAGTAGACTTAAGGTATGATCCAAATCATGGAAAGATCCAGAAAACCCCAAGTCCTGAGCATTCTGGATAACAGGTCCCATACCTGTATACACACACACACGTCTCAAAAAGCTGAAATAGTAATATATCTCATTTTATCTCCAATCCTTCATCTAGGAAGCAGCACATTCAAGTCGCCAGATGATTTCAAAGTCTCCCTCCCACTCCGCACCAATTACTTGTACGGCAGGATTAAGAAGACTCTGCCTGAGCTCTATTCTTTCACTATCTGCATGTGGCTGAAGTCCAGCGCCTCGCCCGGAATTGGAACGCCATTTTCTTACGCTGTATCGGGCCAAGCCAATGAAATTGTACTAATTGAATGGGGCAACCATCCTATTGAGCTGCTAATTAACGACAAGGTACTAATGTATGCTTTTTCCCAAATACTGCATGGGTGTTTATTCTTAAAGGGTTAGTTCACCCTTTTGGTTAAATGTTAGAATGTTATAAAATGCTCAGTCCTAAGCAGCTTTCTCTGACTGATGGGGGTCACTGACCCTGGCAGGCAAAACACTATTGCTCCATAAGGCTGCAATTTTATGGTTATTATTACTTTTGATTACTTATCCTTTTATTTGGGACCTCTCTTATTCATATTCTCATTCAATCCACTGCCTAGTTGCTAGGATAAATAAGACCCAAGCAACCAGGGTGGCTGAAATTGCAAACTGGAAAACTGCCGAACAAAGAGCAAAATAATTAAAAATCCACAAATAATAATAAATGAAGACCTCAGATGCTTATAATTAGAGTCAAAAGTGTGAGCAGCCCCCTAGATTTCAAATGCACTTGTTAAATGAAACTTGCTAGACACCCCTGGGTAATACAGTTATTACAGTATAAATCTCAATAACCCCATAATTACCAGGTAGGATCCAGTGCCAACATCTTCCAACACCATGTCTCCAGTTTCTCATTAAAGGGTGCATCCGTGGCTCCAATAAAAAGAACTGTGGCCTTTGCGTATTAAATGCGGTCAATATAGATACAGGTATAGGTGCAGTATCAGGGGCATAAAAAGAACTCGCCAGGCCCCCCACCAAAACATTATTTCGAAGGGCCTGGCACGTGAGGGATAGGTTGCTATCATTGGGACAATTACATGCAATTAAAACTGATACCTTCTGTGAGTTGGTGAGTTGGTTGCTAGTTGGTCCAAATTACCCTTGCAACCATGAACTGAGCCTTATGGGGCATTTGTTTTTAGATGGGGGTCAGTGAACCCCATTTGAAAGCTGGTAAGAGCCAGAAGATGAAGGCAAATAATTCAAAAATGATAAAAAAAGGAAACAAATTAAAGGAACACTAACATCAAAAAATTAAAGTGTTTTTAAAGTAATAAAAATATAATGTAGTGTTGCCCTGCACTAGTAAAACCGGTGTGTTTGCTTCATAAACACTATTATTGTTTATATAAATAAGCTGCTGTGTAGCAATGGGGGCAGCCATTCAAAAGAGAAAAGGCTCAGGTTACACAGCAGATAAGCTCTGTATAACATAATGGTGTTATCTGTTATCCACTATTTAACCTGTGCCATATAGTCTTTTGTCAATTTCCACCATTGCTACACAGCAGCTTGTTTATATGAACTATAGTAGTGTTTCTGAAGCAAACAGATCAGTTTTACCAGTGCAGGGCAACAGTACATTATATTTTCATTACTTCAACACACTTTCATTTTTGTTTCATTTTGTTCCTTTAAGGACAGTTGAAAAGGTGCTTAGAATTAGCCATTCCATACTAAGGGCTCTTACACACGGCGTATTTTTTGCACGCTCCCCTGCATTGCGCTTTCTTCTGTTCAGCCGCAGGGGAGCGCAGGAGTAGACGCACTCAGTTATTGTGAAGGCGGATGTACTCACACAGATGTATGTAAGCGCCAAAGGCAGGTGGGACGCAGCATGTTGCATTTCACCTGCGTTTGGCGTATACATGTGTCTGTGTGAGTACAGCCCCCTTCACAATAATTGAGTGCGTCTACTCCTGTGCTCCCCTGCGGCTGAACGGAAGAAAGCGCAATGCAGGGGAGCGCAGGTAAAACCGCCTGTGTAAGAGACCTAAAAGTTAATTTAAAGGGAAACCACCCCTTTAAACCACAATTTCCAGCATTCCCTGTAAGGTTCTGGCCAGACAGGCAGTTTGGAAATGGTCGTATAATGGCTGTGTACATCATAATGATTACAATGTGGTTTATTGCTCTCAGACAGGGTATAATCCCAATTGGTTGCACCAAGCCCATGAGGTGTGGGCCGGCCCATTTGTACAGCACAGGACAAGCAGTGCTCCTTGTGTGTATCAATTAATTCTCCCCTTAGCTTTGTTTACAGGATAAGGAGAGTGAACTGTATCATTTGGTTGCTATGTAGTGTTTGCACCACTGCTTATTAGACCTGTAAACATATAGTCCCAGGGTGTGTAGTAATAATGTTGCTAGGAGACTTACTATTCAGATAGACTGAAATTCAATGCTTGCCAGAGCACATACATAAAGATGTCGTGCCACTCAGTGCAACAGAAATGTACAACACAATTAGGGCTGCTGCCATAACAATGGGTCCAGCTGCTCTCACACAGACGCATTCATATCATCAACGCTGCCTAGGTCAGGGCTAGTATGGTAATATTAACCTAGACAGATCAGTTCATGGAATCTGAACAACATCCCCTTGATGGGTTTAAAAACTTTTGTCATTTTCTAGTACAGGTTTGGGATCCGTTATCTGGAAACCCGTTATCCAGAAAGCACGGAATTACGGGAAGGCCATCTCCCATAGACTCCATTTTTAAAAAGGATTTTCTCTGTAATAATAAAACAGTAGCTTGTACTTGATTCCAACTAAGATATAATTAATCCTTATTGGAAGCAAAACCAGCCTATTGGGTTTATTTATAGTGATGGGCGAACTTATTCGCCAGGCGTGAATTTGCGCGTTTCACTGCCGGCAAATAGATTCGTTGGCGAATTAATGGATTAAGGGACGCCCATTTTGACAAAACCGAATTGTCGCTGGTGTCAAAATCGTTGTTTCACTAATTTTTCGCAAGTGTCACGAAATTCGTGGCATGACAAATTTGCCCATCACTATTTATTTAATGTTTACCTAATTTTTTAGTAAACTTAAGGTATGGAGAACCAAATTATGGAAGAATCCCTTATACTGAAATCCCCAGCTTCCAAACATTGTGGATAATAGGTACCATATCTGTAATACTGTTTTACCACCAATGGATTTTGGCCAGATAATAGTTGGGTAGACAGTGCTCAAAGCTAGTGATGGATGAATCTGTCCCATTTTGCTTCACCAAAAATTAGCGAAATGCCGAAAAATTTGTGAAACGGTGAAAAATTAGCAAAATGCACTGAAGCCAACGGACATCAAAAATATTTTGACCCGCGACAATTTCGACCCAAGTGCATTAAAGTCAATGGAAGTCCGATTAATTTTGACGTGCGACTTCTTTTATGCGCGCAACAATTTTTACACGCAGCAATTTTTCATTTGTGGGCGGCAAAACACAGATTTTGACACAAATCCATGCCTGGTGAATAGGGATGTAGCGAACTGCCGTTAATGTGTTCGCGAACAGCGTTCGCGAACACCGGCAAAAAAGCGAACAGTTCGCGAACAGTTCGCGAACTTCGAACGCTCGATAAAATCGTTCGATCGAAGGATTTTATTCGTACGATCGAAGGATTTTCGTTCGAATCGAACGATCGAAGCTATTCGATCGAATGATTTTAATTCAATCGAATGCTTATAATCGTTCGAACGAATGGAAATCGTTCGATTTTAGCGATCGAATGGTCGAATGGTCGAATGGTCGAACGAAATTTTACTTCGAATCGAACGCGAACACCAATTGGCAAACGTCGCGCGACGTTCGCGAACATTCGGCGGACGCGAACAGTCGAAGTTCGCGCGAACTAGTTCGCCGGCGAACAGTTCGCTACATCCCTACTGGTGAATAAATTCACCCATCACTACTGAGAGCACCATGCACAAACAGATAAGAAGACACTGGGGTTGTTTATAAACACTGGGCAAATTTGCACCTGGGCAGTTACCCATGGCAACCAGATGATTGCTTTCAGCGTTCAACCTGCAGCTGGCTGAAAAAAAGCTAATCACTGATTGGTTGCTGTGAGTTACTGCCCAAGTGCAAATTTGCCATTGTTTATAAATGAGCCCCACTGACTTGGTCTGGAGGTGGCAGAGTCAACAACTTGTATCACCCCCTGTATGTTTGGCTTTAGGCGTGAGATTTACCAAATGAAGGTATTATAAATCCATAATTAGACAGGGTAACTGTCCCTTGAATGCATGTGTTGGGTGAGTAGAAAGAGAAATGCAAACACTAAACCAATCTTGCGATTTACTACTTGTTGGATACAGGTAGCTCAGCTCCCATTTACTATCGGCGATGGAAAGTGGCATCATATTGGCATCACATGGACAACAAGGGATGGAATCTGGGAAGCATTTCTAGATGGTGAAAAACTTGGCTCCGGGGAGAATCTTGCCCCATGGCACCCAATTAAACCAGGTGGAATCCTTATTCTGGGCCAGGAGCAGGTGAGTGAGCAGAATAATTGGCCTTTACATTTCTGATGCCAGTAAAGGCACATCAGCCCTTTCTATATATATATATATGACTTTGTTATTCCTCTATTAAACACCCTGGGGAGCAATGTGCCTTTTGTTTCAAGTAAACTATTGATCTGAACAAACTGCTGCTTTGAGATGAATGACCCGGCCAATGAAAATCATATTTCCACCTATAGGGAATACACTCTCACTGTAGGACAAAGTGTTCTGTTTATTTTTAATCTAATTCTTATTAATCTCCTTTTCAGACAGCTTTAGGTTTGTTTTTGTATTAAAACTCAGCAAAAAATTGCACATAAAATGCACTCAATAGAGGTTGTGTTTGGGTACCTACGTTCAGAGCATTCATATCATTTGCTCGCTGTGTAATTAATTCTCTAACTATAATTAACTTTGTTTACAAAGGATTCCCGTAAATGAAAAAAAAAGTCTTTCTCCCGATTAAACAAACATGTTTTTGTACATATTTCTCTCTGTTATTCCTGCCTGAGCTTTTAAAGCACGTTTTAACTCACTAATATGGAGCCTTAGTAGGAAGATTAACGTTCTAATGTTCATATAAATCCTTATTAGAGGGCCCCACGTGATATTATATTCATCATTACCTGGAATGGCTCATCATTCACTCAATGCCATGATAATGTTGTGCCATCCTAGAGAAACTCTAACTCGCTTAAACCTTGTTGAAGTTGTAAAGTTGCATAGAGGAACCTTGCTTAAACATTTTTAGATTCTCAGAGCCATATAACCAAATTAGCAATATGTAACCTTCATCTCTAAACCATATGGACAGCCTTTCAGTTAAATCTAATTACCCACCTGTTAGCTTTGAGCCATTTAATCATCCTCTAAGGCAGGGATCCCCAACCTTTTGAACCCGTCAGCAACATTCAGCAGAAAAGGGAGTTGGGGAGCAACACAAGCATGAAAAATGTTCTTGGGGTGCCAAATAAGTGTTGTTATTGGGCATTTGGTTACCCCTATGTTGATTGTCAACCTACAGTACATTGAGGCTCTCAGGTAGTGCACCTGGTTTTTATACAACCAAAACTTGCCTCCAAGCCTGAAATTCAAAAATAAGCACCTGCTTTGAGGTCAATGGAAGCAACATCCAAGGGGTTGGGGAGCATCATGTTGCTCATGAGCTACTGGTTGGGGATCACTGCTCTAAGGAGTAAACACAACAAGAGCTATATAACCACCTTCTCAACTAGGATAATGTCAATGATAAGGGGACTCTGCAATCATTGGGTATGGGGCAAGCAGAAAGAGGGGGCTGGTAACATCCTTCTCCTCTTCACATGTGCCCTACAAATTAAAAAGAATGTTGGTATATGGGGGGGGGATGTGGGGGTGTGGGAGCCTGCAGAATTAATAGTGGAGGGGCTGGGAAGCCCAAGTTAGTGCCCTGATAAATAATATAAATGTCAACTCCCCTAAAAACCATATAACCATCCAATGGTGAATAAACATTCTCACACATTTTGCTTTCAATAGCAATTCCATTTATAGAAAATATTTTATTTCATTGTGCATAAACGATTTACGGGTGGTATGCCCCTTTAATAGTTGAAGGCTTGGCTCTCCTTAAATCTACTGGGCATTTAAACTGTGCCATATGGGCTGCCTCATTGACAACATGTGACGTGAAAAAGAAAATCCTTTGTGACATTTGTTGAGACAAAGAGAGTGAGAAAACGCTGATGCACAGGATAATCTTTTTTAAATGCATATTTTTATATTTAATCAGGGAGGATTTGGCTTGATTTATTAGCTTTATCACACTACAAGCGCAAAAGAAAGACTAGAAACTTCCTTCCCAGTGAACATGTCCACCATAAAGTATAAGTGATATCAGTAGTAGAAATGAAACAAACAGGGTAATAAAAGGTGCAAAGCTTGCTACCGGTCTGTAACTCACAATAACCAATCATCTTGTAGGAGTATGAGGTCAGTTTAAAGGGGAAGGAAAGGCCCGATCGATGGGCAGTGCCAAATTTTAGGGCATTTCCCAGGCATTGTAATCACTTTCCTGATACCTGAGCTACTTGTGAGTTAGCAATCAATTATCTTCCTCCTGCACAGTAGAGTGAAAAGCCAAACTTTAACAAAAAACAGCTTTTTCACTCTATTACACGTCAGCCCCAGGATTTTGAAGCAGGCAGGAAGAGGATCACTCGCTCATATGTACTCTATATGGTCCTATTTCCATTAAAATTAAAATATAGGCCCTGGCCATGGTTGTTTAAGCTATTAAAAGCATGCTGTTCAGTAAAGTACAGAATACATTGGTTAACACATAGATGGATTCAGGTTTGTTCTTTGGCACAAAGCAAAAAGCTGATTTTGTATGAATTTTACCAGTTTTCTCTTTTTGACCTTTTGTTCTTATATTTATTTCTTTCTGTTTTGTTGCTTCTACAGGACACGGTTGGGGGTCGGTTTGATGCAACCCAAGCCTTTGTTGGAGAAATGAGTCAATTTAATATATGGGATCGTGTTCTGAAAGCAGAAGAAATTGTGAACATTTCAAACTGCTCCTACAATATGCCTGGCAACATCATACCGTGGGTTGATAACAATGTTGATGTCTTTGGAGGAGCCACTAAATTACCCCTGGAGCCTTGTGAAGAGCGCCTGTCCGAGTCATAGCTAAAACTAGAGATTCCCCCAAAGTGCCCTAATTTACTGAGACAATCTCTGTTGAGTTTTTTGGTCCTACAATGCACTTATTTGCGCAAACACATTTTTAAAAACCCTCTAAGAAGCAGGCATGGTTGATGTGGGCTTTGTTTTCTAAGTGTATTGCCATAGTGAAGCATACTACTAAACGTCTGTGTCTTTAGGGGTTGGATACACAAGTTTCTATTTGCCATATAATAACATAAACATGATCTGTAGGTTGCATACTGGCAATCAGACATTCAATAAGAAAAATAAGCAGGTACAGCTATACACATTTTTATCATTTGTATGGCACTTGGAAATATTCAGTGTCACCACTGCTATTTCTTATAGAAAATTTATTTTTGGATTGTGTTATTCATAGCACGATTTGTCCAAAATGATAAATGTGTGTATACATTAATTAAAGTTGAACAAACCCAGGCCTTTTAAATCTTTTTGTTGGTATGCCTTGAGCGAGCAACCCATGGCCCTCAATATTCTGTTAAGTACAAGTACCAGCATCCCACTGGCCGCTCAAGGAACTAACTGAAAGTTCTAAAAGCTTATTCTCCAGGCACCAAGCATTGCCACCCATAGCCAAATGGTTTTGCTTTATAATCCAGCCTATTCTGATGTCTGTTACCTAACAGATTTAAGTTTATGTAATGCCTATTTATAACTAACTTAGTTGACTAGTTCTTCAAATTTGAGGACAACTAGTTCTACAGTGTGCCTAAGAAAGAGCCCTATCTGTCTCCAATGCATGTGGAATTATCAAAGGCACCAGTCTAAATCCTGCATCATACTTAGCTAATTTTTATGTATTTATTGACCTGAAACCTGGAGGACCCACTATGGGTTTGCAGGTTTGGGTTGAGATTCTTATTTACAGGTGGGTTAATGGTGGGTCAAACTCTAAGCAGAGCTCTCTGTCAATAATGTAGTCAGACCAACTCCTGACCTCTAATAATGTCACCTCCCACCCATCTGTCTGTGATATCATTGCAAGGAGATGTGAAGGGTCTGGGTCATAAACTGACTCAGGGCTTAAAAGCTGGTTGTGCAGGATTTGGGAAGTAGTGGGTCAGGGTCAAAGATTGAAAATTTCCGCCCCACTCATCAGTAATAGCTAAAACAGTATAGGGGTAATTGACAAAGACCCTGGCAAGGGCATGGCCCTTAGTGGCCATGCAGAGAACACTTCTTCCCTGATCTGGCAGTGCTTTGCACCTTATGGTGGATAAAAAAATATCATCCGGAACAGGTTGCAGAGCACAGCTCCAAGAGGCAAATGCCAGTCTTGTCCTTACTCCAGTAAGTACAGGGTCCCATTATGGCCTGCCACCACTCCCTATAGAGATAAGTAGGCGGACACCTACGTATCTCATCCCACCTGCTCTTCATGAATACAGAGCAACCGAGCACAGGCAGCATTGTATTCATGGGGGGCACTATGAGATGCTCTGAAATGGAGAGAATGAACCTCTATAGAGCAGGATGACTTTGTGCAAAGTGCAAAAAAAATTATGGATTGCATCCATTTTTTGAACATTGAATACTGCAGTCTTTGTAAATGACCCCTTACAACTCAATATTAGTAAATCACACAAGTCTGTTATTATCTCTATAATTAGTCACTTAGCAAGCCCCTAATATATGCACAGATGTATTATTTCTCCCAGCACAGGAATGGCCTTGAAACAAAATGGAAAATGAATCCAGTTTTCAGATTAAAACTGCACTTTCCATGAAGACAGATATCTATATATTATATTATATATATCTTATTTATTCATTTTTTATGTTAAAAGGAGGCTGATCTTATCTGATAAGTGAAAATGCCCTCTCTGGAGACAGATAATAAAAAAATATCTTTTGTATGAATTTTTATTAACACTTTGCCAGCATAATTCTAAACATTAAGGGCAAGCTTCATATATACACTTGTAATTACACCCCAGTTGTGGTCTATAACTGCTTATCAATATGGAGTGATGTGAAATCTTAGTGATAATTACCCATTTTTTTTAAAAATCCTTCAGTGGAGGACAGAAATGTCACAGAGCTTGTATTGTGCAGGGTATTTTGGTATAATGTTGTTTTATTGTTAGCTAAATGTTTTAAATTCATCCTAGTAAACACCTTCACACTCATTCAGGGGCTTAACATGTAACATCAAACACTGTTTTCTAGCTTTTTCCGGTGACTCTGCATGCAGTTAGTTGGGGGCACATATCACATAGGTGAATAAAAACAGATTTCAGTCCATTCAGTTGATGCATCTCGGCCACTGTGAGTGCTATCCAGTATGGAAGCTCTCAATTGCTTACTGGGCAGAGTTATTATACATCTATAATTATCTCATAAAGGATAAAATGTTTTTATAGCTGAAAAGCAATTATAATCAGTTTCAAGGCTACATTTATGTCTTAATATAGGGATGTCAAAAAGTCCCATTGTGGCTGTGCATGAGATTTTCATGGGGATCCACTGACTTCTTTGTCCTACCTCCTCATTTCATTATAAACCACATGTAATGGGAAATAACAGATAGTGATGGGCGAATTTGTCCCGTTTCCCGAAATTTGAGAAACGGCAAAAAATTTGTGAAAAGCAAATTTTGATGGCCGCGTTAAAGTCAATGAGCGTCCGAATAATGTTGAAGCTCGACAGTTTGGGCACCCGCAACTTTTCCAGCGGACGTCCAATTTTTTTTGACGCCCGCCAATTTTCACTGCAGTTTCGTGAATGTATTCGCCAGCAGTGAAACGTGGAGATTCCCAGCAAATTTGCTCCTGCCGAATTTATTCACCCATCACTAATAACGGATAATTGACCCAATACATGGAAAATGTTTAGAGCACCACCCTAACATACCACCTATAGCATGTGCTACAACTATAGTCCTGGCTGTGGCCTGCAGGACATCTAATGAAATAGAGGTATTATGTTTTCAGGTGCGAAATACTGCCATAGAGCTTCTGTACTTAAAGGTTGACTATAGACTAATACTTCCCAGCAAAATTATGCTGAATACAAGAAAATACCAAGGCTGACATATCTTTATGTAGATAGAAGACCTCGTGGATGTCCTACTTATATTCACATGGCAATGGACCGACTGCTGAAATATTTCGAGAACGTAATTTAGTGCTATATAGCTTTTTAAGTGTATGGGTCGACTATCCGTAGTATATGTCCAAACAATTGGATTTATAATTTGATTTGATTTCAATCAAAGAAGTCTGTGTGGTTGATGGGCAAATGGGTGGATGTTCTCTTGAGGGCTGCATGAAGGACATTGACTGGGTTATTATACAGATGTATATATTGGTTACCAATACCTGTCCAGGTTCCTTTATTAGTGACAGGGTCTGGGGGAAAAATATAATTTGCAGGGTCCAATTATATATAGAAAAATGAGATGGTCCAACCTATGGTCCTTCAGCTGGAGGTGCTGAGGGCTAAACATCATCAACAACTGAAGGGCTATAGGCTGTTAAACACTGCCACCATTTTGCCCTATAATACTGAATATTCCCCACTCATGATCTCTAGGGACCTGTGACAGTCCCTATATAGGGTCCTTAAAGACAATGCTGACTCCTGTAGATGAAGAATAATGTAACCTTTGACTTGCAGCCCAAAGAAAAAGAAAATTCTAACATTTTAACAGTCCAATTGTTTTATTAGTTTAAAAAGAGAGAGAGAGCTGATTAATATAAAACGTTATCTTAGAATGTTTTCTATTTTCAATTCATTGTTATGATACTGTGACTGCGTTGTCTAGCTTCAAGCCCCAAATGCGACAGATAATAGCATGCAAATGATATACAATTAATTTGTACCATGTTTACATTGGTTTGGAAGAACTATTCTAAATATAGCAAAGCAGAAGATGGTCTGAAACGCCTAACAAAGAGGTGCAATACAATATTTGTCATTTTATACGATTCACAAATCTATTTATAAGCATTTTTATATCACAAGAGACTTTCAATAAATATATACACTTATACTAAAAGAATATATATATATATACATTTTATTTATAGCTATTCATCTTCAATAAAAAACATGGTACAAATATAATTATAAAGAATAAGCTTACCTTTACATAAACAGATGACGATCGCTTCAGTCATTTTTATTTTTTTGTCCTGTACTTTGACTTTCATATTCAGGTAAAAGATTTTTTGTTTCTGTATCAGAAAGACTATGGGCAATAGTAGACTTTTATTAAGATTAATAGGGCAATTTGTTTTATTGATGATATTTATGATGTTCATCAACAATAAATGTGATATTTTTGAGTTAATTGACATTTTAAGGCAATCTTTTGTATCATCCAATAAAAAAAAACAATAGTTGCAGATACTTCACCTTCCAGCTTGTAAGTCAGAACTTAGGTATGAAAAGCATGTTTAAAATCTACAGGTATTGTTTGGAATGTGCTGCTTAGTATAATGGTTTGCAGAGTAAACTTATAAATGCAGAGACCAGCTCCTGTTAAATCATACCTAGCAATGTGTCAGGGACTGAATTGTGCAGCTACTGGATACTCCTAAAGAGGAACAAGGCTTGAGCTTGTAAGGTTTGCAGTAGCACAACTTATTTGGGATGCTATTGAAGAAACTTTACTCATTGAGGTGCTTTGGTGGCAGCCCTTTGCACTCTATCTCTTGTAGCAAAAAAAAACAAATTTTTGGTTTTAGGATACAGATTACTAATGTTAAGGGTATATGGGTGTACCCACAGATGATCTAGAGCAGTGGTTTCTAAGACTGGACCGCTAATGAGGCCTAGAGTGATGGTTAAAAGCTAGGGTGAAAGTTGGAGACAATGTCTATTTGCTCTCTTAGATATTCCTTATCTCTCATCTTCAAGGATAGTAAGAATGCTATTTGGGATTAAGACTTATTTGCTGTTCTAGATATCCTTGGAAATATAGGAGTGTGTCTGATGTATGTGACCTTGCTATGAGCTAAGGGGAGCCCAAAATAAATAATAAACCTAAACTAAAGGAACTCTGTTCATTGATGTGTTTTGGTGGCAACCCCTTGCTCTATATCTCATGTAATAAAAGAAGACTTAAGGTTTTGGTATTCATCTTACCACTGTTAAGGTGTATGTGTTCTCCATAGATGTTCTAGAGCTGTGGTTTCTAAACTGTAAGTATGCACTACTAGTGAGTCCTAGAGTGTTGGCTGGATCAAAAGTTAGAGTAAAATTTAGAGACAATGTATATTTGCTCTCTTAGATAGTCTTCATCTTTCATTTCTTTTGGAAAATAAGAGTGATAGTTGGGGTTAAAACGAATTTGCTGTCCTAGATATTCTTGGAAAGATAGGAGAATGACTGATAGAATAATGCTATTATATATATATCTGTAATCTGTTATATATGTATTTCCCCCAGATGCTCTAGAGCAGTGGTTTCTAAACTGTAAGCCTGGGCTGCTAGTGAGGCCTAGAGTGGTGGCTGGCTGAAAGTTTGGGTCGATTTTGGAGACAATGTCTAATTGGTCTCTTACATTTTCCTGATTTCTTATCTTCAAGGATAATAAGAATAATATTTGTGGTTCAGACTGATTTGCTGTTCTAGGTATTTTTGGAAAGATAGGAGAATGGCTGATAGAATAGTGCATTCATATATCTGTAACCTTGATATGAGTTAAGGAAAACCCAGAATAAATGATGAGTCTCAAAACGGTGCTCAAACCACCTGAAAATCTATGCTCTCGAGTAACCTCCCAGCTGCACAATACAACCCCAAGAACACTCCTAGGTCCGTTTCCACAGGAAATTTCTGTTTTTTTTTTTAAATTTCATTTATTTTTGTTGCATGTTGGATTTAATTTAAAGACCATGGCCCTTACTACAGGGAGATGTTATGTATGGCCGATAATATGTTTCATTTCTTAACATTTTTGTTACCGATTGTTAAGTTGTTGTTCTAAAGTGTTTTACTGATGTATTTTGTATTGCACTGTGATCTTTGCAATGGACTCCTTATCTTACTTTGTGTCTTATGATTTTTAAAGCTCACAGCTATAGATTTTCATGGAACCCACATTCAAGCGCAGCAGGGAAGCGAATATTTCATTTGTCCGAAAGTATTTCTTTTATCGTCACGTTGACTACAACAGAGGTATACCTCGTTTGTAGAATCAGGTCAGAATGTTCAATTTATATTACTCTTTCAGATGTCTAATTAAAATGCAGTATCAGAGGATTGTGTTTTAATTGTGCTGCTAATTACACCCGAGTGTTTGTTACTTGTCTTACACAATGCTTTGGCCTATAAAATCTCAGTGGAAAGTAGAGACTGCTTGATTTCTTTTGTATAAGCTTCGTCCTGCCTCCCTCCTTCCAATGTGTGTCTTACACATTCTCTTGCCTACATACACATCATATTAAATATTTATCCCCCAGCATGGGAACCCTCCAGTCATAAGATTTCCCAGTAGTTGCTTCCCTGATAAATGAAAAAAGAAAATAAAGGTTGCCATATATAGAAAAATACATTTTTGAACATAATATTTAAAGGAGAAGGAAAGCTACGGAGGCATTTTATTGCCAATAGATTAACTGCAATAGTGCAAACTAGAATGCTATATTTATTCTGCAGAATGCTTTACCATACCTGAGTAAAAAGCTCTAGAAGCTCTCTGTTTGTTTAGGATAGGAGCTGCAGTATTAATGTGGTGTGACATCACTTCCCGACTGAGTCTCTCCCTGCTCTGGGCTCATATTACAGTAGAGAAGGGAGGGGAGGGGGAAGAGGAGCAAACTGAGCATGCTCTGGCCCAGGGCAATGAGTTTTAAGCTGAAGGCAGGAAGTCTGACACAGAAGCCCATGTGTACACAATAGAAGGAAAGAAATGCAGTGTTTCTTTTGACAGGAGACTCAGAGCAGCACTACTTTGGGGGGTTTACTGGTATATTTAGATGGACCTTTCTGATAAGGCTTATTTAGTTTTTACCTTTCCTTCTCCTTTAAGTGCATTGTATATACTGTACATAGTTAGTAAGGGTTGAAGAAAAGACAACGGCCCATCAAGTTCAACCCTACCATGTATCGTAACAGAAGAAAGAATTCACCCTCTAGAACAGCGGTTTGGGTTTTCACTCATATTATATATTTATACCCCAGCATAGGAACCCTACAGCAGTATCATTTCCCAGAAGTTATTTTTGGGGAAAAAAACAACAGTTGTCGTATCTAGACAAACACATTTCTGAATTATATTTAAGCAAGCTTATGTTCACCCCATGTTACATCCTATGTTATTTTGAGGCTGAGCTTCCTTGGGTGCCTAGGGGGCAAATTTACTAAGGGTCGAATATCAATGGTCAATTAACCCTCGATATTCGACCATCGACATAAAAACCTTCGACTTTGAATATCAAAGTCGAAGGATTTCCCGCAATACTTCGATCGCACGAGTCGAAGGATTTTAATCTATCGATCGAAGGATTTTCCTTCAATCAAAAAAAGCTTAGAAAGCTTATAGGGAAGGTCCCCATAGGCTAACATTGAAGCTTGGTAGGTTTAAAGTGCCGAAGTAGGTAGTAGAAGTTTTTTTTAAAGAGACTAGCGAATGGTCAAACAAAGTCGTAGTCGTAGGTCGAAGTAGCCTATTCGATGGTCGAAGTACCCAAAAAAAACCCTTCGAAATTCAAAGTTTTTTTACTTCGAATACTTCACTCGAGCTTAGTAAATGTGCCCCTAGGTGTGGAAATAGACAATCTCCCCAAATCTCACCACAACTGACTTTCAGACTAGGGGGTATATTTATCAAAAAGTATAGTTAGAGATGCTAGAGTGAAATACCGCCTCTCTCCATTCATTTCTATGGTATTCTTAAAGGTGTATTTATCAAAGGGGGGACTTTCAGTTTTTATAAATACGCCTTTAAAAAGCCTATAGAAATTAATGGACAATGGCGGTATTTCACTCTAGTGGACTGTGGTTATCTCTAACTTCACTCTTTGATAAATATACGCCAGATTCCTCTAGAATAAGTTCTGGGTCACCCTAGGGGGACCAGCCTACAGTTTGGGAAACATTGCTCTAGAGTCGCTTTATTTCCTATGAATATGCAGATACAACGGACATAGATCTCATCAAGACCTGGAACAAGGTTATTTTATCGTCTTTTACTGAAACACCTCTCTGCGTCTAATATATATATATATATATATAAGTCATTGGATGCCTCAGCACTCTCACCAGCGTAAAGAGACCTGGTGCTCTGCCTCCCAACACATAGACAATTTCTGTGGAATAAGAAGCAGCACTCAGGATTTTCTTTGCAAAAAAGGATATATTCAATCACATCACAGACACGACGTTTAGGACAATACACTTGCCCTTTATCAAGCTTTACAAAACACAACTCACTCCACTTTATGCATTTAAAGGGGAGTATAGGAAGTGACATCATCATTTCAGTGTTCGGTTGTCACAGCAACCATTCCAAACTATAATAGTACACAATATTTACAACATAGTCTGCTGGATACTTCAATTACACAACAGTTTCTTATAATAATAAATATAGATCATAATCACGTTTGAGGCCAGAATGATATACAGATCCCAATTTATTTATCCACCATACTTCTCTCTTTGTAAGTTTAAGTTCCCAATCACCACCCCTCTTTAATGGTGGTATACTCTCTAACACCATGAATTTCAATTGGTCTGAAGTATGGCCTTTTTCCAAAATGTGTTTAGATACAGGTAAGGTCATGTTCCCTAAATGAATAGATGATCTATGATGTGAAATACTCACCTAAATAGATGAGGCCACACGGACAGGTCAGTACATAAATTGCAAACTTTGTGAACAAGTGTAGTATCCCTGTAATTTTACTCTCTTTCCATTCTGGGGATTAACAAATTATTTTCCTTTGGAAACAAAAGGGCATTGATTACAAGTCAAACATGGGTACATGCCTGTCGATTTACATAGTTACATAGTTACATAGTTAAATTGGGTTGAAAAAAGACAAAGTCCATCAAGTTCAACCCCTCCAAATGAAAACCCATCATCCATACACACACCCCTCCCTACTTTTAATTAAAATTCTTTATACCCATACCTATACTAACTATAGAGTTTAGTATCACAATAGCCTTGGATATTATGTCTGTCCAAAAAATCATCCAAGCCATTCTTAAAGGCATTAACTGAATCAGCCATCACAACATCACCCGGCAGTGCATTCCACAACCTCACTGTCCTGACTGTGAAGAACCCTCTACGTTGCTTCAAATGAAAGTTCTTTTCTTCTAGTCTAAAGGGGTGGCCTCTGGTACGGTGATCCACTTTATGGGTAAAAAGGTCCCCTGCCATTTGTCTATAATGTCCTCTAATGTACTTGTAAAGTGTAATCATGTCCCCTCGCAAGCGCCTTTTTTCCAGAGAAAACAACCCCAACCTTGACAGTCTACCCTCATAATTTAAGTCTTCCGTCCCTCTAACCAATTTAGTTGCACGTCTCTGCACTCTCTCCAGCTCATTTATATCCCTCTTAAGGACTGGAGCCCAAAACTGAACTGCATACTCCAGATGAGGCCTCACCAAGGACCTATAAAGAGGCATAATTATGTTTTCATCCCTTGAGTTAATGCCCTTTTTTATGCAAGACAGAACTTTATTTGCTTTAGTAGCCACAGAATGACACTGCCCAGAATTAGACAACGTGTTATCTACAAAGACCCCTAGATCCTTTTCATTTAAGGAAACTCCCAACACACTGCCATTTAGTGTATAACTTGCATTTATATTATTTTTGCCAAAGTGCATAACCTTGCATTTATCAACGTTGAACCTCATTTTCCAGTTTGCTGCCCAGTTTTCCAGTTTAGACAGATCACTTTGCGAAGTGGCAGCATCCTGCATGGAACCTATAGTTCTGCACAATTTAGAATCATCTGCAAAAATAGAAACAGTACTTTCAATGCCCACCTCCAGGTCATTAATAAACAAGTTGAAAAGCAAGGGACCTAGTACAGAGCCCTCCAGTACTCCACTAACAACACTGGTACAATTAGAAAATGTTCCATTTACCACCACTCTTTGTAGTCTATCTTTTAGCCAGTTCTCTATCCAGGTACAAATACTATGTTCCAGGCCAACATTCCTTAATTTAACCAGTAACCTTTTGTGTGGCACTGTATCAAATGCTTTAGCAAAGTCTAGGTAAATCACATCCACTGCCATCCCAGAATCGAGGTCTCTACTTACATTCTCGTAAAAAGAAATTAAGTTAGTCTGGCAAGATCTATTACGCATAAAACCATGCTGGCACAAACTCATAGTATTATGATTTGCTATGAAGTCCAGTATCTTATCCTTTATTAACCCTTCGAAAAGCTTTCCTAATACTGACGTCAGACTAACTGGCCTATAGTTTTGAGGCTGAGAACGGGATCCTTTTTTGAATAGAGGCACCACATTAGCAATTCGCCAGTCTCTCGGCACAATGCCAGATCTCAATGAATCCTGAAAAATTAAGTAAAGAGGTTTGGCAATCACAGAGCTAAGCTCGCTAATTACCCTGGGATGAATACCATCTGGCCCTGGACCTTTGTTAATCTTAACATGTTCAAGTCTCTTTTGAATTTCTTCATGTGTGAACCATGCATCATTAGTTGTATTACTAGAATTGGGAGTGTTAAGAAGGAAACCTTCACTTACTGGTTCACTTACCTCCCAAGAATGTGGTTATTGTTGGATTTTTACAGAATTATAGAATTACCTATAGTTCTATCCCTACAGTAGGAGACAATGGGGCAAATTCACTAACCAGCGAAAATTCACCAGCGCTGGCTTCACGCATTTCGTAACACTTCGCCAGGCCTAAATTCACCTGGACAACGCTTATTCATGAAAATCCAAAGTTGTGGACAGGGTACCGAAGGCTGGAGAAATTACGCTCAGAAGTTTGAAGTTAAGCTATCATTAGCTAATTAGCATACGGCGTGCAGTTAAAGTACAATGGACGTATATGCTGCAGCAAATACATTACACTACACAAGCCCAGGAAAGCTTTATATATAAAATTATATAAAGTTGTTATAATGCCCTACACAAGAGCCCACAGTATAGGTTAGGTGCCATATGTTAGTTAGTGAAGGCAAGTCTGGTGATAGAGGTAACGGTCAGTAAAATCAAAAATGTAGTGAGTTTGCGTAGTAACGCTTTCACCAGACAGAAAATTCGCCTGGCGTTAGAGTGCGAAGTTGCGCCAGAGTCTATCTCCTTTGGGAAATTACGCCTGCAAAATTACACCAGCTACGGATAGTAAATCGGCGAAGTGCCAAAATGACATCATTCTGGCGAGTTTTCTACTGAAAAAATGTAATTTTTATTGTTACATAGTATCTGCTATGTAACAGATACTATGTAACAATAAAAATTACATTTTTTCAGTAAAGGGAGTGCTGGTTTGTAAACTATTGGTGTATGCAAAATTACCGTGCACCCCTCTCTTTATCTATATTACCTTGGAGTGCGGATACTCATTGGAGAATTATATATATATATTCCCTTTTGACATGTGCAAATGTGCAGGAAGAATTGAGTGTGTGTGTCTATAAGGATGCACAGAAACACAAGCACACACTTTCTTGCAATACCTATATAGGAAAGATTGTAAGAGAGAATACAATGCATTTCTCCTCACTTGCCATTCAAGGATGTTGTCAGACTGTCTGTGCTTCACATGGCGGTGCCAGAAAGTTGTTCAATGTTCTGAACCATCGCCTGCTCTTATTTGTCTCACGCTGACTGAAGAAACTGGCAAAATGTGTCATGTACAGGGCAAGAATATTATATGTCTGAACTGGAGCATTTAAGAGCTTCAGTTTTCTAGATGTCTCACAAACCAATGATGAAGACTTTATAAAGACTGCTTCAATCTAAACAATAAGGGGGAGGAGTGTAAAAAAAATCATAAATGGAGACAAATTTCCACAAATAAGAAAATAAATTTGCATTTCGCAATGTAATATTCTTCATCGTTATTGCATAGTGAATTTTTGCACAGCCTATCTATTTAACCAGTTTTTATTTTTATACTGAGCAATTCTTTTAACCGCCATAAACGTTCTACTGAAAAAATAGACAACAACCAAGTTAGCACGCAGATTTCTAAATAATGTGCAAGCCGTGATGCTGTTTGCTTCTCCAATGTGTTTTCAAATGGCATAACTTATGGGGCACCAATGTGTACGGCATGAAAAATGATGATAACTTGCAATCCACCAGGTGCAATTAAGTTGGTGCAACAAACATTGTGTCCTAGTTGTTGCACTTTATCAAGTCAGATGTTATTTCCAGTGCAACACTTCCCCTGCATTTAATCGTGTTCAAATCTATTTCTCTGTTTTCTACTATTGAGTTAAATGCAGCTATGCAGTTCAAACAGTTGGAAAAAGCCTAGAAATGGAATCCCCACAACTAAATACTAGGCTGTCGAATACAAGAATATATTGCTATATACAGGTATGGAATCCATTATTCAGAAACCCATTATCCAGAAAGCTCTGAATTACAGAAAGACAATCTCCCATAGACTCCATTATAATCAATTAATCATTTTGTTTTTAAAAAAAATGTCTGTAATAATTAAACAATACATTTTACTTGATCCCAACGAAGATGTAATTAATCCTTATTGGAAGCAAAATCAGTTTACTGTTGTTTTTAATGTTTACATGATTTTGTAGTAGACTTAAGGTATGAAGATCCAAATTAGGGAAAGATCCTTTATCCGGAAAACCCCAAGCATTCTGGATAACAGGTCCAATGCCTGTACATGCTTTGGGATTGCTAAAAGAATTATGTTTTGCAGATCTCAGGATTCTAATGTATATTGGATAGTAGCTTAGAATTATATAAGCTGCTGATTAGGCCAGGAGTGATCAAGTTGCAATATCAGTCAATATCTATCATTTAGTGAAAACTGGATACAGAGCCACACAGCACTAATTAGAAATGAAATTAGAAAACCTTCAGTCTCAGTGATTGTCTGACCTTTTGAGCCCTAGCCCCACTTTAAGGTCCAACCTTTGGTCAAGGTCCTCCTTAGCTACTGAAAAGGTTACAGATACAGGAAACGTTACTTTATCAGCCATCGTTATATAGTGGGGACACATTTATACATCACTTTGTAGAGAATACACATCAGCCCCTTCCCCTAGTGGATCATATGATGTAAGGTCCCTATCATATTCACACTGTGGTCAATTAAATCAGGACCAATGTCTGTGTTTCTGGAGTGCGGAAGGAAAACCATGCAAACTCGGGAAGAACTTAAAAACTCCTTCCAGGCTAGAATCAAACTCAGAACCCCAGCACTGCAAGGCAACAATACTACCCCCTGGATTACTTCCTCAATGGTTGAAAGGTCTGGCATATCCAGTACAGGTATAGGACCTGTTATCTAGAATGTTCGGGAATGGGGGTGGGCGGATTCTAGATAACCGATCCTTCCATAATTTGGACCATCATACCTTGTCTACCAGTAAATCATGTAAAAATTAAATAAACACAATAGGCTGGTTTTCCTTCCAACAAGGATGAATTATATCTTAGTTTGAATCACGTATAAGCTACTGTTTTATTATTACAGAGAAAAAGGAATTCATTTGTAAATTTTTTGGTTAAAATGGAGTTAATGGGATGCAGCCTTTCTGTAATTTGGAGCTTTCTAGATAACGGGTTTCTGGATAATGAATCCCATACCTGTATAGCAAATAAGCACTATCTAACAATCTTCAAGTTTTCGGCAACACTAGGGGAGCAGTGTGGGAACCATTTATCTAACCTAAGAAGAATTTTGGGATTTTGTGTGTATAGGGCTTTATACACACAGGGGCCCATTTACTTAGCTCGAGTGAAGGAATAGAATAAAAAAAAACTTTGAATTTCGAATGTTTTTTTTGGCTACTTCGACCTTCGACTTGAACGATTCGAACTAAAAAGCGTTCGACTATTCGACCATTCGATAGTCGAAGTACTGTCTCTTTAAAAAAAAACTTCGACCCCCCTACTTCGCCACCTAAAACCTACCGAAGTCAATGTTAGCCTATAGGGTAAGGTCCCCATAGGCTTTGCTATCTTTTTTTGGTCGAAGAAAAAACGTTCGATCGATGGATTAAAATCCTTCGAATCGAACGATTTTTCGTTCGATCATTCGATCAAACAAATAGCGAATATCGAAGTCGAAGGATTTAACTAAGACAGTCGAATATCGAGGGTTAATTAACCCTCGATATTCGACCATAAGTAAATTTGCCCCTTAGTCCCCATAAATCACTTAAGTGGAATCCCTAATTAACATATAAAAGCCAATTAAAAATTGAGCTTCCAGAGGATTTACAAGAGAAAAAAATGAATATGCTAAGTAAAAAATCAAGTGTGTGGCCTTGGAAGTGTTGTATAGACTTAACAGCTTGTGTTCTGTTGTGTTCTGTTCTGCAGAAGCCGGGGAACTTAATGAGTTTGCCTCGGAAGGCTAACAAGATTCAGTAAATAACTGCAGCTTTGGTAAATCAAGCTGTTGTCCTGATTTACTGAAATAGCAATAGAAAAATCAATATAAATATATCATGTTTGCTGTGCTCGGAAAACAAATTGATCAATCAAGAGTCCCCATGCTATTTATCTTCTCCGCGTGGAATATCTGGCGCTAACCAGGATGATAATGCACTGCTTTGCTTCCATAGACATATTGCTTGGGTTACAGATACACATCCCCTTCCTTCAAAGTGACAGCGGCTTGTTTTTAATTATATTACATAAAGCGGGTGAAGTGCATGTCCTCAGAAATTTCAAATGAGTTTAATTTCGATCAAACAAGACCTGACATTGGCGGGTAAAAGGGGACAGGTTTATGGAACAGCCGGAAGCCTTGAAAATCAGTAAAGCACAAAGTCCTAGTAGGTGTTTTCTATTGTCATTTATTATAAACATAAATTCTAAACATTTGCTTGATATGTGAGGGCCCATCATGACTTGGTAGGTGTGTAAGATACAATATCCATGAGTAGATATTGCCAGAAATGTTGTAATTATAAAGAGTCTGTATCTAAAACAATGAAGTTGGAAAAATGGTTGCAGTTCAACAATATAAAATTCTATCTATCAATCTATCTATCTATCTGTCTCTCTAGTAAAATTAAAATATATCCTATCCATCTACAACATGTATCTCCATCTATCTATCTATCTATCTATCTATCTATCTATCTATCTATCTATCTATCTATCTATCTATCATCTATCTGTCTGTTTATCTATCATCTATCTATCTATCTATCTATCTATCTATCTATCTATCTATCTATCTATCTCTCTCTCTCTCTCTCTCTCTCTCTCTCTCTCTCTCTCTCTCTATCTATCTATCTATCATCTATCTGTCTGTCTATCTATTATCTATCTATCTATCTATCTATCTATCTATCTATCTATCTATCTATCTATCTATCATCTATCTGTCTGTCTATCTATTATCTATCTATCTATCTATCTATCTATCTATCTATCTATCTATCTATCTATCTATCTATCTATCTATCTATCTATCTATCATCTATCTGTCTGTCTATCTATTATCTATCTATCTATCATCTATCTATCTATCTATCTATCTATCTATCTATCTATCTATCTATCTATCTATCTATCTATCTATCTATCATCTATCTGTCTGTCTATCTATTATCTATCTATCTATCTATCTATCTATCTATCTATCTATCTATCATCTATCTGTCTGTCTATCTATTATCTATCTATCTATCTATCTATCTATCTATCTATCTATCTATCTATCTATCTATCATCTATCTGTCTATCTATTATCTATCTATCTATCTATCTATCTATCTATCTATCTATCTATCTATCTATCTATCTATCTATCTATCTATCTATCTATCATCTACCATCTATCTGTTTGTCTATCTATTATCTATCTTTCTGTCTGTCTGTCTGTCTGTCTTTCTATGTATAAACCTAACATCTCTCTATTTGTCTATCAATTATCTATCTGTATCTTTCTGTCTGTCTGTCTGTCTGTCTGTATATCTATATAGCTGTCTGTTTATCTATGTATCTATCTGTCTCTCTAACAATATCATCTGTTTATGTTATGAAAAAGCAGTGAATTGGTCATCACATCATGTCGATGATATAACTTGAGCTGTGAATTCAGCAGCCATATTATAAATATATATTTATTTAATATACAA
Source organism: Xenopus petersii (assembly GCA_038501925.1). Classification (NCBI taxonomy): domain Eukaryota; kingdom Metazoa; phylum Chordata; class Amphibia; order Anura; family Pipidae; genus Xenopus; species Xenopus petersii. The sequence goes on from CM076688.1 coordinate 28,442,183, forward strand.
ATAAAAATTTGACCTAACTCCCAACCACAATTTTGCCTAACTTACTATAAACTTTCAGGCTTGAAAATGAAATTAATATTCATATATAGCACTTGAATAAAAATGTGCTTAGAGATCTTTCCCATCTCATCGCCCTTTGATTGAGATCTACAACAACGAGCGTGCCCCTGCCTTGTGCTGAATCAACGATTCTGTCTCAACTGGTTATCAAATGCTATGTTAGCCAAATGAGCCTTACACAAACCTCAGTGGATCAGTATATCACAATCAATCTGTAACGGATTTGAAGATCTGAGAGGGATGCTAGTTATTGTTTGACATCCAGTTTTGGGGTCTGGCTTACTTACCTAAAGAACAAATACTTAAATTGCAGTATGTTGCAGTCAGCAGTAGTGTAACAGGCAATTAGGTCTTGTGAAATAAATATACAGTAAATGGGAGTCTGTGAAGCACTAAAATACTGTGTACCAATTCATTCAGGACCCTTGGGGCACAAGAGCACTAAGGAGCACAACTGAATCAACGGGTGCAAATGCTGTAGGAATGTGCACTAAGGGCAACACTCTTGCACTTGTGGCCCAGGGGTCCTGACCCTTGAAATGAATTGGTACACAGTATTTTTTGATTCAGCACAAGGTAGGGGCACACTCATTATTGTAGATCACAATCAAAGGGCACTGAATTGTGAAGGATCTCAAAGCACATTTGTATTCAAGTATCATTAGTAAACTTGCACTGTGTAAGATAAGGGGTGCATATTAATTCCATTTTTGAGCCTGAACTCTGCATGTCCTTATGGAAAAAGTTATTGAGGGTATGAAATATTGCAATCGCTACAAATTACTGCCACAGCTAGGTGGGCGTAGGAAGTCTATAACGATCATTTTCACAGTTATGGGCACAACATGTCCCAGCAAGCATAGAGTCTCTTTCGGCCAGCCATTCACATCTTGATTTACTATTTAATTCAGCAGGTCAAAAGTTCCTAGCAATGAAAATTACATGTAGCAACAAATAACATTACATTAACAAGCTTTTCCTATTTTGGTATCGCACTGTGCAAACCAGCTTTGAATCATTTATCAAGGAGGCAGTAATGGCAACAATTTTTGGTTTCCCAGAATTTCGGGCAGTTTCCAGCACTGCTAAACTGCTTATAGTCGGGATGATGTATAACGGGAGCACTGTATTTATTAATGAATGCATGGATTGTAACATGGTTATAGCTGGTGATTTAACTGGCAGGAGCCTATGTTGTGAGTAACACACTGCTTACAAGAACTGCAAATTTAGTGGGATTTATAAAAGAAAACTGGAAATGCAGGGACAGATAAAAATACAAAGTCCTTAAAGGGCACCTATCACAGCCAAAATCAAACACATATTAACAATCTGACCAGTACAAGCTAAACACGTTTAATCAAACTACATATATCGTTTTTTGAAAAAAACTGCAGGTTTTAAAAAATCCCTTACTTTGTCAAATGGGTTCTTTCACTGAGGGAGGCCATACTGAGACTATAACAGAGACTATAACTGAGCATGTGCGAGATTTCAGAGATACAGTTGGCTGGGAAGATATAGGTAGGAGGAGCTAGTGAAATCCAAGATGGCTGCCTCAGCTAGAACAGTGGACAGTAGCGTTCGTTGAGGGGGACGGGCCCCGCCCCGCCCCCTCCATACGGCCGCATTTGGCCGAGTTTCCAATGCCGAACGGACTGCGGGGCCTCGCACCCCTGCTCCCCTGGTAGTTACGCCACTGACAGTGGAGATAGGGGAGATCTTGCAGAAGGAATAGTGAGCTGATCATTTACAATATACAAACAATTCTAACTGTTTTAAAATCGGATTTCTTGAACTTTCACATAGTGTATACTGTAGAGTGTATAGTATTTACTTAGGAAATGATTTTAGTTATGATTGGTGCCCTTTAAGGCAGGCCAAGGGTCAGGGCTGGCAACAAAGAATCAAGTCCATATAAACAGGCCAAAGGCCAAAGGCGGGGCAGCAGAAACAAGAATACAGAAAACAGCAAAAAAGTCAAACTGGGGAGTCAGAACCAGATAATGGGGAACAAAAAAAACGAGACTTAGACTAAGCAAATTGGACAACGATTCATCACCATGGAGCAGAATATATATAACAGGTCCATGGTTCGAAACCAGGGAGTTCTTGACACAATCAAATAGTTTCGGGGCGGGATTTGATGTAGCAGCACCCCCGAGGATGCATGGTCCCTGCACCGATGCTTCCTCTCACGCCGCCCCCCCATGGCTGCAGGGTCCTAGCGCTGGCCACGGCACTCTCTGCCACAGAAGCACTGGAGAGCATTAAGTCCCCAGTGCTCCTAAGGATGCGGTTAAGCGGCATGTTGCCCCTAAAATATCACTGCCCTGGGCTCGGGCCTTTGTGGCCTCCCTACAAATCCAGGCCTGAATAGTTTTAGGACTAAACATTTAACAAGCAGGGACCATCAAAGTCATTTTGCTGCCTGATACAGTGGATCCATGCATCTGCCTTCTGTGCCATTGTCTAGCCACTCTGAACCCACCCATATCTCAAAAACGTGGGCTGAATAATGGTGGGTTGATCACCTATGGAAGGTGGGTTTCTGTAGCTTTATAAACTAAAACTTTCTATTAAAGAAATTTGAGTTTAGTTTTTAGAGTCATGTGTAACTGTAAGGAGCCAGACGTTTAGATGAGTCTAATCTCCTGTACCTCCCACTAACCTTAACAATATATCCGTCTAAATATTCGGAAGGGGTTTGTGAGAGCCGTGAAGATGTGGAATTCTCTCCCTGAATCAGTTGTACAGAATGGGCAGCACAGTATCACAGTTGAGATGAACAGGTCTGGTTTTAAACTCTAAAGGCAGTCACAGGAGGAATCAGGGAGGGAAACTGGCAGGGCCGCTCCGGCCATGAGGCAAGGTGAGAATCTTGCCTCAGGCGGCACGGAGCGGCCAGTTACCAGGGGCGGCAAAAAGCCGCCTCTAGTAACTTTAAGAGCCGAATTTCCGTTTTTTAAAACGGAAATTCGGCTCTTCTAGCGCAGCAAGCGCAATAGCGCTCACTGCACTAGCGATGCGGCCCCTCCTCCAGCCCCTGAAAACGTGCCTGGAAACTGGAAATATGTCAAGGGTCAGCAATATAACTCAGTGTCTTGGCTTGGCAAGAGAAATCACTTTGCAATAAACTAGGGGTCCTGAATCTATTTAACAAAATTACACGTGTTACAGTTACACTACAATTTATTTGTATATATTTTGTATATTATTTGTTTATCTTGCAGCCACAGGAGAAACACACATGCCAGTGAGTGGAAATATAAGCCACAGACAACTCTCTTTTGATTAGGTTGAGAAACTGTTTGCCTGTATATAGGCCCAAGTAAACACCCCCAATTTAGTTGACAATTTAGCCCCATATCACCTGCCACTTGGGTGATCCATATGCGCTGTACTCCTATAACCCTTTCAGCAGATTGCAAAGGCTACGGTGATGGTAAAAAATAACATGGGAGCATGGCAACAGCAAAAGTTTTTTTTTTTTGATCAATATTATGGGGTGTGGCAAAATAAAGTGCTCCTGCACGGTTTTAAGGTTTGTAGTTTCTGCTGGGGTTGCATGGAGAATTGGATGTTATATAAAGTTTAATCTAAGAATAGTGATGGGCAAATACATTTCTGTGTTTCGCCACAGGCGAATACATTCACAAAACTGCAGCAAAAATTCACAGGTGAAAAATCCGGTGCGTCAAAAAAAATTGGGTGCGTGTCAAAAAAGTCGTGCGCATATAAATTAAATTATTCATGCGCCCATTGACTTTAAAGTGGACCTGTCACCTACACATAAAAAACTGCATAATGAAAGTCCTTTCCAAATTAAATATGGAACCCCAAAATTTTTTTTCATTAAAACATCCATACCTGTTATAAAGGTGTTTAAATATCTAAACTGTCAATCAAATATTAACTGCTCCGCCTCTATGCCTGTGGCATAGAGGAGGGACAGTCAATTACTTTCACTTTCCATTCAGCACTTCCTAGATGTCACTGCTCTCCCCACATTCTCCCTTCCTTTCTCAGGCTCCATAATTGTGTAGGGCACTGCACATGGACATTAGGTCCCTCATTCTGGGTCATACACAAGATTTTGGGGTGATACACAATTTCCCTTAATAACCGTGTCCACAAAATGACTGCTGCCTGCTTGCTGTGATTGTATAATTCCAAAACAGAAGGAAACACAATTGAAATAATAAATACAATGTAAGTAAAGTTTATTTTGCTCAACTAACATGATAGAAAAGAATTTGAAATGATTTCTTAGGGTGACAGGTCCCCTTTAATGCGTTTGGACAAAATAGGTGCGCGTATAAAAATTGTCACGGGTGTTGAAATTGACGCTCGCGGGAAATTCGCAAATTTTTCGGCGAAGTGAAACGGGACAAATTCGCCCAGAACTATTTTAGAATACACATAAACTAAAGTCTGATATTTAAAACAATATTCAATGCTTTTTTTTAAAAAAAGCATTGAATACTAGATGCATGCTTGTGTATTTTATATTAATTGGCATACACCAGACAACTGGCTAACACCCGTGCCTTAAACAAATTCCCCATGTTCCTAATAGGAGACAGAGGACAGATGTTTAGCTAATCCACAGTGCTACAGTTGCAAAGTGTATGGGGCTCTGGGTCTCTGCCTATGCCACTGGCAACAGCCCATGGATTAACATCCACTCATTGTTGATGCATGGGTTTTGGGGTTGGCTTTAACAGGTGGATAACTAAAGACTGTGCAGCAGTGAAATATATTATTTAGAAAAATATTGTTTCTTTTCTCTGAGCTGGTGGCTATATGCTGCTGTACTAAGATTTAATAAGGTGTGGAGTCCCCAAAAGGAATTCCTCTTTGCCTCTTAAAAAATACCCTGTCCAGTACCAATGAATATGACTCTCACCTGTTCTCATTTTTTCATTATTTTATGAGTCGTAAAATTTATTTTGCTTTAATATTATATATATACAATATTTGTTTTATCAGTGTCACTCAATACCGTATATACTCGAGTATAAGCCGAGTTTTTCAGCCCCCAAAATATGCTGAAAAACTCTACCTCGGCTTATACTCGGGTCAAGCGCAAAAACGGTCGCCGGCGCCTAAGAATATTCACCGGCGCCTTAGAATAGTAGCTTCATCAAATGTCTACTGTGAATGTAAAAAACATGATTAATAGAGACACTCATAACCCTAAAAATATGAGGATCACAATGAGCTCTTGTCTTTATGGCTTGAGCTCCATACATGCCAGCAAGTTAAAATTCTGGTTATTTAAAGCACCCTGTTTCTGCCCAGTTTTGTAAACCCCCTAAACATCCAAATCCCACTCACTTTTTGGTTAGATCACCATTTGGATCCCTATGCTAGGACCTCGTGATTGGTCTTACCATGGGACAAAAGGCCTATAGTCATAAATGCAATAAATAGGGAGAGGATTTTTGGTATAATCTCTAATATTCACAATGATAAATCATCAGCAACAAAATTACATGAAATCATAAAAAGCAAGTTACACAAATAAACAAAACAAGTAGGGATGCCCAGAATCCAGAATTTGGGATTAAGCCAGGATTGGGCCTTTTTCAGCAGGATTCGCATTTGGCAAATTCCAAGTGTCTAGCCGAAATGAATCTAAATCCTTAGTTTTCATCACATAAACAAGGAAGCCAAACATTTTTACTGTTCAGGTTTGGATTTGATTCTGGAATTGGACTAATATTTCAATATCATCATCATCATCATTTATTTATATAGCGCTGTCAAGATACGCAGTGCTTTATTGCAGTTATAGCAAACAGGGAATAAATGGTGGATAACAGACAAGGATTACAGAGTACAATAGGGTGTACAAACTAAAAGGTTAGGGTACAATTGAGACATTAGGATTGTATAAACAATTTGTCATTTTTGATACAGCAATGATTAATTAAGGTACATCGAATAGGCCTCTTTAAACAGATGGGTCTTTAAGGAGCGCTTGAAAGTTTGGAAGGAAGGAGAAAGTCTGACAGCTTGTGGCAGAGAGTTCCAGAGAAAAGCAGAAGCCAGAGAGAAGTCTTGTAGACGAGAATGGGCAGAAGTGATCAGAGGAGAAGTGAGGCGAAGATCAGAAGCAGAGCGTAGGTTTCGTGAAGGAGAGTATTTGGAGATTAGAGATGAAATATAGGGAGGGGTTTCATTATTAAGGGCCTTGAATGTGAGTGTAAGTAATTTGAATTTGATTCTAGAAGAGATTGGGAGCCAGTGAAGGGACATACATATGGGAGCAGCTGATGTTGAGCGGCGAGCTAGATAAATGAGTCTAGCAGCCGCGTTTAGAATAGATTGGAGTTGTGAAAGGTGACTTGTTGGAATACCTGTGAGGAGTAAGTTGCAGTAATCAAGGCGGGAGATGATGAGAGACTGAATCAGTGTTTTAGTTGATTCTGAATTGAGATAGGGTCGTATTCGAGCAATGTTGCGCAGTTGAATACGTTTGAATGTGTGGTGAAAAAGACAGATGAGAGTCTAAGATGACTCCTAGGCAGCGTGCCTGTGTGGTGGAATGAAATGTGGTGTTGTTTACGGTGAGTGATATCTGAGGGACAGGGGAAGATCTTGGAGGAAATATGATGATTTCTGTTTTAGAAAGGTTCAGTTTCAGGTGGCGCTGTGACATCCAGGAGGAGACAGCAGATAGACAGTCTGTGACTTGGGAAAGGACATAATTAGAAAGATCAGGAGTAGACAAGTAGAGTTGGGTGTCATCAGCATAAAGGTGATACTGAAGTCCAAATGACTGAATGAGTTTTCCTAGTGAAGTTGTATAGAGCGAGAACAGCAGGGGGCCAAGAACAGAGCCTTGAGGAACTCCAAGAGAGAGTGGGAAAGTAGTAGAAGTAGAGTTAGAGAAGGAAACTTTAAAGGAACGGTCAGACAGATAAGATGTAAACCATGAAAGAGCAGTGTCCCAAATGCCAGATGAGTGTAGAATGTCAAGGAGGAGTGTGTGGTCAACTGTGTCAAAGGCTGCAGAGAGATCTAGAAGGATTAGAATGGAATAATGACCTTTAGACTTTGCCAATAGAAGATCATTGGTTACTTTGGTGAGTGCAGTTTCAGTCAAGTGTGATGGGCGGAAGCCAGATTGCAAGGGGTCGAGGAGGGAGTTGTGAGTGAGATGCTGGATCAGGCGTTTGTAAACAAGCCTTTCTAGTAATTTGGATGCGAATGGAAGAAGGGAGACCGGTCGATAGTTAGTGGGAGAGCTGGGATCAAGGGAAGGTTTTTTGAGGATAGGAGTGATTAGTGCTTGTTTGTATAACGATGGAAAGGTACCAGTAGAGAGTGAAAGATTGAATAGGTGGGTAAGTGCAGGAGAGAGTGTATCAGAGATTGGGTGGAGAAGGCGAGAGGGTATGAGGTCAAGGGAGCAGGTGGTGGGTTTTGAGCTGGCTAGAAGTTTGCTAACTTCTTCATCTAGAGTTGCAGGGGTGAAGGAGTGCAAAGTATATGTGAGTGGACTGCACGTTGGTCTGAGATTGTTGTCGGACGGTATGCTCAGCCTAATGAGATTGATTTTTTCATTAAAGAAATGAGCAAGGTCTTGGGCGGGAACATTAATAGGTGGAGGAGGTGGAGGGGGGCATAGGAGTGAGTTAAATGTGGCAAACAGCTGCTGTGGTTTGGAGGACATAGTAGATATTAGATAAGAGTATTGTTCTTTGGCTAATGATAGAGCTCGGTTATAGCAGGAGAGCATGAATTTGAAGTGGATGAAGTCAGGATCAGTTCGTGACTTTCTCCACCGTCGCTCAGCTGATCTTCTGAGGTACCGTGTTACACTAGTGTGCCAGGGTTGGGGTTTAGCTGGCCGGCTGTGACGGGTGGTAGAAGGTGCAAGGGAGTCAAGTGCTGTTGAAAGGGCATCGTTGTAGAGAGAAGCTGCCATATTGGGACAGGAGAGAGTATTAATATGAGATATGGATTGTGCTGATACTGTTGATAATTGTTGTGGTTCAAAGGCATTAAGGTTTCTGTATGTGTGGGTAGAGAGAGATGGTTGTGAAGGTGCAGGTGAAAGCAGTATCTGAAAGGAGAGTAGATGATGGTCAGACAGAGGGTAGGAAGAGTTAATTAAGTTGGATGGGCAGCATGAGTGGCAGAATATAAGGTCAAGAGCATGACCCTCAATGTGGGTAGGTGAGTCGGTCCACTGAGAGAGACCAAAAGAAGCTGTTAGAGAGAGAAGTTTAGAGGTGGCAGCAGAAGCAGAGTTGTCAATGGGGATGTTGAAGTCCCCTAAAATGAGAGCAGGTGTCTCACTGGAGAGAAAGTATGGAAGCCAGGCAGCAAAGTGATCCAAGAAGGTGGAGTAGGGACCTGGGGGGCGATATATGACAGCAACACGCAGAGAGATTGGAGAAAACAAACGTATGCTGTGGATTTCAAAAGAAGTGAAGGAGAGCGAAGTTGGTGTAGTTAGATTTTGAAACCTACATTTGGGGGAGAGAAGAAATCCCACCCCACCGCCATGACGGCCATCCAGTCTAGGAGTGTGAGTAAGTGAGAAGCCTCCATAGCAGAGGGCAGCAGGTGAAGCAGTGTCTGAGGGGGAGAGCCATGTTTCAGTGATTGCAAGAAGGTGAAGGGATTTAGCTATAAAGAGGTCATGGACTGCTGTTAGTTTATTGCAGATTGACCGTGCATTCCAGAGGGCACATGAGAAAGGCAGGGAGGGTGTTGGTTTTATGTGAATTAGGTTTGCAATATTAGAAGTGCGTAAAGTCTGAGAGACTGGAAAAGACCTTGATGAAAGAGTAGGAATAAGTGAGGGTACAAATGAGTGAGTTGGACCAGGGTTTGGGGAGATATCCCCAGCTGCAAGTAACAGTAATAATGAGAGTGAGACAAGGTGTGACCTAGATTTGACAGTGCGAGCAGTGTATTGTTTGATGGGATGAGAGGGGATAATAGATTTAACAATACAAGATAGTGTGCTTAGATTGAGAGAGGGTGATGGGAGCAGTGAAGAGGAGATTTCAATTTCAGGATAGTTTGATGGATGTTGGAGTGCAGAGGATATATGCAGAAGTATAGAGGAGAGAGAGAAAAAGAAGGCAATCAGATTATTCATCCAAATTCAAAAATAGTAGATTCAGTGTCTCCCTAAAAAACAAGCAGCTCAATTCTTGCCAACCAAGCCAAGAACAAGGAAATCAATGTTTTTTTGGGAATTTTTTTCCCCTGCTTTCATCATTTCCCTCTGACTGAAATGAATTATTGTATCCCTTTGTCAAAATGTGTTCAAACATGAAATGAAGAATAAGAATAATTTATAGGAAACCTCGGCAGAATGTGATATAAAACAGTTCACAGGTTGCAATATCTGATCTGAGCTATTTGCTGCATCATTTACCAATCAGGTTTTTCATAAATGACACTTAAATGTGCCACTTTGCAAGAAAAAAAAGTGTTTTGTTGATATTCTTAATTTCTGCCACTGTGGGAACATCTGTCCTTGAGGAACGTCAACTGGCAGTTATGAGATTTTCTCCTGCTGACTTGATTATTCTCCTCGTCTGCTTGTCACACAGGGAACTTCTGGTACAATTGCAGTCTATGTATGTAAATGTATCATTATTTATACAGCGCTGTGTGTTTACAATACAGAAATAGTACAAACATAGGGACTAATTCTGTTATAAATATACGCTGATGGATGCAAAGATTAAGTAGCCCATATTAAAGGAACAGGTCAGTATAAAAATAAAAACTTTGTAAACAGATTGTATGTGCAAAATAAAAAAATGTATCTAATATAGTTAGTTAGCAAAAAATGTAATGTATAAAGGCTGGAGTGACTGGATGTGTAATATAATAGCCAGAACACTACTTCCTGCTTTTCAGCTCTCTTGATTTCCATTGGTTACCAGGCAGTAAAAAGACACACGTCTATTGAGTTCAGCCTTTTTTTGTCTATATATAACCTGCCTAACTGCTAGTTAAAAAAAAAAAAAACACAAAGCCTCTCCAATTTGCCTCCGAGGAGGAAAAAATTCCTTCCTGACTCCAAGATGGCAATCGGATCAGTCCCTGGATCAACTATGAGCTATCTACCCTTATACCCTCATATATTTATACATATCATATATCCTATTACTCCTTAAAGGAGAACTAAACCCTAAAAATGAATAGACCTAAAAATACCAAGTTTTATATGCTGAACTTATTGCACCAGCCTAAAGTTTCAGCTTGTCAATAGCAGCAATGATCCAGGACTTCAAACTTGTCACAGGGGGTCACCATCTTGGAAAATGTCTGTGACACTCACATGCTCAGTGGGCTCTGAGCAGCTGTTGAGAAGCTAAGCTTAGGGGTCGTCACTAATTATCAAGCAGAAAATGAGGTTTGTCTGTAATATAAGCTGATGCTACAGGGCTGATTATTAAATTCTGATGCTAATTGGACTGGTTTCTGTGCTGCCATATAGTAATTATCTGTATTAATTACTAATCAGCCTTATATTGTGATATTTCTATTCTATGTGTACTGTATATTGTGAGTGGGTCCCTAAGCTCAGTAAGTGACAGCAGCACAGAGCATGTGCAGTGAATCAGCAGAAAAGAAGATGGAGAGCTACTGGTGCATCCTTGGAGACATAGATCTTTACTGCTAAAGGGCTGTGGTTGCCTTCGGCTGGTAAATAAGCCGAAAACATAATCTACAACATTTCTAGCTACTTCTTTAGTTTAACTTTCCTTGTCCTTTAAGTGTCTCTTCTCCAGCATGAACAACCCCTACTTGGCCAGTCTTTCTTCATAGCTGAGACTTTCAATACCCTTTACATCCTTAGCTGCCCTACTTTGGACTCTCTAATTCCCATTTAAAGGAAAACTATACTCCCAAAATGAATACTTAAGCAACAGATAGTTCATATCATATTAAGTGTCATATTAAAAAATCTTACCAAACTGGAATATATATTTAAGTAAATATTGCCCTTTTACATCTCTTGCCTTGAGCCACCATTTCATGATGGTCTGTGTGCTGCCTCAGAGATCACCTGACCAGAAATACTACAACACTAACTGTAACAGGAAGAAGTGTGGAAGCAAAAGACACAACTCTGTCTGTTAATTGGCTCATGTGACCTAACATACAGTACAGTGAATCCTACGATCCCAGGGGGCGGCCCTTATTTTTTAAAATGGCAATTTTCTATTTATGATTACCCAATGGCACATACTACTAGAAAAGTATATTATTGTGAAAATAGTTTATTTACATGAAGCAGGATTGTACATATGAGCTGTTTTATGCAATATCTTTTTATAGAGACCTACATTGTTTGGGGGGTATAGTTTTCCTTTAAGCACTGAAGACCAAAACTGTACTGTATATTCTAGATGGTGCCTGATCAATAAAGTTGAAGAATAACGTCTTCCTCTCTTGTTTGCCCTTAAAACTGTTGACTGGCATTGCTTGCTATAGCCAAGTTTATCATCTACAAGGACTCCAAGGTTTCTCCATTATATATTTCCCTAGTGCAGTCCCATTCTGGTAGCAAGAAAGGAAGGCTTACAATAAAAGCTGCCAGTGTGTGAGTGGTTGTATTAATAGGAGTTTTTTCAATTATGGCTCATGGTAATACTCTGAGTTAACCCAATAGCTCATTGCAATACTTTGATAAAGAACTGTATAAAAATATAACACAAAGAACTTTTCTACTGTTGAACCCAATGTTGTATGTTGTATGTTGAGCCCAAGTGTAAAAAGACAGCTTTATGATGTATAATTGTGTATAACAAAGCTTGAGAAGTCATGGGAACTAACAACTCGATGACTTAATACTTGTTCTTATATGTATTATCTAATATGCTTATGATTTCTGAAGCCTTTTTCAGACTCTTCTTTATTATAGATAGGGGCACAATATGCTATTCAGCTACCAGCTAGCTCAGATAAAATCTCTGTTTTGGATGTGCTTGTTGGGAGTCTGGCCTGATCCTGATGAGCGCATGGGAAGCAAGATCTGTTATTAACCAAAACATTATGAGTTATTGACTACACCACTAAATGAGCTTATTATGAGTTATTGACTAAGCCTCTCAATGAGCTTACTGTTTGAAAGCATATATAAACTGGGGGTCACCATGTGGTCAGTTGGGGTTGAAGCGTGCAGCCACAGGACCTTCCTTGCTCCGTTTGAGGGATTCTATCTGTTGACTGTTCCAGGATCTCCCAGTCTTGGTTGCAGATTGAAGGTGTTTTGCTCTTATACTCATCCGGTAATGTATATCTTCTTCATTCTATGTATGTAATAAACCTTTGCTTATAAGTAGCTGGTGTGTTTGAATTACTTCTGAGAGTAAAATTCGCTGCCAGCGAAATGTCGCCAACGCCCATTAAAGTTTATGGGTGACAAAAAATTTTTTTTTGACACTCGCCGACATACAAGTCTATGGGCGTCAACAAGGTGATATAATTCGCTAATCCCTACTCATAAAGCCATGCAGATTGCTGCTCATAATGCCATTCATAAAGAATTATTTACTGGACTCTTTACAATCAGTGAAAAGACTCACCCATAATGCAAATCCATTATGGAAAAGGACCTTGAAGCTTGTAAATGATAAATGTGGCTGTAGCAAGCAATGCCAGTCAGCAGAATCAAGGGCAAATAAGGTCTTGAGCTGTATTAAAAGGGGTGGAGATTCACGGGAGGAGGGGGTCATAGAGCACTTGTAAGGCCCCATCTAGAATATGCCGTACAGTTTTGGTCTCCATCACTCAAACAGGACATTATTGTATTAGAGAGGGTACAGAGAAGGGTAACTAAGCTGGTAAAAGGTATTGAAAATCGTAGCTATGAGGAAAGACAGGCCAAATTGGGGATGTTCACGCTGGAGAAGAGGCGCTTAAGGAGGGATATAATAACTATGTATAAATATATATTATCATATAATAATCTATCTAATGCTTTATTTACCAGTAGGTCTTTCCAGCTGACACAGGGTCACCCATTCCGTTTAGAAGAAAAGAGGTTCTGTCTAATTATTCAAAACTGTTTTTTTTTACAGTGAGAGCTGTGAAGATGTGGAATTCTCTCCCTGAATCAGTGGTACAGGCTGATACATTAGATAACTTTAAGAAGGGGTTGGATGGTGTTTAGCAAGAGAGGGAATACAGGGTTATGGGAGATAGCTCATAGTAAAAGTTGATCCAGGGACTGGTCCGATTGCCATTTTGGAGTCAGGAAGGAATTTTCCCCCTCTGAGGCAAATTGGAGAGGCTTCAGATGGGTTTTTTTGCCTTGCTCTGGATCAACTGGCAGTTAGGCAGGGTAAAAAAAGTTAAAAGGTTGAACCTGATGGACGTGTATCTTTTTTCAACCTTGCTTACTATGTGATTATGTTACTATGTAATACTGGGACCAGAGTGAGTTTATTTTGTAAATACAACGTGGTCCTCCCTTGAACCCCCAACCAAATCTCCTCCCCCATTTTCCCTTCCTATGCCCAATACCTCATCTAGCCTGTCTTCTACGGGAGTAATATCCCAATTATTGCACACTTTATAGCCAACCTGTTTATTGCATTGGATCTATAGGCTGTTAGATAATCCATCTGTCTTGTTGAAAGCAAAAACATAATTAGACAGTATCCTAACCACAGACATCTATTACTAACACACATGTAAACCTTAACAGCGAGCCTTTCATTGTTTGCATCATCAGTTACCAAAAAAATCAAATTCAATTAAAATTCACAGGTGGATTAATAAAGTGCAACTTAATCGCTCCTGTTCCCCCTAATTAATCACCACCTGCAGATATAAATAAGCAGCCTCATCCGCACAGAACCGATTATTGGGAAATGATTACACGTCCTGCTGTATTACAGCTCAGTTAGAATACAACAAAAAACTAAACTTTATACAATTATATTCAGTGAATTCAATTAATCCCTTTGCAAGCATGGAACAGGTAATTTTAAAGGAATGGAACTGGGGGAGGGGTTGGCCACAGTAAAAAAGAATTAACTGGAATTGAAGAGTGTTTGATGAATTGTTAGGCAGTACTATTTGCAAGCATGTTTTATGAAGTTTCCTGGTATCAGTGGAATCTGGGGACATATTCATTTCTGTGAAGTAGCAGCATTTTGGTGCTCAGGGTGTTCATCAACATATTGCAAAAAAAATAAATAAATGAACCCCAATGTAAATGAATCTAGCTTAATAATGATAACAATAATAATAATAATATGGACCATTTAATATTTGAAAACCCAGAGCAAAGCCATGTGGTATTGGCTAACAGCTAGCCATCACCTTCCCCCTGTGCCACTCTATCCTCACCCCCAGCGCTCAATCCCTTGATCTGCAAAGCCTCTGCCTTTTGCTCTTCCATGGACTGTGCCCCACACTTTTCCTGAGGCATATGCCTGGTCGGTGTACCCCATGATTTTATCTTTGTATTGTTGCAAATATTGTGTAAAATTGACATTTGCATTGTTATGCCATTTCTTACCCAATTATTCCCTGGCTTGCGGGTGCAATCCTAGGGAGCCAATGTTTTTTGGTTGTGATATCTCCAATCTAAAGCTTGGCAGGGGTTCCATATCAGGCTCACAAGGATGTAAGTGGGTTTGGTAAGACCATGGGCAGGGTTTTGGCATAATGGAGCATGACTTGGTGTGACCAGGCACTTTTGCCATTGGGGCCACACTTGAAACATATTGTTTTCTTGATATTGTGTTGGCAGGGCTGCTGCCGTGGAGGGACAGATAGGGTTGCAACCTGGCTGGTATTTTACCGGCTTCCAATGTTATTAATAGGGAAAAAAGATGAATATATAGGAAGGCAGGTATTTTTTTCCAGAAAAGGTGGTAACCCTAGGGCCAGATAACTGGTGGACTTATATGACAGATGAGGACTCTTCTAACTTACTATTATAGAGTTTCATGCATGTGCAATGGAAAATCAACCACAACAACGTGTCTTTTTCTTAAATTCTAATTATGGGATCCATTATCTGGAAAACGTTTATCCAAAAAGATCTAAATTATGATAAGGTCAGCTCCCATGGCAATTCACATTTTTAAAAATGATTTCATTTTTTTCTCTGTAATAATAAAACAGTACCTTATCTCATCCCAAGTAAGATAAAACAAATCCTTCCATCTTAAATCTTATTGGGTTTATTTAATATGTAAATTGTTTTTTAATAGACTTAAGGCATGGAGATCCAATTTAGGAAAGATCCCTAGGTCCCAACTTTTCTGGATAACAGGTCCCATACCTGTATGTAGTGCAGAGTCCCACAAACTGGAACTTCAAGCCTGTGGTTGGATTTGGGTACTTGTGATCATATAAAGATAAAAATTGCTCTTGCTTGTGAATCCCTTTTGGTTAAAGGATGAAAACTGAAATTGAGGCATATTGTCACCAGATCCTTATTGTGCAAATGTAAGTAGCAATTAAAAGGTCCACAGCAACACCGATTCTGAGCAAGGATGTTAGGGAGTCCAAGTTTTTCCCCCATGTCCAATCAGCCCAGTCTGACCATGAGGGACTCTGTTTATAAAATACCCAACCAGTCTTTTAGGATAAATAGGTTTTGACAGTAAAGCAGAAAAGTTTTTTGGGTTCTGACTGGTGGGTCCAAAAAGAATGTGAGGGTCTCCAATAATAAAGAAACAAATATAAAAAGTAGAAAAATTTATTAGGACATAAAACCTGACTGGTGGGTCCTTGATATCAGGTTCTTTGTTGGGTCCTAAGGATGGCCAAATACCGAACTGAATCCGAACCCTAATTTGCATATGTAGATTAGGGGGTTAAGAACTGCACTCTGTGCAAGCAGTTTAAAAAAATTTGCATTCCGATTTGGTTCAGCCAGGCACTTGGACTCGGCCAAATCTGAATCCTGCTGAAAAAGGCTTGACCAAATCCGAAACTGAATCCTGGATTCGGTGCATCCCTACTGGGCGCTTGGTGTCACAGTCTGACTGCAGATATGTGCAGGGATTTTGTGCCAATAGTGCTTCTGTAACACATTATAGAATGAAAAACAGGTCTTCTGTTGGAGGGAATGGGTTTACTTGACCATCAATATCTATTAATATCTATTCTCTAAATTACCAATAACTTCTTGCAAACAGAAATATTCCCTTGCAAGACCAAAATAGAAAAATCTGATTGATCAGATAAAAAAAAGTTTGTCCATAAAAAAACGATTGTGTTTTTTACTCGATTTGGCAGTCAGGGAACTACACAGCTGATATCTATTGAAGTAGATTTCTTTCACAACATGATCAATGAGACATGAAAGCTTTGACTTTGTTGGGCCAGGCCAGGCAGGTGGCTGAAAGGCGTCATTTGCTTGAAGGTCAGATAAGTTCTACATCTGTTATCCGCCCATAGCAACTAGAGCAGAAAAACTTTAATTACTAGGTACACAATCTTTCCCTAATGATTCCCAGGTGCAGGCTGGAGATTGTATTTATATTCAATGGTGTAAAGCTTTTTGTTCTGTACATTGTCTGGGCATGGAATTGCACGTGTGTGACGTGTGTCGGCTAACTATGTTCTGTATTTAATGTAACAAAATGCAGATTGAATTATTTACGTATTTAGATTGGAAATAGATGTAAAAATATAAATCTAGTCTAGTGCCAGTGGTGAAGTGACATGCTTGTTGGTCTTGCGGCAAAGCTAGCAGCTATGGCTCAAAAATATAATTTTCCAATAAGAAGAATAAGAAGTTGTATTATATACACTGTGCAGTAATTATTTTTTTTCCCGATGGTGTATAAAATGGCAAACATTATACTGAAAACACACACACATAATTGTTTTCACAAGTGAAATATGTATCTAATTGCTCCTATGGTTTCCTTTTATGGATAATGTTATAAAAATCTAAACGTTTGCAGCAGTTCTAGTAACCAGTAACAACCTATAAGCAAGTAGAATATACAGGTGGCCTGTTTGAAAACATACATATGATTGCTCGCTATCAGTTACTATACCTTGTGACAAAGGTTGCCAGAGTTTTATCTACAGGGCTACCATCAGTATACACTGGCTCCTTTATTACTATATTAACTGCCCCGCAACCGAGATAAATAGTGATGGGTGAATTTATTCGGCAGGCGAGAATATGCAGCGAATCTGCAGTGAAAACTTGATGGCGAATGTGCACCGCCATCCAAAAATGGTTACCAGCATCCACAAAATGGACGCCAGCGTCCAAAACGAGACGCCTGCGGAGTTTTGCAAATTCGCCTATCACTACAGAAAACACTGGCAACCTGGCCACCTGGAAGGTGGGCTCTGCCAATAAGTAAAATAGGGCCACAATGAAAAATAAAATGCCCAGTCAAACTCCTGATTTGCCATGCCCATCCCCAATTACGCCAAATTCTTGGCAACCTACTAGTGCCAAACTGGAGCTAATGGGTACAAGTGGACTAACTGTTGACAACCCGCATGGTGGGGATATAAGGAATATTCAGACCAAGTCCTGACCACTTTGCGGGTATTTCATGGGTACCAGACCCACCGCAGGAGTAGACGCACTAAATTATTTTCAATGGGGCTGTACTCACACAGATGCATGTAAGTGCCAAACGCAGGAAAAATGCAACATGCTGCGTCCCAACTTGCGTTCAGCGCTTACATCCGTCTAATCCTGCGCAGGTAAAAACGCTCGTCTTTAAGAGCCCTAAGACAAACTTATACAGCTTAGAGAGATGTCCTAGAAGAATGATAATTAGCCATTTGATGATTGAGAATACACCTAAGCTGTTATTAAAGCTAAGTAAGAAAACTAAAGTAAAACAAAACATATTAACCTAATAATGCTCAGCTAAACAAGTTGAACAAGAAAGATATTATTAAGGATATGCCGGAATATATAAGTGATAACAAACACATCACAATTGTAAATAATCATTTTGAAATTAGTTACAAACTACAATTACAAATGTAGCAGATCACTAATAGATCACTAATGCTGACTGTAGATCCCTAATTCCTAATATCGGGAAAATGTAGCTGCTCCATATTTTAAAAAAAAATTAGCAGATACTAGCGATTCAATCCAGGAGTATTGGAAGGCTAATATATACAAAGAAGCATCTGTGAAAAGGCACAAAAAAAGATTGTGCGAAAGGCAAGTAGTGGGAGGTGTGAGCTGCTTTTGCAAACCAGTTCTGAACAGATAGTTTCTCCTTTAGCTGGCAAGGAATTGGTTTTCATCCACAATAAGAAGACATAAATAATATTGGCCATGCATGGATTTAAAAGTTGAATTCGGACAGTCAAATATCTGCTTGTTCACTCCATGGATTGGACAAAGACATCTGCCTTTTTAAAGAGCATGTAAAGTCTAAAATAGAATAAGGCTATACCACCCATCAGTGAAGTTTGATCATCCGTGTGTGAGTCCAAATTGTGCTGATCATTAAGTGTCCTCTTGGAAATACAAATATAAGCATAGATACAGTTGTACAATGTAGGAGATTCATAAACATGAACTTACTGCACCACAAGCCTAATCAAACAAATAATTTATGCTTTCAAAGTTGGCTACAGGGGGTCACCATCTTGTAACTTTGTTAAACATCTTTGCAAGACTAAGACTGTGCACATGCTCACTGTGGTCTGGGCTGCTTAGGGATCGTCATAAACAAAGCTGCTTGAGTTCTGCATGTCTGGGAAGTAAGGCGGGGGCTCCCCCTGCTGTTCATAAGTATGATTGTTTCCCTGCTCAGCAGTTAGGGACCGTCTGACAATTCCTATCCACAGCAGTAAATGAAGGGAGAATTTCACTGCATATAGTCAGGTTTTTTATAAAAACATTTTTTAATTGAAGTATATTGGAGATAGGTTTCGTTTTCATTAAAGAAAGTAATAATGGGATTTTATGTTTTTGCCTTTACATGCCCTTTAAAGGTTTCTAATTTCAGAAAAAACTTGAATGCAAAAAAACTTGAATCAGTGAGTTCGGGGTGAAGAACTTGAATGCTCAAATTGATTTTTTTTTCTGCAAAAAAAACTTGAATTGTTCGAATTGCTCGAGTTTTCTAACAAACCGAAAAAAACTTGAACATCATGAAGGCTATTAACATCTTTACATGGTTCAAGGGACCTCTGATATTGACTCCTACATGATCTCGACAGATTTTAGATGGTGTATTTTCAGAGCTATTGCCAGCTTCTTAAAAGTCAAGTTTTACTTTTAACATGCATATTCGAGTTTTGGCTGAAAAATACCCTAGAAAACTCAAATTTTTTAGGCTGCGACCACAAAATTCATACAGACAAATACAAGAGGTCCTATAAAAAAAAATAAAAAATATATATATATATATATATATATATATATATATATATATATATATATTTTTTTTTTTTTTTTTTAACCTGCCTGCCCCCAAATAACCATAATGATGAAATTAGGATTGAATTAATTTAAGTGTATTTGATATCAACTGAATCATAGCAGTATGTCTGCTATGACAACTTTTCCACATATTAAACTAAATGGAGAGTCACAGGGGGGGTCTGGGAAAAATAATATATATATATATATATATATTGGCAAATTTGTTCTTTTGTTTTGTAGGTTGCAATATTCAACTGACATGGGGGGCCTTCAGACATAGAAAAATGCAACTTTAATTATTTATAAAGCATCATATAATGTTAACATCCCGTATTTATTTTGAATCCAATTCGATTTGATGTAAAACAGTTTGAATATTCGACAATTCGATAAGCGAAGTACTGTCTCTTTAAAAAAACTTCAACTTTAATCCTTCGCCAAATTAAACCTGCCGAAGTACTATGTTAGCCTATGGGGATCTTCTAGAGCAGTTTTCTAAGTTTTTTGAAGTCGAAGAAAAATCCTTCAATCAATCGCTGAAATCCTTCGAATCGTTCGATTTAACTTTGACCGCAAATGGCCAAATTCGATGAAAAAAAACTTTGACTTCGATATTCAATTCGATGGTCGAATTTCGAAGTATTTCCAACTTCGAAATTCGACCCTTGAAAAATCTGCCCCTAGATATATATATATATATATATATATATATATATATATATATATATATATAAAATATATAAATCTTGGAAGACAATAGCATCCATTTACTTGGCTTGTTGAAGCTATAACCGAATTTCCTTTTGGAATTGATACCAATTGTCATACGTACGCTCAATCATCACATCCAATTTTGGAAAGCTTGAAGCTAATTTAACTGTAAAAATACTGTCTGATCTGTAGGGGCTGATGCTAGGCTATGGATGCTGGGGGTTGCATTGTATTTTATTGGTGGTATTTACAAAGAAAATTGAAAAAACACTTGAGAGCAGCAAAGCAATATGGCAGTAATGACTCAAAAAGCTTTTACCTGCTTTCCAGAATGCACTACAGCAGGGTGTCAGTAGACAGAACCAGCAGTTGTAGGAGGCCCTGAAATCCAGAGGGTCTGATTTATGTGCACTTTCATTCCACAGGACAGCACTCTAGAATACGTTGTTACTTTATAAATGCTACTTTATATTTACATCAGTGCAAAACTGAACATGTCAAAATGTGCTGAGGCCCCTTGTTGACACCACTAGATCAGCAATTATATATATATATATATATATATATATAATTCAGTAATCATTTACAGTATATTTGGTTATGCAAACATACATAGGGTCTAGTGATGAGTGAATATTTTTTGCGGATTCGTGGATTCACGACAAAATTCCGCATTTCGCCATCTATAAACTTTTATTCGTGACTGCGGCAAAAATTCGCTGCTGAAATAATTAGCAGCAACAAAATAGTCGCCAAGCCAAAAATGTCGCCCAGACATATTTCTATTCCGGCCCTCTCCTATTCATATTCCAGCCTGTCATTCAAATGAGTGCATGATTGCAGGGTAATTTGGACCCTAGAGGCCAGATTGCTGAAATTACAAACTGTACCTTTGCTGAATAAAAATCTAAATAAACCACAAATAATAAAACATGAAGGGCATTTGCAAACAGTCGCAGAATATCACTCTCTACTATCATACTAAGCTAATTTAAAGGTGAATAACACATTAACACATTTAAACCTTTAAAAAGCCCAACAGGATTATACTGCCTCTTGCTTAATTGCCATCAAGTACAAACTACTTGGCATCATTCACTAGATGCAGGGCAGGGTGTAAATTGGAAAATAACACAATCTGCACAATCTGCCATTTTTATGTATTTAGTGTCCTGCACATAATTGAATTGCTCCTGGTCCAAAAACGAGTACAGAGATTTGTCATGTGCATTGGAACTGGGGGCCCCCCGAATTTCCTTCCCCAGGAAACCCGGTGGGCCCCGGCCCAGACCAGCTGCCCCAGAAACACTGGCTCCTTTGCAGATGCGGCGTTCGCACATGCGCGCAGTGCATCATTCAAGAATATGCATGCTGGGGTGAGAGATTGGAGGTCGGGAGGGGGCCCCACGGGGACTGCCAGGAGGGCCCTTCATTTTGCAGCCCCAGTGGACTCCAAGGCTCCAGTCCGAGCCTGCCCCAGTTCCAGAAGTGAGTGTGGGCAGCCGGGTAGGGGGACAACCCACTGAAAATCATCTTCTGCTGCATTTAAAACCCAATTTTCCCTGGGGGAGGCACATGGGTTTCCCAATTCCTACCCATCCATTAACTTCCATGTCATTCAGTTTTGTAAGTTAGGGAGAGTCAGAGGGTGCAGGCTGCAATGGGCCTTTCTACCCACTGGTTTGACACCCATGGGACCAACACAGAAATGCCTTTAAACGTATTTCACCCTGTTATGCAACTTGAGTATTTTACCTGCTGTGATTCTCAGCACTCACCGTGGCAAGGAATTTTAGGACATCTTTTCACCACAAAACAACACAGGAGACAAAATGCTACATGAGTTATTACCTTCATGGTGAAGTGGGAGGGTGAGGGTGTTTATATCTAGAGAAAAATCACCTTATTTTAGACATGGGGCAATAGAGTGTGCAACATGTTTTAATGCAGTGCTACATTTAGCAAAAATACATTTACAATATGCACCTGCTATTTGTTTGGCTGAGGGTTATTACCATAAGATCTATTTGAAAGTAACACATGGCTATAATTAACGAATCAATGAAGCCCAAATGCTTCTGAATAAAAATGCTTGTAAAATAATGGGACAGTATAAGCTTCATGGTGCATGGGGCGTTTTCCTCTGCAGGGAAGTGCTTGAAGCTGGGCGATGAACCTGTTTCAGTTTTAATGCCAGTCTCCATCAGTGATTTTGGGCAGAGAACAAGCATTTATGCATGATAATGACAGCAGCTCTTTGGGAGATCACACCCCAATGACATGAGCCTACAAATATAATGATGTTCAGCTGCCAGAGGCATTGGTGTAAAAATCGATCCAGCAGATCCAGCTGCAGCAGGGTGTCCAGAATTACCGGGGCCTACGAAGAATATGGAATTATCTGTCTTTTAAAGGAGAATTTAACCCTAAAGTAAAAAAAACCCTACCCTACATAGACCCCCCCAGCCTAGCTGCCCCCCCCCCGGGCAAATGCCCCTAAGTCTTTACTTACCTCCGTGCTGATTCTCTCCAACGCAGTTCATGGCCGCCATCTTTTTTTCTTTGGTAATCTTAGGGATGTAAGTGTCGTATCGTCGCATGTGCAGTTGGAACATTCTCCCAGTTCACAACAACTGCACATGCACCGAAAGTGACGAAAATTGCCAAAGCTCTCATTCCGAAGAATACCGAAGAGCCAGAAGATGGCTGTCGTGAAATCCGCTGGACAGAATCTGCACCGAGGGGTAAGTAAAAAGTTAGGGGCAGATTTATCAAGGTTCGAGTTGATGTTTCCATGAAAATGTGAGTTTTCCATTTTTTTTGGGGTCAAAACTAACATTTTCGGGTAAAAAAAAAACACCTCGAATTTTTCAAGATTTATTATACCCAGACCCTGAAAATAGCTCATGTCCGAAAATACACCATCTAAAAAGTGACGAAGAGTCAATGGCAGAGGTCCCTTGAACCGTTTCAAGATGTTCATAGCCTTCATGATGTTCAAGTTTTTTTTGACTGATTCATAAAAAACTCTTCACACTCGACCTTTGATAAATAACCCCCTAAGTGATAAAAAGTAACAATAACAATGCAATTATAACCTTACGGAGTAATAGCTTGTCAGCTGCTGGGGTCAGTGACCCACATTTGAAAGTTGGAAAGAGTCAGAAGAAAAAGGCAAATATTTAAAAAAAACTATAAAAATTTAAAAACGAAGACCAATGGAAAAGTTTCTTGGAATCGGCCATTTTATAACATACTCAAAGTATAGCTTAAAGGTGCACAACCACTTTAGCACAATGCTCACTGACTTGCAACATTTCTACCCACAGCAAACAATGGAATTGGAGCATTGGAAAAAGCACGTTGAGAAACAGGAAAACTTACAATGAGCCAAATCATTAAAGGGGTGGTTCACCTTTAAGTTTACTTTTAGTATGTTATAGAATGGCTAATTCTAAGCAGCTTTTCTGTTGGTCTTCATGTTTTCTTTTTGATAGTTTTGGAATTATTTGCCTTCTTCTTCTGACTTTTTCCAGTTTTCAAATGGGGGTCACTGACCCTCTTCTAAAAACAAATGCTCTGTAAGGCTACACATTTATTGTTGCTGCTACTTTTTATTACTCGTCTTAAGTCCCTCTTATTCATATTCCAGTCAATGCACAATTGCTAGAGTAATTTGGACCATAGCAACCAGAGTGCCGAAATTGCAAACTGGAGAGCTGCCGAATAAGAAGCAAAATAACTCAAAAACTGCAAGTGATAAAAAATGAACACCAATTGCAAATTATCTCTAGATATCACTCTCTACATCATACTAAAAGCTAATTTAAAGGTGAACAACCCCTTTAAACTACTAAGAAATAGTGATGGGCAAATACTTTCGCCAGGTGCGAATTCGCAGCGCGTTTTGCCGAATAAATTTATCCAAAAAATTTGGACGCATGCCGGAATAGTCGATCCCGTTAAAACTGTCGCATGTCAACATTCTTGGATGCCCATTGACTTTAACGCGGGCGTCAAAATTAACACGCGAGCAGCAACAGGAGAATGACAGGCAGGGTCGAAGTAAAATCCTTCGACTTCGAATATCCTTATCCTTCGTTCGTATGATTGAAGGAAAATTCGTTCGATCGAAGGATTTTAATCCATCGATCGAACGATTTTCCTTCGATCAAAAAAGCAGCATTGGTGCTCGGTAGGTTTTAGGTGGTGAAGTAGGTGGTAGAAGTTTTTTTTAAAGAGATAGTACTTCGATGGTAGTACTATGGAATGGTCGAATAGTCGAACGATTTTTAGTTCGAATCATTTGTTTAGAAGTCGTAGTCGAAGGTCGAAGTAGCCAATTCGATGGTCAAAGTAGCCAAAAAAATACTCAGAATTTCGAAGTATTTTTTATTCTATTCCTTCACTCGATCTAAGTAAATGTGCCCCGTAGTGTTAATCAGACACAATGTAACAGCCATGCACTGATTGACTTCACATAGAGAGTTTCTATACTGAAAGGTGCCAAACAATCACATTGCTATATATTATACAGTGACTTATATTCAAGGGAGAGATTAATAATTCAAACTCCGTCTGACTGTGAATGTATAAACACAGCATCAACTCATCTTAAGCAATAAATATAGTCATCGAATTGTTTGCACCAACCAAAGTAACTGGACTCAATTAGAACTTTTTTTTAGGCTGCCTGATATTTCATATTGCTATACTTTGACCATGGTCAATGTGTATTTGCATCTGTATATATATATAGATCTGTTCTCCGGAAACCCATTATTCAGAAAGCTCCGAATTAAAAGGGTGGTTCACCTTAAAGTAAACTTTTAGGGGCAGATTTAGTATGGGTCGAATATCGAGGGTTAATTAACCCTCGATATTCGACTAGGAATTGAAATCCTTCGGCTTCGAATATCGAAGTCGAAGGATTTAGCGCAGAAAATTCGATCGAACGATCGAAGGATTATTCATTCGATCGAACGATTAAATCCTTCGAATCGAACGATTCGAAGGATTTTAATCCAACGATCGAAGGAATATCCTTCGATCAAAAAAACTTAGGCTAACATTGACTTCGGTAGGTTTTATCTGCCGAACTAGGGGGTCAAAGTTTTTTTTTAAGAGACAGTACTTCAACTATCGAATGGTCGAATAGTCGAACGATTTTTAGTTTGAATCCTTCGATTCAAAGTCGTAGTCGAAGGTCGAAGTAGCCCATTCAATGGTCGAAGTAGCCCAAAAAACACTTCGAAATTCAACGTTTTTTTACTTCTAATCCTTCACTCGAATTTAGTGAATCGGCCCCTTAGTATGTCATAGAATGGCTAATTCTAAGCAGCTTCTTCATTATTTATTCTTTATAATTTTTACATTATTTGCCTTTTTCTTCTGACTCTTGCCAGCTTTCAAATGGGGGGGGGGGGGTTAGGCTACATATTAAGGGGGTTATTTATCAAAGTCTGAATTTATCTCAATATTTTCTGAAAAAAACTCCGACCAATTCTACACGGGGGGTTTTTGCCTTGTTTATTAATACACTTTCCCGAAAATTGTGTTTGCGGGGAAAAAAAACTGCATAAATCGTGAAAAATACAAATCGTACGAATTTTTCCGATTTTCCACCCAAAAACTCATTTTTTTTCCCGAAAACCCTGAAATCTTCACGTTATTGCACAAAACCCATCAAAAAATCTTTGGGACATCTCCCATTGACTTATATGCAACCTCGACAAGTCTGAGATGCCGGATCTTCAGATTCTGACTTTTTCCATCCTCGCGTGAAATAAATCCTGAAAAATTTGTGGGTTTTTTTTCCAATAAAAATTTGCATTTTATACTAAAAAACACTATTTATTTTTGCGTTTTTTGGCTTTTGGAGTTACGTAAATAACTCCCCTATTGTTATTGCTACTTTTTATTACTCATCTTTCTATTTAGTCCCTCTCCTATTCATATTCCAGTCTCTTGTTCAAATCAGTGCATGGTCAATAGGGTAATTTAGAAACCATCAATCCACTGAATCGCTACGGAGCGCTGATCAAGATGTGTGAGTCTAACGAGTTTCGTGTCCATAAGCTTGACACTTCATCTGATGAAGTGTCAAGCTTATGGACACAAAACGCGCTAGACTCACACACCCACAGTTGTAACTTTTATTGCGTATGAATAAAGCCGAAAATTGGTATTAAAAATACCGGACTCCTGAATGCATCTTGATCAGCGCTCCGTAGCGATTCAGTGGATTGATGTTGTAGCCGGCAAGAGGTGGCCGGCATATCGCGAGAGCTGCGGTCGAGCAAGAGGTGGAATACACGGGAGGAGCTCAGCCATGACCGCATTGTTATAACTTGTTAATTTAGCAAGCATGCACTGATTTGATGCATTTGGACAAAAGAGGTGCGCGTCTAAAAATTGTCGTGTGTCATAATTATTTTGAAGCCCATTGTCTTCAATGCGTATTTTTTGCCATTTCGCTAATTTTTCGCGAATTATGTCGTCTCATATACTTGGGAGAGACCATGCAGATGGTCAAATCATGTATTTCACAACACCTATCAACTATCAATTAGGGTAATGTCACCTGTTCTGAAGCATTTTGTGGAGAGGGGTCACACCGCTTATCAGCTTAGGTTTATGGTATTGGAAACTATACCCCCTTTGAAAAGAGGAGGTGACTGAGAACTGAAACTTGGTTTGGTGGATCAATAAACTCAAGTCATTATATCCAATGGGACTAAATAAAGATAATGACCTGTTTTTAATTCTTGTCATTTTTTTTTTACTTTTGGATATTGGACTGTAGACATTACTTAATGTTATTGATAATTTTGATCTTTGAAAATTGTTCTGACGTCACTTCCTGTGTATCCCTTTAAATGCAGTCTGTTGGCTCAGTTGCCTTTGTTATGGCTTGATAAAGGTCACATGATATGTCCGAAATGTTGTTTATGTCATGTGCACCTTTCAGCACTTTGAAACCTGCGTGCTACTTCTGTCTTTTGGATATACTGTATATATATATATATATATATATGGATACTACTATTGGTTAATGATTACCCACTTCTTTATATATAGAATAGCTGAATAGTTTTAATGAATATAGTGATGGAATAATTTAAAAGCGCAACCACCTCTCAGTTATCTACAGTATACTATATATATATATATATATATATATATATATATATATATATATATATATATATATATAAATCGTCCTTGAAGTGCTATCAATTTCTGCAGTAAATATTTATTTTTTTGAATGGCACCCGGGCTTCTTAGCTTTCTTATGGATGTGCATTCCATTTGCTCTGTTTATTTATATATATATATATATTTCTAAGGCCACCTATTCATAGGCAGCTATTGCTTGTACAGTGCTGCCAATAGATATACGTAGGAGGCTGCATTGCAAAGGCCTGCAAGAAAACACTTGATGAATAATAATATATTCGATTGTTCTGCAGATCTGCAGTTTGGTTATAGTTGGAAATGTTCATTATTCAATCAGCGTCAGGACTCTCCATAGAATTACTGAGCCGTGGGCCCTTAAGCTTACGCAGAAGATACTGTATCTATTCACTGACTTTTATATGGATATGTATGAAGGTACTTTATTCACTAGAAGCCCAGAACTCAGGCCAATTAGGGTGATGACTGAAGAAACATTATTTTCTGGACAGTCTTGAAACTATATCATGATAATTTATACTGCAGCACCTATAACCTAGTCCCTGGCAAATTGCTGGGCATAAAGAGGGGGCTTGAGCCCAAAATATCTAAAAACTGATACCTTAGATGTTTCACGTATAGGTGCCTGTAGTCTGGAAGCCTGTTGTCTCAGAGAATTATGCCCTGGCTATATGAAAGTGCTCAAGTCTTCACAGGCCATGTTGTTAATTGTAAAACAGATACAAGACCTATTTTTTGCATTTAAATATAACATTTTCCATTTACAGTAAAATCATCAAGATTCTCAGTTGCAGGAATCTCTGTGAAACTTGGTAAGTGCAAAATGTATCTAATTAGAAATGTAATTTAACAACTAATATGACAGACTCATTTTAGACATGAGAGGGTAATTAATAGATGTTTAACTTCGTTCCGAGAAGATGTTTTAGCATCCTTACTGACGTTAAAGGAGAACAAAACCCTGCAATGTAATGTTACATTTGGTAGACGGTACTGTACACTTATGGGACCTGTTGTCCAGAATGCTGGGGTTTTCTGAATAACAATGGATCTTCATACCTTAAAGGGATACTGTCATGGGAAAAAAAATTCTTTTCAAAATGAATCAGTTAATAGTGCTGCTCCAGCAGAATTTTGCACTGAAATCCATTTCTCAAAAGAGCAAACAGATTTTTTTATATTCAAATCTGACATGGGGCTAAACATATTGTCAATTTCCCAGCTGCCCCAAGTCATGTGACTTGTGCTCTGATAAACTTCAATCACTCTTTACTGCTGTACTGCGAGTTGGAGTTTTACCACCCCCTCCCTTCCCCCCCAGCAGCCAAATAAAAGAATAATGGGAAGGTAACCAGATAACAGCTCCCTAACACAAGATAACAGCTGCCTGGTAGATCTAAGAACAACACTCAATAGTAAAACCCCATGTCCCACTGAGACACCTTCAATTACATTGAGAAGGAAAAACAGCAGCCTGTCAAAGCATTTCTCTCCTAAAGTGCAGACACAAGTCACATGACTGGGAGCAGCTGGGAAATTGACAAAATATCTAGCCCCATGTCAGATTTCAAAATTGATTATAAAAAAATCTGTTTGCTCTTTTGAGAAATGGATTTCAGTGCAGAATTCTGCTGGAGCAGCACTATTAACTGATGCGTTTTGAAAAAAACATGTTTTCCGATGACAGGATCCCTTTAAGTCTACTAGAAAATCATTTAAAACATTAAATAAACCCAACAGGCTGTTTTTGCTTCCAATAAGGATTAATTATATCTTAGGTTGGATCAGGTACATGGTACTGTTTTATTATTACAGAGAAAAGGGAAATCATTTTTTAAAATTTGGATTTGTTGCTTAATATAGAGCATATGGGAAATTGTCTTTTTGTAATTCGGAGCTTTCTGGAAAATGGGTTTCCGGTTAACGGATGCACCTTTATAAGTAATATACAGTAGTACTTAAAAAATAAATAGTATGCAAGACAACTCATTTTAAGGATTTATTAGTGCAATATAATCACAGCAAAAAAGACATTATATTATAATGAACATACCACAAGGCAGTGTTCTTCTGTCAGCATACCTCATGTCAGCCATTCCCTCCTGATGCTTTTCGTGCCATTGGGCACGTCATCAGAGACCTTTTATGACACTGTCTTAGGTTCCTGATTGCCCACTTGTTAGAGCTACATTGTTAATGTGTCCAGTAGGCAATTGACAGGTAAACCCAGCACTTCTCAGGGCTCAACCCCAACCATCATTGAGAAATGCTAAAAAGTAAATAAAATTAAGCATGCATCAATGGCATTCATAAAAAGGTTCTTGCCTCCATACAAGATACAGTAATTATAATTGAGAGCACCAATGTCTCTGCCCAACCCACTCTAATAGTAAAACGACTTCAGCCTGGATGTGGTAGTAGTTCCTGAGTTCCACTAACGGGTTGCATCCTGGTGGTCTGATTGTTTTGTCGCCTGCGTGTTGCCTGCTGCCTGCCTTTAACTCTGGCGTGTTTATGCACTGGTGCAGAACATTCATTGCACTGGCAATAGAGTCCAGGGTCCAGGCCCAGACAAGTTGAAAACTCAGTGGGCCCTGGCCTTCATGGACCTCCAAATTGCAGTAATAGACGGCACCAATCATTGCTGTGTTATCTTAAAATGCCTTTATTGGGACATAGGCTCTGACCCCAAACACCCGGCCCTTCATGGACCTCCAGCCAACCCAGTCCTACTCCCCATGACACTCTCGACTATCCTCCACTGCTCCCTCTAACCAGGGCCGGGCCAAGCTGACCGGGCGCCCTAGGCAACCTGGCCGGCCTGCTACCCCCTGTGCACGTGTGTCCAAGCTTGTATGCGCGCGAGCGGCATGACAGAGATGGGAGGAGGGAGGTGATTGACGGAGAGGGGAGGAGGGAAAGGGTGATGGGTAGGAGGAGGGAGGGGAGTGACAGAGAGGGGAGGAGGTGACAGGGCAGAGGAAGAAGGGGAGAACTGCAGAGGTGTAGCAAACATGGACTGGGGTAGGCAGAATAGGTTAATAGGTACCTGCCAAGAGCCCCTTATGATTGCGCCCTAGGAAGGTGCCTCTTCTGCCTACCCCTAGTTCTGGCCCTGCCTCTAAACTAGTGATCTACAACCAGGAGCTTGTGAGCAACATGTTGCTCCTCAACCTCTTGGATGTTGCTGCCAGTGGCCTCAAAGCAGGTTCTTATTTTTCAAATCCAGGCTTGGAGGAAACATTTGGTTGCATAAAATTTTTTTTATTGTCAAACCAAACAGCCAATCACAGCCCTTTCACA
Organism: Xenopus petersii; assembly: GCA_038501925.1. Classification (NCBI taxonomy): domain Eukaryota; kingdom Metazoa; phylum Chordata; class Amphibia; order Anura; family Pipidae; genus Xenopus; species Xenopus petersii. The sequence continues at coordinate 28,472,835 of CM076688.1, forward strand.
GGAACCATTTTCATGCTTATGTTGCTCACGGTTGAAAAAGGTTGGGGATACCTGCTCTAAGGTCCAGCAAATGTGGTACAGTGCTACTGCGACAGTGGCAGTGGGGGTTTAGAGGGCGGAAGAGCAGATTTTGGGAGAGGGGGCCCATGATATCGCAAGGGGGACCATGTGGTTGGAGTCCTGGTGGGCCCCAGTTCGATGCTGGCCAGAGCTTTTTTTGAATCTCAGTCCAGATATGCCAGGACCTGTTCCCATGGCTGCCAATACCTTAGCCTTACTCCTATGGGTGCTGTATTCCCAAGAACAGATGTAGCAAATTATCTATACTCAACGTGAAAAATACCTGAGAGCATTGTAGCTGTAATGCTCCATAAGGAACCGGTACAGTTATTTGTCGATCTCATTTCTACTGTGCGCATTTTATTCACAACATTTAATTAAGAGTGATTGTGGGAGGCTGGAGATTTATTAGAGACCAATAAAACATTCATGTAGCATTATAAAGGCAGGAGAAAAAATGCATTTACCAAACAAGTATGAATAATATCTATTAATTAGCTCATGATTTATCCATTGTGTACTAGTTGAAATGAACACATTTACTGTATAAGGCAGAGCAATGCGGCATAATGCTTAAAGGAAGCCTAGAAAATTGATTAGTCATATACCCATGCTTTAAACGATTGTTAACATGAGTAGACATCATTTCTTAAGCCTTCCTTCTGAAAATGATGCACACATCTATGCCAATGCCATTTAGGTTAGATAAAAATGGAAGAAAGTGATGGATAACAACAATCTGAATTTATTGTTATAACTGAGAGGGAGAAATGTCCTTAAAAGTTTCATCCCTGAAACACTTGACATTTGTTTATGACCTTAACTAGGCATTTTGGCTCCCAGGGAAATACATGAAATTGAATTAATGGCTAGAGGAAGCACAAAGCGTTTATATTTGTCATCAACCAAGAGAAACCAAAAATTAATTCAAAACATTATGAATTATATGCCCCAGCATACAGGCAAGAGAATGGAACCTCTTAAGTCTTATGCTGTTGGCACTGCATAAGACAATTAACAATTGGTTTTCGCTGTTTATTATTTGTCGTTTATTTAGCTTTTTCATTCAGCAGTTATGCAGTTTGCAGTTTCAGCAATTTGGTTGCTAAGGTCCGAATTGCTGTAGCAACCATTCATTGGTTTGGAATATTGATAGAAGAGGGTCTGAATAGAAAGATGAGTAATAAAAAGTAGCAATAACAATAAATTTGTAGCTTTACAGAGCATTTGTTTTTTTAGACTCCCATTTGAAAGTTGGAGAAGAAGTTACTTGACTTGTGATGCTCCTTAACGTTAACCCAAAGGTCTACAATAAGATCACGTGGTGTCTGTATTATGATTTCCTTGCATGGACTATGCAATTGGGCCTTCCTTCATGAGATTTTCTTCTCAAATTATTTTTGAGCAAATCCAGATCAAATATTGACTGCAGAAGTAATCATTTTGTTCATGCGCCTGGCCAAATATTTTACTGTTTGCTGGTTTATTTCGTTTTATCCTCCATCTTGAAGGGGTTGTTCACCTTCAAACAACTAGTTGTTTTCCAATAGATAACCAGAAATAACGAATTTTACTAATTATCTATTTTCTATGTGTCACTGTTTTTCTAATATTGAAGTGTAAAGTGTCATTTTTCACCTTCTAAAGCAGCTCTGGGAGGGGGGGTCGCCGACCCTGTAAACTGTTCTAAATTGATACATTTAGTTGATACGTTTCTTAATTTGTCCCTGCTGAGCAGAATCTCTGGGTTTCATTACAGGCAGCTGTTAGAATTGATACAACAGTTGCTAATACAGAGATGCTGCTGAGAAATATATCTACTCAATGTAGCAAAATTATAACAGTTTAGAGTCTGCACCTGAATTACTGAGCTGCCAGACTCAAACCAGGATTCAACTTTAAATTCAACTTTAAACTTAGATTTTGGAAAACCAGTAAAAAAATAAATAATGGAAAGTAATTGAGAAAAATCTTTATTTCTGGGGAACAATCTAAAAACAACTGAACCGAAAAAAGTGTGTAGAAGGTGAACAACCCTTTTAAAGGGCATGTAAAGTCTAAAATAGAATAAGGCTAGAAATGCTGTATTTTGTATACTAAATATAAACATGAACTTACTGCACCACAAGCCTAATCAAACAAATAATTTATGCTTTCAAAGTTGGCTACAAGGGGTCACCATCTTGTAACTTTGTTAAACATCTTTGCAAGACTAAGACTGTGGACATGCTCAGTGTGGTCTGTGCTGCTTAGGGATCGTCATAAACAAAGCTGCTTGAGTTCTGCATGGCTGGGAAGTAAGGTGGGGGCTCCCCCTGCTGTTCATAAGTATGATTGTTTCCCTGCTCAGCAGTTAGGGACCGTCTGACAATTCCTATCCACAGCAGTAAATGATGGGAGAATTTCACTGCATACAGTCAGGTTTTTTAATAAAAACAGTACACATTTTTTAATTGAAGTATATTGGAGATAGATTTATTTTTTATTAAAGAAAGTAAAAATGGGATTTGATTTTTTTTGCCTTTACATGCCCTTTAATCTATTTGAATAACTGCAACACCCTGGCTGTACAATTAAACAAATATATGGTTTCAGTACCAAGAAGAAAATCATATGTTATTAATAGCTCATTCCTTCAATGAATCTTGAAGGCTCATTCTTCATGTTCTTTCTATATTGCTTCCATTAACAACTCTCTGAAATATGTCCCACGGCCAGTTTTTTTTTTATATTGTCACAAATGTGCTCTTATAAATCTCTAAACTTTATGAATTTTGCCCACTACTTTGCATTCAACTCCCATCATTTCTGACTGCTCTTGGTGGCAAACTATTTATGGGAGCAAATGAATTGCAGGTACCTCTTGTGATATAGCTTCATCTAATTATTAACTACTTTCTCATCTAATACATACAGTAATTATGATATTATGTTGTAAGACTTCATTTTGCCTCTATGCCATGTTTGTAGATTCTCCTTCCAAATCCACTTATTGATTCTTGTTCCCAGAATCCTCTCTATCTGATCCTAGAACCCTCTGGTCAGTCTATCTCAGAGTTTCTAGAACAAGAGGAGACAAAAGGAGGGAGTATACCATTTGAAGGAAATGGACTGAAAGGCAACATATTGAAACACTTGTTTATGGAATGGGCCAGGGGTCCTCAACATTTTTTACCTGTGAGCCACATTGAAATGTAAAAAGACATGGGAAGAAACACAAGCAGGACTAAATTCCCTGGGATTGGGGATGTAGCGAACTGTTCTGCTGCGAACTAGTTCGCGCAAACTTCGACCATTCGCGTCCGCCGAATGTTCGCGAACGTTTGGGAACGTTCGCATTTTGAGTTCGCGTTCGATTCGAATACAAATCGTTCGACCATTTGACCATTCGAATTCCTTCGACCGCTAAAAATCGAACGATTTCCATTCGTTCGAACGATTGTAAGCATTCGATCGAATGAAAAGCATTCGATCGAATGGCTTCGACCGTTCGATTTGAATGAAAATCCTTCGATCGAATGATTAAAATCCTTCGATTGTTCGAATCGAACGATTTTAGCGGGTGTTCGAAGTTCGCGAACTGTCCGCGAATGTTCGCATTTTTTGCCGGTGTTCGCGAACGGCGTTCGCGAACACCAAATCGGCAGTTCGCTACATCCCTACCTGGGATGCCAAATGAGGGCTATGATTGGCTATTTAGTAGCCTTATGTGGACTTGCAGCACACAAGTGGCTGTAAACCTGTTTTTTATGCAACCAAAACTTGCCTCCAAACAAAAAAATTAAAAACAAGCACCTGATTTGAGGGGAGCAACATAAAATGGGTTGGTGAGCAACATGTTGCTTGCGAGCCACTGGTTGAAGACCACTGGAATAGGTGATAGCTCAAAGGTCATAGAACTAAATCATTAAAAAATGCAAAGGGTAAACATGAGACTATTAATAACCTGCTACACCCCAAAAATTAAATAGCACTATAAAGTGCATACCAGATAAGCCAGTTGCTTCTTAGTCATCATCTATGTATCAAGGGACTTGAATGTATCATCACTGCTACCACAAGCCAATCCTACACGTATAAATGCAAACATGCAGAGAAGAAATGTACTTTACATACAATAAGCTCACTATCATATTCTGTTTTGTGCATAAAGGGAAACACAGGAATGGAATCAGACATATTGTAGAACTGTATTAAAGTGGACCTGTCACCCAGACACAAAAAGCTGTATAATAAAAGTCATTTTCAAATTGAACATTGAAATCCAATTTCTATTTTTCTTAAAGGAGAAGGAAAGTAATTTAGCACTTGGGGGTGCCAAATGTTAGTCACCCCCAAATTAATGTATTTACTTACCTGAAATCACGGGCCGGTGCTCCTATCAGCAGAAAACTGCACCGGCCCGGGGTTATACCAGTGAGCACCACAGAGCGATCTTCTTCCGGCTTCATCTTTCTTCATGCAGCTGCGCATGCACATGGACATCAGCTCCCCCATTCTGGTGCACAAACAAGATTCTGAGATGATACAAGGCTTGTCTTAATAATAAGTGTCCACAAAATGGCTGCTGCCTGCTTGTTATAATTATGAATTCCCAGACTGAAGGAAACAAGATTCAAATAATTTATATAGTGTAATTAAAGTTAATTTTGCTTGACTAATGTGATAAAATAGGATTTTAGGTGACGGGTCACCTTTAAATAACTTCTCCCTTGAAATAGTGACAAATTTTAATATGTAAGTGTTAAAGGAGAAGGAAACCCATTGGGTGCAAAAAACTCTCCCCCCCTCCCCTGTGTTGCTTCCCCTCCCTCCTCCCCCCTGGCCTACCTGTCCCACTGGGCAAATGCCCCTAACTTGTTACTTACACTTCTGCGCAGGTCCAGTTTACGGAGTTTACCGACGCCATCTTCTGCCAAGCGATCTTCTTCCTGCTTTGACCGGCGCATGCGCAGTAGGAACATTTCACCGGTACGGATCTACTGCGCATGCACCAAAAGTCACAAAGTGAAATCGGAAAACTTTGTGACTTTTGGCGCATGCGCAGTAGATCTGTACCGGCGAAGTGCTCCTACTGCGCATGCGCCAAAACGCCAGTCAAAGCAGGAAGAAGATGGCGTTTGTGAACTCCGTGGACTGGACCTGCGCAGAGGGGTAAGTAAAAAGTTAGGGGCATTTGCCCAGCGGGACAGGTAGGCCAGGGGGGTGGAGGGAGGGGGGGGGGCAACACAGGGGAGGGGGAGGGTTTTTGCGCCCACTGGGTTTCCTTCTCCTTTAAAGGCCTACAGAGAATAAAGGAAAGCACAAAAATCCTCATTTTGCTTTATTAGATAATTTTATCCGTGCACATGGCAAAATCTGCCAGTAAAACTCTCTCTTTGTACGTCGTTTTCTGCCAACTCTCCACTGCCATGGCTGTTATCAGGGCTAATGATGAATAAACTGACACTTCCCATGCACGAGAGGCTGAAACTCTGGTTAGAGAAGCATAATCCTTACACAATGCAATCTGGGTTCAGGCAGATGCACTCAACCAAATAGCACAGCTCTGAGTAATAGGAACAGTTGCTTTTACAGGTTGTCTGAAGGACGTTTTCAAAGCAACATATGGATCACTCTGCCTGAAATCCCGACCACACAAAATCTGCATTGTTAGTTCAAACTTTGTGCGGTAGAAAACCCCTGTATACATTTTAATTGGAATTTTAAAAATAGTTCATGGTGTAAACAGTCAATTTTCTGTTATATTTCCCTAATTTTCTCTTGGTTTGTGTTTTTAGTTTGTCATATGTGACAGCTCTGTATATTTTGGGCCCTCGGTTGGTTTAAAATATTCATGTTCCTCTCTTGCTTATATTACATGTAATGAGGGATACTTTTAAAGTATGCAGAAGCAAGGACTGCTGAGATTTCTATGCAAGTCTGCTCAGAGCAATTCTGAAGTCAAACTTTATTAATGGTGAGTGTTGGCAAACCTAAATGCAATCACAGCTTCACTGCTGTCTCCGCTGTACATTGAGTTGCTCTGGTCAATGAAGTCACAGTAAGGCTTGTAGGGGACTTGTACTTTAGAATATAAACAAAAATAGGGACTTAGTCTCCAACTATGAGCCAGTAAATAATAATAATTTTGCAAATAATCAAAGCATGTAAATAAAATGGCTATATTTATTCACAACCATGCCATAGTAGATATTTAAAACCAAATTAAAACCATGAGGTATTGCATGTGGGAGATGGGATCCCTCTCATATGGATGCTTGACCTTAATACCTGATACATGTAAATCAGATGTAAAGAAAATGCATATACAATTAAATATACAGGCTAACCACCCTTTTGATATTATCAATACATAGAGCTAAAGGCCCTTTAGATCCCAGGACTAATTTATATCTATACCAACAAATAATTAACATTATGGCAAATGATACACGTGGATTTGCTCTTTACTATGTATTGATAATATCAAAAGGGTAGTTAGCCTGTATATTTATGGCATGGTTGTGAATAAATATTGCCTCTTTAGTTACATGCTTTGATTATTTACAAAATTATGATATTTACAGGCTCATAGTTGGAGACTAAGTCCCTAGTTTTGTATATATATATATACTCTAAATTGGTTATTTGTGGACACCCCAATCTGTGTAGCCTGTAGTCACTAATTCTGGTATACTTTGCTTAGTAACTTTTGGAAGGTTTAAAATGGACTTGTACTTTAGCTTCCCCTTTAAATAGAATAGTCTCCTAATGTTTGGCCAGCTATGTTGGCCTCATCATAAATTAGACAGCTAAGGGGATCCTCAGCCACAGAAGTGGGCCCTGGTTCCCTGGTTCAAAGTATGGCCCCTAAAGGTGGCAGTATATAAGTATATGTAAACCAAGCACACATACACACATACTCAGGGTCCATTTTGCAGCATCCCCTCCCTGAGCAGGCAAGAAGGGTTTAGCGGAACCTGGACAGGTCAGGTTTAGAAAGCGGTAGGCTATTCTCTTAGATCTCTCGAGGCGTGCTAAACAGATTAGGTTATTTAGCCTGAGCAGCCACGGCTCCACCGAGGAGTGTGAGTGGAATTAGATTCCTGGGTGAATCATTGCCCAGAAGTAGGGAACTAAGTGCAAAGACCCAGGGATTAGAGAGGTGTCTCAGGGTTCTAATATGTATGAGGCCTGAAAGCTGAGAGTGCCTATATGTATGCTTTTCCTTTTTCTTTGCTTACCTTAAGGGGATATGATGGATACATGAGCAATGTATTCTGGACACTTTCAGTGATAATGAACTATGCTGGGGGGAGAAGAAGGGTGGGGGACTATCTAGGGTAGTAGGTAGGGGCATAGGCAGCAGAAGATGGTTTTGACAGGGGTGGCCAGGACGAAGGGCAAAGGTGCCGCGCGTAGCGCGGCGGCAAAATTTGGTCACGCCCCTTTTTGGTCACTCCTTTTGGACTCCACCCCCTTTCCTGTGTGCTTTCACTGAATTTTCAGGAAAATCAAACCATAGCAGTGGGGGCAAAATTTGCTTAAAGTCTGGCACTGCAGGAAGGGGGTAATAACACCACATGTACAATTTTAACTGAGAGCTGTGAATGCTGCACTACAAGCGCATTATGGGGTAAAGGGGGAAAAAGATTCTGGCACCTAAAGTACATTACATGCAGAGACTACGGGGTACTAAAAAGACATAAAGGAGCAGTAGGTACTGATCTCCCAAGAACATAATATAGAGAAGGCACCACAAGCACTATAAAGAACATTATATAGTAAGAAGCCGAGGCACTGGCACACCAAATACATACATATAGAACAATGGACAACAGCCACACAAGCAGTAAGATATAGAGAATACTGACAGGCCAAGCATAATAAAAACGTACAAGAATGCATTATATAGTAAGAATCAGTGAGCACAGGCACTCTCCCAAGTTCTAGCACCTCCCCATGCACTGCCTCACTCTATTGCTCAGCCAAAATGCAAGGTTTGAGGAACTGTAGGCCTGGAGCAGTGTGTAACCTGTAGTAGGGAAAGCCATGAAGTGACTGAAGTAATGTGAAAAATCTCTCACTACATGGATACCTTTTCTGCTAGTCAGACAGCAATGTTATATTATTATGGGGCAGTTGTACAAATTTTCCAGTCCAACAGCATCAGCATAATAATTATATATAAACATAGTAATTTAGGTTGAAAAAAAGACACGTCTAGCCTTTTTAAAACCTGTCTAACTTCTAGCTGATACAAAGGAAGGAGAACAGCCCCTTCTAAAGCTTATCCAATTTGCTTCAAAAAATGTCTTCCTGACTCCAAGATGCAATTTGACCATTTTCTGGATTAACTTTGTACTAAGATCTTTAACCCTGTATTTTCTGTATACCCCCCACCCAGAAAGCAGGATGGCACAGTAGAAATTCCATGTATAAATACTCCTAGATCTCATAGCAGAATGGCAACTTAATTTATAAATCCCCCAGAATTCACAGCATAATTGCAATTTCATTTATAAATAACCCCAGAATTCATAGTAGAATGGCAATTCCATGTATAAATACCCCCAGCATTTATATCAAGTTGGGACAGTGGCAATTCCAAATATAAATAACCCCAGAACTTATATCAAGATGTCACAGTGGCAATTCCATGTATAAATGCCCCCAGAATTCATGGCAGGATAGCACCATGGCAATTCCATGTATAAAACCCCCACAATTCATATGATGGCAAAGGGGCAATTCCATGTATAAATACCCCCAGAATTCATGACAGGATGGTACCATGGCAATTCCATGTATAAAACTCCCCAGAACCCATAGCAGGATGGCAAAGGGGCAACTCTTTGTATAAATACCCCACAGAACCCATAGAAGGAGAAGAGAAAAGTAGATGAGCACATTGACAAATTGGCAATGATCAGCCACTCACCCTCACCAATGGGTGTTAAAGGGGTTGTTCACTTTTGAGAATACTTTTAGTATGATGTACAGAATAGTATTCTGAGACAATTTGCAATTAGTTTACATCTTTTATTATTTATGTTTTTTGAGTTATTTAGCTTTTTATTCAGCAGCTCTCCAGTTTGCAAATTCAATCTGGTCGCTAGGGTTCAAATTACCCTAGCAACAATGCATTGATTTGAATAATAGACTAGAATATGAATAAGAGAGAATAGAAAATGTAGTACTTAAATAGTAGTATCAATACATGTGTAGCCTTACAGAGCATTTGCTTTTTAAATGGGGTCAGTGAACCCCCTTTGGAAGTTGGAAAGAGACAGAAGAAAAAGGCAAATAATTAAAAAACTATAAAAAATAAATAAGGAAGACCAATTGAAAAGTTGCTTAGAATTGGCCATTCTATAACATACTGAAAGTGAACTTAAAGGTGAACCACACCATTAAGAAATGCATAAAGCTATTAAAATAGATTTGCTATAGATTCCTTGACATAGATTTGCCTGGGGTAAACACGGTTCTAGTTGTCTGCTGTTCCTTTTATTCCTGTCGCCTCTGATTACATTATAATACATTTATAATAAGTTAGGGCCAGGGATTGAGACCTTAGCACAGTATTTCCATTTAAATTGTGCCAATACGTGTATATCAGAGTCCAGGTATAAGATATATCTGTTACAATGGAAGATGTATGCATCTTCATGTTTCACAAATATATAAGGGATTTTTCTTTAGATAGCATTATTTACCATTAAAATAATCACATGCAATGAAGAGTATTGTACTGTAAGAGAGGGATGAGGGGTGAAGCTGCATTTTGACGATTTGTGCTGCACAGAGACAACTTTGGATACTGCGCTCTATTTGCACTGTATGGAACACATGTGCAGGCCTCTCCGTGCATTCCTATGTACTCCTTACTCCTGACAGGCGCTAACACGATGCTCGCTTCTCTTCCGGACTGCAGCTGTGCGGCAGGCGGAGCTTCCTTTCATTCGCTGGCCACTTCAACTTTACCAGCTTGGAGGGGGTGGTGCAAAATGAAAGTGGACTGGCTGGGTAAGGGAGCCAGCCCAGATACTTCCTTTCCATCGCTGGCCACTTCCACTACCGGTTTCTAGGGGGTGGTGCAAAATCGAAGTGGAGAGGCCAGGTAAGGGAGACAGCCCAGACACGCACCGGCTTAAAAGAAAAAAGGCAAAAAAAAAACCTGTAAAAAAAAAAAAATTTTATTTTTTTTTATTTAAAAAATGGTTTCAAACTGGAGGAGGAAAATTCTGGGGGGGCCACGGCCCCTGTGGCCCCCCTGGTTCTGAAGCCTATGGGTAGGGGCTTTCCTTATTGGGGGGTTTAGTTCTCCTTTAAGTTGAGAAACACTGGAGCCCATTTCATTGTACTACTAATAGTAGTAGTTTCACAACACCCTGCCTCCGCTACTTGCAGGGGCTCACACTAGGGAACTGAGAGTCTCATCCTGGACAATATTTAGTAAGCTATAGATTTAAGGAGCTTGGGGCAGTTTCATTTAACCATAGCCTGACGCAAGTTTATAAAGTTTATCAGTCCTAGCAGAAAGTTTCCATTGGTTGACCAAAATGAAATAAAGAGTAGGCGGGACTATGGAATGGTATATTGGTATTCAAACATGTGTATGGCACTGTCAGGCCTCACCTGTCCAGAGTCCAGATGTGAGGAGACGAGGTCCAGCAGGAGTGTCACAAGATATAGCAGACAACAGTAATCAGATGGAGTAGGCAGAAGAATAGTCGAGGGGCAGGCCGGGGTCGGTGCAGGCAGAGTTCAGTCGTAATCGGGAAGCAGACCGAGGTTGAATGCAGGCAGAGTTCAGTCGTAACGGATAAACAGGTGAAAGTCGATATCCAAAGCCGAGTCAAAACCAGAATCAAGAGTCAAAGTTTCCTAAAGTTCAGGAGCAGGTTAAATTATCAACAGCACAGAGCCTTTCCCTGAGCGTCCTTTTAAAGGGGTATTTTGGCGCCAAACGTAATGACACCTGCGTCCTGCGTCATCACGCCGCGCACGTTCATGTTAGCGGGCGTTTCTGTGCCCGCGTCCGTTTCGGCGCGTGAAGACGCACATGCGTTTGCGTCAGTGTCCATCTTGGCGTGCGCGCTCATGCGCGCTGAGTCCTCACAGGCACCAGTATATGCACATTCAGTCAAAGGGAAGCTGATTAGTAGGAGCACTTTAGATGTGTATGGACTCCCTTATGGAAGGTTTACATCACCTTTAACCATCGATAATATGATGGTATATGCTGTGATCTGTAGTTTAGCAACAACTGGGTAAAGTATGGCTGATGTGTATATCCTATTTATGATCACACTAAACCTGCCTCGCTATACACACACACACGTCTATATTGTACCTAGTTCTTGACTTTCATTTAACACTTCCCTCCTGATTTACTGTTCCTTTTTTTACATTTCACATCAGATTAGCGTGTTTGTTGCACAACTTTTCTGACCTTTGTAAACAGGGTTTGGGAGAGGAAATTGTATAATAATTGCCTCCTGCTTGCTTTAATTGCTACTGTATGAAACAGTTTACTCATGCAGGTTAGGGCTTTTATATTGGTATGATTCATAGGCTTTAAGAATTTTTTTTTTTTGAAAGTCTCTGAGATGCATAATAGGACTACATTGTTACAGAACAAGGTCATAAAATGTAGGTGGTATGTACAAATGTGCTGTAAAAATCTGTTTTCCTGAGTTGCCCAGGGCAAAATGGTGAAATGCAGAACCAGGTTAGAGTCACCGTGTGACATTATTTGTAAGAACGTTTTTAGTTTCTTTCTATGTGCACAGTATAGGTACGGGACCTGTTATCCAGAATGATTGCAACCTGGGATTTTACAAATAACGGATCTTTCCATAATTTGAATCATCATACCTTAAGTCTACTGGAAAATTATGTAAACATTAAACAAACCCAATAGGCTGGTTTTGCTTCCAATAAGGATTAATTCTATCTTAGTTGGGATAAAGTACAAGATACTGTTTTATTATTACAGAGAAAAACTAAATCATTTTTAAAAATTTGGATAAAATGTCTATGGGAGACAGCTTTTCCATAATTCAAAGCTTTCTGGATAACAGGTTTCCGGATACTGAATCCCATACCATATTTAAAGGACATGTAAAGTCTAAAATAGAATAAGGCTAGAAATGCTGTATACTTAAATATAAACATGAACTTACTGCACCACAAGCCTAATCAAACAAATAATTTATGCCTTCAAAGTTGGCTACAGGGGGTCACCATCTTGTAAATTTGTTAAACATCTTTGCAAGACTAAGACTGTGCACATGCTCAGTGTGGTCTGGGCTGCTTAGGGATCGTCATAAACAAAGCACTGTTTTATTATTACAGAGAAAATTGGGATTATTTAGATAAAATGGAGTCTACGGGAGATGGCCTTTCCATAATTCTGAGCTTTCTGGATAACAGGTTTCCAGGTAACTGATTCCATACCTGTACTAGAGTTGTGCAGAGCCTCCTCAACCCAATATTAAAGGGATTATAAACTTTCCGCAGCATTGATCATTTTTTTCTAGTAGGATTTATGTTCAATGCAAAATCCTCTTATGTCAGTAATTGAATTAGTATTGCTCCCTACTTTGGGCAGCTTGTGGGTGCAAAGGAGTTTGTTTTATAGAAGGTTTATATCTGCTTGAAGCGTCCAGCTCTATGACTACAACTGCGATTAGGATTTTAAAAAGTTGGGAGACTTTCCTAACCAGACTCTGTTACAGCTCTCCAAAGTAAACATCCCAAATCTAATTACAGTTGCAAGACCAGTGTTACATCAGTCACCATGTTGTTCTCTACCAAGGGAGATGCCCGCATCATGTGGGTCATCATGTGGGTCACTGGCCCTGAAAGACTTGGAAAACATTTTATTGTTGTGCTTTATGATTTCATCTTTGTGGCTTCAAAAATGGCAGCTCCTATCCTGGTTTAATCCATAATAACAAACAGGTAGGGAACCTGTTGTTATTTGGATAAGGGCTATTTCTGTAATTTGCATCTCCACCCCTTAGGGCAGAGACAAACGGTCAGATTCGGGGAGATTAATCACCCGAAGCACTCTGATTGTCATCCCATCGGTGATTTTCATTCTAGCCGGCGGGAAGGCAGTTTGAGGAGATTAGTCACCTCGAAGAAGAGTAGTAGGGAAGAGTAATCTCCCCAAATCTGACCATGTCTCTGCCTTTAAGTCTACTAAAAAAATCATTTAAACATTTAGGGGCCGATTCACGAAATTCGAGTGAAGGGTTCGAATAAAAAAAAATTCGAATTTCGGAGTTTTTTTGGGCTACTTCGACCATCGAATGGGCTACTTCGACCTTCGACTTCGACCTTCGACTTCGAATCGAACGCTTCGAACTAAAAATCGTTTGACTATTCGACCATTCGATAGTCGAAGTACTGTCCCTTTAAGAAAAACTTCGACCCCCTACTTCGGCAGCTAAAAGCTACCGAAGTCAATGTTAGCCTATGGGGAAGGTCCCCATAGGCTTGCCTGTGATTTTTTGATCGAAGGATTTTCCTTCGATCGTTGGATTAAAATCCTTCGAATCGTTCGATTCGAAGGATTTAATCGTTCGATCGAATGAAAAATCCTTTGATCGATCGATCGCAGATTTGCGCAAAATCGTTCGACTTCGATATTCGAAGTCGAACGATTTTAGTTCCCAGTTGAATATCGAGGGTTAATTAACCCTCGATATTCGACCCTTCGTGAATCGGCCCCCAAATAAACCCAATAGGCTGGTTTTGCTTCCAATAAGGCTTAATAAAATCTTGCTGAGTTGGGATCAAGTACAAGGGACTGTTTTATTATTACAGAGAAAAAAACACATCATTTTTAAAAATTATTTTATGAAAATAGTCTATAGAAGACGGCCTTTCTGTAATTTGGAACTTTCAGGCAAAGTATTTCCAAATAATACCTGTACTGGAAATTGCTTTGAATTGCAATGCAGCAACATTTAGGTGGAGCAATACTAAGAGAAGTTTTATATTCCCTTTAAGCTTGATATTTCTGTATATGCTACATATAAATATGTATGGGTAAAATTTGACTAGATAGTGTATTGTATCCTGTAAATGAGCTTTAGGTCCCATGGGGAAAAGCAGTGGCATAGCAATAAGGTTTGGTAGTGGAGCCCAAAGCAATACTGGACCCAGTTAAAACCTGGAAAAATATTTATCCCAACTTTGGGCCAGATTCAACTCAGTGAGAAAAAGTTATCTCATGGTTTATCACGTAAAAACTCATGGACAAGATTCAATTAGGGGAGAAAAAAGTGTCTCCAAATTCAGTTAGAAATTTTAACCAACAAAGTTTTCACGTGATAAACTGTGGGACAAGTTTTTCTGAATTGAATTGCATCTCAAATTGAATCTCATCCATGACTTTTCATGTGATAAACCATTTTCTCATTGAATTAAATCTGGCCCTGTGCATTTTGTTCCACTATAAACAGGCTTACCCACAATATATATTGGTTGCATGCATGGTGGAAGAATCCCAGGATTATTTTCTGCTGGGGGGAGGCCTGTAAAATCAGGTTGCACCCCTGGTAAAAATGCAATGTAGGTATGGGATCTGCTATCCGGAAACCCGTTATCCAAAAAGCTCTGAATTACGGGAAGGCCTTCTTCCATAGACTCAATTTTATCCAAATAATCTAAATTTTTAAAAATGATTTCCCTTTTCTCTGTAATAATAAAACAGTAGCTTGTACTTGATCCCAACTAAAATATAATTCATCCTTACTGTAAGCAAAACCAGCCTATTGGGTTTATTTAATGTTTACATGATTTTCTAGTAGACTTAAGGTATGAAGATCAAAATTACAGACATATCCATTATCTGGAAAACCCTAGGTCCTGGGCATTCTGGATAGCAGGTCCCATACCTGTACAAATACTTTTTCTTTCCCTTTAATTACAATCATAAAACAATTACAGAAAATAATATCACAGATAAGAAGCAGGCCCGGACTGGCAATCTGTGGGTTCTGGCAAATGCCAGAGGGGCTGCTATAAGGTGCCATAGAACGTTACTATTTAATGGGCTGGTGGGGGCTTTTCGGGCCTCTGTGTACCTGAAATGCCAGGGCCTATTTTAATTCTCAGTCCGGACCTGATAGGAAGGATGGTATTTTTTTTCCATAGAAGTTGGGAACCCTACTTCAACCATTTTCCTGCACCTGGCTCAACACATTAGTGGCTGAAATCCACCATTGCCATTATAGTTAATAAGAGGAGGAACAGGTTGGGTCTGGCTGACATAGCAAATGCTGAGGGGGTTATTTACTAAAACTTGAAATTATCTCATATTTTTATTAAACTAAGTTCGACCAAACTCCCATCCAAGCTTTTATCTTATTTATCAATAAAATAACTCGAGTATGGAAAAAAAACTGATAAAATTAAGCAAAAACCCAAATTGTATGAATTTTTTTTTTTGGAAATTTCTCGATTTTTTTTTTTAGGGTTATCGCCCGAAAACCCCACATTGAACGAAACCAGAGCAGTTTACTATATCTTCAAATTGTAAAAGGGACATCTGTCATTGACTTCAACATGACCTCGGCAGGTTTGAGGTGGCGGATTTTCGGTTCGGGACTTTTTGCAACTTCGGGGTATAATAAATCAAACAAATAATAAATAAATCCCATACAGTCACATTACTCCAGAGCACATCCCTCCCTAAGGTAGACCTCTACAGCATTAGGATGCTGATAAATAAATACGGTGCCAAACATCTTAAAAAAAAAAAAAGCAGATGGACTACGATGCATGAAAAAGTAACTGTGAACAAAAACAGTAACTATTCTATTATGCCACTTCTAGTGCTAAACCAGAACATTCATGGTGGCAGACACACAGCCTTGAACAGAAATCTCAGGGCTGCAGTGATTTCCATTGTGTTATCACTCTCTGTTCTGTTTTTTTTTACTGCAACACAAACAAAATCTCACCCAAAGCAAAAGACTTTCAGCATAACAACACTGCCAACTGCTAGCTTATTAACCTCAAAATGCCTTTCCTTTCTGCAGTTTTCTCTTACTTCATGCTGTTCTACTTTTTATATGCAGAAATCACTGCACTGTCTATATCTTTAGGAAGCAAATTCAAAACCCACACCCATTTCCCAGACTAATTTCCCTTAATCGTTATTGCACGGTGCAAATATGAGTTTTTAAGTTGTTTCTCAGTCCCCGACACTCATTTATTTGCCACGAATACCTTCATAGGAACGCAGAATAAAAGGTAGGACAGATCCTTCTACCTGTGAATAGATCATTATACTCCGTCCAGACAATCAGTTCAGGAACAAAAGTGAGGCACACGCCTCGTGTTATTCATCAAACAATTTCCCATATTCCAAGCCTGGAGCATCTATTGCAGAACACAATGGAAAATAATACCATGAAGTGCCCTCCCTAATTAATTTTCTTTTGGCGTGTAATTCTTCCAGCAGCAACAGGGAACAAGCGTTGTGCATCACATTTACTGGATTCAGTAATTCAAGGATAACGGCAGAACAAACAATACAATATTTCTTGCCTGTGCATATCCATTTTGAAGGTGCTTGAGTAGATGAACAAGGCTCCTCAGTCACACAGCAGCTGCCTCCCTAGACAGAATTACGGGAAAAAAGGCCATCTCCCATAGACTCCAATTTATGTCTCTGTAATTATAAAACAGTACCTTGTACTTGATCCAAACTGAGATAAAATTAATCATTATTGGAAGCAAAACCAGCCTATAAGGTTTATTTAATGTCTAAAGGATGTTTTAGTACACTAGGTATGAAGATCTAAATTACGGAAAAAATCTGTAATCTGGAAAACACAGAGGTCCCGAGCATTCTGGATAATTGGTGCCATACCTGTACAGATTCTGTTATCCAGAATGCTCAGGTTTTCTGGAATACGGATCTTGCTGTAATTTGGGTCTTCATACCTTAAGTCCACTAGAAAATCACGTAAGCCTTAAATAAACCCAATAGGCTGGCTTTGCTTCCAATAAGGATTAAATATATCTTATTTGGGATCAAGTACAAGCTACTGTTTTATTATTACAGAGAAAAAGTAAATCATTTTTTCCGTGATGCAAAGCTTTCTGGATAACAGGGTTCTGGATACTGGATCCCATACCATATTTAAAGGACATGTAGAGTCTAAAATAGAATAAGGCTAGAAATGCTGTATTTTGTATACTAAATATAAACATGAACTTACTGCACCACAAGCCTAATCAAACAGATGATTTGTGCTTTCAAAGTTGGCTACAGGGGTCACCATCTTGTAACTTTGTTAAACATCTTTGCAAGACCAAGACTGTGCACATGCTCAGTGTGGTCTGGGCTGCTTAGGGATCGTCATAAACAAAGCTGCTTGACTTCTGCATGGCTGGGAAGTAAGGCAGGGGCTCCAGCGGCGATTCTGACTAAGGAGCCGCCTGAGGCGGCTCCTGCAATGCCGCCCCCCCTCACCAACTTACGCGTCGGGAGGCAGAAACACCATTGCGGAGAGCGCAATTGCGCTCTCTCGCAATAGTACAGCCGAATTTCCGGTTCAAAAACCGGAAATTCGGCTCTTAAAGGTGCAGGAGCGGCTTTTTGCCGCCCCTGGAATCCTTTCAGGCGCTGCCGCCTGAGGCGAGCGGCTCAGCTCGCCTCATTGGCGGTGCGCCCCTGAGGGGCTCCCCCTGCTGTTCATAAGTATGATTGTTTCCCTGCTCAGCAGTTAGGGACCATCTGACAATTCCTATCCACAGCAGTAAATGAAGGGAGAATTTCACTGCATACAGTCAGGTTTCTTATAAAAACGGTACACATTTCTAATTAAAGTATATTGGAGGTTTCTTTTTCATTATAGAAAGTAAAAATTGGATTTTATTTTTTTGCCTTTACATGCCCTTTAAGCAACGGGCACTCACTTAGGTGCATGGGTGGGGATGAGGGGGGAGTTAAACAGCTGGAGAGAGATATTTGGAGAGGATGAAGCACATGAAGAAAAATGTTTAGGGGGAAAGGCACATAAAGGGAGATATCTGGGAGCTGAAAAACAAAGAGAGAGAAATATGTGCAGTGAGATACAGGGGCGTAACTACAGAGGAAGCAGAGGAGAATAGGATGCCCCACAAGGCCCAAATAAAGAGCAATTTCAACATATATTGGTAAAATATGACAACCTCTGAATATGTTGGGGGCCCTAAAATTAGTTTTGCTGTGGGTCCCAGTAACATCTAGTTATGCCACTAGTGAGATAAATAAAGAGTTGGAGAGAATTTTGAGACACAGAGAAAAAGGGTGTTGACCCAAGCATGTGGCCCCCTGAGGCCGTTCAAGCATTTGAATTCCTCAAAAAAGAATTCAGTTCAGCCCCCATTCTCAGACACCCCGATTCTGCACTACCTTTTGTTGTTGAGGTTGATGCCTCTGAGGTAGGAGCTGGGGCAGTCCTTTCTCAAAGGCACCCGACTACCAACAAATTACATCCCTGTGCCTTTTTCTCCAGGAAATTCTCACCTGCTGAGGTGAATTACGATATAGGGAACAGGGAGTTTTTGGCAGTTAAGTGGGCCTTTGAGGAATGGCGGCATCTCCTGCAGGGTGCTAAACATCTGGTGACGGCCTATACTGACCACAAAAATCTTCTATATATAGAGTCTGCTAAACGCCTTAATCCGAGGCAGGCTAGGTGGGCTCTATTTTTCACAAGGTTTAATTTTTCTTTGACTTTCAGGCCTGGGACTAAAAACACCAAGGCGGATGCACTCTCTAGGAGTTTTGAATCCATTTCTTCTGACTCTAGTGAGTGTACTCCCATTATTCCCAGAGAAATGATCATAGCAACCCTTGAATCTGACCTTTCTTCTTTGTTGCTCCCTCTTCAAACATCTGCTCCTACAAGTATTAAGGGAGGTTCATGATTCTAAAATGGCAGGACATCCAGGTATTGCTAAAACGGTATCTCTGTTATCCCGTCATGTTTGGTGGCCATCATTCAAACAGGATGCTAAGGCCTTTGTTAATTCATGTCCAATCTGCCAAAGGTCAAAATCCTCTTGCAAGTCTTCCCAGGGTTTGCTGATTTTCTTACCAATTCCAGAAAGACCTTTATGGACTTTATTGTTGATTTGCCTCCTTCACAGGGGAAAACTGTGATCTGGGTGGTGGTGGATAGGTTTAGCAAGATGAGCCATTTTGTACCCCTTCCACACCTCCCTTCTGCTAAATCCTTGGCTGATCTGTTTGTTACTCACATCTTTAAGTTTTCATGGTTTTCCTGAAAATATTGTTTCTGATAGGGGGGTTCAGTTTGTCTCTAAGTTTTGGCGTGCTTTCTGTTCTTTGGTTGGGGTTGAATTATCATTTTCCTCTGCCTATCACCCCCAAACCAATGGTCAAACTGAAAGAGTAAACCAGTCCCTTGAGCAATACCTCAGGTGTTATGTGTCAGACAACCAATCCACATGGGCTGAACTGTTACCCTGGGCTGAATTTGCATACAATAATGCTACCCATTCCTCCTCGGGAGAGTCCCCTTTCTTCGTGGTTAATGGGTTGCACCCTAAGGCATTCTCATTTTCCGGTACTGGCTCCCTGGTTCCCTCTGCTAATTCTAGTGTTGAACGTTTTTCTAGGGTTTGGTCGCAGGTTCACGACTCTCTGTCCGCAGCTGCCTCTGCTCAGAAAAAAGCTGCTGACAGATCTCGTAGAGAGGCACCCCAGTATAAAGTGGGAGACTCAGTGTGGCTTTCTGCCAAAAATATTAAACTAAAGGTTCCCTCTCTCAAACTGGGGCCTAGGTTCATTGGTCCATACCCTATTTCTGAAATTATCAACCCTTGTGTTCGTCTTAAGTTGCCTGTTAATTTTAAGATTTCTGACTCATTTCACGTTTCTTTGTTAAAACCTGCTAACAACGTCTGTTTTGTTTCTGTTCCTCCCCCAGTGTTAGTTGAAAGTCAGCCTGAATTTGAGATCCAGGAGTTTCTAGATACCCACCTTGTGCGTGGTAAGTTACAGTATCTTACCAGGTGGAAGGACTTTGGTCCTGAGGAGAACTCCTGGGTCTCAGTTGATGACATCAGGGCTGATCACCTCAGGAATCAGTTCCATCAAAAATTTCCTGGGAAGCCTGGGGGTCCAGTGACCCCCCCTAGAGAGGGGATTAATGTAATAGTACCTGTGCGGTGGGGTCGTCCACCGCGTCGTCGGCGGGGACGCCCGCCGCATGGTCCACGAGTCGGCGCTGGCGCCGGCGCCATCTTGGATTCTCCTAGGGCGCATGCGGCGCACCTCTTAAAGGTACAGGCGTGCTGGCGTGATTGCGCCAGCGCGTATTGACGCTCGCTTTGGCGCCAATTTAGAATGTATATAAAGCCCATTCTGACCCCCAGCCAGTGCCCGTGATAGAACTTTGTTTCTAAGTGGTTTCTGAGCCTAGTGCATCTGTTCCTGTTATTCTGTATTCTGATTATCCGTGTTTGACCCTGCCTGTATCCTGACTATTCTGAACTCTGTATCCTGACCCTTGCCTGCCTACGACAACTCTTCCTGCTTAACCCTTTGATTGACTACCCGTTTTGACCCTTGCCTGCCTGACGATTCTGATATCCGCCTGCCTCGACTCTGCCTGTCTGACGATTCTTCTGCCTGATCCTTTTGTACCGTGACCTTTGGCCCAAAAAGACTTTGCTAAAAGCCGTGCCCCTTCGCCAGCCAGAACATCTTGCCTTGTACCCCTCGTTAAGTCCAGGTGGCACCCAAGTAAGCTGAGGACTCCTCCCGAAGTCGAGCCGAGACCAAGGTGCTTGGCATTTGTTCTGGCATAGGGTGCCGGCCGTGACAGATAGTACATGCTATTAGTTCTCCTTTAAATATTCCTTAATGAGCAATGTTTTGGTAAACTGACACCTACACTAAGGGACAGATTTATCAAAATGTGAGATTAGAACTCACCACAGAATAACTCACCATCGTTCTATTCATTCCTATGGGATTTTTAGAAGTGTATTTATCAATGGGTGAAAGTTAGAGTTCACCACTTGATGAATGCACTTCTAAACATCCCATAGGAATGAATAGAAAGGGGGGTGAGTTTTCCAGTGGTGAGCTCTAATTTCACACTTTGATAAATAGATGGGAATGTGCGTGTAGCCTCCCTCATAGGACCTTGGTAACCCGCACTTAAAGGAAATACTCAGTCAGACTGGAGCAGATCATGAAATTCTACTACTGGGTCTGGCAAAATCTGTCTGGGAGAATTTCCATTGATCTGAAACTGACAACTAATCTGGAGCTTAATGCTCCCTTTGCTTTTCCCCAGAGAAGGAAATCAGTGAAAGGGAAAGAGTAGACACACTACGTTTCCTCCTTGCAAGGTCCTGGAGTTTCATGTTACCAATACTAATCAGCAGTTCCACACCAGACATTCCTCTATTAATTTATTTATGAGAAACACATTTATAAGCCAAGTGGTAAGAAGCGTTACTGTACTAGAGAATTCAACCCCCCCAACTAATAAAAAAACAGAGAAAAAGGAAAATGTTTTTAAAAATGTGGAATATTTGGAGAAAATGGAATCTATGGGAGACAGCCTTCCGTAATTAAGAGCTCTCTGGATAAAGGGTTTCCAGATAACGGATCCCATACCTGTATTAGAATCTGGTGAGAAACCAGCAGGCAAAGTCTAGCTATTTTAGTTTCGTTATCTATACTAGGGGTCCTCAAGCTTTTTTAACCGTGAGCACATTCAGATGTAAAAAGAGTTGGAGAGTAACACAAACATAAAAATGTTCCTGGGTGGAACAAAATGTATTTATGTACGTATATTTTTATTTGTGTAGTGCTCCTTGCACTGTACAGCAAAACAATAAATTAGTAATGACAAACAAGGGGTCATTGAAATAAAAAGTAACAATAAATGCATTATTAGAAATACAATTCACATAAATATAAAAAATAATTACAATACAGATGAAGTGCTCAGTGTCACGGAAACAAAAGGATGCTCTAAAAATTCAAGATTTACTTAGTATAAAAACCACGAAAATCACTGATACAAAACTTCGGCGGGTAAAAGTTGTCGAGGTCCTATAGAAGCCAATGGGAGATGTGCTGATTCTATTGGACCTTTTTAAATCAGTTCAAAAACCTCTAAAATCTGACCTTTGATAAATGAGCCTCCATGAATTACTGTACTTTTAAAAAATTTTCAATTCCCTTTAAGGGGCATGGCAAGCTATCTCTAATGTCTTTGTATTCATAGTTTGTAGGTATTTTTTTTAGGTTCACTATAGATCCATTTCTTCAAATGACACATATTAATCTCAATCATCCTACTAATTATTTCTGTGTAGGGCTCAAAACCTTGCAGTAGTGCAACAAATGTGTATCAAACACTGTGGTCTACATGCTCTGCTATAAAGACAGCTTGAATCTCAGTTGCAAAGTGTGAGCTAACTGCTGCTTTGAGAGGGAAACCCACATTTTTTGGGTTCATGCATCACTTTTGGTCCAATATTTGGTTAGGTCCCTTAGTTCATAACAACATTATAGATGTTATGATATGAAAATACAGGGGTAGAATAATCAAAAGAATTTCAGAATTAAAAATGCATTATTAGAATGTATCTTGGGCCAGCCCTACACTCACTTTCAGCTAATTCTTTACTAATCGCAAGGTTAAATGGTTGTCGACAATTGCATATGACAGCACTCCACTTATTAGGGTGGTGACACATGCTAAGATTCGGGGAGATTTAGTTGCCCAGCGACAAATCGCCTCTTCTTCGAGCGACTAATCTCCCCAAAAAGCCTTCCCGCCGACTAGAATCTAAATCACCAGTGGGATGGCACTTGGAGCGCTTTGTTTTCCGAAGTCGCCTGAAACCTCGGGCAACTTCGGAAAACGGCCTGCTTTTGGTTTACACTTCAGTGAGAAAAAGGTTTATTACGTCAAAAATCATGGACTACATTCAATCCGTGATGCAACTCAATTCAGAAAAACTATATATCCACATGTGAAAACTATATATATATATATATAAGTCTATGGAGAAGAGTTTTTTCTCCTAGAATTGATCCATGACGAGTTCAAAACTCTATTGAAATCTATGGGAAAAAAAACTGGAACTGAATCGGGAGAAAAGTTTTCTTTCCCCGGATTTAATCTTGTCCATGAGTTTTCACGTCATAAACCAGGAGATAACTTTTTCTCATTGAATCGGGCCCATTGTCTTTCAGTTCTCAAGAGCCAATCACCCAGCTACCCATCTGATGAGGTGCTTAGTGGCTTCAGAGCTGTGAGATAAACAAGAAACCTTGCCTATATCTCTCCTGTGGGCCATCATTATTACTGACCAATCACTGTCTGCTCAGCTTTGTCATTTTAACTTTTGTGTATTTTTCATTATGCTACCGTACAGCAAACTACAAATTCAGAAAATACCCTCTAATACACTTTACAGTTCATGGGTAGAGTTTCCACTTACTGCAGCATTTAGCAGGTATCATTTAATGCATTCAGCACTAATTTAAACTATATATTTTTAACTACAACACTGCGTATGGCTGTTCCAGCATTTGTTGGCAGCTATGGTGTAAACCCGTGATTAATCTCTATTCACAGTCATTAAAATCCAAATGGAGTAGAGCTGTCTAACGTTGAGATAACAGATGCTGTGTTTGATGTGTAGTCAGGCTGATTACTTTGAGTTTGACGGATGATGGGTTCAATGTTCCCAGAAAAAGAGCGCAAGCTAATAAATTAAAACATCTTTATTTTATAGGTAATCATTACTTTAGATGAAAATAGTACGAGGCTTATAATGCCTTGATTGCTGGGTTCAAAGATTGAGATGTAGTGTAGATAAACCGATAGCTTTGTATCTTATGGATCACTTAAAAGATTTATTTAATTATCTTCAATAATAGACAGGGCACAAGGGTTTACTTGTGGGCACACGCCATACAATTTTGAATCAGCAGATGAATTCTGCATACTCTGTCTGTATTGCAAATGCAGCTGTAGACAAGGTTGCATATGAGTGTACTGGATGCAGTTTATTTGACATATCATTAACTGTAGGCAAAAAGAATAACACAGGCCGAATATAAGGCTGTGGTACCATCTGCCTTGACTTATAAACCCATCTCAGATACTATCCGTCAGCTGTTTAATTTTCTGTTCTTGTATCTATCCCATGATAGATACGCTGTTTGATATTTGCACCTCCTCCCATTCTATAAACCAGTGCATTATGGGAAAATAACCTATGTCTTTTAGAAGGTTTTATGCTTAGTTTATTTTTCCATGAAAGGAAATCAAACAGTTTAATGTCCTACTAAAAATTGCCCTTTAAATATGCTTTCGGAAAAGAGCTTAATAATAATTACTGTACTGTAAAAATTTTAGTTTTCTTAGCTTAGTGGGAGACATTGGGCTGTGGCACATCTCTCTGAAGGTGAACTGCAATACAGAAGAATCGCCACTTTGGTCTCTATAGACAGAGGGTTACGTTCCTAGCATCTATCAAGATCATAAAGTTGTACTTGCCTAGACAGTCTGCATAGAAAAACCCTTCTATATTGGTTCTTGGGAATTCAAAAATTCACAAAGCCCCTCTATAATAAATCATATACACTGAAAACCCTCCAGTCCTTGACTTACTGTAGGTATGTTTGTTTTTTGCCATATAAAGCGCTACGCAATACGTTGGTGCTATATAAATACATGATAATAATATAAATTGTTCTGAATGCTTTCAGTTGAGATTCCAAGGGGACTTGGAGCCCATCTTTCTTGTTTAACATGAGGGCAAGAAGTAGTAGCTTATGCTAAACATACTTTTTTTTTTGTTTTAATCTAAAATCTATGGTTTTTGTTATTTAGACCTAAACTGGGAAACAGAAACTACTACATGTTTGGTCCTTGGGAGGTAGATAATTAGATTACCAGAGAACAGATAATGCCTTGTATAATGAATTTCAGAGAAGAAAACAATCACCACAAAGGATGAAGGGAGGGGCTGTATATTGGTCATCCCAGATTATACTATCAAGGACCAAACATGGTGTAGATTCAGTCTCCCATAGATTTTTAGCAATGAAAATTGTAGGCAAAAATTAAGTTCAGCACAAATCCCCTTGGAACAAGGGAGTATACTGGCCCTTTAAGGGTCTCCTTACTGAAGTGACCTTTCTGAATGGTATTACTAAATACTTTAGCAAGTGATAGAAAAGACCAAACAGTTCCACTTGGGCTTGGGCTAGGAATTTCACAAATCTAGAATATAAAATGTATTAATTATATGACTACATGGACAAGGAAAGTCCTATTCAATGGGGGTGGCAAAATGTTAGGCCCCCTCAGTGAGTAGAATCATCAGTAGTGATGGCGGAATTTCTCCCGCTTTGCTTCGCCAAAAAATTTGTGAAATTCGCAAAACGCCAAAAATTCACGGAAAATGCGTGAACTAGAAAATTGATGCCCGCATAAATTTTGGACGCACGTCCGAAAATTCGCACACGTTGATTTTGACGGCGGCGTTAAATTCAATGGGCATCTGAATAGTGTTGATGTGCTGTGATTTTGACACGAGTGACTTTTCGGACGCGCGTCTAAAATTGCTTGACGCCGGCACATTTTCTTGGGAATTTTGCGCCAGGCACATTTATTACACATCACACATCACTAATCATATTTAGTTTATTCTCCAGGCTGGTGATCCTATATTATATGTAAATTTCCATCAGTGCAAAGATAACAAAGATAGCTTTACTCCAAAATAGATTCAGGCAGGTTCATTGGCTCCTGATAAAATTGAACTGTGTGTGAATGTGATAGGGACATTAGATTTTTAAACTTTACTAGGGCAGGGAATGAAGTGAATGATATATAATGTAAGGAAAGTGCAGCGTAAATGTGTTAGCACTTTATACTGTAAATAACGGAAAACTACACAGGTATGGGACCTGTTATCCAGAATGCTCGGGACCTGGGGTTTTCCGGATGACGGATCTTTCCATAATTTGGGTCTTCATGCTTTGTCTACTAGAAATTAATTTAAACATTAGGGGGCCAATTCACTAAATTCGGGTGAAGGGTTAGAATAAAAAAAACTTCGAATTTCGAAGTTTTTTTGGGCTACTTCGACCATCGAATGGGCTACTTTGACCTTCGACTACGACCTTCGACTTCGAATCGTACGATTCGAACTAAAAATCGTTCGACTATTCGACCATTCGATAGTCGAAGTACTGTCCCTTTAAAAAAAACTTCGACCCCCTACTTCGGCAGCTAAAAGCTACCGAAGTCAATGTTAGCCTATGGGGAAGGTCCCCATAGGCTTGCCTGTGATTTTTTGATCGAAGGATTTTCCTTCGATCGTTGGATTAAAATCCTTGGAATCGTTGGATTAAAATCCTTCGAATCCTGCGATCGATCGATCGCAGGATTTGCGCAAAATCGTTCGACTTCGATTTTCGAAGTCGTACGATTTTAGTTCACAGTCGAATTTCGAGGGTTAATTAACCCTCGATATTCGACCCATAGTGAATCGGCCTCTAAATAAACCCAATAAGCTGGTTTTGCTTCCAATAAGGATTAATTATATCTTAGTTGGGATCAAGTACAAGCTACAGTTTTATTATTACAGAGAAAAAGGAAATCATTTTTAAAAATTTGGATTATTTGGATAAAATGGAGTCAATGGGAGAAGGCCATTCCGTAATTCGGAGCTTTCTGGATATCGGGTTTCCGGATAAGGGATCCTATACTTGTACTAATGTTTTTTCTCTTATTACATCATTGCTGATGTCATGGTGACCCTGTGGATTCCTTTGAGTGCCGGTTAGCTTTATTTTTTCTATTTGCACATACTAATCACTCCCTACCTCAGGCATAAAACATAGATCAGTTTCTTCAGAAGCCTAATTTACACAGAATTTATCTAAATGCAATACACTGCACAGAATGCAAAATATGCACCAGAAATGAAAAAAGTTAGTCCTTTAGTTTGGTCTCCTCCTGCCGGTCCTAATTCAGTCTCTCAACTGTGGAATGCTTCATTTAGGAAAAAATGGATCAGCGCCTTTGGCAATGGAGTCAATCTCACCAGAAACAAAGGGGGGGGGGAAAAACGACATATAGTGTAGTATTTTTAGAAATAGTCGTTTCACACCAAGTGCTTGTGTGCAGAGTTTCTATTTTGTTATATTTGTTCCCCTTTTCCCAAATTCTCCTTTACTTTAGTCCTCCATTTCGGGGGCTGTGCTTATATTTAATTTTCAACATGCATGTGCGTCTTCCACCAACAAATGGCTAAAGTGCCTACTTACAAGACTTTTACTTTTTCAATCACGTATGATAGTGTTTTCCTTCCCCTTTACAACAAACTTCTGTGCCTTCAGAAGCCTGTTTATCTTCAGGTATGTTTCTAAAAGTTGGGCAGAAACCTGGGTTCAGTGGGTATCCCTTTATATATTCTCCAAAAAACCAACTTATAAAAAGGCACATTTTTACATGCTAATAAGAGAGAGGGGAAAAAAAGAAAACGCGTGTGATAATTTGTTCTTTAACGTGATTACATAACACAAATGTTGAAAAGCATATGCACTTAACAAGTATTTGAATGATAGAAATATGTGTTAATAATGTAATGGCTCTGAAATTGTGTTCATCCACGTGAATGTTGCAGGCAGATGGAACACCTCCACACACACACACAAAGCTACTGCTGGACACCATCCAAGATAGAGAATGAATGCTACAAAAATTAAATATAGGGACAGCACACTCAAATTTAAAAAGGCAAAATTTTATTACATTTACAAAAAGTTACACTCACATATTCGGCTACGGCCCAGTAATGGCCCTACGCGTTTCGACCACAGAAGTGGTCTTCATCAGGGGCAAAATCCATAAAGTGTTAGAAAAAGATAAAAGGCAGGAATCTTTTTCTAACACTTTATGGATTTTGCCCCTGATGAAGACCACTTCTGTGGTCGAAACGCGTAGGGCCATTACTGGGCCGTAGCCGAATATGTGAGTGTAACTTTTTGTAAATGTAATAAAATTTTGCCTTTTTAAATTTGAGTGTGCTGTCCCTATATTTAATTTTTGTTTGATTCTTTTGTGGAGACTCTATTTGGGCGGTCTCCAGGGGACAAGCACCTCACTATTAAATTAAAATTGGGTGTGCGCTTTCTAAAAAACCAATTTGCTATAGAGAATGAATGCTATCATATCAGAAAAGATGAAATTTCAGACATCTTGCAGAAGTTAGAACTAAAATCATTCATGTGGCTTGTTCACGTATAATGAGGGAAACTGTGCCTGTTTATAACACATTTTATTTGTATTTAAGTTTATAATACAGGGAGACTCAATAAAGTTATAAAGCAAAGCATTTTATTGAAAAAGGAGGTCTACAACGTCAACATGGAGGGTGGGTGATTTATAAGAAATAGCAAGTTCTTAAGTCCCCCATGGTGGTCTAACACTAGGGGGCAGATTCACTAATGGGCGAATTTTTGCCAGCATCAGCTTCGCACCCCTCGCAGCGCTTCGGCAGGCGCAAATGCGATACAAATATGCTAATTCACTTAAATGCGAAGTTTCGAAAGCGTTACTTTGGCTGTGCGAGCATTTCATAGCGAAGATGCTCTAGCGTTCATTTGTGCCTACCGAAAATTCACTAGTGATCTTGCGCTCAGGTCAATTTGCATACTGCAGGTAATTTAAAGTTGTATGGACGTCTTTATTACAAATGTTGGTGCCAATGTTACCACTTTTTATTACACTTGTCCAGGGAACCTTAATAAAGACAAGAGCATTCATATAATGCCCTACACATGAGTCCATTGTAAAATCAATGTTTCATATGTCATAATATGTGTGGAGAAAACTGGTTACCCAATAAAAGTCTAAGTTAGGCCTTTTGCAGCCAATCCCACTTAAAAAAGGAAAAGTCGCCAGCATATTTTGAACTTTAATGTATAAAATGTGTAAAAGCGACAGATTGAGGAAGAGCTAGCTGCTTTTTAGCACTTCGCCTGGTCTGAGGTGGCGAAGTCAACTCTGGCAAAAGAGGTAACGTTCAGTAAAACTTAAGTGAATTTCCTGTTCGATAGCGAATAGGCGCCTTCGCCTGTTAGTGGATTAGTGATGGCGAAAAGTCGCTAGCATTAGCCATTGTGTGAATCTGCCCCTAGGTTAGGTCCCTTTCAGCTTATACAATGTAATACATTGCACATATATAAAGATAACATGGCTATGGTCATCCAGTTATCATTTCAGCAGTATCCGTAATACCAAACAGTATTCACTCCAACTCATACTGTAATTTACTTTCAGGCTTTTTGCCCCTCATCTGTTGCTTTTGGGTCTTCTTGGAGTATCAGTCGCACTCTGGCAACCTATCGAATGGAGTAGGCAGGTCTCATGCAAGTGAAAGAAGTGCTAAAAGCAAAGACTAAAGGAAAAAACAAGGGCGAAAGGGATGGGAGCCCAGGTTATATTTTTGCATGGGAGCTTCCTAAAATCATGTTATTTGTAAACATAATAGAATTGAAATTTTCTATACAGTTTATTTTATTAGGCCGGAAAATCTCCTAGCTATAAGTAGTCACCCACTACTTTGTGCATTGGAGACCTAGAGTAGAAAAACAACACATTTGTTGGTGCATTTGTTCCTTCGTTTCCATGTACAGGAGAGCAATGCAAAGCTGGAACCTTTATTTTTTTTAAATCCATGCCTCTTGTTTAATTGGTATGGAATGGCTTCTGAGAGGTGTAAGTGAAGGTGCTCAGTACTCATTCAACCTGAGGATTATAAACTGAATGTTGTTCTGGAATTTTATTCCCATCACTTAAAACGGGGCATCATTCATTCACGTGGCTGAATGTTTTCAGTTCATAATTGCATGTAGCACATTCTAAATGGCAGCCAGTGTTGGACTGGCCCACCAGGATACCAGGAAAACTCCCGGTGGGTCCAGGTGTCAGTGGGCCCTTTTGCTTCTAACCATTTAGCCTATTTCATGATCATTCCCTATTTCTTTATGGGGGAAGTGCTTAATAATTGAACTATATAGTAAGTAGATATAAAAGACTAGAAGAATAAAGAGGTTGTGTGAGGAGAGGAGGTATAATACTTTGAAAAGTGGGCCCATGGTCTAAGGTTTTCTGGTGGGCCCCTGGCATCCCGGTCCGACACTGATGGCAGCACAATTGTACAGTGATCCAGTCCCAACCAGGAGCTGCTATGTCTGCCTTGACCCTGAGTAGGATGTCTTCTGCATCTGTAGTTTCCTCCCACACTCCAAAAACATGCAGGCAGGTTTTTTAACTTTAAGGGACAACCACAACTAATTCTATGTGCTCTCCATTCTTACAGTGTCCTAAACTCTCCGTATTCTCTTGGGTTTTCTCTTCAACCTCCAGGCGCTGCGCCTTTTCTGGTGTTTCGAACCCACTCTTCTCACTTGTATTTTAGAACTGAAAATCCCACAAAACATTAGGATAAAGAAAAGTAGCTGAATGGGCAAGAAATGGATAAGAACAGTGTGACAACAGTAACATTAGAGTGCAACAATAAGTCATTTCATGTACACTATGGTATCTTAACAAGGAAGAATATTGCTGAATCTTCTTGTAAGATGACAGATAGTAAAGCATGAAACCTGCAACTTTACCCATAGCTTGGGTGGGTTTGGGTTGCAGAATATGCTATTTGCATTGGCCAGTGTGAATGGTGGGTTCAGACTTCAGATTGTGGGTCTGCCTTCATGACACATATTGTACTTTTCAACCTTCCGCTGTGCTTTCTTTCTGTGATGTCACTATTTGTAGTTTATAAATTGTAGGTTAGAGCTGACCTAATAACTGCTTTTAAGGTGGCAAATGTGATACATTAAAGTCTTCTGCATAACAAGGACCTAATTATAGATCTAGAATAAAAATACTGTTGCTGTATTATGTTGGGGTTTAACCATAGCGCCAGTCAATAAGCTACAAAGTGGCAATTAATAAAGCAATCTACTTTTTCTGAATGCTTACAAAAAGCTAAGCTGATTACTGTAAAGCTGTTAAAGTTAATGGTTTAACAGTAGCTAGTAGAAATTGTTAAAATAATTATTTAACTCTCGGTTAGATACATTTAATTATCTGGAGAGATTAATATATTTTCTAATCATTTTATAAATTGCACAATTCAGATTTTTAAACCTCTTGATTTGTCTGGAAGGTGCAGGTGATGCTTTTTGTCCATGGATTGGTGTCAACATGGCCTAGAACAGGGGTCCCCAACCTTTGTTTATTTGTGAGCCACATTCAAATGTAAAAAGAGTTGGGGAGCAACATAAGGTGCCAAATATGGGTTGTGATTAGCTCTTTGGTAGACCCTATGTGGACTGGCAGCCAAGAGGAGGCTCTGCCATGAATTCAAAAATATGCATCTGCTTTGAGGCCTCTGAGAGCAACATCAAAAGGGTTGGTGAGCAACATGTTGCTCACGAGCCCCTGGTTGGGATCACTGGCCTAGAAGGTACCTAAGCCACAATTATCACAGCCAGATTGGGCACCAGTTAACTTGGGTTAATTTCTGCACCCCTTTTCTAGCGTTGGATATTTCCAATACTGGTCGATGAAACTCTACTGAGAGTAGTGTCAGTCTTGAAAAAAAACTAATAATTGTTTAATGGAGAAATTTAATTGCTAAATGCTAATAATGGTTCTTAGTTTTGCACTTTTTATATCCCTTACATTCCTACATGTGTTATTTTTTTTTCTTTTTCAGAAACATGTATTGGACGTCCAACCTGAAATTCCTGATTTCTTTCTGACTGTAGGGCTCCTAGTAACGTGTAAAGAGCTAGGAGTGTTCCATGATCCAAAGGAATGCAAAAACTTCTAGTTACACAGCTGGAGCCATCAATGCCCTTGCAAGAATTCAGATTTTTATGAAACATCTCAATTATGCCTAGGGTTTCAGGTTGGTTGTAGAAATATCCATCTAGATAGATTGACCGCAATATCTATGTGGGAAAGCTCTGTCTACATCTGTAGGTACATTAGATTGATCATCTGTTATGATCTTTCTTTGCATTGGCTCCTCCAATCAAAGCTACTGTACATTATATAAAAAGAGCAGTATACGTACACTATTGTTCAGCATGGGTTTCTAATTAATAAATCTGTTCTTGTTATATGCTGCACTTAAAGGGGACCTGTCACCCAGACATAAAAAGCTGTATAATTAAAGTCCTTTTCAAATTAATTTTGAAATCCAAACTCTTTTTTTATTAAAGCATTCATAGCTGTAAATTGATTTAAATTCTGAGCTGTCAATCAGATATTGCCTGCCCCTCCTCTATGCCTTAGGCATAGGGGCAGGACAGGCAATTCCTTTCGCTTTCCATTCAGCACTTACTAGATGTAACTGCACTCCCCATATTCTTCCCCTCTCTCTTCTCCATTTAATTGTGTAACCAATGCATGGGGATGGACATCAGCTCCCCAATTCTGGTGAACAAACAAGATTCTGAGATGATACAAGGCTTGTCTTAATAACAGTGTCCACAAAATGGCTCCTGCCTGCTTGCTATAATTATGAATTCCCAGACTGAAGGAAACAAGATTCAAAAAATTTATATAGTGTAATTAAAGTTCATTTTGCTTGACTAACGTGATAAAATAGGATTTGGAATATTTTTTTGGGGCGACGGGTCCCCTTTGACAAACCACACAGTAAAAATGAAAGTGCTTTAGGTTTTTCAAATATATAAATATAGATAAGATCTCTGTATAAACAAGTTCTTCCCTTTTCCCAATCCTGGTTCATCAGAGCAACTTTCAGAGGATAAAAAAGATAACTAATACAACTTTTTAAGGGCCCAGTCACATAAGGCACTTTATTGCCTGGTGGGAAATCTCCTCTCCTGTGGGCAAAGAAGCACCTAAAAATTCCATCCCCTTCATGTTGGAAACCCAGGTAACTGCCCAAAAATGTGATAGGAAGTTTTTTTGAGTGATTGGGCAGGTATTGGGCACTTCATTGCCTGCGGGAGAGGAGATATCCCTCTGGGGGATTAAGCTCCCCATGCGTCAGTACCCTAAACCATGTGTACAATTAACCTGTCCTTATTTATAAGCACGACACAGGCTGCAGTTGGGAAAAGGGAAGAACTTGTTTATACAGAGCTCTTATCTATATTTAAACAGACTCTCTTGATTATATAAAGAATGAGTTAGTAATAAAGTTAACTAGACAATGCATTTTTATTGATATACTGTATTTTGCTCAGGTATAGGTGTTTTTTGATGGAACAAACTGTTTATTATTAAGCTAGCAAACATAACTAGAGTCAACCTGGACTAGTTTTGTAATATAAACTAACTGCTGCTGACAATGCTGAACTGAACCATGACATTCATTATTATAGAATACCTGCAGGTATACTCTTGTAATATTCGTAAACATTTATTAATACTATTAATCTGTGTTCATGCTTTTCAGAAACTAAAATATAAGAAATCTGTTGTAAACAGTTAAGCGCAATCTCTTTTTTCTCAGGCAACGCCATGGCCTCTTTTTTTAATGCCCTAAGTTATCCAGTAAAATGATAATGGGAAACCAGAAATAGCTTCCTGTTCTGAGTAGGAAATGAGGAGTACAGAACACTGAGAATAAGATTCATTAAGGACGCCAATATCATCATCTTGGCTATTTTAAAACTACAATCAGTCAATGCTTTGTTTAAGGAAAAGGATTAAATTACTAAATGCATCAGTGATTAAAAAGAAAAGATATATTCATTAAACTTGGAGTAATAGTGCCAGGAGCATTGCTGTGCTGTGTGTAGGCATAGATTAAAGGTCAACCTGGAAACGTAGACTCCACAGCTCTTGCAGCCCAATATGTAACGGAGAACCAGCATTATAGACCCAGTTCAAGGAAGATATAGCTACATACTATATATTCAAGATTATGGATTTGATGTAACACCTGATTGCATGATGGAAGCCAGTAATTCATTTATGTTTTATACCTGCTGACATATATGTTTCCTTTTTTGCCTGAATATAGAAAAATAGAATGTATGTGGTGTTGTCACGGTCGGCACCCAACACCAGAACAAACACCAGGCACCCTGGTCTCGGCTTGTGCTTCACCAGTAGTGTGACCACCTTTGGGCCTCGGGAGGAGCCCTCGGCTTACTTGGATGCCACCTGGACTTAAACGAGAGGTGCAAGATGAGGGTTCTGGATAGGCAGAAGGGCACGACAGTAAAGCAAAATCTTTGGACAGAACATCGCAGTACAAGGCGTTTAGGCAAAGGAGTAGTCAGTTCAGGCCGGGTCGAGGCAGGCAGAGAGTAAACGTAATCAGACAGGCGAAGGTCAAACCAGGGAGTCAATCAGAAGCAGTAGTCAGTAATCAGGCAAGGGTCAGAATCCAGAAATCAGAATAGTAAAATAGCCAGGCAGGGGTCAAAAACAGGAATCAAACAGGTTACAGAATTTAGCACAAGGCTCAGAAGCACCAGGAACAAAATCCTATCACGGACAATGACAAACTGTAGGAATGCCCTTTAAATACTTTTTGAATTTGGCGCCTCTCGTAATGACGTCAGCGCGCATGCGCCTTTAAATCAGAAGTGCGTATGCGCGCGCGCACTAGGGAGCCGGCACAGGAGCAGCGTGGCGTGACGGGCGTCCCCGTCGAGGGGGCGGCAGGCGTCCCTGCTGTCCCCCCACTAGACCACCAGGACAAGGTATTTTTATCACAGGTGTACTTTAAAAGGATCATTTAGGACTGCAAGTGCAGTTGCACTTAAATAGACCCAATATTGTGCTTAATGATGCCATTATTGCACTTGCACTTGAACTTGATACTCTGCTAAAACATATGCAAATGCACATTCTGATGTTTGAGGAACCCTGGAGCTACCAGCCATGGAGCACCAGCAGGCACAGGCAACTGTACTTAATTCAGGTGGTAAGAACCAGGATGCCTTGTGACTATATGCAATCTGGCACTAGGTGTAAAACGCAGTCAGTCAGACCCCAATGCAAGTGTTTTTTTAAATGAGTATTAAGGGGCAGCCTTTTGCACCAATTAGTGCTCTAGATCTACTGTCTTGGGCCTCCAAGATTGAGCATTTGGCTATTAAAACCTCATGAGTAGCCGAATGCTCGGCCCAAAGGCTCAAACGTTATATTGCCCCCCACCAAAAGGAAACTGGGAACAGTTTCAGATTTTTTTACCTTCCACTGGATCATCTAGAACAGTGATCCCCAACCAGTAGCTTATGAGAAGTATGTTGCTCTCCAATCCCTTGGATTTTGCTCTCAGTGGTCTCAAAGCAGGTGCTTATTTATGAATTCCAGGTTTGGAGGCAAGTTTTGGTTTCATAAAAACCAGGTGCACTGCCCAACAGAACCTCCTGTAGTTTGCCAGTCCACATAGGGGCTACCAAATAGCCAATCACAGCCCTTTTTTGGCACCCCCCTTTTTTCCATGCTTTTGGTGCTCCCCAACTTTTTTTACATTTGATTGTGGCTCACAGGTATAAAAGGCTGGGGTCCTCTGAAAAATAAGCAAGTTAGGCATTATTTGTGCAAAGGATTGAACTTAATTGATGTTTCTCTTTTTATAACCTCATCAGCTATGTCATCATATACACAGGTCCTATCAAGAAGCACATCCAGTTTGTCTTTGTCCATTGCTTACAGGCAAATCTAAACTGTGCGGGTGCAGTTACCAATAGCAACCAATGAACATTTCTTATTAATTAGTCTACTGCAAGTGACAAAATGAAAGCAAAGATCTGATTGAATGTAATGGGTAAATCTGCTTGGGTAGTTTATGTCAGGAGTGCTCCGCTTCAAATCAAATAAAAAACGGAGGGGTCCATGGGTGGGTACTGACATCATCGTGCTTCGTCCTGACAGCTTTTCATGCGCAAATTCAAATAAAAGAACACCAGAGATCCTGGTTCAATGCTTGAATGTAAGTCTTTCTTGCTAAAGTTCCTGGGTGCTCCTGCCTTTAGTTCCTGATCTCTGCCTGCCTCGATCTTTTGCTTGGAAAATGACTACGAACTTTCTTAATCCTTTGCATAACGTGAAATGGACTTTTCAGGCATTCAGCTTCCTCCTTGGTCCTGAACTCAACATACAAGTGCCGCTAGGCCCTGACAGCTTAGCAATAATACATCAGTTCTTATGAGTAGACTCATTGTAGTGAAGTAGTAATATACTCCCTGATTTTTGATTGGTTGGAAGAGTCTACAGCTCCAACCACACCATTTATGTGGCAGGGCAGTTTAGCTTGAATGCTAATGGTTAAGGATGGGAGGCTGACAGTGTGCAGTTTTCACCCTATGATGAAATTTGTAAAACAGTGTAAGGTCAGCTGGTAGCAGGTACTGGAGAACATTTTGGACAGGGAAGAATGGTACTGGTAGACAGGTTTTCACACTTTATTAATGGTAAAGACAAGATAAAACTAAAGCAGGCAAGACAATCTTGCCACTGATCTTCAGGCAGACTGGAAAAGGTAAGTATTGCTGGAACTGTAAACCAGGTAAAAGGGCACACGGCCCAGTCAACACCCAGGCAAGGGTCAAGACAGGCAACATTCCAAAAACAGGGATCCAGTTTCAGCTTTCATGACAGTTAACAGAAACTTATGATCAGGCAGTTGGTGGGGCTTTCAATACCTGATTTCTGTGCCATTTTCTGGTCTTCTTCCATGTGCCCAGTCTTCTGCGCCCAGCCTCCTGCTAGGAGGGCAAACAGCTTTGGTGCCCCTCAGCCTTTTAACCGGAAATCCAGCAAGCTGCATATAGGGCCCATAAACCTATCTACATGATGTTTCATTCATTTGGTCAACAATCTGTGGAGGTCCAAAATGTGCAGAAAGGGTTAGCGAAAACTGTGAGCCATTAGCAGCTACAAACATAAATATAAACATTGCTGTATTTGCTGCCAAATGGCTTGAATTCTCACATATGTAATGCTTAATCCTTGCTCTTATTTCATAGTAAACAATGCAACTGAGCCAACAGTTTATTATGAAGTTTAATTCTAATTATTTCCATCTTTGAAATTCATATCTGTTGGCTCTTCGTTTGCTTTCCCTGGTTATTCATTTACAAACAAAAAGCAGCTTCCCCAGGGAATATATATTCATGATCACCATTACTAAGCAGGATTATTATGTTTTTCTGACTTACAGATTTTCCTGTCTACTCGAGAACATTGAGTTCGCTATCAATTACTCACAGATGAGAATGTGAATCATTTTAACTAGCAGCCCCCAGTGGACAGCTTGGCAGCTGAGAATGGATCCGCACAACGCTGTATTTCCATTGTCACTGTCTTTCTAACGGATGACATTTTTTCAGCAAACAATGTAAAGGGTAAGAACGCAGGTAGGCTTGGAACATTGTCTTATTTGAAGATATTTTGTTGCTTGCATCATTTCTGTGAAGTCTAAAAGGACTCTCTGCGCACTGTTTCCTTGACCTTCCTTGAGTCCTTGACAGATACAAATGGATTTTATTTTCAGTTATACTGCTAAAAAGTTGCAGATCATATCTGATACTAAATGCCTTGCACTGATAGTGCCTGCAGTCAATTAACAACCCTTGATGTTGGAGATGTTGGAGATTCCTCTAGCAACTCAGCTGGTGGACAAAGTCCAACCACATCTGTAGAATTGATGGTTGTCTATCCTGACTCTCAACGTCTGTCATGGAAATAATTTAGCTTGAAAAAAAACCCAGAATCTACAATTGTAGGTGTGCTAAAAACAAACTGAAGTCAAGTAAGAAGTGAAGGCACCTTAAAACCACCAAGGTTGTCCCCTGCACTGCCATCTAATCTCCATCATCTTCATGCTTGCACTTGCTCAGCACTAACACATGCCTAGTGCATAACTGGCTACCAATAGCAAACTTTCAACTGGAGAAGTTATCAATATACATGTAGCAGTCTTCATAGTCTCTTATCTGGGAGGCTAATCCTCCTTAAAGGAGAACTAAACCCTTAAAATAAATATGGTTAAAAATGCCGTATTTGATTTACTGAACTTATTGTACCAGTCTAAAATTTTAGCTTGTCAATAGCAGCAATGATCCAGGACTTCAAACTTGTCACAGGGGGTCACCATCTTGGAAAGTGTCTGTGACACTCACATGCTCAGTGGGCTCTGAGCAGCTGTTGAGAAGCTAAACTTGTCACTAATTATCCTGCAGAAAAGGAGGTTTGTCTGTAATATAAGCTGATGTTACACGGCTGATTATTAAATTCTGATGCTAATTGCACTGGTTTCTGTGCTGCCATGTAGTAATTATCTGTATTAATTACTAATCAGCCTTATATTGTGACATTTCTATTCTATGTTTACTGTATATTGTGAGTGGGTCCCTAAGCTCAGTAAGTGACAGCAGCACAGAGCATGTGCAGTGAATCAGCAGAAAAGAAGATGGGGAGCTACTGGGGCATCTTTGGAGACACAGATCTTTACTTCTAATGGGCTGTGGTTTCCTTGGGCTGGTACTGAAGCACAAACCATAATGAAAACATTTCAAGACTACTTTTTAGTTAATTAAGTATTTAGTAATTACAGCATTCTCCATGTTGAAAATGCACAGCAATGTTATATTGTAGCTGCTATTGCATCAGACCCCATGCCCCTTTAATTACATGGTGTTCAACCCCTCCCACATCTAGATTCCATTGTGAATTGCTGGATTCTGGGGCTTGAATTCCCTCTGCTAGCCAGAGAAACTGTGCCCTACCCACTATGATAAATAGAGGGACTTTTGGGGGTAGATTAATCAAAGTTCAAGTTGTGTTTTCCTCAAAAATTTTAGTTTTTCGAGGGTAGTTTTCAGTCAAAACTCAAATTTTCAGGTTAAAAAAAACCTCCAATTTTTCGGGTTTAAAAAAAAAACTAAATTTTTTGGAGATTTATTATACCCCAAAGCTGGAAATAGCTAGAATCCGAAAATAATCCAGCTAAAACCTGTCGAGGTCATGTAGGAGTCAATGGCAAAGGTCCCTTGAACCATTTAAAGATGTTAATAGCCTTCATGATGTTCAGGTTTTTTTCGATGGGTTTCGCTTGGAAACTCAATTAATTTGAACGGTTCGATTAAAAAACTGGATTAATTCAAGTATTTGGATTTTTCACCTCAAATTCACTGATTCAAGTTTTTTACATCTGAGGTTTTTTTTATAGATTAGAAAACTTTCCAGTTTTAAGGTCATTCGAGGTATAAAAAAACCTCAGAAAGCTTACAAACTCGACCTTTGATAAATACACCCCTAAGTCCCAGAATCCAACGCATCACAGAACAAGGTGAGAGAGTGGTTACAATGACCACCCAATAGATGTTTGGAAATGGTTTGACATAGTAGCATGGCTTCCTTCCAACTGAGGAATTAGTTATATCTATGTCAATGTTTTTCCTTTAAAGTAACTGCTACATTTGTTTAAGCGTCTAGTTCTTGATTAAGCATAAACAGCACTATATTTGCTCCTATGAAGTTTGATTATAGTGCAAACTTGGCAAGCCAAATTGCACAGTAAACCCAATATGTTAAATACCAGATGATTCACAAAGTGTCTTCATGGAGAATCCTATTTCATCAATTGTAATTAAGCTTGTGTCCCAAAATACAGAGAGCTGGGGGTTGCAAAATAGACAGCTTTATTAAAGTTTTATGTCCCCTTTAACAACAGCACGGTGGTGTGTTCAATATGTTGGAAACCAGTAACGCAAGGCTCCAACAATGCTCTGATATTCAGTTATCTCTTAAAGGGCACCTGGCACCACTATTACAGCCCACACTCAGGTTTGGGGAAATAATCATTTTGTAAAAAAATAGCCCTGCGAGTGATAGGCTTCCTGCACCATGTTGTATGATGAGCGTACTCATAATGAGTGCTTCTCCCAGCACACATGTCACATGCATGCGTGTGATGTTACAACCATTTGCATAACAAGCAAAACCTGCGGTACAAATACTCTGTTCTCCAAATAATTGTCCACACTGGGAGCTCCCTTCCTGCATGGGTCCCCTAGCACTTTTGGGGGACATTTTCTTTAAAACAAAAAAACGACTTTTTGCACCAACCTCTGGTGAAGGAAACAATGTGGGGTAACAAGTGCCCTTTAATGCAGCCATGTTGCAAATAATACAAGTTAATGTGAATCCCAGTGGGTCCTTCCCAACATATCCCAACAACCAAGGACTTATGCAATCTATTCTATCATTTGCAAGTCAAACTAATCCAATTTATATCTATGTTTACTTTTATTACCAACAGATTATCCATTGTACTAAATTCTTATTTACAGTTGTATAATACTTAAAAATGTATGTATTACTTACCTTAATTATCCTGTTATAGATTTTGTAGATTTTCTGTTACATTTGTATAAAATACCTAAAGGTTTCAGTGCCACAAATTTATTCTACTCATTTGCTACTGATCCATGATTTTGGCAGCCCAGAGTAAATCATGGGTCAATTAAATTGTAACCATGCTGAATAAGCCATTTCCCCAAACATTCCTGACTTTTCTGCATTTCATTCATTGTGCATTCGGACAACATTTCAATGTTCTGAATTGTATACTGAATTCGATGCATCCCTTGTATGTATCATAACAACCACAGACAGTTCACTATTACAGCTATAGGACCTGTTATCCACAATGTTCAGGATCTGGGGTTTTCCGGATAAGGGATCTTTCTGTAATTTGGATCTCCATACCTAAAAAAAAATGTAAAAAAAAAATAAATCAAACATGAAATAAACCGAATAGCATTGTTTTGCCTCCAGTAAAGATTCATTATATCTTAGTTTGGATGAAGCACAAGCTACTGTTGTATTATTACAGAAAAAAGTGAAATAATTTTTTAAAAAAAATGTAATTATTTGGTTAATGGTCTATGGGAGATGGCTTTCCCTTAATTCACAGCTTTCTGGATAATGGGTTTTCAGATAACAAATCCTATCCCTGTATCATACAGAATGAAATTATCTGTGAAAGCTTTCAATGGTTCTCCTCTGCACGCATTTTAATCATGGTTATTTTGTGAATGCAAA
The DNA here is from genome assembly GCA_038501925.1 of Xenopus petersii. NCBI lineage: Eukaryota > Metazoa > Chordata > Amphibia > Anura > Pipidae > Xenopus > Xenopus petersii. The sequence continues at coordinate 28,514,033 of CM076688.1, forward strand.
TGGAAGAATTTGTTCCAAATAAATCCATGTTGCCTTGGGTGAAAAGCAGTAAATAAATAATGGATAACTAGGCAAAGCGAGTAAAGTCACTTAAACCATTTGCATCTATTGACTTGTGTTACTGTCTAAGCTAACGATCCAGTTTATTCATTTATATAAGGATTTATATTTCTAAACATTACTTTTTGGGGTACCAACGCCATCAATTATCCAAAGTTATTAAGTATCTGACAATATATATGAAATTGCTTTAACCGATTTGTTATACATATGAAATTAGGGTGTAAAGGTTCTTGAAGTCTCCTACTGCCTTCTCCCACTGATTATCAACTTTTAGAATACTATAGATATTAGAGATAATTGATTTTCATTTCGTATAGAGTTCGAATTATTTGCCTTCTTCTTCTGACTTTTTCCAGCTTTCAAATGGGGGTCACTGACCCCAGCAGCCAAAAAACATTACTCTGTTAGGCTACAATTTTTTTTGTTAACCCCTCTCCTATGCATATTCCAGTCTCTCGTTCAAACCACTACCTGGTTGCTAGGATAATTTGGACCCTAGCAACAAGATACCTGCTGAAATTGCAAACCAGAGTACTGCTGAACAAAAAGAGAAATCATTTGAAAACCAACGAAAATAAAAAGTGAAGACCAAGTGCAAGTTATCTCAGGATATCAATCTGTAGTGCCACAGGGAGCAGGCTTGGGTCTGCGGGGTCCAGTGAAGGCAAAGGTCCACCGTGTTTGTCCCAGTGTTCCACCAGTCCAGTACGACCCTGGTGAAACAAGAAATTATTGGGTCATATTAGACCAGGGTTCCCCAACCTCTTTCACACGTGAGCCACATTCACATTCCAAAAGAGTGCAGAAGCATGGAAAACATCCATTCCAAATAAGGACTGTGATTAGCTATTTGGTAGCCCATATGTGGACTGGCAGCCTACAGAAGGAACTATTTAGCAAAACACCTGATTTTTATGCAGCCTTCAAGCCAGGAATTCAACAATGAGCCCCTGCTTTGTGGCTGCTGAGAGCAACATCTATGTGGTTGGTGAGCAACATGTTACTCGTGAGCTACTGGTTGGGGATCGCTGTATACGACAGTGGTTCAACTATAGCCCTGCTACACATTTACACCCCCCTTCCCATTTTTATCCCTTTGCCTAATTGGCTTCTGTTTTTTTTGTCTATGAAAAATGTTCCAGCTGAGGAACTCCAACTCCTGTGTATGGGAATATGCTTTGTGCACATCATACACTCTCTCCTAAGCCTGCATGTAAGGACAAATACAAGGAAAATGAACGTTTAGACTGAACATGACTACGTCTAACTAGTACTCTTAAAAAACAATGGATCCGTAGGGACCCGAATATAGTACAGAGAACAAAACATGTCTTCAACTCTTCAAGCCACGTGAAGAATTTGCCCTGAATGTGAAATAAATGAAAAGCCTGTCAAAATACTGGGGCTGAAGTCTCAACTCCCTGGGAAAATAACATGATCCATTTAACCCCTCAGCTTATACTGTTTCCAAGCAACCCATCATCATCGTCAGTTTTAATTTGGTAATCAAGGATTGTATGTAGGATCTTTACAGCTTCTGACACAACCTTGAGTTCATTCTTTCTCAGCCCCTGAAGTCAGATGCTGTGCTGGCTGCCATGAAGTATTGATATGAAAATATTATTCACTGACGTGAAATGATTATTCTCTGAGATGGTTCTATGAGCCTCGGGCAGATATTCCGAACCCGCCCTTTAATAATCACAGCTTTTGCATCGCCCATGCTGTGCACACATGGACTGGCTGATTTCCAGCTGGACTTGATGATTATCAGGCTGTGTATGGGCCTCCAATGGCAAACTTTGATACAACTGCATAACTTTTACACAACCTTTTCACAACTTTGCATTTACCAATGGGTGGGGGCAAATTTTGCATTTTGTTCCTTGGAATTTGCCCCAACACTCATAGGGGCGAATTCACTCACCTCTGGAAATTCGCCAACGACGGCTTCGATCACATCACCACAATTTGCCAGGACAACACTAATTCACTCAAATGCAAAGTTGCATCCAGGGCGCCGAACAATGGCAAAGTTTTGCTGTGTTAATTCAGCAAGCAAAGCGAAGTTGCGCTAGCGTTGGCTAATTTGCATACAGTGGGAAGTTAAATTTCAATGGACGTATATGTTGCAGCAAAAACATTACACTACACAAGCCCAGGGAACCATAATAAAATAAAATAAAGTTGTTATATTGGCCTACACATGAGCCCAGTGTATAGTTTATGTGCCATATGTTAGGAAATGTAGGGGGGAAGCCGGGTACCCTAAAATAAATTTACGATCTTTTGCAGACTATCACCCTGAAAACGGAAAAGTCGCCAGTGTTTTTTTGGGACTCCTATCAACTCTTTTGCACTTCACCTGGTCTGAGGTGGGGAAAGCAAGTCTGGCACAAGAGGTAACGTTCAGTAAAATCTGTATCTTAGTGAATTTGTGTAGTTACGTCCATTCGCCAGAGTGAAAAATCGCCTGGTGTTAGAGTGCGAAGTAGAGTTAGAGTCTATCTCTGTCGCTATCGAATTTACGCCATCACCCATTAGTAAATTGGTGAAGTCCCGAAATGACATAACAGTTAGTCACTTCGCCCTTTAGTAACGTAATTACGTCCATTCACCAGAGCAAAATTCGCCTGGTGTTAGAGTGCGAAGTAGAGTTAGAGTCTATCTCTGTCGCTAGCAAATTTTGCCAGAGTTAGTCACTTCGCCCTTTGGTAAATTTGCCCTATAGAGAAATTCTTTGATTTCCCTGATTGGAATGCAAAGTGAGCATCCACTGGAATGCATCTACTGGTGGCTGGGGCCGGGTGTGTATAGGGGGCCCCTGACGTGGCAACCTCAGTGGGCCCTGGACCCCCAGTCCAATGCTGGGTGCAGCTCAGGCCATGGGCAGGGGCATACGTGGTATGGATTTTTTTTTGCACTAAAACTCACAAATGCAAATGAGAGATTTTAAAAACTTGAATTTTTGGGTTTTCTTAAGCACATAAAAACTTGAAAAACTCTGTAAAATTTGACACCTAATTTGTCACGTTTTAGTTTTTCTAAAATGTTTTTACTCGATTCTATACATGTAAATAAACTTCCCCTTGTGTTGTAAAATGGGCAGGACACAATTTATGATAATTAAAGAAAATCGGTAGCAGTTAGTCAAAGCACAAAGGGGAGTTCATATAAAAAAGTATGTAACTAGGACACATGAGACATCTATTGATTTCTTACTGTAACTTCCTTTCCGTTAAATATATATACACATTGTCTTTGTTTTAACGTAGCTTTTTTCATGCTTGAGTTCTGTCTTTCCCCAATATTATTTCATTCATTATTGTTTCAATAAAATTCACATTTACTTTGCTTTTACTTATTGATTATGCAAAGCAAATAGTGAAAGTGTGGGGGGTCTGAGGTAAAGGTCATGTAAGGCCAACGTTATTTGATTAAAGTTAAATTACAGCTGTCATTTTCTCTTTCAACCAAGAGTGGCTACTATTTAGTTACTGTGGTAGGAAATTGGATGCGATGAAATGACATGCAAACCCTTGGGACAACCCAGCTCATGAAATTAATTCTCCAACCTAAATGAGAAATCTGCCACATGGGATCACAGTACAAAGACCAAGATGAAATGTTTGGAGACTAACAAGTGTCACAGAGAAGTTCCAATTGGTGGAAAAGGTATGAAACAATCTATTCTGGCAGGATATAAAACTAGTCCCATAACAAGACCTACAAGGAAGAGGATGAAGGGACATTTAAATCAAGATCTTACAGCTACAGGGTTATATAAGGTGTTACGCCAGCCAACATAGGAATATTTTTCTACGTACTTGTTCCATGAAGCTGAGACCATTTTTGTGTATGCTTAAATGAAAAGTGATGCCTTCAACAAGAACATATAGCTGTTTGTTATAGACTTTGAGGGCCTTCTACAAAGTCTATATTTATCAAAGAGTGAAGTTAATAGTGAAGTTCGGCCACTAGAGTGAAATTCCGCCACTCTCCATTCATTTCTATGGGATTTTTATAGGCGTATTTATCAATGGGTGAACTTTTACTTTCACCCTTGATAAATATGTCTTTTAAAATCCCATAGAAATGAATTGAGAGCTGTGGAACTTCACTCTTTGATAATTTTACCCCTATGCATATGGGCCTTAACATAAACCCCTGAGTATATCCTCCAAAACATCTATATATAGTGGATAATGTACCCCCTACTGTAATTTATAAAGATATTATGACACTGAGGAGTAATGTGACCATATAAAAGCACAAGGCTGAAGGCTGAGTGCTTTTATACAGGTCACATAACTCCAAGGTGACTTCTAATATCTAATATCTAAATTTCAGTAGGGGATACATTAAGGGGCCGATTCACGAAGGGTCGAATATCGAGGGTTAATTAACCCTCGATATTCGACTAAGAACTAAAATTGTTCGACTTCGAATATCGAAGTCGAACGATTTTGCGCAAATCCTGCGATCGATCGAAGGATTTTTCATTCGATCGAACGATTAAATCCTTTGAATCGAACGATTCGAAGGATTTTAATCCAACGATCGAAGGAAAATCCTTCGATCAAAAAATCCCAGGCAAGCCTATGGGGACCTTCCCCATAGCCTAACATTGACTTCTGTAGCTTTTAGCTGCGAAGTAGGGGGTCGAAGTTTTTCTTAAAGAGACAGTACTTCGACTATCGAATGGTCAAATAGTCGAACGATTTTTAGTTCGAATCGTTTGATTTTCGTAGTCGAAGGTCGAAGTAGCCCATTCGATGGTCGAAGTAGCCCAAAAAAACTTCGAAATTCGAATTTTTTTTAATTCGAACCCTTCACTCGAATTTAGTGAATCGGCCCCTATGCATTATAATCTACATTTTGTGTGAAATGTTGGGAGGGGGGTCGGAGGGGTCAGCTTCCAATTCTGGTCTCCGGCGTTCAATTTGAATGCGGTGGCATCAAATTCAACGGCCGGAGACCCCTGTTATAAACGGTGTGTTCTGACGTCAGAATGTGCCGTTTATATAGTGAATAAAGTACCCCCTCTTGTAAAATATAAGGATATTATAAGTTACAGAGGAGTTTCATGACCATATAAAAACACGAGGCCGAAGGTCATGGAACTCCGAGGTAACTTCTAATATCTTCATATTTTACAACTGGGGGTACTCTATCTATTATAATACACAAATTTCAGTGAGTCATGTGACAGAAATTAAATCAGAACTCACCGTTTATAACTGATGACATCAGAACTTGTTTATAAGGATATAATTTACAGGATATTCATGGTTTTTGTGTATTATAAGGAAATAATTTACAGTCTGGTCCCATAGGCACTGTAGATTATAAAGAGATATATATATATATATACTAAACAAACTACTGGATAGGTGCACTCAGAAAACAATGGAAATGGCTAGGTGCTGGAACATATATCAATATCAATAGAGCAAAGCAATCCGCACTCATAGGTCTTTTGTGATGAAAAAAAAATGGGTTTATTCAACATTTCGGCTCTTAGACTCGAGCCGTCATCAGGAAGGGCACAGCCTAAAGTGAACATAAAAATTTCTACACATACAAACCAGTGGTCTGAACCATCAGTAAAAATATTTACTGATTATGAGAACGCTAACGGAAGTCTTGAGTCAAATGACTGAATGTATAAACTGAATAAACTCAGCAAACTTGTTTTCAGAACACTTAGGTACTTGACCATTAAGAACATTTGAAACGTAGACGTTTTCATCTACAGCAAAATGAAAGGTATGCTTAAATATACTGTATATGTCACAATTGAATCTACAAAACGATATGCCAGAGAATATATAACAAGGCTAGATATCTTCATTATATTAATTAAGCCAGCTCTTGATATCTTCGCAATGTTCCAGCTGAATTCCCGGCAGGCATATTTTACTCTCTAGTGAGCATCCCTTTGAACTTCTCGGTATTATACTTCAGATCCTTCAGTTTTGAATCCAGGTTTTAGAACTCTTTTCAAAGACCTTTTTTATGCTTTCTCGTAGAAAGCCATTTCTAAACTCTTCTGCCATTGCATCTGAATCAAATGCTGAAATTATCTGCCTTACCCTTCAAGTTGTGGAAAGTCTAGTCTTAGCACTTCGAGTGGTAACGGTAAAAAAAAAGTGTATGCCATAGATTCGTCCAGTGCCTAAAAATGCACATTTTGTGTTCATCAGGGATCTTAATGACTGTATACACCAAACCAAAAGCATTTGCTGTAGCAAAAACACTTGGTTTCTAATGGCTAAATGGTAATCTCTATCTACTAATGAAAATCTAAATGTATCAGCCCCAAAGCTTTCTCCATCAAAGGAACATCTGCTGACCTATATAGAGAGCTTGAAAGACTTTGCAAAAGAGAAATTTATCCTACTTTACACATCTCTACCCTGGTGGAATATTTAGATGCTTTTCAGTATGCCAGGATGTCTAAGGCTCCACTTGAAATCAATTCTCTGCAGAGATGACAGAAGATAATCTATATTTCATCAAATATTGCAGGATAAATTAAGATTCAGTATACATGATGCATAAGTAATACCTAACCAAAGCTAAACTTTAAGCATCCAGACGTCTTGTGTCTTGATCAAGGTTAGTGCACCTATTTCCCTGATGGGTTCCAAACACTGCCATAGGTTTCATTTTTATAAACTTTTGATGTCATACATCAGACTTTTCTGTGTTTGCCTTAGTACACCATAACTTCATTCTGTAGGGGGTGGAGAAGGAAGTTCCACTGAAGGGAATTCATACGCATAGCCTCCATAGTCCTTCTGGAAGATTCCACACTCTCTGCCATTGCAAACGTTTCTTCTACAACTAGAGTCTCTCAAAATATCAAAGAAGTAAAGATTGGTTCATTGGACTCCCTTTGGTTGGAGGAAGGATCTTGGAATTCTCATAAAAGAAGGAACTATATACTATATATGGTAAGAGGAACAGTATGCTAGTTTAATCAATGGTATGCAAACTTTAAAGACAGTTCTTCTGATTACCCGTTGAAGGTAATCCATACTCATGGGGGCATATTTATCAGAGAGTGAAGTTAGAAATCACCACAGTCCACTAGTGGGAAATTCTGCCACTCTCCATTCATTTCTATGGAATTTTTAAAAGACTATTTATCAATGGGTGGTAGTGAAAGTTCACCCTTTGATAAATATGCCTTTAAAAATGCAATGAATGGAGAGTAGCAGAATTTCACTCCAGTGGACTGTGGTGATCTCTAACTTCACTCTTTGATAAGAGAGGCCCCATAGCCTACATAGTTCTTCTGGAAGATTGTATAGTTTTTCTCTCAAAGATTGCAAACATCTCTTCTATAACTAGAGGCTTTCATTGGACCCCCTTTGGATGGGGGAAGGATCTTTAAACCCAAGAATCCAGATAAATCTCCCACCAGAAGGCCATATACACTAAAGGAGAGATAAAAGCCAACTGAATGGCACTATGACGTACAGTTAGCATTGGATAGACTCTAGAAAGAAACAGATTACCCCTGTAAGAATTTTCAGAAAAGAAGGAAAGAACTATACATGGTAAGAGGAACACTGTGCTATTTTACTCAATGTTATGCAGACTTTTAAGACAGTTATTCTTGTTCCCATTGAAGGAAGATCATACACATAGCCTACATTGTCCTACAGTAGGATTGTAGGGTGTTCCTCTTTCATTGCAAACATCACCTCTACAACTAGAGGTTCTCAAAAGATAAAATAAGTAAAGGTTGGTTCATTGGACCCCCTTTGGATGGGGTAAATATCTGAAAACCCAAGAATCCAGATAAATCCCCCACCAGAAGCCAATACACTAAAGGAGAAATAGAAGTCAACTGAATGACCCTACATTTGGCATCTCTAAAGGGGAGATAAAAGTCATCTGGATGGCCCTATGATCTACAGTTGGCATTGGATAGATTAGACTCTAGAAAGAGACACATTTTTTTCAGAAAAGAATGAACTATACATGGTAAGAAGAAGTACTATTTTACTCAATGTTACGCAAGCTTTTAAGACATAAAACTTTTTATTTTGACAATGGAGTGCCTTAAAAGCAACAGTGCAATTAACAACCAAGTGATTAGCTATTTCAGCAGACAAATGTGGTTGGTGAGCAACGCTGCAAAGCATATGGTGAGTGGAGCTTGTGAATATTTATACATGTCACACAACAGCGAAATAGCAACAGAAAAGGAACATTTACCAACCTGTTAAAATATAATTCAGACCTAACTGTGACTAAAAGGCAGAGCTAAAAACAGGCTCTAAACCCCCTGCAGTTCTCTGATGGAAGCGACTATTTAGAGCAAAGTGTACACATTAGTCAGAGGCTCATTTTAATCAAATACCATATAAACGGTTGAAACTTGGATATGTTTCTTATCCCACTCAGTTTCTTGTTGTTTTCTTTCAGTTTAACCTTTTTTGTTTTTCTAGGCTTTTAACTGTATGATGAGAAATCTAGCTGGGACAGAGGGTGATTAAATTCACCAAATTCGTGGCGAAGCGAAACGGGACAAATTCGCCCATCACTAGTGGGAGCTATAAGAGCCAGTAGACTCTCATTGATTTAATGTATCAGGCAAAATGTTGTGTTCTATTTATAGACAAACACATTTGCCACTGGCGAAAAATTATCGAAACAGTGATTTTAATGCCTGTGTCGAAATGGGGCGCCGGCATCAAAGTTGACCCCGGCACCCATTAAAGTCAATGAGCGTCCGTTTATTGTCACGGGCATCTAAATTGCCGATGGCGTCGAAACCGTTGTCGGCGTCGGAAAAATTCACGAATTCATTCGTCATCGGCGAAACAGGCAAATTCCCCGCAAATTCACGCCTGCTGAATAAATTTGCCCATCACTAGCTCCCACTGCTTTCCACCTAGTAGATACTTCATACCTCTCCTCATATTGCATTATAGAGTATGATGTTCACACATACCATTGCTGAAATATTGGGCGACAGTGTTATTATTATCAGCCAGCTAGAGTTGCACAGTATTCTCCCTATGCTATATACCAGCAAAACAATTATTGGGGAGCTTACTTTAGAGAGTTACGTGTTGCAAATAGAATAGAGTATTAAGGTTTTAGGATTTGGTCCCCTGTAACTTTTAGTTATAACCATTGCTGCGTTCTTCTCATAGTCAACATTGAAAGTTTGAAAGATAGAATCTACAGCTTGTTCCCACTACTCAAATACTGTATATAGCATCCTGGCGATCTATGCATGTAGTCTCCTTGGTAAGGGGGTACTAGGGTTGGAACCTACCTGGTTACTGGTAGTTTTGACCCGGACAGCCCTTCAAAATTCCAGGCTGTCCTGGTCAAAATTGCCTGCCGGTTTTCCAAATTAGGAGAACCATTCAGGATTCCCAATCACCGATCATCATGCCATAGCCCCACCTATGATATATCCCCATAACATCATCAGCCTGTCCCCGTTATGTCATGGCACCACCTGGAGTTACCTGCGGAGGAAAGGTGGCAATACTAAGGGGCACATTCATACCTTAATCAATTGATTATATTTTAGTTTGGATTAAGGTACTGTTTTATTACTACAGTGAAAAGGGAAATCATTTTTTTGGAATATTTGGATAAAATGGAGTCTGTGGGAGACAGCCATACCATAATTGAGAGCTTTCTGGATACAGGTATGGGACCTGTTATCCAGAATGCTCGGGGACCTGACATTTTCTGGATAATGGATCTTTCTGTAATTTATATCTGCATACCTTAAGTCTACTTGAAAACCATTTAAACATTAAATAAACCCAATAAGCTTGGTTTGCCATCAGTAAGCATTAATTATATCTTAGTTTGGACCAAATGCAATGTACTGTTTTTTTATTACAGAAAATAATGGAATACCTTTTAAAGATTTGGATTATTTGGATAAAATGGAGTCTATGGGAGATGGTTTTACCATAATTAAGAGCTTTCTGGATAAAGAGTTTCCAGGTAATGCATCCTATACCTGCAACAAGTAATCACAAAAATAATAATCCGAATTTTTCAGATTATTTTAATAAAAAAAGTCAGACCAAACAAGAATCCACAATTTTATCATTGTAAGCAATCTGCTAAAATGTCTCAATGCCTGAAGCTGTGTCAGATAGATATTCTGCTAAGAAGTGATTCATTTAGCTGGCCAATTACAAATACCCATTATCTGCCTGAATTTCATACAGTAACAAGAATGCAGATCAAGCAAGATTATGGGGTATTGGAAATGGAAATGCAAATAGAGTGCGGTCTGTTGGGAATAGGAAAGAAATGAGGGAAGATTTATTTTATATCACTCCAATTATCTCTAGCCACTCTTGTACTGATATAATAACTTGATACCCCATGATTAATGAATGTTGATTCTATTATATTCAGTGTAATGCGGGCACCCAGCATTCAGTGCAACAGAGTGCTAGACTATAACAGGCAATAACTAAAGAAACAGAAAATATCCAACTTTGTCCATAATATGGAAAGATACTGTATATTCCGTGGCAATATATTCCAAGCAATGACTAATTCTAAGGAAATTTTCAATTGTCCTTAATTTTTTCTTTTTTTTAGGTTTTTAATTATTTCAAGCTTTCAAACTGGGGTCTAAAAAACAAATGCTCTGTAAGGCTACAGATGTATTGTTATTGCTACTTTTTATTACTCATCTTTCTATTCCAGCCCTCCCCTATTCATATTCCAGTCTCTTGTTCAAATCAAGGCATGGTTGTTAGGGTAATTTGGACCCTAGCAACCAAATTGCTGAAATTGCAAACTTAAGAGCTGCTGAATAAAAAGCTAAATAACTTTAACAGATAATAATGATGCTCTAAGACTGCATATTGTCTTAGAGCATCATTCTTCTAAACCAGATGGTGCGCCTCCTGTCATCCTTAAGGTGGCCATACACCTCAACAAAGAATGAGAGACAACCCCCATCTTGCAAGACTGTGCTGGTAAGCCTGACATCCTAGATGGAAAGAAGATATTAGAAAAATCCACAGACGTGAAGACTAGGGCGAGACAACACATGATTTGAGGAGGAGCTGATAGCAGGAATAGAAGTCTAAAACAGAGAGGGGTTAATAACCAGAAAACCAAAAAGGCTTCAGAAAGGTCTGAAAACAATAAGCCAGCTTGGACAAAGAAGAACTTGAATGAAGGATTTAAACATAAAAAATGGCAAAATCTGCTACTGGGTCCCCCTGCATGTTGCTGCTGCCCCCTAACCCATCACTACCACCAATGCTGCTTGACCCAATGAAGAGATAGGTCAGCATTCTGTCACCCCGGTACCCTACTAGTTATGCCGGTGGCTTGTACACTGGAAGAATTAAGACAAAACCTAGACGATTGGTTCCCAAATTGTGACCTACACCTTAGGTGCTTATTTGCTAAGCAGCCCATGTGGGCAACCTGAAGACCAGTTAGGGTGAGAAATGGGAGGGGGGATGATTAAATGCAGCCCTGGAAACCTCTGGAATTATTTAATTTTGGTTATCATTTTGTTCATTACTGGTACCAACCTCTGAAACTTTATCATGAGCTACGGTTTGCATAATCATTTGTGATACTACAAAGGGGAGCTGTCATAAGCAGCAATTCGTGAAATGACGAAAAAATTTGCTAAACACAATTTTGACGTCCTTGTTACTTTGGACACCTGCATTAAAGTCAATGGGCGTCCGAATAATGTTGACGTGCGACAGTTTTGACGCAAGTGACTATTGTGGTGTTTATACAAATGGCATGTAGATGTCACTGTGCTCTTACTTATTCAGTGCATACTTCCTGACAGCTTAAAAGTGAAAGTTACTGTTGTGTTATGGCTGCATGAACCTGCTAATAAAGCATTGTTATACTCTACTAATCCTCGGCTAGCCAAAACATAACAAATTGATGAGTAGATGGCTCTTCTACCTCTGCAGCAGCCTGCACCTTTTCTTCCAAACCCTGGTGAGCCTACCATACCTTTTACTGCTTGGATCCGTATGTTTGGAAAATACATTATTGCTGCAGACGAAGGGGAGATTTCTGCTGCTAGAAAGCGTGCTTTATTTATTCACTGCCTGGGAGCAGTGGGACAGTTCTATACATTACCATTACCTGATGAGACTTATGAGACTGCTCTTACTGCTATAAAGAACTTTTCGTGCCAAGAGTAAATGTGGTGGCTGAAAGATATAAATTCCGCCAATGTGGACAACATAATGGCGAATCCACAGAACAGTTTGTAGCAGCTTTGAGAGAGCTGATTGTTACCTGTGAGTAGGGATGTAGCGAACTGTTCGCCGGCGAACTAGTTCGCTCAAACTTCGACTGTTCGCGTCCGCCGAATGTTCGCGAACGTCGCGCGACGTTCGCCAATTGGTGTTCGCGTTCGATTCGAAGTAAAATTTCGTTCGACCATTCGACCATTCGACCATTCGATCGCTAAAATCGAACGATTTCCATTCGTTCGAACGATTATAAGCATTCGATTGAATTAAAATCATTCGATCGAATAGCTTCGATCGTTCGATTCGAACGAAAATCCTTCGATCGTACGAATAAAATCCTTCGATCGTTCGATCGAACGATTTTATCGAGCGTTCGAAGTTCGCGAACTGTTCGCGAACTGTTCGCTTTTTTGCCGGTGTTCGCGAACGGTGTTCGCGAACACATTAACGGCAGTTCGCTACATCCCTACCTGTGAGTTTGGGAATCTAACAGATGCAATGCTAAGAGACCAAATAGTGGAAAAAACAAATTCACCTCTCATTAGAGAGAGACTGCTCTGAGAGCAGGATTTAACCCTTGCAAAGGCTATTACAGTTGCTAGCCAAATTAAAACAGCAGTGGCAGAGGCTAAAACTCTCAGTCAGGGAACTGCTGGGAATGTACAGACTTTGAATTTAACACTGTGGCCTAATAATGCACAGTCACAGGCAAAATACAGTGCTAAGGAAAGGGATTCACCTATACTGCAAAACCATACAGCAAATACAAATAGAAAATACTTCTTTCACTGTGGTTCAACACAACACACTGCAAATTATGTTACATGTCCTGCAAAAGCTAAGCGGTACTGCAAATGCAAAAGGGTAGGACATTTTGCTAAGATCTGCCGTAGTTCTGCTAAAGATGTTCATGAAGTCACTACTACAAATGTTACAGTATTAAGTGTGGATAAAGCTGGTACATTTATTCCTGACAAGTTTATATGCACTGTCAGTGTCAGTACTGCTTCTGCTGATAAGGGACACTCCATTAACCTGATGTTTGATACAGGTTCAGCTGGTTCTATACCACCAAAGGATATTTTCTTGAAATACTTTGCAAAAGATCCGCTTGTTGCAGCTGCCCTGAAACTGGTCAGTTACTTAAAGGATCTAATCCCTGTTCTTGGTTGCTTGCCAGTGACTGTACAATTTGAATCAAATACTGCAAAATGTGACTTTTACATTGTGAATAAGGGTACTGCTATACTTGGAAGGGATCTCTTTGCTGCATTAACCTACAATTAATTGATGGTCTCATTACTACAGCACCAGTGCCTGCCACACAGACAGTGTCTAAAATTTCACCACAAAGTAACACTTCACTGGGTTGTGCAAAGAATTTTGTACACAAAGATAAGTTGAGACCAGATGTAAAACCAGTACCATTTCCTGATTCAGCATCGGAAAAACCCTCATACTTTACTAAAGGCCTCTAGGTAAAAACACACTCCTTGACCTTATCCATCGCCGCACTTCTCGAGGGCTCTATAGCTATAAAGGTTATACACTACCTTCAGCAAATGAAAACTATAGCTAATGTACACAACTATAATCCAGTAAGCATATTGTCCTAAATGAGTTTATACAATATTCTTGTGTATGTATGTTTTTACATTTAATGGATGGCCATATTAAACGACAACTAAGGCCCATAGATATAAAAATTCCAGTTAGTTGACTTTGCAAAGAGATATTGTACATATGCCCTTAGGAAGAAGTACTTAAAAGAGAAGTACTTATCTGCACCAAAAAGATAAATATGAAACAGAATAAAAGATGCCAGTCATGAATAGGGTTGTTGTTGTTTTCCAATACACTCGTTAGGAATGGAATTTTACAGGCTAGAGTGAATTATTTGCATTGTAAGCAGTGTAAATTAGAAATAAAAACTATGCCATAAAAATTACAACAGAATCCTTTTAAAAGAGGCTTTGTTTTTTTTTGTGTTTTTATTTGAAACAAAAAGATACATACAAAACAGAATGAAATATACAATACAGTCATGAATAGGGTTACAGGCTTTGTTCTTTTCCTGACTGCCCGCTTATTATACCCTTCTGTCACTTTTGGATTCAGGTTTGGTCCTGCCTGTATACCTTAGTCTAACCCAGGGATCCCCAATCTTTTGAACCTGTGAGCAACATTCAGAAGTAAAAGGAGTTGGGGAGCAACACAAGCATGAAAAATGTTCTTGGGGTGCCAAATAAGTGCTGTGATTGGCCCCTATGTGGATTGTCAACCTACATTGAGGCTCTGTTGAGCAGTGCGCCTGGTTTTTATACAACCAAAACTTGCCTCCAGGCCTTAAATTCAAAAATAAGCTCCTGCTTTGAGGCCACTGGGAGCAACATCCAAGGGGTTGGAGAGCAACCTGTTACTCACGAACTACTGATGGGGGTCACTGGTCTAACCTGATTGCTACTGGAGAGCAGTTGATCAAAAACTTAAATAATTCAACTACAAATGTAAAATAAGAAGACCAGTTGCAAACTGATCCAGAATATCTCCATAAAAATCATACCGATAGCTAATTTAAAGGTGAACTACCCCTTTAATAAATAAGTTAAACGAAAAGCAGAAGTAAAAAATGATGATATTTTATCCTTGGCACATTAATTTGCTTTTCCAATTCAAACTCTTCCTCTATCAATAGCACATAGCACACCAGAAGGGAACAGTCAGGCTGGTTAGGCCTGGTGACAAATTCTCTGATTGTTTTATAGCAAATGTAAGGTTGCTTGTGAACGCAGGCAATCTGTTTCATCCGAGACAGTGAAAATGAGAGCTTGTATGTGTTGAAGTTTAGTCATTTCTTCAGAATGTAGCCAATGGATCGGGGAGAAAAATGGCAACATTATGCAGCTTTCAGTAGTTGACTTTTCAATATATTTTCTGTATTTTATTAGTCTGTTAAGGGGATGCTCTTCAGAATGGATAAACCAAATGAACAGTCATTACAGGTGCAAGAGAATCATCATTATTAGTATAATTATACCTCAGCCATCTCAATGTTAACTGAAGCATTAGAGAGCAGTATCGGACTGGGACACCAGGGGCCCACCCAAAATCCTTTGACCAGGGGCCCACCAATTAATCTTAGACCAGGGGCCCACACTCAGTACTATTTTTCTTCCTCTCCTCACTCAACCGCTATTCTCCTAGTCTCTTTTCTTTACATACTATACTCTATGTTTCCAACTATTTAGCCTCTTTGTTCTCATAACAATAGGGAATGACCATGAAATGGGCCAAATGTTTAGCAGCATAAGGGCCCACCAGGACTTTTCCTGGCATCCCGGTGGGCCAGTCCGACATTGTTAGAGAGAGAGAGATGGTGAGATGGGCACAGTTTTGCCTAGTGACTGCCTAGCTCTGCAGAAAGCCCTCAAACTCTGGTTTGTAAAAATGTAGGGTTGGCAATCTGTCTACCACCTTCTTATGCTCTAATGGGAACCTGACCCAAATGTCTGCTTACAAAGGGAAATTTGAACAGTAACAAACATCTCCAGGTTATTGTGAGTCTTGAGTCTCCTCTGCTCCCTTC
Source organism: Xenopus petersii (assembly GCA_038501925.1). Lineage (NCBI taxonomy): Eukaryota > Metazoa > Chordata > Amphibia > Anura > Pipidae > Xenopus > Xenopus petersii. Next base: position 28,529,933 of record CM076688.1, read on the forward strand.
TGCTCTGCTTGCTTCCTCCTTCTATTCCTTTCAGACCCACATCTTGTTGTGCTTTACACTTTTTCTCAAGCTTGCCCCAACCACCATGCAACCCTAAGGAGCCTATTTAATATGCTGTGTAAAATGAAATTCTGTGAAAAAACGGTGTAAAAAGCTATGTAAAATAAATGGCAAATGTATCCAGGTTATTTTACGCTGTTACAGACCTTTGTAAGTAAATTCCAGCTGAAGTTGCTCAAAGAAAAAGTGCTTAATAAAAATTACACCATTATTAGACACGGCAATGCCTGGCAATGTGTGGCAAATTATTCTGCCATTTTTTACACCACATAATAAATATGCCCTTAAATGTCCATGACCTTGCAGTTGTTTTCTGTACCATCCTCTCCCTTGTTCTCAATGAACTTCCTTCATTCACTCCATGTTATTCTAGGTTCCCCTGTGCTTTCTATGCATTTTTTGCTCCACTTCCTTCTTTTTCAGTATCTTTTCATGCTTCCTTTTTCAGCCTTATGTATCGCTCCTTTCATTAATACATTTTCCTCCTCCTTTTATTCTATTTTTGTCTTTACATTTGCCCATGTACCTTTTTCAGGACCATTATTCTGTCCATATTGTTGTACAACAAAGAATCTTTCAGTTATTTCAGTTACCCTCTTTTCTTTACTAAAGGGCGAAGTGGCTAGCGAATTTTAACCAGAAATCACACCCGCAGGGACATCGCCAATTCACAAACAGGAGCGAATTCGCTAGCGAAAGAGACCGTCGCTAGCATTTATTTGCACTCTATAGCCAGGCGACTTTTTGCTCTAGCGAAAAGTCGTTACTCTGCAAATTCAGTAAAGTGAGGATTTTACTGAACGTTCCATACAACGTTAAATTACCCACCCTATGCAAATTGACCTAAGCGCAAAATCTATAGCAAATTCTCACTAGGCACAAACGAACGCTAGCGCACCTTCGCTAAGAAATACTCGCACTGCCGAAGTAATGCTAGTGAACAGTCCGGCGCCCAGGACGAAACTCTGAATATTAGTGAATTGGTGTAGTCATAGCACATTTGCATCTGGTGAGCTGTGCAAAGCTGACGCTGGTGAAAATTCGCCTGTTAGTGAATCTACCCCCATATTTGTATTTTTTTCTCACCTTCAACTTATCCTCACCTTCCATTCCTCCCTTTAATTTCACTCCTTTTTCTATTTACACCCAGTCTCCACTGAAACCTACTGTTGCATCATTAATGCCATTTACATGCTGCAAATCGTAGATTCTCCTTCCTATATCAGACCAATACATTATGTATACTCTTCATCTTTTGGTTCTTTGATAGAACTGATATGAATGATGTATAATCTCTGTAAGACGCTGCACAAATATGTTGCCACTATATAAATATCAGGAAAAAAACTAAATAAAAATATACCTTGTGGCCAGGAAGGATCCAATAAGAAAGAATGTTAGTTTAGAAAAGTAACCTAAACAAATATATTGTATAATATAATAGTATGCTATCTAGTCAAGATTTATCATATTTTCTTCTCCTTTCCAAATAGAACACATAGGGGCCGATTCACTAAGGGTCGAATATCGAGGGTTAATTAACCCTCGATATTCAACTAGGAACTAAAATCCTTCGACTTCGAATATCGAAGTCGAAGGATTTAGCGCAGATAGTACGATCGAACGATCAAAGGATTATTCCTTCGATCGAACGATTAAATCCTTCAAATTGAACGATTCGAAGGATTTAATTCCAACGATTGAAGGAATATCCTTCGATCAAAAAAAGTTAGCCAAGCCTATGGGTAAAGACAGTTAGCCAAGCCTATGTAAAGAGACAGTACTTTGACTATCCAATGGTCGTAGTCGTAGTAGATGGTCGAAGTAGCCCAAAAAAAACTTCGAAATTCGAAGTTTTTTTACTTCGAATCCTTCACTCGAAGTTAGTGAATCGGCCCCATAAAGTCATAATTTCTTTATTGGAAATACTTTTTTCAGCTGTACTCAAAATGCAATGTATTGGTGTGCCCTTTGTGTGTGTATTATTTATATATATATATATATATATATATATATATATATATATATATGTATATATATATATATATATATATATATATATATATATATATATATATATATATATATATATATATATGTATATATATATATATATATATATATATATATTAAAGTAATATAGCCATTGGGTCAGTACATCAGCGCCACTTATTTCCATTAACCTATTTGAAAATATTCCGCTAAGACCCATTCTTAGCACATATCCTCCAGATATAGGAATTAATAACTAATGTGACAGTCTCTGCACAAAATGCTTTCCAGTTTTTTTTTAGATCGTTTCACAGAAGGAAATTGTAGCAGTGTGGCGACACAGAAAAAACACATTCAAGGTTATCCATTTAACCAGCTTGTATATTTTTGGGATGTGGGAGGAAAGCAGAGTACAACACAGACAGGGGGATAACATACAAACACCTTGCAGTTAGTGTCCAGCCCCTACTGCTCCAATGCACTAATATGCATTGAGCTACAGTAAAACCCCCATTTTAACCAACATCTGAATTTAGGCTGGGCAAAGAGAGTATTAGGCATTAGATCTTCCATACAATTTACCGAGGGCAGCAAAGTGGTGCAGTGATAAGCATTGCTGCCTTTAAGCATTGAGGCCCTGAATTCTATACCCCAGCATAGTCTAACATACAGTATAGCACAAAAACATGAGACCTGTAGTCCAGCTACATCAAGGTTGTATTCTTTAAGCAATGTTGATCAGTGAAACCTTTCTTTCATAGCCAGCAGCTGTATTAATATGTAAAAAATAATGTAAAAAATAATATTGCTCAAATAATCCATTTCTATACTCTGCCACCCTAATATACAGTAAATGATTTGCCACAGTCTGTCCTGGAGGCTATCCCCACTGCTACTATAGGCACCATCTCTCCCTACTATACCTGATATCCCACAGTCACAGTCCCTTGCCAGAGACTATTATCCCACTGCTACTATAGACGCCATCTCCCCCTCCTACACCTGCTATCCCACAGCCACAATCTCTTGCCAGAGGCTATTAGCCCACTGTTACTAGATGCACCATAATTCCCTTCTTTACCCGCTATCCAACAGCCACAGTCCCTTCCCAGATGCTATTATTCCACTGCTACTATAGGCACCATCTCTCCCTACTATACCTGATATCCCACAGTCTCTTCACTGTGGTTATTTAGCCACTGCTACTATATGCACCATCTCTCCCTGCTATACCTGCTATCCTACAGCCACAGTCCCTTCCCAGATGCTATTATCCCACTGCTACTATAGACATCATCTCTCCCACACTACTATCCCACAGTCCCTTCACCGAGGTTACTATGCCAATGCTACTATAGGCACCATCTCTCCCTACTATACCTGCTATCCCACAGTCCCTTCCCAGAGACTATTATCCCACTGCTACTATAGGCACTATTTCTCTCTACTATACCTGCTATCCCACAGCCACAGTGACAGTCTCTTCCCAGAGGTTATTATCCCACTGCTACAACAGGCACCATCTCTCCCAGACCCAGATTTGGAACGAGGCCACAAAGGCCCACACCTAGGGCGGCAAAATATTAGGGGTAGCATGCTGCCCAGCCGCTTTCTGGGGAGCAATGAGGATCGCAGCGCTTTGGCGTAGGCACGTTCGCGCCTACTATACCTGCAATCCCTCAATCCCTTCCCAGAGACTATTATCCCACTGCAGTTATTACGCCACTGCTACTATAGGCACCATCTCTCCCTACTATACCTGCTATCCCACAGTCACACTCCCTTCCCAGAGACTATTATCCACTGTTACTATAGGCACAGTCTCTCCCTACTATACCTGCTATCCCACAGCCACAGTCCCTTCATAGAGATTATTTAACCACTGCTACAATAAGCACCATCTCTCCTACTATTTTCTATCCCACAGTCACAGTTTTTTCCCTATTACGCAAAGCAAGAATGAAGGACATTACATTTAGGCATGTAAAATATAAAAGCTTCTAATACTGCATGCATTAAAGTTCATTTTCACAGCTAATTTTCTATTATCATCTGATTCTTTCTGTACCACTGTAGTCTGGCTTCTTTTTTTGCAATGACAGACTTGCTAATTGGTTTCAAGGTAAGCAGGCAAGGAACTGATTAGCTTTTAACCAAAAGAGATTGCATCTGTTTTATGTTTCTCAAAGGGAACAGAAGATTCCTTTTGTGATAAATGAACTTCCCATTTGTCAGAGATTTATTGGAAGTGTCCTTGAGAAGGGAAATGTGTACAATAGATTCTGAAACTGTCACGGCGACTGCTACGTAGCTAATGTATTACATCCAGACCATAAAAAAGCTTTATTTAGTTAAATAGTGCATAAGAGATTTACATTTACAATAAAATGCATCTTATATTTCTTACTTGATGTTCTATGGTTGCGACAACCATACCAAGAACTACATAAATACATGTGTAGGCTATCACCCTGTATCCTATGAAGTTGTCTTCATATCAACATCCAACAATTTAATTTCTGCTGATTATTGGCTTCATTCGGTCTATACTCATTTGCCCGCGGAAAGTGCAGCTTCCAGGATTTGTAAGGGCTACTACTGTGTTAAACTCATGAATAAAGTGATTTATGCCAGAACATAATCAGCATGTTGGCTTCCCTCTGATGGAGTAAAGGTACAAGTTGCCAGTGGTGTTAAATTACAGCAATTATGAAAATCCCATTTGGAACCCAGGAAACAACATATTAAATGAACGACTTTCCAATAAAAGGAGAAGTCTGCTGTGTAAAAATGTAACCCTTCCAAAGAGAGGCCATGTGTCGGCTGGGGATGTATAGAATGTATAATTGCATGAGCATAATGACAATAACATTGATTATTTCCCAGGCGTTAACCCTTCCAATTCTTCTATTCTCAGCTTCCAGCAGGGTGGTACTTGCAGACTGGAAAAGAAAAAACAAAGACATAGCTGCTTAAATAGGAGCAAAAGAATATTCAGATTTGAACCCATCTGCCCAGGCCACAGTCCCAATTATTTTTCTACCACTGAATTAGGCAATGTGTATGTACTGTACATGTCCTTCCTACGAGACAACCTTATGGCCACACGATTATTTTTGATAACTGTTGTAGCACAGATACCTCATAGTTATAGTTATAGTTCCTCCTTAATTCTGCATATCATATGTCATTGTTGGAAATGAACCTTAGAGAGACATTCTCAGCTAATAACTGTAGGAAAAGGTCTTTCACCCCTTCCCTTTGTCTAAATGTCAGCCAACGAGTTTATCGTGAACATATTTCTGGAATTGCGTCTTTATTATGGTTTGTACTATAGTCAGCCCTGTGATATATTAAAAAGAGGGGAGCCAGATTGGTGAGCACTGCAGTCTGTATTCTATGTGTGTTTTAAGCTTATTTTCTTAAATGTTCCATGAGAAAAAGTTATTTTGCAGTTTGGGGAGAGTTACAGTAAAAAAAACTAGACTCCACACCAAAATATCTAAACTTTAAAAAACATAAACTGGTAGGGATAAACTAAATCCAGGATTCGGTTTGGGATTCAGCCAGAATTCGGCCTTTTTCAGCAGGATTCGAATTCAGCCAAATCCTTGTTCTATGGCTGAACTGAACCCAACTGCTTATTTGCATATGTAAATTAGGGGCAGGGTGGGAAAATCACATGGTTTTTTATCACAAAACAAGGAAAGGAAGTAAACATTTTTTTTTTCCTTTCCTGTCCCTAATTTGCATGTGTAAGTTAGGATTCAGATTTGGTTCAGTATTCGGCCAATTCCAAATAATGGATTCGGTAAATTGTGTAAATTGGACATCCATGTGAGAGTTTGTACCCTGTAATTTTGTACCTGCCAGGCAGGACGTGTGTCTCCCTGGGGTAAGAAGATAGTGTTTGATCACTGGGTAGCCCCATGGGACATGCAGGGTGTCTAATCTAGTTCTATCTCTTGAATGCCCCCCAGGGAGAACAGCCAATTCCGATCACTCTACCGCCCTCACTCACCTTTTTGGCACCGGAAGGGTTCCATGGCAGGGTCCACAAGTGCAGAGAGCACAATTGCACTCTTTGCATTAGAAGAGCAAAATTTCCAGTTCAAAAACCAGAAATGAAAGTTACCAAGAGTGTCTTTTTGCTGCCCATGTTGACTGAGGGTCTAAGGTGACTTTCTCAACTCTGATCCAGACCCTGGGGGATTTAAGGATCAGTAAAGATTCAGGCAGAATAGGCTACCATGTGAGTGATGATTAGCCAGTGTCAGAAGTAGAGGTGCCACTTATTATTGCTCTGTATGGAAGTGTAAGCCTTTGGTGCTTCTTAGCCTGCAAGTCTGAATGATATGCAAGTGGGGAATAAATCAGGGAATGCCCAAATACTATCTATCCTTTATGAAGGTGCAGCTCTTTGCTCTACATTCTAAGAGTGCAAAGGGCTGCCCTTTCAGATACAACTTACTTGACAAAGTGTAAAACGAGGGGTTTAGTTGCATGTCTTTAATATGTCTGGCTGGTGAGATTCAGCCAATGGCATGCAAATTAACTTGAAAGGAAATGGCATGTGCAGTAGTATAGAACAACATACAGTATATCCCGGGCACAGGCCCGTATTTGTGGTGAGACCATAGGCCCGGGCCTAGGGTGGCAAGACTGTAGGGGCGTCATGCCGCCCAGCCGCATTTTAAGACCAGCGCTCCAGCTCATTTGCGTTAGGACCCTGCGGTGCGAGGATGGCGGGTGCTAGGACCCTGTGGCGCAAAAACGGCAGGTGCTAGGATCCTGCATGAGAAGGTGGTGGACGCTACAACCCTGCGGCCTCGGGGTGCTCAAGGCAGAAATCCAGACCTGCCTGGGCAGGGTTCACTAAAGAAGTGAGGAGGTCAGCGACCCCTTGAGGGGAGAAGCACCCCTCACCCCTCAGGGTGGGAGAAGAGCATCTTAGGTGTTACTGAAAATATTGAAAATGTTTTATTGTCCAAAAGGAAGATCAATGACATGAGCTGTGAATGTGAATAGAATGGATAAATCTAAGCAACTTTTCAATTGGTCTTCATTTTGTCTTTTTTGTAATCATTTTTGAAGGATTTGCCTTATTCTTCTGACTCTTTCCAGCTTTCAAGTGGGGGTCACCAAATCCATCTAAAAACAAATGCCCTGTAAGGCTACAAATGTATAGTTATTGCTACTTTTTATTACTCAGCTTTCTATTCAGGCCTCTCCTATTCATATTTCAGTCTCTTATTCAAATCAGTGCATGGTTGCTATGGTAAATTGGACCCTAGCAACCACATTGCTGAAACTGCAAACTGGAGAGCTGCTGAAAAGAAAGCTAATAAACTCACAAACCACAAATAATACAAAATGAAAGCCAATTGCAAATTGTCTCAGAATATCACTCTCTGTGTCATGCTAAAAGTTAATTTAAATGTGAACAACCCCTTTAAGCTGAGGTTCTATAGCAGCACTCTGCTGGATTTAGTATTACATGTATCAGAGGGGAAGATGTGAATAGACCTGCATTCTATTCTGTTCTGTTCAGTTTCAATACTTGCAAATTAATTGAAAAAAAACCCATTCTGCTATTGAATTGGTTGATGGTTTAATAAAAGGTACTATTATGTTATGTGCTGCATCTCTTCACAGACATAAACTATTCTTATGCATCTGGCTTTATAATAAATTCATGGTTCCATAAATAAGTATGTATAGTCATGCAGGGAAGCCGAGAAAGACTGAACTTGCACTGCTGACACTCTTCTAATGTTCCTTTTTCATACTGCAGACTTATGTCATCATTACCTGAATTTTTCTGCTATGGATACAGATGCTGAAACAGGAGCATTTTTGCTGTCAGCTTTATAAGTCCTGATTCTCGGAGCCGAAATAAAAAAAAGTGACAGTATCTCATACACATCGGCTTCTGCTCTGCTTCGCTGTTCTCTCTCTCGTTTGCATATCCAGCTTTCATGTTTGTAATTAGAATTTTCTCTATCACAATAGGAAGCTGTGGTCTTTTTTTTTTTTTGGGTTCTTTTGCTGCAGCATCAGTTAGTCAATCAAGACTCTTCACACTTTGCAATTATATTCGGAGCCCTGATGGAAACTACAGGAGGACAAAAAGAAGGCATAATAAATGCACATTTCAGCAAACATTGTTTAAACTGTTTGTAAGTTCACAATTTGGAATACAAAATGAATAACTATATTAAATATAGATAGTAAGGTCTGCATTTTCTTTCCTTCCCATTCAAACAGTTTACAGTTATTACAGGTATGGAACCTGTTATCCAGAATGCTCTGGACCTGGGGCTTTCCGTAATGTGGGTCTCCATACCTTAAGCCTACTAAGATATCATTTAAACATTAATTAAACCCAATAAGATTGTTTTGCCTTCAATGAGGATTAATTATATCTTAGTTGGGATCAAGTACAAGGGACTGGTTTATAATTACAGAGAATAAGGATATCATTTTTGATGATTTGATTATATTCTGTTATTTGATTATAATATTTGATTATATTATATTATGTCTATGGGAGATGGTCTTCCCATAATTCAAAGCTATCTGGATAACGTGGTTCCAGATAATGGATTCCTTACCTGTACTAGGCTTTGTAGTAGTCGGCTGATATCCCTATTGGGATTCCTTTCATAGTTCAAATCACCAATTCTAACGCTATCTGTCAAACAGATAGGATTGTAGAAAGGGAAGGTCTGTCAAAAATAGTTTGCTCCAGCTGCTATTCATGGTGGTAAGTCAAAATTGGTGAAAGTGGCAAACATGGCTTGTATGACCACCATTACACTGTCCTGAAAATCTGAATGAAATTATATCCCCAGCCCTGATTCCCTTGTAAATGCTATTGGAATATTTTTGGGAAGTACTTGGTGGAAATTGTTTTTTAATCTTTTATCATTTTTATTATATTATAATACTGTATTTGTTATCAAATGGTAAAAAGACAATTCCCTGCAAACGTCTCCAACAAAATACTCCAAAAACCTAGGCTAGTAAAGAGAGAAATATAAATACACCATTTTCCCCTACCCATTGCAAACACTACTGTATAACCCCAACTTCGTGCCCAGCATGGAAACGGGTTCTTTTATTAGGTGGAACGAATGGGAAAATAGAAACACAAGAATGTGCGACCTATTTATAACCAATAAATTGATATCATTAATTGATATTCAGAAGCGTTGGGGTTGCCACCCGAGAGATAAATGGGGGTACAATCAACTTCTCGGGTTTACTCAAAGTATTAAATTGGAACAGACCGGCAACTAGTTGGAAACAAATACTTATGACACCACTAGAGGTGGATAAAGTTCTTGCAAAAGCCTATAAAATCCTTCTAAGTACCCAGACCTATCCTCCATCTAAAAATCTTTTTTGTACTACATGGGACAAAGAATTAAATATTAATACATCTGATCACATGTGGGAATCCATATTTAAATCAATCCATAAATCGTCAAGAGCCTCAAGGTCTAGGGAGGCCTCCTACAAACTGGTTACCAGATGGCACCTTACCCCTGCCAAACTAAATAAAATATCCCAGAAATTTACTATTAACTGTTGGAAAATAAGGGAACACATGACCATATATGGCTGACTTGCCCTAATTTAACTACATACTGAGAAGATATTATTAAAGTCATAAATATTGTCAACAAAAGTGATTTCAGATTAGATAACCATACATTAATTCTGCTGAACATCTTGCCTGGTTCTGAAAAGGTAGTGACAGACCCTCTCACCCTTCATCTACTTCACTCAGCTAAGGCACTGATCCCCTTAAAGTTGAAATCCACTAGCCCCCCTACGTTCTCCGAATGGCTAAATAAAGTAGAAGAAATTAGGCGCTTAGAAGAGCTAACTCATATCATACAGAATAGTAGTAGTATTTACTGGAGTATTTGGTACCCCTGGATTGAATACTTGGAGAATCGTTAAACCCATAGGGTAGTATAAGAAATAATATGACACACTGGTTACTACTTGTACAGAATGAAATGATAATTAATGTGGTATTTACCCCCTCCCCTTTCTCCCTTTCTTCCTTCTGTACCCTTCCGGTTCCCCCCACAAATCCCCTTGCATTAAAATTTAAATAAAGATAATACAAAAAAAAGTAAAGTTAACACTAATAATAGTAGTTAAGTAAAAATGTCCTAAGACAACTAGTTAATTAAAATGTCCTAAATGTAGTTTATTTTTGCAGGAGTGCAGGGTCCCACCAATAAAAGTATTTTGACCCATTTTTTTAATCCTTCCTGCTTCATTTGAGAGGAAGGGGAAAGTCAGGGTAGGATTTCTTTTGCTCTGCATTGAGCTTTGTTATATAACTAAATAATTATGTTTTCACCCACATTAAATTGAGGGTTTGCTTTTACTTTATAATCGGATTGCTGCTTGCTTTGAGCAACACTATTACAGCAAAGGAAAAAGAAAAAGCGCTTTCTAATGTAACATTACCCCATGTATTATCTAAATTACACCTTTTATCAGACTTCCCTGGGCGTTACCCTGCCAGAGGCCAAAAGTCTACTGTATTTATAAGAATTTCTCTATTTCTCCTTAATCCTCTGACAGATGTGAAGAACTAATAATCAAGGGGATCCTTCAAGGACATCTCTGGAGGAAAACAGATTGCTTTTGGCAGTTCCCCCCTGATCCTATTATAATTTAACTCAGCCTGTGCTGCCGCATTATTCTGGTGGATAACTGCACAGCATATGCATGGGGAAGGGAGTTAAATGCCAAAAAGCAGGGCATTTTAGCAGAAGAGGAAAAAAACAGATTTCTGAGCTGACACAGACCTTTCTCATCAGTCAAGAGGAATGACAGCTCTGACAGCCTACTCATTCTGGAAGGTTGCCTTTAAGAAGAATCCTCGTGGTGACAGAGTGAATCAGCCAGGGACAATCTGTTTGTACAGGGTATGCGTGAGTTGATAGCTGCATTAGATAGGCAGAAAATGGTTTTGTCTTGTGCGCTCTCAAGCACATCATGAAACGGCTAGATCCATACATAGAGTGGAAAGATTGATAGAAAGCACTGGCACGCCTCTGTTTAGTGCTACTTATTATAGAGGAGTTTATAAGGACCCCTACAAACCCTCAGTGCTGTACAATTGCTCATACACACATATTTAGGAAGCCAAGTGTCCATGGAACCGGCGGAGAGGGTACACATGAACATACAGGAGTGTGAAATAGAAATAAACCAAAAGTGACTAGCAGTGGCTATAGACGCACGGTAATATCATTATCATTAAAAAAAATTCGTATGATATTCGGTGCATGTATGGTGGGATACAAGCCAACCGATATCAGCAGAAGACTTGGAAATCGGTCGGCTTGTCGATCAGGCTGGCCGTAAAAACGCCTTTAAAGGCACCCGAACATCGGGAATTGTTAGATACAGGTAGAATTCTATTATTTCTACTTGTATATCTGACGATCCAGCTCTACACGTGTGTATTGAAACGGATGATCTTTCTTGGAGAGATGTTTTCCAGGAAAAAACATAATTGTAATGTCTATGACCACCTTAGGTAAAACTGTATATCAGGGATAGGGAAAATTGCAATTCTTGCAGGACTGCAACTCTGAGATCCCGTCCTCCTCGCTCTAAATTTGACAGCCTTTAAAAATCAAGATATTTTCCCTCATGTGGAATAAAAGGCACTAAGTTTGCCCAGGAGCAGTAACCCATAGCAACCAATACGATGTTTGCTTTTAAACAGGTGACTAGGAACCTGCTGATTGGCCCCTGGGCAAACTTAGTGTGTTTTATTACATACCCCCCATCATGTTCTTTGATTATTTTGTTTTCTCACTTATGATGTTTGTACTATGAATATTCTTTTTGATCTGTGAAATGCCAAGATAAAAAAAAGCTATAGAAATTAAAAAAAAAATCAAGCTACAGTTCTCTCAACAGTCATGTGGATTTGAGAATGTGAAACTGTTGAAATTCTACAACAGGAGTGTCTAAGGCAGTGATCTCCAACCAGTGGCTCACAAGCAACATGTTGCTCACCAACTCGTTGGATGTTGCTCCCAGTAACCTCAAAGCAGGTGATTATTTTTGAATTGGGAGCAAGTTTTGGTTGCATAAAAAGCAAACAGAACCTCCTGTAGGCTGCTAGTCCACATACGGGTTACCAATAGCCAATGACAGCCAACTTTTTTACATTTGAAAGTGGCTCATGGGTAAAAAAGGATGGAGACCCCCAGTCTAAGGTTTCCTATACTCGAGTTAGATTTCAAGCTTTTAAAGCAGAATTGTGATCCTAAAAATTTTTGGACCAAATCCCATGCAGAGCAAAGGTTACATAGGTCTCTCTAATTTTTAGTTGAGTTGTGCTCTGTTCAACTTAGCAGGCAGTGTAGACAACATACTCATGGTTTAGGTGTATGCACATGGGTCAAATAGGCAAATTGTACCCACATCCTTCTGTTATTCTGATTAGCATAGATACATAGTCACTCAAGTCTCTTGCTGGCTGCACATGATCTATTCTTCCCACCAGAGTCTAGAGCAGGGGTCCCCAACCTTTGGTATCCATGCACCACATTCAAATGTAAAAAGAGTTGGGGAGCAAGACAAGCATGGTAACAAATAAGAACTTTGATTGGTTACTGGTAGCCTCTATGGCCTCTATGTGGACTGGAAGCCTACAGGAGGCTCTGTTTGGCAGTGTACCTGGGCTTAATGCAACCAAAACTTGCCTCTAAGCCTGGACTTAAAGAATAAGCAGCGTCAGACTGGGGTCTCAGGGCCCACTGGGGCTGCTGCCCCAAACCACCTCCATCCTCCCACCAGCACGTACCTGCCCCTTTCTGTTATCAGATCACATTTTTTGATCCTAGGGTTCAATTGGTCAGAGAACCACACTTCTTAAAGGCAACCTTAAACCTCTAGAGCAGGTTTGTCCTGAAGTTCGGGGGGGGTATACTCTTCAGTATGTTAAAATTATAATTGAATCCAACGCATAAACCTGTCATTGCAAAGTTTGGACATCACAGCTCTTGAATAGATCTTCCCTTTAAAGTTTAGGAGCATTTTCTAAACAGTGGACACCTGTTTTACTGTTGTATATTTGTGAGTCACCAGCCTTGCCATTTATTTGTGGGCACAAATGTATGAGGATGCATCCTACAACAAAGATGTTCCCACAGCTCTGTAGTTTTCTTTCTTTCTTTTATATTTTTTTGCTTTCCCTGAAAAAAAAAAGGAATGTACATATATGGAAATATAGTTTTTTTTAATCTGACAGGCCAATGGAAATGTTCAATGCACTAAAGGGCTTTATGGTAATCATTGTTGCAGCAGGCGTTTGAATACTGTATGCGTGAGCCCACAGTCTAACAGGAGGCTGGATGACTCAGGCACACAAAGCCAGCTGAGATTGTTGTTTCCCCTTTAAATTAGATACTTATAGCTTACTGTTACTTAATTGGGTGGGTGTGAAATACTATTGGGGTTTGAATATAGAATATTATGCCAAGTTTGAGAGAAAATTGTGACTCCACAAGTTACCTAGTAGAAAAATGAAACAAAATCAAGGTCAACCTTTTATTTATGTAAAATATGCCAATCCTGTAGCTTAAGCCATATCCTGACAATCGGACCAGTATTAAGAGTTCATTTCAACAGACTGTAAAAAGCATTTAACCAAGTAGTGTAACTATCGGGGGGTGTAGAGGGTGCAACAGCGCATCCATGGGCATGATGGTTAGTCACCAGTGAGCTGCCTCTATTGATATCAGTAGGGGACAGCAAAGGGAGGGGAGGACTGGTTCCAAATATTGCTCTGGACCTGTAGGTATCTAGTACTGCTTCTGATCCAACCTTTTCTTGAATCACTATTAATTGTTGGAGTACTGTTTATGGTTTCAGCTCTGTAGGAGTGGGTTGGAGAACAATGTGGTACAGAAAGCATGAAGTTGCCTCATCTTCTCTTGTCTCACTATACGTTCCTGGTCGTCTTCTCCGCTCTTCTGAGAGCCACCTTCTCTTCACACCTTCCACATCCACTGCCACCTCTCGTCTCAAACCCTTCTATCTTGCTGCTCCTTACCTCTGGAATTCCATCCCTGAATTCCTCTGGAGGGAATCCTCTCTCAATCTCTTCAAGAACAAACTAAAAGTCTACCTTTTGGAGCACTAGAACATTAGCCTAGTCCTGTGCCTACTGACTATGCCTTTCCTTGTGCACTTTTTCATCTCCAATTTGTGCCTGTATGTTAGCCTCCTTCCCACTATGTCTCTTACTACATAGCACTTAAAGGAGAAGGTAAACTACAAGTACAGTTCTATATATTGCCCCTTAAGTGAAGAACTACTTACAATAATACTGACTCTATATGATTTCCCCTTCAGCTGTATTCAAAGAGGGATGTTAAAATATTGTAAAGTGCATAGAATATAGAAGACATTCCTCTGCTGATAGAAATCGGCTATATCAGGGCTTATACATGCGCAGACTCAATCATCCAAGCCTTGTGCATGCACAAACAGTTACTGTACTTCCCCCAGGCAAGCGATGATTTTCTGGTCAGGTGGTAAAAGTGAAAGTCATCTCTGGCCTCTCCTTCTCCTCTCCTTCAAACTGAAGCCACAATAGCAATGATTGTGTCGGGTTGCCATAGCAACGCAACCGTTCTTAGCGAATGTGCATTGGATTGTTTTTAGGGGCATTGAAAGCATGACGCTAGGGGGCCTGGGGGAGGAATATATGTTGCGCATGCGCACTTTTAGGCATACATACCTTGGTGTTAAAAATGTTCAGTTTGAAGAGTCTTATGGTTCCACCATAGTGAACTAGACCAAAGAATATTCAGAACTTGACCAGTGAGGTCCCAGAGAAGTTGGAGCCAATGTAATATATTCTGTAAGTGAGATCAGGGCTGTATTTCTATATAGACATCCAAGGGCTTATGTCTACGGAGGAAGCTCGCTGCTGATTGGTTGGTAGAGGTTATTAGAACTGGAGCAAACTTTTATTTTGCTCAATCTGTAACAATCAAAACTTCTTTAACTGTATTCTTCACAACTATTTCCATGGGCTTTGCAACAAACAGAATCCTATTTTGCTTTATTCCCAGTAAATGTCAGCAATTTGGCTCTCACATCATTGATTATCTGCAAATCGTGGAAGACATCCATAACAATGTGACAAAATGTCAGCGGCGCATAAAAATTAGTCTGAAAATCAATTAATCAGTCATAAATTAAACCTTGAGAGGAGGAGGTTGTGTAAAATGCATCTAAAGGACAACAGGTGACTCCATGCAATGATTAAAGGGAAAGTGGCAACTCCCATGACTATTCTGTCAAACAAATATTTTGCAGGGATGATAAAATGGAGGTAGCTGTTTTTGTGCCACAGTTGAAGAACATGCTGATGGGTTAGTTGGCTCCTGATGAAAATGATGTTGGTTGCCTGTGGTAGGACTGCAAATTCCACTGGGACTGATAAGAATGAGATACCGGTGCTAAGTAAAGAATCCTGGTCATTGGCTGCTGCTATAGAGAGATCCTGTTATGACTCTATTCAGTGCCTGTATCTCCAATGACATAATGTCAGATCCCTGCTAGTTAGTGATGGGCGAATTTCTCCCGTTTCTCCCGTTCCTGCAAAATTCACAAAACTGCGAAAAATTTGAAAAAAATCGTGAAATCGGAAAGTTCACAAAAAAATCGAAACATTTTCACAAAAAAATATGAGAAATTCAAATGTTTTCAAGAAAAAATATAGCAATTCGAACATTTTCTCTAAAAAAATCGAGCAACTCGAAAATTTTCACTATAAAATCGAGCAATTCGAACGTTTTCATGGGAAAATCGAGCCATTCGAAAGTTTTCACTAAAATCTAGCAATTCTAACATTTTCAATAAAATCGAGCAATTCTAACATTTTCGAAACGGCAAAAAATTTGCGAAAAATAATGAAATCTGAAAGTTCACGAAAAAATCAAAAAATTTGAAAATTTTCACGAAAAAATTGAGAAATTCAAACGTTTTCATTAAAAAATCTAGCAATTCGAACATTTTCTCTAAAAAATCAAGCAATCGAACACTTTCACTATAAAATCTAGCAATTCTAACGTTTTCATGGGAAAATCGAGCAATTCGAACGTTTTCACTAAAATCGAGCAGTTCTAACGTTTTCATTTAAAAAAATCGAGCAATTCGAATGTTTTCACAAAAAAAAAATCGAGCAATTTGAACGTTTTCACCAAAAAATCGGAAATTGACGTCAGCAGATCCGTCAGAGATCCGCAAATGTATTCACCGGCGGCGAAGCACAGAAATTTGCCGCAAACTAGGGAGAGGCAGAGGATGCAGTTTACAAAAGGGCCCTGTTTTTACTGCCAGACAGGCTTGGCCAACAACTCCTGATACTCCTTGCCCAGGATTTTTTTACCCAGCAAAGGTTGCACAACACAGCCATGCCCCAGGCTGAGGCACTGCCTTAATGAGCACTAAGGGCGCATTCTTACACCCAGAGACGTATTTACAGCTTTAAGTGGGTGGCCCTCGGATGCCTATATGGTAAAAATATTATTTGTGCAAAAAAAAATAACCTTTTCCCCTGCCGCCAAATATATTTCTATGAAATCTAGTGGCAGAGGATGAGGGTAGGGGGGTATTGGGTGCAGGTCATGGTGCGTGACATCACAACATGGATAATACGTTGTGTTGCCACTTCCACCTACATCATTTACACATGGGCACGAAGAGATCCGGTGCCACCCTAGATGCCCTGC
This sequence comes from Xenopus petersii, assembly GCA_038501925.1. Classification (NCBI taxonomy): domain Eukaryota; kingdom Metazoa; phylum Chordata; class Amphibia; order Anura; family Pipidae; genus Xenopus; species Xenopus petersii. The sequence goes on from CM076688.1 coordinate 28,546,783, forward strand.
AGAATCCAGCACTCTTTGAGTTCTCATGCTCTTGAGTACAGTGCTGGTAGTGGGACTGAGCAAGTTCTGAACTAGGTATATGTGCATACTAAATTTTCTGTGTAATTGACAACTTTAGCACTTTACCACTAATGATGGGCGAATTTCTCCCGTTTTGCTTTGCCGAAAAATTCGAAAAATTTCCTGCAAAATTCACGAAATTCTTGAAACGGCAAAAAATGCGCAGAAAAAATTTTACAAATTCTGACATTTTCACGAAAAAATCGTGAAAATCTGATATTTTCACAAAAAAATCATGAAAGTCTGACATTTTCACGAAAAAATCATGAAAGTCTGACATTTTCACGAAAAATCTAGAAAATCGGAAACTGACGCCTCCAAGCTGACGCTGGCGTTAAAGTCAATGGGGGTCCAAAAAATTTTAACCCCAGTGAAATTTCGTGCCAGGTGAATTTATTCACCCATCACTATTTACCATTGAAGTCATAACTTGTATGTACCTACTAAAGCACACAGCCTACCATAGAGGGAACTCTGACTACAATCGCAAGTCCTGTGATAAGGATGGTTGTATTCAGCCTGGCTCATTAGATAAAGCTAAAGGTGCAAATTGAGACAGAAACACCTTTACAGATGATGAAGAGGTAGTAAAATAACATAATTAGACATGTACTTTTTAATACTTCCATGTGTTTGACAAGTGTTACAATTTAGAGTATTTTTTATAGGATCCATACAATGTTTCCCGTGTTTGTTTCTCGTATGCGCTCTTGCCATCGAATTTGTTTTATATTGTAGTGTTCCTTTGTGCATGACAAAATGCTTGTTTGGGTTCTGATATACTGTGGGACTAGATCCTCCTGCTATTGCTGTTGTGGGATTACCTAAAATATGTTGCCAGCTCTCATGGTTAGCATGTTTATTGCCAAGCTTAATTACAGGGTTTTTATCCATACTCCATTACTTTTATAGCATCGTTGTATTCCACATTGTATTATAAAGTATTATAGGGGATACAAACTCAGACTCAAGACACACAGTGTCAGACTGGGGGGCCAGAGGCTTACAGGGGTTGCTAATTCAGGGGCCCTCACATCCCCTGGGGCCCCCAACACCATTTCAGTTCAAAAGAGCAAACAGATTTTGTTATATTCAATTTTGAAATCTGACATGGGGCTAGACATTGTCAATTTCCCAGCTGCCCCCAGTCATGTGACTTGTGATCTGATAAACTTCAATCACTCTTTACTGCTGTGCTGCAAGTTGGAGTGATATCACCCCCTCCCTTTCCCCCCAGCAGCCAAACAAAAGAACAATTGGAAGGTAACCAGATAACAGCTCCCTAACACAAGATAACAGCTGCCTGGTAGATCTAAGAACAACACTCAGTTGCATTAACTAGGAGAAATAACAGCCTGCCAGAAAGTATTTCCATCCTAAAGTGCAGGCACAAGTCACAAACATGACTGGGGTAGCTGGGAAACTGACAAAATGTCTAGCCCCATGTCAGATTTCAAAAATGAATATAAAAAAAATCAGTTTGCTGTTTTGAGAAATGGATTTCAGTGCAGAATTCTGCTGTAGCAGCACTATTAACTGATGCGTTTTGGAAAAAAACATGTTTTTCCATGATAGTATCCCTTTAAAGAGAATTTGTTTTTTTTAGATGGGGTCAATGATCCCCATTTGAAAAATGGTAAAAAGTCAGAGAGAGCTAAGAATTAAAAAAATCTATCGAAAATAAATAATGAAGACCAATTGAAAAGTTGCTTAGAATTAGTCATTCTTTGATATACAAAAAGTTAGCTTAAACGTGAACCACCACTTTTAAAATAAGGCAAATGTACCCACTACATATAAAATGACCCTGGGGCAGCCCAAAGCAAGGGTGTTATATCAGTACAGCATCCAGCTAGGAAAAGTCGACTGTGTTAGTGTGCTCTTGTGTATACTGCTGAGATGACGAGCAAAGGCTGCTGGGGACGCAGACTCACTGACTGTAGATAACGCCGTTAGATGCCTATTCTGCAGCACTTGCTGTAAAAGAAAACTCCCCAAAGGAGAGATGATCCTGCAAATCTGCTACATGATGCAACAAGCCCCACTGGGAACTGGCTGCACCGGCTTTGATTTTACCAGAAAGCAGAATAAATGCAATAGCAGCTCTAATTATCAATCTGTTAAAGAGAAATTTACTCTCGTCAGAGATATTGCGGGACCACCTTTTTACCACCAGCAGCCAGAATTTCCAGGGACAAAAATAATATCTTTCGGCTAAGTAGAAATCAATCTGACCCAGTGAGCAGAACTCTCCACTGAAACAGCAAAGTATAGCAAAATATATGCTCCTGATGTTCCAAGAACCTGTAGCCTGAGACTTTAAATCTACCACTAAACTCATTCATATTAATGCACAGCAGACACATATACTATTTATGAAGGCTGGGAAATGGTCTTTCATATACCCTTGCTTTAACTCTCTTTCTTCATATCCCAGACACTTTGAGGCCATTTCAACAACAAGGGAATAATTTACAGCGGACACTGATCTGTCTTAATATAAAGGCAGCGATTTCCTTTCTGAACGATTATCCTTTGCAGAGATATGAGTAACAGGGAAGGGACTGCTGTGTAATAAGCACTGGAAGAATATCAGCACCTCCTGGAGGAAGTTCTGCACTCACTGCACTTACACATTATTAAACTTCATGGAAAAAATTCTTTAGTATCCACTAAAGCAGATGGGCTTGTCCCAGGGGATCCCACTAAGCAACTGGGACCTTAGTGACCGTCTACTTTTATTTTATGTCCTTAATCCTCCCATGTCCCTCCATTTTAAATGTAAGAGTGTACAAAAGCCCAATCAGTGTCGGACTGGCCCACCGGGATACCAGGAAAACTCCCAGTGGGCCCTGTTGCCTCTAACCATTTGGTCTAGTTCATGGTCATTCCCTATTTATTAATGGGAAAAAGAGGCCTAATAATGGAAGAATAGAGTATAGTATGTAGAGACAAAAGACTGAGAAAATAAAGAGGTTGAGCGAGGAGAGGAGGAATAATAGTTTGGAAAGTGGGCCCTCAGCCTAAGGTTTTCTGGTGGGCCCATGGCATCCCAGTCCGACACTGAGCCCAATCATGCAAGTTTTTTACTTTACCCATGATGAAAGATCAAATTATTTCCTCCCACAGGGCCCCTTTAAAGGGGCATTAGACCCTACTATACTGCACTGCTCAACCACACTTTACTCATATGTTGCTGGACTACGAATCCCAGCATACAGTACTTTAATATAATATCAAGGTAGTGACATGTAAAAATTTCCCCCCAGACCACTAGACCACTAGAGAAGCTGTTTAGATGAAGTTCATGATGTAGACTTGCCCCAGCAGTGGCCAATACTTATGTACTTCCATTTAGTATGGAGAGAAGAAACTTTTTAGACATTCACGTGTCCCATAGTTGATACTTTCTGAGCTTTTTTTATTTCAAAAAGTTTTAAAGGCGATATAAACCCAAAAAATAATTTGTAAGTTTGTAAAGTTGCTACTTTCCAGTGCACCTTGGTTAATCAACTTCAGTTTTAATACTGCTTTTAAATGCTGTTATAGCTGGAAACAGGCCATAAATGTTTACATTTTTCGACCAAGTTTCATGCGATCCAACAAATCCGTCAAATTATCGTGAGGTTAGTGGGCACCAAACATCGTCCGACATCGGTCAGGTTAGAAAATTTTCATCGATCACAGTAAAATGTATCCATTGTCCAATTGTTTGCAGGGCCAGACAGGCAGCTACCAACAGTTCCCTAGCTTTAGCTAGACCATATTGCTTGAAATGGTCATTTATGTTGATGGACAAATCGTTTCAGGTCCTTCGATAACGAAAATATCTTTTACAAAATCTTAACATCTATGGGCACCTTAACATTTATTAAACAATGGCATTAGTTTAATGCTGTTTATACATGCAAATTGCACTTAATAGCAGTCCCTGTCTGTCCTTTTATGCACTGCTTGTTCTGACTGCATGCAGAAATCAACTCCTCCTGCCAAGAGGTTAGCGATGTGCAACCCTATCCCACCTTCTTCTAACCCAACCCAGCGAGCCATCCAGTGGCGTAACTAGAGTTCGCCAAGCCCTGTGCAAAAAATCTTCAGCGGGGCCCAGCACACACCGATCCCTATCCTCCCACCCACTCCCGCCTAGACTCTGCCCACTCTTTGCCCTGACTCTGCCCACCCCATCCAGACTCTGCCCTCTATCCGCCCTGTGCTGATGTGCTCTGCTTCCCAGCCGTAGGTAAGAGATTGACTGGGGAAGGGGGGTTCTTGTTCTTGGCTATAGAGGAAGCAGACCCCGTAGTCCGGGACCCCCTTTTCTCCAGGCCACCCCTGCAATTTTGGGGCCTGCTTCCTCTATAGTTATGCCACTGTAGCCATCATATTTTATATACCCAATGTGAAATGTAATCCACAGTGCAGTGATAGATTGTTCTTTATTTCTGGAGAAGCTGCATTTGCTATAGGGTATAAACAGAGCGTGGCTGGAGGGGGTTAATGTTTCACCTTTTCTCCTCTTTATATAATGAGCCGACATGTTCACTTAATCCAATCTGTGAATTTGTCTGCCCAAATGAAATCAGAACTCTCAGCCAAAACCACTTCCATCTGTCTTCTGGTTAATGGCAATGCTCATGAGCCTAATGCCTCTAGAATGGGAATGTAATGTCTCCCTCATCATAAATAAAGAGTGTGTGTGTGTACGGCTGGGAAACGTAGTGTGTGTCGAAGGAGAGGACATTAGAATAAATGACGCAAATGGGGCGTTATTGCTAAACTTCCTGCTTGAAAAAAGTGTAATGGAATTAGAATTATTTAGTATAATGTGACAGCTCAATGGACTGGGAGCAGGTATCATGCCATGTGGATGAAAGCACTAATGGGAATGGCTCCAGTCTATATTATGCCAATCATCTACTCCAGAGAATCACTTAACCTGGCCCTTTGTGGAGGGCACATACGTCAACACAACCACTAATAATTTATTATACATGTATCAATGAGTATGTGGGAAGTAACCCCCATTTATAACTGAAACAGACTAAGAAATAGCACTGCTGTCACATAATTCCCCTTTTATTATACCGTATAATTCACAGTTTGTGTTCTTTTATATTCTGTCACATTAGAAGATCAGATTTCCTATTAGAAATGTATAAATTCAGTGCATCTGTTTGTTTTGTAGTTAAGCCTCCTTTCTCTCTCATTGCAAATTCAGCCACAGGCATTCTGTGCAGCAGTATAATTAATGTTGATGGGACTTCCAGATAAAGGGTAAGTGATCCTGCTTGGTCTGGAGAGTACTAGAATCCCTGACATAAAGCATTGTAAAGCTGTATTTGTTGCCAGATTGGAAGCAGAATAGTCACAGAAGCAACTAGAAATGAATTCCTCCATGTAAAGCCTAAAAAGTTCCAATATCAGTATCATAAGGACAATGGCGCACAGAGATTAGCAAATGATAGCAAGTGCCCACCTGGCCTCTTAATTTCCACGTACGGTGCTTGGGGTGTAGGAGGATGGCACCTCCACCAATCAGTGCAAACAAAGTACTCCAGCACACGTATCTGTTTAAGGGTTTTAACCAGTATTTAATGTCAAGCCAAAAAGATTACAACATTTCAAAAATTCATTTTCAAAACGCATCAGTTAATAGAGCTGCTCCAGCAGAATTCTGCACTGAAATCCATTTCTCAAAAGAGCAAACAGATTTTTTTATATTCAATTTTGAAATCTGACAGGGGGCTAGACATTTTGTCAATTTTCCAGCTGCCCCTGGTCATGTGACTTGTGCCTGCACTGTAGGAGAGAAATGCTTTCTGGCAGGCTGCTGTTTTTCCTTCTCAATGTAACTGAATGTGTCTCAGTGAGACATGGGTTTTTACTATTGAGTGTTGTTCTTAGATCTACCAGGCAGCTGTTATCTTGTGTTAGGGAGCTGCTATCTGGTTACCTTCCCATTGTTCTTTTGTTTGGCTGCTAGGGGGGAAAAGGGAGGGGTGATATCACTCCAACTTGCAGTACAGCAGTAAAGAGTGATTGAAGTTTATCAGAGCACAAGTCACATGACTTGTTTTCTGATGACAGGATCCCTTTAAACAGATACGTGTGCTGGAGTACTTTGTTTGCAATGGAGCACGGAGCAATTCAGGATGTTTTGTAGTCCAGACGATTTCCATATTGAACATTTGAGTAAAGTATGATTGCTTTTTAAGGTTAACTGTCTCTTTAATCTTATCCTATGCACAAAGGAGGATCTAGCAGGGACTTGGGCATACTGTATGTTATGCATAAAATTTTAGACTGGGTGTACTTAGTCTTGACTATTGCACTATAATGCACAGGCTTCTCTAGACTATAGCCTAGGAGCCCAGTGTGATCAGAAGCCCGCTGGCAGAAGAAGGCAGGCAAGTTTTGTGTGTGCATGTGCCCGGATGCATGCAGATTCCCTGGTGTGCACTGAACCTGACCCAGGGTAGAGAGCTTAAGTGCATGCATGCTTAGATCTGCTTACATCTGGACCTAGCAGTGTCAGTGCAGGATTTACTGGGCTGGTGCCCTAGGCCGCCCACACAACCCCTCATGGGCAGACAAAAGCACTGGAGCACTGGCTGTGCATCCCCAGTGTTCCCCATAAAGCGGCTGGGTGGCATGCTGCCCCTAATATTCTGCCACCCTAGGTCTGGGCCTTTGTGGCCCAGCCGCAGATCCAGGCCTGGTCAGGGTCTGACTGGGCCGGTAAATAACCCAGTGAGCCCCATCGACACAGACCCACTCCCTGCCTCAAACCATTTCCACTGACCTCCTTCCTTGGTCCCAGTCAGGCTGTAAGAAATAAAAAGGTACGCACAGGGGAGGGGGGCTGGAGGGTGGTTGCCGCTGCGATGGGGGCTTTGTGGCTGTAGCGAGGGGGCCAGGTGGGGAGCCCCTGAGGAAGCAGCCCTGGTGGGCTCCAGGGCCCCCAGTCCAACGCTGCCAGCAGTAGCTTAAAAGATCTCATTAATCCATCACTGCCTCTTGTTATACTGATGATATTGAATCAACCTTCATGAGTCCTACCCGAAGGCATGGGCTCCATTGCTCAAGTGTACCAAGCCAGGCCAAAGAACAGCATGAGCGGATGGGCCCACATTCACCGAAGCTAGGGTGAGCCCCATCATCCCCGCCCCCCCAGGGAGTTTGGGGCTGTTGGACTCCCCTTTGCATTGCGGCTAGTGAGAGCCCCGTCTACCCTGGGTTCTGCTGAAGCTTCCCCTAGGGCACAAGTCTTTGCTTGGGGTCAATCCCAGAGGACTATGACACCCATGCAGTGAAAAAAATGCATGAAAAAAACCACACAAGCACAAAAAGGTGCTGAAGTGTCAGAGTGCAAAGTACAATGCCATTGAGTGCCTTGGCTGGTGGCCGGAATACTTCCCACTCGCCTAATGGCTGGGGCAAAGGCAGTGAAGAAATATTAGGCAAGAAGTGCATGTGCATAGTGCAAGACCCAAAAAAAGTGAATCAAGCACCCCTCGAGCACAGCGTCTCTGCTTTCATCAAGCTTAGCTTGCCAACCTAGACCAGAGAACCAAGTGTTTCTCCATTAATCACATAGGATCATAAGAACAGATACTAGATCCTAGCCAAAAGGCCCAAATGACACTTGATCTTAGCCAAAGGCCAAGAAGCGAACTGATACTGATATGGTATGTGGGTTTAACTCAGTGCTGTGCATCTTCTTCCATGTAAGGGGCCATATATCCAGTTAATCATGGTGCTTATTTATCAAAAGGAGAACAGACAGTGAACATCTCTTCTGATGAGGCAAACTCTCTGCTCATCATTTAGGGTTTCTTTCTGTCTGGTTTTATTGGGACTGTCCAGTTCAAAACTACCTGTCTGGTGGTCTAGAGGTCTGAGACTGGACAGACCCCTGCCTGATAGACTGAATATTCAGCCATTCCATGCATCCTACATCAAAATACCTTCCTTTTATGTAGACAAATACAGGAGGTCCCCTGCACTCAACCCATTATCAATATATTTAAAACAGTGAGACATTTTGTGTCTTAAGCTACTAAAAAATGCTTAACCTTTATACAAAACAGGGATTGTTTGTCCATATATTGCAATATATTTAAGCTGGCCAACTACGTCAAAGTCATGCCTGGCATGGCCAGTCCTACACTTAACTTGCATCTGATTCATCAAGAATTCAAATGCTACATTTTACACAGTGACTTTACCTGCAACTTACTTGCTGCTTTCAAGATTAAAACTCCCAAACATGGTTGCCCTTTTATTGGCCACCACTGGGATGGCCTGACTAGAACTGAAATTATCACTGGCCCACCTAGACACCATTGACTCCATCCCTGACATCATCAGGTGGCAAACTTATCACCATTGGATAAATATGCCTCCTGCTTGGGGCAGTGTTATATGGAATGATGACAAGGCCATTTTGCAGTCTGGACAGAGGGTTATATTCACCTTTAAGTTAACTTTTAGCATGCTATAGAAAAGAGCAAATGCTCTGTAAGGCTACAAATTAATTGCTATTGCTACCTTTTATAACTCATATTTCTTTTAATGGAGAAGGAATACCATTTTACATTTGGGGAGCCAAAAGTTGGGCACCCCAGAGTGATGACTTTTACTTACCTGACCCCGGGCTGGTGCTCCTATCACAAGAAGACCAAACCGGCCCAGGATTCTTCCAGCGAGCACCACGGAGCGATCCTCTTTCTGCTTCTTTGGTTTTTAAATCTCCCAGGGTAGACGCATGCGCAGTCGAGCGAAATAGCCAATTTTCCGTTAAAGTTCTACCGTGAGAAGACCAGAAAAAGCAGGAAGAGGATCATTCCGTGGTGCTCGCCAGAAGAATCCCGGACCGGTGCGGTTTTCAGCTGTTAGGAGCACTGGCCTGGAGTGTCAGGTAAGTAAAAGTAATCACTTGGCGTGCCTAACTTTTGGCACCCCAAGAAGAAAATGGTATTTCTTCTTTTTAAGGGCCTCTCCTACTCATATTCCAGTCTCTTATTCAAATCAATGCATGGTCCCTACCAACCCTACTTGGGTCCCTACCAACTAGATTGCTGAAATTGCAAAAGGGAGAGCTGCTGAATAATCTGATCTGATAATATCTACTAAGGAAGTCCATGGCTGGCATCAGAGAAAAACAACAACAACGCCGGTGAATTTTAAGCCACAGTTTTGCAAATTTATTCGCTAGCAGCGAAACAAAGAAATTTTCTACGAATTCGCACCTGCCAAATTTATTTGCCCATCACTATACAGAAGAGCTCTGTGCTAAATGCTGCTGCAAAGTACAAAACACACTGATCTGAGTATTTCTGGTATACACAGTGTGTCCTCATTGATTCACAAGGTACAAGATATATGGGACCATAGTTAGTGCAGTCATTAAGGCCATGATAAATGAAACCTGCTACATTTCATCCCCATATAATATCAGGTAACACTGCTTGGCTGAATACAAGTGTGATCTTTATAATTCTGCAGGCTTTCATAGGGTGCAAACATTTGTGATCATAACAGCTTAATCTGGTTTCATCAGCAGAAAGCATGCAAAAAGATTTAAATCCTCCTGGGGGCTTTCTAATGGAAGTGCCTTAATGGTTTAGAAAAGCAGCTTTAGCTGTGTGTCTGAATTATCTCATCAGATTAGTGTATTGACACAGTTATTACTAAATTATTATTACAGCTGGGGGAGAAAAGGGAACTTGCAAGCAATGGGCCGTGATAGTAATCTGGTCATAAATACTCCAAATGCAACACATATATACCAGCACTGAGGATCCCGTTACATGAAAGAAAAGCAATAAAAGTAATAGTGATATCAATCTATAGTCATTGTTATTGCACTGATTTATCCCAGCACCACACTTACGCATAATAAAAATTGAAATGGCTTTTGTGATGCTATAATGTCTATAATACTAGTATGGTACAGTTGGTAGTGTTTTATTTGTTACTAAAGGGGATCAAAACACTCTTGATAAACCAAATGTTGCTGGACTACAAATCCCAGCATACTTTGACACATTAATGAGGTTAAGGCATGCTGGGAGGTGTAGTCCAACAACATCAGGACTGTATGCTTAAAGCAATAAAGTAAGATAATTAACAAAGTGAATGCAGCTTATAAGCACAGTTATCCTGCTGTTATATGAAATAAGGAGAGTATTATATTTAGGGATGCACCGAATGCAGGATTCGGTTCGGGATTCGGCCAGGATTTGGCCTTTTTCAGCAGGATTCGGATTCGGCCGAATCCTTCTGCCCGGCCGAACCGAATCCGAATCCTAATTTGCATATGCAAATTAGGGTCAGGGAGGGAAATTGTGTGACTTTTTGTGAGAAAACGAGGAAGTAAAAAATGTTTTCCCCTTCCCACCCCTAATTTGCATATGCAAATTAGGGTTCGGATTCGGTTCGGTATTCGGCCGAATCCTTTGTGAAGGATTCGGGGGTTCGCCCGAATACAAAAAAGTGGTTTCGGTGCATCCCTAATTATATTGTTTTGGCTTTATGGTATTACACCATAATCAACTATTAAAAGGAAGGACATACTCCCTTCTGATAGGGAGGAACATTGGGGCAGATTTAGGGGTACTAAGTGGTATAGATAATGCTGGTGCATTTATGGGACTGAAGTGTATTCTGTATAGTTGTTTGGTGTCAAAACTGAAGAGGTACAGGTATATAGAAGTGCATAAATCCTATGTATACTGGGTACAGATGGGTAAAATGACACACTGTGGATGAGGATCTGGTGATTTCTTTTTAGCCTATGATTATATAAGTCGCCATGAACTCACATAATTAACTGTGAGATAGAATAGCTGCAGAGCCTGAGTGTTTACAGGATTTAAGGCTCTAACAACACTTAAAGATTTAAGCATTAGAAGTAGGCAATGCCAGACACTATTTCTGCATGTAATCTGAAAATGTACTTTTATGTTTTAATTACTCCGTTAATCTTTTGATATTAATGTACAAGGGAGAATAATAGGGCTCATATCCAAATGCAAGTGCACCGTGTCAGACTGGGGTGTCCTCGGTGTCCCCCACCCCACGATCCAATGTGTATTAAAGGGAAAAATTCACCAGTGTTTTATGGGATTTAGAACAATTTTTAACTTTTTTTTTGAGGAACTCCTATCTACTCTATTGCACTTCGCCTGGTCTGAGGTGGTGAAGGCAAGCCTGGCGCAAGAGGTAACGTTCAGTAAAATTCGCATCTTAGTGAATTTGCATAGTTACGTCCATTTGACCAGAGCGAAAATTCGCCTGGTGTTAGATTGCGAAGTAGCGCTAGAGTCTTATCTCCTTCACTAGCAAATTTATGCCAGTTTTAGTCACTTCACTCTCGAATTTGCCCCAATGACATTTGCACAAAGCTACAAAAAGTGTCATTCATCCCCGTTAAAGGGGTTGTTCACCTTCCAAACGCTTTTTTCAATTCAGTTGTTTTCAGATTGTTCCCCAGAAATAAAGACTTTTTTCAATTACTTTCCATTATTTATTTTTTACTGTTTTTCCAAAAATCTAAGTTTAAAGTTGAATGTCCCTGTCTCTGGTGTTTGAGTCTGGCAGCTCAGTAATTCAGGCGCAGACTCTGAACTGTTACGATTTTTCAACATTTAGTTGATACATTTCTCAGCAGCATCTCTGGAGTATTAGGAATTATTGTATCAATTCTAACAGATGCCTGTAATGAAACCCAGAGATTCTGCTCAGCAGGGATAAAGATAAGAAATGTATCAACTAATGTATCAATTTAGAATAGTTTACAGGGTCGGCGACTCCCTCAATATTAGAAAAACGGTGACACATAGGGGCACATTTACTATGGCTCGAATATTGAGGGTTAATTAACCCTTGATATTCGACCATCGAAGTTAAATCCTTCGACTTCAAATATCGAAGTTGAAGGATTTACCGCAATTCGTTCGTTTGAACGATCAAAGGAAAAATCGTTCGTTCGATCGACCTTCCCCATAGGCTAACATTAGGTGGCAAAGTAGGGGGTCGAAGTTTTTTTTAAAGAGACAGTACTTCGACTATCGAATAGTCGAATAGTCAAATGATTTTTAGTTCGAATCGTTCGATTCGAAGTCGAAGTCGTAGTTGAAGGTCGAAGTAGCCAATTTGATGGTCGAAGTAGCCAAAAAAATACTTTGAAGTTCGAAGTATTTTTTATTCTAATCCTTCACTCGAGCTTAGTAAATGTTCCCCATAGACTATAGAAAGTAATTATTTCTGGTGATCTATCTGAAAACTAGTTGTTTGCAATCCATTGATGGGTTTCCAGATAACCGATCCCATACCTGTACCTGCCTACCAAAACCACGTAGTTGCAATATAATACATTTTCATTTATCGTAAGACTTGAGAAGAGGATAATGCCATTTCCTCTTGGGCAACTCCCACCAAACAGAAATGTCTAGTGGATTTAACAGGGGGACTATGAATCCAAACAAAAATCTAATTTGAAGCCATGTATGTATTAAACTCAAAGAATATATTACTGGTAAAGCTTAGCAATATCACTGGAAACTGAGTCGAGAGATGAAGTCTGTTTGCTTAGGGATTGTCACTTTAATCCTTTTCGGCACAGAACAAGAACTCACTGAAATGAAAAAATCCATGAATTGATATGTCTAAATTCTGAGGATGTTCCTATTGAATATGAGTCAGGGACTACATCATTAACACATTTTTTTGTAGTATTTAAACACTAGAACAGTCGTTCCAAAGCGATGGGGCCGTGGCCTAGAGCCTAGAGCTAAGGGGAGTCCAGAACAAAGGCCAGTTCGTAGTGGTTTCAGGTCAATGCCTATATGTTCCCTTACATATTTCTAGAATGCCCAACTGAAGATCAGTCTGAATGAAATGAGGAGTCAAACACGTAATTGCTGCTTTAGATATACCTGGAACTAAGCTTGATACAGTGATGCATATGTAGTAGGGTAAAGGAAAGGTGTTTCCATCATTCCATAAGCTGGAGGAGCTTTGGTTACTTATTTAATGCTGTATATAGGGCTCATTTTATAGGAGGTAGCAAGGTGCAAAATGCCCATAATGCACCTTCCACCCTCAGGTTCACTTTGCACCTTTAGGTGCAATTCTTTTCTTTTTTCTTTCTACAGTTATGAGACCTGTTATCCGGAATGGTCGGGACCGGGGTTTATCAGATAATGGATCTTTCCATAATTTGGATATTTATACCTTGAGTCTACTAGAAAATCGTCTACATATTAATTTAACCCAATAGGCTGTTTTTGCTTCCAATAAGGATTGATTATATCTTAGTTTGGATCAAGTACAAGAAACTGTTTTATTGTTACAGAGAAAAAGGAAATAATTTAAAAAAATCAGAATTATCTGATTATAATGGAGTCTATGGGAGATGGCCTTTCTATACAGGGCCGGCCTTAGGCCTATTGGACCAATTGGGCCCAATAGGGCCCCGCACCTCTGGGGGCCCCCGCACCACAGGCCAGCACAGATAATATTTCCCTCAGCACATGATGCTGCCTGACCTGCCCCCAACTTTGAGTCCAGCCCATCCCCAAATCCATAGGTCCAGTCCACCCCCAACTCTGATAAGCCAGCCTATCCCCCAACTCCATAGGTCTAGCCTGCCCCCAACTCTCATAGGCCCAGCTTTCCTCCAACCTTGATTGGCCCTTCCTGCCCCCAATCCAACCAAGCCTGCTCCCAAGCTGAATCGGCACAGCCTGCCCCAAACTAATTGGCCCAGTCCACTCTCCTATTTCCTCCCTCTCTCTCTTACCCTGTCTGCCCCTTTCCTTTCTATTTTGTGCCTGTATGCCCTTATTTTCCTAAATACTTGGTGTGTCAGTAGCCAGCAACACTTTGTCTAGGGGCCCGCCAACATGGTCCCAATTGGGCCCCACATTTGATAGGATCAGCCCTGTTTCTATAATTCGGAACTTTTTGGATAAAGGGTTTCCGGATAACGGATCCCATACCTGCACTCAAATAGAATGCAAAAAGTTTGACCTCTTTCACTCTGCAGCAGTGTGGACATGGCAGTGCTGGATACTGGATGGTGACAAATGAGCAGAACAAGCAATTCTGTACCCAATAGAGCTCCAGAACATGCACTTTATATATTACATATAGATACGGGCAAGTTCTGTCCCAGGTCAGGCTACTGTACTTCTAGATGGGTTTTTATTTAAAGGATAAGTAAACCTCTAAAACTTTTAAAAACCTTTAAAACAAGTGAATGTAAAACTGATGAGAGTGCTATTCTAAGCACTTTTGTAATTAACATTAATTATTTATTTTGTTTTAATTCCAAGATATTAAGGGATACGAGAATTATTAAGGGATTTGTGAAAGGCTTCTAATTTTTTTTTACTAAGCAGAAGAACATCAGCAGCCTCTTTCTTTCTCCTGACAACTTCCTTGACTACTTGGTGGTCAGACTGGTGGGAAACTGACCAGTAGGTGGTGCTGTTGTAACCAAATTCATTCAAATTAACATTACGGGCCCATTTACTTAGCTCGAGTGAAGGAATAGAATATAAAAAACTTCGAATTTAAAATGATTTTTTTGGCTACTTCGACCATCTAATTGGGTACTTCGACCTTCGACTACGACTTCGAATCGAACGATTCAAACTAAAAATCGTTCGACTATTCAACCATTCGATAGTTGAAGTACTGTCTCTTTAAAAAAAACTTCAACCCCCTACTTCGCCACCTAAAACCTACCGAAGTGAAATGTTAGCCTATGAGGAAGGTCGAAGAAAAATCATTCGATCGATGCATTAAAATCCTTCAAATGGAACGATTCGAAAGATTTAAACGATTTTTCGTTCGATCGTACTATTTGCGGTAAATCTTTCGACTTCGATATTTGAAGGAGAAGGATTTAACTTCGACGGTCAAATATTGAGGGTTAATTAACCTTCGATATTTGACCCAATGTAAATCTGCCCCTACATGTATCCCTTAATATCTTGGAATGAAAAAAGAATAAATAATGAATGTACATTGCAAAAGTGCTTAGAATAGCAATCTCATCAATTTTACATTCACTTATTTTAAAGGTTTACTTATCCTTTAAGCAATTTGAGTATAAACACAGGTGAACACTCTGTTATTGCGTTTGAGGTATAAAAATAAAGGAAGGTAGTCTGACGTTGTGCCACATTCTGATATGGTCAAAGCATGACCCAATATCCAGGAACTGCCTCGGGCATCTCATTGTGTTGGCTTCTCCAGATAACATGATGTCTCTGAGATTAGACGCCCCATGGGATTCGGTCATGTACAAGCTTGCTGACTGATGGGAAATGAAATGATTATATACAAAGAGGCTCTCTTTTTCACTTTGTATTTGTATTGCATTAAGCAACTTTCCTTGAAATATTCAGCATGGTTTGTTAATTGTTATGCTTAATATGAGAAATACAACCATTCAGCATCAATGGCATCAATAAGTGACCTCCCAATGTGTGTTTTTATGCTAGGCCAGAGGAAGCCTATGAATTGTACGGATGCTGTTCAAAAAGGTACCTGTATGGGTGCCAATGTGTCCATTCAGCTTTTTTTTAATGAACCTTGGAATTCCAGGGTTTCCATAGCAGCCTACATCCATGGGTGCAAGGGAACTGGATTTTTTTTTTAAATGCTCCTAATACCAAACCAGAAGTAATGTCAACTAGACATGAAACGCGGAGCGTCGGTTTTGGTGTGTGGGGCCCGTCGAGGCTGCCACCTAGAAAGCTCACCACCCCAGCCATGGAGGCACCATATATAATCCCCCAGCCAACCCCCCTCCACAAGATGTACCTCCACACTGCACCTCCCTCCAAAACTCGTAAATCTGAGCCATGCCAGAAGGCATGGCTTCGCAGCTTTGAATGAGAAGGCTGCCTGTGTCTGCTGCAACCATATTTCATAGCAGGGTACACCGCAGTTCTAGGCTAGTGGGGCCACGAAGGCCGGGGCCCACAAAGTTTTCTCCCAGTGCCCTGCTCGCCCAGTCCAAAGCTGGAAACGCATGAAATCACTTGTCAAAACAGACCCTCATTTGTATCTATTCTGGTGCACGGCATATAAGTTATGGCAGATGCTACTTAGCAGGTGCCCATCATTATTCTGGAATCCTGAATTGTCAGTAAAAAAACACAACACAAATTCTGCACTTTGCTCATTGCCATGTATTCATGAGCTCTGATATACTTGCAAGTGTCCTCTGCTGCTTAGAACGTTCGTTTTCTTCTCTTGGTCCTCTGGTAAATGTGTGGCTGCGTTATGACTCTGGTAAAAACAAAAGAGAAGAAAAAAGAAACATAGCAATAACTTTATCTGTTTTATTACTGCTTGTACTTTGTACATTACCTTCTGGATAATAGCTTTTCCCTGCTACAAGGATAACAAATCCCTTACCTGTTGTAATAAATATAAATATTATCGGGAAATAAGAGGTCATTAAATAGCAGCAGAGGAAATCATAGCCCCGTATATCTCGTTTATTAGCTGTAAATGGGGTCATTTTTTTTTTAAAGAGAAAATAACAGTCCCCCTATTTGACCTAATGTTCCAAGACTGATATTATACTTTTTCTCTGGCTCCTTATAGAATACACAGCATTACAAATTGTGAGTATATGTTGGATAATGGAGGAGGTGTGAGCAATAAGATACCATTTATTGCTCCCAAAGATGCCTTTGACAAGGTTAAAAATGTAAAATTTGGAGAGTATAGTTTCAACAAATGAACTTGCCATAAACTAACAAGTGTGCACCATATCTCCCAACATTTAAAACTGAAAAAGAGTGAAATTTTTATTCTTCCTCAGTCACACCCACTTTACCCAGATAATCCCAAATCACTTAGCCATTTTGCTGTCCTTAGTTTAGGACTCGCCAATGGAAATCAGAACCATTGGGAGGTATGTTACATCCAGAGGTAGAGGAATAGTGATTGCCAGGCTCTGCCACTTCAGTGGGTGAAATTGGTCCAACCAAATGAATAAAGTGAAAAGGGATCGTCAGATATTTTATCAAAACTATCCTCTAGTGACATTGATGCACATATGATACTTACTTCTGAGACCTAGGGTTGGAATAGTTTGAACTTTGTAAAAGGTGAGGCTATTGGACACGTACAAAATTACTACTGAAGATAAGAAAGGCACCTTGGACCTCATTTACCATCAGCCAATATCAGTGCAAATGACATGTTTCTTGCACTTTGCAAACATCTCCGCTCTTGACACTCATAGGCACAGGTCCTTGCGTTTCAGGATTGCATTTGGCATGACTGTATTCATGAAGGACATGCCGGAGATGGTACATGGGTGTCTCCATGGAAGTGCTATTGCCATTCATCCCAACTATCCTGTTTTCCCGTTTCCCAACTCCCAGAAATGTGTTCAAACTTTCATAACCTGACACATTTTGTAAAATGGACATGGTAATTAGGGGGCCATAAAATGAGCATGGCCACATAACATGGGCATGTTCGCAGTGCGGCACAGGTTTTTGTCACTCTTTTTGTTGTTTAAATGTTTTGAGCAATGTCTATGGCTTGAGCATCATTCATGCAAGTTAAGGAGCACCAATGGCTAAGCCTCCCCAAACCACTCTGATAGCCTACATTTAAAAAAGAAAAAAGAAAATAACCTCTGCTTGTTTCCATCTCAATATGGGGAAGACAGAGGAGAAAATTAAATTACATAAAGCTCAAGTATCATCTGCCTGTAAGGATATGGGCAGCTGATGTCCCAGTGCAGCTGTGCAGGAATCTGTTTGGCTGGAGGAGGAACATTGAACCTTCCCAGCCAATACCTGCATGGCTGTACCGGGCTTAAACAACAGCAAAACCAACAGCGTTGAAGATTGTAGGCAGATTGCAATGCACGGTCTGATTATCGGCCTTCTTTATTCAGCAGAATACGTTTCAGCACTTTGTGGCACATTACTCACATACTAGGCATTGTCAACTAACCAGAGGTTGCACCTGCAGGACCCAGTGCTTCCTATTATAAATGACAAGCAATTCTGGGCTCTTTGTTACCCACCCTGATTTGTTATATGTGCAAATGTACTTGTAAAAACATCAAGCATTAAAGTCAAAAAGCAGGACGGGGCTGTTGTTAACAATGGGTCTCAAATAGGATGTGTACCCACACTAACATGAAGATAACTAGAATATCTTTCAAAGGGCAGGGCATGACTGTAGCTTACAATTGGCTTTGGATAGAATCCTGTCCATGTATAACAGAAAGTTCTGTTATAAAGATAGCTAGAATCTCAGCCATAAAGAAAGACTGGACTGTTGCTATGTAAGAAGGAAGAAAGGAGATTAAACCTACTAAGTAAACATACAAGTTAGTAACTTTTTCAAAGTTTTACTAATATTCTCATTTTCCGGTGAATTTGAAACATTGAAGTTTGTCATATGGACGTTCCTGGGTTTCTTTGCCATATATACTTCTTGTTGAAACAATATCTCTCCATCCAATCACTACCGAAATCTGTTAGCACAGCCAGCATTAGAGCACTGACCATCCAACTGGGGACCCCAATAGAGTAAGAACACCAGTTCCAGCAGTGAGCAGATCTATTTTAACTAAATGCCATGAAACATTAAGGGGCCAATTCATTAACTTCGAGTGAAGTAATAGAAGAATTTCGAAGTTTTTTGTTTGGGTACTTCGACCATCGAATGGGCTACTTCGACCTTCGACTACGACTTTGACTTCGAACCGAAGGATTAAAACTAAAAATCGTTAGACTATTCAACCATTCGATAGTCAAAGTACTGTCTCTTTAAGAAAAAACTTCGACACCCTAGTTCGCCACCTAAAAGCTAGGTCCCCATAGGCTTGCCTAATTTTTTTTGGTCGAAGGATAATCCTTCGATCGTTGGATTAAAATCCTTTGAATCGTTCGATTCAAAGGATTTAATCGTCAGATCGAACGATTATTCCTTCGATCGTTCGATTGAAGTATTTGCGCAAAATCCTTCGACTTCGGATTTTCATTCCCCAGTTGAATATCGAGGGTTAATTAACCCTCGATATTCGACCCTTGATGAATTTGCCCCTTAGCAAAAAAAATTTAGAGAGAACAAATAGGAATATGTGCAGGGTTAAAAAAAAGTGATAAGAATCATGTTTTTGTCCCACAATGCTCCTATCACCATGTATAATGAATAAGGACAAGGTTTCTCCTTCATTTTTATCAAAAAAAAAGTTGATTTATAAGCTTGAGGTTTCATTAATACATTCTTCTGATTCTGTCATTCAGCCATTCATTACATTGCAGCTTGTTTTCTATCCAACCATGTAAAGTTAACTTTGGGTTCCAGGTCAACCACACAGGCATTTGATTTTTTAGGGAATGCCATATTAAAGCAACAGATGAGATGTCTTCTCATTTTCTTCTGCTCATACTGAGTTCTGGGATCCAGTCACCAGTTCCAGCAGGGAAGGGCTGGCCTCTAACTTAAAGAAGAATCATCAGAAAATTCACTCTCTTCATCTGAGTAGAATCTGGTGCGTGAGTTGAATCCATCCATTAACTTTTCTCTCTTTTTCTTTTCCTCTGCCTTTAATGTCCATCTGTTTTACTTTCTACCTTTCCTTGTCTCCTTTTTTGTCCCTTCTCTCATGGACACAGTTAGTGAAGGGCAGGATTTCACGTTGCTCATTTATGCAAGGAGTGGAGTCAGGTTTTGTTTTCTGTTTCTTCATATTCCAATTGGGTGCTTCATTTATCTTTTCATGTTGCTCACCAACCTTTGGATGTTGCTCCCTGTGTCCTTAAAGCAGGTGCTTATTTTTTAATTCCAGGCTTGGAATCAACTTTTGATTGCATAAAAACCAGATGTACTGCTAAATAGAAGAGCCTCTGGGATTCTGCCAGTACACATAGGGGCCACCTAATAGCCAATCACAGCCTTTATGTGGCCCCCCAGGAACTTTTTGCAAGCCCGTGTTGCTCCCCAACTCTCTTTATTTTTGAATGTGGCTCACGGGAAAAAAAAGGTTGGGGACCCCTGTCCTAATAGATTACAAGCTTCTCGTGGCAGGAACTTCATTTCAACTGTGCATTGAAGCTCCTAGCACTTAAGAATTTATATTCACTATCTAATTCGTAATAACTATACCCTCTTTGTGTTTCGGCCTTGTAAATCACTGCATACATTTGTGGTGCTATAGAAATAAATAGTTGTACTCCTTCCATTGTTTGCTTGTGGTCACACAACACAAAATAGAACTAAAAAATGCATTGTGTCTGGAACTACTAATGTCCCCTTTACTATTGGAATTGTTAGTGAATGGAACATGGCCAAAGAGTTGCATGTGGAACTCTTAGGGAGAACGAGTATTCGGTGGAGCAATAGCTGAGCGCTACTAATGAGTCCCACAGAGACTGCTGCTTGACTGTGGTTTAGGTTCTGGCAGATGAATGAATTAAAATGCTTCCGGCAACTTGTATTGGCTTCCATGGATCATGAGCCTTCTCATTGCTTATGCTGAGATGCCGTTGCCTATTAAATGAGCAAGCAATATGCGTCTTTCATTTAGCTCTTGCTCTGCTGAAAGACAACATATATTATATGGTATATTTAACGATTTGGAATTCTCCAGAGACTGGCACTGTGCAATGAAGAGTCCAAACCAATGCTGTAGGTGTAAAATGTATTACTTACTTAGCTTTTATTCAAGATTGACTTTGCCAGTGAGAGGAAATGGGCACTGGCAACCCCTCTATTGATCTCCACCTCACCCCAATAAAAATGATTTAGTAGAAGTAAATCGTGAGCAACTATATTTAATTCTACTAGATGTACCATGACCTGGATGAATGAAAAACTTCAAAGACTCAATACAAATTGCATGTGAGGCTACAGCGCAGCCATTGTGCAGGAGAGACACGTGACTACACACACTATGCTGTCATGTTATAATTATGGTACAGTATTATAGAAGCGCAGGAAGATTGGGAGTGAGAGGACTAGTCATGGGGTAAGTACGTGCCTGGTCCCCCCCAGCTTTGCGCCCTAGGCACGTGCCTGCTCTGCCTACCCCTAGTTCCAGCCCTGTGTTTTATGGCCCAAGCCCCTTAGACCATAGTTAAAATGTGCCTGAAACCCACTGTGAATAACGACTCACCCTGGTGGTCTAGTGTTCATGGTGCTTCCTCTTGAGTTGTCGGTTTGTCTTAGGGCGCACGCGGCGTGCAGTTTCGGGTTTTACACGACCTGCGTTTGACATGGTTGTGCAAAATTCAAATGTACTGGATTTTACCGTTGTAAGGTCTAACTCGTACTGTATCTGGGTGCAATTTATATTTGTTTATATTCCGGTTTTGATCCCTGCCTGTCTGACTATTCTGAACTCTGCAGATATTAACCCTTGCCTGTCTGACTATTCTTTGAATGCTGCCTGTACCGACGCCGGGCAGATTGACTTTGTTTGAATTCCGCCTGTACTGACCCCGGCCTGACTACACTGTTGCCTTCTGTCCAAAACCTTGGAAACGCACCTGCCCGTTTGCTCGTTCAGAACATCTGCTTTGAACCTCTCTCAGGTTAAGAAATGGCTTTGTGATACTGCAGCAAAAATTCACTGCAACAGAAAAGTCACTGAGACAAAAAAATGGCCATTGACTTAAATGCTTTGGACAAAAAGTCGTAGAGACAAAAAAATGTCACCGCAAGAAAAAATACTCATTGACTGTAATGCATTTATGGGCATATTTATCAAAGGTCAACAGGTTTTTTCACCTCAAATGACCTCAAAATCCGAATGGCATCTTATTTAAGAAAAAATATAACGTCTAAAACTCAAATGAATAGTATTGACCTGAAAACGCAAACGGCAATTTTTAGGTGGCTTACTATTGAATTTGAATTGTTCCCAGGGTCGAAGTATGATAAATCTTGAATTCCAATTTGAATTCGGATTTTTCCCATAATCAAGTTTCTGAGTTTTGACCAAAAATCCAATATGAAAAATTCGAATTTGAAATCAAATTTACCATTCAAACCTTAATAAATCTGCCCCATGATCTTTATTTACCCATTGAATTCAATTGATCAAAGCGAAAGTTAACAAAGTTTCGCAAGGAAGAAAGTAATGCTAGAGAAAATTTGTTATGACATTTTCACGCCAACGAATCATCACTGACGTTCTTTTGCCGAGACGTAATTGCGCATTTTGATGTATATATGTATTTGTCACAAAATAATGTTTAAGGTATTTGAGCAAAGTCTGGCTGAGGCTTCCGAAGCAAAAATTAAAAAAAAAAAAAATTTGTACCCCATAGAGAGGAGCAGGAGAATGCTAGGCTCTAAAGATATGAATTTTATTCTTTATGCACTTCTTGTCCGGGAACCATGAGAGGGACGTGAAAGATTAAGGTGCAGATGGCGATAAAATTCTGAGATACCAGCTAGTAATATCTATCCTGGAGGATAAGGGCCTTGTTACATGTTTTAGGGTCAGGCCAAACGAGCAGCGACAAAAATCCTCTTCTTCAGGGCGGCGATCTCCCCAAACTGCCTGCCCTTTGCCGGCTAAAATGGAAGACGCCTTGGGGGAGGCACAAGCAGTGCTTCGTTTTCCGAAGTCGCCCGAAGTTTCCTCATGGGGCAATTTTGGCCAACTCCGGAAAACGAAGCACCGTGTGTGCCTTCCCCCAGGCGATTTTAATTTTAGCCAGCGGAGAGCTGGGGGAAGGTAGTCCGGGGAGATTGTCACCCCGAAGAAGTCGGTGGGGCGACTAATCTCAATGAATCTGCTCGTGTCGTCTGACCCTTAGCAATAGACGGGCTGAGGGAGACGTATTTTTGTGATTTTCCTGAGAAAGCAATGGTATCTCCTGGTCAGGGATCCAATGTAGGATAAGAAAATGAGGGAGGGGTCAAAACTGACCCTAGATATTTGCCTTGAGAAACTGGATGTCGGATTATGTTGTTAACTATAATGTTAAGTGGAAGGAAAGGTCATGTTTAGGCAGCACTAACGGCAGTTTGGTTTCGGACATATTGGGGGTTATTTATCAAGGTCCTAATTTTTCTAAGTATTTCTAACAT
This sequence comes from Xenopus petersii, assembly GCA_038501925.1. Lineage (NCBI taxonomy): Eukaryota > Metazoa > Chordata > Amphibia > Anura > Pipidae > Xenopus > Xenopus petersii. Next base: position 28,569,946 of record CM076688.1, read on the forward strand.
TAAAATCCGATCAACGCTGACTGCCCGAATGGACCTTATTTATCATTAAAAAAAGTCTGAAAAAATTGGGTTGGGCAAAAATCCGAAAACTTCGGAGCTTTTTGGTCCAAAATCCCCGAAATTATTGGATATCTGTACGGCAGCAGCGCAGACACTGGGACCTTCCCCATTGACTTATACAGGACCTTGAGAGCTTTGATAAATACCAAAAAATTTGTACCCAAAGTATTCGAATTTCGGATATTTGGAGAACAATAAATAACCCCATTATGTTTCAGGTAGTGAGTATCTATCCAAGATGTTATAACAGTGAGGTATTGTGTGACATTTGCATGAATAACAGCAGTCAGACCAGGGCAGGAAAGTCATCACAAAGGTGATATTGGCACTTGTAGTAGTATATTTTCTTCAGCAGGGGTGTAACGATAAAGGAAGCAAATTGTTTCCCTAGATACCTGAACGGCTATTTATTCGAGTTTAAGATACAGGTACAGGTACAGTATGGGGCCTGTTATCCGGAAACCCGTTATCCAGAAAGCTCTGAATTACAGAAAGGCATCTCCCATAGACTCCATTTTACTAAAAATAATTCTAATTTTTTGAAAATGATTTTCAAAGTAATAATAAAACAGTACATTGTACTTGATCCCAGCTAAGATATAATTAATCCTTTTTGGGGGGTAAAACAATCTTATCAAGTTTACTTAGGGGCCGATTCACAAAGGGTCGAATATCGAGGGTTAATTAACCCTCGATATTCGACTGGGAATTAAAATACTTCGAATATTGAAGTCGAAGGATTTTAGCGCAAATAGTGCGATCGAACAATCGAAGGATTATTCCTTCGATTGAAGGATAAAATCCTTCGAATCGAACGATCGAAGGAATATCCTTCGATCAAAAAAAGTTAGCCAAGCCTATGGGGACCTTCCTAACATTGAGTTTGGTAGCTTTTAGATGGCGAACTAGGGGGTTGAAGTTTTTTCTTAAAGAGACAGTACTTAGAATGGTCGAATGGTTGAACGATTTTTAGTTCAAATAGTTCGATTCGAAGTCGTAGTCGAAGGTCGTAGTAGCCCATTCGATGGTCGAAGTAGCCCAAAAAACACTTCGAAATTCGAAGTTTTTTTACTTCGAATCCTTCACTCGAAGTTAGTGAATCAACCCCTATGTGTTTAAAAGATTCTTTAGCAAACATAGTATGGCAATCCAAATTATGGGAAGACCCTTATATGAAAAGCCCCAGGTCCAGAGTCAATGATGATTAGAGATGGCGCGAACTGTTCGCCGGCGAACTTGTTCGCGCGAACATCGGGTGTTCGCGCTCGCCGGAAGTTCGCGAACGTCGCGCGACGTTCGCCATTTTGGGTTCGCCATTGTTGGCGCTTTTTTTTGCCCTCTCACCCCAGACCAGCAGGTACATGGCAGCCAATCAGGAAGCTCTCCCCTGGACCACTCCCCTTCCCTATAAAAACCGAAGCCCTGCAGCGTTTTTTTCACTCTGCCTGTGTGTGCTGAAGAGATAGTGTAGGGAGAGAGCTGCTGCCTGTTAGTGATTTCAGGGACAGTTGAAAGTTTGCTGGCTAGTAATCGTGTTGATACTGCTCTGTTATTGGAGGGACAGAAGTCTGCAGGGGTTTGAGGGACATTTAAGCTTAGGTAGCTTTGGTGGCTAGTAATCTACCTTCTACTGCAGTGCTCTGTATGTAGCTGCAGTGGGCAGCTGTCCTGCTTCTGATCTCATCTGCTGACTGCTGCAATAACAGTAGTCCTTGTAAGGACTGCTTTTATTTATTTTTTTGTTGTTTTACTACTACTACTACTACTACTACTACTACTACTACTATAAGAGCCCAGTGCTATTAGTCTAGCAGTGTTGGGGAGTGGGACTGGTGTGCTAATCTGCTGCTCCTAGTAGTTCAGCAGCACCAACTGTAATTTTTTTTTTTTAATATTCATTTTTTTTTTATTTTACTTTTTTTTATTTTACTATCGCTGTAGTAGTGTATAAATTGACCTTTTAGGCATTATTTGCCCTGTAGGCATTTTTTGCCCAGTGTGTTATTCAACCAACAGCCATCTAGCTGTGTGACCTTGTTCACATTCTGTCTAAATATCCATAATATTACCGTCTCCAGAAAAAACACCGGAGTGACTTTTTTCAAGCAGCCATAATAAATTTTACGTAATCCGTATCCATCGCTGTAGTAGTGTATAAGTTGACCTTTTAGGCATTATTTGCCCTGTAGGCATTTTTTGCCCAGTGTGTTATTCAACCAACAGCCATCTAGCTGTGTGACCTTGTTCACATTCTGTCTAAATATCCATAATATTACCGTCTCCAGAAAAAACACCGGAGTGACTTTTTTCAAGCAGCCATAATAAATTTTACGTAATCCGTATCCATCGCTGTAGTAGTGTATAAGTTGACCTTTTAGGCATTATTTGCCCTGTAGGCATTTTTTGCCCAGTGTGTTATTCAACCAACAGCCATCTAGCTGTGTGACCTTGTTCACATTCTGTCTAAATATCCATAATATTACCGTCTCCAGAAAAAACACCGGAGTGACTTTTTTCAAGCAGCCATAATAAATTTTACGTAATCCGTATCCATCGCTGTAGTAGTGTATAAGTTGACCTTTTAGGCATTATTTGCCCTGTAGGCATTTTTTGCCCAGTGTGTTATTCAACCAACAGCCATCTAGCTGTGTGACCTTGTTCACATTCTGTCTAAATATCCATAATATTACCGTCTCCAGAAAAAACACCGGAGTGACTTTTTTCAAGCAGCCATAATATATTTTACGTAATCCGTATCCACCGCTGTAGTAGTGTATACGTTGATCTTGTGGGCATTATTTGCACAGTGTTTTCTTCAAACCGCCATCTAGCTGTGTGAGCTTGTTCACATTTTGTCTAAATATTGATAATATTATCGTCTCTAGAAAAACCACTTGAGTTACGTTTTTTCAAGCAGCATTCTTATATTTTACGTAATCCGTATCCACCGCTGTGTATACGTTGACCTTGTAGGCATTATTTGCACAGTGTTTTCTTCAAACCGCCATCTAGCTGTGTGAGCTTGTTCACATTTTGTCTAAATATTGATAATATTATCGTCTCTAGAAAAACCACTTGAGTTACGTTTTTTCAAGCAGCATTCTTATATTTTACGTAATCCGTATCCACCGCTGTGTATACGTTGACCTTGTAGGCATTATTTGCACAGTGTTTTCTTCAAACCGCCATCTAGCTGTGTGAGCTTGTTCACATTTTGTCTAAATATTGATAATATTATCGTCTCTAGAAAAACCACTTGAGTTACGTTTTTTCAAGCAGCATTCTTATATTTTACGTAATCCGTATCCACCGCTGTGTATACGTTGACCTTGTAGGCATTATTTGCACAGTGTTTTCTTCAAACCGCCATCTAGCTGTGTGAGCTTGTTCACATTTTGTCTAAATATTGATAATATTATCGTCTCTAGAAAAACCACTTGAGTTACGTTTTTTCAAGCAGCATTCTTATATTTTACGTAATCCGTATCCACCGCTGTGTATACGTTGACCTTGTAGGCATTATTTGCACAGTGTTTTCTTCAAACCGCCATCTAGCTGTGTGAGCTTGTTCACATTTTGTCTAAATATTGATAATATTATCGTCTCTAGAAAAACCACTTGAGTTACTTTTTTTCAAGCAGCATTCTTATATTTTACGTAATCCGTATCCACCGCTGTGTATACGTTGACCTTGTAGGCATTATTTGCACAGTGTTTTCTTCAAACCGCCATCTAGCTGTGTGAGCTTGTTCACATTTTGTCTAAATATTGATAATATTATCGTCTCTAGAAAAACCACTTGAGTTACTTTTTTTCAAGCAGCATTCATATATTTTACGTAATCCGTATCCACCGCTGTGTATACGTTGACCTTGTAGGCATTATTTGCACAGTGTTTTCTTCAAACCGCCATCTAGCTGTGTGTATTATCGTTTCCAGGAAAACCAACTGAGTTTTTGTTGTTGTTGTTTTTTTAAAAATAATGCCAGGCAAAGGCAGGCCGCCACGCAGAGGCCGTGCTAGGGGCCGTGCTGCTATGCAATCCTGTGGCCCTAGCAAATTGCCCAGTTTTAAAAAGCCAATGACCCTGAACTCCCAAAATGCTGAAGAGGTAGTTGACTGGCTTACACAGCACACCCCATCCTCTACCGTTTCTAACTTTACCACAACATCCTCCTCATCCTCCACTGCTATGGCCACCCCACGTAACACTTCCTCCACCACCGGTGCCCCTTCTTCACTGGAGTCAGAGGAGTTATTTTCCCATGAGTTTCTTGAACTGAGTAATGCGCAACCATTATTGGCAGAAGAAGATGAAGGAGATGAGGACGTTACACCAGATTTAATTCTGGCAGAGAACACGACAGAGATGGACATAATGATGAGTGATGAGGAGGAGGTCCCCGCTGCTGCTTCCTTCTGTGATGTGTCAGAAGAAATTGATGCATCTGAGGAGAATGATGATGAGGAGATTGATGTTTTGTGGGTGCCTAGTAGAAGAGAGCAAGAGGAGGGTAGTTCAGATGGAGAGACGGAGAGTCAGAGAGGCAGTAGGAGAATAAGACTTAGAAGAAGCAGGGAGGACAGCCCGCAGGGATCAGTAGGGCAACAACATGTATCGGCACCTGTGTTCAGCCAGCCAACGCACCCGCCATTGCCGCCAATGCCGCCAACTTCTACTGTTACCGCCAGATCGCACACTTCCAAAAAGTCAGCAGTGTGGGATTTTTTTAATGTGTGTGCCTCTGACAAAAGCATTGTAATTTGCAATGAGTGCAGTCAGAAACTGAGCCTTGGTAAGCCCAACAGCCACATAGGTACAACTTCTATGCGAAGGCACATGAGCGGCAAGCACAAAGCACTTTGGGAGCAACACCTCAAAGGCAACAGGCAAACTAAAAGCCACACTCCTTCTGGTCCAGCATCTTACTGCTCTACCTCTGCTCTCCTTGACCCATCTGAACCACCCTCCACTCCGCCTTCCACCTTGACCACCTGTTCCCATTCCCAGTCATCTGCCACCAGCCAAGTTTCTGTGAAGGCCATGTTTGAGCGTAAGAAGCCAATGTCTGACTGTCACCCCCTTGCCCGGCGTCTGACAGCTGGCTTGTCTGCACTCTTAGCCCGCCAGCTTTTACCATACCAGCTGGTGGACTCTGAGGCCTTCCGCAAATTTGTAGCAATTGGGACACCGCAGTGGAAGGTACCCAGCCGCAATTTTTTTTCTAAAAAGGGAATACCACACCTGTACCAAAATGTGCAGAGCCAAGTTACCGCATCTCTGTCACTTAGTGTTGGGCCAAAGGTCCATATGACTACTGACGCATGGTCCTCCAAGCATGGTCAGGGCAGGTATGTCACCTACACTGCCCACTGGGTGAACTTGGTAATGGCTGGGAATGGGAAGCAGGGAATGGGTAGCTCAACAACAACAACAACAGTGGAGTTGGTGTCACCGCCACGGATTGCACGCGGTTCTGCCACCACCTCTACTCCTCCATCGCTCTCTACCTCGTCTTCTTCCTCTTCTTCTTCTTACTCTGCTGCTGGGTCCTCCTTCTCCTCCTCCACACCTGTGCACCCCCAGCTCCCCCTAGGCTATTCGACGTGCCAGGTACGCCGTTGTCACGCTGTCTTGGGGATGACGTGCCTGGAAAGCAAAAACCATACCGGATCTGTACTCCTGTCATCTCTGCAGTCACAGGCCGATCGGTGGCTGACCCCACACCAACTGCAGATCGGAAAAGTGGTGTGTGACAATGGAAGCAATCTGTTGGCAGCGTTGAGACTGGGAAATTTAACACATGTGCCCTGCATGGCACATGTGTTAAATTTAATAGTCCAACGTTTTGTCTCCAAGTACCCAGGATTCCAGGACGTTCTCACCCAGTCCAGAAAGGTGTCGGCCCATTTCAGACGTTCCTACACAGCCATGGCACGCCTTGCTGACATTCAGCAGCGCTACAACATGCCAGTCAGGCGTTTGATTTCTGACAGCCAGACTCGCTGGAATTCAACGCTCCTTATGTTGGAACGTCTGCTGCAACAACAAAGGGCCGTCAACGAGTACCTTTTTGAACTGGGTGGTAGGACTGGATCTGCAGAGCTGGGGATTTTTTTCCCCCGTTACTGGGTGCTTATGCGCGATGCCTGCAGGCTCATGCGACCTTTTGAAGAGGTGACAAATATGGTCAGTCGCACCGAAGGCACCATCAGCGACCTAATACCCTTCGCTTTCTTCCTGGAGCGTGCCGTGCGACGAGTGACAGATGAGGCTGTAGACCAGCGTGACGAGGAGCTGGAAGCGCACGATTTATGGTCGGAATCACCAGAACGAACCCAGGCACCTGCTGCAACGCAGGGAGAGGTGCCAGAAGTGGAGTCAGAGGAGGAAGGTGGCTTTGTGGAGGAGGAGGAGGAGGACCAACAGGAGCAGGCTTCCCAGGGGGCTAGTGGTGACCTTTTGGGGACCCCTGGTCTTGTACGTGGCTGGGGGGAGGAGACCGTGGATGATGCAGTCCTTGATAATGAGGAAGCGGAGATGGATAGCTCTGCATCCAACCTTGTGAGAATGGGGTCTTTCATGCTGTCATGCCTGTTGAAGGACCCCCGTATCAAGAGGCTTAAGGAGAAGGACCTGTACTGGGTCGCAACGCTACTAGACCCTCGGTACAAGCATAAAGTGGCAGAAATGTTACCAACATACCACAAGTCCGAAAAGATGCGGCATTTACAAACCAGCCTGCAAAACATGTTGTACAATGCTTTTAAGGGTGATGTCACTTCAGGAACTCATCAACATTCCAGGGGCAGAGGTGCCAGTAATCCTGCCACGAGCACACCTGCAAGGACAAAGCCCTTTGGCCGGTCTGTAACATCAGACATGCAAATGTTTTTCTGTCCAAGGCAGCGCCACAACCCTTCTGGATCCACCCTCAAAGAACGCCTCGACCGGCAGGTAGCGGACTACCTGGCATTAACTGCAGATATCGACACTCTGAGGAGCGATGAACCCCTGGACTACTGGGTGCGCAGGCTTGATCTGTGGCCAGAGCTGTCACAATTTGCCATGAACCTCTTGTCTTGCCCAGCCTCAAGTGTGCTCTCAGAAAGGACCTTCAGTGCAGCAGGAGGGATTGTAACTGAGAAGAGAACTCGCCTAGGTCACAAAAGTGTCGATTACCTGACCTTTATTAAAATGAATGAGGGGTGGATCTCGGAGGGTTACTGCATGCCGGAAGACTTGTTCTGACTTCTATGCAGCTGTCCTTCTCTTCAAGCCTCATGACTCCACACACAGCTGTCCTTTAGCGTCCTCCTCCCTCCGCCACCGTTACAAACTAGGGTGCAAACCCTACTGGTTTAATTTTTTCTGGCCTCTGTGCTTCAGTGGCTGCGTCCAAAAAAACTGGGCAAACAATGTCTACAAGGTCAACGTATGGCGAAAAATTACTATTTTCAGCATTTATATGGCATATTTTTTCTGGCAACTGTGCTTCAGTGGCTGCGTCCAAAAAAATGCATATTTTCTGCATTTATATGGCATAATTTTTCTGGCCTCTGTGCTTCAGTGGCTGCAACCAAAAAAATGCATATTTTCTGCATTTATATGGCATAATTTTTCTGGCCTCTGTGCTTCAGTGGCTGCAACCAAAAAAATGCATATTTTGTCCATTTATATGGCATAATTTTTCTAGCCTCTGTGCTTCAGTGGCTGCAACCAAAAAAATTTATATTTTCAGCATTTATATGGCATAATTTTTCTTTCAACTGTGCTTCAGTGGCTGCGACCAAAAAAATGCATATTTTCTGCATTTATATGGCATAATTTTTCTGGCCTCTGTGCTTCAGTGGCTGCAACCAAAAAAATTTATATTTTCAGCATTTATATGGCATAATTTTTCTGGCAACTGTGCTTCAGTGGCTGCGACCAAAAAAATGACTATTTTCAGCATTTATATGGCATATTTTTTCTGGCCTCTGTGCTTCAGTGGCTGCGGCCAAAAAAACTGGGCAAACAATGCCTACAAGGTCAACGACGTTGACCTTGTAGGCATTGTTTGCCCAGTTTTTTTGGCCGCAGCCACTGAAGCACAGAGGCCAGAAAAAATATGCCACATAAATGCTGAAAATAGTCATTTTTTGCCATACGTTGACTCAACGTATATGGCAAAAAATGACTATTTTCAGCATTTATATGGCATATTTTTTCTGGCAACTGTGCTTCAGTGGCTGCAACCAAAAAAACTGGGCAAACAATGTCTACAAGGTCAACGTATGGCGAAAAATTACTATTTTCAGCATTTATATGGCATATTTTTTCTGGCAACTGTGCTTCAGTGGCTGCGTCCAAAAAAACTGGGCAAACAATGTCTACAAGGTCAACGTATGGCGAAAAATGACTATTTTCAGCATTTATATGGCATATTTTTTCTGGCAACTGTGCTTCAGTGGCTGCGTCCAAAAAAACTGGGCAAACAATGCCTACAAGGTCAATGTATGGCAGTTGTTTAAAGAGAACAGTAGATTACTAGCCAGCAAAGCTACCTAAGCTAAAATGTCCCTCAAATCCCTGCAGACTTCTGTCCCTCCAATACAGAGCAGTATCAAGCAGATTACTAGCCAGCAAACTTACTATCATCTGTCCCTGAAATCACTAACAGCTCTCCCCCTACACTATCTCTTCCAAGCACACACAGGCAGATTTTTCAGATACATTTTTGCCCTTGATCCCCCTCTGGCATGCCACTGTCCAGGTCGTTGCACCCTTTAAACAACTTTAAAATCATTTTTCTGGCCAGAAATGTCTTTTTTAGATGTTAAAGTTCGCCTTCCCATTGAAGTCTATGGGGTTCGCGAACCGTTCGCGAACCGCTCGCATTTTTGCGCAAGTTCGCGAATATGTTCGCGAACTTTTTTTCCGACGTTCGCTACATCCCTAATGATGATACCAGCATCCTGGTATCATCATGACAATGGCAGAAAACAAGTAGATATAATTTACATCAGGCATATTTTCTTTTGTGCTTGCTCTAGGCAAGGCTTTATTTTGAGTTTAAAATAAATATGATTTATCCTTTCTTTACCATCTCACTGAATTCAGCCATGTACCACAAGTACCGTGTTGGAAATGCCGACAGCTGAGCCCCTGAGACTTACCTGGTATGTAAATAGTAGAGCCACGCTTTCTGATACTGTACTAGACTTGAGGCGCACAGAGCACAGCACACAGCCGGCTGCTATTTATTGAAATGAATACGCTGTTAAGATTTTAGGAAACTGTTTTTAAGCTCCTTTAATAATTCATTGGATTTCAGTGTTTTCCCTTCACTTGTTTCTCCTTTGAATCAATTCGTCCTCATATTTATGAAGCCACAAAAGTTACAGCATTAAAAATGCATGAGATGCTAGATAAATAGAAATCAAATTAAAAAGTAGAACTATTAAGGAGACACGGTTAGAATATCAAGTGGTAAGCAGAGCTTTAGGGGGTACATGGGGGAGGGATGCAACGGGCCCTGCATACACAATGCACTCTTTATTATCATTTTGTTGCTGGGAGTTGGTGAGCAGCACTGGAGCTGGATAAGTAGGCAGGAGAACTTGTAATGGGGATAATAGTCTTTGGGAAGGGACTGTGGCTGTGGGATATCAGGTATAGTAGGGAGAGATGGTGCCTATAGTAGCAATGGGATAATTGTCTGGGAAGGGAGTGTGGCTGTGGGATAACAGGTATAGTAGGGAGAGATGGTGCCTATAGTAACAGTGGATAATAGTCTCTGGGAAGGGAGTGTGGCTGTGGGATAGCAGGTATAGTAGGGAGAGATGGTGCCTATAGTAACAGTGGGATAATAGTCTCTGGGAAGGGACTGTGGTTGTGGGATAACAGGTATAGTAGGAAGAGATGGTGCCTATAGTAGCAATGAGATCATTGTCTGGGAAGGGAGTGTGGCTGTGGGATTGCAGGTATAGTAGGGAGAGATGGTGCCTATAGTAGCAATGGGGATAATAGTCTTTGGGAAGGGACTGTGGCTGTGGTATATCAGGTATAGTAGGGAGAGATGGTGCCTATAGTAGCAATAGGGATAATAGTCTGGGAAGGGAGTGTGGCTGTGGGATAACAGGTATAGTAGGGAGAGATGGTGCCTATACTAGCAATGGGGATAATAGTCTTTGGGAAGGGACTGTGGTTGTGGGATAGCAGGTATAGTAGGGAGAGATGGCGCCTATAGAAGCAATGGGGATAATAGTCTTTGGGAAGGGACTGTGGCTGTGGTATATCAGGTATAGTAGGGAGAGATGGTGTCTATAGTAACAGTGGGATAATAGTCTCTGGGAAGGGACTGTGGTTGTGGGATAACAGGTATAGTAGGAAGAGATGGTGCCTATAGTAGCAATGGGATAATTGTCTGGGAAGGGAGTGTGGCTGTGGGATTGCAGGTATAGTAGGGAGAGATGGTGCCTATAGTAGCAATGGGGATAATAGTCTTTGGGAAGGGACTGTGGCTGTGGTATATCAGGTATAGTAGGGAGAGATGGTGCCTATAGTAACAGTGGATAATAGTCTCTGGGAAGAGACTGTGGCTGTGGGATAGAAGGTATAGTAGGGAGAGATGGTGCCTATAGTAGCATTAGGATAATAGTCTCTGCCCTAAGGTACAGTTCCTTAATTGCTGCTGGACGATCTTTCTATATAGATTTATTATAGTGATCTAATGTTTCAGGTTCGGTTCTTGTCTGCAGTTCATTCCCTCCTCACTGATACTGTATGTGTTTGTTTTTAATCCAGATCTGCTTTTGTTTTCTGCAAACAAAGTATCTTTATTAAATATAAAAAAAAAATGTATAAAAAAAATACAGAAAAAGACAGAAAGGCCCATGACAATATTTTGGCAGCTGCATTTAATAAAAGCAGGAACAAGGTATCCGCAAATGCAGAACCAAGAGGGAGCCTTTTGAAGCTCAGCTCAATGGTTGTGCTCTGATGCTCTTTGTTACTATGGCAGCTCCTGTTAAATCATGAGAGCAGGAAAGTTTCTCTGTTTGTTCACTGCCTGTTTATGTATCAACAAGCACAAATAAAAATGTTTTCTGCCTGCCTGAATGATAGATTTCTGCTATATGAAATCTCTACTTTGATAGCTGATCACTGATAATCATCCCTATTGGCACAGTCATGTCACTGTCAGATACACTGATACTACTGTATAACTGTATAGATTGCCAGTGCTTGCCACTACCAGCCAACTTCTATAGGACACCAACAGGGATGCCGAACCCAAACGGATCTGATCAGATGTTTCTTGGTCACATCTAATTTGCCCCGGGCCATGTCACCATTCTGCCATTATGGTTGCTGAACTAAAGAGCTGCCATCATGCTAAAACTTGATAATATTCTGGAAAATGCTGGGAATTGTAGTCCAACGACATCTGGGTGGAGCAACCCTGCTATGTAAAGCATATGTATTCTCTATTGTCCCACAAAACAACAATAAAAGTGTCCTTTCCTACCCATCGGCCCTTAGGAATCTTTCATTCCAGCAGCTGGTGCTCCATAAGTGAATTTTAAATGACCCAATCTCTTGTCCCTCTTCCAGCTTGTCGGACTAATGAGATCTGGAATCTTATCTGACATGAAGTCATTTGTCGTGAGTATGAATGTGGCTGGGACTGAGAGAACATACAGTATATACAGTATACGGAGCTTCTTTGTTAGCCCTGGAAGTTGCTGTGGCACGTTCCCAAGAGCTAGAGAGCCATCTGCTGTAGGAAATAACTAGGGCACACAGCTGTTCCCAGTTGGCACTGCAAAGCTTTAGGGGTCTCGGTGTCTGTAATGATTACGTCTTTTTCTATAAAGGAAATATGAGGATAGGTATGGCAATGCTCTAATAATAACCGGGTGAGTTCATAGCTTTTCCCTGGTGAATTACAGTTCAGTTATGTTAAAGAAACAGTAAGCACTACTTCACCTTTAATACTGGAGAGGTGCAAGGGTTTAACCCTTTTGGGGTCAGCCACTGGAGAATACAGACATCTGTTTTAATGGCTAACATAGGAAGCTATAAATTGCAAGCTCTTGGGACTACTTAGTTCCCTGCTTTAGGAATGCTATGACAGTACTGATTGTTTTGCTTTCACAAAGTTAACCCCTGGTACAGTTGTGCGGGAATTGGATAGGCTGGAGGGCAACCTCCTTCCAGCCTATCCAACTACTTTCACACAGTTCAGGCAAGAGAACGTCATGGTTAGTGCAGGATGGAGGTTAGGGAGTGCACTAATCTAATAGTACCATGTGGAGCAGCTCGTGGGAGTGGGCTGGCAGGGCCCACCAGGGTTTTTTCTGGGTATGGTTACAATTATAAATAAATAGATGATACCACATAGTGTCATACAGGTGCATCAGAGGCCCACGAGGACTTCAAGGGCCAATGTCGCAACCTGAGTTGGTGAGAGTATGCCCACCAGTATGCCCACCAGTGCCTTTTACCTCCTTCCTCCTCAACTCTGATGGTGCAGCCTGGGCAGGGGAACAGTCTGGATCAACGGGGCCCACTGGGCGCTTTTTCCCCATTGTCCTGCGGGCCCAGTCCAACCCTGCTATCACCGCAAAAAAAAAAATCGGATTTATTGGCATGAACTTTGTCAAAATTAGACGAGAAGAAACTTTGCACTTTTGTAAATATACCCCTTGCACTGCAATTTATCCTGCTTTATCATCGACTGACCTTGGGCAAATTACATTAACTAACAAATTAAGGGGAGGTACAGGTGGTACTGCAGTCAGGGACCCTATAGCAGAGGTTGAGATGAGAGGTCCTTGTTGGTGGGGTTTGGTCATGGGAAGGATTTTGGCACAACTGGGGTGTGGACACAGCAGATCAGGGGTGGGGGCAAGTGTGGCCATTATTTATTCATTAGGTCCCCATTTCACTTGTTGGCTGAACCCACAACCCAGGGTGCCTAGTTGAAAGGTGGGTACTTATTAGGACCACCACGGGGCAGGACATTTTTCTGCAGGGTTTAGATTTTCCCCAGTTGACTGCAATTAGAATAGCTTATGTGGCTAGTGTGATTGAGGTGCAAAGTGTACTTTGTTGAGCACCCAATAGAACAAAGAATGGCCCAGCTAATGCCCACCCATGCCCAATGATTATAATAAGCATGGAACCAAGGCAAGCGTTTCAGCAGTACCACTCAATATAGATCCGCAGCCCCCTGTGAAAAAGCAATGATTATGACTCTAGCCTTGTGAAATGCCATGAAATATTTGTTCATAAACATCACAGCCTGTTCCTCTCCTGCTTTGTCACTTGTGGTTGCTCTTGAACTTCACATTCCTTTTTATTCAATGAAAAGAAACGTTAGAACTACTGCAAACCAAAACGTTTGAATTCATGTTCAAACCTGCTTGATCTATACTAATGGAGTAATACCATGGACCTGAAAACAAAGACCTGTATGCCCTCTGCTGGCTAGATGAGGTATTAGTGATGTTTTATTCCCCCCCTCTTAAAGGAACAGTAATACCAAAATATGGAAGTATTTTAAAGAAATTATGATGTAATGTACTGCTGCGATGCACTGGTATAACTGGTGTGTTTGCTTCAGAAACATTATTATAGTTTATATAAGCTGCTATGTAGCCATGGGGGCAACCATTCAAAGGTGAAACAGGAGAAAAAGCACAGGATACACAGCAGATAACAGATAAGCTCTATAGTAAACAATGGAAGAACGTTCGAATTACCACCGATATAACCATGCCATTAGTGCCATATCGGGGAAAGATCCGCTCGTTTGGCGACATTGCCAAACGAGCGGATCTTTGAGTCTATGGCCAGCTTAAGTTAATACACACTAGAGTCAGCCTCATCAGCAGATAACATGACTATTTGCTTTTGGACTGTAGAGGGGGAAACGCACCCAGACACAGGGAGACCATACACACTCCATGCAAATAGCAGCCTAGCCAGTCAAACCGAAGACTCAGCATTGCAAGCCAGTAGTGATATTTGCTGATCCATCAGGAAACCCAGCAAGGATAAAATAGGGTTCACATCTCAGTTAGCATCCCACTGATGTGTGGGGGTGGTGTATTTTAAGGCTTAACTGGATACAGTTACAGTTCTGCACACCTCCTGCTTGCTCCTCAATCACAGGTTGCTCCAGGCCAATATCCATCACATATTAAAGGGATAAGGCACATGGGGGGGTTCTTGGTTCTAGGAGAACTAAAGCTTAACTAAAGAAGTAGCTAGAAATGCTGTACATCAGCTTATATTACAGACACACCTCATTTTCTGCTGGATAATTAGCGACGACCCCCTAAGCTTAGCTTCTCAACAGCTGCTCAGAGCCCACTGAGCATGTGAGTGTCTCAGACACTTTCCAAGATGGTGACCCCCTGTCACAAGTTTGAAGTCCTGGATCATTGCTGCTATTGACAAGCTGAAATTTTAGGCTGGTGCAATAAGTTCAGTATATAAAATATAGAATTTTTGCCACATTAATTTTTAGGGTTTAGTTCTCCAGCACCAGAGACAATAAACAAATTCTGTACATTTTCTATTAAGCCCACGTTGACAGTTTGGCTAGTATTTATTTCCCCATCGTCGCTTTTGTTTCCTTCTTAGCACCTTTCATTTTGCAGCATTAATGATCATTAAAAACCACAGTATGTGAATGAAGTTCGATAAAAGCAGGAACACATTTTACACCTTGTAGGGCACGATCAACATCACAACAGGGGTGATATTTTACTGAGCGCTAATGAGAGTTACCTATACTTTTGGGTATTCTCAGCATTTCTGTTATACTTTAATTTGCAAAGTGCTTTATGGTGAGATCTCTAATCCTGATTGATGTCCAGTAATTTGAAAACAAATGGTTATATATTGTCATTGGATATGAAAGTTATCAGCCTATGGGTGAAGCCAGTAGCTGCTTGAATAAGATGAATGCAAGGTGGAGCTTGAGGATCATGATTATGATTAATTGGCAGTCAGTACTGACACTCAATCAAAGTCACTCTATAGCTGAGAACTATAGGCCCCTCTGCCTTCACAATATTCTTGGCCCTGATTCTATAGAACATCTAGAAATTAGAACCAAAAGACAAATATATATATATATTGTATATATATATATATATATGGGCAATTTCTACTAAATAAAGACCTAGAAGGTTAAAAATATGTCTTTACAGTGTAAGCCACCAAAGATTCTACATAATTCCATTTCTACTAGATCTTAAAGTAACTGCAAATTAGGGGTGCAACGAATCCACTATTTTGGATTCGGCTGAACCCCATGAATCCTTTGAGAGAGATTTGGCCGAATACTGAACCGAATCCGAACCCTAATTTGCATATGCAAATTAGGGGTGGGAAGGGGAAAACATTTTTTACTTCCTTGTTGTGTGGCAAAAAGACACATGATTTTCCTCCCTGCCCCTAATTTACATATGCAAATTAGAATTTGGCCCAAATCTGAATCCTGCTGAAATAGGCCGAATCCTGGCCGAATCCCGAACCGAATCCTGGATTCGGTGCATCCCTACTGCAAATCCATCCCTACTGCTGCATGTATATAAAGGCGAATTCATTCTCATACAATGGTACAAAAGGACAACCCATACCTGTGGGCGTGTCCATGTGCAACCTGACAGTTGAGAAACCTGCTGCAGCTTTCTTTCAGTGCAACTCTGGTTGATCGGTTTCTTTTGCCAATTTTCTAAATCAGCCCCAGAAGGCACAATTAGTCCACCATGTCAGTGGGCTCAAGTTAGTAATGAGATGTCTCCTTTGTAGGTAGGATTGATACCTTTAATGGGAAAAAGTACCGGTCTTCCTATATACAGTATTTATCTTTTTTCCCTATTAATAACATTGGGATCAACAATCATTTTTACCAGCCAGGCCTGTGAAAAAACGACCAGGTGGCAACCTTATTTGTAGGCGCTAGTAGCTCTAGATTTGTGTAAAAAAATCATATTTTGATATACAGGTTCCCGATGGATGTTAACAAGAGTCCCTGATTTTACACTGTGTAAAGGATTTCTTCTTGGCCATTATAGCGGTGTCTGCCATTCAATACTAGTTTTGAACTACAATGAAGCACCTCTCAGAAATAGCAGGACTTGTGTTTTAATAAGAGGCACTACTTGCCCTTAGGGTTTATGGTCTGTAAATTGTATCTTTGTGACGTGTTCTTTCAATTGTCTGCTTAGCTCCTTGCTGCTTAGTTGGCTCTCACGGAAGCAAAAGTAAAATTGCCAAAAGTCACTAATGTTTTTATACCTTCTATAAGAATCACTGGGAGTCCACAATGCTATAGAAAATGGCTGTGAGCCCAGATGTTACATGACACAGAATTCTGAGCTTACAGCCAAGCCTCTTACTCATGATCCCTTCTCCAGGGCAATGAAACCCAACTGCAACTTTAGGCACTGCTAGTATTTTACCTGGCGTAGCTCTAAGGTAAGGGGCAGATTTATCAAGGGTCGAATTTCGAAGTGGAAAATACTTCGAAAATCGACCATCGAATAGAATCCTCCGACATTCAAAATCGAAGTCTGAGGATTTTATTAATCGTATGATCGTATTCCGATCGTACTATGATTGTACGATCGTACTTCGAATCGTACGATTCTAACGATTTTCCTTCGATACCCAAAAACTTAGAAATATGCTCTGGCAGGTCCCCATAGGCTAACATAGCACTTCGGCAGGTTTAAGTTGGCGAAGTATTGAAGTCTAAGTTTTTTTTAAGAGAGAGTACTTCGACTATCGAATGGTCAAATATTCGAAAGATTTTTACTTCGAATCGAAGTCGAAGTAAATTCGGAGTCTTAAGGGCAGATTTATCAAGGGTCGAATTTCGAAGTAAAAAATACTTTGAAATTCGACCATCTAATTAAAATATCGAAGTCGAAGGATTTTTTACCGAATTTTTGGCAATCAAACGATTGAACGAAAATCGTTCGATTGTACGATTAAATAGTTTGATTCGAACGATTTTAGCGATCGATCAAAGGATTTTCCTTCGACCTCAAAAGACTTAGAAAACTGCTCTAGAAGGTCCCCATAGGCTAACATGGCACTTCAGCAGGTTTAATTTTGGCAAGTACTGAAGTCAAAGTTTTTTTAAAGAGACAGTACTTCGATTATCGAATGGTCAAATATTCGAACGATTTTTACTTCGAATCGAAGTCGAAGTAAATACGAAGTCGTAGTATCCTATTCGATGCTTGAAGTATCCAAACAATTACTTTGAATTTCGAATTCACTTCGACCCTTCATAAATCTGCCCCGTGGTATCCTATTCGATAGTTGAAGTATCCAAAAAATTACTTTGAAATTCTAACTTTTTGTTTATTGAAAATTCACTCGAACCTTAGTAAATCTGCCCCAAATTTAAGTGTTTGAGCTGGCACAGAAGATATTTTATTAAAAAATGGCACAGAGAATAAATTTGCATTGACTATATGTCAGTTATATTGGGGCCCCTGCTTTTAAAATCGGGAATAAAGATATATAGTACTTATGAGTTTCGCTTATCACCTATCAGCAAGCCAGGAAATGCCACGTAATCTTTCTGCATTTTCATCTTTGTTTTCTTCATACCTGTACATTAGGGGGTTTATTTATCAAGGGTCGAGTTTTAGAGCATTGCAAGGTTTTTTAAACCTCGAATGAACTCGAATCATTTCTAATTTAAGTAAAAAATCGAACATAAAAAACTCGAATCAGTGAATTAGAGGCGAGAAACCCGACAACTCGAATTGATAAAGTCTTTGGCACAAAACAAACGGATTGAAGTATTTGAGCAAAACCCACTGAAAAAAAACTTGTGAAAACATCATGAATTTTGATGGGCGATTGTGTCCTGTTATTGTCGAAAAATTCGAGAAGCTCAAATTTTGACGCTCGCGTCAATTTTGACGCTAGTCTTAAAGTCAATGGGTGTCCGAATAATGCTGATGCGCGACGGTTTTTAACTTGAACGACTTTTCCGACGTGCATCCAATTTCTCGAAACGCGACGGCAAAACGTAGAAATTCGCCGCAAATTCTTTCCTGCCAAATTTATCCGTCCATCACTAATCATGAAGACTATTAACATCTTAAAATGATTCAAGAGACCTCTGCTATTGACTTCTACATGACCTCAACAGGTTTTAGATGGTGTATGTTCGGATTTGAGCTTTTTCCAGTTTCGTGGTATACTTAATCTCGAAAAATCTGAGTTTTTTTTTTTTCCTCGAAAAATTTATTTTTGACTAATAAATACCATCAAAAACTCATGAAAAAAACAACCTTGACTTTTGATAAATAACCCCCTGGGTGTTGTAAGGGTTCTCTTTCCTTGTGCAAGGTGTTTGTGAGAGCAGCGCTCAGTAGAAGGGCCACACAGGTGAGGTGCCATATGCACAAAGATTTATATCCATTATGAGTTATGATAAAGCCTGGAATACAACTGATGGCCAGTCATAGAGTTGGGTCAATAGTGTTACACTATGAGCTCTGGTGGTACTCACTGTGCCCATATGTACATGTTATACACTGTATCACTGATGTTTAAGCATAAGTAAAAGGTTCCCTGTGTGTAAATGCTGGTGATCACTGCTATTGCTTTATGCACTTTTTATTCTTTCAATATAAATATGGGCACTTTCTGCCATGCTGTGCTCTGAAATGGGGTTTAATGGTATGCCATTCTGACTATGCAGGCGGTTATAAGCAAGCGTGTTTCATTTGTTGTCACTCTGTTTATGGTGCCTGAAGTATTGAATAGTGTTTATTATAGTCAGTGGGGCAGATTTACTAAAGGGCAAAGTGGTCATCGCTAGTAAAAATTCACCAGAAATCCCATCCGCAGGGACATCTCTAATTTACAGGTGTAGAGGACAATTTACTATTCCCTAGTCAAAGTACACAAAAAATAGCTTGACATTCACATTTTTTAAATTCAAAAATTCACCTTGACCTTTGATAAATCTGCCCCTTAGTGTACTTCGACTAGGGAATAGTCCAAATTTGATTTGATTTGAAAAAAATTTGAATATCGTCATCTAAAACCTGCCGAATTGCTGTTTTAGCCTATGGGGGACCTCCTAGAACCCATTTGGAGTCATTTGGTGGACTTTAAAAAGTTTTTTTTTTGAAAATATTTCAAATTGAATTCGATTGAATACGATCCAAATTCGATTTGAACGACCGAATACAGCCTATTCACTCGAAGTTAAAAAAAAATGGATTTTCTTAATAAATTTCGGTTGGTCTGTTTTTATTTGAATTTCAAGTTGATGGGAGTTTAAAAACTCGACCCTTGATAAATCTGCCCCTAAGTGTCCACTTCAAGCATTTGCACCAACCGCTCTATTCAAATTGATCTAAGTGCAAGAGCACTAAGTTTCGCTAGGCAGAAACGAACGTTAGCGAAAGTTCGCTATAAAATGCTCCCGCTGACGAATTAACGCTAGCGTTCGGCTACATATACGCAACTTCGCATTTTAGTGAATTGGCGTAGTGGTAACGAATTTAGACCTGGCGAAGTGGCGCAAAGTGTGGCGGAGCGTTCGCTGGCGAAAATTCACCCTTTAGGGGATTCCCCCCAGTGTATCCCTTGTGGCTACACTAGATATATACTCCTATTTGAAAGTGGCTTTGATCACAATCTCAGCACCAATGAATCTCCCTTCTGGCCTGTAAAATTCCCCTTCATAACCATGAAGTTGGCTTGAAGGTATTTTAAATAGCAGGCACTGCATTTTCTAAATGGAAATGCTAAAATAAACATTGCAGAGGACAAAACGTTGCTCATCTCTTTCCTTTGTTGCCCAAGCCAGCATGTGCAAATTTATCTACTGAAATATGGATATTTGTATTTGCATGATTGCCATCATGCCCAGAATGCCTTTCTTAAAAAAAGTAACTCGTCAATACTCCCATTATAGGAAATAAAGTCATTTTCTTCTTTGGCCAAATGGAACCATGGAATAACCATGTTATTTATACCAACACAAGAGGCACTTTTTCATTTCATCTGACATCACAATGTTGTTCTAATTCAGAACTGACCTATGAGTCTGCATAATTATGTCCAGTGTTTAATAACATCAGACTCATGAATGAGTTAGGGAGAATCCATTCAAGCTTCACAGCATATAATGCCTGGCCGGTGGAGAACATCCCTCTAACAATGGTTGCGCCTCTTCCTCAGTTCTCGGGTCAGCTGTACAATGGGCACAGAATCCTGGGACAGGTTCCTGACAAGTTGAAAGTGAAGAGCGCTTGTCATCACTTGGAGAAAAGTCAAAATCTGCAACCTGAGAACAAATGGGGAGGCAAAGGTTTAAAGGAGACACTATAAAAGGAGAAACATGTGGAAGGAGGAGAAGGACAGATACAAGTGAGAATCATAGCACAGAATAAAGGATGGGTAGGAAGGTGGGTGTTATATGCACTTAGACAGTTAATAGGCAGGGGTACAACTACAGAGGAAGCAGACCCTTCGGCTGCAGGGGGGTCCAGGAGGTATAGGTGCCCATGAGCCCTAATCTCAATAATTATTTGTAAACCAGGCCAACCTCTAGACCAGGGATCCCTAACCTTTTGAACCTGGGAGCAACATTCAGAACCAAAAGTAGTTGGGGAGCAACGCTAGCATGAAAAACACTCTTGGGATGTCAAATAAGTGCTGTGATTGGCCATTTGGTAGCCCCTATTTGGATTGTCAATCTACATTGAGACTCTGTTTGGCAGGGCACCTGGTTTTTATGGAATTAAAACTCGCCTCAAAGCCTGGAATTCAAAGATAAGTTCCTTCTTTGAAGCCACTGGGAGCAACATCCAAGGGATTGGGGAGAAACGTGTTGCTCGCGAGCTACTGGTTGGGGATCACTGAGCTATACATTTTGGGGGCCTGAAAAATAATTTGCTGTGGGGCCCAATAATATCTAGGTGCGTCGCTGTTTATAGATAAAAGCCTGTGTGTCAGCTAGGCCTGAAGAGCTAAGACAAAAAAGTTCTTTTGAGCCTTGTTGCTTTAAAGTTCCATCTCAGCATGTGTTAACCACTGATTATATGATGAAAAATCCTAGTTGTATTCCAGCCTTAAAGGGGTTGTTCCCCTTTAAATGAAGTTTTAGCATGATGTAGAGAGTGACATTCCTGTGCTCCCCTGCATTGCGATTTCTTCCGTTCAGCCATCCAGGAGTAGACGCACTCAGTTATTCTGATGGGGGCTGTACTCACACAGACGCATGTATGCACCGAACGCAGGTGAAATGCAACATGATGCGTTCTTCCTGGGTTTGGCGCTTACATGCATCTGTGTGAATACAGCCCCCTTCACAATAACTGAGTGCATCTACTACTGAACGGCTGAATGGAAGAAAGCGCAACGCAGAGGAGAGCGCAGGAAAAACGCGTTTGTGTAAGAGCCCTAAAACCACAATTATAAATGTAGGACAAGGCTGTTCCTGGACAAGCCCAATGAATACATACTGGGTATTCTGTCGACTTGACATCAATGAAGTTTGCCTCAGCTGACTAAAGCAATTTTTGCAGCTCCCACACCTAAGTAGACTTTTTATGTTTTTTAATGAAAACTTTACAACAAAAAGACAAGGGGATCTGTTCCAGCAATGGACAATATTATAATTCTTTTCGTAGAAAGGACAGCAGTAAAACCCCACACTCTCCAACTATTTCCCAGAATTATTGAAATTAATAAATATTAGTGCAACAATTTTCACAAAGTGCTATGTGCCATTGCAATCAAACATTGTGCTATAATCTCCAAATCAGTTCTGTGCCATCTCCCATAGACTCCATTTTATCCAAATATTCCAAATATTTAAAAATGATTTCCTTTTTCTCTGTAATAACAAAACAGTACCTTGTACTTGATCTAAACTAAGATATAATGAATCCTTATTGGAAGCAAACCAGCCTACTGGGTTTATTTCATGTTTACATGATTTTCTAGCAGACTACAGCTGGCCATAGACGCATAGATCCGATCGCACGAATCGTGGATTCGTACGATTTTCGGACCATGTGTGGAGAGTCCCGACATTTTTTGTCCGTCGGAGATCGGTCGTTTGGTCGATCGGACAGGTTAGAAAATTTCTGTCGCCTGCCGATAATATCTCTGCGTGTATTGCCGATCGTACGATTTTCAGAGGGAGACTGTCACTAGTGTTGTCAGACATAAGTATCGTACGATTGCTGTCAGGGGCAGAACATTGGGTGATCTGTTCTAATTTGATCGGAATGGTAAAGACTTTGATCTGAATGGTTAGTGGAGGGTCGGGAGATGGGAAAGTCCGATCGTACGTTGATTCGTACGATCGGATCTTTGCGTCTATGGCCAGCTTCAGGGTATGAAGGTCCAAGTAACAAAAATTATCCCGAAAGCCCCAGGTCTTGAGCATTCTGGATAACAGGTCTTATACATGTACCATGTTAAAAGGGGATCTCTGCCCAAAAAGTAAATGTCATTCCAAACCAATTCCTCTATTCAGTGATTAAAATGTTTTAAAGGTTTTACAGTTACTTGTAAATGTAATTGACAGCAGGATTTGTTTATCCTTTCCGGTTCTCTGGTGCCAACTCTTGAAACAGTGTAGCAGAAGTCAGTACCAGCAGTGCAAAGAACAAATATTGCTTTCAAAATATTTGTGAAATACAGTTTTAGGGTGAACATTCCTTTTAGGAGAAGGAAAGTCCTGTTATACGTAGGAGCAGGGCCAGGGCGGGGCCCTGTGATTTCTAATGGCGGATCTGCGTGGGGGTGCCAAAAGTTAGGCACCCCAAGTGATCAAATTTACTTACCTGATACCCCGGGTGGGTGCTCCTATCAGCAGAAAAGGAACATTTGGTACCCCCAAGTATAACAGGACTTTCCTTCTCCTTTTAAAGGAATAATACTGTATATATTTTTAAAGATGTTAAAACTTTCTATCACTTATACTCAAGGGAATGGCAGAAAGTAAAAAAAGTAGCTGAGCTGTGCCACCTTTCATGCAACCTTCCATTCCTAATTATTGTGTCAAAGGGGGAAATAAATCTCACCCGCCTCAAGCCCCATCTCCCCCACCCCCAACAAGCGCTAGACCATTTTGAAGTTTGGAACAGCCGATGCTCATTAGAGGATTAAAGGCCCAGACCCTCTTTCTTCCTTTTTAGAACCCTACCACTTTGCTTCTCCGTAATCCATCACTGGTCCCATCAAGCCCACTCAATACTGTGCCAGCACACATGCCGCTACAGATAATGAAAAGCAGGTTGTGATCTCTCAGGATCAGCTTTATGGCTTTGATGTGGAGCATATTACGGAGCTGTATAGGACTGCATATCGGGTAGAGCTAATAACCTATTATTCTGCATGGTACCATTCTGTGCCAACCACTGGCATAAAGGGGGAAATAAATCTCACCTGCCTCCAGCCTACCAACCACCTTGAACAAGCGCTAGACTATTTTGAAGTTTGAAACAGCTAAGCAATTTAATATATGGACATGTGTGAAATCCTTTAATCTCTGAAAGTGACAAGATGCCATCAGGTACCCACTGGGGATGAATCAGACTTGTTAGATATCAATTAGGAGGCTTCCCACTCTGTCTCATTTTAATGGAAGCTCTATGATACAAGATAAGAGGAACCACAGACATGTATTTAAATTCTCATTTTTATATTCTTGACTATTCTTGTTAACTACATGTGCCTAAACCATCCACAATACTCCATCATTGCTCCTTCTAACAGTTCTCCAAGGTACGAGGTCCTTTCAACTGTATAGGGGGTGCAAACCTTTCCTAAAACTCAGTATAATCAATGGCACAAACACCGGATGTACAAACGCTATCTTACAAACATCAAAGAAATCAGATTAAGGCAAATCAAGACGGAGCCATCATGAAGTCAGCCGTAATTGGCTACTAGAAATACACAACACAAGTATGGAAATTGATTTCTGCTTCAGGGGAATGGTTGTGCCTTTAATCTCGGCAATAATCAAAGCAAAAGATCCTACAGATAAATGTGCAGCAACACAGTTAATCAGAAGCCCAAATGCTCAGCCTTTTGGTTAAATAGTGTACTCTGTGTTGGATGTTCCACAGATCCTAGGCCGGGTAACAAACCATGCAATCAGCAGCACACTACAATTTCTCTGTGATAAAGGCAGACAATTTGCTATTGTTCCCTAAGTATAAAGCTTTTGGCTTTTCCCCGTCACTATGATATAGTAGGTAATGCCATTAGCAGGCAATGCTGGCTCGTGACTAAACGTGGAAATCAAACATAAATGGCTGCAGAACAAAATAATTATAGATGGGTGTTATATTTAGCAACATCATTAGTAACCAATAGTGCTATTAAATTGCTTCGCCCCCTCCTGACTACACAGAAGTAAGAGGATTTCTACAGAGAAAAAGACACATAGTCTAGCAATCTTTCTGATTTCACTGCAGATTTAGGGCAGAGACACACAGTCAGATTCGGGGAGATTAGTCGACTGGCAACAAATCTCCTCTTCTTCGGGGTGACTGAACTGCCTTTCCGCCGGCTAGAATGCAAATCGCTGACGGGATGGCACTAGGAGCTCTTCATTTTCCGAAGTCGCCCAAAGTTGCCTCGCGATGAAACTTTGGGCGACTTTGGAAAACAAAGCACTCCGAGTGCCACCCCTCCAGCGATATACATTCTAGCCGGAGGTAAGGCAGGGGAAGGCAGTTCGGGGAGATTAGTCGCCCCGAAGAAGAGGAAATTTGTCGCCGGGAGACTGTTGTCCCCGAATCTGACCGTGTGTCTCTGCCCTTATAAGCAAGCAGATAGGAGACTAAATAATCTCCCAAAGAAAACATTATCTGTAAACCCTGCAATATACTCCTCCTGCATCCAACAACTGATCCATAATCTCCATCATAAATGTGTATCCTGCAATTTTTTCAAACGTTACCATTCAGGTAACTCTATAAGTAACGTTAAACAGACTGTGGCACTAGTGATACCTACTGTCGACCCACAGGTTGACCACCGTCTGGGCAGGTTTGGGTTGAAATTTGGGTAAACATTGTGAGTTAAGGTTGGGTGCGGGTCAGATTGGGAAGTTCACTCCTCTACTGCTCCCAGTTTTGGAACAGAGGCGCACACAACGTACAGAGCGAGAAGTTACTGGTATGGGTTGGGTCCTGCAATGGCAATATTTTGTAGGTTAGGGTTTAGTAAGGGTCAGACTTGGAAAGTACACTCCTCTACTGCTCCAAAAGAAACCTTTTTAAGGTTTTGCAGGGTTGGGTGTGGGCTGACCCGCACATCACAATGTGGCACATAACAATCATCTGGATTCAAGTGCCTCATTTTACAGTAGTTCTAGTTCAGTCGCAGAATAATGCATAATGGTTGTCACCACCAATTGCCTCAGCAATAGGGTGCAATCATTAAAATCAGAAGATCAGACACCAGTGGTGGAACTATTAGGGATAGAGATTGCACTTGGGCCAGTGATCGTTATGATACTGGCAGACAACTAAATTTTTCTCTTATAGGATACGCTGGCCTGCCAGAGTATTGAAGCATCTCCCAGTGGTCTCCAGCCCTAGTGGGTCCCATCTAGCCTTTCCTTTTTCTGCCATAGGTCTGTATGGCACCAATTAGATTTAGCACTGTTTACATCTAATTAGAGTAAGAGTGACAATGTCAGGTTCTCTGGTGGGCCCTAGGAGGCCCAATATAACACTGATCAAAACTAGAGGTCGCAAATACTAGTGAGTTATATAGCTTCATATTATGAATTTAGTGCCACACAGGTCAGAAGAAAGTAGAGAAGATCATGGTTCCCATACATTACTAAAGGATGTAACAGACAAGGGTTTAATTTGATTTGGAGCAGTGCTGTCCAACTTTTGTGGTACCTAGAACCAAAATGTGGTGGAGGGCCGATAATAGAAGTCAGCGTTGGCCACTCCCCCTTTTAAACCACACCCACTGTAAACCACACCAACGTTACCACAAGAACTTTTAAGATCATATCCACATTAACAGTGGTAGCACACCAAAAAACCAAACTGCAGGGAAATCCCTCATCACTCATATGTGAAAAATTGAAGTCATGTTAAAAACATACCCTTAAATTCATATGCCTCATCCTCCCCTGTGAATAATACATCAACCCCCAACACATGATTAAACACCTTAGGGGCCCTTAACAACAATTTCCAAATGCTAATAACCCCAAGAACAAACCCCTAACAGGTTTACATTACACAGGTAGCGTAGGGCAAGCAGAGAATGGCACACCCAAGCAGCACTGGGCAAGCAGAGAATGGCACACACAAGCAGCACTGGGCAAGCAGAATGGCAAACGAGCAGCACTGGGCAAGCAGAGAATGGCACACACAAGCAGCACTGGGCAAGCAGAGAATGGCACACACAAGCAGCACTGGGCAAGCAGAGAATGGCACACACAAGCAGCACTTGTTTTTAATGATGATGTTCCAAATCCTCTGTACACGCCAAAGTACACTGCAGTCACAATTTCTTGAGCAAAACTTACATTCATATTATTCCCAGCAAACTCTGAAAAGAATATGTTCAAAGAAATGAGAAATGAGAAAGGCACATGGAAGGAAACCATAAGTAAAGAAGAAATGGGGAAATTTAATGGAGGCAAACGAGACAATAAAAGATTCAAAACTTGTATAATGCCTTCAAGGGAGACAAAGAAGCACAGAATGGGGGTATCTGGTGGCTAGAGAGGCTCATAGGGTGATAATGAACTCTTCAACATACCTCAATTGGCATTTTATGGTGTGAACTGTTGCCGCCAGATTTAAGTAGGATGGAGAAGATGAAACCAAGGGTTGTTGTGATAAGCGCACAGCAGGGCAAAACAAACCATAGTGGGTAAATACCTAAGTAAGGAAGCAAACAGTATTCAATTAGCATAAGGATTTGAGAATTTGATTAATATAAATCAGCCCCAGAGAGCAGAAGCTTGTACAGAATCAGCCACTTTACAGTCTATAGTAACCTGGGCTCTTCTCTAGTGGACCAAGAAAATGGAAAATATTCCTTGGCTAGCAGCTATATTGGAATGTCCACTGATTTAGCTCTTCTCGGCCTATGATAAGGGAAAATAACTAGAAAGCAGTCAATAGGAATTTTAGGGTGAAGACAAGAGCTACTATTAGCAGTAACTTGGCTACAAAAGTTATTAATAGTGATAACTGGCTTTGCTAAAAGATTACGATTGTTTTAGCTGCGGCAATTCTCGGTATTGTCTATGGCAGGGTATTTTGTAGCCACAACAAGTAGCTGCCACTAGTAGCTATGTGTGTCTTCACCCTTAGACACTCTTGGGACAGGCAAGAGTCAAGGGTCCAATCAGATAAAGGGACCCAGACTGCTGGGCTGGAGCTTCCTATAAAGGGAGTGGGGTTTGGATAGATTGGAGGTGAGGTTTAAGGAGACTAGTGGATGATTTAGCATGGCCAGGCAGATATAGGGGGCCCCACCATTCATCAAGGCAATGCTGCATACATATTGAACTGGACACACATATTTCAACATCAAACAGCAGGAGGCATGTCATTCAGTAGAACCATTAGCAGGGGATAATAAATGTTTTGCTCAACTGTATCAGGTTGCTGTGGCTGGAGTGGAGCCTACAGTTTAATGTCCTTCTCCAATTCATACACGCAACACTATGATACCATGGTTATTTATAGCAGGAACCATTAAATTAAAGCACTGCGTATCTTGACAGCGCTATATAAATAAATGATGATGATGATAATTAAACATTCAAACTCAGTGCAGCCTATAAAATCAAAAAAAGAAACATTTTATCTCCAACCAGCAAAGGCATTACTTACTTGTGGAATAAACTGTGATACTATGGTAATTCTGTAGGGTGCTGACTTGATTTTCCGCTCTGACACTCAGGCAGTAACGTCCAGCAGAGTAAAATACATGCCCGATGCTGTAAGTGGTTTCATTAATTTCCACTAGGGGGCACTCGTTTCCATCCAAGGACACGCAATCTGATTTAATTAGCCAGCAAACCATTAGCGGGGGACTAAAAGAACATGGGTAGACAAAACAGACAGATCATTTGCATTTTTATATCTTTCTGCTAATTTAATTTTTAGAATTCTACATTAACATCTATATATATTAGCAGAACTTTACAGTGAGTTAAGAGCAAGGCACGATGCACATTTTAATTGCACACATCAACTTGTACTATGAGTTAACTTTCACAACCCTGTAAGCCCTCCAACCCTTTCTTAAAGAATAATCGCTGAACTAGCCGCACTCACAGGACTTAAAGTGTAAAAAGATTTTTTTTTATTGCAGGTGAAGAAACTGACGTTTCGGATTTATATATATATATATATATATATATATATATATATATATATATATATATATATATATATATATATATATGTATATATATCTACCCTCCCCATGACGTGCCAGAATCTGAGATGCTTTTGACATATATGGCTGGAAACTTTAAGCCGGCGGGCTTCGGCAAGTTGATCACCGCACCACTTTACCTTGTGCTGGAGCTTGGGCGGTTTGGGCACCACGGGTTTCGACATACTGGTCTCGGTGACCTGATTTTACTAACATACTTTTAGCATCGTTGGGCTCCCACACCGCATACTGTACTCTCACACCCTAACAGTATTACATGCCAAACTCCTTAGACGGGTGGGAGGGGGATAGTGGGGTCCCTGCATTGCGGGTGATTTACATTCTTAAGTATCGGAAGATGAAGAATGGATTGCGATTATTTAAGCCCTTCATGAAGTGTTACAGAGTGTCCTGCATTACAACTTTGAGGTTAAGTAACCCTTACTCCCGAGCCTGATGCTTCCAGCCAATTGTTTTCTTTTATGGCTTTAACCGATGACTACATTGAAATTTTGTACTAATACTTGGTGATTTTCTTCAAAGCACTTAAAAATAATAATTTTATTTGTCTTTTATGTTGTTTTCTTTTTCTTCATTTTTTATACTATCATTTTTGACATTTTTTGTAATAATTTTTTGGTAAAAGATTTTTGGAGAATTTTTTATACACTGATAGTGTTTAATTGGGCATGTTTGATGCTAAATTCGTTATACTGTATACACATGACTATATAACATTATGCTGCTATACCTTAATGTCATGATATAGGAACAGGTAGCAACTGACACATTTAGGGTTAATAATTTGAGGGAAATATGTCTCTTTACACACTTATATTATATGTTTATCTTGGGATGTTTCTGTAACCCCGTGTGGGGTGATGCACCGGTTTAAATAACCACACATTATTATTTTTTGGTCAATAATGACATTAATGGTTAGGTTGCTATGGGGGAGGTACTTAGCAACAATAGCTATTTGATTATGTGGTTCTATTTAGAGCTCTGCACTGATCACGCTGCAATACAATATAGACAGTATTTTATCTACTGCTATGGAGAGAGCATGAAACCAGACCTATCTAGACTCATATTTGTTACTTTGTAACATTACCACTATTTCCTAAGTATTTTGATACATTTAAATAGTTGCAAGTGAGATTAACAACTGTTACAAAGTTTGTTTTTAAGTATTCTCTCTTAAACAAGGGGTGTTTTAACAGTGATATGATTATCTGTATTTCTTAGTATTTCTTAATGTTTAGTATTGATGTATTTTGAGTTATGCTATTGGATGCATTGTGATGATGACAAGGATGACATGTCAGCCAATTATCTTTTCCCGCCATCATGGGTATTTAATGCATTTTTCATTGTCTGTTGTTACTTTGAGAAAGGCCTTGGAGAGGCGGAAACGTTAGTCTTTTGTTAATAAAACATTAATTAATTTTTAAGTCCTGAGAGTGCTGACCTTCTTTACTGAATAATTATTTCAAAAATTTTGGACACTGCACCCAGGCAAGTTAAACCTAGTGACGAGATTGCCGACTCCCCCAAAGTTCAGGACTTCTTAAAAGGAAGAAATGATTTATTGTAGAAGTTACAGACTGACGTTTCGGCCTGATCCCAGGCCTTCCTCAAAGTAACAATTCAATATTGAAAATGCATTTTATACACATGAGAAGGCGGGAAAACAACAGTCTGATTGACGTGATGTAATCGTCAGCATTTAGCCATTCAAACCAACTTTCATGGCTGCACATCAGTGTTGCTTAAATGGTTAATTTATCTAAACCCATTATAGGGAACCAAAAGGCTACTTTTAAATAACAGTTTAAAACAAAGTTATCCAGCCGATAACTGGACCCAATCAAGATGAGACAACTGCATGAAGCATGAGAGAACAACTACTCAACACTACACCGGTGTCTCTGAACTACAAGGAACCTGCGCTGTAAATATGCATGCATTTATATCTGTAACATGGGTCTCAAGAGCAGTCCCTAATGGACCAATATTCCCAATATTAATGTATATATATATTTTTTTTCCATTTTTCTACCTGCCAAAGAAATGAAGCGACACGTTGTACTTGAGCCTTACAGTGGCGTCTGTAGAACCAACGACAGTGATATTTCTAAGGGCATCTGAAAACATAAAACCAATGAAATGTATTGTCTGTAGGTTTTATTTACAACATTATTAATGTTTTCAAATTGTTAAGGGGGAAAATAGGGCAACACCTTGTATTTCTGTGATCTGCATGTAACTGCGTTATAAGGTGGTTTCCTCTATATGACTAGTTATGTCTGAGAGCTTTTTAAATGACAAAAATAATGCTCTAAGTTATCAGGAGGCATCTGAATACCTTGAGATGTCAATCTTCTAGGAACCAGATCCATTGAGTTGTTGGCCATTCCTACAGACTCCCCTAAAACACTTCTGCCACATACCTTGATCCATTCCCACAGGGTGGGTGGGTTTGCTATATTTATGGGGTAATAAAAGGCACTCAATTTGCCCAGGAGCAGTAACCCATAGCAACCAATCAGCATTTACTGGCCACCTGTTTAAAGGGATACTGTCATGGGAAAATTTATTTTTTCAAAACACATCAGTGCATTCCTTTAAACTCCTGAATGGAGTGCTTACAACAGCCCTATTCCAGAGAGGAGGGAAGTGGAAGGCACCTACATATCCTCTCTTTTGCTCCCTTGTGTCAATCAAAGATTCGGGGCATAACTGCAGAGGGGGAAGACCCTGTGGTTGCAGGGGGACCCAGGAAGGCCATAAGTATCAACATCTTAGTAAAATAGGTCAACATGCCAATGTTTTAGGGCCCTAAATTGAATTTGAACCAGTTATGCCACTGGTTTAATGTGGAGAGGACAGGACAGGTATACCCTCCATGCAAATGCTTACTGAATGAGCAGTAACAGTCATGTTTGTGCATTGGGGCATGTAAATGAGTCTGGCCCCAGCTATCAGTTCTGTCTATAAAAATAACAGCTACAAAAATCAACAAAGATATTAAAAGTAATAAAGAAATGATGTCAGTGATGAACAAAAGTTAAGTACAGTAAAATGAATACCCAGTAAGGTCAGCTCCACTGCAAAACTGCCAGTTTTCCTTTCTGCTTGTCTACCACGTCTTGGGACCTCGGCGGTTATGTAGAGAGACACCTTGTACTTCCCAGGACTAGAAAAGTAATGCTGAGCGTATGGATCAGCCGTCACCAGTTCAGTTCTAGATCAAAGATAAAGTTAAATGAATGCACTGCATATACACAAACATATTATGTTGTTATGCTAGTGAAGCCCCACAGCTTTAAAATAGGTTCAGTTTTTGCCTAACGTGCCAGTGGTAGCTTCAACTTTTCTGTATTAATGGAAATAGGCAATCTGTGCACAATTCCAACATTGCCTATTTGTTAAGTCCTACTGATAATTATAATATTCTTCATTTAAATGTGGCCATTGCATGGGAAGGAAAATGTTCACATTGAATTTAGTCAGTTTTCTTTCACCGGAGCCCAACGTACAACAGAGTATCAGTGAATAATAAATTAGTTGACCATATTTGCCTGTATTCATGGACTTACCCATCCCCGAGTGTCCAAATGTATTTGAACTCAGCTGACTTAAAAAAGTCACTTGGGTCGTGAATCTTGAAGGACAGATAGACATCGGAGTCTGTGGCCTCAATAAAGCCATCTCTGATGGAGGAATTGGTGCCTTCTGCTTGGCTGGCGGCGAGATTCCCAACTATAGAATCTGTAGATGAATGTAACAAGAGTTAGCATCTCTCTGTCACCATCCTCACCAGCTCCAATTCCTTCCCCTAAAAACACAGACCAACCCAATATGGAGGCAGTATATTTATCTTTGAGATAGCTTTTCCATATCCAGTTCTTGAAAAACACATGCCTGGCCATAAAGTATGGACATCACACAACTCTTTCCTCTTTGTATTAAGAATTCCTGGCTGAATGAGGTAGCAATTTCTCCCTTGGGCTGCTAATGGGTGGTGTGCAGATCTGACAGACAGGAGGATTTTTTCTCCTCCTGCCCCACAATCCCACAAGAGTCCTACACCTTAGGTTGTCTTAAGAGTGGGGCCTAAATGTCTAGTTATTATGAGAGGCATGTGTGAAGCAAAGCTGTAAACAACTTCTCTTTTTTTCTTCTTTCAGACTAAAATTTAATATAATCTGCTACAGTCAAATGAGGTAAGGGCATGTCCTAACATTCCCTGGCAGAGGCGCAGCAGGAGGGGGACAGCCAATCACAGCCCTGCAGTCATACAAGCAAGGACAGGCTTTAGTTCTAGCCTAGCCTAGCTGTTGATTGGTTCCTATCCTACAGTGCAGTGTGCTTAGTGCCACCAGCTCCCCTGCACAGTGCACAGCCTGGGAAAGGAGGCAGCAGGAAGTGGAACTGATGGGCGGGACTAGTAGGGTTTTTTCGCAGAAATGTTCAATAAATCAGAAACAATACTTTTTTTAAGCACATTCTTTCTATACTTACAGGACTAAAATGCACTGATAGATACTTTTCAAACAATATGTCTCCTTTAAATCAGTCTACTGCAGTTAGAATAATGGAAGCAAATGTCGTATTGGTTGCTCCAGATTTACAGGTATGTTAATAAATGGGAGGCTGAATGTTATTTGCAACAGTAGATAAACTCGGGGCACCAGCTATTATATACCAGTGTGTGCTT
Source organism: Xenopus petersii (assembly GCA_038501925.1). Classification (NCBI taxonomy): domain Eukaryota; kingdom Metazoa; phylum Chordata; class Amphibia; order Anura; family Pipidae; genus Xenopus; species Xenopus petersii. Next base: position 28,603,170 of record CM076688.1, read on the forward strand.
TTCTTATATTCCAAGGACTCTCCTGATGCCAACAGTGGTGCATTGTGCAGCTTTAGGAATATAGCACCGAGGCTATAACCCTATGAGGAAAACAGTGGGTTCACCCCCAGTGGCAGTACCAAGAGGTGCATCTTTTTATACAGAAGACTTACTTGTAATCTGGAGATATGTGCTGTTCCTAGCAACAGGCTGACATGACTGGCAATGCCTCTCTGTTACCCAAACTGATATGGAATAGTTTCCAGGGGCATTTCCCAGCACAGTGATGGATGAACTGGATTCATTCTCTGACTGGTGGGTAAGAAGCAGAGGGGAGTACATCCAGTGAAAATGATAGAATTTGGGGTCAGTGGCTACAGTTGCACTTCCATTGGTTATAAATAAGGTGGCATTTACACAGGCTTGGGCCCCTGATGTTACAGGACCATCCGTCGAAATCTCCAGCACATAAGTTGAACCTGAAAAGAAACAGGAATTAGCAATAGGAATTCAACCAAGGAGAAATTTAATACATGGACAAAAAAAATGTCTTACACATTGTTTAATTATCATCCCTTATACCTTTACAGGTATGGGATCTATTATTCAGAATGTTCTGGACCTGGGGTTTTCTGGATAAGGGATCTTTCCATAATTTGGATCTCCATGCCTTAAATTTACTAAAAAAAAAAAAAAAAAAAATTAAAACATTAATTAACCCTAATAGAATTGTTTTGCCTCCAAAAAGGATTAATAATATTGAAGATTGGATCAAATAAAAGGCGCTGTTTTATTACTGCAGAGAAAAAAAATTTTTGCTTAAAATTGAGTCTTTGGGAGATGGACTTCCTGTAATTCGGAGCTTTCTGGATAATAGGTTTCCAGGCAATGGATCCCATTCCTGTATAAAGCACTAACATGTTACCCAGAGCTTTTACCTCAGTGCTTGCCCCAGTGTAGCTTGCAATTTAAGGTGCCAAGAACCCCAGAGCTACAAGGCAGCAGTGCACCCACCATGCTATATTTAATAAATATCTGAAGCCATCAAATACTTCGTTCTATGGGAAAATCCAAGTTCACCCTTCCAAATATTAAAGGAAAAAAGGAGGCTCTTCCGTATGATATGCATTTATCGCTTTCTTGGCCTTATTAGAATAAACTCCATGAACATTATTAGAATAAACACAGTATAATACGAGTAACCGGTGTGAGGCAGAGCGAGGGTGAAATCAGTCCATATTTACATATATATAGAAATAATTTGTGATCAAATATCTCTATGTGTGCGGCTAAGTTCTGCCCAGACTGGGCATGTAGTGAAAAAGCTTCTGTGTGCCCTATTTCATAAAGCTACACCTTCCAGTATTCTCTAGCAAGACTTACAACCTTTAGCTACTATGGATACAAGTAGATGTAATTCAAAATCAACTTGAAGTTTCAGGTTGGAGACCCTAACTATATAGGTTGACAGCAGTTGCAGTGACTTTTAACTTTTAGTATGTTATAGAACGTCCAATTCCTAGCAATTTTGCATTTGGTCTTCATTTATTATATTTCATTATTATGCTTCCACTTCTACATCTTTCCAGCCTTTAAATGGGAAGGGGGTCACTGACCCGACAGCCAAAACTATTGCTCGGTGAACTTACAATTTTATTATTATTGCTTTTTAATACTTACTTTCCTATTCAGTTCTTCTCCTATTCATATTCCAGTCTCTTATTTAAACCCCTGCCTGTTTGCTAAGGCAAACAAGACCCTAGCTACCAGATAGCTGCTACAATTCCAAGCTGGAGAGGTGCCGAACAAAAAGCTAAACAACTGAAAAACAAAAAAAAAACAACTGCAAATATTAATGTCTCTATCATACTAAATGTTTAATTTAAAGGTGAACAACCCGTTCACCTGCCAACACTTTTTTCAGTTCAGATGGTTTCAGATAAAGAAATTTTTCCGATTTACTTTTTTTTTCTATGTGTGACCATTTTTCTAATATTGAAGTTTAATGTTTAATTTTTCACCTTTTTTTTGTCTTTCTAAAGCAGCTCTGGGAGGGGGGGGTCGCCGACCCAGTAAACTTTTCTAAATTGATACATTTAGTTGAGACATTTCTTATCTTTGTCCCGGCTGAGCAGAAGCCATGAGTTTTATTTAAAGAAACAATACCATCAAAAAATTAAAGTGTTTTAAAGTAATACAAATATAAACACTAATATTAGAAAGTAATATTACTAATATTAGTAATAATACTAATATAAAGATATTTTATATTTGCATTCCGGCCAGCTCCAATGTGAATCACTGGCATTTTTCTGAAGTCGCCCTAACTTCCACATGAGGCAATAGTCACATTAAATCTTGCCCTAAAGACGAGAAGGGACCATCCAAGAGTAACTTGGATTTCCAAATTTAACACTAGCAGTTAGGCAGGTTAAAAAAAGTTAAAAGGTTGAACTTGATGGACGTGTGTCTTTTTTCAACCTAACTTACTATGTTACCATGTTACATCTTTTAGCCTCATCATTTACTGTAGTAAGTACATCATATTATTTCTTATAAAAAAGAAATATAAAGTCATCAGACACCAACATCACTAAACACAATTTGTATGGTTATATTTTAAAGGGTGATGATTGTGTGTATTACAGGCACAAGCTTGTCACCATATTCCATCTATCTCTCACTCACTCTCTTTCTCTATTTATCATCTATCTATCTATTTATATCTATCATTCTATCTATTATCTATCTATCATTTATCTATCTATCTATCATTCTATCTATCATTCTATCTATCTATCTATCATTCTATCAACTATCTATCTATCTATCTATCTATCTCTCTCTCTCTCTTTATCTATCTATCTACTGTATCTATCTATCTATCTATCTATCTATCTATCTATCTATCTATCTATCATCTATCTATCTATCTATCTATCTATCTATCTATCTATCTATCTATCTATCTATCTATCTATCTCTCTCTTTATCTATCTATCTACTCTATCTACTCTATCTATCTATCTATCTATCTATCTATCTATCTATCTATCTATCTATCTATCTATCTATCTATCTATCTATCTATCTATCTATCTATCTATCGATCTATCATTCTATCTATCTATCTATCTATCTATCTATCTATCTATCTATCTATCTATCTATCTATCGATCTATCATTCTAACATCTATCTATCTATCTATCGATCGATCTATCATTCTATCATCTATCTATCTATCTATCTATCTATCTATCTATCTATCTATCTATCTATCTATCTATCTATCTATCTATCTATCTATCTATCATTCTATCATCTATCTCTCTCTCTCTCTCTCTCTCTCTCTCTTTATCTATCTATCTACTGTATCTATCTATCTATCTATCTATCTATCTATCTATCTATCTATCTATCTATCTATCTATCTATCTATCTATCTATCTATCTATCTCTAACTATTTATCTATCTTTTATCTGTATAACTTTTTATCATCATCTATATCTATTTCAGTCCTGACTTATTACATTGCATATTACATTGCAGTTCTGCCCTTTCTGAACGAATAGGGCATCTAGTTGTCCCTGGGAGTCTGGGACCTAATCTGAATGGACATATAAGCAAAGTACTCACTTGTAGGTGACAAACAAATCAGAAGAGACAGCAGAAGGGAGCTGGAGAACTGTGGGATGAAGGCCGAAGCCATCAGAGCAAGATACAAGGTGTGGGATGCAATGAGATTCCTTCCAGCAAATGAAAGCATCAAGTCACTGTTATGCACATCGGGCTTACCGGGTGTTCTCCTGCCCCCTTTAGGAGCATTATTGGTACTACACAAAGATGACTGCTTTCCAATAAACGGCTTTTGTGTCCCCCACAGGCTTCTTTGCACGCAACACATCACGTTTAATAAGTAGTGACCGGTCCCCTGCATTTATAATAATAGACTCCCCATAAAGAGAGAATCAGAAAAAAAAATAAAAAGACTGGCTTTGCTACAAGAGCTTACAGTCTAATAAAAAATGTTGCCACATATACACAGGTTAAAAATGTGCTAGAGACTAAATGCAACAATTTTCTCCAGGAGAGCAGAGATTCTCAGCCCCCATCTTTCATTTTGCTATATAATTATTATTATTTATTGCCCAATCAACAGGCAGCCTTGGTCTGACCAGTCAATTAGTGAGCAACAAGCAACATTTAGCATTGCCTAATTGTCTAATTATCAAATGCTAAATGTGTTCTGAAGTCGTAAAATAGGAATATATCCCTAGGCGACCCATGAAGAATCATGTAGTGCCCTGACAGGTCAGTTTGACTCTAGGTGGGAGGGCTAGATTCACACCTCAAAATCATAGGAGGAGAATAATAAAAATTTAGAGAAGCTTAGCCAATTGGAATTAGGTTAAAAAAACCCTGGGCTCACATATTGGGCTACACATTATCACCCTAATAACAACTGAAAGCTTCTATGTTTTAAACAAAGATTAAAACATACTGTAGATTGAAACAACACTTTGGGCCTTAGTACTATATAAAGAGTACAATATTTGATGAATGTGATAATGCTTACTGTTTGAGGTTAAAACTTTTCTACCTTGCTGCTCCTTACATCTGGAATGTTGTCCCCTGAATTCATCCAGAGAAAATCCTAATCTTTATAATTTAAAAGAGGGGGTATTGTATTTCTTATAATACACACGTTTCTGGTGGCATAAGGTGGGTTGGCACATTTTTGAGTTTGAGTTTGCTGACTCCCATTTTACCAATCACCACATCTTGAGTCTTCTAACCCCCTTTCCTTTTAGATTGTTCTATATGTTATCTGTCAATTTTAACATATGGCCTGGAAAAATACCAGCGAGTTGGCTACCCTAGATACATGTGAGGTCAATAAGCCTAGCTTTCCTTTTACCATAAGCCATGTGTCACTCCACCTGCTAAGCACAATACTCTGTGCTAGACAGTGGTTGGTGCCCCATAAGTCCTATATGGATTGTTGGTGTAATTGAGTAGAGGCAGGGCATAGGAAGAGTATGGGCACCGCAAGGTGACTTGTGGGTGGAATAAAAGTAGAACAGAAATTAGGGCCCACAGAACACTGATATGCCCTGATGTTGCCACATTTATCAGTTTGCAGACTTATTTTACCCATCACAACATTTTGTGTCTTCTAACCTCCTGCCTTTTTAGATTGTATGCTCTAGTGAGCAAGCCCCTCATTACCTCAAGTAACAATCAGAATTTGTACACTATATGGCCAAAAGTATCAAGAATAATAAGTTGGGCTTCCCTTTGCTGTTACAACAGCCTCTACTTTTCTGGGAAGGCTTTCCACTAGATTAAGGAACACAGATGGTGATCTACTTCCATTCAACCACAACAGCAAGAGTGAGGTTAGCCACTGATATTGGGGATCATGTTTGGCTTGCGGTCATCATTCCAATTCATCTCACAGGTATTCATTTGGGTTAGGGTCAGAACTCTGTGCAGACCAGTCCTGTTCTTCATCTACCATCTCTGCAGACTTATTCTGTACAGACCAGGCTTTAACACCAGGACAATCCCCAAACTGCTGGTCAACGTGGGGAGCATGGGGTCATGACAAATATGATTTATAGCGTTGCCAGTGGGAAAGCATTTGCAGGAGATTAGTTTCTCACAGTAGAGGCCACTAATCTTCATGTGTGCGAGTGAGGCCTGGACTAGCAATTGATGGGTTCTGGCAAATTTCTGAGGAGCTGCTGTAAGATGTCATAGAAAGTTACTATTTAGTGGGCTGGAGGGGGCTATGTGTAGTTGTAATACAAGGGCCTATTTTGACTTCCAGTCCAGACCTCTGTGCCAGTACCCTAAAGGTTTGATTTCAACAAATTTAGGGACCTGATCCAAACCATAGAAACAGACCAAGATCATTATTCTTCCTCCACCAAAGGTTACCGTTGGCATTGAAAGGGGTTGTTCACTTTCCAAACTCTTTTTTTCAGTTCATGTGTTTGCAGATAGTACAACAGAAATGACAGCTTTTTTCAACTGCTTTCGATTCTTAACCGTTTTTCCAAATAATGTTTCCTCTCTTTGGTGTTTGAGTCTGGCAGCTCAGCCATCCTTGTGCACTCTGAGCTGGTCCAATTTGCTGCATTAGTTACATTATATTAGTTACATTTCTCAGTATTTTCTTAGGAATTTATTGTATCAATTGTAACCTGCTTTTAAAGGACCAGTAACAAAAATGTGTTTGTATTTAACGAAAAATCACCACCAAGACAGTTTTAACCTTAAATTCACAAAGTCTTTATTAAGAAATAACCGATTCTCCGCTTGCGCTCACCTTCAGAACTGGCAACAGGGCGATGATCCATCGTGGGGCACTCGGTTTCTCCTCTCTGCCTTCTAGCCAGGGAGGAGAAAATGAGCGCCGCACAACGGATCGTCGCAATGACGCTGTTTCTGAATAGGAGCGCAAGCGGAAAATCTGTAAGTTATTTCTTAATAAAGACTTTGCGAATTTAAATTTAAAAGTGTCTTAGTGTTTTTTTTTGTTAAATACAAACAAATTTTTATGTTACTGGTCCTTAAATGAAATTCAAGTATTATACTCAGCAGGGTTTAAGCCAAGATATGTATCAACTCAAAATATCAAATCAGAACTGTTTACAGAGTCTGTGATCCCCCTTCCCCACCCAGAGCTGCTTCAGGGAGAGATGAGAAGGTTAAAGTTGAAACTATAAAAGAGACATATAGGATATATGGACCCCCCAAATTGTAGCACGAAAAACTTTTTTTTGACACCCATTCAATTCTTCAATGCATTTTCAGGACAGATTCGCAATAGATTAGCCCACAATAATGCAAGCTATAACACTATATTTATTCTGCAGAATGCTTTAACATACCTGAGTAAACAGCGCTAGAAGCTCTCTGTTTGTTTAGTATAGCAGCTGCCATATTAGCTTGATGTGACATCACTTCCTACCTGAGTCTCTCCCAGGTCACTCATAGCTCTGGGCTTAGGTTACAGCAGGGAGGGGAGGGGGACAGGAGCACACTGAGCATGCTCAAGCCCTAGCTCTGGAGGTTTAAGATAAAAATAGGAAGTCTGATACAGAAGACCATGTGTACAAAATAGAAGGAAAGAAATGCAGTTTTTCTTTTGACAGAGGACTTTGAGGGTTTACTGGTGTATGTATATATATCTTTCTGATAAAGCTTCCTTAATTTTAGCCTTTCCTTCTCCTTTAAAGGAGACATATAGGATTGCTGAAAACCCTCCCTAATCTTGTAAGCAATAATGAATAATATATGGTGCTGGTTTTAAAATTAATAAAAATGAATATTATCTGCTACGGTCAAACGAGGGGGGGGGGGGTCAGAGGCACAGTAGGAAGCGGATAACCAAAAAATATAGGAAGGCAGGTATTTTTTTCCCCAGAAGAAGTTGCAACTGTCATTTTCTATGGCAGTTCTAAATTCTTTTGGCTATATTGTGTATATCATTTGTATTCATTCATTTTAATAATTGTATTCATAATAATAATAATAATAATTTATTATATAATTATATATATATATTAATAATTAATTGGTAATAATTATATCAGATTCTATCTGACGTCAGAAAGCACCATAATATTACATTTCACATGCCATTTGTTGATTACACAGGATGGTGGAAAATAAAAAGCAACATGGATAATTTAGGTACATTCAATTTTACATTTCTAGTTCAAATTTGCATACACGTTTCCTTTCCGTGATAAGCTCTTCTAACAAAGCCGCTCAACCACACTTGATTCGGAAGCGGATCTCATCTAACCCATTGTTTTCGTATGTAAGCGCGGACGCTCGACAGTGACGTCAGAAGACCATCGAAAGCTATGGTCATAATAACCGTATCACTGCGCTTTAAAAAAAATAGTCCATGGCAATTTACCTTAGTATCACGCGTTAATCCAGCCAATTTATGGGCACGGGGCATTTTAATAATTGAATCAGACGCGGTCGCAATTTATGGCTGGGGTTTTTCTCTGTAGCGATGCCGATTTTTTTCAGCTGCTGTAAAGGAGGCTTCTTGGCGCGAGGGCTGATGGGATTGGGAGCGGGCCCACTGCAGAGCGGGAGGTGGCGGATGCGGTGAGTTGCAGCTGCTGCGAGTGTAGAATGTCGGTGCGTGTTGGGAATAAGGTGCAATTGGGTTTCGCTGTGAGTTCAGGGCTGGAGAGATTGTTTTTTGTCTGAGGCTTAATCCCAGGTGGGAATGGGATGGCTGCATGTGTAGGAATGGAGGGAACCCAGGGCAGTAGGTGAAGGCAGAGGCTTTATTTAAAGGGGGATACATTCACATAGCACATAGCACATAGGGCATACATCCAGGCCCACAAAGTGAACTTCTGTTGGAGAACTACAGCTCCCAACATCCCCTCACAGCCGAAGTGAGTGCAGCCAGTGCTAGAGGTTGCACTTATATGTCTAATGTATAGCCTGAGAATATATCATTTAACCAGTCCATTGTGCTTAGATCTACTCTTAAGGTGCCCCAGGGAAAGTGCCCTCTCATTCCATGGCCTCATTAGCCCCAGCTGTAGCATGTGCCCATTGTATCCCAGCCATTCCTGCTGCTCAGCCTCTCTATTTGTACAGGCAATTCTGTGGATATGGCCAATGGCTGCTGCTGCTATGTGTTCCATTCAGTCCCTGTGCTGTAAAGCTCCATGTTATTAAACTGACAGGTCAAGGATCTCTGAGCAGTAATGCTGCTTATATTATTGCTCTACAGCTTCCATTACCCCCCCCAATCTGAAATAGATGCTTGGAGTTATGGTTGGACGGAGATTAGAGGGGTCCACTAAATGGACATCAAGGGGCAGATTTACTAAGCTCGAGTTTATAGTTTAAATCCAAAAATATTCGAATTTCAAAGTAATTTTTTAATTGGTAAAATTCGATCAAATCGAATGATTCGAGAAATTCGAAGTAAAAACCATTCGATAATTGAAGTACTGTCCCTTTAAAAAAATCCTTCGACTCAATACTTAGCCAAATAAAAGCTACCGAATTGAATGTTAGCCTATGGGGACATTGTAAATAGGTTTTGGGCACTTTTTATGACCGAATAAAAATCTTTCGATCGATCGCTTAAAATCGCTCGAATCGTTGCCACCTTTTGCGCTAAAATCCTTCAAATTCAATATTCGAAGGATTTTACTTCGAGGGTCGAATTTGAGGGTTTTTTTTGACCCTTAATAAATCTGCCCCCAAGTGTAGTTATAACTAGTTGCAGTATACTGTAACAGGAATGGAATCTGTTACCCAGAAATGTGGCATTTAAAAAGCTCAGGATTATGGAAAGGCCATCTCCCATAGACTCAAAATTATCCAAATAATCCAAATTCTAAAAAAAAAATATATCCCTTTTTTCTGTAATAATAAAACCGTATCTCGTACTTGATCCCAGCTAAGATATAATTAATCCTTATTGGATGCAAAGCCAGCCTATTGGGTTTCTTTAATGTGTTTTAAGTGATTTAATAGTAGACCTAAGGTATGCTGATCCAAATTACAGAAAGATCGGTTATCCGGAAAGCCCCAGGTCACGAGCATTCTGAATAACAGGTCCCATACCTGTACTGAAATATAAAATTATACAAAATATACAGGGGATAAACAGGGGCCCTGTTGATTATAGCTTACTGCCTGAAGGTAAGATCTCATGGTTAAGCTTATGGCAGGAATTCTGGCATGTAGATTTAAAGTACGAAGATCCAAATTACAGAAAGATCTGTTGTCTGCAAAACCTCAGGTTCTGGGTAACCGTTCCCATACCTGTATATGCATTGCCTGTCAGAGGGACTCTGAGAATGGGTGTTGCAGTTGGTCTTTAATTGTATTTGCGTCTCGCTTTCTCTCAACTCTGATGTGGTTTGAGGTTGCATTGGACCCGTAAACTATTCTAATTGCAAGGGTCTACAAAATGTGATTTGAGTGTATAATCAGTCATTCAAACACACTTTTTTTTTGCTTATAATAAGGATTAATTATATCTTAGTCGGCATCAAGTACAAGATACTATTTTATTATTACAGAGAAAAAGGAAATAATTTTTAAAAATTTGCATTATTTTTATAAAATGCAGTCTATTGGAGACGGCCTTTCCCTAATTCACAGCTTTCTGGATAACGGGTTTCCGGATAACGGATCTAATACCTGTATGATATAGAGAGCGATATTTCCAGTTGGTGTTCATTTTTTAGTTTTTGTAGTTTTTGAGTTATTTAGTTACTTTTCAGAAGCCTTCTGCTTTTTAAATTTCTGCAATCTGGTCGATAGCCTGGAAAATAAATAGGAATGTGTCTGAATAGAAAGGTGAGCAATAATAAGTAGCCATACCAATACCTTTCTAGCCTTCAAAAACTATAACAAAATAATGAAGACCAATTAAAAAGTTGCTTAGAATAGGCCATTCTGTAACATACTAAAAAGTTAACTTAAAGATGAACCACCCTTTTAATGAAGTGCATTTTGATCTTGCTTTCATTTCTGTATGCCAGAACCAAATGGGAATGGGACCTTTCCTATAAACGTATGCTGGACAATATAAGCTGTTCAGCCTGAATATTTGAGTGCATCTAACATTTGTATGCTGATGTTTTATTGCTTTCTATTTCTGTTGTTGTAGATCAGGAGTGCCCATACATTACTTATGCGGGGGTCTACTTTTAGTGATGTTGTCCCATTATGATCTACAATGCATCCATAATATCAATTCTGTTCCATGGAAAATATTACTTAAATATTATATTGATTTATAAGAGAACTTCTATAACTATATTTAAAAAACCTTAACAATATAAATATCTGAATGAAGAGAAGAAAACAGAAGCTATTTGTTGGCAGAGTCTTGAGATTTTGGAATTTGGAGAAATTGGGATTCAGAATCGGTTCGGTATTCAACCAAATCTTTTGCGAAGGATTCGGGGTTTGGCTGAATCCAAAATAGTGGATTCGGTGCATCCCTACTGGGGTGGTTCATCTTTAAGTTAACTTTTAGTAGGAATGACCAATTTTAAGCAGCCTTTCAATTGGTCTTCATTTTTTAAAAAAATTGTTTTACCTTCTTCTTTGCAACTTTCAAAACAAATGCACTGTAAGGCTACACATTTACCGTTATTGCCTCCTCTCTCTATACAGGTCCTCTCCTATTCATATTCCAGTCTCTGATTCAAAACAGTGCATGTTTGCTAGGGTAATTTAGACCATAGCAGCCAGATTTCTAAAATTGCGAACTGGAGAGCCGCCGAATAACTCAAAAACCACAAATCATAAAAATGAAAACTAGTTGCAAAATTGTCTCCGAATATACTCTCTACATCATACTAAAAGTTAATTTAAAGGTGAACAACCGCTTTAATGAAATGGAGATACATATATAATGTCACAAACTGAAATATGGCACATTAATACGCACTTGCAATGGTTGTGTAAGGTATGTCATACTGTAACAGGTCTTTTGTGTATCTATATGTGATCAGCTTTTAGCTCTAGAAGACTTTTTCAGGCTTCCCAAAGCCCTGATACTTCTCCATGCAGAGTTTACTATCTGTTCTCCAGTGTGTTCATGTTGCCTTTCCTCTGTTGCACAGCCTTTGAGCTTTGACTGATCAATGGATACACCTGCCAGTCAGAGCTGAGTGCCACTTGCAAATAATGACACTTTCAACCCTGTTTCTAATTTTTCTTTCTGTTTTATTTATTTTTTTCAATGAATGATTTAAAAAGAAATTGGTTTCATATTCCTGCCTCCATATAAGCGCTGTATGCTCACTTTCTAAACTGGTAATAGCTGATACATTTCAGAGCATTATCAGAAAAAAAATTCCAAAAAAGTTCCAATTGTGATGACAGGCTTTAGTAAAGCTTGAGGAGTAAATAAAGAAAAATATTTTTAAGCATGGCATAGATTGCTGGTCCTCTTAGACATCAATAAGGTCATAAGCTGTTTTTTTTTTTTTTTTTTTTTTTTCTTTTAGTTTCCCGAAATGAACAGGTCCAAACTAGACCACAAGCCCATTTGAGGCTCTAGTTTTGGGTCCACTCTTATGAAGTTTCTATACCTGGCCACATGCAATTCAGATTGCTCCGGTGCCCTGATCAGATTATGGCCTCATCAGTTTCCAGGCCATCTAAATGTTCATATTTGAGCAATTTATTACCCCACTGATGTCCAGCTATGTGGGGACAGTAGGATTTTTACGGATCCGCACACACGCTATTTTTCTGCAGTTGGGGAGCTTACCCCTTTTATTTAGACACCAACAGTATCAACATGTGGGGGGGGTAAACCCTCCCTTCCTTAGAGAATCAAGTGCTCAATCACCTTTATACACATAAACCCTGCCCAAAAGCCTTTCACATCAAATGGAAGTCCAATTATGGTATTAGAAAGTCGATTCTTCGCTGTAGAGTCCTTTAAAGCTTAATTGAAATGCCCAAATCAAGTCCATAGTCTAATTACTCCCTGCCAGTGGGGCTGTTACTTTTACCTCTACTCTTTAGGGTCAGGCCACATGAGCAGATTTTGCGAGATTAGTTGCCCCAGCTACAAATCTCCTATTCTTTGGGGTGACAATCTCCCCGAACTGCCCCCTGCCCTCCGCCGGCTAAAATGAAAATCACCTGGGGGAAGGCACACAAGGCGATTTGTTTTCCGAAGTCTGCCGAAGTTTCCTTGTGAGGCGACTTTGGAAAACGAAGGAGTGGGGAGTCAATAAAACCTTGGAAACACTCCACACTTATTTCAATGGTCATCTTGGACTTGTGCGCTCATAGATCAGGTGATAGATTGTCAAAAATTGTAGTTTTAGTGTTATAAAGCAACATTCCACTGACCCAAAAACTATCCACAAATTGAGATACAAGCTTGCATCGCTGAGATGAGCCATTTTCCATTGCCCTAATGGGACAAATTGCTGTTTTTTATTTATTAATGAAAAGCAGCAGCTGCTATGCTTTCAGTACAGATAACTGAAATAAACCCGCATGAGGGTTACAGGGAATGTCAATCCAAAAAATAATGTTTTGCCCAATACAAGAAAAGATCATTCTAAGCCACTTTGCAATGTACATTCATTACAAATTGTCTATGTTGTTTAAAGTAGTTGTTCACGTTCCAAACACTTTTTGTTTTCAAAATTTTCTCCAGAAATAAAGTTTTTTCAACTACTTTCCATTTATTTATTTTTACCGTTTTTACAAAGTCTAAGTTTAAAGTTGAATGTTGGTGTCTGGTGTTTCAGTCTGACAGCTCAGTAATTCAGGTGCAGACTCTGAACTGTTACAATTTTGCTACATTAGTTGATACATTTCTCAGCAGCATCTCTGCAGTATTAGCAACTATTGTATCAATAATAACATCTGCCTTTAATGAAACCCAGGGATTCCCAACAGCAGGGACAGAGATAAATGTATCCGCTAAATGTATCCGCTAAATGTATCCGCTAAATGTATCCACTAAATGTATCCGCTAAATGTATCCGCTAAATGTATCCGGTAAGTGAACAAGTTATGTGTGTATGTGTTGCTATTGAAAGCAGTGTTTGTCCCTTTCTGTTCTCTGTCTTCGTGGCTCAGACTGTTGAAACAATGTCAAACAGACCAGTTGGGGAACTAAGACTTTTGCAACATTGTTTAAAAAGTTACAACCAGGAGTCAAACAAATGCCTCTTTCAATAGCAATTGTTATTATACATAACTTTTATCGCACTGAATTTTTATTTTGGGGTTGACTTGCCCTTTAAATGGTCCGTAGTCAGGGCACATTGAGTCACAGTCCGTGAAAAGAGTTCTGGTGCATTTTATGGCTATAGGAGAACATGAAAGAGCATAATCATGCCCTTGGCCCTCTATATTATCTTATACTAATTCATCCTAAAAGCCTTTTCAACCACTAAGTGAGATCTCCCTTTTCAGAATGGAAAGATTTTTTTATTTTATTTTTTGCTTTTGAGCCATGATCCACAATAAGTTGTACCCCCTCTCCATGGAGTTTATCTATTCTAATTTTCTTATGTTTGTTTCCCTGTAAAGATTTTTACAAAACTTCACCTGATATAAAACTTTCCTCTCTCTTTGCAGGTGAGATGACAACTGAGTTCTATTTGTGTCTGTAACTAAAAACTTCCAAGAAAAATGGCCTTCGTACCTCCGGCAGGGCCCACCGTGGTCGACCAGACTACACTAATGAAGAAATACCTCCAGTTTGTGGCTGCGCTCACAGACGTCAACACCCGTAAGTCTCTTCTTGACTGGACCCTTCTACACAGGTTGCTCTCCTGTTGTATTTGCCATTTTGTGTACAAAAGAGTGTGTGCAGCATTTGGGGCATAATGTTTGAGGCCCCTCAGCAATAGGGGTGTGTGTGTATGTGTGTGTGTATATATATATATATATATATATATATATATATATATATATATATATATTTATATATATATATATACACATACTGTGAAAGGCTTTAGCACACACTTCAAAAGTTACATACCTGAGTGCAGTTCAGAAATCAAATATCCAAAGGCAGAAAAAGCTGAAGCACACCATCTTGATAAAGGCTCCATACGAGGGCCAAAACGTTGATGTAATAAAAGCTTTATCTTTTTGAAGAAAATCCTGGTGTGCTTCAGCTTTTTCTGCATATATATATATATATATATATATATATATATATATATAAAAAATTGATTAATTCGTGTGTTACAAACCTAGGAATCACATTGGCACTTTGCCCCTGCAGGGTGCACAACTTATCTACAATAAATACACTGATAATTTATTGTGCTCTCTGGGTACTACTTTTGTTTACTTGGAATCTATTGCAATCATATACGGGGACTACAGCCTCTTGAGAAGCACGGAAATACATTTTACAAGAGGGGGTACTTAATTCACATACAGGTCTGTCTGTCTGTCTGTCTGTCTGTCTGTCTGTCTGTCTGTCTGTCTGTCTGTCTGTCTGTCTGTCTGTCTGTCTATCTATCTATCTATCTATCTATCTATCTATCTATCTATCTATCTATCTATCTATCTATCTATCTATCTATCTATCTATCTATCTATCTATCTATCTATCTATCTATCTATCTATCGATCAGTACCTGTATGTGACAGCAGATCTCTGTGCGTATAAGTGGATCTCTTCATTGATTTTTCTGGCTGTAACCCCATCTCTTGTCTTTTTCAGCTGATGAAACCAAGTTGAAAATGATGCAAGAAGTCAGCGAGAACTTTGAGGTGGGCATGTTTGGTGAATGCTAAGATGTTATAAGAGTATTTGATCTCTTGCAAATACTAGAACTATCACATATGCAAGTGCAATTAATATATGCTGCTATGTCTATATTTTTTTTAAAGGGGCTGTTAGTCTGTTAGGTAGGTTAGAAGGAACTCCCTATTGAAAGCATAATGCGAAGGGCAAAATGATGAGCTCATCAGACTTGATTCCTCTTAAAATGGTGTGATCTGTGGCACTAGTGTGTGTTTGTGTGCTTGTTTGTGCATGTGCGTGCCTGGTTGAGTGTGTCAGTGAGAGCACCTTCACACTGGGCACTGAGAGCTAAACTGATAAGATCTGATTGCTTTCTGCAAAAAGATGACAATCTCATGCTTGATTCCCATTCGTAGTGTGAAATGTGATTCACTTGTGTGTTTGTATTTGCGTATCTGTGTTGAATGTGTAGGTGGGAGCTAGTGCACATTTCACATGGGGAACTGAGAGCAAAACTGATAAGATCTGATTGCTTTTTTGGGTATAATCTTGACATTAGGCTTGAGGTGGTCTCAAGTATTTTTCTTTTTTTTTTATATATATATATATATATATATATATATATATATATATATATATATATATATATATATATATATATATATATATATATATATATATATATATAATGCAGACTATCTTGTGCAGATACAGTATGGCATGATGGCATATGATGGGAATAATAGCTTGTTCTTCTTTATGTAGCACGTGTTATTTCTTCACCCACATACCCAGGGTATCTTTTGTTTTGGTCAGACTTACCAGACTGAATTATCCCTAAATCTATAGCGAGCAGCATCATTCGTGGATATTTCACACTTTAGGGCAGAGACACACGGGGAGATTAGTCACCCCTCAACAAATCTCCTCTTCTTCGGGGCAACTAATCTCCCCGAACTGCCTTCCCGCAAGCTAGAATGTAAATCGATGGCGGGATGGCACTCGGAGCGATTAGTTTTCTGAAGTCGCACGAGGTTTCCTTGTGAGGCAACTTCGGATGACTTCAGAAAACGAAGCACTCCAAGTGCCGTCCTGCTGGTGATTCACATTCTAGCTGACTGGAAGGGAAAGGCAGTCCGGGGGAGATAGTTGCCCCAGAGAAGAGGAGATTTTTGCCAGGTGACTAATCTCCCCGATTCTGACTGTGTGTCTCTGCCCTTAAACTAAATTTTTTTTCTTTATCTTACAAAAATTCTGTTGGCAAAACCTGTTACTTATTCTTGTTGGCAAAACTAATGTTCATGACTATATTACTACACTAAGTGTTCATATCTGTTTGTTGGAGCCTTGCAGAGGTCATTGAGACCTGGACTAAACTTGTATGTACTCTGATTCACTACTTTTTTTTAGAATGTCACCACCTCGCCCCAGTATTCCACGTTCCTGGAACACATCATTCCACGCTTCCTTACTTTTCTACAAGATGGGGAAGTTCAGTTCATGCAGGAGAAACCCGCTCAGGTATCTATAAAACTGTTTACGTTCATGATTGGATTCCTGCAGCCGCCTAGTAAATATGATGATGATGTTGGGAGTTGTAATCCTCATCAGAGGGACTGCTAGTCTTCGAATGCAATTTGGGTAAATTAGTTTGCAGTAGGATGATCACAGAGCTAAACTCTCTTGGATATGTAATAAGAGATGCAATATTTGCTTCAGGTCTGGTAAACTTTATAAACCATTCATCTGCTTATTGCCGGTTGCTAGACCTGGAGCAAATTGTACACCTAATAACAAGAGTATCCAGTTTGGAGGCCTTTGGACTAGATATGGCTTTTCAAGGCATTGTGTAGCTGCAGCCTGTTGGCTTCCACAAGAGATAATTTGACAGCTCTTTGCCTCCTTTATTTACCTAGACCATGATCCCATTGACTTTGTTTCATGTCATAACATTATGCTTTACAGAGTCTTCTTTTGCCTTTTCTTTCCAGCAATTACGGAAACTGGTCCTAGAAATAATCCACAGAATCCCCACCAATGAACACCTCCGGCCTCATACCAAAAACGTCCTCTCTGTAATGTTCCGCTTCCTTGAGGTATGTCCTTACAAACCTAAAAGAAGAAAGATTAATGGAATCTGAAATGTCCCTGCTTTTGTTGATTCATAACTCCTATGGGATGCTGGGCATTTTTTTAGACTTATTACAGGCAGCAGGATGTATTCCTGCGGGGTGGGGGTTGGGGTTGATAATTCAAATTAATTTAAAACTGAACTCTATCTTTCCATTGTTAGACTGAAAATGAAGAGAATGTATTGATCTGCCTGAGGATCATTATTGAGCTGCACAAACAATTCAGGCCACCCATTACTCAGGAGGTAAGCCAGGAGTGGGATCTTGGAGTAATCTGCTTACAAATAGTTAATATTTTGAAGACACCCTAGGAGAGTGTGACTGTGTAAGCAACAGTACTGTAACAAGTTAGTAAAGATTTTCTTAATTTTTCTAGATCCATAATTTTCTGGACTTCGTCAGGCAGATTTATAAGGATCTTTCCAAAGTTGTGGTAAGGTTTCACATCTAGTTTCACTTTGTCATTTTTGATTATGGCAAGGAGTATGAAATGCAGTAATTAACATTTCCCAGTGTCATAACATTAAGGGGGTTTATTTATTAAATCTCAAATTTCTCTCATATTTTTACTTATCCAAGCTCGACTAAACTCCCATCCACGATTTTATCAATAAAATAACTTGGGTCTGGAAAAGACTTGTATGAATTCTCCGGATTTGATGCCCGAATCGCTCAATCTTTTTTTTGGGTTATCCCCCATAAACCCTTAATTTTTTGGTTTATTGGTTGAAAACCAAAGCAGATATCTTCAAATTATAAAAGGGACATCTACCATTGACTTCTTCATGACTTTTGAGATGGCAGATTTTTGGATTCAGACTTTTATAGCAGCTTTCGGGCTATAATAAAACGTAAAAAGCTTTTTTCCTCTATAATATTGAAGTTTCCCCCCCAAAAACCTTGTCCAAAAAAAAAAAAAAAAAAGACTTGATCAGAACTTTAATGAGTTTTCTTGCCTTGGCTAAAAATATTGGGATAAGGGCCCTTCATTTTGAGGATTCAGCCCTGCTGGGGTCAATGCACAATTAGGCTTTAGGTATGGACAGCATTAATTCTTAAATGACCATGCATGATAGTTTTTGTAGAGATAATGTAGAAATGATTTCCTATTACACTTCCCCTTTTTTCAATTTTAAAGTAGTAATGTTAATCTTCTCATTGTGTCCTATGTATACAAGAACCGTTACTTTGAGAATCCTCCAGTAATTGCCGATAACACTGTTCCCACTCCTGAAATGGTTGGCATGATTTCTACCATCGTGGTAAAAGTGAATCCAGAACGGGACGACAGTGAAACCAGAACTGTGAGTCTTATGTTTGGTGTCATTGGCAGGTGTTGGCATGAATATTAAATAAGGCAGATAATTATTAAATAAGGGCCTCCTAGGGCATGAAAAGGACAAAAATTGGTTCTCCGTAATCCCCTGAATGCAAAACTGATTCTGATATAGTTTTTTTGCATTGCCAGTTTATATCCCCATAATAATTGTTGGACTTGTACCCATAAAAAAAAAAGTCTGCAGACGTGAATTTGCTTCCAGTGGGAAGCATCATGTTCATAGTTGGACTGGAAAATATATGTATGTATACCCAATAGTGTGAGTCTTGTAACTGGGGTAGCTCAGAAATATAGGGATATATACCAAGTAATGGGAGTCTTTCGACACAGAAAACTATGTCAGGGGTCCAGAGCATTGAAATTACAAACGCTTAAATATGCCCCACCATGCTCGTATACCTGTCATCCTTGGAAGTGCTTAAAGGGCATGTAAAGTCTAAAATAGAATAAGGCTAGAAATGCTTCATTTTGTATACTAAATATAAACATGAACTTACTGCACCACAAGCCTAATCAAACAAATAATTTATGCCTTCAAAGTTGGCTACAGGGGGTCACCATCTGCTTAGGGATCATCATAAACAAAGCTACTTGAGTTCTGCATGGCTGTGAAGTAAGACGGGGGCTCCCCCTGCTGTTCATAAGTATGATTGTTTCCCTGCTCAGCAGTTAGGGACCGTCTGACAATTCCTATCCACAGCAGTAAATGAAGGGAGAATTTCACTGCATACAGTCAGGTTTCTTATAAAAACTGTGAACATTTTTTTATTAAAGTATATTGGAGATAGGTTTCTTTTTCATTAAAGAAAGTAAAAATGGGATTTTAATTTTTTTGCTTTTACATGCCCTTTAACATGTGTTTGCTTGAAAGAAAGGCTGTATTATGTACCTGCGGAGTGTGGATGTGAAAAGCAGTTTGTTTGTTAGATACTGATGTAACTCTCATTTGTGCAGCACACTATTATTCCGAAGGGTTCCCTTTCCCTGAAGGTGCTGGCTGAGCTTCCCATCATAGTGGTTCTCATGTATCAGGTAAGGAACTTCATACATAATTTAGATATATAATTTCACACACCAGATGGGTATTTGTAATCAAATGATTTGCTGTAGAGCCAGTTTATTTGGTGAAATCTGCTTTAGAAGCAGGGCAAATCAGGATTTGTAGCACTTGTGTTGTAGGCCTGGGCAAAACTTATGTTTTGGTGCCAGATATGGTATATTTTGATACAGAAATATAATTCCAATGAAATAGCCCTCTCTCACCATCAAGTTTATCGAGGGTCAGAGAGCACCAACATAGAGATATAATGCCCTTTAAATTGTTTGGAAACTTGCTTTACATTAATGTTCAAATATGGTTCCTTCCTACCAATAGAAACTTTATGGCAATGAAACCAGTTAATAACAAATATTAACCAAAATGCATTGCAGACCACTCACTGTTAAAACTACTTCTGATGAATTGTTTCTCCTCCCTGCAGCTTTACAAATTAAATATTCACAACACGGTTTCAGAATTTGTGCCGCTGATAATGAGCACTATCATCACCCAAGTTTCTCCCAACGCCAGGTAAGGATGAACCCGGCAAATCCATATGTGCTGTATGTAACTGAGCCACTAATTGTATAATTCTTATTGGGGCATAGAGCATTTTGGAGCTTTTAATATTGCTGGGCATCTGTATATTAAGTGATTTGTGATATTAGTGCCAGTTGGTTTGAAACCAGTGTCTCAGCCTTGTGATCCACTGTTAGAGGGAGAAGATGATTGTGCAACTTCTACTCATATATACTAATGTCTAGGTCAAGAAGCTGCTGCGTGAACAGCATTTTGCTTTCAGGAGGTCGTTATCTCCTCTTGCCTCTATCCAAAAGGCATTGCTGCTGTTTTTTGCTCCCGTGCCAAATCTATGTCTGTTGATTGTTGCCCCTGTTCTAAATCCATGAATGCTGCTTCTTTCTCTTCCCACCAAAACCGCACTGGTATCTATAAGGGATGTACATAAATATAAGACCTGAATTTTCCTGCTTTCTGTCCAATAGATAGATGGATAACGTGATGGATAGATACCGTGATAGATCTATAGATAGATAGATAATGTGATAGATATATAGATAACGTGATGGATAGATGGCGTGGTGGATAGATAGCAGATAGCGTGATGGATAGATGGCGTCGTGGATAGATAACGTGATGGATAATGTGATGCATAGATAACGTGATAAATAATGTGATAGATAAGGTAAATAGATAACATGACATATAAAGTAAATAGATAAATAAAGTGTAGGTATGAAATGCATAAAGCTTGTGTGACCAAAAGAGCTCATGTTCATCAGGGTCTCATCAGAGTGTAGACGGAACATTTCTAATGTAATTATCTTTGTATTCTTTTCAATTATAGGCAGCATAAACTGTACAATAAGGAGCTCTATGCTGACTTCATTGCGGCTCAGATCAAAACATTATCGTTTTTGGCTTATATCATAAGGATTTACCAGGTAAGCTACAAGGGCAGTGATGGGAAGCCAGGTGTAGGCTATGGCCATCACTTTGGTTTTTCTTTAAACTTTGTTCTTGTATTTATTTTATAGGACATTGTTGCTAAGCATTCCCAACAAATGGTGAAGGGCATGTTACAGCTTCTGACCAACTGCCCACCAGAGACGGCCCACCTGCGCAAGGAGCTCCTGATCGCAGCTAAGCACATTCTCAGCACAGATCTAAGAAGTCGTACGTATCTTGCTCTCTTACACACAGTATGATGCTAGTGTGTCTGGCACTAATCTCTGTGTCCATCCTCTTCAATTTCATCCTATCAGATACCTAACCTAACTAAACCTGCTGTTATTTTCCAGGGCTGCACTAATGAAAAATTTTTTACTCCACATACAGGCAGGTATAGCTAATAATTGTTCATTGCTCTAATTCTAGAATTCATACCATCTATGGATAAACTGTTTGATGAGTCCATTCTTATCGGTTCTGGATATACTGCTCGGGAGACCCTAAGGTATAAATTCTAAACGTGCAACTGCTGGGTTGGCAATCATATCCCATGTGATCAATGGTGTCATCTCAGCCAATTATTTCTTTGTCAACAGGCCCCTGGCTTACAGCACATTAGCAGACCTTGTTCATCATGTCCGCCAGCACCTTCCCTTGAATGACTTGTCCCTCGCTGTCCAGCTGTTTGCCAAAAACATTGATGATGAGTCAATACCCAGCAGCATCCAGACCATGTCCTGCAAACTCTTACTCAACTTGGTCGACTGTATCCGCTCCAAAAGTGAACAGGAGAACGGGAATGGCCGTGATATTCTGATGAGAATGCTGGAGGTATTGATATTAGAAGTTGTAAGGCTGTTTTGGTAGTTATTTTTATTTCTCATCTCTTCATATTATATTTATGTTTACACCTTTTTTCTCAGGTGTTTGTTCTGAAGTTTCACACCATCGCCCGCTACCAGCTGTCAGCAATTTTCAAGAAGTGCAAGCCCCAATCCGAACTTTGTGCCTCAGATGCTATTTTACCTACCGTACCAACTCCCGCCCCCACTACCCCGGGCAATGCGACCCCCGCTACCCCTGCAACTCCGCTCACACAGGTTTCACTTATGGTGTTTGATAAACAGGGGGAGAAAGACAAAGAAGACAAACAAACTTTTCAAGTCACAGACTGTCGCAGCTTGGTGAAAACGCTGGTGTGCGGAGTTAAGACCATCACATGGGGCATTACATCGTGCAAAGCCCCTGGAGGTAATGGTTAATATCAACCCCTGCCTGTTTTTTACCTCATTGTCTCTTACCCCATCCCCTCACTTTGTATTCTGCTGTGTATTTTGCAGAGGCTCAGTTTGTGCCCAACAAGCAACTACAACCCAAAGAGACGCAGATTTATATCAAACTGGTGAAATATGCAATGCAAGCTTTGGATATTTATCAGGTACCCTCTCTTTTGTTTCTCACTACCATTATTTTTGTGTGATTGTAGATGGACTTCACTAATACAGAATGAATGTAATTTAGTCATTGTTCTGTATGTTTTGCTTTTGTTGGATCTTACAGTCCATAGTTGTTCTTGCTTTGCATAGCTTCCTTAGGTGACAAACAGTCATTATTATAGTGTCCTTTCTCTTTTACTATATAATTGCATATTGTTGTAGTCACCATCAGCGAATTGTAAAATTTGGACCTTTCTATGGCAGGTTCAGATAGCTGGGAACGGCCAAACCTACATTCGAGTAGCCAACTGCCAAACTGTGCGCATGAAAGAAGAGAAGGAGGTGCTGGAGCATTTTGCCGGTGTTTTCACTATGATGAATCCCTTGACCTTCAAAGAAATCTTTCAGACCACTGTTCCTTATATGGTGGAGAGAATATCCAAAAATTACGCACTGCAGGTATGTCATTTATGTTTGGTTATTCTGACGTCCCAGATTCTCTGCTAACAACAGAGTTTGAGAAACATGTTGTTCACCAACCCCTTGGATGTTGCTGTGGCCTCAAAGCAGGCGCTTGTTTTTGATTTACGGGCTTGGAGGCAAGTTTTAGTTACATAAAAACCAAGTGTTATGCCAGCAGGACCTCCTGTAGTCTGACAGTCCACATAGGGGCTACCAAATAGCCAATCACAACACTTTTTCCATGCTTGTGTTGCTCCCTGACTATTTTCACATATAAAAAAGGTTGGGGACCCTTGATCTACACCCTTGAGCTAAACAGGGAAATTTAAGCAACTCCATGTTTGGCCCTTGAATGGTTCATAATTAGATTACCAGTATGCAGCCCAACCTTCCCCTTTGTTGTGACTGTTTAGTTAACTGGAGTTCAGTATGCAGAGGGATTCTCTGTGAATTGGAAGGTGGCAAGCAACTACAGTTTAATATAACATTGCTCTGCTTACTTGTGTGCAAGTATGGTGGTCCTACTTGGTTAGCATTTTCATTTATTCATTAGAGCAAATCACAGGCAAATGTTGTGCAACACTGTAGCCTTGTGTTATTGTACAGGCTATAAAATGCAAAGGTGTAATTTCTTCTGTATATTTTAGAGATGCACCGAATCCACTATTTGGGATTCGGCGGAATCCTTGGTGAAAGAATTGGGCGAATACTGAATTCGAATTTGCATATGCAAATTCCCCTTTCCCTACCCACCCATAATTTACATATGCAAATTAGGATTCAGTTCGGCCAGGCACAAGGATTCAGCCATATCCGAATCCTGCTCAAAAAGGCCGAATCCCAAACTGGATCCTGAATTCAGTGCATCACTAGTATATTTATACCGCCCTCATATAAAATTCAACAAATGACCAAGTCTATCCAATAACTACTAGGTGTTTTAACTAGGGATGCACCAAATCCACTATTTTGGATTCGGCCAAACACCCGACTCCTTCGCGAAAGATTCAGCCGAATACCGAATCAAATCCAAACCCTAATTTGCATATGCAAATTAGGGGGTGGGAAGGGGGAAAACATTTTTTACTTCCTTGTTTTGTGATAAAAAGTTATGCAATTTCCCTCTCCTACCCTAATTTGCAAATGCAAATTAGGATTCGGATTTGGTTCGGTCAGGCAGAAGGATTCGGCCGAATATGAATCCTGCTGAAAAAGGCCGAATCCCGAACCGAATCCTGGATTCAGTGCATCCCTAGTTTTAACCTCATTGAGGTCCGTGAATGAATCTGATGACAGACTGAGCTGCCAGCCATATCCCTGCATGCAAAATCTGCTTGTGTAGGACTGTAATTGTTGCAGACGCCAGGCACCTGTGACTTCCCCTTGATTTGACTGGAACAAATCCTCTGTTTTGTCAGATCGTTGCCAACTCATTCTTGGCGAACCCCCAGACGTCTGCTCTCTTCGCTACGATCCTGGTGGAGTATTTGCTAGAACGGCTTCCAGAGATGGGTTCCAATGTCGAGCTTTCAAACTTGTACCTCAAGCTGTTCAAGCTTGTGTTTGGCTCAGTGTCTCTCTTTGCTGCCGATAATGAGCAAATGCTAAAGGTAAATCACTGGAATGAAGTTTCACAGCTACATATTCTTTTTAATTAGCAAATCAGAATTTACTCTGTTGGAATATTCCCCCCCCCCCTGCTGGCTTTGCTGCTGGCGAAACAAAAATGAAATTATGTTTGTCTTATTTTATTAGCATTCTTATTTTCTTAGGGTGGATTTAAAGGGAAAGGTCCATTTCAAACGAATATTTTATACAGCTTGAACAAAAGCCAAAGGGTGTCTGTACATGTTGAGTGCAAAACTCAGGTGCTCCCATTATTGTGGCTGAAATGCTTTGGGACTAGTTCTGGCCTTACTCAAGTATTTTTTATGAAGTTTTTCAGCTGGTCCTTTTTCCCCCACTCCTTTTTTAAAAATTAAAGCGGTTCCTGTTTGCTAGAAGCAGTGACCCCGCTTTCTGAAAGCAGATTGTAAGACAAGTATCTAGATACCAATATGTAGAGAGTAGTTTTGTTTACTATGATTTTGAGAGTTGCTAAATGTTTTTTGGTGCAGCCCCATTTGCACAAAATTGTGAACAGCTCGATGGAACTTGCACAGACAGCCAAGGAGCCCTACAATTATTTCCTGCTGCTGCGTGCCCTCTTCAGGTCAATTGGTGGTGGCAGCCATGATCTTCTGTATCAAGAGTTCCTGCCGCTGCTCCCAAATCTTCTGCAAGGTGAGTGACCAGGACATGGTGTGCTCCTGCTTTTTTAGTAGTCCGCATGCACCTGGCTTCATTGAGTCTTGTCTCTTGCAGGGCTGAACATGCTACAGAGTGGCTTGCACAAGCAGCACATGAAGGATCTCTTTGTGGAACTGTGCCTCACCGTGCCTGTACGCTTAAGTTCCTTATTGCCTTACCTGCCTATGCTGATGGACCCCTTAGTGTCTGCTCTCAATGGCTCCCAGACATTAGTCAGCCAGGGACTCAGGACCTTGGAGCTGTGCGTGGACAATCTACAGCCTGACTTCCTTTATGATCACATTCAGCCTGTCCGTGCTGAACTTATGCAGGTACTGATTCGGCGTCATCTTCTTTACTGGTGGTTCAGGTATAGGATCCATTATCCAGAAACCCGTTATGCAGAAAGCTCCGAATTGCATAAAGGTAGTCTCCCGCAGACTCCATTTTATCCATATAAAATATATATATTTTTTTTAAATTATTTCCTTTTTCTCAAAACAGTAGCTTGTATTTGATCCAAACTAATATATAATTAATCGATATTGGAGGCAGAATCAGTCTGTTTATTTTAATGTTTACATGATTTTCTAGTAGACTTAAGGCATGAAGATCCAAATTACGTAAAAACCGGAAAACCCCAGCTCCCAAGCATTCTAAATAACAGGTCCCATACCTGTTTGTTGGGGTTATTAGTTTGTCCTTCATTGTCTGTGTTTTTGTTTTAGGGAAAATGGCCTTGATCACCTATAAATTATAGACGTATGTAAAGAGTGATATTGTGACAACTGGTTTATATTGTTTCATCTGTTTATATTTTTTAAATGATTTAGATTTATGTTTAGCGGCCTGCCCGTTTGCAATTTCAACATCTATCTGGTTGCTAGGGTCCAAGTTACCCTAGCTGCTAAGTGATGTGTGAATAGGAGAGGCCTGAAAAGAAATATAAGTACAGGTATGGGATCCGTTATCCGGAAAACCCTTATCCAGAAAGCTCCAAACTACAGTAAGGCTGTCTAACATAGACTCCATCAAAATCAAATAATTCAGATTTTTTTTTTAAACAATTTCTTTTTTCTTTGTAATAATAAAACAGTAGCTTGTAATTGATCCCAACTAAGATATAATTAATCCTTATTGGAAGCAAAACCAGCCTATTGGGTTTATTTAATGTTTTAAATGATTTTCTAGTGGACTTAAAGGTATGGAGATACAAATTATGGAAAGATCCCTTATCCGGAAAACCCCAGGTCCTGAGCATTCTGGATAACAGGTCCCATACCTGTACTGAAATATACAAAATATACAGGGGATAAACAGGGGCCTGTTGATTGCTTACTGCCTAAAGCTAAGATCTCATGGATAAACAACAATAATAATAATAACATTAATAACAATAATAATAAAATTGTAGCCTCACAAAACATTAGTTTTTTTTTTTTTTTTTTTTTTTTTTTTTGCTTCTGGGGTCAGTGACCCCATTATGAAAGCTGGAAAGAAGAAAAAGGCAAAAAATTCAAAAGCTATAAAAAATGAAGACCAATTAAAAAGTTGCTAAGATCAAGTCATTCTATAATGATCACCCCTTTAAAGGAATTAGTGTCAGTTTTTTTTATATTGGTGGTGCATAAAGTTATTTTCTGAGTTTATTTTCTGATTTTGAAAAACCTAGAGCTAACGCGTTTCATTCTTCTCAGGCTTTGTGGCGAACGTTGCGCAATCCAGCAGACAGTATCTCCCATGTGGCCTACAGAGTCCTGGGGAAATTTGGAGGCAGTAACAGGAAGATGCTCAAGGAATCACAAAAGCTTCAGTATATAGTTACTGAAATTCAAGGGCCCAGCATCACAGTGGAGTTTACTGATTGCAAAGCCTCTATCCAGCTGCCAATGGAAAAGGTAATGCCTTTGTGTTTCATTCATAGCAAGGGATGGGTAACACACAGCCCTCCAGTTCACTGGTTTTTGATGGACGAAATGCAAAGAGAAAAAAATATCAAGCAAAACTGCTCATGTTATCTCAATATTCTTAAAGGAGATCTAAACCCTAAAAATGAATATGGTTAAAAATGAAGTTTTTTTTATACACTCAACTTATTGCACGAGGCTAAAGTTTAGCTTGTCAATAGCAGCAATGATCCAAGACTTCAAACTTGTCTCAGGGGGTCACCATCTTGGAAAGTGTCTGCGACACTCGCATGCTCAGTGGGCTCTGAGCAGCTGTTGAGAAGCTAAACTTTAGGGGCCGTTACAAATTTACAAGCAGAAAATGAGGTTGGTCTGTAATATAAGCTGAAGCTACAGGGCTCATAATTAAATTCTGATGCTAATTGCACTGGTTTCTGTGCTGCCATATAGTAATTATCTGTATTAATTAAAAATCAGCCTTATATTGGGACATTTCTATTCTATATATACAATATATTGTGAGTGGGTCCCTAAGCTCAGTAAGTGACAGCAGCACAGAGCATGTGCAGTGAATCAGCAGAAAAGAAGATGAGGAGCTACTGGGGCATCTTTGGAGACACAAATCTTTACTGCTAAAGGCCTGTGGTTGCCTTGGGCATGTACAGAAGCCCAAATCATAATGTACAACATTTCTAGCTACTTCTTTTTTTTGAAAGTATCTCTTTATTTGAGTTTTCAAGAGAAAAAGAAAAAGGGGGGGGGGGACAGAAAGAAAAAGGAAGAAAAAACACATACATACACAATAAACAATGGTTGTACAGTAGTCTGCAGTAATTACACCAAACATAACAATACAGCTATCAGTGGGTACACAGGCCTAACACCTAAGCCAGTAGTAACATTATTGTTGTTGTTGGGGGGTAGGAGGCAGGGAAAAGTGGGGGTCATGCTCTGGGTGTACATCAAGCCATGGGGACCACACTTTTTCAAATTTCGGACAGCCACGAGCCGCGTAGGTCAGTTTAATGAGAGGAAGTCCCTTATTAACTAGTGAGAGCCATTGTTGCATAGTAGGGGGTTGGGGAGACATCCATCGCATCACTACAGATTTCTTGGCATAATATAGAGCAGTCTTAATGATAGTTCGAGACGTGGATAATGGGAGTAAATCTTCTACTATACCCAACAGGCACACCTCAGGAGTAGCAGTACCAGGGAAGGCCAAATGTTCCTTTAAGTGGTCAATCACAGTAATCCAGAACCAAGAGACCATATTACATTCCCAGACCAGGTGGTGGAAGTTAGCATCTGGCCGACGGCATTTGGGACATCTGGCCTCGGGGGATCTGCCAAGTTTATTTAGCTTAACTGGTGTAATATAAAGCTGATGGATAACCTTAAATTGAATGAGCCGGTCCCAGCGGGGAGTCCTACTTGCCATTTCTGAAAGGCTTAATCAAAGGGGTCTGGAGTACAGAGAAGCAACACCTTAAAGTCTAGAGATCAATTTAGCATCCCTTCCATCCCAGAGAGTGTCCTCAAAGCCTAGGGAGGAGTACACCAGTTCAAGGGAGGAAAATTGTGTTTTGAAGACCGCCCTGAGTTGGAAATACCTAAACCATTGAATCTCTTGTTGGCCCGTTTTCTCTTTAAAGGAGAAGGAAACCCCCAGGGCGCAAAACCCCTCCCCCCCAACACAGGGGAGGGAGGGGTTTTGCGCCCTGGGGGTTTCCTTCTCCTTTAAGCTGTGCCATAGTGGGGAAGACAGTCGACTAAAGGTGGCCATACACGGATAGATCCGCTCGTTTGGCGATGTCGCCAAACGAGCGGATCTCCCTCCGATATGCCCACCTTGAGGTGGGCAATATCGGGCAGATCCGATCGTGGGCCCTAGGGCCCAACGATCGGATCCTACCATTCACAAACGGCCGGTCGGATCGCGGGACCGCATCAACGAACAGATGCGGCCGCGATCCGACGGGGTTTTTAAACCCATCCGATCGAGATCTGGCCGACTTTCGGCCAGATCTCGATCGGGGAAGCCCGTCGGGGGCCCCCATACACGGGCCAATAAGCTGCCGACACAGTCTGTCGGCAGCTTTTATCGGCCCGTGTATGGCCACCTTAAGAGGTCGAAGCTGGGGCAAATACTGAAGGTCTGGGATCACCTGTAGATGTGGAAGATTGCCATTCTTCCAGAGGGGTCAATGTGGAAATCTAAGAGGGGGTGACACCTTAAATAACTTGCAGGCGAGGCCCCACGCATGGTGTGGAGTATTAACAGTCATGGGCAGCCTATCATAGTCCCCTAACTTCCTATAAGGAATGTTTCGAAGTGCCTCAAGGGAGCCTAATAACGTGCCCAACAAAATACTATTAGGGTTTTCTTCAGCAGGGTGAAACCAAGAGTGGATTTGGTAAAGTTGGCAAGCAATATAATATAAGTATAAATGAGGAAGTCCCAAACCGCCTCTGTCGATAGGAGCTACTAAGACCTTCCAGGAAAGTCTTGGTGGTTTATTGTCCCACAAAAAGGGAATAAGCAAAGAGGTGACCTTCTGGAAAAAAAAGGGGTGAAATCTTCACTGGTGAGTTTAACAATACATATAAAAATTTCGGTAGGTATATCATCTTATAAATATTCACCCGTCCCCAGAGTGTGATAGGTAGCTTAGACCATGTTGTGAGGGCCTGCTTAAAACGAACCAAACGTGGAGTGGTCAGTAACGTGTCCTAATCGATCTCTGTCCCCATCCAACATAGCATTGAAATCGCCAATCAAGCAAAGGGGTAATAGTGGGAAGGAGGCAAGTGCTGAGCATATGTGTTCCAAAAGGGGTAAAGAGAAGGGGGGAGGCAAATATACATTTACCAACAGCATTTCCTGATACATTAGTCTACAGTGCACAATAATATACCTTCCATAGTAATTAGTCCGTATAGAGAGCAATTCAAAGGGAAAGTTCTTTCTAACCAAGATGGAGACTCATCTGGAGTAAACAGAATATGTTGCGTGATAGGTATGAGCCACCCATTGTTTTTTAAGAGCCAATAATTTTTGACCGACTAAATGGGTCTCCTGTAGGAACAGGACTGATGGTTTAAAACGATTAACATAATCAAACAGGGCAGCACGTTTGAACTTTGAATTGAGACCCCTGACATTCCAGGATATTAAGGTGGGATATCCCATGGTATAGACATAGTAATCTGACACCCATATAGTGAGTTAATGGTCCTTAGACCAGAAAAGTGGCGCGATACGGTGCATAGTAATAGCAGACTAACAGTACAAAACAAAAGAACTACGGCGGTCAATGCAAGCATTGACCTGGTTGTGCCTTGTCTACCCCCCAATCTTGGGTAGACCTGTACCCCTAACATGAGAAAAAACAAACCGTTAAACTTTTAGCAGGGTGAGGTAGTGGCGATCTGAGGTGGTGCTGACGCCAGGGTAGCTTCCCTGCATCATACGAAAGGCAATTGGAGAGAGAGATAAAGTCATTTGGTAATGAAAATAGCAACAGGCTGGTATGGCAAAGCCCCGCCGGGAGAAGGCGTTGTGAGAAAGTACTTTCCGGGGATCCATAGGTTAACACAGTCAATCACCAGGACTAGCAGGATATAGTTCAGTATAAGCGAACAGTCACAGGATAGAGGGATCCATTGTGAAATCAAGAAATAGGTGGTTCGGGACAAACTTGGATAACTAGGGCTGCAGGGCCGAGAGAAAAAACAAGTAGAGTACATGGGAGGGGGGCCCCATGTTGCTTACCCCAGCGAGGTAGATCAAGCTGGATCCTCGTCTGGTTCACTGGGTACCGGCCTCCGGCCCCCCCTTACATCAAGCCAGCGATCCGCTTCAGTCGGGGTGGTGAAAAAATGGGTAGCGTTGTCCGCAATGACCCGGAGCTTAGCTGGAAACATCATCGAGTAGGGGAGGCCCACTGAGCGGAGGCGTCGTTTTACTCCAAGGAACGTGGCTCTCTGCCGCTGTATTGCAATGGAGTAGTCCGGGAAGAGAGAGAGCGAAGATCCATTGTGGGTCAGTTAGCCTTTGGCCCTGGAAGCAGAGAGCGTAGCATCTCGGTCTCTGTAGTTTAAGAACAGCATTATGAGCGGCCTAGGTGGGGCCCCAGGTGGTAGCGGCCTAGTGGGGACTCTGTGAGCACGTTCAATGGTCAAGAGTGGTGAGAAGGTGTCCGGGCCAAACGTAACTTTCAGCCAGTCCTCGAGAAAGCGTTCAGGAGTTTTCCCTTCTGTCCCCTCCGGCAGCCCAATCATCCGCACATTGTTGTAGCGTAATCGGTTTTCCAAGTCATCGGCCTTATCGGCCACATCGGATAACTGCTTTTTAACCTGAGCTAGGCCTGCAGGAATTGGGGCGGTGACGTCCTCAAGGTGAGAGACACGGTGTTCCACTTCAGTAGTGCGCTCCCGCAATTTCTGTAAGTCTTGGCGTATGAGCGATATGTCGACAGTTATGGTGTCGAGTTGCGCAGTAGTGGAGGCATGTGCTGCCTGTATCGCCCCAAGTAGTTTTTTGTTGGAGGGGTCAGGAGCCTCGTTCAGCGTTTTATCAGGGCCGTCCGACGGCAAAAGCGCGGCCTGGTCTAAGTCGGGGCCCGACTCTGGCGATTGCTGCGAAGGATGCAAAAAGCGATCCAGCTTGTTAGCTGGAGGTTTCGGACCATACTTGCCCATTGCCTCAAGATGTAGCCAAAGTGTGGCGATCAAGTGTTGATTCTGTGTGCCTTATAACTCAGGATTACTGCCGGATGGGGGATTTGAGCAGGGAGCTCCTTCACTATGCATCTGTTCAAGCCGCCATCTTAACTCCGCCCCCCTTCTAGCTACTTCTTTAGTTAGGATTTAGTTCTCCTTTAAATGGTATCAAGTATAAAAGTTCATTATAGATGTTTTCTCAGCTTAAAGTGACATTCACTTACCCATAATCTTCGTAGTCTTCAATAATTTATTCATTTGCCTTTAACTTCTAGAGCTGTTGTGTTGCTTACTATGGAAAATGTCTTCGCCAAAAAAAAAAAAAAATTATTATAGTAGGAATGCCAGTTTACGGATTATAGTTCAGTTTTTGTGTTTCATCATAAATGCAGATGTTTTTCTTACCAGAAAGAAAACATGTTTTTTTTTCCCCCTATGCAGGCCATTGAAACAGCCTTGGATTGTCTAAAAAGCGCAAACACTGAGCCCTACTACCGAAGGCAGGCCTGGGAGGTGATCAAATGTTTCCTGGTGACAATGATGAACTTAGATGACAATAAACATGCCTTGTACCAGCTGCTGGCACATCCCAAGTAAGGAAACCCTTGATAAATCCACTGTATTGGAAGCAGTGTCATTTAGTGTCCATTGTTTTCAAGCAGGGCTTTTCTTTCTTTCTTTAATAGTTTTAACCTTCGTCTCCTGGTACCACTACTAGTTCTAGAATGTGTGCTGGCCTTTTATTAAGTTTTAATTCAGGTATGTGATCTGTTATCAGTAAACCCAGTACGGTAATCAGAAAGCTCCAAAGTACGGGAAGGTCATCTCCCATAGACTCCATTTTATCCGAATAATCCAGATTTTGTACAGACAGCACTTTATTGATCCCAACTAAAATATAATTAATCCTTATTGGAGGCAAAACAATCCTTTTGGGTTTATTTATTTGTTTAAATTATTTTCTGGCAGACTTAAAGGGCATGTAAAGGCAAAAAAATATAATCCCATTTTTACTTTCTTTAATGAAAAAGAAACCTATCTCCAATATACTTTAATTAAAAAATGTGTACCGTTTTTATAAGAAACCTGACTGTATGCAGTAAAATTCTCCCTTCATTTACTGCTGTGGATAGGAATTGTCAGACGGTCCCTAAATGCTGAGCAGGGAAACAATCATACTTATGAACAGCAGGGGGAGCCCCCGCCTTACTTCCCAGCCATGCAGAACTCAAGCAGCTTTGTTTATGACGATCCCTAAGCAACACAGACCACACTGAGCATGTGCACAGTCTTAGTCTTGCAAAGATGTTTAACAAAGTTACAAGATGGTGACCCCCTGTAGCCAACTTTGAAAGCATAAATTATTTGTTTGATTAGGCTTGTGGTGCAGTAAGTTCATGTTATTTAGTATACAAAATACAGCATTTCTAGCCTTATTCTATTTTAGACTTTACATGCCCTTTAAAGGACAAGGAAGTTAAACTAAAGAATTAGGCTAGAAATGTTGTATATTATGTTTTGGGCTTCTGTACCATCTGAAGGCAACCAAAGACATTTAGCATTTAGACATTAAAGATGCCCCAGTAGCTCCCCATCTTCTTTTCTGCTGATTCACTGGACATGCTCTGGTCTGCTGTCGCTTACTGAGCTTAGGGACCCACTCACAATATACAGTACACAAAGAATAGTAATGTCACAATATAAGGCTGAGTAATTAATACAGATAATAACTACATGGCAGCACAGAAACCAGTACAATTTGCATCAGAATTTAATAATCAGCCCTGTAGCATCAGCTTATACAGTGGTGTGCAAAACTATTTGCCCCCTTCCTGATTTCTTATTCTTTTGCATGTTTGTCACACTTAAATGTTTCTGCTCATCAAAAACCGTTAACTATTAGTCAAAGATAACATAATTGAACACAAAATGCAGTTTTTAAATGAAGGTTTACGTTATTAAGGGAGAAAAAAAACTCCAAATCTACATGGGCCTGTGTGAAAAAGTGATTGCCCCCCTTGTTAAAAAATAACTTAACTGTGGTTTATCACACCTGAGTTCAATTTCAAAGGTTATAAAGCCATTTCTAAAGCTTTGGGACTCCAGCGAACCACAGTGAGAGCCATTATCCACAAATGGCAAAAACATGGAACAGTGGTGAACCTTCCCAGGAGTGGCCGGCCGACCAAAATTACCCCAAGAGCGCAGAGACAACTCATCCGAGAGGCCACAAAAGACCCCAGGACAACATCTAAAGAACTGCAGGCCTCACTTGCCTCAATTAAGGTCAGTGTTCACGACTCCACCATAAGAAAGAGACTGGGCAAAAACGGCCTGCATGGCAGATTTCCACGGCGCAAACCACTTTTAAGCAAAAAGAACATGAAGGCTTGTCTCAATTTTGCTAAAAAACATCTCAATGAATGCCAAGACTTTTGGGAAAATACCTTGTGGACCGACGAGACAAAAGTTGAACTTTTTGGAAGGTGCGCGTCCCGTTACA
The DNA here is from genome assembly GCA_038501925.1 of Xenopus petersii. Taxonomy (NCBI): domain Eukaryota; kingdom Metazoa; phylum Chordata; class Amphibia; order Anura; family Pipidae; genus Xenopus; species Xenopus petersii. Next base: position 28,637,716 of record CM076688.1, read on the forward strand.
TCTGGCGTAAAAGTAACACAGCATTTCAGAAAAAGAACATCATACCAACAGTAAAATATGGTGGTGTTAGTGTGATGGTCTGGGGTTGTTTTGCTGCTTCAGGACCTGGAAGACTTGGTGTGATAGATGGAACCATGAATTCTACTGTCTACCAAAAAATCCTGAAGGAGAATGTCCGGCCATCTGTTCGTCAACTCAAGCTGAAGCGATCTTGGGTGCTGCAGCAGGACAATGACCCAAAACACACCAGCAAATCCACCTCTGAATGGCTGAAGAAAAACAAAATGAAGACTTTGGAGTGGCCTAGTCAAAGTCCTGACCTGAATCCTATTGATATGTTGTGGCATGACCTTAAAAAGGCGGTTCATGCTAGAAAACCCTCAAATAAAGCTGAATTACAACAATTCTGCAAAGATGAGTGGGCCAAAATTCCTCCAGAGCGCTGTAAAAGACTCGTTCCAAGTTATCGCAAACGCTTGATTGCAGTTATTGCTGCTAAGGGTGGCCCAACCAGTTATTAGGTTCAGGGGGCAATTACTTTTTCACACATGAAAATGTAGATTTGGATTTCTTTTCTCCCTAAATAATAAAAACCCTCATTTAAAAACTGCATTTTGTGTTTACTTGTGTTATCTTTGACTAATAGTTAAATGTGTTTGATGATCAGAAACATTTTGTGTGACAAACATGCAAAAGAATAAGAAATCAGGAAGGGGGCAAATAGTTTTGCACACCACTGTATTACAGACCAACCTTTATTTTCTGCTTGATAATTTTCGACGACCCCTAAGCTGCTCAGAGCCCACTGAGCATGTGAGTGTCACCGACATTTTCCAAGATGGTGACCCCATGTGACAAGTTTGAAGTCCTGGATCATTGCTGCTATTGCGAAGCTGAAACTTTAGACTGGTGTAATAATCTAATTATATAAAACATGACATGTTTAGCCCTATTCATTTTAAGGGTTTAGTTCTCCTTTAAGGTAGGAACAGTCAAATTATGTCAAAACCTGTTATCTGGTTTACACCAGGTCCCGAGCATTCTGGATAACAGGTTTCCCATTTAATTAAAAGGCTTCCTGGCTTTTACAAGTAACCGAAAACAAAGCATAGCATGGGCCATGACTATTGAAGTCACAGGGCACGTTGGCTCTTCCCACTCACCCTCAATTTGCCACTTAGTTATTTACTGTCAACATAAGTCTGTTTCTCGGAGAGCATCAGAAGCCTGTTCATATTCCTCACTGGTAATTATATACCGTTTAGTAATCCTCTCTCTCTCTCTCTCTCTCTCTCTCTCTCTCTCTCTCTCTCTCTCTCTCTCTCTCTCGCATGGTCATAGTTACATACATAGTTAAATTGGGTTTAAAAAAGATCAAAGTCATCAAGTTCAACCCTTCCAAAATATAAATATAAACAAATCACTATGCATTTTTATATGTTCAAATTATAAACAATATAGTTAGAGTTCTGTGAAACTTCCTTTTGCCGTATCAAAATGACAGGGTGCTTCCATAATGTTTTGCATGCTACGTATGGGATCCGTTATCTGGAAGCCTGTTCTCCAGAAAGCTACAAATTACGGAACAGTCATCTCCCGTAGACTTTGTTTTATCCAAATAATCCACATTTTTAAGAACAATTTCCTTTTCTCTTAAAACAGTAGCTTGCACTTGATCCCAATTAAGATATAATTAATCCTTATTGGAGGCAAAACTATTTTATTGGGTTTATTTAATGTTTAAATGAGTTTTAAGTTGACTTAAGGTATGTTGATCCAAATTACAGAAAGATCCCTTATCTGGAAAACCCCAGGTCCTGAGCATTATGGCTAATAGGTCCCATACCTGTATAGTATTCTTCATAGATATCTGCTAAACATCTCTTCTATTATATATTGATCATTCAATATAGTCGCTTGCCTTTATCATAAGTAGTCACCATAGTCCAGTTTTGCTTTCCATTGCTCAAGAGGACTACTTCTTTTGTGGCTTTTCTGCAGTATGTAGCATTTGATTGCTGCCACTTGCTCTATGGACACCGTTTGGTATCCTTTTATGGGATATTTTTTTTTATTTATGGGAATGGTCTGGTTTTAAGTTGATCTTCCCAATATTCCCTCATTTGGGCTTGGAAGGTTAAGTGCTTACATTGCTGCTGTTTTTGTAAATACACGGGTTGCTATGGACGGCACAAATTCACTTTTGATCCTAAGCGGAGCTGCTCTTTTCTGAATCTTTCACGGCGAGAGGTGAATTCAACACATTTCCGATTCAACCTGTCAGCCAAGAAAAAGAACATTATTCCTAATGGCTGGGGCTTTGCTAAGGACAAGCAGCAGTAACGGTGGAACTTGTGCCCAGGGACTGTCTGAGCAAACATTGCCACCATCTGCTGCCTAAAATGAAACACTTCTTGCAGCCGGCTAAATGCGCTCATAAATCCCTTTATAATGGCCAATCTAAGGGAAAAAAAAAGCAGAAAACACATCAGTAAAATGTGTTTTTGTTTAGGACTTGATATCCCCCTGTCAATGCTCTGCTGTGGCATTATGGAGGTGGGTGATAAGTGACTAGCACTTTCCTATTATGTTCATCGTAGGGATTGTACCGCAATACTTCTGCTTTGTGATGGCAAAGATTGTTTCAGGGGAGGAATTATGGAGAAAGAATGGTTTTATTTTCTCCTGATCAAGTAGTGTGGAGATTTAATAAAGCCGTTATGCATTTAAGATTCTCTTTGAACATTGCTGCACCGGGTGAGTTTCCAGTGGCAATGAAATGGTAGTGGTAATCACCCATAATGTTAGCCATTGAGACCGACCCACAACAGACCCCCAAGAGCGAGCTGGACAAGTAAATTCCCGGCAGGATACACGGTTATCATCCGATATGGCCGTATTTGGGCAAAGAAAAGTTATAAATCTGAAAAATTCTAACTTCTTGATAGCCCTCATTGTTGTATATTTTAATTGCTTCTATACATTTAAGTCTTTTCACGTGTAAATGTCTATCTGTTCAAAGATCTCCTTTTATATGTTAGTTCCCCTGTTAGATTGGCCCAGTCGTCATGGTTTAGGCTAATGGGTGACGGCATGAAAATAATCTGTATAAGATGGATCAGATCTGTCTCAGATAGGGCCACGGTCAACTGATTTGTAGGTAAAATGTATGGCCCCTATACTTGGAAATAAAAGCTTAGCTTTCCTTGTGATACCATGTTCCTTTGCAGTTTCACAGAGAAGTCCATCCCCAGCATCATTATTTCACATCGATACAAAGCTCAGGATACCCCAGCCCGGAAAACTTTTGAGCAAGCATTAACTGGAGCCTTTATGTCTGCTGTGATCAAGGACCTGCGCCCAAGTGCTCTCCCATTTGTAGCCAGCTTGATTAGACATTACACCATGGTAGCGGTCGCCCAGCAATGTGGTGAGTAGCTTTTCCTTCCCTATCATGGTATTAATAACTTTCTACTACAGGAATGGGATCCTTTGTCCAGAAAGCTATACATCATGGAAAGGACATCTCCCGTAGACTCCGTTTTATCCATATAAAACAAATTTCCTTTTTCTCTGTAGTAATTAAACAGTACTTTGTATAATTATGCCTCCAGGTATAATTAATACTTATTGGAGGTTTATTTAATGGTACATTATTTTCTAGTAGACTTGAGTTAGGAAGAACCAAATTAAGGAAAGATCTGTTATCCAGAAAACCCCAGGTCCTGAGCATTCTGGATAACCGGTCCCAGACCTGTATTATAAAATGTATTGGATTGATAGCATGTGATATGATTGACAGTATTGCGTTGTACATATGGACACACCAACTGAATGATGTATGGTTTACGTGCAAAACTCCCAAAGTGACGCGAGACTTTGTATGTAGAACTGCCAAGAAGAACACATTAGCTTGTTTTCATTTAGAGTAATGAAAACAAGCAGAAATACTAGAATGTTATTCTTAATATTATCCGGAAGGGAGTATGGCATTAAGACTAAAATCTGAATTTGGCTGTTTTCTTTGCCCCAGGCCCTTTTCTTCTGCAGTGCTACCAGGTTGGAAACCAGCCAAGCACATCCATGTTTCATAGCGAAGAAAATGGCTCCAAGGGAATGGACCCACTGGTGCTCATTGATGCCATAGCAATATGCATGGCCTATGAGGAGAAGGAGCTTTGCAAGATAGGAGAAGTGGCCTTGGCTGTGATATTTGATGTTGCCAGTATCATTCTGGGATCAAAGGAAAGGGTAATTATATACGTGCTTTTATAGGGAAAATATCGGTATTTACTGCAGATCTCGCAGTTCAACCCGAATGCAGAATGAGCAGCATATCTTTTAGATGAACATGTTGCTCAGCAAAGTGGTTGTTATAGACTCAGATTTGGAATAATTGGATGCCATCATCTTTGATAGCTCACGGTTGTTCAAGCAAGTGCATGCCTTAAAGGGATTCTGTCATGATTTTTATGGTGTAGTTTTTATTTCTAAATTACACTGTTTACACTACAAAAAAATTCACTCTACAATATAAAATGTCATTCCTGAACCAGCAAGTGTATTTTCTTAGTTGTAATATTGGTGTGTAGGCGCCATCCCAGGTATTTTGCCTGGTCATGTGCTTTCAGAAAGAACCAGCACTTTAGGATGGAACTGCTTTCTGACAGGCTGTTGTTTCTCCTACTCCATGTAACTGAATGTGTCCCAGTGGGACCTGGATTTTGCGATTGAGTGCTGTTCTTACATCTACCAGGCAGCTGTTATCTTGTGTTGGGGAGCTGCTATCCGGTTACCTTCCTATTGTTCTGTTGTTAGGCTGCTGGGGGGGGGTCAAAGGAGGGGGGGTGATATCGCTCCAACTTACAGTACAGCTGTAAAGAGTGACTGAAGTTTATCAGAGCACAAGTCACATGACTGGGGGCAGCTGGAAAACTGACAAAAAAATCTGTTTGCTTTTTTAAGAAACGGAGTTGAGTGCAGAATTCTGACGGAGCAGCACTATTAACTGATATATTTTGAAACACTTGGCTGAAATGTAGCTTTCTCCCAGGATGCATAAGGGCTGTTCTATAAGCAGCAGGAACAGGCATTTTAGCGTTAACAGCCATCGCATTAAGCATTTTATTAAACTGTTTGTCAACTAGTTTTATCATTTTATAAAAGGGAGTGGTTTATTTTATTTTTTAGGCTTGCCAGCTACCTCTGTTCTCCTACATTGTGGAACGTCTCTGTGCTTGCTGCTACGAGCAGGCTTGGTATGCAAAGCTAGGTGGTGTGGTTTCTATTAAGTTCCTAATGGAACGCCTTCCCCTCATTTGGGTTCTTCAGAACCAGCAGACGTTCCTCAAGGCCTTGCTTTTCGTCATGATGGACTTAACCGTAGAGGTAAGTAGTGGGTATCCTCTGCGTGTGTCATTACTGCTCAATAAGGGCAGCATGTCTAAAACAGATGCTACGTCATATTTTGCTTTATCACTCAATCTAACTGACTGTTGTTGTAGGTTTCTAATGGAGCAGTGGCAATGGCTAAGACTACTCTGGAGCAACTTTTGATCCGCTGTGCAACCCCACTCAAGGATGAGGAGAAAACGGAGGACATAGACAATGCCCACAAGAAATCCTTCCACCTGGTAACACACGATTTGGTTCGGGAAGTGACATCTCCAAACCCCACCGTGAGAAAACAAGCCATGCACTCTCTGCAAGTCCTGGCACAGGTGACTGGAAAAGGGGTCACCATGATCATGGAGCCTCATAAAGAGGTAAGATGTGTGGTTGGACGTCTATGACCATGTGGTTTGTTTCTACATTGAAAAAAATCTTCATCCATTCCACTAACTTCTCTATCCAGGTCTTGCAGGACATGGTTCCACCAAAGAAGCATTTGCTCCGTCATCAGCCAGCAAACGCCCAGATCGGTCTCATGGAAGGTAACACCTTCTGCACGACTCTTCAGCCCAGACTGTTCACCATGGACCTCAATGTTGTCGAACACAAAGTCTTTTATTCAGAGGTATTTCTGCCCATTTTTAATGCATCTATTTAAAGCAGTTGGGTTTTGAGTTATATTTTAATTTCGATCCTGCAGCCTCGTATAATGTACTTCTCTCCAGGTACATTTATTGAGGCAGGTTTTGTGACCCTCTGCATTCCTGCAACAACAGAATTTAGCTTCACAGTGTTTAAATAGTTTAGACCTGTAAGAATCAACATTTTCTCAATAACTGTAAATTAACATGGCCATAAGAACTGTAGGGGTGGTAGAAGTGATTTCTGCCATTATGCCTTCAGCCAAAATCAGAGGTAATATCTAATTTTGTTCTAGATAAGATGTACTTTGTTGTCTTCTTAATGTGTTTTTTTTTTTTTTTTAATGAAACGTTCTTTGATGTGTATATAACCGGTTTCAACTTTTATTTTTGTGATGTTCCCACCTTTTTGGGAAAAAAATTAATATGCAGTTTTATTATGTTCCTGCTGCTAACAGTGTGTGATTGCTCCAACACATTCATTGGCAGAAGTGCAATGTTTATTTTATTGTAGCTGTGGCTTGCTAAAAATAAAAGAAACAATAAGCAATTTAACCTAGTGCTTTCCTCGCCCTACTGGGCAACGCAGAAGTCTTCCACTTGGAGGCAGCACAGCTTAAGACGATCTATTCGATCAAAAAAACCTTCGACTTAATTTCAGTTGGTCTTTTTGAATTTGAATTTCGATGTTTTTCAAATTCGACCCTTGAAAAATATTCCCCTAAGGGTAAGGCGCACGGGGAGATTTAGTCGCCCAGCGACTAATCGCCTCTTCTTCTGGGCGCCAATGTCACCGATCTGCCTTCCCGTTGGCTATAAAGAGAAATCGCCAGCGGGATGGCATTTGCGGTGATTCGTTTTACGAAGTCGACCGAAGTTTCCTTGTGAGGCAACTCCGGCCGACTCCGGAAAACAAATCGCAGCGAGTGCCATACCGCTGGCGATTTCTCATTATAGCTGGCAGGAAGGTTGGGGAAGGCAGTTCGGGGAGATTGTCGCCCCGAAGAAGAGGCAATTTGACGATGGGGCGACTAATCTCCCCGTGTGCCCTAACCGTAAGGCAGGGGTCCCAAACCTTTTTCACCCATGAGCCACATTCAATTTTAAAAAGAGTTGGGGAGCAACACAAGCACAAAAAATGTTCCTGGGAGGTGCCAAATAAGGGCTGTAATTGGCTATTGGTAGCCCCTATGTGGACTGCGAGCCTACAGGAGACTCTGGCAGTGCACCTGGTTTTTATGCAACCAAAACTTGCCTCCAAGCCTGGAATTGAAATATAAGCACTTGCTTTGAGGCTACTGTGAACATCCAAGGGGTTGGGGAGCAACATGTTGCTCACGAGCTACTGGTTGGGGATCACTGCCCTAAGGAATACCTCCTCTGCTGAAGGTCATGGTTTCATTAGGCTGCTTCCAATAGGATTAAACTGAGATTTTATGATTATGTTATTGCTTTTGATGGCTGAAAGTGTAAATACAACAACAGGAGGTGTTATATCCTTCCTCCAGTAGGGCAAACTTACCAATAAATGTACAGCCGGGACAGAAGCATAAGGAAATGGCTTTCAGGTTTCTGCAGGGTCAACTTTTTTTCTGACGTATGGAACGGAACATTAAAACAAACCATAAGCTTAGAAGGAGGGGGGATAGACAGTCACAGCACTACAGTCACACAAGCAAAACCCACTAACTCTAGCAATTAGTTAATAAGTTAAACGACAGAGAGGGAAACAAATAGGAAAGTGTGTGAAATCATCACTGTCTCGGGTAACCAGGTAATGAGAGAAGAATATTGATTTATTTAAATGCCAATTTTAAACACACCTGGTTCCTTGAATTTGCCTAGAATATTGTGCCGAGAATATCTTGCCTTGGGTTGTGCTAGCTGGGAGGGTAATTCATCTGTCCACTCTTCTTGTGTTTTACAGCTCTTAAACCTGTGTGAAGCCGAAGATGCCACACTAATGAAGCTTCCCTGCTACAAAAGCCTTTCTTCCTTAGTGCCGCTGCGGATCGCTGCTCTGAGTAAGCACCCAGGATCAATTCCCATGGGAAAAATATTGGCTGATTCTGAATTCCATGCTTCACTAACCCAAATCATTTTTCTTTTTAAACATACAGATGCCTTAGCAGCTTGCAACTACTTGCCACAATCCAGAGAGAAAATCATTGCTGCCCTTTTTAAAGCACTCAATTCAACCAACAATGAGTTGCAGGAGGCTGGAGAAGCTTGCATGCGCAAGGTGAGCAAGTGTTCCTCGGTCTGCAGTACCTGTCATTGTCCCAAACAAGTGAATTTCATGATGTGGAATGCTTGCTATGGATTCCGGGAACTGTAGTCAAGTCATAGTTTCTAGCTCTCCTGGGTAAAGGTTTATCAACCAAAATGATTGTCAACAAGATGGTCCTTGTAGCATTATTATATAGTAATATGTATTATAATGCTACAAGGCACAGCCAGTTGAAAATCCTTTTATGATTTGTCATTGTTTTATTGTACTCTTGCAGTTTTTGGAAGGAGCTACCATAGAGGTTGACCAGATCCACACCCACATGAGGCCTCTCTTAATGATGCTGGGAGACTTCCGCAGCCTGACTCTGAATGTTGTTAACCGATTGACCTCCGTCACCCGGCTGTTCCCAAACTCCTTCAATGATAAATTCTGCGATCAGATGATGGTAAGAGATTATGCACCAATCTCAAGCAATATGCAACGCTAGCTAGATATTGAATGACAGCTTCCAGCAGTGAATGTAAAGGGAAGATGCCGAGGTTCAGGTTCAGCTTGAGAAATGACAAATGTCATTGGCACAAGATCATATCAATACATATCTATTACTGCTCAGGTGTAAATTTATCCAGTGTTGGTAAATGAGCCTGATCATTCCACGTAACACTGAATATCATAGGGAGAGATGGATGTAGTAGGAGCATGCGATTGGCTGATGGATACACAGACAGAGAAAAGATGGCTGGTATTGAGTTTCCTTGTCCTAACCTCAAGTGATGCTCCTTGTCTCTTTCAGCAACACCTGCGCAAGTGGATGGAAGTGGTGGTTATGACACACAAAGGAGGCCAGAGGAGCGAGGGGAATGTAAGTTAGACTCCTGCTGCTGTACTTTGTACTGCTTGACCCTCCCCTTCATTATACACACGGGAGATTGGCCCAATTTATGTTCCAATTAATAAGGGTTTATTGTTTCTACTAATAAAGCACTTCCTCTTGAGAGATGCAGTTTTATTTCGCCACTAATGAAAGGGAGAATAGCAGTCGGATCATAATTTTCACAGGGAGACCACTTCATAAACATTAGTACATTATGGAAGCTGCATTATTAATGGAATTAACTTGCCAGCATTGTGTTTTCACAGCAAAGCCTTTACTTACACCTGATACCAGTTTGACTAGCAGAGGATAATAAGCTTGAGGAGCATGTAGGGCATGAAGTGGCTTCTTGTAGGAATGAAAAGCTCATCCTCTGTTAACCCTTCATTAATAACTACGCAGTTATATAAGGGACTTGGGTAGACCCAACAAATATGCCTAGTAAATCAATCCTCTTTTAGGATTCAGCCAATCCCAAACCAAATCTGAACCCTAGTTTGCATATGCAGAGAATGATAGACACGTTGCTCATTTATTAGTCTCGGCTCCCTGCCTTAAAACCCAGGAGTCACGTTACAACGCTATCCTCTGGAATTGACGATATTTACCCCCAGAAGAACAGCAACACCATTTATATTATATCAAATAAAGCATTTGTAGCACCAAGTGTGAGTGGGGGGAGCTTATTTCAGATGACACAGGCCTCAAGAGGCACCCCTTATTTATAAGTCTTAGCCTATAGCCAATCTGTCAACTTTCAAATCCATAAAGAATGTGTCAACAATCCCATTAGGCATAATTTCAAGTGCTCGTCCCTTTCCATTCCTACCTTTGTAAATCTTCACTTGATTTTCTAATACAGAGTATTCATTGCATTACTGTAAGGGCCCTAACAATACCTACCCCTTAACATTCATTGGAATTACAGCATGTAAAATACACAGTCCTAAAATGTTAAAAGAAGTTATTTTTGAACGAGTACCCGCGTCTGCTCCCTAAAACTTGCAGATCCACTCTAGAAGCTGCTGCCGATTTAGGGGGGTAATCTGCAACCATTGATTCTCTCATTCTCAGTTCAATGAGTTAAAGCCAATGAGCATTGCAGCTGAGCAGTAACCGGAGAGCAAAAAGGTTAAAGTCATTGATCTAAGCTCAGTGATCCCCAACTAGTAGCTCCTGAGCAAAATGTTGCTCCCCAACCCCTTGGATGTTGCTCACAGTGGCCTCAAAGAAGGTGCTTATGTTTGAATTCCAGGCTTAGAGACAAGTTTTGGTTGCATAAAAACCCATCCTTTGAAGGGCCATATGCTCTTCAAGGACCTTCATCTGGACAGCCTTGCTCTGTGGTATCCAATCAGTGACGGCTGCATTTATGTTTTTGCTTTTTAGCAAAAGGGGCTTTGCCCATCCTTTAAAGGGCCACTTGCTCTCCAAGGATCTCCAGCTGGACAACCTTGCTCTTTGCTGTCGTGTCAGTGACTACTGCCCTTATGCCTTTGATTTTTAGCAAAACTATATTTGAATGAGTTAATTTAATTTGAATAGCTAAAGGGGAAGCAGCAAAGGTTTAGGAATATTTGAATATGAACAAGATGTGCATAACTTGCCAAGCTTTGAACAAGTGCTTTTAAATACTCAAGTAGTTTGTCCATAAGCCTTGCCCCTATCTGTTGCGGATTGTCCAGCCATGGAGCTTAGAATACATGCACTGCTTGCGTGCTTTCATTGCTTGCTATTCACAGCACAGTTGTAGCTCGTTTATAAACACGCCTAAACACGAAACCGCTTGGTGCCGACTAGAGAATATTAAAATGGCCTTGTTTTATTTTCTCTTATAAGATGCCAAATGGTCCTTTTTCCAATCATTTTTCGCTATTTCACGGGCTAGCTAGAAATAGCTCAGAAGTTGTTTTTACAGCAAAGCAAGGTTCCTCATTATAAGTCAGCAAATGTCATCTTCATGATCACTTCTGGGAAGCAGGTGTAGGGCTGCTGGGACCTTTAATGTTTGCACAGCTGCATTACATTGGACTGTGGATCATGGAGTATTAAAGAGCTTCAACAATGCACATACCATTCAGTCACAGAAAGGTGTTTGGCCAAGATTTTACAGTTCACTTTATTTTCTCCTTAAAGCCCCAGAAAAGGAAATGATGTTGAATGTCCGAAATCTACTTTATTTGTCTTTCCTTCATTCTTAGCAATTCATCAAGGGCTGTTTGTCTGTCTGTGTATATCCAATTGCAGTTCCTTAGCCATGTTTGTAGAATATGCGTCTTGTATACAAATGTTTAGACAAGAGTATGTATAAATGTGTATTTTATTTCTAATGGGAATTTTTTTCCCCATTCACTCAGTAGCTATTAGTAAGCGGTGGCTCTTTTTTATGTTTCTCCATTACTTGTGTGCATTCATTTTCTCGTACTGTTAGACAGGCTTTGCTTGAGAAACGTATTTAAACAGAGGAGCAAGAGTGTCCAAGATTTGGCTGAACTTCTGCTTATAACTTGGGTTATTTGTCCTTTTTAGTGCTAAGGTGCTCCTGCTAAGTATCAGGGTTTCCCAGTCTCCCTGCAGGGGGAGCTTCAGCACAGCAAATACTGGTTTATCCTCATGCAGCTCATGCATTCAGAATCAAATTCGCTATATATCTATCATGTTGTTTATCTGCCTCAAAGGCATTTGCCTTAGGCTGGCCTCACATAATAGATGCACACATTTTTTAAATATCATCATTACCTCTGCCCCATTGATTTTAGTGTAAAAAAAAAAAAATCTGTGGGTTTTCCCAAAAGGGACTTCTACATTTCTATGGCTGAGTGGCAGCTTATGGCACTGTGTTATGCAGGGAGTTGTAGTTGGGCTTGATGTTCCTGAGTCTAGTGATATTAAGCAGTCTGCCCTGCTGTTTATCTTACTTATGAGATTGTACATTTCCTACAGCTAAGTATTTAATAATGACTGATGGAGAGACAAGGCTAGCATATATATCCTGGATTTGTTGCATCCCTAATATAGATAGATAGATATAGAGAGAGAAAGTGATATTTATAGATAGATATTGATAGAGAGAGCCCTTTTTCAGCAGGATTCCGATATGCAAATTAGGGGCGGGGAGGGAGATCGCATAACTTTTTGTCACAAAACAAGAAAGTAAAATATGTTTTCCCCTTCCCACCCCTAATTTCCATATGCAAATTTGGTTCGGAATTTGGCCGAATCTTGTGTGTGTTTTTAGTTTCAGACAAAATCTGGAATCTGAGAAGTAACTTGCAGCATAGCAATTAACCTTTAACCTCCTCTGTTCTTCCCCTTGGAAAAAACTCTGAGGCACAGGGCTTGCCAAACTATGTGGTTGGACTCCCTAAATTGGACCAGCTGGAAAGTCAGTTAGGGATGTGCAAGGGGTAAATTCACTGCTCTAAATATTCCTGGGGCAGTGGCAGGGTGGCTATTAAGGCAAGTTTTTAGCTAAAGGGGGATGGTTATAGCATATAGTTGGACGGTAAAAGTAGAACTTGGACCCAAGAAGCCTGGAAACTCTCCATTAAGGGCAGTGACATGGCACAGGGATGTACAAGATGATCATGAACTGTCACTAGGCCTGTCTGGCTATTTTTGGTTTATAGCCACATACTGTGGACTGGAATTAGTGAGAGACAATCAGATTTAAGTACCATAGTGGTGTCACCACTACCTTCCAAGGAAATCAAGCCTCAGGAAGGCACGCTGGAAATATGTACTTCCATTGACTTTCATGGTAATTGCCTGCTGGTGCCCTCGTGGGTCTGGCGATTATTGCGTTTGAAGGCAGTGAGTGTTTCTGAACGGTAATCAAATGGCCTGTGTGTGCACCAGCAGGTTGTTACCATTATATTCAATTCTGTAACACCAAAACATTTAAGTGTTTTAAAGGAATTACACTATAATACTGATAAAACTGGTGTTTTGGCTTCAGAAACACAACTATAGTTTATATAAACAAGCTGCTGTGTAGCCATGGGGACGACATTCAAGCACAGGTGAAACAGTAGATAACAGGGTCTGAAGGATCCCATTGTATACTACAGAGCTTATCTGTTATCAGGTGTGTATCTTGTGGTTTTTTTTCCTTTTTCGGCCCCCATGGCTACACAGCAGCTTGTTTGTATGAACTATAGTAGAGTTTCTGAAGCATCACATCGGTTTTACCAGTGCAGCGCAACAGTACATTATATTTTCATTACTCTAAAATACATTCTTTTGGTGTTGTGGTTCCTTTAATGAAAAGCTAGTTACTGAGGTTTCCCAGCATTCCTACTCACAACTGCAATTTGGGCTATGCTCTATGCGTATGCAGGTGGCAGCTGCTCTATGCCGCAATCCCATAAAGAGAGCCTTGTCTCCCCCTTGGTTTGTATGCTCACACCCATTGACTCCTATCCAGACAGTCACCTATTTAATAAAGAGCATAGGGAAACCACTTTCTCCTATAGTCCCATTATTGATTTAAACTCTATGGATGGGTTTAGTCCTGCTTAACATTTCTAAACTACCTGCATGGTCCGTACAACTTTAAGTTTGCACTTAGTATCACTATATGTTTGCATGGATGTTAGCCATGTGGTCCTCTTTATTTATGATCAAAAATGAATGTCTCTTAAGTGGTCTACAAAGACAAAAGGTAGGAATGTATACACCTGTACTTTTCATCACTTTTACCCTTCCGCAAGCAGAACTCTTACAATTCCCTCTCTTTGGTCTAGCCTGCCGTGGAAGGGGTAGAGGTGAGATATTGAGAAGATGTTGTCATGGTGTCTTATTATATGTCCCTCTCTCTCTATCTGCTCCTACTTAGAAGGTGTAATGTGTTGTGCAAAAGGTCCACATGCCTTCAAGTGCTGTGTACAGTCATTCAGTGTTTGTTTTTTTTTTTGTTAGCTGTTGTATTAACAGGTTAATCAGGTTGCATGGCTTGTTTGTACTGGCGAGTTTCTGTCTACTACAAGTAGTAGTACTATAAGGGTCCTGGATACGAAGCAGAGGGTGGCACACTGGTTATCCATTCCTATTTCCGTCCAAAATAAAACTGCACACATATGCATATATTTGCCATACAACTATTTTCTTTTCAACCCTCCCCTAAATCCAATCTAACCCTGTTCCTGATTGAAATGGAAACATTTTCTGCAATATTCCTCGTCTGGCTTCAGAGAAAAAGTCATCCCGTGTAATTTCAGATCTGCATTTTTCACTCTTCGCTCCAGGAAATGGATTTCTTCATATATTGTAAATCCAGATAATATTCTTGCTTTCTCAGTAGCAAAGTTGTTTTATTAAACCAATTCCGGCCTGTGCAGCGGGGTAGCAATATGATTTACACCAATTGCTACAGGGGAACGCAGGCTTTTTCTGATGGAAATGTTTTCGGGGAAATTAAAAAAAAAAAAAAAAAAGAGAAAAAAAACTGACAATGACTTTTTTTGTTTGAAATTTGTGTGATTCCCCCTCTTTTTATACCATATAAATCTGGTGTTTTATATCACGGCAACAATACACTTAGCCCTAAAATATTTCCAAGAATTAGACCTTTTTTATTCATTGCCACTTTTCGGAAATATTAGGAGGTGAATGTACAATTATTTCCCTCTTGCATTTTCCCCCTCCTTCTGTCAACTTGTTACCCACTCGGCTTTAAATTTTAGGCTTAATACACAGGTAGTGTTTTCTCAGTCCATACGCAATGGCTGCACATAATATATCATCACCTATAGCCCTTGTATTTTGTTTTAATGCCATTAAAAAAGACTGTAGGGTGTGTGACAATGCAGCTGGTAGAGATTCCCACATTTAGTATTAGCAGGGACATATCTGTATAGAAAGAGATCCATTGGTCCTGCAGCTTTTGGACTGACTTGCACATCACTTAAATGTACCATTTATGACCCCATTGGACTGGTCATTCTTTCCTAGCTTCTTGCAATGGAACTATAAACCCTATGGGAGGCAATATGGAGCTTGTGGCCACTCTGCATTAAATCAATGTCTCCTTAGGCAACTGCAGCCATATCTTTACATAATTGTTGGAAAATTATATCTATTCCAATTGTTATATTTCCATCTGGCAAATACATAGGGATAATGTAAATACAAAGGTTATCTGACCCTTAAAATAAGAGATTTGTCTATTAAACAGAAAAAAAATCCCACTTTTGCTTCCAAAATGGGCTCTCACACAAAGGTATTGCAGCTTTGCTCCAGTGCAGCCAATGAACATTTAGCTTTGTTCATTTTAGAGTAGTTAGAATAATACCTGCTTGATTGGTATTGATTACTGCTGTGTTGGAAAGTTCCACCTTTGTGTGAATCAACTACTAATGTTCTGAAGACCACTAATGCCAACTTGCAATTTTCAATCTTAGGGTGCCAATTAGAGTTGATATTTAGAAGTATGCATGACTCCCATGTTCTATAACATGCTGGTCTCTCTCTATCTATATCTAATAGGAAATGAAGATATGCTCAGCAATAATAAACCTGTTCCACCTGATTCCCGCGGCTCCGCAAACGCTGGTGAAGCCGTTGCTGGAAGTGGTTATGAAAACGGAACGAGCCATGTTAATTGAGGTACATTGACTTGGAAGATTTGGTTGTGACTAATTACAATGTGAATGTAGAGCTCATGTAAATACTCACTCCCTTTATTTCACAGGCTGGAAGTCCATTCAGAGAGCCACTGATTAAGTTTCTAACACGCCATCCTTCTCAGACTGTGGAGCTCTTTATGATGGAAGCTACCTTGAATGACCCACAGTGGAGTCGAATGTTTATGGTATGAAATATCCCATTATTACATAATTATTGGTTCCTTTGAGTAACTATGGCTAATAGTGATGTGTGGGTTCACCACTGGTTGGGCGGGTTAGGTGTGGGTCACACTTCTCCACTGCTCCCAAAGTTTTGGAAACAGGCACTCACAAAAGAAGCTTAAAGAGCAAGAAGATGCTTGTATTGCGGGTTAGGGTTGAGTGCAAGTTAAGGCTTTATGGATTAGGGTCTGGTATGGGTTGAGTTTTTCCAGACGCGCATATCACTAATTGGTAAGCTATATAGTGAATAAAGTACCCACTCTGGTAAAATATAAGGATATTGTAAGTTACCAAGAAGTTCTATGACCCTATAAACTCCAGGCCGAAGGTCATGGAACTTCGAGGTGACCTCTAATATCCTCATCTTTTGCAACAAGGGGTACTTTATATATTATTATACACAAGTTTCAGTGAGTCATGTGACCGAAATGTCATCACTAAGCTCTGATTATAACCGATGACATCACTAAGCACCCGTTTATAAGGATATCATTTACAGGATGGTCATGGCTCTTTGGTATTGTAATGCTGTTTCCTTGGATTAAGTTGTGACATTTGGTTTTTATGTTTGAATTAGATGTAATTAAGGCAGTATGGTTTGCAGCATAGTAGGCTGCAAAGGGCCTGTATTTTCTTTATTGTTTTTTCACATTGGGTCCAAAATGGTACCCACCTTGACAGATATCTGACTGGCTAGATAATCTTAAATCTGAGCATCATAGATCATCATTTTCTATTTCTAAATTTTTTTTTACTCTCAGAGCTTTCTGAAACATAAGGATGCCAAACCTTTACGGGATGTGCTTGCTGCTAACCCAAACCGCTTTATCACCCTTTTGTTGCCCGGTGTGACTCAAACTGCTGCGAGGCCAGGATCCCCTAGCACCGGTACCTCCACCATGAGACTTGATCTTCAGTTCCAAGCTGTCAAGGTATGGCGAGTTTTTGAGCACACCAAACATTTGCTTTTGAAAAGAGGGAGCTTTTATAAATCAGGCATTTACTATAAACCACAATCATTTATAATTTGCTTTTTAGATAATCAGCATTATAGTTAAGAATGATGACAGCTGGCTGGCCAACCAGCACTCGCTAGTGAGCCACTTGCGCCGCGTGTGGGTGAGCGAAGCATTCCAAGAGCGCCATCGTAAGGAGAACATGGTGGCAACAAACTGGAAGGAGCCAAAGCTGCTGGCTTACTGCCTCCTAAACTATTGCAAGTAAGGCTTTGTTATTGTCGAATGATTTTAAAAATGACTTGGTGCCTTGTACCTCTATAACACACAGTCTTTTATAGGCGCAATTTCGGGGACATCGAATTGCTGTTTCAGTTACTCCGTGCCTTCAGTGGCCGCTTCCTCTGCAATATGACTTTCCTAAAGGAGTACATGGAGGAGGAGATCCCTAAAACTTACAACATTGCTCAGAAAAGGGCCCTCTTTTTCCGCTTTGTCGAATTCAGCGATCCCAACTTTGGAGATGAGCTCAAAGCCAAGGTGATTTAATGGCACACAATTGGTCTGCAAAATAATAGTCCTGTATGGAGAGAGATTGTTAGGCATGAAAGCACAGAGGTACAGGGATGATTTGTTTTCACAAATCCATGTACCGTCCTCCTGTGACTGGTAAAAGGTGTGTCCAAGTACTTTTGAACTGAAACTTCTAGTTGTTTGGACCTGGGAGTTGTAATTACGCTGAATTTGGAGGTCTGCTGGTTGTCAGGCACTGGCAACTGACCAGGAAGTGATAAGTGCAAAAGAAAATAACTCTAGTTTTATACTCGAGTCAATAGCAAGTTCTGTTTGGTGGCTGTTGCCTGTTAGTATCTTAGTTTCCTGCTTTAGAAGACATGTGATGTCTCCAAAATCCAAGGATCCAACACTCTATGGTTGGTTCTGCAATGCAGACTTGTCCGTAATATCTCTTCTTATTCTTTTCAGGTTCTGCAGCATATTCTCAACCCAGCATTTTTGTACAGCTTTGAGAAAAATGAAGGGGAGCAGCTTTTAGGACCCCCAAACCCTGAAGGAGACAATCAGGAAAGCATTACCAGTGTATTCATCACCAAGGTATTAACACCAATAATAGGATTCAGAGCTGGGAGAATATCCTCACTATCTTCAATACTGCCATTACATCCTCCCTTTATAGCCTTTTGTGCTATGGTCGCTGTTTTTGTATACCTTAGTTAGCACAACACTGGTGTATTACCACATCAGATACTCTTAACTTCCTTCTGTCCTTTATTCTAGGTTCTTGACCCCGAAAAACAGACGGACATGCTGGACTCGCTTCGGATTTACCTCTTGCAGTTTGCCACTCTCCTGGTGGAACACGCACCGCATCACATTCACGACAACAACAAAAACCGCAACAGCAAACTGAGGCGCCTTATGACTTTTGCTTGGCCTTGTCTCCTATCCAAAGCCTGTGTAGACCCAGCTTGCAAGTACAGCGGTCACCTGCTTCTAGCTCACATTATATCTAAGTTTGCAATACATAAGAAGATTGTGTTACAGGTACAGTATGGCTCAAGATTAATGAAAGCTTTCCCTTGTTTACATTGGATCAATGCAAATAATTTTTATTTTTTCCTTTTTGCTCCCCATCTTGCCTACCTTTCTCATTGCTACCCTTGCTATGGTATCTCTGGAATAGCAAGATAGATTGTTATACTGACAATATTGTCACACGTGATGTAACCTATTACTATGTAAATATACTTGGGATAGTCCTAATGTAGGGATGCACCGAATCCACTATTTCGGATTCGGCCGAACCCCCGAATCCTACGTGAAAGATTCGTCCGAATACCGAACCGAACCCTAATTTGCATATGAAGGGGAAAAATGTTTTACTTCCTTGTTTTCTGACAAAAAGTCACGTGATTTCCCTCCCCGTTCCTAATTTGCATATGCAAATTAGGGTTCCGATTCGGTTCAGCCTGGCAGAAGGATTCGCCCGAATCCGAATCCTGCTGAAAAAGGCCTAATCCTGGCCGAATCCCGAACCAAATCCTGGATTCGGTGAATCCCTATCCTAATGTCATTCAGGGAATATGGATCACAGTTGTGCCATGTTTTAAACAGAAGAAGGAGATATTTCAGATCTCAAATACATAATGTTTGGATGTATTTGAGATCCGAAATATAATCTCCTTCTTCTATAATTCAAACAGAACTCTTATTTGGTTTCTCTATATTTGTCATATTGAAAGTTAGATTTAATAGGCGGCTTTGAATAGTTTGATGTTTATACCCTGTTGTTTTGTCTCACAGGTCTTTCACAGCCTCCTGAAAGCTCACGCTATGGAAGCACGGGTTATTGTTCGCCAAGCAATGGCAATTCTGACACCTGCCGTGCCAGCAAGAATGGAGGATGGCCACCAAATGCTGACACATTGGACACGGAAAATAATTGTAGAGGAAGGCCACACCGTTCCTCAGCTTGTGCACATTCTGCATTTAATCGTGCAGCATTTTAAGGTAGGGTTATATGTTTTCTGTTCCACTCTAGGTGTGTCTTATTGTAAGGTCCCTGGCACCTCTTGTTCTTACAAATCTATGAATTAGGTTTGCACACTTGTTCGAAAACACAGGTGGTATGCAAAAAAGTTTCTGGTCTATCTAAATACAAATAAAATATTCAATCCCTGTTGGCGAATAAAGGCCGTACTACAAGGATCTGGGGTCCAGCAGTAACGAAGAAGATTCAGATGGCACACACATAGCAAAATGTGCTTAAACTTTGTGATTTATTTGGATCTCTGCACAACGTTTCAGTTGATCAACCCCCTTTATCAGTGCTCAAGTTTTAACCTGGGCATATGGTTTTATTTCCTGCCTTCAGGTTTACTATCCAGTGCGCCACAACCTGGTTCAGCATATGGTGAGCGCCATGCAGCGGCTCGGATTTACCCCCAGTGTCACCATCGAGCAGAGGAAGTTGGCCGTTGACCTTGCAGAAGTGGTTATCAAATGGGAATTGCAGCGTATTAAAGACCAGGTACAAATTACAATTTCAAGATTTCTGCTATAGGTTATTTTCCCAAATATAAACCCTTGGTAAAATAACCATTGCACTTAATGCTTAGAGTAAGGGTGGTCCAGGTAACAAAGCCATAAACATTTTTATTTTTCTAGGAAGATGGGTTCATGATTTGCTATATAGAGCCCTAACAAGTTAATATTAAGGTGGACTTTGCCTTTAAATATCCACTTTTAAGTGGGTTATGGTGCTTTTAAAATAAGATATCTTGTGTAAATTCCTTCTTCCTTTAGCCGGATTCTGACATGGATCCAAACGGCAGCGGGGAAGGTGGGAGCTCTGTGGCCGGTGGTGTAAAAAGGGGCCTCGCTGTGGATGGCGGCCAGGATGTGAAGCGTTTCAGGACAACCACTGGAGGAATAAGTACTGTAAGCATCTTGCTTTGTTTTAAGTCTCCCTCCTTCATATGGAGATCAATATCTGTATATGTGTGTATATGTATAGATTTATATATAATGCAATTTATTTCCCACAAATATCAAGTTATTTATTGCGTTATTTTTTTTTCTATTTCTTACCCAGGTTTTTGGACGCACCCAGGCACTTCCAGGGCCAGATACTGCGCTTTCCAAGGCCATTGAAAAGCAACACACGGACACAGTGGTCAATTTCCTGATTAGGATAGCCTGTCAGGTACTGAAACTCTCAAGTTATATATATATATAGCACACTACTCTGCATGTGCACCTGGCTGGTACCTGCTTTTCAGGGGACCAGAAAAAAATTGGGTAAAATCAGGGAAATGTGTTAAAGTAACTTTTTCTTCAAGAACTTAAAGGATATAAACACAGGAGTCGGTTTTAATTTGAGATACAATATTTAATGTGTTAA
The DNA here is from genome assembly GCA_038501925.1 of Xenopus petersii. Lineage (NCBI taxonomy): Eukaryota > Metazoa > Chordata > Amphibia > Anura > Pipidae > Xenopus > Xenopus petersii. Next base: position 28,658,581 of record CM076688.1, read on the forward strand.
TAACAAGTGTTAAACATTGCAGTGTTAATGTTACACTATGGGGGGCATGTGCAAGACTCTCTGTCAGTCACATACACAACCTAAAGCAATAAATGATTGGTGCAGGACTGTATAAGGGACAGATTAATTGCAATTGACCATTTACAGGCAGAACCAAGGCAAAATAAACATCTGGTTCGTATACTAAACCTCTATTTCAAAATTATTACATTCATAGAGAAAAAAAAGCAGTTTTTGAGTACATCAGGACAAAATTTGATGTAAAATCTGGGAAAACATTGCTTAAAATCAGGGAAAAGCACCCATTGAAATGCATTATAAATTGGTGGGACCACAAAAAAAAATGTAAAATGTGGGAAAACTTAAAATCAGGCTACTTAAAGGGCATGTAAAGTCTAAAATAGAATAAGGCTAGAAATGCTGTATTTTGTATACTGAATATAAACATGAACTTACTGCACCACAAGCCTAATCAAACAAATAATTTATGCTTTCAAAGTTGGCTACAGGGGGTCACCATCTTGTAACTTTCTTAATCATCTTTGCAAGACTAAGACTGTGCACATGCTCAGTGTGATCTGGGCTGCTTAGGGATCGTCATAAACAAAGCTGCTTGAGTTCTGCATGACTGGGAAGTAAGGCGGGGGCTCCCCCTGCTGTTCATAAGTATGATTGTTTCCCTGCTCAGCAGTTAGGGACCGTCTTGACAATTCTTATCCACAGCAGTAAATGAAGGGAGAATTTCACTGCATACAGTCAGGTTTCTTATAGAAACGGTACACATTTTTTTTTTCCAATAATCTTTATTGAAATTTCAACAATTACAAGTTGACTTGCAAACATATGTTTATACACATACAGTTCTTCAGAATATGCAAGTCATCAAATATAAGCCCACATTACAGAAAAAATAAAACAAAAAGAATATAAAATTACTATAACATACAAATTCCGGTGAAGAGAGAGATTCATTGAAAAATAAAAAAAATAAAAAATACACAATGACCCATCATATGTCAATTGTTATTAATTTCACATGTCTCAGAATTGCACTTACACACATGCTTGGATATATAGAAAATTGCTGTACTGGGTCTTGCCACACCATCACGGCACTCAATGTTTCGGGGTACATCATGGGCTGATCCTGATATCTCTATAGCTCAGCCTGGGCGATCAAATATTCAGGAACAGTGTTTGTTTATCTCTGATCATATAGGATAAATTCTCCAGTACCATGACATTATCTACTTTATGTTTCACCATATTAAAATCTAAGAAGAGGTACGCCAGGTACACATTTTTTAATTAAAGAAAGATAGGTTTCTTTTTCATTAAAGAAAGTAAAAATTGGATTTTATTTTTTTTTTGCCTTTCCATGCCCTTTAAAAGTACGTTATGAGAATACAATTGATAGGATAGAGTTCTTTCATTTGCAGCTATGCATGTAGAAAATCTAATTTAGCTGTTTTTCATTGGTCAAATACAAAATGACGGGAAACCATGCTACTTGTACAGTTAGGCCACAGACCCCTTTTAGGGGATTATATAACAATCGGATGGCTATTGGGAATAAGATTGTTGGCAGCCAGTCTGAGACAACAAAAGCTGCCTATGATCGACACTAACACTGTAAGGCAGGTATCATATTGGACTTTTCAAATAAAAATTCCTGTTGTACCTGGCAGCTCTAGTATCTGTCATACGCAGAACCTGGAGGTTGGGGCCAGTGGTCATATTCCATGGAATAACGCCACCTTTATAGAAGCTAGGAAAGAAGGAGGAAAAGAATAATATTTTTTATTAGTTACAGTTTCCCTGCTGTGGTCCAGTTATCCTTTTTTATGTTAAGGGGAGAGATTATTAAAAGATATAATACAAAGATGTCTGTGGAGGTCTTGGGCATGCTGTGGGCCATAACTCTCTTGAAGGACTTTGCCCAGCCTGCAGGCCCCCAGTAAAGGTGTTGTCTGCCTTAAAATACATTTTGTATCTGTCCCACTGGTGTGGTAGTTCAAAGGTGTTGGACTAACCAATTGTGAGTATAACCCTTTACGCACCAACTGCTTGGGGCTCATAACGTTCTATCATTTCCATCACTGGGAATAGTGTTGGAGTCGAGTGTTTCTTCTTCATTTATTTCTTAGAGCAAGTGGAATGTTACATATTTTATTTCTTTTACTTTATTTATGAACTTTCAAAAAGCAGGAAAGTGCATCTGATTAATACATGAATAAAAGTGCTACGGAACAGGCTATACGTCAAAGGAAAGAGAATGAGATTTGGAACTTGGCTTATATAATACACCGTGACAAAAGTCACTTAAAGGGAATGTAAAGGCAGAGTGAAAGTGTGCTGGTTTGATGCTGTACTTTCAAAAGAAAGGATTTTGTAATATGCATTAATATTTCTTCTTTATGGTTTTAATAGCAGAACGTTTTTACCCTCCAGACATGTTGGTAAGGACAAATTGTGGTCCCATGCCTGCTTATTTCCCATTGCTTCTCATTACTTTCACTAGTCGGCATGGTTGCTGATCCTCCTCTATCAAAAGAAGTGCAACTTGTCCTGGATACATTTTCTATTTTTTTTTTTTTTAAATTAACACAGCAATGGGGAGATCAGACATAGATGAAGGTAACCATGAACTGCAGATGAGTAAATTCCACATCTACATTCTTCTGTACTCTTGATGCCATTTGTGCAGGTGAACGACAATTCCAACACTGCCGGCTCTCCGGGAGAACTGCTGTCCCGTCGCTGTGTCAGCCTCCTGAAGACGGCTCTCCGTCCTGACATGTGGCCCAAATCGGAACTAAAACTGCAATGGTTTGATAAGCTGCTCATGACTGTGGTGAGTGTACTTGCTCTACAAAACCTGCCAACGTGTGTATGAACCTTTTCATTCTTCTTTGCACATGGATGTGAAAATTAATTAAAATCTGCTCACTAATCAAATCTTGCTCTTACAGGCTTAATGGAACTTAAAGGGATCCTGTCATCGGAAAACATATTTTTTCCAAAACACATCCGTTAATAGTGCTACTCCAGCAGAATGACTTGGGGCAGCTGGGAAATTGACAATGTTTAGCCCCATGTCAGATTTCAAAATTGAATAAAAAAAAATTGTTTGCTCTTTTGAGAAATGGATTTCAGTGCAGAATTCTGCTGGAGCAGCACTATTAATTGATTCATTTTGAAATTTTTTTTAAAGGAGAAAGAACCCTAGTCGGCGCAAAAACCCTCCCCCCCTCCCGTGTGTTGCCCACCCTCCCTCCTCCCCCCTGGCCTACCCGTCCCACTGGGCAAATGCCCCTAACTTGTTACTTACCCTTCTGCGCAGGTCCAGTCTATGGAGTTCACCGACGCCGTCTTCTTCCAAGCGATCTTCTTCCTGCTTTGACCGGCGCATGCGCAGTAGGAGCATTTCGCCGGTACGATCTACTGCGCATGCGACAAAAGTCACGAAGAAAAGTCGGAAAACGTCGTGACTTTTGGCGCATGTGCAGTAGATCCGTACCAGCGAAATGCTCCTACTGCGCATGCGCCAAAACGCTGGTCAAAGCAGGAAGAAGATCGCGGGGAAGAAGATGTCGTCTGTGAACTCCGTGGACTGGAACTGCGCAGAAGGGTAAGTAACAAGTTATGAGCATTTGCCCAGCGGGACGGGTAGGCCAGGGGGGAGGGTGGGCAACACATGGGAGGGGGGGTGGGGTTTTTGCACCGACTAGGTTTCCTTCTCCTTTAAATGACGACATCTGTGGCTGCTTTGTAGCCAGTTTCCTTAATTTCTTAAGGAAGCATACATTTTAATATTAGGCATGCACCAAATCCACATTTTCTGAATTTGGGCAAATGCCCAATCTACCATAAAAGATTTGGCTGAATCCCAAACCAAATTTACATATGCGCCAAATCCACTAAAGATTTGGTTCAATACTGAACCGAATCCAAACCCTGATTTGCATATTCAAATTAGGGTCAGGAAGGGCCACAGAGAACTGTGTGCGTGGTGCATGGTGAATTGTTTTACTTGTGTGATGAAAACCTAAGTATTTGGATTTGGTTCGGCCAGGATCTTGGATATGGCTGAATCTGGATCGTACTGAAAAAGGCAGACCATATCCTGGATTCGGTGCATCCTTAATGCTAATGAGCATTTCAGGCAGGGAAAATATTGACAATTTAATTGCTTGATATTTAAAGTAACATGATTTTAAGGGTTAGATTTGTCGGCAAATAAATCCTTCCAAAAAAAAAAAAACCCACTAGGATTTGATTCAATCAACCCTATTTTAATATTGAGGAAAGTTGCAGTAAAAGTTGTTATAATACCGGCTACAAGAAGACTTTGCCCAGCAGTACAAAGCCCTTCGTATAATTTTATTACGTTTTAAACGACCACTATCATAAAAATTGAAAATGTAATATAATCATTTTAAATATAATCCGTTCAAAATTCTGCACCGTCTCGGAAATAAGATAATCTCTACTATCCTCCTGTTGGCAATCTGTCTCCCTTCAGTCAGTTTAAGGTTTAATACATTGTATAAGCAAAGGGCAGCACATACAGTGTATTTGACCTAACTAGAAATCAAAATCTGACTGAATTTTCATTTTTGCAATGCTGCCCTGTTCTGCTATTGCCAACATTTCTTCATCAACTTGGGGGACACAGGAACAGTGGGTATAGGTGGTACCACTAGGCGGCAGGACAACACAGAATGATAAAAACGACCTCTTCTGCCGGCTATACTCCCAGGCAGGCAAAGCTAGCATCAGTTTTTGTTGTGTCCTACAGGAGACTAGGATGTTTGATGACCGTCAATGCATGAGAAATGATTTCCATATAGTAAGCTCTTTACTTTCCGACACTGTAAGCACAATACATGACCCATGGTTACCTACTCTGCAGTAAAGAACACTCGCCCGTTAAGTCTTATTTAATCTTTTTTTTTATTATAATTTTGGATAAAACTTTACTGCACATCCAATTTCCTAAATGGATGTTATTATTCATCTGATGCTAATTAATTAAGCTCTGCTACATTAATAACCATCACTCGTGTCCAAAGTCTAAAAAAACTGTACTTTTTCTTTTTTTGAAAATGTAAAATAGATGGCACAACGTGGCATATCCAAGGCGGTAGCTCTCCAAGCCCCAAAAAATCTTATTTTAGAGTTACAGGTTAATTATTTTCCAGCTGCAAGTGTATTAGGTTTTTGGTAGGAGTTCACCAAATCTAGTATTCGGTATTCGGCATTTTTCAGCAGGATTCAGATTTCTCCTAGCGGAATCTGAATCCTTAAAATCACCTGAGTTTTACTCGCAAAACAACAAAGTAAAAACCATGCACGGTTCTTTTTTTCCCCTTTAAATATGCATATGCAAATTTGGATTGGGATTCAGTTCGGTATTTGGCCGAATCTTTCACAAAGTATTCGGTAGTTCGACCGAATCCCAAAATAGTGGATTCACTGCATCCCTAGTATAGATGACTGCAGGGAGCCCATATATATGCTACACAGATCTGGCTGCTGCCTGCCACAGCTCTTGGCTACCCAAAACATAAGGTCCCAGGCTAGAGTGCTAATGGTTCCCCTCTGGAGCACCTTTTTTATGCCATGTGTATTTTGAGGTTTGCGGGTCACTAACTGGCAGACTTTGAGAAGACATTGATAACCTTCAGTATGATGATATGAACTTTTTTTTTCTCTCTGTATCTTCCAGGAGCAGCCCAACCAAGCAAACTTTGCTAACATCTGCACAGGCCTAGAGGTACTAAGTTTCCTGCTCACCGTGCTCCAGAATCCAGCCATTCTCAGCAGCTTCAAACCTCTACAGAGGGGAATCTCCGCCTGCATGACCTGCGGGAACACCAAGGTTCTCCGTGCTGTCCATACGCTGCTATCCCGACTCATGAGCATCTTCCCTACTGAGCCAAGTATGTACCCATACATTCAGAACCACTTGCCTAACTTTGGGAAAGCAGATTTAGTCTTGGGATCTGCAACAATTACACTGAGCAGTGCTCATGTTGGCACTGTAAAGAAAGCTATGTTTAAATTTCTAAATTACACTGTTTACACTGCAAATAATTAACTCTACAATATAAAATGTAATTCCTAAACCAGCAAGTGTATTTTTTTAGTTGCAATATTGGTGTGTAGGCGCCATCTCAGTTCATTTTGCCTGGTCATGTGCTTTCAGAAAGAGCCAGCATTTTAGGATGCAACTGCTTTCTGGCAGGCTGTTGTTTCTTGGAGTCCATGTAACTGAATGTGTCACAGTGGGACCTGGATTTTTCTATTGAGTGCTGTTCTTGGATCTATCAGGGAGCTGTTATCTTGTGTTAGGGAGCTGCTATCTGGTTACCTTCCCATTGTTCTGTTGTTAGGCTGCTGGGGGGAGAAAAGAAAAGAAAGAGCCAGCACTTTAGGATGGAACTGCTTTCTGACAGGCTGTTGTTTCTTGGACTCCATGTAACTGAATGTGTCACAGTGGGACCTGGATTTTTACTATTGAGAGCTGTTCTTGGATCTACCAGGGAGCATTTATCTTGTGTTAGGGAGCTGCTTTCTGGTTACCTTCCCATTGTTCTGTTGTTAGGCTGCTGGGGGGAGGGGAAGGGGGCGATATCACTCCAACTTGCAGTAAAGAGTGACTGAAGTTTGCAACTCGCATGACTGGGGGCAGCAAGACCCATGTCACATTTCAAAATTAAATATAAAAAAATCAGTTTGCTCTTTTGAGATGGATTTCAGTGCAGAACTCTCATCACTATTCACTCATTTTGCAAAAAAAAAATGTTTTCCCATGACAGTATCCTTTTAAAATTCATGTTTAGATATGTGTGTTTAAGATACTAAATACTTGTTATATGTTTGCCTTTTTGTAGCTGTACCATGTCTTCTGTAAAAGGGTGGAAGAGATCCTGAAATGAGGCAAGCAGTGCCCTCAGTGGTCACATCCCTTGAATAAAATTTAAGTATGATGTGTAGACAGTGACAACTTGCAATACTGGGTCCAATTTAATCCTAGCAACCAGTAAGGAATAGAGTGTAAAATAAATAGGAGAGGACCTGAACAGAAAGCTAACAATAAACGTGTAGCCTCACAGAGTATTGGTTGCTAGGGTCAGTGACCCTCAATAAGCATATAGTATTTTAAATTGCAAATTGGATTGATGCAGAACTCAAATAATGCAAACAATTACCGGTAAAAAGAATTTAAAATCTGCCCAAGTTAATGTAGCTCTCATACTATTAAATACATGGAAACAGAAAGGGTATGAAAGGCCATAAAGCCTAGGCCCCAAGAATTATATTGTATTGCCATTTTTTTTTTTTTTAAATAAAGTGAAAAGCAATAATTGTAGTAATTGTTTGCAAGTGTTTCCATTCAGTATCAGGGAAAACCAGCCTGCTGATCTCCATTTGTTGCCGGATGGTAACTCCCATTATCTTTAGCATGGCAACAGATGGAGCCATTAAAACCTGCACTACCTTTCAATAAAATCTCTTGTTTTATGATTCACTCGTTGATAACATCTTTTTTTTTTTTTTTTAATTCTCAGCTGGAAAGCAGTTTAGTTGACAGAGGAAGGTACAAAAACCTATATGAGATGTATCTCTGTTGGTAGTTCAAATCCATTTTCTGCTGGGGGGGAAAAAAAAGCAATTTTTCAGTTGTTAAAAATCCTTAACCTCCCTGCGAAAAGCAAAAGAAATTGAGTGTGAAAAAGCCAAAGTTTCCCCGCGCAGAAGTGATTTTCCCTGCGGGTTATTGCAAGGCATCTATCATTACAAATAACCATTATCGTTAATTACCTCTCAGGATTAAGCCACCGTGTTTGTTTTTATTTTGGCTGTTGGCTCTGTGCGGATTAGACGTACCTTTGGGGTCAGGAAGAATTCCACTCGCTTATTATACTGAGCTGAACTCAGGTTCAACTAACCGCAGCGTTCACAGAGAGAGAATCCATGAAACATGTCAATAAGCACATTGTTTGCAAGGACATTGGGTTTTTTTTTTTTCTTGTTTGTTTCTCAATTCAGTGAAATGTTCTTATGTCTGTAATAGATTCAGGTTGTGGAAATAAAAGCAGTATCCTGGCGTTTGCCTTATACTCGGCAAATAGTGTCGAATGACATAAAACTCTTCATCCATTTTGTAGGTTCCTGTCGTTTCTTGCTGTCAAAGTCTTAAAATATCTACATTTGGTGGCAGGCTTAAAGGTATTCTGTCAGGATTTTATGGTGTAGTTTCTATTCCAAAATTCCACTGTTTAAACTGCAAATACTTAACAATATAAAATGTAATTCCTAGTGTTTTTTTTTTAGTTGTAATATTGATGTGTAAGCAGCCATCTCAGGTCACTGTGTGAGTCATGTGCGAGTCACTGTGTGAGTCAGAAAGAGCCAGTGCTGCACTATGGAACTGCTTTCTGGCAGGCTATTGTTTCTCCTACTCACTGTAACTGAAGGAGTCGCAGTGGGACATGTATTTTTACTATTGAGTGCTGTTCTTATATCTACCAGGGAGCTGTTGTCTGTTTACCTTCCAATTGTTCTGTTGATGGGCTGCTGGGAGGGAAGGGAGGGGGCAATATTACTCCAACTAGTTAGAGGACATTAGACAAATAGCAAGGGACCTTTTTACCCATAAAGTGGATCACCGTACCAGAGGCCACCCCATCAAACTAGAAGAAAAGAACTTTCATTTGAAGCAACATAGGGGGTTCTTCACAGTCAGGACAGTGAGGTTGTGGAATGCACTGCCGGGTGATGTTGTGATGCTGATTCAGTTAATGCCTTTAAGAATGGCTTGGATGATTTCTTGGACAGATATAATAACAAAGGCTATTGTGATACTAAACTCTATAGTTAGTATAGATATGGGTATATAGAATTTATGTGAAGGTATGGAGGGTGTGTGTATGGATGCTGGGTTTTCATTTGGAGGGGTTGAACTTGATGGACTTTGTCTTTTTTCAACCCAATTTAACTATGTAACTTGCAGTGCAGCAGTAAAGAATGACTGCAGTTTATCAGGGCACAAGTCACATGACTGGGGGCACCAGGGAAACTGACAATATGTCTAGCACCATGTCAGATTTCAAAATTAAATATAAAAAAATCGGTTTGCTCATTCAAAAAAGGCATTTCAGTGCAGAATTCTGGTGGAGCAGCACTATTTATTGGTGCATTTTGAAAAATAAAGTTTTCCCATGACAGTATCCCTTTAAGGTGACCATACACGAGCAGATCTAAGATGCTGATTCGGGTCCTTTATATTTGATTTGGCAGCTTATCTGCCCATATACAGGGCCCAGTATCTCTCCAAAAAATGGGCAGATGTTAATCGGGAAGGTTTTATTTCTGATCCAGGGCTGCATAGCCTAGTTAATGTGGTTTTTGCTTTGGTGGCTCCTATCTCTGCCAATGTAATCTGATTATTTGGCCCTACGGCTGTCTACCATAGCAGGGCATATCACAGGAATGATCCGCTCATTTGGTGAGCTCAGATCTTCTAATGTGTGGCCAGCTTTACACACTCACTCTTTGGAGTAAGCACCAGAGTGCTGAAGCCTATCCAGGACCTGTACTTTTAAACCCATAAAACCCATATCTGAATTTACCTCACAGGAATACTAAAGTAATGTCCATATTTCCAGAATATCTTCTGCATGTGGAATGGACCTTTTTGCAAATTCGCGTTGTGCACAAATTTGCGCAAATGACTCGCAAATGAGAAGGGTGTTTGCATGATTCCACCCACTGTGCGAGGTTGTTGTGCGCGACAATTACATTGTCAGTAATTTAAATTCGTGAAACTGTTTTGCAAATATTTTCTCTGCTACCGAAGTCGTGGCGTAACTCAATCGCATACTTTTAAAATTTGCGTTTTTCGCCAAATTTTCTAAAGCTCTTAAAGGAAAACTATACCCCCAAAATGAATACTTAAGCGACAGATAGTTTATATCAAATTGAATGACATATTAAAGAATCTTACCAAACTGGAATATATATTTACATAAATATTGCCCTTTTACATCTCTTGCCTTGAACCACCATTTCGTGACTCTATCTGTGCTGCCTCAGAGATCACCTGACCAGAAATACTACAACTCTAACTGTAACAGGAAGAAGTGAGGAAGCAAAAGGCAGAACTCTGTCTGTTAATTGGCTCATGTGACCTTACATGTGTACACAGTGAATCTTACGATCTCAGGGGGCGGCCCTTATTATTTAAAATGGCAATTTTCTATTTATGATTACCCAATGGCACATACTACTAAAAAAGTATATTATTATGATAATGGTTCATTTACATGAAGCAGGGTTTTACACATGAGCTGTTTTACTCAGTATCTTTTAATAGAGACCTACATTGTTTGGGGGGTATAGTTTTCCTTTAAGGACATTCGCAGTGTGAAAAAAAAAAAAGATGTAATTCTGTTTGCACCACTCTTATCCAGCTTTATAAATATTACCACGTGCAGGGCAAATGTTTTCACTGTCCAAATCGTTCTGAGCTGTGTGAACTTTATAAATGATCCCCAAAGACTTCTGCACAAAATATTTATCTCATTATTAAGAATACACCAAGTCTCTGATTTGGTTCAGCCAAACTCTATAACTTATTGTAGAATTCATATTCAGATGGGGGCCAATTTAAGAATACTTGAGCGTTTAGACCATGCAAGTGTTCCTAAACTCTTGCATGGTTCCTTCATTTGAATACCATGTCTTCCTGACTATCTTTTTTTTTTTTTTTCTCCCCAAGCTAAAACCTGCTAAGCTTTTTATTTTTGGGGAAAAGAAACGATGTGCAGGGAGCAGAGCTTTAGTAATTCTCGGGTGGTTTTAGTAGCAGAATACTCGAGCCCGAAGGCTTAAGCATCCTTAAATTGCTCCCCCTGTGTTCAGAGGAACCAAATCAGGATGCTAAGTGTCTTTAGAGCTTGAGGCAACAACCTTGCATACTCATGAAGCATTTTTGGGGATTGTGCAGAAATCTTAAACTTTAAAATTAAATTGTGACTTAATCTCATGTGTCTGGTTTGGTCTTCCGCCGAACCCAAAAATCATGACTGCACATTAAGAAATATTTTAATTGCCATCTTTATTTTTATTTTTGCTGACAATTTTAAGTCGTTCTGTACACTCAGTTTTTCAGATGCCTATAGTCCCAGTTGTTTATACCTAATATTTGTGCCTAAGGCTATTTCAGTTACCTGAAGGCAACACAGGAATTATAATGTCTCCATAGCATTGCTCATTGCCCCACTACTTCTGCAGCCCAGCTGAGTGAGCCACAATAGTGTTTGTTAAGATTTCTGTACAGGTATGGGACCTGTTATCCAGAATGCACGTGATCTGGGGTTTCCGGGTAAGGGATCTTTCCATAATTTGGATCTCCATAACTTATGTCTTCTAAAAATAATTTAAAAGTTAAATAAACCTCCACTAATGTTTAATTATATCTCAGTTGGGATCACATACAAGGCATTGTTTTATTATTACAGAGAAAAAGGAAATAATAATTAAAATGATTTTATTAAAATGGAGTGGGAGATGGCCTTCCCATAATTTGGAGCATTCTGGATAACAGGTTTCTGCATAATGGATCTCATACCTGTATTTCCCTTAAAGCAATCTATTGTTTTAAGGGAAGATGCTTTTCTATACATACAAGATCCACAGCCCAGGCAGTATGGCTGCATCCACTTATCTATAAGTGTATATATACACAGAGAAGGAATATCTAACAATTGATTTGGAGGGTTTATAGCCTTTTTAATGTTCTGATACCATCCAAGCACTCATTGGGGTTGTAAAAAATATATAGATGCTTTTTTTAACATGGCAACTTTTCTACATTTCCTTTGTTAGGTACATCAAGTGTGGCATCCAAGTATGAAGAGCTGGAGTGCCTCTATGCTGCTGTTGGGAAAGTTATATATGAAGGGCTCACTAATTATGAAAAAGCCACCAACGCAAATCCGTCACAGTTATTTGGTGAGTTTGCCACTCTTTGAATAAAACCGTGCACCAATCAACAGCCTCGGATTTGCTATATTCTACTCGCGCGTGCTTTGTGGGTTTCTAAATGATAAAGAATATGGGAAGTCCATTCTTCTATTGTATTAACCTCTTGGATGACCAAAGGGTTTAAAGCTAATAAGGTGTACAGTCCCAGTCGAATTAGTAAACACATCAGTCTTTCCAGGTCTCTGCCTTTGGGTTCTTATGAGAGCGAGCGGAGATCTGAGATGATTAGACACTTGTCTCTCACATCGGAGTCTTTGATCCATTTCACTTACAAATTCGCCCGTAGGTATTACTGTAGGAACGATCGACTTTGGTGCCAATCTCCTCCATACATGCTCCTCGGTAGAAATGGTTCTGTCAATAAAACAAGTATCCTAGTGCAACAGGGCTGAGGCAGCACATGGTTTTTAATGCTAGCCGTCTCTCCGTGATCAACACAGACAGATGTAATTTTTACTCAAGGAAATGCCTGTTTGTCATGTGTCAGTGTGTATTGTGGAAAACACTAAGCAAGACAGTGGTTTAATCAATTTCCCGCAAAGCGGCTCAAGGTCAGGCGTGATGGAAAGTGCCGACCTTGCACTTTAAATAATTCAACAATGTTAACAGCATGTTGGCAGAGATCTGCACATGAATTTAATATGAAAGCCTTGCTTATTTACCATGCCCCCCCCCCCTACTGACCGACAATGGTGCTTAATAGAACATACAGATAAATCGGCTACTTTAAAGTGGACCTGTCACCCAGACACAAAAATCTGTATAATAAAAGTCCTTTTCAAATTAAACATGAAATCCAATTTCTATTTTTTCATTAAAGCATTCATAGCTCTCAGCTGTCAATCAAATATTGTCTGCCCCTCCTCTATGCCTTAAGCAGACAATTACTTTCACTTTCCATTCAGCACTTCCTAGATGTCACTGCTCTCCCCACATTCCCCCGTTCTCTTCACCATTTAATTGTGTAGCCTGGGCATGGGGATGGACATCAGGTCCCCCATTCTGCTGTACAAACAGGATTCTCAGATGATACAAGACTTGCCTGAATAACAGTGTCCACAAAATGGCTGCTGCCTGCTTGCTATAATTATGAATTCCCAGATTGAAGGAAATAAGATTCAAATAATTTATATAGTATAATTAAAGTTTATTTTGCTTGACTAATGTGATAAAATAGGGTTTTGAATATTTTTTTTTCGGGTGATGTGTCCACTTTAAAAAAAAAAATTATGCACAGATTGGTTATTTGATCTTTAGTCCTGGAAAAAAAATAAAAATAAATAACCACGGCTATATTTACTATATAGACATTGCACAAAGAAGTGTGTTCATGGTAAACATATAAGTTATATACAGATACCAAATGATAGTGGAGGTACAATCCAACAGTCTTCATTAGTATTTATCTTGCAAGAACCTTGACTTGGACGTTGACAAAGAAGATGCGGGACAAAATATTTGGGTGACCTGTTTCCTAAAAGCAGGGGGGCAGGGTCTTAGCCATGGTGGCCAAGGGGTTGAAAAGATATTAAAGTAGTTTACCTATGATTACGTGAAGCTCTTAAGAAGAAATAGTATAGCAGTAGTATAAGAATAGTATTTGTTTCAGAAATGATGGAGCTGGGCTGGCTTGTAATCAATTAGCATAGTCTCCTGCAAAATGCCTTAAAGGGTTACCTTGTTAGTACGACAAAGACATTGATATTCTGAGACAATTTGCATTTGACTTTAAAACATTTTTTGAGGTTTTTCATTTATTTAGCTTTTTGTTCAGCAGCTCTCCAGTTTGGAATTTCAGCAGCTGTCTGGTTGCTAGGGTCTTTTATTCCTTAGCAACCAGGCATTTGTTAGAAAGAGACACTAGAATATGAATATGAGAGGGACTGAATTGCTCACAGAGCAACAGTTTTATTTTGACTGCCAGGGTCGGTGACACCCATCTAAAACTGGAAAGATGAGGCAAATTACAGGTATGGGATCCATAATCTGGAAACCCGTTATCCAGAAAGCTCCAAATTACCGGGATGGCGGTCTCTCATGGATTTTATTTTATCCAGATACGTTTTAAAAAATATTTCCTTTTTCTCTGAAATAATAAAACAGTACCTTGTACTTGATTCAAACTAAGTTATAATTGTTTATTGGAAGCAAAATCAGCCTTTTGGGTTTATTTAATGTTTAAATAGTTTTCTAGTTTTCTAGTAGACTTACATAATGAAGACCAAAATTACAGAAAAACAAAAAAACAAAACAAAAAAGGCTAAATCAGGCCCTTTACTGATTATATTTATAAGAAATTGATACCTGTTTGGTCATTACATAAATTAACTGCTAGGCAGGAAATATCTGCTAATCCCCCTAATTTTGTATTTTTTTTTGATAGGTACATTAATGATTCTGAAGTCGGCCTGCAGCAACAATCCCAGCTATATAGACCGGTTAATATCGGTCTTCATGCGCTCTCTTCAGAAGATGGTGAGGGAACATCTGAACCCCCAGACTACGCCCGGAACTGCAGAAGCCAATCCAGGTAACGGCTGAAAGCAGATCTCCAGGAAAAGAAGCACAATTCTGCTGCACATTAACAACACGTGTTTTCCTGCATATGGAGTAGTAATCCTTTATGGAAGGCCAGCCAGAAGATTTTAGGGTTGGGATGTGGAAACAGTTTCCTTGTCAGACACCCACTAACTCATTCGGCTTCTTTTCATCCTCAGCTGGCACAAGTGAGCTGGTAATGCTCAGCTTGGATCTGGTGAAGACTCGGCTGGCAGTAATGAGCATGGAAATGAGGAAAAACTTCATCCAAACCATTCTGACTTCCCTCATTGAAAAGTCCCCTGATGCCAAAATTCTTAGAGCCGTCGTAAAAATAGTTGAAGAGTGGCTCAAAAACAACACTCCCATGGCAGCCAATCAGGTGAGCTTTTATTAGCTTGGCCTTCTACGCCAGACACTTTTTCCCTAACTTTTTTTCCTCAAATATTTCAGGCAAGTTTACTTTGCCCTCCTTTCTTTTTTGTATCATTTTCTTGCAGTCATTTATTTGATACTGGTAGCGTGAGTGTAATACATGTTTGTTTCACAGACCCCAACACTTCGGGAAAAATCCATTCTGCTGGTGAAAATGATGACCTATATAGAAAAACGTTTCCCAGAGGACCTTGAACTGAACGCTCAGTTTTTGGACCTTGTAAATTATGTCTACAGGTAATTAGAACTATTAATCAAATCTGTTCCACTGGATACCAGCACCTCCAGTATTTGCTGATACAGAGGGGCCCTTTCATCACTATGGGGAACTTAATAGCTAATCAGTCGGTTCCAGACTTTATCTCATGATGAAATGTGCAGTTGCCCGATGCATTTCATTTTGCTCTGTTTTGTTTCTTTGCATAAAGGGGTGATTCACCTTTAAGTTAACTTTTAGTATGTTATAGAATGGCTATTTCTAAACACCTTTTTAATTAGTCTTCATTTTTTCTTTTTTTTATATACCGTATATACTCGAGTATAAGCCGAGTTTTTCAGCCCCCAAAATATGCTGAAAAACTCAACCTCGGCTTATACTCGGGTCAAGCGCAAAAACGGTCGCTGGCGTCTAAGAATAGTCGCCGGCGCTTAAGAATAGTCGCAGGCTTCCAAGAATAGTCGCCGGCGTCCAAGAATAGTCTCCAAGAATATTCGCCGGTCTCCAATAATGGTCGCTGGCATCCAAGAACGAGATGCCGGCACCTCCAATGGGAGCAGAAACCCTCAATTTTTTGATTGAAACTTACCAGAAGCTGCTGCATTTCTCACCCTAGGCTTATACTCGAGTCAATAAGCTTTCCCAGTTTTTGGAGGTAAAATTAGGTACCTCGGCTTATACTCGGGACGGCTTATACTCGAGTATATACGGTAGTTTTTGAATTCTTTGCCTTTTTCTTCTGACTCTTTCCAACTTTCAAATGGGGGTCACTGACCTCATCTAAAAACAAATGCTCTGTAAGGCTACACATTTATTGTTATTGCTACTTTTTATTACTTATTCAGGCCCTCTCCTATTCATATTCAAAACAGTGCATGGTTGCTAGGATTATTTGGACCCTTGCAACCAGTTTGCTGAAAATGCAGACTAGAAAGCAGCTGATTAAACTCAAAAACCACAAATTATCAAAAATGAAGGCCGATTGCAAGTTCTATCAAAGTATCATGTTCTACATCATACTAAAAGTTAAATTAAAGGTGAACAACCCCTAGAAGGAATGAATATATGTGTGTAGCCTATTCATTCACATGGTTATATTTTAAAACCATAATTTCCAGTTTGTGGTACAAAGACTCGCACCTACTCTTGTTAGACTTCAACTCCATTGACAAGCTGTTGTAGGACCAAAGGCTAGCTGTACAACGTCTGCACCCACACACTAATACAGACACCAATAAAATGGTGCCACATATTTGCCACGTGTTTAAAGTGGCCCAGTCTACCTGACCAATATTTATGTACTGTGGATGTCGGCAGTTATTATGCATGGTTGGCCAGTGTATGGCTGGATAAGTAATTCAATACATTAGAGAACATGGCCAGAATATGTCATTAACCCCAAGAATACCCATAACACAGCTTATGCAAAAGATACAGTGGTTTAGGCCAGCAATACTGGACTTAACCAGAGCCTAATGCCGTTCTGTAGAGGCTTGATCTAGTGTAGTATTGCACAGCAGCTAATTCGATATTTACTTATATTTTTGTGACTGCAGCAGACCAATAAAATATAACTGCTGATTGGTTGCTGCTGCTTAAAGGAACCTGTCTGTGTAACCCTCTACATTGATATTCCTGGAAATTTGAAACTGAAAGTCCCAGTTCAGCCATTGGAATGAGCTCACTGCCTTGTACAGTGTCACCCTACTCAATCGCTGTTCCCATCCATCACATTGCTTTAGATCCTCACCATGGAACGTTTTCTTTCCGTCTCTTTTGTTCATGCTCAGATTGATTTTTTCCAGGAGCCTACGTTACTTTGTGCCAACTCCATTCTAAAACACAAAAAGGAAATGTACTGAAGGTTTCCATTTTAAAACCTTGACAGAATAAGGTGCCAGAGAGACTGGGAAACCTTCAGAATACATTAATATTTCATTTATCCAAAATACCTGCCTTCGCTACAACATTTTGCTGAGGCTGTCCAAGGCCTTGCAATCTGTAACCGCATACTAAACTCGTGTAAAGGGGAAATTCACCAGGCAACTTATTATTTTTAATGACTTCCTTATCATTGCTGTATGAGAAAAGCTGCCGGCAGACAAAGTCAGCAGCTTATTGGTCAGTATATGGGGCTAGATGTTGATTGGGCAGGATTAAAATTCCCGACAGAGGACGGCATCAGTTCGTTGATGCGGCCCTTGATCCCACTGCCTGCATTCCTGGCCTTGTGATCCGATTGTTGGGGCCTAGGCAAGTCATTCAAAAAACCACATAAAATAGAGATAAGGCTACATGTTACTTTGAATGAATTAACATTCCTCAGCAGAGGTTCTATGTGTAATTATGTGTGTCTGCTCTATTATAGAGACGAGAACCTTTCTGGAAGTGAACTCACAGCCAAGCTGGAACCAGCCTTTCTCTCCGGCCTGCGCTGTGCCCAGCCGCTTATACGTGCCAAATTCTTTGAAGTCTTTGATACCTCCATGAAGCGGCGGGTGTATGACCGGCTGCTCTATATCACTTGCTCACAGAACTGGGAAGCTATGGGAAACCATTTTTGGATCAAACAGTGTATTGAGGTAGGCCCTGTGTTTTGAGCGTTGGTCTCATACTGTTATTCAGGCATTGGTTCGGATTAAAATGGCAGTTATACACACATCAGGGTCATATATTGTTTGAAAAGATTATCTGCTGTACTGCTGTTTGGACAGACCCATGATTCATTTTAGTGGAAAAGTTAAGGACATGAGGCAAATCAAATTAACCTGAATGTTGCATCAGCACAAGGCAAAACAAAGGTGCTGCTATTATTGCAGTGTATATAAAAAACACTAAATATATTGGATTGTTTCATGGTCATCTTAAAAACATATATGCATCTTTAAGGCTGGGGTCAGGATTAAGGACACTGCCGTTTTCCAGGCAATAAATAACAATAATTTTCAGTTATTCTCTTTCTTTCCGTGCCTGTTTTAATCCCCTTGGTAGATAGTCTGTTTGGTGTTTGTCTGCATATGCAATTAACCAGTTTACAACGGTGCCAAAGTGATCATAATGCTAACAAGCCAGTTACGCGTCCTACTTGGTTCTCTTTAGCTCTTGCTGGCGGTGTGTGAGCGAAGCACGACGATTGGCACAAGCTGTCAGGGAGCCATGCTTCCATCTATTACTAATGTTATCAACCTGGCAGACAGTCATGATCGGGCAGCGTTTGCCATGGTTACCCACGTCAAACAGGAGCCCAGAGAACGGGAGAACAGCGAATCCAAGGAAGAGGTAATATTTGCTTTTTCTCGACTGATGAAACCCATTCCCCATAAAACAGAAGTAAAGCATTAAAAAGAACAAAAAGCTGAGATGAGGGGTTACATTAAGTTAACCTACATGTGCTTTTACTGCGTTTGCCAAGCTATTATGTAAGGTTCCCACATGCTCATGCTGAACTGCTTCAGTAAAGTTCCTCTGCCAATTGTCTCTGCTCAAATTGTGGCACAGATGCTACAGACCTCCCACTTACACTGTACCAAGCGTGAGAAGATCTACCATCTTCCCCCTTGGAGACAATTCTATGGCAACTAGAGAGTGAAAATTTTTTAACCCATTGCTTTTTTTTATACTAAGCCACTAAGCACTCGGTCAGCCACCTATAGTCACCTGGCATATAGGGCATTTTGGATATGGCTGCTCTACCTGCTGCTGCATAACACAGTAGACATACTTATTGGGGAATTCACAAAAGTGTCGGGAACGAAAAAATGTCTTTAAAATGTCGTAGAAAGTGTCGTAGCAACAGCCGACAAATTCACAGAGCATTTCTCCGCCAATTTTCCGACATGTACGACACTTTTGAATTAGTGTCGTTAAAAGTGGGCGTGGTTTTTTCGGCGCCACTTTTCCCGACATTTTTATGAATTACTCGTAAACTCATTTTTTTTACCGACAATTTTTCAGACACTTTAGGCTCCCCAAAATGAAAATGTCAGACAAATTTGTGAATTTGCCGTGAATTTGACATTTTACAAATTTGTCGACCGCCACTTCTGGGTTACTTTTTTTTACCGACACTTTTGTGAATTCCCCCCATAGTGTCTGTGGACTGGCTAACTGATACACTAACATGGGCTTAGCTCTAGAGTATTCCAGTGCTTGTATTCTATCCAACAAGGGGATGCTTGGTAAGAGATGCTTTTAAAGGCTAAACTTTAAATTGGACTATGAAAGTTCGGTTACTAACAAAGGTGCAGAGCAGTAAGCCAGACCAATGAATCAGTAATGAGATTCTGTTGCATATAGATGATGCTATTGGTTGGTTGTATAGATTCCATTAGAATCTAGGTTTCCAATGTGTAGAGCTTTTTTTGTAATTATCAATATTCAAGAGCCTGGCCTAACCTAATCCGAACCATATTTAACGTTTAAAAAATCGGCTTGCACACTTCAGTCATCAGGTTTTTCCACCCGTGCTCCTGTTTCTCCGGTGCAGAAGAAGGGTTTGGATTTGGTTCGGTGAAGGGGAGGCTGTAGGCTGTTTAGGTTGGGATTTGGGATACTAAATGTACTACATATTCACGGATAGCATGATTAGAGTAAAAGGTTTGGGGTTGTGGGGCTAAATTTTTACAGTATCTTTAAGGTTATTGTAGGCCTTACTATATTGACTCTTAGCAGATACCTGAACTCAAAAAGTCTGAAAAACATGAGGCTTATGTCATTCATGGAACAAGAAAGGAAAGAAATCCTGTGTAGAAGTTGAAGTAGTAGTTGATAATGCTGAGTAAACCAATATAGCGTTTCAAACGACTATCATTTATTTATAAGATTAATATGATATATTCATTTATCAGAAGGTTTGTTCCTTATGATTTATGCAGAGAGAACTGTTTGACCGTTTCTCAGCACCCTAATTTGTCCACACACAGGACAACAAATGCCATGTTTGTACACTGTGTTCGCCACCATAACAAATAGCTATTACAAACTGTATCCATTTTGTGTTTAGGATGTAGAAATCGATATCGAACTAGCGCCTGGGGATCAAAGCACAAACCCCAAAACTAAAGAGCTTTCGGAGAAGGATATTGGGAACCAGCTGCACATGCTGACCAACAGGCACGACAAGTTCCTCGATTCCCTTCGAGAAGTCAAGGTGAGTGGCTATTCGGCCTCTAAATTCCCATGGCCATTTTCTAATTTCTGTGCTGGTTTTTTTCTAATGGCAGTTGCTATTTTATGGCAGTGCTTATACTCACATGCCTGTTCTTTTCTTGCATTTTACTTTGCATAAGTATTAATGCTGATTTCAGAACCAAAATATCATAAATCTCATGACTGCCTTCATTTTTGACTAAATTGCTGATGCAAAAGGCACAAGAGCTTACAGGAGCAATCCTGAAATGAACAGAAGTGAGACTTTTCAGTAATAATGTATCACTTAAGTGGCATGCGGTGGATAGAGGGTGGCTGAATGGTTAGCTTATATATATTATGCACAGGGATGTCCAACCATATCCTCTCCATCTGCATTAATACTAGTAATATTAATACTCCATCCTGCAGCCACATCTAAAACAGCACATGGTTCATATAATATATATATATATATATATATATATATATATAGTATTTGGCTAAAGACTGCAAAGAATGTTTCTTTATGTAAAACTGGAAGCAAACTGAGATATTTTCCCGTTGTGTTTGCCGCAGACTGGGGCCTTACTGAGTGCGTTCGTTCAGTTGTGCCACATTGCCACCCCGCTTGCTGAGAAGGTTTGGATCCAGTTGTTCCATAGACTGTGGAAAATCCTTTCTGACCGGCAGCAGCATGTGAGTTCTTCCTAATTTGATATGCTCTTTGTTTTCCAATTAGACCATAGAAAAAGATGCGTTTAGGGTGAGTTCTGCGAGAGGCCTCAGCATGCACTTTGTTCTTATATATGTTGAAGATCACATCTCATATATGAATCAAATTGGAGCTTTGACATTTATATTATATTTTCTGTTCTCAGGCATTAGCCGGGGAAATCAGTCCGTTCTTGTGTAGTGGCAGTCACCAAATGCAGCGTGATTGCCAGCCAAGTGCCCTGAACTGCTTTGTGGAAGCCATGAGTCAGTGTGTTCCGCCCATTCCTATCCGACCTTGTGTGCTCAAGTACTTGGGGAAGACCCACAACCTCTGGTTCCGCTCCACGCTCATGCTTGAACATCAGGCTTTTGAGAAGGGCCTGAGCCTGCAGATCAAACCCAAGCAAGCCACCGAATTCTATGAGCAAGAGAGCATAACCCCACCACAACAGGTAGGTCCTTCGCATCCATATACATTCATGGGCTTCTGCATCCAGGGGTGCTTTGCCAATGAGGCAAGTTGAGGCTGTCGCCACTAGGTACCAGGGGCGGCAAAAATGCTGCTCCTGGTACTTTAAGAGCGAATTTCTGGGGGAGGGGGGGGGGCAGCAGCAACTGCTGCTGCCTCAGGCGGCGGAGGGGCCAGGATCGCCCCTGTCTGCATCCAGCCCTATTGCAAATGTAAAACATAGATAAAGGGTAACTTTTTGCCACAAGACTGTCTTCTGAAGTTTTAAGACATTCTGACCCAATCCAGACCCTAAACAGACATAAACACACCCTTAATGAAGCCATTCATATTATGTTTATCAGAGGAGGAAAAAATCCTTCCTGACTGCAGCCTGGCTATTTATTTAACTCTGAGTCAACATTCCAAGATAATGTGATTTCTAGAGCCCTGCCTAATATGTTTTACTATAAATAGCCAGCGCTTTTTTGAACCTGCCAATGAGCCAGTATTTATCACCTCTGTTTTAGTCACAGAGCGATTGCATTACATTGGAAAACCCTTAATAAAAATAAAGATGAAAGCTGCTTTCTTCTTCCCATTGCAAGTAATTACAGACTTATTCATGAGCGATGAAAAGGTAAAGGTCTGCAGAGAGGTTATTATAGTGACCCTTTATATATTTATACAAGGTAATTAAATCTCCATACGGAGGCCTCCTTTTAGTGAAAATAAATGCAATTAGGACAGCAGGTTCTCCTAACTGACGTTCTCTAAACCTACTATTGATTTGGTTGCTTGATTTGCTAACTGTATCCTATAACTTTTGTGGATTGGTGCCCAGGATTTCACTGACTGTTCAGAGGAAGGGCGGTAAAGAGGCAAGATTATACCTTCCTTACCGCTTCATTTACATTACAAATTGCCTATTACGCTGTTTTCTTCTTCCTTTGCCCTTTAATCCAGTGCCATAAGTGTTATTTCCATTACAATATGATTTAATGTAAACATTGCATTATTATTTGCATTTATTTCTCATTCTTTTAATTTGTCACTTAGCTGTTCCATCAAGCCAGTCTGTCCAAATCCCTTTGAAGAGAAAGGACAATCCACTCTATTCACATCTTTATGAAATTGTCCACAAATAAAGGCACTGGTTTTAAACCCTTCTTCTACTGCTTCTGTCATTCAAGCCCAAAACCCCCTGTGCTTCCTTCCATGGATTATCATGAAAACCAATTTATGCAGAAAACTGCCTGTTTCCGCAGTAAAGCGTTGAGAATTGTGCATTTTAAGGCTTCACACCATCATGGAGGCTTATTCTTTTATACATAAAACTGCTACAGATTTCCTAGGGCCTTGATCCTTGATCCTGCATATTCCCAAAACAATTCCTTGAAAGGTGTGAAATGAGTCTGGAGGGGGCAAAGTGTAATTTGTTGATAAGACCCAAAATTGCGTTTACAGTTGGATTAATTTGTATTGATACTGCTTTGTTCTGTATAATAGGTGTAAATTGTGTTTCCTGTATTAAATAATAGCTCAAATAATTCCTTTGGAATTTCTAATATTATAAAAAAAAAGCAAAATTTCCATATCAAGATCTTTATGGAAAGTCTCCCAGTTGTTCTTTCCCTCTGCTTTCAATGGGTGCCCTCCTGCCATTTTGCAAGATTATCTTTATGAATTAGAATCTCTAGAGTTTATTAGGGGAATCCCTTGTGTAATTATGTAGTGATCCCCTTAACATCTCTTTAACCCAAACTGTTTAGTTGTCTTGGGTTCTCTAGTTTCATCCTTTTGTATCATAGAATGGTAAGTTAGGAGATACAATATCCAAAAACCTGTTATCCAGAAAGCTCCAAATTACGGGAAGACTCTTCCATAGGTTCGATTACAAAAAAAAAATAACCCAATTGTTTCCTTTTTCTCTGTAATAATAAAACAGTACATTTTACTTGATCCAAACTAAGATATAAATAATCCTAATTGGAGGCAAAACCAGCCTATTGGGTTTATTTAATGTTTACATGATTTTCTAGTTTTTAAGGAATAAAAATCCAAATTAAGGAAAGATCCATTTTCCGGTAAAAACCTCAGGTCCCGAGCACTCTGAATAATAGGTCCCATGCCTGTACTATTTTTTTCTTCTGGGTTGTAGCTTTTCTTCTACTATAACTAGAAGAACCTCTAGATCATTTTCCATAAAGATTGCACATAATTTAGACGTTTATAATTATATACAATGCATGCTCAATTATGAAGCCATAATAGATAACCTTACATTACTCTCCAAACATGTCATAATTGGATTCTCTTGATAAAGAAGAAGACCCATCCTGCATGGTTTTGTGTAACTGGTAAACACATTTCTTCCAGTGCAATTTTGGCAGACGTCCTGATACCTTTATGGTTCAGGGCTCCCCTTTGCTGTTAAACATTTGATTGGGCCCTCCCATAACAAGGTCAAATAACGTTTTCAGGTAGTTTTAGGGATAACCAAATAAGTAAGTAATCATTCACCCTTAAATTTCACCCTAATTGACCTTCAGCTTCACAGTTTGGGAACCACTGGCTTTCAGGGAGCCACATGCAAGGGCAATATTATTTAATGTTATTTTATGTTTACCTTTTAAATGCAAGCCAAATTGTGGCCTGAATTGTATAGTTTGTCCTTTGGCTGTTTTAGGAGATTCTAGATTCCTTGGCTGAACTATATTCTTTGCTGCAAGAAGAGGACATGTGGGCTGGTTTATGGCAGAAGCGTTGCAAATTCCCTGAAACATCCACAGCCATCGCTTATGAGCAGCATGGATTCTTTGAGCAGGTACCTGACATTTATTGTCTCATGCAGTGCAGCGTTGAAACCTGCGTTTGTTTATTTTTTCCCCTATTTTACCTTATCTTACCTTTTCAGCTGTAAAAAATTATTTCTTTTCTTGTGAACCACTTTATTTTTATATCTGCATTGTAAGCCTGACTCTGTGCATCTGATCAGCGAGCGAGAGATTCCAGCAGAGCAGATCACATGCTGGTATCATTGTGCCAATGTGATTATAGATGTATTGATCCGTTTCCTGAGGCAGAAATCTTGCATACCCATCTTCCAGTTCAAACGCTATTGATTCCTTTTTGGGCTTTTAATTCTTTTAGGCTCAAGAAACCTACGAGAAAGCAATGGAGAAGGCCAAAAAAGAACATGAAAGGTGTAATGCATCTCCTGCTGTCTTCCCAGAATATCAGTTGTGGGAAGACCATTGGATTCGGTAAGTATGTCAATCCTGCCACTTCTCATTTATTTGAGCGTGCCGGTTGGTTCTGCACATGTCTTAAACGAGTGGTTCACCTTTAACTTTTAGTTTGTCATAGAATGGTTAATTTTAAGCAACTTTTAAATTTTTAGTGTTGTGAAATGGCCAGTTCTAAGCCACTTTTCGAATGGTCTTTATTTTTTTTTTTTTTTATAGTTTTTGAATGATTTTGTCTTTTTTCTGACTCTTTCCAACTTTTAAATGGGGACCATTGACCCCGTATTAAAGGAGAACTAAACCCTAAAAATTAATAGGACTAAAAATGCCCTGTTTTATATACTGAACTTATTGCACCGGCCTAAATTGTCAACGTCTCAATAGCAGCAATGATCCAGGACTTGTCACAGGGGGTCACCATCTTGGAAAGTGTCTGTGACACTCACATGCTCAGTGGGCTCTGAGCAGCTGTTGAGAAGCTAAGCTTAGGGGTCGTCACAAATTATCAAGCAGAAAATGAGGTTGGCCTGTCATAAAAGCTGATGCTTCAAGGCTGATTATTAAATTCTGATACCAGTTGTACTGGTTTCTGTGCTGCTATGTAGTAATTATCTGTATTAATTACTAATCAGCCTAATATTGTGACATTTCTATTCTATGTGTACTGTATATTGTGAGTCAGTCCCTAAGCTCAGTAAGTGACCGCAGCACAGAGCATGTGCAGTGAATCAGCAGAAAAGAAGATGGGGAGCTACTGGGGCATCTTTGGAGACACAGATCTTTACTGCTAAATGGCTGTGATTGCCTTGGACTGGTACAGAAACCCAAAACATCATATACATCATTTCTAGCTACTTCTTTAGTTTAAGGACTTTCCTTATCCTTTAAAAACAAATGCTCTTTAGGGCTACAAGTTTGTTATTGCTACTTTTTTATTACTTATGTTTCTATTCAGGCCCTCTCCTATTCATATTTCAGTCCCTTAATCCAATGCATGGTTGCTATGATAATTTGGATCCTAGCAATTGCCCTTTATCAAATAGTTAAATCATATGATGGGGTGAACCTGACTAAAAGTATTTAGCACCAATCAGAATGACGTAACAAACAAAGAAATATTTTTGCCTTGTCATTGGATGTTTTCCTTAATGCGTGTATTGTCATTCTGACTTATGTCTCTTCTAAAGATGTTCAAAAGAGCTGAACCAGTGGGAGGCATTGACGGACTATGGTCAATCAAAAGGCCACATCAATCCATACCTCGTTCTTGAGTGTTCTTGGAGAGTTTCTAATTGGACGGCTATGAAAGAAGCTCTGGTGCAGGTCAGAACCATCCTTTCTTACTCTGCTGGGTTGCTTTAATAATAAGTTCCCCTTGTTCTTACTGACGATGTTTGTACAAAGTCAGCATTACAGCTCATTTCACAGAGGCAATAAATGGCTCTTTGGGGAATCTCTTTGATTTAGAACACAGCTGCAATTTCTGGCAACAAACACATATTCCCAATAAATGCGTTTTTTTTTTTTTCATTCTGTCATGTTTTATATTTTGAGTTTCCAGCAGTTTTGGTGAGTGGGGTGGGGTGGGGAGAGAAGGAAGGAAAGAAGAATCCTGAATCTATCCTGTTTTATTTTGATTCTTTTCACATATTTCTTACCAGCGGATCGTTTGTTCCCTTTTCCACTTTTTCTCTCTACACATTCATAATTATATCTTGGAAAGATTAAGGGGCAGCCAATGTAGTGGTTATTAATATTCAAAACACAAGACCACAGAGTATGGACTCTTTGTTATCTGTCTATCTGTACACAGCTGACGGTGTGTGGTGGGAAATAAGAGCTGCAGGGAAATGAAGAGGGGTTGCCTTTTATTTACTCTATTCCTGCTGGGTAGGCTGTATACAAGGCTTCTGCATGTTAAAGAATGGTTTATATTCACACCTTGAGCTTTTTCAGGCCTGTATTGAACACAGCATGAAACACGCACCTACCTACCTACACACACCCCTTACCTCCCCAGGGCATTTAGGGGGGTCCCCCGTAATTTATTTTATACATTTTTCCCACCTGGACATTTTTTTTTCTGGCTGCTGACCCATACTTGCACTAGAGGGTGTTGAATTACTGCCATTATATGTATATACTGTAGGTGTGGGTGGTTACGTCGGAAACTCATGTACTCAGATGCAAGAGAGTAACGGTCACTTGGGTGTTGACTTGGTAATTTTTTAGTTGAAGAATAGGGAAATGTCTGTAATTTCAATACTGGAAGATATCATGGGCATATTGGATATGTTTCCAAATTAGGATAGTTCCTAAACGAGAAAAGCAATTGCTAATATATCAGCATCAATCATAGAGGCTTTGTGTGGACAATCAGTAGGGTGTTTCTTAAAGGGGCAGTATTCCTCCTTGCTCAGCATAAGTTCTATGAATAGGGCTTGTGAATCTTGTTTTTTGTTGGAAAACCGAAGCTTCTCCACGATTGCTCCTTGCAAAGTACATAATTAGCTTACCAGTGCACGGATAACCCCATGCATAATGGACTTTTGCTACCAAAACAGTCACAACAATGGATTAAGGCAAGCAGGCTGTATGTTGGTAATCTAATCCTCATAAGGATCAGACATGGACTAACCTCAATTTCCCTGTTTAGCTCAAGAAATCGAGTTTTCATGATTCAAACAATAGGCAAAATGTTTTTGTCGGACATGGTGGATACTGCCTCTCTAAGCTGGTCACACACTGACCGACTCCCTGTATATATACACGTTGTGTGCTGATGGGTTTGGCACAGATCAGTTCATTGAATCAGTCGGTTTTAACGAGCAATCCTACAGCTCCATAAATGTATGTGCTCCTTTCTTATCAAAATACAAGAAAGGAATGGGAGAGGCCAAATACAGATCTATATAATAGGATATTACAATTCTGTACAAATTGCTTTTGTTGGGAAATGTGTGTTTACAAGCTTCTGCCTCTATTGAATTCAGGAACGACAAAGTCTGATTCACAGCCTTATTTTGTTGACTAAGCTGGGCTTTTATCAAGGTCAATGCAGTAAAATAACTCCTATAAATGTGTCCATTTGTTCAGCTGGACATTGCACAGTAAAACACATACATACATACACATGCTTTGAAAGGAAAATCTATCTTTAACATAGTCATAACTTATTCATGAAAAGCATGTCTTTTAAATGTCGGTCTTCTATGCAGTACAAATCAGTCTATAGAAAAACTGACTGGTTTCCGAACCTGGTGACAAAGTTGTTGTCTTATATGATTTATACAAGGTATACTTACCTATGCTTTCCCTGTAACAGACAAATAACTTGTCAGAGGTGGCAATAAGTTAAAAGCACTCCAGTTCATGTCATTTCCCAGGTGTAATTTGTATCCGCTTTAGAAGGCATTACGACTAATGTTCTTGGTTGGAATCCAAGCATATTGTGCAGAATGACATATTTGAGATGCCACTTTGCTTGGCTCTTGTCCTTTCCAAAGACCCCAGGCACAAGGTACATAATGTACCCAATCTGTACTCATGATAGATGATTATTGTGCAGAAAAGTGATGTTCAAGAGCAGCCAGTAGCAGGACGTTGGCGATTATTTAACCAAATAAAATGGTTCATGCTACTTGATATTACCCAGTAGAACTTAGTCTGACGGCTCTTGTGCAGTTAAAGGAAAAAAAAAAGAACAGCTGTTAATTCAAACAAAAACATTATTTATAGCTATTGCCTGCAGCCTGGGGAAATAGAGATGATTTTGGGGTCCTGGCTGCCCATCCTTCATACAGGGGGTTTCAATGTGTGCCAACGAGGATTTGAACTCTATCATTTGCTGGCTATTTAAAGGGATTCTATCAGTTTTTTATTACTAAATTACACTGTATACAATGCACATAATACATTCTACCATTTACGATTTTATTCTTGAACCAATAAATGTATTTTTTTATGTTTAGTTATACAGTATTGATGTGTAGGCAGCCATCTCAGTTAATTTTGCCTGGTCATGTGCTTTAATAAAGAGCCAGCGCTTCACAATGGAACTATTTTCAGATACCTTTCAGATATCGTGCAGTGCAGCAGTAAAGAGTGACTGGTTTTATCAGAGCACAAGTCACATGATTGACGGCAGCCGAGAAACTAACAACATGTCTAGCCCCATGTCAGATTTCAAAATGAAATATATCTGTTCGCTCTTTTTAAAAACATATTTCAGTGCAGGAGTCTACTGGAGAAGTGGTATTAATTGATTCATTTTGTAAAAACATGTTTTTCCATGACAAAATCTCTTAAAGACTGTAATTTCTAAATTTATTAGCAAAGCTCTATGTTTGCTTGCATTTTGGTGGAGCATATCACAAATTCTGGCAAAACAAAAAAAAATCATTCTGCACCTTATTTTTTTTTTCTTTTTTCAATTTTACATCCCTGGCTAACAGCGACGTGTACATGTGATTAATACGCGCATTATCCTTTCCCCGGCTGCATTTTTCCCATTTAGATAGAAGAGTAGATAAATGGTACAGTAGATTTTTAAGCCTTGAGTCGAAACTGAGAGAATTGATCACGTCTGACAGCTTGTACTTGTGATGGCTTGCATGTTGAACAGAAGTGACAGCCACCAGTGACTTCAGGCACAGGCTTCTATTGAAAGATATTTTCCGTAATGAGGCGTGTACTAATGGATTACCCAACAAAATGCTAACGCCATAAATTGTGATGCCGTTGCCGCAGCCCGAGACCTTGTCGGTGGAAAAAAATGTTTGAGGAAACCTGTTTATTTCATTGGTGATGATGAGCAGAAGAGTCAGAATGAGTCTTTTTCTATTCTTATACAGTAACGATGCTTAAGAATCAATTCCTGATCAGCTGGTGTACAATTGTTTTCCAGAATTCTGCATTATTACCACAAGCAGTTCTGATGACATGTTGTAGCCAACACAACGAGCTGCACTGAGCCTCAAGGAAAGGTTTATCTTGCACATATTGGCTACTAAATAGAACTGCTTAACACCCTATCTACTTTATTATTATTATCCTCCTTTTATAGAGCCGCACTAGCACAGTTGATGTTCTATTTTTGTTAAATCAGCACCTGCATGTTTGATTGTATATAAGCAGAGAAGCTATACAGAACTGATCAGAGTTTTTGGATTCTAGAGCTGCCTATTCTCTGTCCAGCTGGAGATGCACAGCCAGATGAGGTCCTTCAAAACATTTCTAGAGCTTGGAGGGCTTTGTGGGCTTCTTTGTACTTTCTTATCCTTCTACACAAATATGGCCCTTGAATATTGGTTATATAATGGATAATTGACCCACGCTATGGGAAAAAGTGGCACAGCACTCATAGTCTATATAGAATGGCTCATATCTGACAAAGCATACGTAACATTTCCTTGACCAAAGTTTTTCAAGTTTTGTAAATTACCAAGGTGCTGAAGTAATTTCTGCATGATATGAAATTGGACAAATCCTTGGCGTTCAGTTGAGCCAAATCTAAACCCTAGACGTTAAAGCAGGAGTGCCCATACTTCAGTACTTTTAGTGATGTTGTCCCATTATGATCTACATCCATATAGCATTCTGTTCCATGGAAAATATTACTTTAAAATCTATTATAAATCAATATAATATTTTATTACTATATTTAAAAAACAATTATTTCTTATGTAGCTTTAACAGAATAAATATCTGAATGAAACAGAAGGGTCATTTAGACAATCTGTTTGTTAACAGTGTTTTGAGATGTACTGATAACCAATTAAAGGTCTACCGGTAGATCCTGATCTAACTTTTGGACACCCCTGCTTTAAAGCAACCTATAACTGAAGGCAAGACACTTTATTCAGATTGTGATAATTTTGCTAAAATGTTACATATGGGTTCCAATATCCGGAAACCTGCTCCTAATTACGGAAAGACCATCTCACATAGACTTCATTTTAATAAAATATTCAAAGTTTAAAAAAAAATTTTTTAAAAAAATTCATTTTTCACTGTAATAATAAAACAACACCTTCTACTTGATCCAAACTTAGATAAATGAATCCTTTTCAGAGGCAAAATCAGCCTATTGGGTTTATTTGTTTAAATTATTTTAGTGCACCTGGTAAGGCTTCATCTTGAGTTTTGGGCTCCAAATATATAAATGAGCTGGAGAGAGTGCAGAGACTAAGTGCAACTAAATTGGTTAGAGGGATGGAAGACTTAAATTATGAGGGTAGACTGTCAAGGTTGGGGTTGTTTTCTCTGGAGAAAAAAAGACACATGTGAGGGGACATGATTACACTTTACAAGTACATTAGAGGACATTATAGACAAATAGCAGGGGACCTTTTTACCCATAAAGAGGATCACCGTACCAGAGGCCACCCCTTTAGACTAGAAGAAAAAAACTTTCATTTGAAGCAACGTAGGGGGTTCTTCACAGTCAGGACAGTGAGGTTGTGGAATGCACTGCCGGGTGATATTGTGATGGCTGATTCTGTTAATTCATTTAAAGGGGACCTGTCACCCAAAAAAAATATTACACTATATAAATTATTTGAATATTGTTTCATTCAGTCTGTGAATTCATAATTACAGCAAACAGGCAGCAGCCATTTTGTGGACACTTTTATTAAAGCAAGCCTTGCATCATCTCAGAATCTTGTTTGAGCACCAGAATGAAGGACCTGATGTCCATCCCCATGCACTGTTTACACAATTAAATGGTGAAGAGAACAAGGGAATGTGGGGAGAGCAGTGACATCTAGGAAGTGCTGAATGGAAAGTGAAAGTAATTGTTTGCCCGGCCTCTATGCCTTAGACATAGAGGAGGGCCAGGCAAAATTTGATTGACGGCTTATATTTTTAAATGAGCTTACAACAGCTATGAAAGCTTAAATAAAAAAATACTATTTGGATTTCATGTTTAATTTAAAAAGGACTTTTATTACACAGGTCCACTTTAAGAGGCTTAACGGCTTGGATGATTTCTTGGACAAGCAAAATATCATAGGCTATTGTGTCATTAAAATCAACATTTAGTATAGATATTGGTATACTGTATATAGTTTATGTGAGTGTATAGAGGGCTCGATGTGAGTGTGTATATATGTGCGCTGTGATATCATTTGGAGGGTTTGACGCTGATGGACTTTTTTTTTTTTTTTTCAACCCAACTTAACTATGTAACCTTAAAGTATGGTGGTCCAAATAACAGATTGACCCCTTATCTGCAAAACCCCAGTTCCCGAGCATTCCAAATAACTGGTCTCATACCTGTATTCAAATAGGAAACTATAAATTGGAGACAGTATTCTATATATGCCAATAATTGCTTCAGATTAAAGTGTGCAAATGGGCAGCAAACTGGTTTTTGCATATGCCAAGTTGTTACCTGTTCAAAAGCCTCTGAGCACCAAGTGAGGCTATGCAATTTAGAGACTCTTTTGTATTTGCTATACATGGGCCGACACAGACTACCTATTTGATCTTTCTGGACTGAGTTTGCAACTTATTGGCCTGTGTATGGTACCAGCAGACCTGAGCAACTGATATCTGTCCAAAAATCAACCTGATATTTATCAACCACGTTTCATTTTCCTGTGGGATCGATTACTGCAATTACTGCATGAGCCAATCGTTGTCTTGAACAATATTATCCACCACAAAGTGGCCATAGCGGTGAAAGATCCGCGCGTTTGGCGAGATAGTCATGTATGGCCTGCTTAAAGTATGAAAGCATAGGTAAATATTAAAAACCTTGGTAAAGTTATGGGACCTGTTATCCAGAATGCTCGGGACCTGGGGATTTTCCAATTTTCAAGTCTATTAGAAAATCATGTAAACATTAAATAAACCCAATAAGCTGGTTTTGCTTCCAATAAGGATTAATTATATCTTAGTTTGAATCAAGTACAAGGGAGTGTTTTATTATAACAGAGAAAAATTTGGTTTATTTGGATAAAATGGAGTTTATGGGAGACAGCCTTCCCTTAATTCAGAGATTTTTGGATAACTAATTTTCAGATGGATCCCATACCTGTTGTATTGTTTTGCCATAAATGTGGCGTTATTCTAGCATAAGTTCCTAGAATGGTACAAGGAAGAGTATTAGTAAGGAAATAGCAAATCCGTTAAAAAGCAATTGTTTGTTTAAATGGGATCCTATGGGGAATAGCAAGTCTGTATTTCAGATATTTCTGGGAATAGGTTTCCATATCCCAATAACTGGGATGATGAGCTGCCATTTTTTTCTAACCTATAATACACAGGTTGTATTACTTTTTAAAGATGAAAAGCTTTTATGCACCTATTTGAGAGTTTTTCTTACCATTCTTTATTGCTACAGACTTGACCCAGTTCTATATTCTATTTAGAGGTATATTGCATTATAGGAAATGTTACCAGTGTAATAAGTGTCCCTTCTATTTATTGCAACTCCTGTGTAGAGTGGGCTGTTGCCATTTATCATGATTTGAGCAGAGACATTGTGCACAGCTTGGATGGTGAAACTGACATGTTGATATGTGTCTCTGAGCTTCATTAAAAGCTGAATGTGGTTCATTCCTGTAATCCGAGGGCAGAATTATTTATAAAGCTGGGATTTTAGTTTTGTTTTATCAACTCACTCATAAGCCATTTTTGACGTTGGCATTTTAGCTTAGTGGCAGCTCACTGTACTCTGCAGGGATTTCTTGCTAATAATTATGGCTGTCCTTCCTCTGATAGAATATATCCATCGCTCTGCACTAGGGACCTTCTTGGCCTCTGTGGTCATTAGATGTTTAGGTGGTTTTTGTGCAGAGCCAATGTATAAGCTGAAAAGAGAGACATAGCATTGGGCACAGTCTCTGCCTGATTGTCGACCTCCATGCTTTATTTAAAAGGAAAACCAAAACTAAATTATAGATACCAAAGGTGCATTTTACCATTGCATTATCTTTTTTTATGTTCGGTATTGAATGGGAATTAATATTCTTGTTTACTCAGTTCAGCTCTGGAAGCGGGTGTTAGGATTTGATCACATCTTTCTCTGCCACAAGGGGACAAACTGGGAGGGAAAAGATCATTATTCTTGGTGTCTCTACAGCTGCTCAGGGAAATGGTTTAGATTGTTGGAATTGCCCAAGTCTTTCTGCGCATTGACATGTTTCCATGTTTGTCAGGTTTTGCCGGAGTTATTGTTGGGCACATTTTTGGTGCAGCCTGTGATTAAGTGCACAAAACATGTAATTCTCTGCGTACATATATTATTTGCATAAAATAAAGTCTGTAGTTCCTTTGCTTTGCCTGTTTGTGGGATCTGTGAGTGCCTGATGTTTTCTTTCCTTAGTCTGATATCTCCACATTGAGCTGTAGGTTTTTGGCATGTGTACCCAGACCCCATGTATAAACTTAATGTATGGCTATGCACCAAGAATTTCTTCATTATAAATTTGGTACAGTGGCCTAAGATTTACAAAACACAATTATATTCCAGATTGCTCAAACTAAGGACTCACATATAAAAACATTGTGCTAGATGGCAGTTTTGGACAGAGAATGGCCTTAGTCTATTAGTTATATTAGTAAGTGGAATTTTATGCCCTTTGGCTGATAACAGGGATAATACATGATGTTGAGGACCTGAGGGTATCAACCCTTGTAAGGACTTGTATTAGGTAGTGCTGTAGTAAGAGATAGGAACAGGCCAAACCACTTGGGCTCCAACGAGTACCCAACTGAGTACACCAGTGCAATCACGGTGACAAGGTTAGGGCTTAAAAGGTAATTGTAAACGGTTGTTGGCAGAACTCATTGTGCATGCATCATTTACAACATTACCCATATAACAAGAATAATAACAAATGGTCTCTTATAATTATATTGCAGGATAAATACAAATACAAAAAGCTACTGTGTACAGTATAAAAATGGCTTAGTTGTACTTAAGGAACAAAACACATTCTCGGTTTTAATTCTGTATAATGTTCAGTTGGTCACAAAGCAGGTTTGCTTTCTTTAATATACAACTGATAAAATACAGCAAAACCACCATGTTGGTCTGGTCACTTACATTTGACTTGGTCCCAGACAACTGGAGAATTTTGCAACCTCAAGCAACGCAGGGTTCACGTTTGCAAGGGTCATGCTTGTTTGTATTTTTTGAACACAACTATAACTAGATTCGGTGTGCTGCTGGCTTTTTTCTGGATATTGATTTGACCCAGTGACAGGAGTGGGTCTCACAGTACAGCACCTGACACTACAAAAGTGTGATTTGGGGAGGTGAGCGCTCCACATAATTGAGTCTATGCTTGTTTGTAGTGTCATGAATAAATGTCTTGCACTGCTGGACAACATTTTAGATCCACCTTATAACTGTTGTGAGGCAGACCTGTTCCATGTTCTGCTACAAAGCTTCTTCTTTTTCCCTGTAACTCCATATCTGGTAAGAGATATCCAGGCATCTGAAGAAGCTATGATTTCTAAGAGATAGTCAATATGCAAGTCAAAGCAGGCAGAAATAAGCTTCTAAGGACTAATGAGGGCTGACTATATTGACTTTTACTAATGCTGTAATATATTGTCACGCAGGTGGAGTTGAGCTGCCCAAAGGAAATGGCCTGGAAAGTGAACATGTACCGCGGTTATCTAGCTATTTGCCATCCAGAAGAACAACAGTTAAACTTCATCGAGCGATTGGTTGAGATGGCGAGCAGCTTGGCCATCCGTGAATGGAGAAGGTTGCCTTATGTCGTCTCTCACGTTCACACGCCTTTATTACAGGTGAGAGTTTTGGCCAGTAGTGCACTTAGTATTGCTATTAATGTAGATAAAAATATGTATTTTGCTCCGGTTCCCTGCTTTGTTAGAAGAAGAATTGGGTTGGTCTTTCGTTTATGGCAGATGCCTTCTCAGCTGGTGAAGATAACTCTGAATAAATTCTGCTCAATGGGGAACTGTCACTGTTGTAAAGCACTGTATGTGTAAAAAGAAGAATAAAACAAGTGTATACAGAATATGACCTCATCACATGAGCAGATCTTTACCAGATTTGGCCATCAATGAGCTTGACCAAAGTGGAAAGATGCAATTTGTTTGGCCCCCATGCCAGCAATCTGATCACAATCAGGGCCTAAAGAGACCCATCGGTTGAGAACCACATCAACAAGCAGATGATCTCCTCGACCTGATGGATTTTCTAACCTGTCCAATCCCGCCATGCCTGGTCGGCCAGTGCTACTTTATTTAATCTGACTCATTAAGATTTCATTATACATTTTTTTCACATGGTCTAAATTTTCCCTGCAACTTGCTTTCCCAAATTGTTACCCTTTTTTACTAGAGACCATAGGATCTTAATGTACTAAATATATTGATATGAGCTGTTTGGTCGGCAGTGTGTGCCACTTATCTTGCCGTTTGGCATTTGTATTGGTTTTCAGGCTCCCTTCTGAGCTCCAACATGTGGTCAGAGCCCCTCAGCTCTTAACAAGGTTATTGATGCAGACATATGAAAATGTTGCTGTTATCAGCCCATAGTTCCAAGAATATTTAATACAGCAAATAGTTCTTCACCCCAAACCTTCAACCATAGCTTGCAGGAGTATCTAGAATAATATTATAATGACTAAATCTCAACCCTATCTGATTCTCAGGTTGGGCACCCTCACCCGCTTCTCTGGACCTCCATGGTGTGGGAGACAGACCCACACTTTGGGTACCTTGAGTTTAAAAAGCCGTCTCCCCCTATTTCTTGCAAGATTAAGCTTATTCTCCTTAGCAAGTATTCTTGTGCAGGCAATGATAGACAGTGAATGACAAAAGTACAAACTGAGCTGTGAGTTTGGTGCTGCAGTAATTACTTTTTTTTAATATCAGATAGTGTGTGATTAAATACCTGCAAGAAAATTAAATTTACATGATGAACGGTGGAAGGAAGGAGGTTAAGGTATTGTGCTAGCTGATACCATGATAATTGTGAAAAATATTTCTTAGCTTAATTTATTTTGTTTCTGGAGACTCGACTTTGTAAATGTGAGCGGAATCCTGGGGCATTTATCTTATTTAGTTGATTAACAGTTAATACAGCTTTCGCCAATCCACCGAGAAAGTTACGCTTTTTTTTTTTCTGCTTTAAGGGCATCTTAATTGAGTGGCCACTGAAGAGCGCCATTAGTGTTTTTGCATTCCCCTAAAGTATGGAAGCTGAAACTTGTTCATATGTGTTTCTATGTTTTTCTATGACACTGGATTTTGACATTAAGCGATTGTTCACCTTTGAGATCACTAAGGGGCAGATTTACATAGGTTCGAATATCGAGGGTTAATTAACCCTCGATATTCGACTGCCGAATGTAAATACTTCGAATATCGAAGTTGAAGGATTTACCGCAAATAGTTAGATCGAAGAAAAATCATTCGATCGATCGATTAAATCCTTCAAATTGTTTCGATTCGAAGGATTTTAATCCATCGATCGAATGATTTTTCTTCAACCTAAAAATTGATAGCCTATGGGGACCTTCACCATAGGCTAACATGGCACCTCAGTAGGTTTTAGGTGGCAAAGTAGGAGGTCAAAGTTTTTTATTAAAAGAGACTGTCCTTGACTATCGAATCGTCAATTTTTAGTTTGAATCGTTCGATTCTTAGTCGAAGGTCGAAGTAGCCAAAAAACTCATTCCAAATTCGAAGTTTTTCTTATTCGATTCCTTCACTCGAACTAAGTAAATGGGCCCCTTAGTATGATGTAGAGAGGCAATTTGCAATTGGTTTTCATGTTTAATTAGTTGTGGTTTTTGCGTTATTTAGCTTTATAGTCTGCAGCTCTCCAGTTTGCAATTTATACTGCAGCTCTAACTGTAACAGGAAGAAGTGTGGAAGCCAAAGACCAAATTCTGTCTGTTAATTGGCTCATGTGACCTAACGTGTATGGTTTGTTTGTGAGCACCGTGAATCCTATGATCCCAAAGGACAGCTCTTATTTTTTAAAATGGCTTTTTTTTATTTATGATAAAATGACACATATTACTAAAGTATATTATTATGAAAATGGTTTATTTACATGAAGCAGGGTTTTACACATAAGCTGTTTTATGCAGGATCTTTTTTTATAGAGACCTACATTCTTCAGGGGGTATAGTTTTCCTTTAAGAAATCCCATCTTTTTTATTATCCTTTATTGATATTGTTTCTCAGTGACACTCAACAAGTGCTGCCTTGGAATGGCCTGCCATTTGGATCTAAAATTGACCACCGTCTCTCCCTGTATATGCCTGTAAAGAGTCTTGGACCAAGGTTATTTCTGCCCATTGCGATCCCTGGAAGAGGAACTGCATTTCTTGGCTTGAGTGAGCAGGCTGCGATATCTTGTATCGATTATACATCTTTCTTTGCCTTTCTCCTCTTATAGGCAGCACAGCAAATCATTGAACTTCAAGAGGCAGCACAAATAAATGCCGGCTTACAGCCAACAAATTTAGGAAGAAACAACAGCCTTCATGACATGAAAACAGTGGTAAAAACCTGGCGAAATCGACTGCCAATTGTGTCTGATGACCTTTCCCATTGGAGCAGCATCTTTATGTGGAGACAACATCATTACCAAGGTATGGGCTTATCACACTGTTCCTTTGCTCTCTACAAACTTTTTGTATTTTAAGGCTTGGAAGCTAATGGTAACATGATGAAATTTGCAGGGTGTCATTCATCTGATATATTCCCACCCCCTTCAGTTAACAACCAATGTCAATATTTAAGATAAGTTTCAATCAGTGCATGATATGAATATTTTTCTCTTGCCAGCAATAGTAAATGCCTACGACAACAGCACTCAGCACGATCCAAGTTCAAACAACGCCATGTTGGGCGTCCATGCCTCGGCCTCTGCTATTATCCAGTATGGAAAGATTGCCCGCAAACAGGGCTTGGTGAATGTAGCGCTGGACATATTGAGCCGGATCCACACCATCCCAACTGTGCCTATAGTGGACTGTTTCCAGAAGATCCGTCAGCAAGTCAAATGTTACCTTCAGCTGGCTGGAGTCATGGGGAAGAATGAGTGCATGCAGGTAATTATTTAGATGCCTGGGAACTGAATTATTTTCAGTTGTATTGCAGCTTGGGCTACAGATACGGAGAAACGTTTGAACTGGACAAAGAAAATGTTAATGTTTTTAATATCTGATGTGAGGATAATGTCCTTTTAAGGGCACAGGCACACACGAAGATTCAGGGAAATTTAGTTGCCCGCGACTAATCGCCTCTTCTTTGGGAGACTAATCTCCCCGAAAGCCTTCCTGCCGGCTAGAATCAAAATCGCCGGCAGGAGGACACTCGGAGGGCTTTGTTTTCTGAAGTTGCCTAACTGGGAAACTTTGGACAACTTTGGAAAACAAAGCGCTCCGAGTGACATCCTGCCGGCGAGTTAGATTCTAGCCTGCGGGAAGGCCTTTCGGGGAGATTAGTCACCCGAAGAAGAGGCAATTCGTCGCTGGGCAACTAAATCTCCCCGAATCTTCACGTGTGTCTCTGCCCTAAGCCAGGAAAATTAAATCCTAGCTAAGGGAGGCTAGAATTTGCTAAGCAAATTTCTAATTTGCCTCAAAAGAAAAAAAAAGAGAACTTAGACCAGTTCTTGGATAAATGTTGTCCTATCAGTATAAGTACCAGTAAAAATGGTCCCTGAAAAAGGGATCCAACTCATGATTCCATATTTAATGTGTCTTTCACTCTTGTGAAAGATTTGCACAGCTCTCACTGTAAAAAAAAAAAACTCGCCACACATTAAAGTGAAATCTTCTGATGTCCTCTTACATATTGCAAAAAGTTCTTGGGGTGCAAAATATGTGCTCTGATTGCCTTATGGTAGCCCCTGTGTGGGTTTTCAGCCTACAGGAGGCTCTGTTTGACAGTTTACAACCAAAGCCTGTGTTCAAGCCAGGATTTCAAAAATAAGCACCTGTTTGGAGGCCACTGGGAGCAGCATCCAAGTGGTCAGAGAGCAACATGTTACCCTCGAGTCACTGGTTGGGGATCAGTGGTGCCTTTCCAATTCTTTATAAAGGAGAGGAGTTGGACTTTTCTCCATTTGAGCAAGAAGTATCTTGGTGTGGACACTGATTGCTTACCTGTATTGCTAGGTCTTTTCTCTATCTATGCTAAATCTTAAACTGACCATCATGCACCAATAATATTGTAAGAAACTGAACTTTCATATGAGTATTGGTATTGAGTATGCAAATCTGTTGGTTCCAAAAATACAACAATACCATCTTCCTATACAATCTCTGTTTATTCTGCTTGTGACCCTCTAGGGTGGAGAAATTGCCTGGTTGGTGGTCTTAGTCCCATTAAAAATATAGTAAGTTGTGCATTTCTTAAAACCCGAAGGGTTGTTATGTACATTAAATCCTCTACCCCTGAAATGGCCAGCTTTTCTAGATCCCTCTGCACGTATGATTCATGAAGATAGTTGTAGGTTGCCTGCAATCATAGATTCACTTCATCGCTCCCTTCCAGTTCTACCGAAAAGTCAAATAAAATCGTAATAATATTGGCAGGATACACTCCATATGCTTCTTATTTATCCTGAAGATTATAATTCCTGCTAACAAAAGGGGCAGCCGTTTAAGGCTAAGGCCACACTAGGCGATAGCGCCGCGATTTGACTCGCGGCGACTTTTCGCTAGGCGATTTCGAGCGACAATAGAAAAAAGATCGCCGCGTGTGTTTTTACGCTGGCGATTTTTCGCGATTCCCCATAGACGCCAGCGCAAAAGTTTCCCCAGCGATTGCGGCTTAAAAGTCGCCGCGAGACAAATCGCGGCGCTATCGCCTAGTGTGGCCTTAGCCTAACAATATTCATTTTGCAAATCCTCAAACCTGTCATTCCGTATAACCCGTTTTCCATCTGCTCCCCTCCCCAGAAAAAAAAAAATGAGGATTGTTGAATTTTTCATATAATAAAACAAGTTGAAAGGGCAGGAATAACAAGTATTTAGTGTATAGGATCGCTTTCCAGAGATGAAAGGCAACAAAAACAGCAGTGTGGCTTTGAAATCCTGCCATTAGGAGATTAATTTAAGTGGATAAACAGCTCGAGACGTTTCTGAGAGTTTATCTGTTCCGAGGCAAGACAATATTGCCTGAGTGAGGTCAGGAGATGGAGAGCGAAAACCAGTAGGGAACGTCTCTTAGAAAAAAAAAAGAAACAATTACAACAGCCTGAAGTGTTAATTTGATGAGCATGGTTTAACCTTGTACAAGGACCCATCAGAAACTGCATTTTTATCTACAGGCTCTGTCCCACTTCCAGCCAAATGTTTCCTGAGAGCAGGGGAATGTGGGCTCATCCTGTGTTTTTTTTTTTTTTTTTTTTTTCTCCTCGATTGCTGCTTTTATTAACAGCACAGTAAGAATATTGGCATTTTTAATTAGCTTCCATGTTTTATCCGAACATATTTGACATCCTGGCAGCCTGGGGGGCTAACTAACCTCTTTATTGCCTGGTTATTGAGGAAAAGAAAATTTTACATTAAATTGTGATACAGTAATATAACAAAATAGAATAATCTTTGCATATACTCAAAGCATTTTTCTTCCATTTTTTTTTTTTCAAGAGGTGTAATGGCATACGGGTCGCTTTTAAAATAGGAAATTGGTAACTCAATGGGTAGGTATACAAACGCTCAAAAGTCCTCCGCTGTTCACTGTATGGAGCATAATGAAAACCACAGCAGGGAGGGATAGAGCAAAAGAGGCAATGGTAGAGGGAAGTAAAGATGAGGACATTTCTAATTCGCTTTCCATGCAGAGTAGGAAGAAATCGTACCTGTTCTTTTCGTGATGCCCAGTGATATTTGCAGTCAGTCAAATGAACTTGGTTTCCCTCTGCTTTGTCTGGACATCTAAAGGTCTGTAGACCAAAGAGGGGGGAATCAATCTCCAAGCAATCCTTTCATCCAAGAAACAAAAAGGAAGACCTCTTATATTAAATGAAGGTTAAACCTTTTTTACTGATTAGCAATACAAAAACAATAAGCCTAAGGCGGGATTTATATTATTTGTAACCAAGGCGTTATCTTTGCCTATTTGCTCCCTCTGGTTACATGTTGCTTCACCTATGCCCTTCTATACCTTCACCAAACAATTCCCTTGCTCTATTGTCTTTTGATTGCTCAGTGAAGTAATGCAGGACGGTGACAAAATGGGGGGACTGGACTAGTCTGGCCCTATAAAGCACCCCTTCCCTCTTATCTAGATAAAGCCTGGACTAGTGTATCTGTATGAGTGCTACTATAGCACTATTACTCTTAAACTCTCTCATCCATCAAGTACATTGTACATTAGGGGTGTTTTTTTTGCACTTTAGGGTTGCGGCAGACGATTCTTCATTCAAGCAGACGGAAGGCAGTTCGGGGAGATTGCCGCCACGCAGAAGAGGCTATTAGTTGCCAGGCGACTAAATCTCCCCTAAATACACAGGCAGATTTCAGCCCCTAACATGGGTAGTTGCCTACTCCTTCTGTTTGTATCTGGAATCATTGTGTCGACTCTGGTTCGAACACACACAGCGGATTTTGGAGTCGATACAGTGGTTCAGAATGCAAAGAGAAGAAGGGGGCTACTGCCACTATAGAAGCTGAAATCATCCTGCGTATTTCAGCCTGTGTGACCGTAACCAAACATCTCCTCCTTTATTTTCCCTAGTTTCTTTAAGGGCGGTGGCAGACATGGCTGCTGGGGGAGAGTAGTCTCCCAGCGACAAATCTCTAAATGCCTTCCCACTGGCTAGAATGTAAATCGTCGCCGGGATGGCACTCTGATCGATTCGGCTTTCCGAAGTCACCCGAAGTTTCCTTGTGAGGCAACTTCAGAAAACAAAGCTGGGCGACTAATCTCCCCCAGTAGCCACATCTGCCACCACCCTAAGAGTAATGGCCGACGGGGAGATTTGTCGCTCGTGCTACTGTGGGCTTTGGCCGACATAGGGGAGAAATGAAGTGGCACGTAGGTTTTGCCTCACAAGGGGATTTCAGTTATTGCCGGTAGAGAAGCGTTTTCAGGAGTTTTGTCACCTGCAGTAGAACAAATTTAATGTGGGCCCGTTGGTCATTACCCTTAAGATGTTACCAGTGGAAAGCTCAACCTTCTTTTTCAGTCTATTAATCAGAGGCTGACTATTCAACATCCCCCTTTCTGATCATCTCCCTTTAGTGTTATG
The DNA here is from genome assembly GCA_038501925.1 of Xenopus petersii. Taxonomy (NCBI): domain Eukaryota; kingdom Metazoa; phylum Chordata; class Amphibia; order Anura; family Pipidae; genus Xenopus; species Xenopus petersii. The sequence continues at coordinate 28,701,579 of CM076688.1, forward strand.
TACTGGTTACAAGAGGGCAGTATTGGGGGTAACATGGCCAGCAGAAAGTAGGCATTTTAATGGTGAAACTCAGGCAGAGCACTGAAGCATTAAGTGGCAGCAGCATCGTCGGTCCCAGGGGAGCTTTCATGTTCATCATTTTCATTTTGATCGCTACTTAGCTGCGCTTCTCACTTCTCCCAGCTCCGCTTGTATGTAGGAAAAAAAGCACTTGCTGTTTGCACAAGCCACAGGTGTCACACCTCAGCCTGCTAGTGGGCCTTCGCAATATTTGGAGCCGTTTTCTCTCTGAAATCGAACCTCTCGGGAACATGCGCAGGGTTCCTTTTAACACAGTAAGCCAATTCAGCTGGGAATTTACAGTGCGCCTTTTTTGTACCAATAGAACAAGTAAAATAAATGATGATGATGTAATTCCCACCGTTTATTCCCAACAGGGTTTGGAGGTGATTGAATCAACCAATTTAAAGTATTTCACCAAGGAGATGACTGCAGAATTCTACGCTCTCAAGGGAATGTTCCTGGCTCAGATTAACAAGTAAATACATGGGGGGGGGGATGTACCGGCGCTCTGTAATATAGCGGTGCTTCTACAATGTTAAACATCACTGCAGGAGTGTTGAAAAGAACATTCTGTAATGGCCATATGTTTCTGTGTGATATTTGCCTGATCTTTAAAGCATGAATAATAAAACAGAAAATCTATTTTAACACAATGTGCCCTCAGGCTGGTACCACACTGGAGGCAGCCATTAGTCCCAGCAGGTGCCAAGCACTGGAAGAGCTCAAGCACTAGCTTGTTTGGATTCTCAGTGCCTTGGTCATGTGATATTGGAGCTTGTGTAGGACAGACAGCATATTAAAGGAGAACTGTTAAACTGTGAGAGAAAACGTAACCAACAGATAATGTTTATGATAATAAGTGACCTATTAAAGGGGTTGCTCACTAGTGATCTGTGGGTTGGCCCAAAACCCCCAGGTTGGGCGGGTTTGGGCTGGTTATTGCACAAAATCTTCGGGCAACCTAGCACTTCTGACTTCCAGACCCTAAATTTATGGACTCACCTCAGCCCTGCCCCTTTCCTGACATCACTGCGGGGCAGGACAGACTCAGGTCTATAAATAGAGGGGTAATGGTGGGCCAGTCCGGGTGCGGATTGGGAGGGGGCGGGCCAACCTGCACACCACTATTGCTCACCTTTCAATTAACTTTTAGTATGATGTAGAGAGTGATATTCTGACAATTATTAGTCTTACAGAGCATTTGTTTTAGATGGGGTCATTGGAAGAAGAAGGCAAATAATTCAAAAACTATAAAAAAAAAAGATAGAGATATATATATATATATATATATATATATATATATATATATATATATATATATATATTTATTTATCATATTATATAACATACTAGTACCACCCCTTTAAATAAATATATATATATATTTATCATATTATATAACATACTAGTACCACCCCTTTAAATAAAAGTCAACTTCACATATATGTTACAAGACACATTTCTGTCCATTCATTGGCTGATGTAACCAAGAGCTCCACAGGAATGTGGGCCAAGTTTGGGCAGGTTGAGTGGGTGTAACTGAGTGTAGTCACTGAGGGTGGTTTGGGGGGTCTAATTTGTGCCTCATTTGATGATTGAATGTTGGAAGGTATGGTAGACTGTAAAAGTATCCATATTGTATATCCTGACTTGAATTAATGACTGATTTGAATGCCCTTTATATCATCTACGCAGATTAGAGCAGAATGTGTATTTTTTAGCTCTTCCCTAAGATATTTCAAGGTTTTTCTGTAGAGTTTGCCTTGCCCAATTCCTTACACTTGACATGGTTATAGGAAATGTAGAGCAGAAAGAAGGGGAAGTAAATGCCATTGTTTTATCCTACTGATAAAAAGCATTAAAAACTGATATAAGGCCAAATTACATTACATTTAGCATTTTGTAGGGAATAACTCCTAAATGCACTCATTGGCTCAATTTCTGCTATATTATTGGTATTGTATCATCAGATATTTACGCTCAGCCAGTTATAGGTATGGGAACTGTTGTCCAGAATGTTCAGGACCTGGAGTTTTTCAGACAAGTTTACTGAAATATAATTTAAACATGAAATAATTATATCTTGGCTGAGCTCAATTACAAGGTACTTGTTTATTATTAGAGAGGAAAAGGAAATCATTAAAATAAAATATTAAAATTATTTGATCAAAATGGAGTCTATGGAAGATGGCCATAGACATAGATGGGGCTCTGTTTGGTGCAGAACCCCATCACCCTAAAAGACAGCCAAGCCTTTCCAAAAATGAACCAATCAAATTACTTTGTGCTCTTTTAACTGTTTCTCTAAGTTTTGTCTATTGTTACGGGCCAGTGAGCAGGGCAGAAGGAGAGGTCGCCCCTCGCGGGCTTGATAAAGGTCAGCTTCTCACTTTGCTTCCTGCTTGTGAACAAGGTGATCTCAACTGCATGGAGAAAGTCATCAGAGGTGTCAGTGTGATAGATAACTCAAGCGAGAAGAAAGGAAAGAAGGCTTTGTGACAAATCTGGTTAGAAAGAGAAAAGTGTTGATAAAGTGAGTCGTTTATCAGCCTGCTCTCACGATAATGGCACTTTTCTCTTCCCAGTCCAAGACACAGAGAACAAGGTGTTTCTCTGCCCCCAATTTTACATAAGGAATGAAATTGGTTCTGCTATATTAGGGCTAATTGGGTTTTTAATAGACTTCCTGTCACTTGAGCTTATTAGCTTATGCATCATGCATTCTTAACTATTACTATGGTGGATGAAGGGAAAGCGAACAGGCGACACTGTTTCTATAGGATTCTGCTCTTTTGTGAACTTGTCCTTCTACAATCAATTATGGAGAGAAAAGAGTTATTGCCAACCTACTTAAAGATTACTTTATTGCACTTTTGTAATTGAAAATCTGCTGAAAACAAGACAAGCTTCTGCTTAAAGGAATAGTTGCGCTGGAAAGAAACATTTAATATGATGCAATGCAGTGACTTTAATGCTGAAGGCATAAAGATACTCAAAGGCAAGGCCAAATATGTATTTGTGGCGCCCCTAGGCGCACGGGAGACTTTGCGCACGGGAGATTTAAAGAACCACCAAAACTCCCCCCCCCCCACCCCCGTATGTGCAGCAGTTTGGGAGCATATGTGACTTGTTGTCATGCTGCCCCTAAAACTGCAGTCCTGCCCCTGTCCTTTGTGGCCTTCCCACAAATACGGCCCTGTTCTTTGACCAAAATGATAATGTTCGCTATGGTAGATGTCACTCAAGAACTCCAACTTGTGGCCTGTTTAAGATAAGTAGCTATGTTCCTGTACTTGCAAGTGCCATAAAAAAAAATGTTCCATCTGATGAATAAAAATGATCTGTCATTAGACAGTCTTGCTTTCATTGCGATAATTCCCCCATGAGGACCACGTCATGATAGGATTCCCCCATGAGGACCACGTCATGATAGGATTCCCCCATGAGGACAACGTCATGATAGGATTACCCATGAGGACCATGTCATGATAGGATTCCCCCATGAGGACCACGTCATGACAGGATTACACCATGAGGACCATGTCATGATAGGATTCCCCCATGAGGACCACGTCATGATGAGGATTCTGCAATGAGGACCACATCATAATGAGATTTCCCTAATGAGGACCACTTCATGATAGGATTCCCCAATGAGGACCACGTCATGATAGGATTCTGCCATAAGGACCACTTCAGGATAGGATTCCCCAATGAGGACCACTTCATGATAGGATTCACCAATGATGACCACGTCATGATAGGATTCCTCCATGAGGACCATGTCATGATAGGATTCCGCAATGAGGACCACATCATGAAAGGATAGAAGAATGTCTAAATTGAAAACCACAACCTACAGTTGTAGGTGGTGAGGAGTGAAAGTTTTGCATAAAAATGACGCCCCTACACTCCAATGGGTGAAAAAAAATTTGCAGTGTTACCTTGACCGTCAAAAAAAAAAACTTGCCATCCATAAACTTCAATACATTTCTGCGAATTTTTGCAGTTTCGCTGATTTTTGGCAAAGCAAAACGGGTCAGATTCGCCAATCACAAATTGTATGTGAACTTGTCCTTTAAACAGTCTTTTCTTGTTGCGCTACAACTGTAACAGCAGCCCACAGGAGGCCATTTCCAGCTTAAACAATTCATGAAGTGTGTATTCAATAAAAAGCAAACTAACAGCAAAAATAATAGCAGCTGAATATTATGCTGTACACCCTTAAATAGTATCTGGGAAAAACTGTTCTTGAGTGCTGAGCCCCTCAAATTCTATAAAATACTGGAGCATGAAAAAAATGCCCATTACAGCATAAATAATTCACAATACTGCCTTTATTTCTGAATTACGCCAAGGGCATTTTAGGTAAAATTCAAGCTGTAACGGTGAACCCCCCCCCTCCTCTTCCCTAAGCAGGTTAATAATTTAAAAACAAGTTAAGGAAAGTGACTTAGAAGATCGCACTGGAGAACAATACAACTGATATGGTATATAAAAAGTTAGATATATGTTATTTTAATTATTTTAAATACACCAAAAGCAAAAAAAAAATGCTTTTTTTTAAAATCTTTTCATGTCTGAACTTAAGGCTAAAATTACACTGAAACTGAAGGAAATGCTCATTAGCTTTCACCAAAACTAGACAAGTGTCTGCAGAGAATTGTGTGTGTCATGTGCCTGCATGCTCATAGTCCTGCACTTTTTTTAGGATTATGTCCTGTTTGAAATCAACTCAATCTTTAGGCAGTGTGGTCAGTATATTGGCAAGTCTCTGACCAACTCATGCATGTCCAGCTTTAGATTTAAAGGGGTGGTTCACCTTTAAGTTTTTTTACTTTGTTATAGAATGGGCTATTCTAAGTATCTTTGCAATTGGCCTTCATTATTCTTTATCGTTTTTTTATTATTTGTCTTCTTCCAAGTCTTTACAGCTTTCAAATGGGGGTCACTGACCCCCATCTAAAAACAAATGCTCTATAAGGTTACAACTTTATTGCTACTGCTACTTTTTATTACTCCTTTTTCTATTCAAACCTTCTCCTGTTCATTCTCCAGTCTCTTATTCAAACCAATGCAGTGTAATTTTGACCCCAGCAACCAGATTGCTGAAATTACAAACTGGAGACCAGCTGAATAAAAACTGTAGAAAATGAAAACCAACCGCAAATTGTCTTAGAATGTTACTCTCTTTTACATCATACTAACTCAAAGGTGAACAACTTCTTTACGGTATGAACTAAAGGCCATGAACCTGCTGTTCTGATTGGCTGTTAGCTGACAAAGCATAAAACGACAGTATACACCTAAAAACAAGTTTGCTAAAAAGTAGAACAATATATAGGACTTAAAATTACATTCTCCCTATTTTTTTTAAAAAAATCCATATTGTCCTATTTTATTTTATTTTTTTGCATTTATAAAACACAAATTTGAAAGTTGGCTCATTTGACTCATTTCCCCGTTCCTTTATAAACAGGACAGTTTCCCATAGGCTTCATTTTAATCAATAATTCACAGTTTTAAGAATGATTTCCTATTTCTCTGTAATAATAAATAGTACCTTGAACTTGATCCCAACTAAGCGGCTAAACAATCCTATTGAGTTTTGTTAATGATTAAATGATTTTGATTGCGACCCAAATTATGGAAGAAAAAAACCTTATTTGGAAAGTCCTGAGCATTCCAGAACTGCCTTTGCCATGTCCATTTCTGTTGGGAAAAAAAAAGTCTTCTTAGCAACAAGAATGTGGAAAATTCCCAATCAACATGGTTCATAATTATTTAGAATTTTGTGAACAAATATGCCTATATATATACATTTGGGGAAATCATTAGTCAGGATTCCTAAATGAGCCAGTAATAGTTCTATTAATCAGCCATAACGACGGACAAACCATGGAGAACATTGAAAGATTTCAGCATAGATCTGGCCTGGTGTTTTTTTTTCTTCGCCGCAAGCTAATTAGTAATGCGGCATGGTAATGAGCTTTAAATGAGCCTCTGCCTCGGTGTAAGTTTATCTTGCCTTTGTTGTTCTCTTTCAATAATGTTGCTATGTTTATCCAACTTGCGTCCTTCCTCCATTAAAAGAGTGTTTGTCATGGTTGTTCTGTTAGGCTAAGAACGTCCAATATGTCGGCCTCCAGCTGTTTTTGGTACGGTAGATAGAACACATTTCAGCACTAACATTAAAAACAGCAAGGCAAATTAAGACAAGGGAAGAATATTTACATAGATATAGGCAAGTCTATGTGTGTGTATGCCCTGTATATACATAGTAGTTGTCTTTCACATATTTTCCGTTCAATAGACATTGGCCCACCCATACTGGTCCCATAGGCTGATCATTTGGATCATTGTAGAAGTGTGTTCCCCCATTACTTGAAGGTTGGATAATGCTAAACAGATGTGAATGGGCTGCATGTTCCAACCGACGACCTATTAAATGGTTGTAGGCCTTTTCTGTATTATTTGTTATTGCTCAATGTTCTATTTTAAATGTAAAAACCAAAACCCCTAACAAAAATGTCTTCTCCTCTCCTAGGTCTGATGATGCAAACAAAGCTTTTTCAGCAGCCGTGCAGATGCATGATGTGCTGGTCAAGGCCTGGGCAATGTGGGGTGACTATTTGGAAAACATCTTCGTTAAAGAGCGCCAGTTGCACTTGGGTGTGTCGGCCATCACCTGCTACCTTCATGCTTGTCGTCACCAGAACGAGAGCAAATCAAGAAAATATTTGGCAAAAGTAAGTGTGAGCAGTGTCGGACTGGGACACCAGGGGCCCACCCAAATACCTTAGACCAGGGGCCCACTCTCAGTACTATTATTCTTCCTCTCCTCACTCAACCTCTATTCTCCTAGTCTCTATTCTTTACATACTATAATCTATTATTCCATCTACTGTATTTAGCCTCTTTTTCTCAAAGAAATAGGGAATGGCCATGAAATAGGTCAAATGTTTAGCAGCATGAGGGCCCACTGACACCTGGGCCCACCGGGAGTTTTCCTGGTATCCCTGTGGGCCAGTCCGGCACTGGGTGTGAGGGAACTCAAACAATTGAACTGACACGGCCTTCCTGAAACAAAATATTCTTTAAAAGATGTTAAACTGGCCATTTATAGGTAGACTCGCTGACCATATAGAGTTATGGGATCCATTACCAGAAAGCTCAGAATTACGGTAAGGCTGTCTCCCATAGACTCCATTTTATCCAAATAATCAATATTTTTAAAAATTATTTCCTTTTTCTCTTTAATAAGCACATTGTACACTATCCAAACTAAGATATAATTAATCCTTATTGGAAGCAAAACCCGTCTATTAGTTTTATTTAATGTTTACATGATTTTCTCGTAGACTTAGGGGCCGATTCACTGAATTCGAGTGAAGGGTTCGAATTTAAAAAAATTCGAATTTCGAAGTTTTTTTGGGCTACTTCGACCATCGTATGGGCTACTTCGACCTTCGACTACGAAAATCGAACGATTCGAACTAAAAATCGTTCGACTATTCGACCATTCGATAGTCGAAGTACTGTCTCTTTAAGAAAAACTTCGACCCCCTACTTCGGCAGCTAAAAGCTACCGAAGTCAATGTTAGCCTATGGGGAAGGTCCCCATAGGCTTGCCTGTGATTTTTTGATCGAAGGATTTTCCTTCGATCGTTGGATTTAAATCCTTCGAATCGTTCAATCGAATGAAAAATCCTTCGATCGATCGCAGGATTTGCGCAAAATCGTTCGACTTCGATATTCGAAGTCGAACGATTTTAGTTCCCAGTCGAATATCGAGGGTTAATTACCCTCGATATTCGACCCTTCGTGAATCGGCCCCTTAAGGTATGAAGATCCAAATTATGGAAAAATTGGTTATACGGAAAACCCCAGGTCCCGAGCATAATGGATAACATGTCCCATACCTGTATAGGTATACTCAAACTCGGCCAAAAACAGATCTGTGCTTTGTTGGCCGCCTAAGTAATAGGCCAAACTGAGCCAATCAAATTCTATGTAGCCAAAACAGGAGAGGACTTCCAGTGTCTAAGTAATCCCTTGGTGGACTGGCAGCGTACAGGAGGCTCTGTTTGGCAGTATACTTGGTTTTCATGCAATTAGAACATGCCTCTAAACTAAGAATTAAAAAGTAAGTTCTTGCTTTGAGGACATTGGGAGCAAAATTCAAGGGGCTGGTGAGCAATATGTTGATCATGAGCCCACTGGTTGGGGACCACTGATGTAGATAGTATTTGATTGGACCATATTATGTATGATTTGAGGTGTTGATAATCACTGATCTATAATGTGCAATTTTGTAACATGCTACATGATGCTGATCTAAGTAACCCAAAATGTGGTGCTAAAGAACCCAGTTGACTTACATATGGGGACCATCTGCAAGTTGTTAAGATGGTGCTTGCCAGGGGGCGAGTGCCTGGAAATATGGCCCTCTGCTTGTGTATGTACAAAGGATGTTTTAATGCCTTGTCCATACCATTCTTCTTAGTATTATATACACTCCCAGATGTGATGAACCAAATAGCTTACATTGAATTACCATTCCTGTTTTAAAGGAATGATAAAGATGTATAGTAGATCACAGGAATTGTTTTCCTAATTAACATGTCCCTTTCATCACAGTTCTTTGTTCTGTGTTTTCCTTTGCAACCTCAGGTGCTTTGGCTGCTGAGCTTTGATGATGACAAGAACACTCTGGCAGATGCAGTAGATAAGTATTGTATTGGTGTCCCTCCAATCCAGTGGCTGGCATGGATCCCACAGCTGCTTACATGTCTCGTTGGCTCCGAGGGCAAACTTCTCCTGAACCTAATCAGCCAGGTGAGGATACAGACAACTTCTTTCAACTCAACAAATCCCCCCCCACACACACACACAACACACACACACAACACACACACTTACACTTTTGAAAGCTGGAAAGGGGGCGAATAATTAAAAATATATCTTGAAGACCTATTGGAAAGTTGTTTAGAATTGGTCATTCTATAGAACATACTTGGGCGGTTATTTATCAAAGCTCGTATTTTAGACCTGGAATGAACGCACAACTCGAATGGTTTCTAATTTAAGAAAAATCTTGCATGGAAACAACTTGAATCAGCGCGATCAGCGCGATTTTTATTTTTTGTAGATAACACAACTTGAACCTTAATTAATCTGCCCCTGAAAGGCTTACCACCCTTTAAGCAATTGTAACATATGTTTCTTATCTTGGCCTGCCCTATACTTGAAGCCTGTGACTTTGCACATGCTCAGTGCAAATTATGCTGTACGTGCTCACTGTCAATGCTTGAATGTTGATCGGCATGCTTGAGAGACCAGATGCTGAGTCCACAAGGATAGGGGTCTTTGGGGCACCTCTTTTGTTACCACAGTCAAATGACAATGAACCTTCAGGATGATACTGCAACTCTACTATCCATAATATGGATTATTCATTGTAACCTTTGAGTTGCCTTTTAAACCAGGTCCAAGCCTTTTCTACATATAGATACATGTGCATGAAACTGCCTGAGATGGAATATGCAATGACTGGCTTGCTTGATTTGACCTTCCAACTAAATGCTCAAGCGCTACTCACATCATCCAGACTTCTCTGCCCTCCATAGCTAATGATATCCCTGATCCTACTGAATGAAATTAGCCTTTTTTTTTATTAGTCTATTCTAAACTAAGCTTTGCCTAAAAGCTTGCTGTAACTAGATTAAGCTAAATTGTGGGTTATACCGTATTATTGAACTTAAGTGCATGCTAATTATTTCAAGGCAAATGGAAATGAGCACCGATTGCCTCATGTTTCAGTGATTGCTCTGCGTATAGTGTAGAATTCTAAAGGCGAACGCATGATTGTTAAAATCAACTCTCCCCTCACTTACACACCCACACACATTAGTAGCAAGCATATACTGCGGACACTTACATATGCACACACAGAGGTATTATCCAATCAGGTTTTGTGTTTGGCAAAAGGACTATTGCATCCCAGTGATCTGTATTAAAAGGGATCTCTACCCAAAATCTGGAATTGCTTTTAAAAGCAGTATTTGTCATTCTTTTTGCATGCTCTGCACCACAGATTACATTTCTGGCCAGAAGATATTAAATACAGTTACATTTACATATTGTGCATCTGATTGGATGCCTGTTGAGCGACCTCATTGGCTGGCACCATGCTTTTGACATCAATGGCTGGTGTTTTACATGCCTGCACACAGACTCTTAGCATCAGATGAGTCATGACAATTAGGCGTGGATACCCTTAGGTGATTCCTAAATAAGCAGCTTTAAAGCCAAAATACTTTGCATTGTTGGAACATTTTATCCATCATTGGTCAATGTGCTTTCCCGTGTCCTTATGATGTACCTCATTGATGTGTTGCTCCCTGTGTTTGTCGCAAGTAGCCCATCTCTATTAGGCATATAATCTCGCTGACCTATGAGGCAAACTGCTCCTCTCCCTTGATTTCCTGTAATTTTTATTAACCTAAATAATGAGCCAAATCCCTACCCTTCCAGTTGCTTTATGCACTTGATTGACAAAGGGACATTTTCCTTGTGTGATTCTGGCAGGGAAAATTTATCTTATCATGCCTTTAAGTGCAGGTGCAAGATCTTTTAGCCGGAAACCCATTATCCAGAAAGCTCTGAATTATGGGAAGGCCATCTCCCGTGGACTCCATTGTAATCAAATAATTTAATATTTTAAAATCGATTTCCTTTTTCTCTGTAATAATAAAACAGTACCTTGCACTTGATCCCAACTAAGATATAATTAATCCTTATTGGAGTAAAACAATCCTATTGGGTTTATTTAGACTTAAAGCATGGACAGTTTTAACAAAAAGTTCTTGGTACATAGCTGTATAAGTAGAAAGTCTCACCAGTTTGAGTTGTAGCATGTGCACCCAGATCCCCACATATAAAGTGGCGTTATACCAAGAAAAAAGAACAGCAGGCTCTCACAGGTCCCACGGACAGGTAAAGTAAAAGAACTGCAGACTTACAAATATACAATGCCCTACGCACTTCTTGCACTTAATCATTGGCTGAATGGAGAGCCAAATTATAGGAAGGCCCCAATAATGTGGAAAACCCCAGGTGTCGAGTATTCTGGATAACAGGTCCCATACCTGTACTTGATTTCTTTTATAAGGCTATTTAAATGCCTTCACTCCTAGAGGGCCAGTATTTCATGTAACATACCAAATACAGTAAACAATACACAGACGAGTTCTGTAAAGAAAACACAAATTATATTTTCATTTGGAAGAGAAGTCCTCTGTAAAGCTGAATCTGTCTAATAATGTATTCTCCTTAAAGCAGCCAATGAACCTCTTTACAATGGTTTCTTCTTACGCTACGTTTAATTGTGGGCTACAGTATTTGTTATGTTGGGTACGGTTACTCTCTGGGCACTGCCTGTCTATAGCCTTAGGCAGAGTGGGAATTTGTGGCCTTACTTATAGACTAACTGGTATTATTATTCCTGCATTTCTGTGGAGGGCTGCTATCTTGCAGATCTTAATTTGCTGTCTCCTGAATTTATGCAGTAAGCTGAATGAAAGAATGCTCTTTGCTCTGCCCTCGGTGCTAGGTGTTAGCAATGTGCAAAGTCAGCTCTTCTTCAGGTTGGCTGTTGCCATTTGCTTTCCAAAGTGCAGACAAATAACAGCAACAAATGTCAAGCTGAATTTGCCAAGCACAGTTCACTGTGTGTTTTCGTTAGCGTGCTCTGCTGTAGCTATTTGGATAAACTGGTTTGCCGTCAGTCTTGCTGTTACTGTAATGCTAGGCCTAATGTGTTTATTTCCAACTGGTGTAGACTCCTTGGATCCCCAGTTGAACTCTGGCTCTAAGGAAATGCAGGGAGTTGTGGTGCAGCAACAGATGGTGGGCTGCAGGGTGCAAACCTCTGAGCTCAGTTAGCTGTCTAAAGCAGGTGTATGAGCAGGCATTTGAAATAAATAACATGCATGAACTCCTTTCTCTGCTTGTGGTGGTTGCTTTGCTAGATATATCTTTTTGGGTTCTCAGAACTTATTCTGCACTGCAGGATGATGCTTCTGAAATCCTATTCATACACAGCAGGACATCAATTCCGAGGGCATCGCATTACCATGGCAAAAATGGTTCACAGGGTAATATCTGATGTCTTTTATACATGCATTAAATCCGGAATACAATTGTATAGATTCATACAGCATGATTGTCCACACAGTTTTGCTTTTCATTATGATTTAACCCAACCTGTTCCCAAACTGTATGGCTGGAGCAAGGGGCTCAGCCTGAAGGTCACTTAGGGTGAGATTTGTAAAGAATTTATTTTTGTTCACCTAGACACACCTGAAATTCCAGCTTGAAGGTCTGTGGTGAATACCACTTTGTTGTTTTAGATATACATTGGAACTACTGTATGGTTAAGTGGCTGAGTCAACAATCTCTGTAACCTTATAATGGGTGAAAGAAGCCCCTTATAAAATCCTGGACCTCTAAGGGGCTCGAACCAAACAAAGTCCAACAGCTGTTGATTGTTCCTGTCTTAACCTTATAAGAGGCTAAGGAAGCCCCTGATAAAATGTTGGACTTCTAAGGATGCTTGAACTAAACAAAAGTCTGGCAGCAGTTGATTGTTTCTGTCTGAAGCTTATAATGGTCTAAGGAAGCCCCTAATAAAATGTTGCACCTCTAAGGAGGCTTTGACCAAACAAAAGTCCAACAGCCGTTTATTGTTTCTATCTGAATCTTATATGGAGCTAAGGAAGCCCCGGACAAAATGCTAGACATCTAAGGAGGCTTGAACTAACAAAAGTCCAACAACCGTTGATTTTTCCTATCTGAAGTTTATAAGGGTCTAAGGAAGCATCTGATATGTTGCACCTCTAAGGCGGCTTAGACAAAACAAAAGTCCAATAACCATTGATTACTTCTTTCTGAATCCTTGAATGTTCCTATCTGAATCTTATGCAGCGTTAAGAAGGCCCCTGACAAAATGCTGGACCTCTGAGGAGGCTTGAACCAATACCAATACCCATTATATGGAAATTTTGCTAGAAAACAACGAGATCTGGAATATGTCATTATTATCTCTGAATATTTTATAGAAGTTATTTTTGAATTAGAATTTTTTATTTCCTTAAATGGAATGTATCCCGTACAGGCGAATATGATTGCCTTTCCTTTATATTTTTGCTGTTTTCACCCTGCTAACACAAAGCTTCAGTTTCCCAGCCAATAGGTATTTCTGCCATGGATTGAAAGATTTAGAGTATTTGTTGTGCTTTCTCCTAAGGTTGGACGAGTGTATCCACAAGCTGTTTACTTCCCTATCCGGACTCTCTATTTAACACTGAAGATAGAGCAGCGGGAGCGTTACAAAAGTGGTGAGGCTTGGATTTTCAAGTGCCAAATCTTTGTATTACACACATTTATTCCTGGGAAAGAAAGTAATTTCATGGTTTCCTTCTGTTTGCTGACACAGCCCAACAAAGTGTCAGCTTTAATGAAAAGAGGAGGTTTTTAGCCAACTGTGAATGGTTTTCTTCTTCCCTATTCTAATAGGCGTGTGCGATAGCTTTACTGGCTCTTAATTCTAAACATAAATCTCATTAGGTGGATATTTTACAGATTAATTGCAATTAAGTATTTGGAAAACAGTTATACGGGGAGCGTAACGTATATTATTGAGAAAGCCAAGCATTCGCATATCTGAGCAGTGGCTGTGTGTTCCCTTGGTACATTGAAGCTTTCTGCCATTTATCATGCCTGTTGTCCACTGGAGGCCACTGTTTTCTGTAAATCGCGTTATCAGCATAGTCCAATGAAGAATTCATATAAATACAGATAGATAGGATCTATAGGCAGGATAAAACATGCCCGTGTAATTTACTGTGCTTATAGTAGTGAGTATAGCCCCTTTGTATAGATTATAAATGATTAGATGCCTTTTATCAGTATATTTGGTTGATTTCCCCTTTTCTCACATGTAGTAGCCCAGAGTATGCTTTCATTCTTAGAACTCTAGTTTTCTAGCCACAAGCATTTTTCTTTTTTGACATAATAGCTTACTTACCCCATAGAAAGTAGTGAAACTACTTATTTTGGACTGATAGAACCTAATAATCCCACTGTTGTGCTCCACCTCTTCAAGTTCTTTGACTGTTAAGGAACAGTCAATGGAATGCTCACTTCTCTTCCTTGTTCTGTAATATATAGAATAACTGTAGTCAATTTCTTTCAGACTCTGGACAGCACCAGCCCAGTTCTGTAGGCACCCAATCACATTCTGCCTCTGATCCAGGGCCAATAAGAGCCACGGCACCCATGTGGAGATGCAGCCGAATTATGCACATGCAGAGAGAACTACACCCCACCCTCTTGTCATCTTTGGAAGGCATTGTAGACCAGATGGTCTGGTTCCGAGAAAATTGGCATGAAGAGGTAAGTTTAATTTGAAGGTCCTCTCCATGCACAGAGTCTCCTGTGGTCGGTCACTGGTTGTGTGTTGAGAAAAAAACTCTGTTTTTGCTTTCTAGGTTCTTAGACAGCTCCAGCAAGGACTGGCCAAATGCTATTCCGTGGCATTTGAGAAGAGCGGAGCAGTGTCTGACGCCAAAATAACCCCTCACACCTTGAACTTTGTGAAAAAGCTTGTTAGCACGTTTGGAGTGGGCCTGGAGAATGTATCAAACGTCTCTACCATGTTTTCAAGTGCAGCCTCAGAATCGCTTGCCCGAAGAGCTCAGGCAACGGCCCAAGACCCAGTTTTCCAGAAACTGAAAAGCCAGTTTACAACAGGTAATAGATAATATTCAACTTGTGTTAAAAGGGCTGTTTTCGTTTCCCTTTTGTATATGCTTAAAAGGCATCCAATAGATCTTATAGGGGGACTCCTTTTGCCTAGAAGACATATTGGAGCTCACTCTATTAAAATCACCAGAAATCATGTCTCTCTACATGCAGGATTTGTGCAAAAGTCAGTTATTTTGTTAGATTTTGTTTGTACAGGAATCGGTTATATGAGTGAGCTCTAATACATCTGCTAGGAATGGAAGCCCCCTATAAGATATATTGTACCCAACTGCTGCAAAAAGACAGAAAGAAGAGTAACTGATGCTGAGAGAGAGAGAGATAGTGAAGATAAACATGATTATTTCAGAAATGATGCAGAGTATTTAATTTGATTGTATTTAGAAAGTTTCTTATTTCAGTATGATGAATCTTTTATTACATTTTCATTTTCACGAAAGTTCCCCTTTAATTGGATTCCTTAATCATTACTCTGGCGTTACTGGTTATGCTTGTCGTTTCCACCATGTATAAATAGGCCACACTGCAGAATTTGCAACTGATCTGAATATTCGTGCAATATGGTCACACACATTATGGTTACATTGCCTTGATCCGGTGAATTTGTCCTCAATACAAGAGGTTGGATCAATCCGAGAAAGTGCAGACCCGGTACAGGCACCGAACTGTCATTGATTGTCCCAATTTTCTCTTTTGTCTGATCATCACGGTTTAATCTCATACATACTGTTCAGCAGTGTGTTCAAAGTCTAGTTGGAGATCAAGAAAGTCTTTATAAAATAGATCTTATAAATTAAATGCCTGGCCACAGCTTTTCTTATCTCACTATAGTCTGGTACTT
The DNA here is from genome assembly GCA_038501925.1 of Xenopus petersii. Lineage (NCBI taxonomy): Eukaryota > Metazoa > Chordata > Amphibia > Anura > Pipidae > Xenopus > Xenopus petersii. Next base: position 28,717,309 of record CM076688.1, read on the forward strand.
TCATAATCCTCAGGAATAACCTAGCCGGGTGTGGTCTGATGACATTGGGGCATTGCCAGAAATGAAATGATTTGGGCTTAGTTACACTGGATAAAAGAACTAAACTGTACTCATAGTTTGTACAGTACAGGTATGGGATTCGTTATCCGGAAACCCGTTGTCTAGAAAGCTCCGAATTTTTGAAAGCCTATTTCATAGACTCCATTTTATCCAAATAATCAAAATTTAAAATAAACATTTTCTTTTTCTCTGTAATAATGAAACATTACCTTATATTTGATCCCAAAAAAAAAAGATATAATTTATCTTTACTGGAAGCAAAACCAGCCTATTGGGTTTATTTAATGTTTACATGATTTCCTAGTAGACTTAAGGTATGAAGATCCAAATTACGGAAAAGAGACGTTATCCGGAGAACCCCAGGTCCTGAACATTTTGGATAATAGGTCCTAAACTTATACTGCAGTCTGTACAATACTATATGCAATATCTATTTTAGCATTTATTTACTAATTTCCTTTACCAAGTACATCTTTGCTGAAAGAGAAATAAAATCTTAAAGGGATACTGTCATGGGAAAACATGTTTTTTTCAAAACGCATCCATTAATAGTGCTGCTCCAGCAGAATTCTGCACTGAAATCCATTTCTCAAAAGAACAAACAGATTTTTATATTCAATTTTGAAATCTGACATGGGGCTAGACATATTATCAGTTTTCCAGCTGCCCCCAGTCATGTGACTTGTGCTCTGATAAACTTCAGTCACTCTTTACTGCTGTACTGCAAGTTGAAGTGTTATCGCCCCCTCCATCCCCCCCCCACCAGCAGCCTAACAAAAGAACAATGGGAAGGTAACCAGATAGCATCTCCCTAACACAAGATAACAGCTCACTGGTAGATCTAAAAACAACACTCAATGTAAAAGCCAAGTCCCACTGAGACTGATTCAGTTACATTAAGTAGGAGAAATAACAGCCTGCCAGAAAGTAGTTCCATCCTAAAGTGCAGGCACAAGTCACATGACTGGGGCAGCTGAGAAACTGACAATGTGTGTAGCCCCATTTCAGATTTCAAAATTGAATATAAAAAAAATATGTTTGCTCTTTTGAAAAATGGATTTCAGTGCAGAAATTTACTGGAGCAGCACTATTAAATGATGTGTTTTGGAAAAAACATGCTTTCCCATGACAGTATCCCTTTAAAGATTGTACGAATGATGTATCATTTCCTTTCGCTACAATCAGAGAGTTTTTTGGACTGTGCCAATAGGAAAAAAATAGTTTTGCTTGATGTGTTTATTAGAATAACGCTCTTGCAAGCAAGCAATAAGGATTGATTCAGCTTTATTGGAAAACCAATTCGACATAAACCGCGGCAAGCCTTTACAGGCCCTCTGGCGTATCAGGTCCGTTACTACGAGTCCTTAGGAAGACCTAACGTTTTGTATCGGAGCACCAGTAAACCCCCCATCATATTGAACACAATTTTCTGCCTGTTCTGAAGCAAAATTATCTCCAGCCGTCCTGGCGATGCATAAAGCTCTCGTTTTAACTTACTGCGCGCTTAGCCGGGTAGTAGCTTCTCTGGAATTTCACAGGCTGTGGTTTGGAAATTGGCTGATGGGATTCACTTGAAAGTATTTTCCAGCTTAAAATATGACCTACATATATTGTGCCCATTAAGTATTTCATGATGTAGTCTGTGAGGCACCACAGTTGCATGACAGTAGATAATGGAAGTTCTGAACCATATGATTAAATTTAATGGATGAAGGCCGCCGGGCTAAAAGGTGTCTATGCAGCCTCCTCTAGTCCTTGTGATTGTTTGCACACAATCACAAAATTCCGGCTTGGAATTTTTATCTGTTATGTTTGTCTTTAATGGATCTGCATCCCTGCCCAAACCCTGGTCACAATAGGAAACCACTCGCTTGCTTAACCTTAAATATCATTTGCTTTTCACGGACGTTGCGCTAAAAGTACTTTGCCCGTGAAGCATTGTTGTTTTTATGTCTGGAAGGACATTGGTATCTCCTGGGATATCATAGGAGATATTTTTATTTGCCAGGGTATTATCAGGTCATCATGGGCTATGTGTAAAGGGTCCTGTTAACTTGCAGAGCACATAAATGAATCAGAGACCCCCATACCCGTTTCTCCTTTCCTCTCCTGCCAGTGTCTCATCCAACCCCCCTCTGCCTTTTCCTTACGGGTTTATATGACAATTTGAGGGTTATGGCAATTGACAGGAACCCAATTAGTTATGCACTGAATCCAGGATTTGGTTGGGGATTCGGCATTTTTCAGCAGGATTTAGATGCGGTTGAATTTTTCTGCCTGGCCGAACCGAATCCTAATTTGCATATGCAAATTAGTGGCGGGGGGGAAATAGTGTGAGTTTTTGTCACAGAACAAGGAAGTAAAAAATTTTTTCCTTCCCACCCCTAATTTGCATATGCAAATTAGGATTTGGTTCGGTATTCGGCTGAATCTTTCGCAAAGGATATAGTGGTTTGGCCGAATCTAAAATAGTTGATTCGGAGCATCCCTAGATACAATGGCAGCTTAGGAAAAGCACCATACTAGGCCATTCTAGAAGCCTGGGGGCAAGGAAAGTCAATGATGTCCCCCTCGCAGAGACTGATATGCTGTCTTAAAGGAATTGTTCATTGTTAAAATAAAAATTGGGTAAATCGATAGGCTGTGCAAAATAAAAATTGTTTTCAAAATAGTTAGGCAAAAATGTAATGTATAAAGTCTGGTGACTGGATGTCTAACATAATAGCCAGAACACTACTTCCTGCTTTTCAGCTCTCTTGGTTTCCACTGATTGGTTACTAGGCAGCAACCATTTGTGGCTTAAGGGGGGGACACATGCGTCATATCTGTTGCTTTTAAATCGGAGCTTTTTTTTTTTTTCATTTTTCATTTCAATCAAATACCCTCATATATACCTCCTTTTTTCATAACTCACAACCGCGGAAACAAAATAGTACAGGTATGGGACCTGTTATCCAGAATACTCGACCTGGGGTTTCCAGATAACGGATCTTTCTGTAATTTGGGTCTTCGTGCTTAATGTCTACTAGAAACTCATTTAAACATTAAATAAACCCAATAGGCTGGTTTTGCTTCCAATAAGGATTAATTATATCTTAGTTGGGATCAAGTACAAGCTACTGTTTTATTATTGCAGAGAAAAAGATCATTTTAAAAAATTTGGATTATTTGGAAGAAATGATGTCTATGGGAGACAGCCATTGTGTAATTTGGAGCATTCTGGATATCGGGTTTCCGGATAAGGGATCCTATACCTGTACAGATTTCCCCCAGCTTTCTTTATTTAAGATGTTGGCTAAATATATTGCCTTGGCTGTATTTTATTAAATGTTTACTTTGTGCGTATTAAACCTGTTGTTTCCTTGTTTATTTAGACTTTGATTTTAGCGTGCCGGGCTCAATGAAACTCCACAATCTCATCTCCAAGCTGAAAAAATGGATCAAAATTCTGGAAGCCAAAACAAAACAGTTGCCGAAGTTCTTCCTCATTGAAGAAAAATGCCGTTTCCTGAGCAATTTCTCCGCTCAGACAGCAGAGGTTGAAATACCTGGGGAGTTCCTCATGCCTAAGCCTACGCATTATTACATCAAAATCGCCCGGTAAGTGCCGCGTTAACCTGTAGATACTCGCCGCTTGATTGTTCTCTGTTGCACTGACGTTGCCTTAAAAGCACAGTTGTGTCACCGTATGACCTTGTACTGTCACACTCTGATCAATTATTTATTAACATTGCCATTTTAGGTGCCCTTATATATATTTACTTTCTCCTTGATTGTTCTGGAAGCGCTTTCTTATTTCTCTCTCTATCTGGTGACAGTTCTAGGGCATCTGTGCTTGATAAGAGCTTGCTGAACCACAAAGAATAAAACACACCCACATAATGGCCTCCCACATTAGTCACAGAGACACCGTCTGTGTAGTAACAAAAAATCTGATAAAGTAAACCATTAAAAAATATATACCTTTTTCATAAATAGGATTTGTATCCCCTTCATTTTATTTCAACTAGGCAATGTGAGCATTTGTGCAGGCAAAAATCTCCTCTTCTACAATTTGTCCTGTTGCCTGTTCCAGTCTGGCATTTGGTTTTCATTTTTTGTTATTTAGCCTGTTATCCAGCACCTCTCCAGTTTGCAATTTCAGCAATCTGGTTGCTTGGGTCCAGATTACCGTAGCAACCAGCAAGCCTGGAATATGAATAGGAGAGGAGATGGGTAGTAGCAATACCAATTAGGGGGTTGTTTATCAAGGTTCAGTATTTCTAATATCAAACTTCAAGCAACTCCGAATTCCCAAATGGACCTTATTTATAGGGTCAGGCAAAACTTTCCCTGAAAACTCCGAACAGTTGGGAGTTTCCCCCAAAAAACAAGGAACTTTTCTGAGTTTTTTCCGCCAAAATCATCGGATATCGGTACGGACATCAGCGCAGACACTGAGACCTTCCCCATTGACTTATACAGGACTTCAAGAGCTTTTTGATGCGAGAGTTTTGGATTCTCAGTTTTTAGACCACCGGGCTTTAATAAATCTCGCAAAATTTGTAGTTTTTGTTTAGCTTGATAAATAACCCCCTTAATGTGTAAACTTACAGAGCATTTGTTTTTAAATGTGACCCCCTTTTTAAGTTGAAGAGAGTCAGAAGAAGATGGCAAATAATACAAAGCTATTAAAACTATTAAAAAGAACAAATAAAGATGTGTGTGTGTGTGTGTGTGTGTGTGTGTGTGTGTGTGTGTGTGTGTGTGTGTGTGTGTGTATATATATATATATATATATATATATATATATATATATATATATATATATATATATATATATAATGTGTATATATATATATAGTTACACTCCCTTTCTTATGTCTTCTTTAGCCACTCTTCCCTTGTGAAAAGCTCTAAATAGACCATGCAGTCATTATACATCTACATTATTGTAGTAATTGGCAATGGCCTAAGCTGTGGCTCCAGGGGAAACAAGGCACATGTTAACACGCTAATACTTGGCTGTGTGTGTGTGTGTATATGCGATTCTTTCGGATTCCCTCTGGCACCTACCACTTAACCCTTTCTACCACTGAAATGTACAGTATCTGTACAGGTATGGGTCCTTTTTATCAGGAATGCTCGGGATCTGGGGTTCTCCGGATAACAGATCTTTCCGTAATATGAATCTTCATACCTTAAGGCTACTAGAAAATCATATAAACATTAAATAAACCCGATAGGCTGGTTTTGCTTCCAATAAGGATTCATGATTAGTTTGGATCAAGTACAAGGTATGGATTTATTAATACAGAGAAAAAGGAAATTATTTCGATTAAATGGAGTCGATGGGAGACTGCCTTCCTGTAATTCGGAGCTTTCTGGATAAAGGGTTTCTAGATAACGGATCCCATACCTCTAATATCTGTACATCAATGCTGTACATAAACTGTTATTGCTGAGGTTCAGGGGAGTCAGAGAAATAAATTCCCCCCTGCAATTCATATTTCCTGTTTAGTGTTGGGCAAATTAAAAGAGCATCTTGCTTTGGATTTATTACATCTGTCCAAGGAATAGGCATTTTTAGCAGTCTCTCTTAAGTGCCGAGTTTCCGGGCCCAATGCATATTTTAAAAGATCAGAAATAGAGTTCTTTCATTAATTACGTTACAAGATAGGAATTAAATGACTCTTCCTGTTCATACAGATCCTCTTTATATTTAGATGAAATTACAGTGAATAGAAATGTTCAAGCCTCACTTCTGCTGTGAATATGAACTCGGTGTTATCTCTCAAGGTGTTTAATAGCGCTGTAAATTAAATCAGCCTGCCACAATAACGGTTATATCTAAAGCTTCGAAAGTTAAAAAGGCTGCCGTCGCCTCATGATTTTCCATCAGAATTCTACATGGGAATACCTTTGCGGGCATAGAGCTATCACTTATTGCAAGTTAAGGGAGATGTTTCTGCTATAAAGAATGCCGTGAATGGTTAGGGCCCCTGATCTGCTTGATTACATAGTTTCTTGTAATACAGGTGTAGAAACTATTGTACTGAATGCCTTGGACCTGGGGTTTTCCGGATAAGGGATCTTTCCATGAATCAGGAGGTAGGTTGAAAGAGATCCACGCCAGCAGAGTGTGGATTTTTTTTTTAACTTTTTTGTTTGTCACGTGATTTTAAGGATTCTGATTTGGTTCGGCCAGGCACATAGATTCAGCATATTTTAGCAGGATTTGGATTCTTCCAAATCCTCATGCCTGGCTGAACTGAATCCCTAAAATAAAGGATACCTGTACAATTGGAGGAATGTGGGAGGTCTCTGGCTGTCTGGTTAGTTATTACCTCCCACATTCCGCCAATTGTACAGGTATCCTTTATTTTAGGTATTTGGTTTGGCCAGGCACGAGAATTCGGAAGAATCCGAATCCTGGTAAAATAGGCGGAACCCTTGTTCCTGGCCGAACCAAATCCGGATCCTTAAAATCACATGACAAACAAGGAAGTAAGAAAAAAATCCTTGTGCCTGGCCGAAGCAAATCTGAATTGATGCTTCCCTAAAATAAATTATATCTGTACAATTGGAGGAATGTGGGAGGTAATAACTAACCAGACAGCCAGAAACCTCCCACATTCCTCCAATTGTACAGGTATCCTCTATTTTACGGGATGCATCAATTCGGATACGGTTTGGCCAGGCATGAGAATTCGGAAGAATCCGAATCCTGCTAAAATAGGCCGAATCCTTGTTCCTGGCCAAACCAAATCCAAATCTTTAAAATCACGTGACAAACAAGGAAGTAAAAAAAAATCCTTGTGCCTGGCTGGACCAAATCTGAATTGATGCTTCCATAAAATAAAGGATACCTGTACAATTGGAGGAATGTGGGAGGTAATAACTAACCGGACAGCCAGAAACCTCCCACATTCCTCCAATTGTACAGGTATCCTTTATTTTATGGAAGCATCAATTCAGATTCGGTTTGGCCAGGCATGAGATTTCAGAAAAATCCGAATCCTGCTAAAATAGGCGGAATCCTTTTTCCTGCCTGAACCAAATCCAAATCTTTAAAATCACGTGACAAACAAGGAAGTAAAAAAAAATCCTTGTGCCTGGCCGGACCAAATCCGAATTGATGCATCCCTAAAATAAATTATATCTGTACAATTGGAGGAATGTGGGAGGTAATAACTAACTGAACAGCCAGAAACCTCCCACATTCCTCCAATTGTACAGGTATCCTTTATTTTATGGGATGCATCAATTCGGATTTGGTTTGGCCAGGCATGAGAATTCGGAAGAATCCGAACCGAATCCAAATCGGTGCATTCGTAAAATAAAGGATACAATTGGAGGAATGTGGTAGGTAATGAGTAACTAGACAGCCACAGACTGAGCCAGTAATATTTTCATAGAAGCTAGGGAATAAACCAAAAGGAAAATGTAATGTTTGCCGTCTCCATTAAAGGGATACTGTCATGGGGAAAATTTTTTTTTTAAAAATGAATCAGTTAATAGCGCTGCTCCAGCAGAATTCTGCACTGAAATCCATTTCTCAAAAGAGCAAACAGATTTTTTTATATTCAATTTTGAAATCTGACATGGGGCTAGACATTTTGTCAATTTCCCAGCTGCCCCTGGTCATGTGACTTGTGCCTGCACTTTAGGAGAGAAATGCTTTCTGGCAGGCTGCTGTTTTTCCTTCTCAATGTAACTGAATGTGTCTCAGTGGGACATGGGTTTTTCAGTGCAGAATTCTGCTGGAGCAGCACTATTAACTGATTCATTTTGAAAAAAATGTTTTTTCCCATGACAGTATCCCTTTAAATACAAATATTCAGCAAAAGTCTTGTGGTCATACAAAAATTCCACAGTGGAGCATTATGTAGAGGAGGATGTCTGCAAGTACTGAACAGGAATGCTTTCTGGTTAATGTAGTGTTGCACATTACAATGCATTGTCATTATCTTCTCAGGTTAAACTATGGGGGAACGAATCACATGGAGCAACATCTTTCTGGCCTACCATATCAACATGGGGGTGTCGGCTGTATCTTCCTACTGTATCTATATAGATATAAAGACATAGAAACATCAAAGGCGCTTATTTCTTCTGATACATGTGTAATATTAATCAGCTTGTGATTGTCAACTGTAAGGTTCAGATCCAGTGTAGCCTTTGCCTTACCCCCATCGCTCATACCACATCATTAATAAACTCTTCCTTGCATCATTTTATTTTATATTTTTTTTTATTAAGAGTTGTCGGTAGATTATTTTCATGGTCTCTCTGGACAGATTTATGCCCCGAGTGGAGATCGTTCAGAAGCACAACACGGCTGCACGGAGACTCTACATCCGAGGCCATAATGGGAAGATTTATCCTTACTTGGTAATGAATGATGCTTGCCTGACCGAGTCGCGCAGGGAAGAGCGTGTCTTACAGCTGCTACGCCTTCTAAATCCTTGTCTGGAGAAAAGAAAAGAGACCACAAAGAGGCACCTTTTTTTCACTGGTAAATCTTCCATTATTCCTCCAGGCTGCTTTAATTCCTGTGAACGCATTTAAAGGGACAGTAACGCCAAAAAAATTAAAGTGTTGAAAAGGAAAGGCCATATAATGTACTTGTGTTCTGCTCTGTGAAATTGGTGTGTTTGCTTCTGAAACACTACTATAGTTTATATAAACAAACTGCTGTGTAGCCATGGGGGCAGCCATTTAAGCACATTCTGTAGAATCTCATTGTACAGTACAGAGCTTATCTTTTGTCTGCTGTGTATCCTGTGCCTTTTCAGTTCTAAATGGCTGCTACCATGGCTAAACAGCAGCTTGTTTATATAAACTATAGTTGTGTTTCTGAAGCAAACACACCAGTTTTAGTAGTGCATTATATTTTCATTACTTGAGGACACTTTAATTTTTTGGTGTTAACGTTCCTTTAAGAAACCAACACAGCAGGATATGCCTTTTGGGCTGGAGCTGCCCAGCCTATTTCTATAGGTATATTTTTGTATACCATTTATTGATTCCTTCCCATTACACCGTGTGTGCTATGAATTTATCCACCGCATATGCCAGTGGATATTGGAGTTCAAGTGCGAGTTACATACGTAGACTATTTATTAATCTGCATGTACTTCTTACAAGAGTAACTTCATGTTTAGATTATATTTTTCTACAACTATGTACTGAATAAAGCTATAAGAGGCAACATGAGAAACGAACCAAAAGTCGTTGGTGTCAGGGCTTTGAGAATGAATCCGCTAGCACATTTCCCATTTACAAAGGAATTAATTAGGGAGCCTCATAACAACACGGCCTCCAAGTGGGTTATTTATACCCTCCTCTGCCAGAGCCAGCATATGTAGAAGGTTGCGCTCGTCTCCCCTAGAGTTAAATGGAAGCAAAGTACAAGCTCCAGCTCGCTAATGAGACTGTGTGTGTGACGCATATTGTGTTAATTAGCCTCTAATTATCAGACAGATATCCCATCATAGACCATTAAATGAAGAGTTTTATTCGGTTCCTTCTACTTCTGACCAGCAAACTTGGGTTAGAGAGCATGCCTTGCAACAATTTTACTGTATTCATCCTGAAAAATACGCTGCTTGTATCTTGAGCAGTAAAAACAAAAAACAAATCTTTATTACTCACAGACCAGTGTGTGGCACCCATGGGCTTCCCACCACTGTCCAGCTACAACCTGTATTGTCAGACTGGAGGGGGGAGTTCAGTTCATAAACCTGAGAGAAGTTGTAGGTCAATAGCTGTTTAATTTACTCTTTAGCAAATGTTGGTGATAGATCCTTTGTAAAAGTACAAAAGATGAAAAAAGAGCCTTTGCAAATAGAGATGCAGACTATCCATGCCATGTCTGTCTCATTGTTGTCACTTTGCCTGGTACAGCATAGGTAAATATTTTATCAAGGATTACATTTAATGCTAGAATGGCTGCCTAATCCTCGAACTCGCAGCATAATCTCTCTCTGGCAATCCCTTTCCTGGATCCATAGCCTTTTGTGATCATATGGTTAAAACATATGGCATTAAGATAAGGAATCCTGTGGGAACAGAAAACCTTCTTACTTCCGGGCAGGTGACTTATGACCGTCGCTAGTAATGAAAGCAAAGCTTTTATTTGCTGCTGACATTTGACTAGTCTTCTAAGGGATTTTAGTACAGTTGGATCCTCACACCTTTAAAAATTAACACTTTTACAATTAAGGATGAACCAAATCCAGGATTCCGTTTACATATTCAAATTAGGGGCTGGAATGGAAATTATGTAAATTTTTGTCACCAAACAAGGAAGTAATGTTTTTTTTCTCCACTTTTTCCCCTTCCTGACTCTAATTTGCATATGCACATTTGCATTCGGTTCAGAATTGGCCGAATCTTTCATGAAGGATTCGTAGGTTTTGGCCGAATCCCTAATAGTGGATTCGCTTTATCCCTATATACAACCCAAGCCTGAACGACTAATTACTGTATCTTTAATCGTTATCCAAGTGTGGTTGCATAGAAACCCATGCCAACTGCAGAATGAAACAATTTGCTCATTTCCCACAATAGATGTGACTTTACTATGGGTATTGGTTTATATATGTCTGGTTTTAGGGCAGGGGCACTTGAGAGGGGATAAGGTGGCAACCCTGCTCTCTTTAACATGAAAAAAAGTAGGCTCAACATACAGATTGTTTTAGACCATTTAGCCACACTGCCCAATCATTTGGGTTTGTATGGCAAGTCAGGAGCGCCATTTAGATGGATTATTTTGGCCGATTAAGGATTATTAAACCTAAAGGAAATGTTCACCGACTTGAAAGGAAGTGAAGCGGAGGTCAACCCAAATGGGGGGGAAAAGGATGGATATATGTGTATGGTCCCTTGTATGGCATCTGTCCATTAAAGAATTGTTCACCTTTGAATTAACTTTTAGTATGATGTAGAGAGTGATATTCTGAGATAATTTGCAGTTGGTTTTCATTTTTTATTTGTGCTTTTTGAATTATTTAGCTTTTTATCCAGCAGCTCTCCAGTTTGCAATTTCAGCCATCTGGTTGCTAGGGTCCACATTACCCTGGCAACTACATTGATTTAAATAAGAGTGGAATAGGAGAGGGCCTAGAGATGAGTTATAAAAAGTAGCAATAACAATAAGTTTGTAGCCTTACAGAACATTTGTTTTTTAGATGAAAGATGGAAAGATGAAAAGGGTCAGAAGTAGAAGACAAATAATTAAAACAAATAAACTATAAAAAATAAATAAGTTGACATTCTATAACATTCTAAAAGTTAACTTAAAAGTGAACCGCCCCTTTAAAAGAACAGTAACAACAAAAAATTCAAGTGTGTTAAAGTAATGAAGTAAATATAATGCAGTGTTGCCCTGCACTGGTGAAACGGATGTGTTTGCTTCAGAAACATTACTATAGTTCATATAAACCAGCTGCTGTGTAGCAATGGTGGAAATCAAAAAACGGCTGTATGGCACAGGTTAAATAGTGGATAACAGATAACGCCATTATGTTCTACAGAGCTTATCTGCTGTGTAACCTGAGCCTTTTCTCCTTTGAATTGCTGCCCCCATTGCTACACAGCTAGGGTTGCCACCTGGCCGGTATTTTACTGGTATGGCTGGTAAAAATGATGACTGATCCCAATGTTATTAATAGGGGAAAAAAGATAAATACATAGGAAGGGCGTTTTTTTTCTGGAAAAGTTGGCAACCCCTATACACAGCGGCTTATTTATATAAACAATAGTAGTGTTTCTGAAGCAAACACACTGGTTTTACTAGTGCATTATATTGGTATTACTTTAAAAACACTTATTTTTTGATGTTATTGTTGTACCCTATAGGTCAGCCCATGTATGTCTTTGGCCGCCTCAAGCTGCTCCTGCTGATTTTCAGTAGAGAGATAGATGGTAATAACTTGCAAGCTTTTCACTCTTGGAACCTGATTGTAATCACATGTAAAGTTGTACTCTGTTCAAAGATAAACCTTTCCTTTGTGTGTGCAGCAGGTCCTTCTGCTTGAGTATTCCTTTAGCTTGAGTATTCCTTTAGCTTGAGTGTTCCTTTAGCTTGAGTATCCCTTTAGCTTGAGTATCCCTTTAGCTTGAGTATCCCTTTAGCTTGAGTATCCCTTTAGCTTGAGTATCCCTCTATCTTGAGTATTCCTTTAGCTGGAGTATTCCTTTAGCTGGAGTGTTCCTTTAGCTGGAGTGTTCCTTTAGCTGGAGTGTTCCTTTAGCTGGAGTGTTCCTTTAGCTGGAGTGTTCCTTTAGCTGGAGTGTCCCTTTAGCTGGAGTGTTCCTTTAGCTGGAGTGTCCCTTTAGCTGGAGTGTCCCTTTAGCTGGAGTGTCCCTTTAGCTGGAGTGTCCCTTTAGCTGGAGTGTCCCTTTAGCTGGAGTGTCCCTTTAGCTGGAGTGTCCCTCTAGCTGGAGTATCCCTCTAGCTTGAGTATCCCTCTAGCTTGAGTATCCCTCTAGCTTGAGTATCCCTCTAGCTTGAGTATCCCTTTGGCTTGAGTATTCCTTTAGCAGACAAAGCGCGTTCCAGTCCATAAGGGATGAGGCCGCCGCATGCAGGTGGCTAAATGGAGCTTATTTTAGCTGCCAGGTGTTTGCTCTGCCTAAATGAGCACAGCTAATTCCTTGACTCAGCCAAAATGGTTACAGAGTAATGTTTAGGCCTCGGTGTCTGCCTCACTTTCTTGTCACATTAATCAATTTTCTTTCCTTTCTTGTGTCTCTCTCCAAACAATAATTTTCAGTCCCCCGTGTCGTGGCTGTCTCGCCGCAGATGCGACTGGTAGAAGACAATCCCTCATCCCTCTCCTTGGTAGAGATCTACAAGCAACGCTGTGCCAAAAAAGGCATTGAGCATGACAACCCTATTTCACGTTACTATGACAGATTGGCCACAGTTCAAGCACGAGGGACCCAAGCCAGTCATCAGGTACGGAATCCTTGATTAATGAATTTGGAAAGCGCACTATAGAGCTGGTCGGCCTTCCTCCTTTCATTTAATTATTCTGCGCTATGAATTTCCCTGCTGGTTTGTCATTCTCTTTATATGTGCTCGAGCGTCAAATGATAATAAGCTTAGCGCTTCTATATTTAGATGTTATGAGCAGTGCTAGTGAAAGGACTATTAGGTGATAAATTACAACCAATTAGTAACTTCTTATGAACAGTTACAAAATGAACAAGGTCCTTTGGCATTAATGTTAGGGGCTAAAACTCGAGTTCTAAAACTCAAATGTATCTCTGTTTTTATTAGGGATGCACCGAATCCAGGATTCGGTTTGGGATTCAGCCTTTTCAGCAGGATTCGGCCGAATCCTTCTGCCAGGCCAAACCGAATTCAAATCCTAATTTGCATATGCAAATTAGGGGCAGGGAGGGAAATCGCATGACTTTTTGTCACAAAACCAGGAAATAAAAAATGTTTTCCTCTACCCACCCCTAATTTGCATTTGCAAATTAGGATTTGGTTCGGTATTTGGCCGAATCTTTATTTCGCAAAGGATTCAGGGGTGCAGCCGATTCCAAAGGTGGATTCGGTGCATCCCTAGTTTTTATGAAAACAAAGTTGACCAAACTCCCACATCTATCAATAATTTTTCTTGAAAAGATCCAAACGACAAAAAGTTGTGACAAAATCGAACGTCAATTCAGACTGGACGACTGACGCTCCAAAAATTTGGACTTTTCGGGTTGTCGGACAAAACCCTGACTTTCAACAACTTCAGGGACATCTGCCATTGACTTCTACGTGACCACAACAAGTTAGAGATGACGTTTTTCAAGATTTTTTTAGCAGCTTTAGTGTAATAAAGATTCTAGTTTTTTCCACAAAAAAGTTTTTCCCTTAAAAACCCTGACCAAAAAAAATTGAGGTTTAATAAATAGGTGCCTATGTTTATAAACGTTTGAATTGTATTTAATAACTAATAAAATTCTTCTTGAATCTATCCAGTTCACATACTGTGAATGTGGTTTAATGGTTAGTTCACCTTTGAGTTAAATGAACAGTAACATCAAAAAATGAAAGTGTTTTAAAGTAATACAAATATACCGTATATACTCGAGTATAAGCCGAGTTTTTCAGCCCCCAAAATATGCTAAAAACTCTACCTTGGCTTATACTCGGGTCAAGCGCAAAAACGGTCGCCGGCGCCTAAGAATATTCGCCGGCGCCTAAGAATATTCGCCGGCGCCTTAGAATAGTAGCTGGCGCCTTAGAATATTCGCCGGCGCTTAGACTAGTAGCCGGCGCCTAAGAAAAGTCATCCAAAAACGAGATTGAAACTTACCAGAAGCTGCTGCATTTCTCACCCTCGGCTTATACTCGAGTCAATAAGCTTTCCCAGTTTTTGGAGGTAAAATTAGGTACCTCAGCTTATACTCGTGACGGCTTATACTCGAGTATATACGGTAATGTACTGTTGCACTGCATTAGTAAAACTGATCTGTTTGCTTCAGAAACACTACTATAGTTCATATAAACAAGCTGCTGTGCAGCATTGGGGGCAGCCATTCAAAGGAGAAAAGGCTCAGGTGACACATCAGATAAGCTCTGTAGAACATAATGGTGTTATCTGTTATCCACTCTTTAACCTGTGTCATATACTGTAGTCTTTTTTCAATTCCCACCATTGCTACATAGCAGCTTGTTTTGAAAGTTGGAAACTTCAGCAGAAGAAGGCGAATAATTTTAAAAAATATATAAAAAATAAAAAATAAATAATGAACAATTGAACTACCCCTTTAACTCATCTCTGGACCCAGATTGTCCTATAAATTGTGCCACTGCCGCAATGTATTTTGCCTTTCCCCCCCCCCCCCCATATAGCAATAGGAATGACCAGGAAATAGGCCGAATGGTTAGGAGCAGGGAGGCCCACTGACACATGGGGATCCCAGGAGATTTCCTGCTATCCCAGTGGTCCAGTCCAAAAACGTTACTGGTCTCCAGATACACACTCACATGCTGTTAGAGAGCATGTTAAGCTAAGTTCCTGGGGACTTTGGCTGCTAATTTGGCCATTTTGTAAGGTATCACCATCCCATCCAACCATTTATGGGTTTACGGGGTTGTTCACCTTTAAATTAACTGTTAGTATGCTGCAGAGAGTGATATTCTGAGACAATTTGAAATTGAAAAAGTAACAACAACAATACATTTGTTTCCTTACAGAGCATTTGTTTTTAAAAGGCAAATAATTCAAAAACTATAAAAAATAAATAATGAAGACCATTTGGAAAGTGGCTTAGAACTAGCCATTCTACAACATAGTAAAAAGTAACCTAAAGGTGAACCCCCCTGCCCCTTTTATAACAATCCCCTCTGTATTAAATATGAAATATATGATAATGAAAAAAAAACATCAGCTGAGAAGTACAGGCAGCCATGATGGTTCTGCAGTGGCCACCATTTTGCTTCTGGCCCGACCAATTTTCTCTGCTCAGTAAATGGTAATTGTGTTGTTCACCAAAATTAAGCTCTGGATAATAAAATGTCTCATTCCTGCACATCGCTGAGTTGTTCCCTGCAGTGAGTCTTAGCGCTTTTGACAGTGTCACTCATTTCAGCGAGAGCAATTTCACAGCCGCATCCAGTGACTGTTCAGCAGTCGTGTACTGATTGTACGACTAGAAAACCGTCACTCACTCAGCACGTTGCCTAGATATAGTAAAGCTGTTTGCCGACAGATGTGCTGATTTTTTGCCTTTAATCCGGTTTCACTCCTGCACCGAACACTTCCATTTGGCTACAATTGAAAAATAGTCAATTGAATCTCATTTGCCCTTCTGTTTGCCTCATTGCTAAGCTTATTATTTCATGCATGTGATTGTATCATATACAGAATGCCTGCTGCTGCTGTTATGAGCAAACTGTTCACTTAGTGTCACGTGAGCTTTGCATTGGTGATCACCCAAAATTGCACACATAGGACCCTCATTGGGTGAGGCATATGGGTAAGAGATAAAGGAGATGCCCTTGAATATTTCTAATGCTAGGCATTTGCTTAAAGGGATTCTGTCATGATTTTTATGGCGTAGTCTTTATTTCTAAATCACACTGCAAATAATTCACTTTACAATATAAAATTTAATTCCTAAACCAGCAAGTGCATTATTTTTTAGTTGTAATATTAGTGTGTAGGCTCCATCTCAGGTCATTTTGCCTGGTCATGTGCCTTCAGAAAGAGCCAGCACTTTAGGATGCAACTGCTTTCTGGCAGGCTGTTGTTTTTCCTACTCAATGTAATAAAAGGAGTCACAATGGGACCTGGATTTTTACTATTGAGTGCTGTACTTACCGTATATACTCGAGTATAAGCCGAGTTTTTCAGCCCCCAAAATATGCTGAAAAACGCTACCTCGGCTTATACTCGGGTCAAGCGCAAAAACAGTCGCCTGTGTCTAAGAATAGTCGCCCGCATCCAAGAATAATCGCCGGGGTCCAAGAATAGTCTCCAAGAATATTCGCCGGCGTCCAAGAATGGTCGCCGGCATCCAAAAACGAGACGCTGGCACCTCCAATGGGAGCAGAAACCCTCAATTTTTTGATTGAAACTTACCAGAAGCTGCTGCATTTCTCACCCTTGGCTTATACTCGAGTCAATAAGCTTTCCCAGTTTTTGGAGGTAAAATTAGGTACCTCGGCTTATACTCGGGACGGCTTATACTCGAGTATATACGGTATATCTACCAGGCAGCTGTTATCTTGTGGTAGGGAGTTATCTGGTTGCCTTCCCATTGTTCTGCTGAGGGGGTGATATCACTCCAACTTGCAGTACAGCAGTAAAGTGTGACTGAAGTTTATCAGAGCACATGACTAGGGGCACCTGGGAAACTGACAATATATCTAGTAGCCCCATGGCAGATTTCAAAATAAAATATTAAAAAAATCAGTTTGCTCTTTTGAAAAACATTTTTCAGTGCAGAAGTCTCTGGAGCAGCACTATTAACTGATGTGTTTTGAAAACATGTTTTCCCACAACCATATCCCTTTAAGAGTTACAGGCATACTAGCTTTGCCAGGTATATCTCATAAAGTCATATTGTTCTGCTTATTTATTGGCTCGCCAACAGCCAATCACTGAGCTTATTGGCAGGAAAGACCCAGAGGCCCCTCTGCCCTTTTCCAATTGCATGCCTGCCATTGGATCAGTGTTGAGTCTGACATTTTGCACATCAGGAAACAAATTGCCGGTAGGATAGCACCCAGTGAGGGTATTAATTAATATCAATATGAAGGTAGAAAAAAAGGGGCCAATCTGTCATTTCATTGATTATATATAGTTAAAGTAGGAATGCACGACTCCAGGATTCGATTCGGGATTCGGCCAGGACTTGGCCTTTCTCAGCAGGATTCGGCCAAATCCTTCTGCCCGGCCAAACCGAATCCTAATTTGCGTATGCAAATTAGGGTCATGAAGGGAAATTGCTTGACTTTTTGTCGCAAAACAAGGAAGTTAAAAATCTTTTCCCTTTTCCCACCCTGAATTTGCATATGCAAATTAGGATTCGATTCAGAATTCGGCTGGAACCTTTTTCGAAGGATTCGGTGGTTCAACCGAATCCAAAATAGTGGATTTGATGCATCCCTAATTTAAAGGCACCATCACATTGTAGACAAAATTGGCATTTTCTGCTCTATATGGGTTGTGAATCATTAGAGCTTAGCATGATGGTATCGTCTTTCTATATCACTGTCTAAATGGAGTCCTGCCCACACTGCACATTAAAAGCCTTCTCTCCGGTGAGTTATGGGACCTTGTAGCTTAATACGACACAAGTGATAATATCCATTAAAGAAAGCAATTTGCCTAATTGAAGCAAATGGCATATAATACTGAAGAAGACATGGGTTTCATTGACTTCCATTGTATTCCTCATCGGTTGCCTTTTCTCCTAATCCATTTAAAACTAGATTTAGGTCTGGATGAGAAGCATCAGACTTGCTTGATATTCCATCTACAGCTCTGGCTGTGGGTACTGGGTGTTGCAGTTCACAGCAGCTGGATTGTTCCAAGTTCAACATAGTAACATAGTAAGTTTGGTTGAAAAAAGTCACACGTCCATCAAGTTCAACCTTTGAACTCTTATTTTAACCTGCCTAACTGCCAGTTGATCCAGAGGAAGGCAAAACACTCCATCTGAAGCCTCAGACCAGTCCCTGGATTAACTCGTACTATGAGCTATCTTCCATAACCCTGTATTCCTTCACTAAAGGAATACATCCATCGAACCCCTTCTTAAAGCTATCTAATATATCCGCCTGTACCACTGATTCAGGGAGAGAATAACACATCTTCACAGCTCTCACTGTAAAAAACCCCTTCCGAATATTTAGGCGGAACCTCTTTTCTTCTAATCGGAATGGGTGACCTCGTGTCAGCTGGAAAGACCTACTGGTAAATAAAGCATTAGAGAGATTATTATATGATCCCCTTATATTTATACATAGTGTTATATATATATATATATATATATATATATATATATATATATATATATATATATATATATATATATATATATATCACCCCTTAAGCGCCTCTTCTCCAGCGTGAACATCCCCAATTTGGCCAGTCTTTCCTCATAGCTAAGATTTTCCATAACATTTATCAGCTTAGTTGCCCTTCTCTGTACCCTCTCTAATTCAATAATGTCCTGTTTGAGTGATGGAGACCAAAACTGTTTGGCTTATTCTTAGGGATGCACCGAATCCACTATTTTGGATTCGGCTGAACCCTCGAATCCTTCGTGAAAGATTCAGCCGAACATCAAACCGATTCAGAGCCCTAATTTGCATATGCAAATTAGGGGTGGGAAGGGGAAAACATTTTTTATATCCTTGTTTTCTGACAGTCACGTGGTTTCCCTCCCCACCCCTAATTTGCATATGCAAATTCAGATTCGGTTCAGCTGGGCAGAAGGATTCGGCTGAATCCTGCTGAAAAAGGCCGAATCCCGAACCGAATCCTGGATTCAGTGCACCCCTACTTATTCTAGATGGGGCCTTACCAGTGCTCTATAAAGTGGAAGAATGACTCCCTCCTCCCGTGACTCTATGCCCCTTTTAATACAGCTCAAGACCTTATTTGCCCTTGATGCTGCTGACTGACATTGCTTGCTACAGCCAAGTTTATCTACAAGGACTCCAACATATGGCTATTGCATTGGGTTGAAGGAACTAGACACCATCTCCTGCCCTCTATTTATTATGATTATCTATATACAAGGCAGGGCTTTCCATTCAGCTCAAGGGGAAAGAGATCAGTAGCTGCATTTCAATAGGTGCACAGGTAATGCCTTCTACAGGGACAGGGCACCTTCTGTACTTCAATCCTATAGAACTCCGCATCCCCTATGAGCCAAGGTATCCACTAGAAATATTCATACAACATTAAAGGGGGTGCTGAAGGTTAAGCATCTAAAGCTGCATGTGATGTAAAGAAACCTGTATTCTATATTTTGTCTTTATTGCAGGTTCTCCGGGACATACTAAAGGAAGTCCAGAGCAACATGGTACCTCGCAGCATGCTCAAGGAGTGGGCACTGCACACCTTCCCCAATGCCACCGATTACTGGACTTTCCGCAAGATGTTTACTATCCAGCTGGCTTTAATCGGCTTTGCGGAATTCGTCTTTCATTTGAACAGACTGAATCCAGAGATGCTGCAGATTGCACAGGTGCGTGCCGTATTTGAAGAAGCCGGAAAAGCGTCTGCTGTTGATCAAACCACTCTAGCAGAACATCACTGTACAAATCCTTCTATAATTGCATGGCACGCTTCACCCCTTCACTGCCAAACTGCTGCTCTCAGCCAAAGCTCACAGGATATTTTGTTGTTGTTTTTTTTGTTAACAAAAGACTGCTCTGCCTTGTGAAAGGGCAAATAACTGCGTGATTTTCAGATTAAATGTTCAATCAAATGTTATCCTAGTGCATCAAAACAACAAAGTTCCGGAGACATCTGAAAGAAATGACTGCTAGATGGAAACGACACTAGACATCCCGGCATAGCCATTGTTGTTTTTACTTAAAGGAACAGTAACATCAAACAAATGAAAGTGTTTTATAGTAATACAAATATAATGCTGTGTTGCCCTGCACTAGTAAAACTGCTGTGTTTGCTTCAGAAACACTACTATTGTTTATATAAATAAGCTGCTGTGTAGCAATGGGGGCAGCCATTTAAAGGAGAAAAGGCTCAGGTTTCTCAGCAGATAAGCTCTGTAGAACATAATGCTGTTATCTGTTATCCATCTGTATTTAACCTGTGCCATATAGCCTTTTTTCAATTTCCACCATTGCTACACAGCAGCTTGTTTATATGAACTATAGTAGTGTTTCTGAAGCAACACATCCGTTTTACCAATGCAGGGCAACAGTACATTATATTTTCATCACTTTAAAATACTTAATTTTTTTTTATGTTAATTTAAAGGGCCACTGTACCCTCAACTTTTTCAGAAGAATTAGGTTTATTACTGGGGAATATATTTATGCTCTCACAGAGCAATAAAAAGTAGCAATAATAATAATAATAAAATTGTAGCCTCACAGAGCTGCCAGGGCCAGAAACCCCCATTTAAAAACTAGAAAGAAGCAAAAGACAAAGGCAAATTATTCAGAAACTATAGAAAATCAAGACCATTTGAAAAGCTGCTGAGAATAGGCCATTATATAGCATCCTAAGAGTTAACTTGAAGGTGAACTACCCCTTTAATAAAGTGCGCACTGAGGAATTTTACATTGAATAGATATAGGTTTTTCTGATTGGTCTAGAAAATGAGCATTTTCATTTGTCCATACATGTATAGCCCAAATGCATTGATTTTATTGGCTGACCCACATGAGAAGGGGGTTGGGTGAACAGGCCTTATTTTCAAAGGCAGTGTGGTTAGTAGCCACCGCATTTTATTTAATTAAAGGACAAGGAAAGTTAAACTAAAGAAGTAGCTAGAAATGTTGTACATTATGTTTTGGGCTTATGTACCACCCCAAGGCAACCACAACCCTTTCGCAGGGAAGATCTGTGTCTCCAAAGATGCCCCAGTAGCTCCCCATCTTCTTTCCTGCTGATTCACTGCACATGCTCTGTGCTGCTGTCACTTACTGAGCTTAGGGGCCCACTCACAATATACAGTACACATAGAATAGAAATGTCACAATATAAGGCTGATTAGTAATTAATATGGATAGTTATTACATGGCAGCACAGAAACCAGTGCAATTAGCATCAGAATTTAATAATCAGCCCTGTAGCATCAGCTTATATTACAGTATAACCTCATTTTCTGCTGGATAATTAGTGACGACCCCTAAGTTTAGCTTCTCAACAGCTGCTCAGAGCCCACTGAGCATGTGAGTGTCACAGACACTTTCCAAGATGGTGACCCCCTGTGACAAGTTTGAAGTCCTGGATCATTGCTGCTATTGACAAGCTGAAAATTTAGGCTGGTGCAATAAGTTCAGAATATAAAATATGGCATTTTTACCCCTATTCATTTTTAGGGGTTAGTTCTCCTTTAAGGGAACACAAAATTTTACTTTTTTATTTTTTAATTGATGAACCGATTTTCAGCAGAAGAACCTTGATTTAAAAGGACATTTATTAGTCAGTGCTTGTATTGCAGCAACATCGCTATAACGCCAACCATGCACTTACAAAAAAAAAACCTTTTTCTGACTTCTAGGACACAGGCAAGCTAAATGTGGCTTACTTCCGATTTGACATCAACGATGCTACCGGAGACCTGGATGCCAATCGGCCTGTTCCGTTCAGGCTCACCCCCAACATTTCCGAGTTCCTGACGACAATCGGTGTATCTGGGCCCCTGACCGCCTCCATGGTTGCTGTCGCTCGCTGTTTTGCTCAACCCAATTTCAAGGTACAGTAAACTGGTTTCCTTCATTCTGAGTTGGGAGGACCCTCTGCGTGTCCTTCTTTTCTCTTGCTCATTCCCGAGCTTATTTCTATCATCATCATCATTTATTTATGTGGCACCAACAGTGTTTTATATTAGATTATGAACAGGGAACAAACAAGGGTTTATGTAGTATGATAGGGTTAGAGAGCCCTACTGTACAAACTAGGGAGGCATTGAGACATAAGGATCTTAGAAACACATTTGTGATTTTAAATACCTTTATGAGTGATTAATTAAGATGCAATGAATCCCTATAGCGGTCTGTACACATGTGAGAACTTGCACCAACTCTGTCCTCCCCCATATCAGCCAAGAATAATTTCCATATTCTATAATTTCCATATTGGATGTTTCTAGTGACGCGTCAACTCCTCTGGCTTCTTTGCTTCTTATTTCACTGGGAGCCTTGCAACTTCATTCGGGTATGGAACCCATGGTTCCTTGGTTTCTCAGAGACCTTGCCTGTTCTTCCTTCTGTTTGGGCCTCTTTCCCTTAATGTTCAGTATTTAAAGGGATACTGTCATGGGAAAAAACATTTTTTTTTTCAGTTAGTGCTGCTCCAGCAGAATTCTGCACTGAAATCCATTTCTCAAAAGAGCAAACAGATTTTTTTAAATTTAATTTTGAAATCAGACATTGGGCTAGACATATTCTCAGTTTCCCAGCTGCCCCCAGTCATGTGATTTGTGTCCTGATAAACTTCAGTCACTCTTTACTGCTGTACTGCAAGTTGGAATGATATCACCACCAGCTGCCTAACAACAGAACAATGGGAAGTTAACCAGATAGCAGTTCCCTAACACAAGATAACAGCACCTGGTAGATCTAAGAACAACACTCAGTAGTAAAATCCAGGTCCCACTGCGACACATTAAGTTACATTGAGTTGGTCTAATTTAGAAGTAAAAATGACATCATAAAAATCATGACAGAATTCATTTAACTGATCTCCCTCTTTGTGTGTAGGTTGACGGTATATTAAAAACCGTGCTGCGGGATGAAATAATTGCGTGGCACAAGAAGACGCAAGAGGACACGTCATCCCCTCTCTCTCCAGCCGGCCAGCCTGAGAACATGGACAGCCAGCAGTTAGTCTCTCTGGTTCAGAAAGCGGTGACCGCCATAGTGACCCGATTACACAATCTTGCCCAGTTTGATGGAGGCGAGAGCAAAGTCAACACCCTTGTCGCTGCAGCCAACAGCCTGGATAATTTGTGCCGTATGGACCCTGCGTGGCATCCTTGGCTATAACGGAGCCTTCCATGCATCTCGTCTCCCGGCCAGGACATCCGATGCAAAGACTGTTAATCGTATCACTGACACTGAAAACAATGGCGGGTGTTGGAAACCGTCGTGAAACTGCTGTTACCTGATCTCCCGACAGGATTAAGAATTGACCATGTTCACCTGTTATTGGATTAATCTGAATTCAGGCCATTGTGGCCAGTTAGCTGCTACAGTTGGGTTAACGTCGCATTCTAAATTCTTACAGTCTGTTTTTATTATTTAAGGCCGGGGCTCGTTTTTTCGAGGCAATCTTCTGGCCTATGAGGAAGGATGTTTACAGACACGATTTTTCTCCTCTTGTCTTTAAGTGGTACGCTTTTTATATATAAAAAAAAAGAACATATTGATTCCCTTCAAGTTCAGACACATTTCTAAGGGTTTAAAATGGCGTATACTGTGAAAGCAGAACACAAAGAGACGTTGTACAGGCACATAATGATTTTCCCTTCCCTTTGCTATTGTGCTCTCAAATTATATAAAGTAGGAAATTGTAAACAGATGTCACATTTTTATACTTTTTAACAATGATTTGTCCCAAGCCCCTCCGCCCCCCCCCTCTCTCTCTCTCTGTTTTATTCCACATGCCTTTGATATATTCTGATACAAGAATAGACTGGTAAATGCTGCATTCAATGCTGTTTTCCTCCGAATGTGAGGTTTAGCTGTACAAAATAATATAACTTGTATAGATTTGCTGTTTGTTATATAAAATACTGGAACAAAGCTGAGCTTGCCAAACTGTGAGCCTTCTCTAATGGAAAAGAAGGGCGTTTGTCTGTGCGCAGACATCCCCACACTTCCTACAGACCTGGCATACTGCAGGCACATCTGCTAAACTTGTACATTTTGTAGTTTTTTGGGGGGGGTTTTGTGCGCTTAATTTGGTATTTCAAACATTTTTGCATTTCCAGAATGAGTGTTTTTGTCCGGATTTGTAATTAAGAGGAAAAAAAAAAGAAAATGGACGTGCGCTTGTCATTCTTCACTCAAAGCCATTTTTTGGAAGAAGAAAAAAAGGGAATCTGCAGTATTAAAAGAAAAAGGATATTTGTACATCTGTTTGCAAAATAAATATTTTGGAAAAACGCCTGCTGTGTTTGTTACCAGGGACAATATGCCAATGTTTCTTTAGGCCATTCCTAATTTTTGACCACACTCAGCATAAACTGGATACCGTATATACTCAAGTATAAGCCGAGTTTTTCAGCACCCAAAATTTGCTGAAAAACTGTACCTCGGGAAAGGCTGCGCTTCAGGAGCTCCTCCGTGACCCTGCATCTGTGGGGTTGGCAAGACTGCCCTGATCCTGCACTTCCTAAATGACAGTTTCGAGGAGAGATACCGGCGCACAGTAGAGGAGATGCACTGCCTGAACCTGAGCCCCGGGAGCTCCAGTTGCGCATCCAGATCCTGTACACCAGTGGCAGCTACTCCTTCCCAAACCTCAGCCCATCAATGAATAACTCACTGTGCTCACCGTCCTGTAATTGCCGGGTTCTCTCTGTATGCGGCAATCTCTATGACTCCACGCAGCAGCTAGCAATGGGTGCAATATACAATAGCACCGACCGGAAACAGTGACACGTGTGATAAAGTTCCTACAGGCACAAGATCAGCCACGCCGCTCCTGCAGCCCCTGGAATATGGTATGTCTAGTGAATATGTAGCGGTGTTACACAACAACCTCTAGCCATCTCCAGCTAGTCTAAAGCTGCTGTCACTTTTCTATACTGTATAATACATGGGAGGCCGTCGATTTGTAACATCAGCGTGTTTAGGTAAAAGCGTGCTCATTCAGGTACCTCCACTGCTCCACTTTGGCATCTCCAATCCCATTAGTGTTAGGACCATTGGGTGCCCACTGCTTGGGTGTCCATTGGAATGATTACATAGGTGGGACACTTTTGAACAAACTGCACACAGTCGGGATCAGGAGTGTGTGCTCTACTGAATATGTCCTAAAATGCATTTCTCACCCTAGGCTTATACGCGAGTCAATAAGTTTTCCCAGTTTTTGTAGGTAAAATTAGGTACCTCGGCTTATACACGGGTCGGCTTATACACGAGTATATACGGTATATGTTATCATTACAGCAGGGGTCCCCAACCTTTTGTTACCCATAAGCCACAAAAAGATTTGGGGAGCAACACAAGCATTAATCGAGTTCCTGAGGTGCTAAATAAGAGCTGTGATTGGCCATCTGATAACCCTAATGTGGACTGGCAGCCTACAAGAGACTCTGTTTGACAGTACACCTGGTTTTTATGCAACCAACCCTTGCCTTTAATTCAAAAATAAGCACCTGCTTTGAAGCCACTTTGAACAACATCCAAGGGGTTGGTGAGCAACATATTGCTCGCGAACCACTGGTTGGGGATCACTGTGTTACAGTTTGTGGCTGCTATTACTCTTGTTCTGCTCCTAGCAGAATCATGTGGTGGTTGACCCAAAAATCGGAGACATCCCTGAGCCAATAGCTGCAGGGGTGGACTCTCTACAGCGGCATATTTCTCAGGAGACTGAGTTCCTATAATAAGATCTGATGGAGACCTACATTATAGTATACTTACTATCTATACATTTTGGAAAGGCAAAAAAGAGCCTTACATGCCTTTCTTTCAAATTACAGTACAGATATGGGACCAGTTATTCAGAATGCTCAGGAGCTGGGGGTTTCCAAATTATGGATCTTTGTGTAATTTGGATCATCTACAGATCCCATACCTGTACAGATATGGAATTCGTTATCTGGGAATTCCACATTATAGGAAGTAATTTGATCGTAATGAAATATTTCAAGACGTTTGAAAGTTTAAAGTATTGTGAGCCAAATCCGGAAAAACCCCAGGTCCTTAGAATTCTGGATAATGGGTCCCATACCTTTACTTCCTGTTGTTGTTTGGGGGAATCAAGCATATATTAGAGTGCTGCATGCTTTTTAAAATGACCTTAGGGCTTAAACAGAGGACCAGCGTTTGCCTCTGAGATATAGGACATTGCCTATCGCTTTATTATGTAACTACCGGTGCAACTATAATATAGAGGCATTGAAAGTGCTCCTTACATCTTAATGCCAGAGACCAAGCTCATGCCCGCAGAGAGCTCTAATCATTTTGTGCCAGGAGGGGGGCTTTGACTTACTGCTTTCTGTTAATTACCACTCTACAAAGAGACAGATGGAGTGAAGGAAATGACCATTGCAATCCTTTCATTCTGGGCTTTTCATTCCACTTGGCATGTCAGGCAAGAACGACCAGAGAATTCTTCATGCAAGAACGACTTATCAGAGTGCAGATATCCTCAAATCCGGCTGTTAGATAATTATGTTGCTAGAAGTCCGTCTATTGATGTGGGGGGTCTTGACACTCCTCTACAACTTAAGCTGGCCATAGACGCAAAGATCCGATCGTTTGACTCCTCGAATGATCAGACTCCCTCCCGACCTGCCATTAACCATTCAGATCAAATAAGAACAGATCAGCCGATGTTCTGTCCCTGACAGCAATCGTACGAAAGTTATGTTCCGACCAAAGCTAGTGACAGTCTCCCACTGAAAATCATACGGTCTGCAAAACACGCAGAGATATTATCAGCAGCCGACAGAAATCTGATCGACCAAACGACCGATCTCCTTGGGACGAAAAATATCAGGCCTCTACACACACGGTCCGAAAATCGTATGGATCCTTGCGTCTATGGCCATCTTAAAGTAGAATTACAGAATCTAGGGAATATTTCCTACTTTTTCGTACAAATGCATGACTTCTGTACTTGCAAGGAATGCAAAATAAGGACAATTGTGGGGTATTGGATGTATGTTTTCACAATCTTTTATATAATGCCCACATATTACACAGTGCTGACCAGTAGAAGGATGTATATATCAAGCATACAAATACAGGTGTGACAAACCCATTATCCAGGAATTACGGAAAGGCCATTTCCCATAGACTCAATTTTTTTTCAAATAATCCAAATTGTTGAAGGAGAATGAATAAGTTGACTTACCTGAAACCCCGGGCTGGTGCTACTATCAGCAGAAAACTGCACCGGCCCGGGGTTATACCAGTGAGCACCACGGAGCGGTCCACTTCCGGCTTCTTCTTTCTTCAAATTTCCTGGGGCAAACACATGCGCAGTTGAATGAAATAGCCGACTTTTTAGTTAAAAGTTCGGCTTTTTGTTCTACTGAGCATGCACAGCCACGTGAAGGAGGAGGAAGACGGAGGAGGATCACTCCGTGGTGCTCATTGGTATAACCCCGGGCCAGTGCAGTTTTCTGCTGACAGGAGCACCAGCCCAGTGTTTCCGGTAAGTCAATACAATCACTTGGGGTGCCTAACATTTGGCACCCCAAGTGTACAATGCCTATACTTTAAACATGATTTCTTTTTACTCTAATGAGAAAACAGTAGCCTGTACTTGATCCCAACTAAGATATAATTAATCCTTATTGGAGGCAAAACCAGCCTATTGGGTTTATTAAATGTTTTTTTTTACGTGATATTCTAGAAAGACCTAAGGTATGAAGATCCAAATTACAGAAAGATCCAGAAAGCCCCAGGTCTCGAGCATTCTGGATAACCGGTTCCATGCCTGTACTGAAATATACAGTGGATAAACTATTGATTTCAGCTTACTGCCTAAGGGCTCTTACTGACGAGCGTTTTTACCTGTGCTCCCCTGCGTTCCGTTTTTCTGCGTTCAGCCGCAGGGGAGCGCAGGAATAGACGCATTACATTTTTTCCAATGGGGCTGTACTCACACAGGCGCGTGTAGGCGCTGAACGCAGGAAAAATGCAGCATGTTGCGTCTCAACCTGCGTTCGGCGCCTACACACGCCTGTGTGAGTACAGCCCCATTGGAAAAAATGTAATGCGTCTATTCCTGTGCTCCCCTGCGGCTGAATGCAGAAAAACGGAACGCAGGGGAGCGCAGGTAAAAACGCTCGTCAGTAAGAGCCCTTAAGGTAAGAAGAGGCGATTTGTCGACGGGCGACTAAATCTCCCCGAATCTTCACGTGTTCCCTAAAGAAATAATATACCTCACCTTCCCCTCTTTTTCAATATTGGTGCAATGAATTGGGTTTGTGCTAAACATTTTTGTCTATTCTTTAATTCGCAAATATATGTGGTTTTTGTTATCTCTTGTTTTAAACCGTGCGAAATTTGAATAGGAAACTAAATCCGCGTTCTACTTCCTGATCCCGATGAGAAAAGAAAACCAAACTGGTCGCTCTGTATAATGAGCTGTTCTTTATTCAAACAGATAACGTGTTGTAGCTGAGCAAAGGGACGATTTATTTATACAGAGGCTGCAAAGTGGGCTGCTGGTTTGTTTTTATTTGCTCATTGGGATCAGGAAGTAAATGAGGCTTTAGTTTCATTCAAATTTTGCATCATTTAGTTCAAGAAGTACAAAAGCACAGATATTTTTTAATTGAAAGAATAAGCAAATGTATATGTTTAAACAAACCAATGTTGAAAAATGGTTTATACTGTCCCTTTCATTTTCATGAGTTATGGTGGCCATACATGGGCAAATTAAAGCTCCCGATATTGGTCCTTTAGACTGATTCAGCAGCTTATCTGCCCATGTGTGGGGGCTCCCGACGGGTCCTCCCAATCAATATCAGGCCAAAAATCGGGCAGATATCGATCTAAGTTTGATTTTTTTCTGCAATACATCAGCTAGTTTATGCGGTGCTGCACCCTGTCGGCGCCCATTCGCAGCGTTGTAATCTGATCATTCGGCTCCAGGGCCGAACGTTTGGATTCACCCGATATCGCCCAGCCGTTAGTGGGCGTATCGGCTTAATTCCACTCATTGTGGTGACCTCGCCAAACGAGCAGATCTAATAGTGTATGGCCACCTTTACACATGGGTCACATAACATGCCACTGCTGACCCTCTGAGACCCAGCTGCACCAATACCAATACGAATCCACAAAGATAACAGGCTGTAGCTGGGCAAAGGGAGGGCTTTATTTATACCGAGACTTCTTTTTGTTTGGGATCAGGAAGTAGAATGTTGAATTAGTTTCATTTTCAAATTTTGCCCACTTTAAAGCAAGAAATAACAAATACCATTGATATCTATTAATTAAAAGAATAGACAAAACATCCACTGGAAAAAAAAATGGGATTATACTGTGCCTTTAATTGCTTGGACTTCAATTACACATGGGTCACGTGACCAGGCCTGGATTTGTGGAGAGGTCACCAAGGCCTGGGCCTAGGGCTGCAGGATTTGAGGTGGCGGCATGCTGCCCAACCACACCTGCATTGGTTCAGAAACACTGGGGATGAGCAGGAGATACAATAGTTTTTTAAAATTTCCTGTACGCCAATCCCCAATACTCTGGTCCCGACTATGAAAATTTGAATAAAAGGGAGGGGACGAGCGACAGCGGGCCTAGGGACGCCTGGTATGTAAATCCGGCCCTGCACGTGACATGCCCGCACATCATCGCTGACCCTCCAAGTCTCGGCTGAACCAATGCCAAACTTGCACATGTGCAGAAAACACTAGGCAGAAGGAAATGACCCAGAAGTTTGCAAAGATGGCGGCCACAATGGAGACGGAACAGGTTGACTTTTATAGGTCAATACCCCATTACTGTAAGAATTTGGGGGGGGGGCTTTTAGGAGACCATAATAAGAGCAATAGCAGTGTACATTTCCATCTCCATTAATTTATATGCACTAATGATGTCCTTAAGTCTGAGATGTCAGGCTCCTTGGGGTTAGTAGCTTGCAGCTACTGCCATCTGAACTTGCGTTGATATTTTTAAGACCCTTATAAGAACAAGGACAGGTCCGTTTCTTCCGCTGACATAAATAATCTATTTCAGCTTATCAGAAAGTGAAAAGATAGGTGAGAATGGAGCACGATCGCCGCGGCTCTGCAGTGTGTAACTGAAATGTGATTTGGGAATTTCTCTTTTATTTTATTCTGTTCCCACCGCGCTCCCCTAAAACCTTGAAGTAATTTTCTCAGACGGATTCTTTTTTAGACTTCAGGTGCTGGAGCAGCGAGATGATTAATTCAGAATCCAGCCTTGAAGACACCTTATCATTCACAATAGAAATGTATCTCCTGGTTGCAGCTGTGTGCTTCTCTAGCTGTTTGCTTTGAAAGACATTAAACAATTAGCACATTCCTCGTACAGTTTCATCTTAAAGAGGAGCCTGCATAGTGGAAACATTGCCTTGTCCTGGATTATAATACAGGTATGGTACCTATTATCCAGAATGCTAGCGACCTGGGGTTTTTCCGGGTCAGAGATCTTTCTTTAATTTGGATCATTATACTTTGTCTACTAAAAAATGAAATAAATCCAATACGATTGTTTTGCCTCCAATAAGGATTAATTATATCTTCGTTGAGATCAAGTGCAAGTTACTGGTTTATTATTACAGAGAAAAGGGTAATCATTTAAAAAAATATTAATTATTTGATTACACTGGGATATGGACTTCCTGTAGTTTGGAGATTTCTAGACAACGGATTTCCGGATAACGGATCCTGTACCTGTATTCTTAGATAATTGTACTTGTAATTTTCCAGAGAGATGGTATTCCTGCTAAGGGGTTAAACTTATCTTCTAAATGTTATTATTTGCGTAACCAATAGGCTCTTTCTGATGCAGTATGCTCCAAAGAGAAGTAGATTTCAGACTAGGGCATCAACATTATTAAATAAGAACCAAACACTATGGGGGAAATTTACTAAAGGGCGAAGTGGCTAACGCTGTTAAAAATTCACCAGCGTGATGTCATTTTGGCACTTCGCCGATTTACTAACGGTCGCTGGCGTGATTTCACTGGAGATAGACTGGCACAACTTCGCACTCTAATGCCAGGCGAATGTTCGATCTGGCGAAAGAGCGTTACTACGCAAATTCACTACGTTTTTGATTTTACTGACCGTTACCTCTATCGCCAGACTTGCCTCCGCCACCTCAGACCAGGTAAAGTGCAATAGAGTAGATAGGAGTTCCTCAAAAAAAGTTGAACATTTTTCTAAGTCCCAAAAAACCCTGGCGTCTTTTCCTTTGTACAGGGTGATATGCTGAAAAAGATTGTTTTTTTTGGGGGGTACCCTCCTTCCCCCCCCCACATTTGATAACATATGGCACCTAAACTATACTGTGGGCACATGTGTAGGGCAATATAAGACCTCTATATAATTTTATTAAGGTTCCCTGGCCTTGTGTAGTGTAATGTATTTGCTGCAGCAAATTAGCCAACGCTAGCGAACTTCGAACTGCTGAGCATATTTTCACTAGCGTAACTTCGCCAGCATTCGTTACCCTGTGCGCAACTTCGGATCTTCGTGTATTAGCGTTGTCCAGGTGAATTTACGCCTGACGAAGTGTTGCAATGTGTGCGAAGCCAGCGCTGGTGAATTTTCGCCGGTTAGTGTATTTGCCCCTATGAAAGAATATTGCTCAAAACGGTAGATTTTATACACTAAACAGACTGTACCAGCCCAGAGGTTAGTAGTCATGTAATAGTAATGATCACTGTCTTGAAAGTTGTCCACAGCCACTCCCACAGTGAGAGTCAGTGACACTGCACATGCTCAGTGTGCACCGGGTCCTGCATTTTGCAGAATTGGACACAATGGCGCTCAAAATTTTTGGAGTGGGGTTTGTGTAATTTCAGACACTCAGCTTTAAAATGCCATTCTTTAGGCCCAAGTCGGGCTGGGGGAGAAGTCCTGGAATTAAAGGGATACTGTCACTGGAAAACATTTTTTTTTTCAATACATATCAGTTAATAGTGCTGCTCCAGCAGAATTCTGCACTGAAATCCGTTTCTCAAAAGAGCAAACAGATTTTTTTATATTTAATTTTGAAATCTGAAATGGGGCTAGACATATTGTCAGTTCCCCAGCTTCCCCAAGTCATGTGGAGTCATATGAAGTCTAGATCTAAGAACAGCACTCAATAGTAAAATCCAGGTCTCACTGCATCACATTCAGTTACATTGAGTAGGAGAAACAACAGCCTGTCAGAAAGCAGTTCTATAGTGTAGTACTGGCTCATTCTGAAAGCACATGACTAGGCAAAATGTCCTGAGATGGCTACCTACACACCAATATTATAACTTAATAAAAAACACTTTCTGGTTCAGGAATTAAATTTTACACTGTAGAGTGAATTAGTTGCAGTGTAAACAGTGTAATTTAGAGTCATAAAAAAAATACAGACAGAATCCTCTTAACTCCACATTCTAGGTGGAGGTAGCTCCAGGGTTTTCCTGTGTCTATAGCAGTGATCCCCAACCAATGACTCGTGGGCAACATTTTGCTCACCAACCCCATGGATGTTGCTCTCAGTGGCCTCAAAGCAGTTGCTTATTTTATAATTCCAGGCTAAAGCTGGCCATAGATGTTGAGATTTTTAACAGATCAGATCCTGCTCGTGAGACCACAATCTTCTCAGAACGATCGTACGATCGTACGAATTTACCATCAACTAAAAATACCAATTTGCCAGGAAAACAAAGGGGAGCTGCCTGCTTGGCCCTGCAAACATAGATAGATTGCACTGGGACCGACAAAGATTTTTTGACCTGGCCGATCAATTTCCTGACAGATGTCGGCCGAAAAATCGTAAGATGTACGATCGTTCGAATCCCACTAACCGCACGATAATTTCGAAGGATTGGTCGGGCTTCCCTAGAATCGGTCGTTCGGCAAGAAGAATCGTTGCGTCTATGGGGAGCTTTAGAGGCAAGTTTTTGTTGCATAAAAATTAGGTGTACTGCCAAATAGAGCCTCCTGTAGGCCATATAGGGGCTACCTAATAGCCAATCACAGCACTTATTTTGCACCACGCAGGAACATTTTTCATGCTTGTGTTGCTCCCCAATTCTTTTTACATCTGAATGTGGCTCATGGGTAAAAAAAGGTTGGGGATCCCCAGTCTTTAGGAACAGAATAGATTGGGCGGGTGCAAATACATTCAAGTGCATCAGCAGTGTGTTTAGTTACAATAATCTTTAATACATGGTCAATACACACAATAATGATTGCATCCATTTTTAGTGTGACCTCAATTTGACTTCAAGGTGTTGCATTTCTAGCTCGATTCTTTCTTGAGGTTTTAGTCTCCTTTACGAGGGACATCTTAGTAGGTAAAATCAGGTTTGTTTAGTCCAGCAACTGAACAAATGGACAATGAACATCATCCCATCCTCTGTGTTGAGTATTGTTAGAGGAATATTATCTAGCCTCCAATAAATGTCTTAGTTGAGGCTTGCTCATCAAGGGGCAATCAACCTTCGGTCATAGGGACGTGTATCACTTCCTGCTTTCCTGTTGGTCAACTAGTATATAGGATTGGCAGCCTGTTTATAGCTGTCTTTATTTCTATTATACTGGTCAAAATGAACTGCTGATTGGCTACTATCAGTAACTCCACCTCTGTAGTTCAGTACCTACAGTAAGTCCAGTCTCTACCTATTTGGCGTGATAACCTCATTGCTGGGTACCATGCAGGATCAGGCACTGTGTATCTGTCCTGAGCAGTTTAACATCAGCTATTTTCTGATTGTTCCTACATCACCAAGGGAAGCTCCAAAGTTTGACTGTAATCAAGCCTGAAATAAATCTGCAGTGTCTAATCCCTCACCACTTACTGCTTAATTAATTATCCAGATCATCATAAAGGACATCTTTATAGCAATATCTAAAACCTACTGGCTTCATTGTCTACCTCAATTAGTACAGTGACACTGTGAGATATTAAATCATAGAGGAACAGCACAAGGGAGCAAACAGATGAAAATACTCATCAGAATTAAAGACAAGCCATGACCTTTATACCCTTTGCTATACCATCTTCGGTGTTTGTGCAGAATGAAGATACATTCAGCTGGCCTAATTGCACTGGTCAGAGCAATCAGATATAATCACATGTGCCTCCAGGTTGCAGAGACATCAACCAACCTCATGTTATAAGGGTGATAATAATCCATCCAGGCATTTTTGAGACATATTTCATGTTACCATTTTGAGGAATTCAGGGCTTGATCATTATCACCCTCAAGCCATTTGATTGGTTGACATCTCTGTGGTTGACCAGTAACCCTATACACCTCCAGTCAATAGCCAGCCATTATCCATTCCCACTCTAATATGATAACAACTTGTTGAGGTCCTCCTCAATGATCTCAGCAGAAAAACAATTTTTTGGCCAGTTTGTTATAAAGACAGCAAACTGGATTTTAATTGCACATGCCTCCAGGTTACAGAGATGTCAACAAATCCCATGTTATCACCCTTTACACCTCCTGTCAATAGCAATTACCCATTCCCAAATAAATATGGCAACTACATCTTCAGATTTTCAGCAGAAACGCACAGAAAGACATTTTTTGGTCAGTTGGTTATAAAGACAGCAAACGGACCAACATGGATTCTCCTTAAACAGGTAGAACTTCATGAGCTTCTTTAGCAAATACAAGATTCATGGTGACCACAAAGCATGGCCCTCACTGAATAATCCCACCGCATTTGGAGGGCTATGGCAGCACACAATAATCACTTTAAGGTAAGGTTTATAGAATGGGAGCAATAAGCAGTTTATAAACAGCCTATACTTTCCATTCAATGCGGAATGAATAAAATGAAACCCTCTTGAATACAAGGTTATAGTTTTCCTTTATGGTGCAATATATTTTACAAACACGTTGTGCCAATCAATACTTTTTACAAAAGCAGCTTGATTTGGTTTAAAAGCCCAATTCCTTCCAAAACATAGATCTACATAGAATCAGTGGAAAAACGACACAGAACAGTACATAAAGGGTATAATTTCACTTCAATCTGTATTTGAATGGCTTCTGTTTGCAGGAAAGCTCTTAGCTTGATCAGCTGGGCTCTTTCTCTTCTAATGATTCATTGCCTGGGGCCGACTGAAATCCCCAATTATATAAAGTATATATCAGAGGAACGTCCCCACCATCCTCCCTGCTCATTACCACCCTCTGTTATATAGTAGCCATATATTCTGGAGACTTTTGTAAGCCTAAGCACAGAACTTCGCCTCAGGGGCAAATTAAACATTACACAGATAGATAAAGCTATAGCTGCCAAATTCATTCAACTTTCATAAAATGCTCATTTCTCCTTAAGCTGCAGCAAGATGTGCTTTTTACAGCTGTCATACTTTAAAACAAGGATGTCCTGCTGCTTCCCGGAACGAGAACTCCCTGCCTCCCCTGACAGGGTGAAGTAGGTTGGTTTTGACAGAGGCCGGAAACTGTGTGGAAGGTCTGAAACTCCACAGTTATATCCATAATACAAATGTAAAATGGGACTGCATTTCAAGTAATTTGTGTTTCAGACTATAGGACATGTACACTTGGGGCAGGAGGCCTTAGGGGGTTTGCAGCACAGGCGGGGGGTCCCTGGTGGGTCTCCGGCCCTCCAGTCCAATGCTGTGTACAGTTGCTTTGCTCCCTAAATGTTTAATGCATTTAATTTTTTAAAGCAAAATTTTCTCATAAACTTTTTCCCCTTATTTGTTCTATTTCTTGTTTATGAGTTAGCAAGTTGAAAAAGGTAATATTTGGAGCTACATTCTAACCTCAGAACCCATTTACACTCAACGATGGCATTTGTGATTTTTTTTTCTTACTTTCAATTATTCCAATTTTTTGGGTAAAAGATTCACAGAGAACTCAACTAACCCCATGTCACGAGGGTTGTAATTATTCAGTTTTAGATTCTTCTAGATTGCTCTTCACCAGGGCCAGAACTAGGGCCAAAAGTGGCAGAAGAGGTGTATGCCTAGGGGGCAACTGTGGCGGTGGTGGGGGTAGTGCTAAGCATGTACCCCTACCCTTAGTTTGGACCCTGGGTAAGGGAAATGGAGCTCTTGGAGGATCCCACCATTTCCCCCCCATACTCCCATTCACATGCACATGAGGTGGTGGGAGCATGTGATCAAGGGTTCCTTGCTTTTCGGTGCAGCTCCTTGACTTGGCCCAGCACTGCTCTTCACACAAAATTGGGACAAAAGGTTTCAGAAAGCTTGGAGTGTATCTCATGGGCTGGACAAACTGGCAATCTATGGATTCTGGCAAATGCCAGAGGGGCTGCTGTAACATGCCAAAGACAATAACAATTTATGGACTTGTACTTGAGTCTCTCTATACTTGAAATGCCAGGGGGTGTTTTGAATTTCAGTTCGGACCTGGACATTGGCTTGGTTGACATGTCTGCATTTGGCACCATAATAAAGTAAACATTTCCCTGAGAATTTAGATGAATTTAGATAAATCCAAATTAAAGTAAAAAAAGCAAAAGTGTACATTCAAATAAACAGGTCTCTATTAACACTGTAGAAATTAAGAGTAGAGCATTAGATAGGAGAGTGACTTTACTGGGAAAAAAACAACAAGACACTTAAAGGGCATGTAAAGTCTAAAATAGAATAAGGCTAGAAATGCTGTATTTTGTATACTAAATATAAACATTAACTTACTGCACCACAAGCCAAATCAAACAAATAATGTATGCTTTCAAAGTTGGCTACAGGGGGTCACCATTTTGTAACTTTGTTAAACATCTTTGCAAGACTAAGACTGTGCACATGCTCAGTGTGGTCTGGGCTGCTTAGGGATCATCATAAACAATGCTGCTTGAGTTCTGCATGGCTGGGAAGTAAGGTGGGGGCTCCCCCTGCTGTTCATAAGTATGATTGTTTCCCTGCTCAGCAGTTAGGGACCGTCTGACAATTCCTATCCACAGCAGTAAATGAAGGGAGAATTTCACTGCATACAGTCAGGTTTCTTGTAAAAATGTTTTTTTAATCAAAGTAAATTGGAGATAGGTTTCTTTTTCATTAAAGAAAGTAAAAATGGGATTTTATTTTTTTTGCCTTTACATGCCCTTTAACATCCATTGGGTGGATAACCTAAAGAGAGTACAACCTAAAAAGTCCTATGTATTGATATTATGTAGATTTTTGAAATGAATTACTCATCATCGCTGTATTGTTTTACCAATTTTAAATCTCTAAATCTCTTTACTGCTACAGTGAAGCAGTCCTTCTGTAGGTGCAACTCCTACAAACACAATACAGCTCAGTGATTCAGTGCTTGGTGACAAATCCGGCTGCAGAGGTGGGGGATAGGGGGTCCCTCTAGCAGCGTG
Source organism: Xenopus petersii (assembly GCA_038501925.1). Classification (NCBI taxonomy): domain Eukaryota; kingdom Metazoa; phylum Chordata; class Amphibia; order Anura; family Pipidae; genus Xenopus; species Xenopus petersii. The sequence goes on from CM076688.1 coordinate 28,754,773, forward strand.
TGGCGCAAGTGATGTCACACACGTGCATTGTAAATGAAGGAATCCAATGGCACACAGGACTTATGCAACACCTTAATTGTTTATTGCGGAGTGCAGTGCAACATTTCGGGGCAACCCCTTTGTCAAGCATGCTTATATCTTCCACTTAAAGATATATGGGGGAATGCAATTAAGATTTGCAAACGTTACAGTATTTAAAATTAGAATGTTTAGCACTGCTCACAATGTAAAATTCTTCTCTGGTATAGCATAGGCATAAGTTTAGGGTTAACACCTGCTCTGGAGTTTCAGTAAATATTTTGTCACAAAAAAACACTTTGGGCCTGCAAAATCTAGTGACATATGCTGTGAATGTTCACAAAAGCCATTTGGTCGCAGACTTTGCGATGAAGTTGTTGAGGTCAAAAAGAACGTGAATATGGTCGCTAATGTTCGCAATCGTCTTTGCGCAGGTTTTTTGCTTTAGCGAAACATTTTACATTCCCCCATAGTCTCAAATTGTATTGTGAGTGGCAGACCTTATTTCTACCATGTGTCTAAGACAAGGAGGTGCCCAAGGCAAGGATTACACACATGGAGCGTCGAATGGGAGTTATTGGCCAAAACTAGTGATGGGCGGATCTGTCCCGTTTTGCTTTGCCAAATAATTCATGATATGCCAAAAAATCGCCAAACGCATTGAAGTCAATGCGTGCACCAATTTTGACAAGCAATACATTATTTGCAGCTCAGTCCTTGCTAAAAATTCAGTTTAAGGAGACAGAGCAGCTTCAAAGTTGCCTCCTTTCTTGAGTTGGATTTCAGCCATTAAAGCACCATCTGTACAGATACATTATGACAGAGTAGAGAACCATTGGCTGACCAGCTGCTCTAAAATGCATCATGTGGAGATTGCAGGCTGAGATAAAACACCATTGTACCTCACTAAGGAACAAAATAAATGAATGCTAGAGTGAACTGATGTATTATCCTGACGGAAATATATGTCCCATTTCGCTTTGCCAAATAATTCATGATACAGTAAAAATTAGTCCGTTTTTATGCGCGCACCAATTTTGACAAGCAATAAATTATTTTTTTGTTGCGGCAGATTTTTTGACACAGTTTCACAAAAACTTTCTCGGGCATCAAAATGTGGAAATTTGTTGTCTGGCGAATTTATTCGCCAGACAAGGCTCCATTTCCCTCACCCAAAGCCAGACTTATGGCTAGGTATGTAGAACTGGGACATGCCTAATAGTTACAAGTGGGTCAGGAAAAACCCAACCCACATCTGACTCTAACCTTCAAAATGTTGCTGTTTAGGACCTGCACCCAACCCATTCTTGAGTCTTCATGCTCTGTATGTTACTTCTGTGCATTCCTCTGGGTCCAAGACAGGGAATATTTAGGAGCAGTGGAGGACTGTAGTTCCCCAGTCTGACCCACACCCAACCCTAACCCACAATGATTGGGCAAGTCTCAACCCAAACCCACTCAAACAGTGGTCAACCTATGGGTCATCAAGGTTTTCTGGTCAACATGCACATGACTAAGGCCTAATGCCCCCCAACTATGGTGCCCTAGGCATGTGCCTCTTCTGCCTACCATGAGTTCCGACCCTGGTCCTTGATGTCTAAAATGACACTGATACAGAAGTGAATAGCATGCCAGCCAGTTCCCTTACCCTATTACTATAATAATGTCACATGGCATAGACACAGCCAGTTGCAGACCAAATATGTGAAGCCCAAATGCAATATGATATATAGAGTCCCATGTATTGTCAATACAATGCCAAAAATGTCCTCTACCTCCATAAGCAAAAGGTTCCCTATGGATTTCAGTCTTTAGTACCAGCTCTCTGAGTGTAATGTTGATAGTTCTGCCCTTAGATGTATGCCTCTAGTGATATCCCTTGGCCATATTTGTTATTGGGCAGAGAAAATCAAATACTCCTTAAAAGCGAGTGTCACATAAATAGCATGAGACTTACGGGAAATACATAATAGTGTAGGGCAGTGATCCCCAACCAGTAGCTCGTGAGCAACATGTTGCTCTCCGACCCCTTGGATGTTGCCCTCAGTGTCCTCAAACCAGGTGTTATTTTTGAATTCTAGGCTTGGAAGCTAAGTTTTAATTGCATAAAGACTAAATATAGTGCCAAGCAGAGTCTCCTATAGGCTGCCAGACAACATAGGGGCTACAAAATAGCTAATTACAGCCCTTATTTGGCACCCAAAGGGCTTGTGTTGCTCCCCAACTCTTTTTACATTTGAATGTGGCTCATGAGTAAAAAAAGGGTTGGGGACCCCTGGTGTAGGGTATCAAATGTATGCCAGTCTGTGTTAATAGAAAAGCCCCACTAAATTTAAGTGTTGACTGTAATTGAATTTGTTTTTCTTTTAATACATGATTTGTTGAGTGAGCCGTGAAATATCATCTTATTTAATTCCTTCCTTTTTAAAAACAAAAAAAAACAAACTTGTTTTGAGCCAGAGATGCAAAACACTCACGTAATTGCCTTTCCAATAAAAAGCCTGTGTGGGACGGCTGAGTGCGAGTGCCTGTAGGATTTGCATAGAGCAATAATCTTACTCATTGAGCCAGTGAATAGGAACATCACTCCGAGACACACCCGAGTATTGGCTTTCAAGTACTTCAGAATCAGGAATTAAAATGCTTTTCAAGCCAACTGCTGTATGCATGGATGCTTGGAAATCTCTTGCTCTTTCTAAGTTTTATTTATTTATTTTGTAATCCATGTATCCTCTGGTCTAATGGAAAATCCTGGCTGGACTGTAATTTACACAAATGTTGGATGTACTGTAGAAAGAAGAGATTTTTATTAAAGAGGTGGTTCACCTTCAGGTAACTTTTAGTATTTACAGGCCAACTTTTCATTTGGTCTTCATTTTTTTAATGTTTCTGAAATATTTGGCTTCCTTTTTCCAGCTTTGGGGGTCACTGACCCCTGCAGCCAAAATACAATTGTGAGGCTACAGTTTTATTGTTACTTTTTATTACTCCTCTTTCTGTTTAGGCCCTTCTCTATTCATACCCCTGTCTCTCTTTTAAACCACTGCCTAGTTGTTAGGTCCTATTGTACCTTAGCAACCAGATAGCTGGAGAGATGCTGCACAAAAGACTTTAATCATTCAAGAACCTCAAATAATAAAAACGTAGACCAATTGTCTCAGAACAGCATTCTCTACATTGTATTGAAAGTTAATTTAAAGGTGAACAATCCCTTTTAATATAAAAGGTGTTCTGAGTAGAAAAATAGGAATTTTCTGTCAGTTTCTACCTAAATACAGAGCAAAATAAAGAACGGTTATAAAGTACCACTGCTCTATTTTGTATCCTAAATATATTAAACAGAGTCTATAGGAGTTAAAAAAGTGAAAACTGCACCTTGGAATTGCTTTCTAGAAAAGAATACGCAACAATAATTTTTTTTTCTTGCCAAATGTTGCAATTTAAATCCGTGCAAACGGAAATACTATTGTATTAGTTTTGTTTTATATTTCAGACCAAATTTTCAGTGCTTAACCAAATGTACCTTTTAGCCAAGACCTCAAATACAGTCTTTTTTTGTCAAATTGGCATCCATTTGCAGAATACAAGAGACAATCAGTGTCTTTTAATGACTTGCGCGTGTGTGCCTGAGAGCGCACACACGCAGACGAAGGGGACGTCACCTGACAGGAAGAAGGGGAGGGAGTGGGATGTTGCCTTGCAGCGGGGGTGGGACAGCGCCTGGAAGGGGAGGGGACAGTGGAGGGGTGGAAAGAAACCGGAAGGGGAAGGAGCAAAGAGCAGCGCTGGCCTAGGGGCGGGCAGTTTGTAAGTCCGGGCCTGAATAAAACAGTGAGCTCTCCACCATATCCTTAAAGGAGGACACCAAAGAAAAAACAGAACCCTGCAGCAATGCCAAAGATGGAAACAATTCATCATACAGCTGCACAGAGGAAGAGATAAATGAGCCAAACACTTTTTGCAAAACAGAGCAAGAGGGAACCAATGACTCCACAGTGTGCACAAAGGAGGAACAGGAAAGCAAACTCTCTATCTGCTTAAAAGAGAAAAAGAATAAAAAGGTGTCAAGGAAAGGAAAGAAACAGACCACCAAGATGGAACTAAAAGAAAATCCCTCCACTATCCAGGGCCGGATTTACATGGTGGGCGCCCCTAGGCCCACTCCCGTTCGTCACCCCTGTCGCCTCCAGGGTGACAGGAGCAATGGGGATTGGCGCACGCGAAATTAAAAAAATGATTGTCTCTCCAGCGCATCCCCAGTGTTTTTGAACAAATGTGGGTGTGGTTGGGCAGCATGCCACCCCCCTAAAATCCTGCCGCCCTAGGCCCGGGCCTAGGTGGCCTTTCCACAAATCCGGGCCTGCCACTATCAGCCAAAAGGAGGAAAATTCCAAAAAGACTGCCAGAAAAGAGAGGAAGATGAGGAAACACCTAATCAAGGCCGAAATAGAGAAAGAAACACAAAGCAGTTTAGTAGATGTATACAGACCCTTATATGCCTGTATAAAGGAAGAACAGTTAAATGAGGCACCAACTTGTAAAACGGAGAAACAGAAAACAAAACTTGACTCCACTTCTTGCTTAAATGAGGAACATGAAATCCTGCCCTTCACTAACTGTATCCATGACAGTTTAAAAAAAAAGGAGGCAAGGGAAGGTAGAAAGTATAACAGACAGACAGTAAAGGCAGAGGAAAAGGAAAAGAATGGATGCAAATCACGCACCAGATTCTACTCGGACGAAGAGAATGAATTTTCTGATGATTCTTCTTGTGCGTGCATTGAAGTTAGAGGACAGCCCTTCCCTGCCGGGACTGGTGACTGGATCCCAGAACTCAACCTGAAGCAGCAGCATAAAATGGTCCTGCGAGGTGCTGAGTTTCTGGATGACAAGATCATTGATGCAGCTCAGTCCTTGTTAAAAATCCAGTTTGAGGGGACAGAGGGGCTTCAAAGTTGCCTCCTTTCCCGAGTTGGATTTCAGCCATTAAAGGACCATCTGTACAGATACATTATGACAGTATAGACAACCATTGGCTGACCAGCTGCTTTAAAATCCATCATGTGCAGATTGCAGACAGCGCTGAAATAAAACACCATTGTACCTCACCAAGGAAGCAAATAAATTAATGCTATAGTGAACTGGTGTATAATTCTGATGGAACTATGGAAATACTTGATGTGGATGAACAAGCAAACTCTTATGATGATGGAGTTTATGCCTTTGCTAATGCATTTAAGTTCCTGTCTGGAGGAAACCCCATCTGCAAATATGATGAGAAGAAAACGAGAAGACACCTCATTTGTTGTTTCAATAGAAGGAAGTTTACGGCATTCCCTAAAAAAAACAGATGCCTGTGTGGTTGACGTGCAACCCAAAGTTAACTTTACATGGCTGGATAGAAAATGAGCTGCAATGTAATGAATGGCTAAATGACAGAATCAGAAGATTGTAAATTCAAAAATAAAAATAAACATTATTTTATTATAAATTAATAAAAAAACTTGTCCTTATTCATTATACATAAATGGTAGTGAGTCATAATGTGAATCAGGCAGGTCCCATCATTTTTTTTTTTGCACCTACTGATTTTGCACCTGACAACAATGATCCCAGAAAAAGGGGGGGGAGGTCCATTGTGGGCCTAAAATCTTGACCCATAGCACATTTTTTAATTTTTTTTATCATTATGAGTTTTCTGTAAATTAAGTTAGCTAAAATCTCTCCCAAAATGTCTCCCTGGCAGGTATCGGTGTCTGTGGCAGTTTTACCACTGAATTACAGAGAAATGTGCAGTTGAAATAGATCTTTTCACTGGTGGAACTGTGTTGTTTTTAGTCTAGTTCAGCGGTCCCCAACTTTTTTGTTTACCCATGAGCCACATTGAAATGTAAAAAGAGTTGGCGAGCAACAGAGACATGAGTAAAGTCCCTGAAGATTCCAAAAATGGGCTGTGATTGGCTATTTGGTAGCCCCTATCTTGACTGGCAGCCTACAGGAGGCTCTGTTTGGCAGTGCATCTCCAAAACTGGAATTTAAAAATAAGCACCTGCTTTGAGGCCACTGGGGGCAACATCCAAGGGGGCAATATGTTACTCATAAAACAACTGGTTGGGGACCACTGGTCTAGTGCATAATATTATGTCTGCACAGCCCAAGTAGGATGGTCACTGCTCTAATGCTGGTGGTGTTCACATATTTTGTCAGTGATTGGCTGGCTAGAGATGGTCAGGGATTATGAGAAAAATATTTGCAACTCTGGGAAGACCATTTTTTGAATGTCTAAAATTCACTGTAAATAAGAATACATGAAATACTAGTATTAATGTTTAGATAATTTAACAAAACACTTTAAAACGTTAGTAACTTTTATGTTTACTAAGTATTTGTAATTTCCTTCCTTTCTCTCACATAGCAACAGTTCAGTCTTTCTTTATGGCTGAAAATCAACCTACAGCTGACTGAAAAAAAAGCTAATCACTGATTGGTTGCTATGGGTTCATGCCCAGGCGCAAATGTGCCCAGTGTTTATAAATGAGCCCCGGTGTTGATTACTACTTTTACAGGTTTTATTACTACAGGTTGCTTTCTAGTACTGTAACAGATCTTAGCAAAGCTGGCTTTAGGCAGCAACCAGTGCCAGGCAAAGTCGACTGGGTGCCCTTGGCAACATTGTGTACCAAATTGCTGCTGCAATTGGGGGGGTACAAGGTACCGAACTAGAGGAAGACTTCAGAAGAGGTATGTGCCTGGAGCCACACTGCCTTTGCGCCCCAGCACGTGCCTCTTCTGCCTACCCCTAGTTCCGGCCCTGGCAGTAACAACTCCCTAAAACTCGCAGTAGAGCACGTTACAGGGACTCTTTCCTCTCAGGTGGGCATTTGCTTTACTGTTGGAGGAAAGAGAATTCAACCCTAAAGTTAAAAAACCCCTACCCCCTACCCTAAATAGACTTCCTCCCTCCTCCCCCCAGCCAAAGTGTTACCCCGGGCAAATGCCCCTAACATTTTACTTTGCCCTCGGTGCAGATTTAGGCATTGATGTTCACGCTGAAACTCAAAAAAATTGCGAAGTGCCGGGCTCATTCTGAAGATTTCAGAAGCGGCTGAAGATGGCGCCCGTGAACTCCGATGCCTGAATCTCCACCAGAGGGGTAAGTAAAACATTTGGGGCATTTGGCCGTGGTAACACTTAGCAGGGCCAGGCCGGGCCGCACATGCATGCGCAAGAAAAGCTGCAGGTGTTACTTCTTTTGCGCTTCTGTGCATGCGCGAACTGGCGCGAATGTGTGCATGCCGAGAGATACATTTGCGCATGCGCAGGAGCGCAAGAAGCCGTAAAAACTTCATAGAGTCAGGCACCGGACTAGGCGACAGAGGAGGTGCGTGCCTGGCGCCCCCCCGGCTTTGCGCCCTAGGCACGTACGCACTCTGCCTACCCCTAGTTCCGGCCCTGACACTTAGGCTTGGGGGGAGGAGGAAGGGGGGTCTATGTAGGGTAGGGGTTTCTTAACCTTAGGGTTGAATTCTCCTTTAATGTCACTGATGTCAATCACAAAAAACAACTGCCTTGGTAAAACAAGCTCACAGTAGTCCCATGCTCTGGAATGCTCCTATCCCTGAGCCAAACTGATTCAGTCACTATACTGATAGCCTTGTTACCACAAGGTACTAACCCTTCTGTCCTCCTTGTTGGAGCTTCTGGTTGCTCTTCTGATCCTGAGCCAAACTGATTCAGTCACTATACTGATAGCCTTGTTACCACAAGGTACTAACCCTTCTGTCCTCCTTGTTGGAGCTTCTGGTTGCTCTTCTGATCCTGCCTCTAACGCCTACAGCCAGCTGTTAGAAAACATAATAATACTTACTACTCCCACTGGGACCTATCCCCAGCCCAAGCCGTTTAGCACCACCTTCTCCAGCAAGTGGGGACCAAAATAGATTGAGTCTTCCCCTTTTATAACTAGGGAACTCTGAAACCCTCTGGGCAGTTACTGAACTGCCAGGAAAATACTTTTACCCATAAATAAGAAATATCTCCCCCTACCAACTGTCGATCAGGACCAGCTCTTAGCTCTTCAAAACCTTCCTGTAGAACTACCTAAACGCTTAATCGTTACCCCCAACATACCCAATAGAAATGACCTATTTTCTCCCACCCTGACTGGGATAGTGTGTCATAGTGAACTTAGACTGCAAACTCCAATCGGTCAGGGACTGATGCAATCTCTATGTTAAGCAGTGTGTTAAATAAAGGAAAATTTGTAAAAAGATAATCGTTAGTATAAAAGTATATATTTTTTTAAATATAGATTCTTCATGTTACCCAGATAGAAGGAGAGGCACATTACATTCCCTGCCAATAGCAAGTGATTTCCCAATCTCTTTGTTATAAATCCCATTTGTCTGTCGATGTGGAGAAATTCCTCTGGGCACGGCACGAAGCAGCTATCACATGAAAACAATGCTCTATTCTTGGGGGGTTAACACTTGGTAGAAAATTAAAGCGTTATCTCAGTGCCGAGAAGTAAATAGACTGCTAGCGTCTGATAAAAAAAAAAAAAAATTGAGAAACAGCAAGTCCAGGTGTATTCCTGGTGGAGGTTTTAAATTGCTTTCACCTTTCGATGCAAATCTCCTTTGAAGGTGAAAATAGCATTGCTTGGTAATAAAAAAAAAGTGTGGGGGGGTATTCAGGCAAGTGAGTGGGTTATTTGTACTGAGAAAGCCAGAGGCAGCCCCCTCGCAGACTCATATAGAAAAAGAAATAGCAGCTCTTTATTTAAGACTTGAAGAAAGGGACTATTTAATAAATCCTGGGTCTGGAACCTGTAACAGATATATTTAGGGAGCAGCAGTTAAAGCTTTTTTCCAGGGCAAATGTTTTACAAAGCGCTCTCAGCAGATAAGGAGAAAATGTAATCTCAATCTCAATAGGTGCCACAAAAATATTGAGATTTAATCTCCAGGAGCAAAAAAAGCACTATAACATTCCCGTAGCTCGGCGATTATTTTATTTTCTATCCACCGAGACGGCATTGAGTCCGCTCGATACGTTTGACAGGTAGTGCGGTTTTTTAAGTTGCGAGACGTGTATTGGATGGCAGGTGGTACGGGGGCCCTGCTGGGATTATCCCCCAATCATAATTAACCAATCACACAGAAATAAACTATCTCTATAGGGGTTATGCAGTCGCTGAAGAAACCGTGTCAAGATTAGCCTTATTCCTAAGGGAAACATATTAACCTTTCAGGAAAACACTGTAAATTGTGCTTAAGGCAATTTGGAGCACACTGTAAGGCTGATTATGGACGTGAGAGCTTGTCATTAAATCCACTAGCTTAGTGTTTAGGCTTTTGTGACAATGGCGTTGTAGATAGCTGTAGTTAAAATTCTGCAGGATTTACAGGGTTTTAGTTTGTGCATTCCTGAAGCACATTTATGCATGATAATGTAGCAGTCATTGTGGATCCTACTACAGCAATGATGTTTGAAGATGATCTCCCTAGCCTTCCAGGGCAGATAGAGGATTTAATGCACAAGGATATTTTTGGTTTTATATTTTTTGGTTTATCAGGCATTAAAGCCCAGTTTTTATAGCTCTGTAATGCTGAATGGCTCAGTATCCACCTAATGATGTTTCATGGCAGTGTATAACTGTGTAATTGAACCTGGTATGTCAGATAACAACAGGTGGGCTGGAGTAGACCTGATGAGAAGGACTCTCCCTTGCATCTGTAATTGTGTTTGGGCTTCCGTTGGGGATACATCAGGAGGAAAAGAGGTTTACATCTCCTTCAATGCTTTCCCGATACACAGAGTATGGCGTGAGATGAAAGAACCTTCAAGGTGAAGTCATGAAAATGGAAGAACTGAGCCAGCTGCAGACGTGCAAAGACGGCAGAACAAAAGAACAATGGAACATTTCCCCTTGAAATTGTAGGTCAGTTTCTAAATTTACAAAGGGGACCTTTTTAATTCCATTCAGAAGAGAGTTCTGGGTGAATTGCAAGAGTTTTATCTCCAGGCAATGTTCCTGCCAGTCCAATGTCACACAGAAGAAGACTCCTGTTTCCAGAACCAGCCTATGATGAGGCTATGGGCCTGTTGTCAGCCTGCGTAATTTTGTAGGCTGAGAGAAGCACTGCCCCTGCTCCATTGATTTGAATCTGATCAGCATGTGTGTGGTCAGCCCCAATTTGCAGGCTGAAAACAGCCGCTGACAACAGCCTGTGTGGGTCCATGGCTTTTAAAATGTATTTTCCTTAAATAAACACACTTTTTTTTATCTGCACCACTTCCGTCACATTGGTCCAGTTTGTGCCAATCTATTACGTGGAAAGTGAAAGTTTCTCCTGTTTCCCGACCTTTGTTTTCTACAGCAGGATTTATCAATATGCTTTAATGGCCACTTGTGTTTGGCTGATTTACAAGGCAAAACTGTTGATTATTTTAATTTGGGACTGCATGCCTGATTTATGGATGTAGTACTTATTCATTAAATGCAATATGTCTAAGTGAGGGATTGGAATAAATCATTCCAACACCTATAAGAGCCTGTTTCATCCTAAACGAAACCTTAAGCCTTAAAAGGATTATGGCTACAAATACTGTACTTTATATACTGACTATATATACTGTATATACTATATATACTGACTATAATGCCCTGGCCCCATCAGTTCATAACAGGTCCGGACTGAGAATTAAAATAGGCCCTGGCATTTCAGTATACAGAGGCCCAATCAGCCCACATAGAGGCCCAAACAGGCCCCTCCAGCCCACTAAATACTGACTTTCTATGAGACCTTATAGCAGCCCCTCTGGCATTTGCCAGAACCCACAGATTACCAGTCCGGGCCTGGTTCATAAGCTATATAACAGTAATGATCCCTACCTTCAAAGTTTTCCACAGCAGATCCTCAGCTTGATTCTTTTAAGAGTGTCAGTGGCACTGCACATGCTCAGTGTGATCTGAGCTGCCGTTGACAAGCTATATTTTCCTGTTTCTAATCTGCTACATAATAAGAATCTGAATTAATAGCTAAGCCTTGTCTCATGACTCTTATATTCTGTATATACAGTATCCTTTAAGTTTGTCCCTAAACTCAGTTAACAGACAACAGCACAGAGCATGTGCTAGGAATAAAAAGAAGAAAAGAAGATGGGGAGCTACGGGGGTCATCATCAAAGACACAGATCTTCACTGCTAAAGGGCTCTGGTGACCTTGAACTGGTACAGAACACTCAAAACATGGTGAAAAATGTTTATGACTTAATCTTTGTACTTGAGCTTTTGTTATCTTTATTTTTTTACTGCAAGATAACCACCAGCACCTCTTAGGGCTAGTCCACACGGGGAGATAGCCACGCGTTTGCGGTCGCGGCGTCAAAGCGCCGCGACAGTCGCCGCGACCGGCGCAGGCGACAGTTTTGTATGGGCGCCTATGTAAAAACGCCTGTGCTAACCACACGAGGCGATGCGCTTTTCAACAGTCGCCTGAAAATGCCTCGCCAGGCTTTTTCAGGCGACTGTTGAAAAGCGCATCGCCTCGTGTGGTCGCCTGAAAATGCCTCGCCAGGCTTTTTCAGGCGACTGTTGAAAAGCGCATCGCCTCGTGTGGTTAGCACAGGCGTTTTTACATAGGCGCCCATACAAAACTGTCGCCTGCGCCGGTCGCGACGACTGTCGCGGCGCTTTGACGCCGCGACCGCAAACGCGTGGCTATCTCCCCGAGTGGAATAGCCCTTACTAAAACAGAATATCAAATAATGATAAATATCAGTCCTATAAGTAATGTTGGATTAGATTAAGTGTGTGGTCTTCAAAAGCAAGTAAGATCAAAGCTTCATGAAACACTTACACGTATCACAAGGCAATGGGTGTATTTTTTATTTAACTTAATTCAAAAGAGAAAGAGAAATTCATATTTACCATTTCTGAAGATCAGTATTAATAAAATCCCTGTGAGGCTGAACTTGATGGGCTTAATGTCAATTTCTAACATTCAGTTATGCCTAATTTACAGTAGATTGTCTTAAATGTAATCATATTTTGTCCTATGGTAGATGTTTTAATAACTCTGGTAAATTTAAAGATCACAATATCGGTTGGCAGACAGCAGTGATATTTAAAGAAATGCCCAGGGTTGGACTGGCACACCAGGACACCGGGAAAAATACTGTTGGACCTGCCGTCTTCCCCAAACTGGTTCATACAAAATTAAAGATGTTCCACCCTGGAATGCACGTTCATATTTACATTTTCACTGGAGGTGTGGCCAGATGTTGGGGTGTAAGTACCAGTGGGGCGGGCTGGGATTGGAGTAGTGGATTTTAATATGGCGGTGTTTGGTGGTGGGCCCTTGACTCGGGTACCTGGTGGGCCTGGGTACCCCGGTCCAACATTGTCTGTGAATCTAATATGCTACTTGTAGCTCCCCATCTTCTTTTCTGCTGATTCACAGCAAGTGCTCCAATCTAGGGTTGCCTGCCAATCTGCCCAGAACCCACACCCCTGTACACTGAGCATGTGCAGTGTCACTGACACTCCTGTAGAGAATGTTGCAGGACTATATTATTACTATTATAGGGATTCGGAGCCGTCTCTAATTAAGTTTAGAATGCCCTTTTCTGTAAACATTCAAATGTGTAATACAATATACAGGGCCTTATTTATCAAAATCAGAATTTTTCACATTATTAAAATAGACTGAGATGCCTGCAAAAGAACCTTAGGGAGGTTTATTCCCCTTTTACAAGTCAGCAAGCGTCTATGCAATACACAAACCATATACTCATTTGTTTCCCTTCTTTTAAATAACGACCAATGAATCTGCCCAACCATGGAAAATGAAGAAGTGATTTCAAGAGCAGATTTTATCATTAAGGATAATTACATTTCTAGTGTAAGCAAATTAACATCCCAAACAAGTCATTTTACACATTTTAATGCATGACTAAACATTAATGTATTAGTAACATTGAAGCTAGGCCATACCTTTACTCAGCTAACAATGACATATATCTAGCAGCATCAGTTTTTCCTTTGTTTAAATAACTGATGTTGCCTAATTCTTTCTATTTAGTAATGCCATCTACTGTTGCCTTATTATATTTTATTTTAATTGCTTTTTCTACTGGGTTTTTTTTTATAGGAAACTAAGCAATATGACAAGCAATATATTGCAGCCTTATTGTTCTCTGTTTTTAAAGAGGCGATAAAAACTCTCTCAGATATAGGAAGATTCTCCATTGAAAATCCCTGTTATTTATGGGGTGCCGTTTGTCCCAAATACATTTATACATCTGTATACAAAACTATCCCTAATACACAGATACCATTGTCTCTCATGGTATATAAGTATTTGTGACCATACACAGATAAAATATACAAAATACTTATTTCTATTAAAGAATGAAAATAAAGTCTGCTTAATGCACAAAAGGATGTCATTATATGTCACGAACTCCATCATTTTAACACTCCATAGTTATCACTGTATCACTGATCTTGCTGTTAAAGGGGTTTTAGAATGGGGTAGAGAGCAGAATGGTGATTTATTGGAGCCAAAACTGGGGGTAGGCAAAAAAGGTACATGCCTTGGGTGCAGTGCATTTGTGGAGGGTGGAGGTGCTGTAGTGATACCTGTGGGTCGGACGGGTTCGGGTTGACCTCGCACTCTGGTGGCGGGTGCGGGTGGGCTCTTCTCCTGCTCTCCCCGCCCATCACCATCAAATGCCGGCTTCCGGGTTCTTCTTTTATAGATGCTGAGCCTGCTTGACCCGCCCCTTTTGTGACATCATCGGCGGGTGTCATGGGTCTATAAAAGGAACCTGGAAATCGGATGTGGGCAGGCACGGGTTAAGAAAGGGCGGTTTAGGGTCGGGTGCGGGTCGGGGAAATCCCAACCCGCACATTACTAGGGTGCTGGGAAAGAGGAGAGCCATAGTGGGTGCCAAGCAGAGAGATGTGTGTGGGGTAAGTGTGGGGTTGGTAGCTAGCAGACCGGGGGGGAGGTTCTTGGGATGAGTGGAAATCAAAAATATCTATATGCCAGAATCCTAAATGTTAATGGTTAGCGGGTGTAAGATTTGTTGGGCTTATGGCCCCCCCATAGCCCACAAGGAAGCCAAGGCTTGTATTGGATTTTATATTTGCCTTTACATCTCCTTTACTGTTTCCAACTCCAGCTGCAGGGACAAAGATCATGGAACCAGTGGATTCGGTGCATCCCTAATTTAAACAGATAAACTGGGATTCTATTTGGAGGATTATTTTGCTGCAGCAACTGGTTCTGCACAGTTGGAGAAAGTTTGTATTAAACAATACAAAAACTATGAAATCCACATTAGATTACATGACAACACAGGACCCAGTGCAGTCTGCATATTCTGATTATTAATCGGTCTTGCTGTTTTGGCTTCTGTCAGATATTATTTGACTTATGCTGTTTTGATCATTTATGACGATCCCTAAGCAGCCCAGATCACACTGAGCATGTGCACAGTCTTGGTCTTGCATAGATGTTTACCAAAGTTACAAGATGGTGACCCCCTGTAGCCAACTTTGAAAGCATAAATTATTTGTTTGATTAGGCTTGTGGTGCAGTAAGTTCATGTTTATGTTTAGTATACAAAATACAGCATTTCTAGCCTTATTCTATTTTAGACTTTACTTCCCTTTAAAGGAGAAGGAAAGCTATGGAGGCATTTTATTGCCAATAGATTAGCTGCAATAGTGCAAGCTAGAATGCTATATTTATTCTGTAGAATGTTTTACCATTCCTGAGTAAAAAGCTCTAGAAACTCTCTGTTTGTTTAGAATAGGAGGTGCAGTATTAATGTGGTGTGACATCACTTCCTGCCTGAGTCTCTCCCTGCTCTGGACTCAGATTACAGTAGAGAAGGGAGGGGTGGGGGGAGAGGAGCAAACTGAGCATGCTCTTGCCCAGGGCAATGAGGTTTAAGCTGAAGGCAGGAAGTCTGATACAGAAGCCCATGAGTACACAATAGAAGGAAAGAAATGCAGTGTTTCTTTTGACAGGGGACTCAGAGCAACATTACTTGGGGGGTTTACTGGTATATTTAGATGGACCTTTCTGATAAGGCTTACTTAGTTTTAACCTTTCCTTCTTCTTTAAGTCTAAATATAACACAATTAGTTCCTTATCAGCTCGTTAGGTGAATCTGCTTTTATTGTAATTGACCTGGATTTGTTTCTTCCTGTCTCTCTCATTAAAAATCGACAGCACCTGCGTTAATGGGTTTTGTTTCTATCAAGATATAATGAGGAATGGCATATCTGTATGGTTTCCATGAGAATTGGGAAGGAGACAAACACCCGATTTTTATTACCGTCTGACAGAGACATAATGACTGCTGAGAAACTCATTATCATCATATTAAACAATGATTTAACTTCAAATCCGTGTGTTGCTAAAGCCAAACAGCCGCACACAGTGTAGGATTATCTGGGAACGCCGGCTAATCATGTCTTTAATTCATCAGCGTAAACGACTTTAATGTTTATTTGACCCAGCTTGTCAGCCATTAGATTGAGTCTGAAATAAGACAAGGGGAAGTTAGACTTTATATAATATATTATGTGGTAGAGGGAAGTAATCCAGAAAACTTTTTAGGTGGTCTAACTTTCTTAATTTTGTATATATTTTTATTTATGATTTACTAACCTCTTAGGGCCCTGACAACCTAAAAGCAAGCTGATTGCAACCATGTTAGTATTTTTGAATTGCTTACCTTACTGTCCATGCCCACATACAATCTCTGTGTCTTAGGGCTTTCTACTCCACCCTTTAAAAGGGTTTCTATCATGGGAAAACATCTTTTCTTTCCCAAAATCAATCAGTAAATAGGGCTGCTGCAACAGAATTCTGCATTAAAATCAAATTTCAAACTGATTTTTTAGTATTCAGTTTTGGCCCTCTAATCCTATTGTACTCTGTATCACTTGTTTGTTATCCTCCATTTATTCCCTGTTTGATATAACTAAGGTAATGCACTGTGTATCTTGTCTGCGCTATATAAAAAAATGATGATGATGATGAAATTTGACAAGGGGCCAGACATGTTGTTAGTTTCCCAGGTGCCCTCAGTCATGTGACTTGCGCTAATTTTCACTAATAAACAAACTCCAGTCACTCTAGGTGTAGATATGAGAATATTACTCAATATTAATAATCCAAGTCCCGATGCATCTTCTTCAGTTACTTCTCCAGTAGGGTAAACAATAGCTGATCTGAAAGCAGTTCCATCATGAGGTTCTGGCTCTTTCTGAAACACAGGATCAGGCACATTGACTGAGATGGCTGCCTACATACTAAAATTACAGCTACATTGTTTGGTTCAGGAATACAATTTTTATATGGTAGATTGAATTATTTGTAATGTATACAGTTTTATTAAGAAATAAAAACACCATAAAAATCATGACAGAATCCCTTTATTGAGCCCGTAGTTTGTTGATGTTTTTCTCTCCCTGTGTTATCCTTAATCCAGGTGGAGAATACATAAATACACAAAGCATAACCACAAGTACATGGCAGCAATAAAGTCAACCTGCAACCCCATTTCCCCACACTCCAAAAAAAGTTCACTTACCCACACCTGAGTGCTCCCCCCATTGGCAATGATGTGTGCAACTACTTCTTCAATGAATACCAAAGAAAATGACAGTGTTATAATGGCTATAAGTGGCTCATGGATGTTACAATGTGACGTTAACCATTGACATATTTGTTGTCCCCATCTCTATACAGGGAGCGCCCATTCTCTAGCTGCAAGCACACCAACTTCACAGATGTCATCACCAGCCACTTTGTCACCCATAGGGCAGAGAAATCACCATGAGACTGTAGGGACCCGAGTTTTAAGTATAGTAACTCCCTTTGTATGTGGACACCTAAGTGGTCCTTTAGTATATCCAGGCAGCTATGTCTGCCTTCCTGGGTCCACTGGGATTTACTATAGGCTATGGTTTGCCCACTAGGTGGCAGCATGTAAAAGTATAAAAGGATATGTGCTAAGGGTCTTTCCTGGGACCTCATCTCTCTGTGAGTTGTTACAGGGCAAGAGCTGCAGTTTGGTCAATATTAGAAAGAGTTATATGCTGTAGTGCTAGTAAGTTTTGCTATAGTTGCTCTAGGAGCAAGAGAAGGGCGCAGGGAAGATAGTGAGCAGCTTCCACTCCAACGAGTAGAAATAGTGGGGTTAGGACCCCCTGGTGAGTCCACCACTAGTGCAGGGACTTCAGTGGGGGAGTTGAGAATCAGTCAGGGTGCCAAGATACAAGTAGGTTTGCCACCTTTTCTGGAAAAAATACCAGCCTTCCTATAACATAATATTTAACTTTTTTTGATATTAATAACATTGGGATCAGCCATCCTTTTTACCGGCCAGGCCAGTAAAATGCCGGCCAGGTGGCAACCCTAGATACAAGACTCCAGGCTAAGTAACCCTGTGCACAAAGCTCTACTTTATGGGAGGATTTTGCCCCAGGAGCTTGATAACCTAACTGTACTATTTCACTGAAAGGAGATGATCCTGTTACTATTATTCTGTGGTGTCTAAGTGTCTGTGAATTACTCCATTGCAACAGTCTCTGTAAATAAACAAGTTATTTTGCTGCAAAACTCATCTCTCTGAATGGATCCTTTGCTATACTGAAGTACACCAGGTACCGGGAGTTGCAGGGAGCAGGTCTGGACTAGGACTCAAAACAGGCCCTGGCATTTCAACTACACAGAGGCCCAACCATTCTCCCACCAGCCCACTCCACAGTGACTGTCTATGGCATCTTACAACAGCCCCTCTGGCATTTGCCAGTACTGCTGAAAGATGAACTTTCTCATCTTGGAAGGTCCCATTGAAAAATAACATAGTATGGTTTCAATACACATTATAAGCAGCTTTATTATGCTTGTCTATACCAGTGTCACGATGTCAGGCAGATGAACTTATCATACTCATGGTGTCTCCTGCTGGGATCAACTGCTTTTTGTCCAATCAATATTTTTCTGGAGAAGTCACAGCAATCAAATAACCAAGTGCTGTTTAGAGACTTAAGCCCAATTCCCACCACATCAACTGATTGCTTGTGTATAGTATGCCCATGTGTAATGATGGGCAAATGATCAATTCACATAGAAAGTTCCCACAAGAGCAAAGGACTACAATGATGGTCAGAATATCCAGAGGGCCCCACACCAACGAACCTATTCCTGTGACACATACACCCCTTTTGTATTTTCTAATTAAATGGCAGTGTCTCTTATCAAGCCAAAATACATTACATAGCACAGATCATTCATCTTTAGAGTTTATTATCCTTTTTTAATGGGAGAACCCAGAATATATCTGGGAATCAACCTCCCCAACCATAAATATTTCTTAGAGTCAATCATGCACCTTATTTTAATAGCTTTTTTTCTACTGTAGGAAGACATAGCATTGAATTAGAGGCATGGATGGATTCCAATGAATGCTTGGAGAGGCTACGCTTTCCCAAGCCAACATTAATTTCTCTACAACAGACAGAATGAGGGTATTATACATGACATTGGCACTTTATTTATTCTGCCATTTGTTTTAGAGTTATTGTACAAGACATTGGCCCTGTATTTATACTACCATGTGTTCTAGGGGTATAGGATATGGAATTGGCAATCTATTTATCCTGACGTGTTCTGGGGTATTATAGCTACAACCGGTGCTACATTTAGTCTGCAAGGTGTTTTCAGGTATAAGGCTGGAACTACACGATGCGTCTTCTTGAGATCCGATGCTCTGAGAGTGAGTGCATGCGAGTAGACGGATGCGGCGAATATAAGGTAAGTAATAGGAATGTTGGACCTTGTCGCTGCTTGCATCTGATATGACACGACTGTAGGATGAAGACAAAACATGGATTGTTCTCATCAGACAGTCGTATCGGATGCAAGCAGCGACAAGGTATGACATTTCTATTACTTACCTTATATTCACTGCATCCGCATGCGCTTCCTCTCAGTGCAACGGATCTCAAGAAGATGCATCCTGTAGTTCCAGCCTTATATATGGAACAGGTCCTGGGATAGTACAGGTATGGGACCAGTTATTCGGAAACCCATTTATCCAGAAAGCATCATATTACAAAAAGGTCATCTTCCATAGATGCCATCATAATCAGATAATCCACATTTTTTTTCTCTGTAATAATAAAATAGTACTTTGTTGATCCAAACTAAGATATAATGAATCCTTATTGGAATCAACTTCAGCTTATCAGGTTTATTTCATATTTACATGATTTTCTAGTAGACTTAAGGCATGAAGATCCAGAAAACCCCAGGTCCCAAAAAGTCTGGATAACTGGTCTCATACCTGTATAAAGAATCTGTATAGCAGGCACAAAAACAATTTGTCAGGCTGTCGGGGCACGCACATAGGTACAAAGCTGCAGCTGCTGGTCGCCCTATCGCCTTTTCCCTGTAGAGCATGGAGATTATTTTCGATGGGGATTTTTAACTAAACCCAAGGTTAATATATAATGCAGTAGGACATGGATATTATTTGGAGGGTGTAGTTTTGATTTTTTTAATGAAAAAAATTGGTGTTACTGATCCTTTAAAAGTGTTATTCACCTTTGAATTAACTTTTAGTATGATGTAGAGAGTGATATCCTGGGAGAATTTGCAATTGGTTTTCTTTTTTTAAAAAATAGTTTTGAGTTATTTAGCTTTTTATTCAGCAGCTCTCCAGTTTGCAACTTCAGCAATCGGGCTGCTATGGTCCAAATTACCATAGCAACCATGCATTGATTTGAATGACAGACTGGAATATGAATAGGAGAGGGTCTGATTAGAAAGATGAGTAAAAAAAATAGTACTAAGAATACATTTTTAGTCTTAAAGGAGAAAAAACCCCAAAAGTTAACAAACCCCTACCCCCCTAACCTACATAGACCCCCCTCCCTCCTCCCCCCAGTCTAATTGTTACTTTTTACTCACCTCTTGGTGCAGATTGAGGCATCAAAGTTCACAGGCGCCATCTTCAGCCGCTTCGGTAATCGTCCGAATGAGACGCGCTTCGGCAATTTTCGCGCAGTTGTTGCTGCTCCTCTGGTCTCATTCTGAAGATTACTGAAGAGAAGAAGATGGCGCCTGTGAACTTTGCTGAGCAGAATCTGCATGGAGGGGTAAGTAAAGAATTAGGGTCATTTGCACAGTATAGCAGCTAGGCTGGGGGAAGGAGGGAGGGGCGTCTATGTAGGGGTAGGGGGTAGGATTTTTTTAAAGGGCATGTAAAGGCAAAAAAAAAAATCCCATTTTTACTTTCTTTAATGAAAAAGAAACCTATCTCCAAAATACTTTAATAAAAAAATGTGTACTGTTTTTAGAAGAAATCTGACTGTATGCAGTGAAATTCTCCCTTCATTTACTGCTGTGGATAGGAATTGTCAGACGGTCCCTAACTGCTGAGAAGGGAAACAATCATACTTATGAACAGCAGGGGGAGCCCCCGCCTTACTTCCCAGCCATGCAGAACTCAAGCAGCCTAGACCACACTGAGCATGTGTACTGAGTCTTAAGGTAGCCATACACGGATAGATCCGCTCGTTTGGCGATGTCGAACGAGCGGATCTCCCTCCGATATGCCCACCTTGAGGTGGGCAATATCGGGCAGATCCAATCGTGGGCCCTAGGGCCCAACGATCGGATCCTAGCATTCACAAACGGGCGGTCGGATCGTGGGACCGCATCAACGAACAGATGCGGCCGCAATCCGACGGGGTTTTTAAACCCATCCGATCGAGATCTGGCCGACTTTCGGCCAGATCTCGATCGGGGAAGCCCGTCAGGGGCCCCCATACACGGGCCAATAAGCTGCCGACACGGTCTGTCGCCAGCTTTTATCGGCTCGTGTATGGCCACCTTTAGTCTTGCAAAGATGTTTAACAAAGTTACAAGATGGTGACCCCCTGTAGCCAACTTTGAAAGCATAAATTATTTGTTTGATTAGGCTTGTGGTGCAGTAAGTTCATGTTTATGTTTAGTATACAAAATACAGCATTTCTAGCCTTATTCTATTTTAGACTTTACATGCCCTTTAACTTTTGAGTTTACTTCTCCTTTAAAGAGCAGGAAAGAGTCAGAAGAAGGAGGCAAGTAGTTTAAAAACTATATAAAAAAATAATAAATAATAAAGGCCAATTGAAAAGTTGCTTATAATTAGCTGTATTATAACATACTAAGGGGGTTATTTATCAAAGTCCGAATTTATCTCAATATCAGCATGTTTTTTTGGGCTTATTTATTAATACACTTTCCAAAAAATTTTGTTTGTGGGAAAGAAAATGAAAAAATCTAATTTTCAATATTTTTTCTGATTTTTCATCAGATTTTCAAGATTTTTTCTGATTTTTCATCCGCTTTTCACGATTTTTTTTGATATTTCCCCTGAAAACTACAAATTTTGCCCAAAAACTCAGAAAACTTCGGGGTATAGCATTGCCAAAAACCCAGCACACATCAAAAAATCATTGGGACCATTGATTTATATACAACCTCGACAGGTCTGAGATGCCGGATTTTCAGATTCAAACTTTTCCCTTCTTCGGGGTTTAATAAATTAAGAATGATTTTTTAAAAAATTGGATTTTATGAAAAAAAATCGCGAATTTTTTTGTGATTTTTGCATTTGGAGTTTAGTAAATAACCCCCTAAAAGTTATCTTAAATGTGAACTATCCCTTTACGACTTTATGCCAATCACCACAAAGATTTGTGCCCACTAAAAAAAAAGTAACTAGATGGAACGTTGACCATAACTATTCACAGGGCTGATGTTACCTTATTCTAAACATAGGAACAAAAAGTTGTTTACCAAAGTCCCCATTCCCAGCGTAGGCATTCACACTAAAGCACAGTTTGTTCTTTTTTAGCAACTTTGTGCTTTCCTTCATGTTCTCATGGTAGGTAATCATGGGTTTTGTTTTTCATCACTACCCACTCGCAAAATTCCAAAAAAAAAATAAAAAGCCAATGTTCTTTTTCAAATTGTCGACAATTTCCTTGTTTCAGCTCCACAGACGCTAATTAGAGATTCATCCATCAAGGCAGTTTGTGCTAATTTTTCAGAGAAATGGAATTTTATAAACAGCAGGCTGACAGTCGCTTTAAGGGAGTGTCGGAAAATGGCCCAACAAAAGGAAAAACAAGAAATGGAGCCTTTAAAAGCAAGAATGCTGTTGTTAACCCTATCCCTGAGCTGTCTATAATTATGTTTTTGGTCAAGTTCTCAAGAGAACTAGGGGAGTAGTGGGATGGTTTTAGATCTTGTTTAGAGCTAGTGAGTTCAGTGGGTGAGCTTTAGCTTTTACGGGTAGTTCACCTTTAAAGGGGTGGTTCATCTTCAAGTTAACTTTTAGTATGTTATAGTATGGCCAATTCTAAGCAACTTTTCAATTGGTCTTCATTATTTATTTTGAATAGTTTCTGATTGATCTTCCTTCTTCATCTGATTCTTTCCAGCTTTCAAATGGGAGTCACTGACCCTGTCTAAAAACAAATGCTCTGTAAAGCTACTAATATATTGTTATTGCCACTTTTTATTACTCATCTTTCTATTCAGACCCTCCCCTATTAGTATTCCATATTCTCATTCTAATCAATGCATGGCTGCTAGGGCAATTTGGATCCTAGCCAGATTGCTGAAACTGCAAACGGGAGAGAGCTGCTGAATAAAAAGCTAAATAAATCAATAAAATATGAAAACCAATTGCAAATTGTCTCAGAATATCACTCTCTACAACATTCTTAAAGTTAACTCAAGGATGAACATCCCCTTTAAATGAACTGTTAGTATGACGTATACATTGATATTCACAGACAGTTTGCAATTGGTCTTTATTTTTTTGTGTGCTTTTTCAGTTATTTAGAGTTTTGTTCAGCAGGTCTCCAGTTTGGCATTTCAGCAGCTATTTGGTTGCTAGGGTATTATCTACCCTAACTACCGGGCACCAGTTTGAATCAGAGACTGGGAGATAAGTTCAGGTATGGGATCCGATATCTGGAACCCCATTATGTAGAAAGCTCTGAATTACTGCAAGGCCATCTCCCATAGACTCCATTTTAATCAATAAATTCTAATTTTTAAAAATGATTTCCTTTTTTTGTTCTGTAATAATAAAACAGTACCTTGTACTTGATCCAAGCTAAGATATAATTAATTCTTATTGGAGCCAAAACAATCCTATTTGGTTCAAGTAACATTTAAATTATTTTTAAGTAGACTTAAAGGAAAACTATACCCCCAAAATGAATACTTAAAGGTCATGTAAAGTCTAAAATAGAATAAGGCTAGAAATGCTGTATTTTGTATACTAAATATAAACATGAACTTACTGCACCACAAACAAATAATTTATGCTTCAAAGTTGGCTACAGGGGGTCACCATCTTGTAACTTTGTTAAACATCTTTGCAAGACTAAGACTGTGCACATGCTCAGTGTGGTCTGGGCTGCTTAGGGATTGTTATAAACAAAGCTGCTTGAGTTCTGCATGGCTGGGAAGTAAGGCTGGGGCTCCCCCTGTTGTTCATAAGTATGATTGTTTCCCTGCTCAGCAGTTAGGGACCATCTGACAATTCCTATCCACAGCAGTAAATGAAGGGAGAATTTCACTGCATACAATCAGGTTTCTTATGAAAACGGTACACATTTTTTGATTAAAGTATATTGGAGATAGGTTTCTTTTTCATCAAAGAAAGTAAAAATGGGATTTTATTTTTTTGCCTTTCCATGCCCTTTAAGCAACAGATAGTTTATACCATATTAAGTGGCATATTAAAGAATCTTACCAAACTGGAATATATATGTGATAACTCACCCTGGTGGTCTAGTGGTGCAGAAGGGACACCCGCCGCGCCATCGGCTCCTCTTCCAATGCGCCTGATAGTTAGGGCGCGCAGCGTGCATTCTCCCTATTTATTGGCGCATGCATGCTGGCGTGATGGCGCGAACTTTAAAAGTATTTAAAGTGTCAGAATGTATTTTTCACTATATAGGTTTCCTCATTGTGAGTTCCTGGTGCCTCTGTGTTGTTTAAGCTTCTGTATTCTATGATCTGATGCCTGTTTTGACCCCTGCCTGCTACTGACAATCCTGACTTCTAAAATCCTGACCCTGCTGGTAACCGACTCTTCTGTATCTGAATCCCTTCTGATTGATCTCCTGGTTGACCCTTGCCTGTCTGACTCCGCTTGTATTCTGCCTGCCCTGACCCAGTCTGATTGACTACGCTTTCTGCCTACGCCTTGTACTGCGACCTTCTGTCCAATATACTTGTGCATTACCATTGTGCCCCTTTACTCGTCCAGAACCTTTTGCTTGGCACCTCTCTTAATAAGATCTGGTGGCATCCAATTAGCCGAGGGCTCCTTCAGAGGCGAAAGGTGGCTGTTAAAGGCGGAAGCAAGAGCCGAGAACAGGGTGCTTAGCACTGGTTCTGGATTTAGGGTGCCGACCGTGACAATATATTTAAGTAATTATTATCCTTTTACATCTCTTGCCTTGAGCCACCATTTTGTGATGGTCTCTGTGCTGCCTCACAGATCACCTGACCAGAAATACTACAACTCTAACTGTAACAGGAAGAAGTGTGGAAGCAAAATACAGAACTCTGTCTGTTAATTGGCTCATGTGACCTAACAAGTATGGTTTGCTGGTATGTTTGTGTGCACAGTGAATCGTACGATCCCAGGGGGTGGCCCTTGTTTTTTTGAATGGCAATTTTTTTTATAATTACCCAATGGCACATACTACTAGAAATAGTATATTATTGTGAAAATGGTTGATTTACATGAAGCAGGGTTTTATATATGAGCTGTTTTATTGTTTATTATAGAGACCTACATTGTTTGGGGGGTATAGTTTTCCTTTAAGGTATGGTGATATAATTTATGGAAAGACCCCTTGTCCGGAAAACCCCAGGTCCCAAACAGTCTCGATAACAGGTCCCTCACCTATAATAAGAACTAAAAATAACAATAGTTTTTGGAAACAGGAAGAAGATGAAGGCAAATAATTATAACAAATAAGACCAACTGAAAAGTTGCCAAGAATAGGACATTCTATAACATGTTAAAAGTTAATGTAAAGGTGAATCACCCCTTTAAAGCATGTACATTGAAAATGGAAATTGTAATTCCTTCCCAGGATTCCCTGTGCTTTCCATAGAAAAGAGTCTCCTCTCTCTAGACACAGAGAGACACTCTGCCGCTGTTATTGTCACTGTTAGGGCCCGAGACTCTCTGTGTGCAGGGATGTTGCTATCACTTTAACTGAGCTGTTCTATACTCTGCCTCTCTCTCTTATTCTCCCTCATATTTTGATTCACATGCTGAAGGATATAAGAGGTGAGATAACCTAGTGCGAATTAATGATCACAGGGATTCGGAATTGTTACATCAATATATGATAATTTATTTATCTTTTGCATGTAATTGGAGCAAGACTAGCAATTATGGTTACAGAAGGTGATAGAGTGGAATGGATTAATTGGGGCTGAGTACACCTGCAACAGCTTAAATGATTCATTTAGTCTTTTTTAACCCCTATGTTGCTTGCGTAAACTCATGTAGCATTTATGTCATCAACCGGGCTGCTGGATTGATTTCACTGGGGTTATGTTTTGCTTGTCAAATTCATTGGTCCTAAAGGCGATGATAGATCTCCAAGACCAACACACATTAGTAACGGCAAACCATGTAACAACCCCTCCGTTTATTTATAATAGATTCACTTGCACAGGGTGAATTTGCCGTAAAACACGGGGACAACAACGGGCACTGATCAATCCCTTCTTTTGTGTGTTTCTAAACCAAGATAATCTTTAGGGACTTTGAGAAAATGAACAGCTTTGCATTAATAATTATATGGGGAACTAAGAATCAGAGCAACGGTTTAGTAAAAACTGTATATGTTACAGCGAGAGCAAGAATCTCATTTTTGATGCATCAGAGCTCATGTAGGGGAAAGTACTGGAGTAATAAGGATACAAAATGACACTTCTTAGATGTAGAGAGCCTGAGGTTTATGTCTTATTCAGGCAGTTTCCCTTGAAATTGTTCTCTGCTTCACTATTCCACAAGTCCTACCCCCTCAGAAGCCTTGTTTCAATATCTTGCACTGATGAGATCTAACAGGATCGAAACAGGCAGTCTGCAAGTTTGGATTTATGGCTCTGAACTATTAGGCTGTAATCCTGTACTATAAAACCAGCGGTTCTGGATGTATAGTTGGCCAGGGTCATAAAGAAGTGATTTATATGTCCCTGCCCATAATGCATTATGCAAGAGTCAAACTCTCATTAAAGGAGAACTAAAGCCTAACTAAAAAAGTAGCCAGAAATGTTGTACATTATGTTTTGGGCTTCTCTACCAGCCTAAGGCAACCACAGCCCTTTAGCAGTAAAGATACGTGTCTCCAAAGATGCCCCAGTAGCTCCCCATCTTCTTTTCTGCTGATTCACTGCACATGCTCTTTGCTGCTGTCACTTACTGAGCTTAGGGGCCCACTCACAATATACAGTACACATAGAATAGAAATGTCACAATATAAGGTTGATTAGTAATTAATACAGATAATTACTACATAGCAGCACAGAAACCAGTGCAACTAGCATCAGAATTTAATAATCAGCCCTGTAGCATCAGCTTATATTACAGACAAACCTAATTTTCTGCTGGATAATTAGTGACAACCCCTAAGCTTAGCTTCTCAACAGCTGCTCAGAGCCCACTGAGCATGTGAGTGTCACAGACACTTTCCAAGATGGTGACCCCCTGTGACAAGTCTGAAGTCCTGGATCATTGCTGCTATTGACAAGCTGAAACTTTAGGCTGGTGCAAGTTCAGTATATACCATGTGGCATTTTTGGCCATATTAATTTTAGGGTTTAGTTATCCTTTAAGGCAGTGCTATGTATATAGCATGAGGCAAGTAAATACATTTTCAGAATTTTTCTAAATATTCTAAATACCTTTACACTGCATCCCTTTAGTTTGGACCTAAATTGTCCTTGAATTCACACTAGGCAGCTATTATCCTTTCCTGGGGTTATCAGTAATTTGATCTGGTTCAAGGTTTGCCCAGTAGGTGGCAGTGTTTAAAAATATAGAAGGGAGAGCACACATGTGCTCAGGGCTCTTTTCCTGCATCCCACCTGACTGGGAGTTGGGTACAGAAATGGGTCTGAGCAGGTGGCAGGCCTGAGTTAGGGACAGTCTTTGTCATAGTTGCTCTAGGAGCGAATGTTAGTGGCAGTGTATCTAGTGAGCAGCTATTTGGCTCCAACAAGGAGAGTAGTTGGGGTAAGCCCCCTTGCGGTGATCAAGCCACCAGACAGGGACACAAGTAGGTGAGCTCAGGAGCAGGGAAAGTGCTAAGCAGCAAGATAAGGTACCTAAGTGCTTGGGAAGAATCATCAAGTCAGGTTTTACTGGCCTCAAGAGGGACCTATCCAATTTATACCAAAGGTAAAAGTCTTCCGAGAATGAACTGAATGTATTTAAAGATGTTACTGTTACTGCTGCGCTATACATCTGCTGCCTATGTTCAATAACCAAGTTCACTAGTTGACAAACACCTGAATTGCAGTTTATGCCTGATCTACTTAATATGAGCTGAGAAAAGATCTAGGGATCCATCTGATTAAGGAGCCTTTTACACAGGAGTTGCAGGGAGTTGCCCATAGCCTAAGGGTGCCTGGGATACATTGGCAGCAGTCGCACTATTCCTTTAAATCTCAGGCCCACTACGGGTTTGCTAAATCAATACTAAGCACTAGGTACTGCTGGAATAAAAATATGATGAGGTACAGCTTTGGCTACATTCTATGGCCATCCTTCTACAGGCTGTTGAGAGGCAAAAGAAATATTTTGTATCACGTATCCATTTGATACAAGTAAGCTGCTTTCATGTATTCATGTTCTGTTAGTCGAAAATTGTGCCTCGGATACCACTGGCAGATCCCCATAAGGCCAATTGGGGCAGTCGTTTGGGGCCCATATTTCACTGGTGGCCCAGTGTGGTCAGATGGGGACACAACATGGGTGGAATGGGGCAGGTGTCTGGGCAGAACAAGGGAGCAGGATTGATATTGGGGTGCAAGGGTGTAGGGCACAGCTTAGTGCTAAAAAAGTAATTTATCTGCCCATGCTCAGAGCAAATTCACTGTTAGAGGGTAATATATATGTTTCAAGGTTTGATCATCATGTACTGGTTACTTGTTCGAAAGGAAACCTCTAATTGGTTGCATTAAGGCTTAGAATTTATCAACTAGATATCACTGGTGCCAGAAATAGCTCAAGTTAAATCTAACATCTGTTCTATTAACATTTTAATGTAAATAAATCCAAAAAAAAAGCAAACTCGAATTTCCATCTGTTTTTGCATCAATTCTTTTAAACTCCATGTATAACTTGAACAAGAAATTCTTTTTTTTTCGGTTTTTGAATTTCATGTGCAATTTCTTTTGTAATAATATGAGAGAAATGAAACAAGAGAGTTTAATATAGTGCGTCCTTCAATTTATTACTACTCTTTTAGTATCTATTTATTATGTTTAGGATAGGGAAGCCTAACAGTGTATCGTATCAAACATTATTATACTTGTAGAATTATGTTCCTGCTTTCCTGTAAGTTCTGCTGCATTTGTTTTTATTGTGTTAAATATTATTTTGGCTTTTAGTGAGTTCTCTTTTTTTGTGTAGCCAAATTCAAGTATATGGGATATGGAACACTAGAGACATGTGCAGCTGCAAAGCAGTAAATTTGGCAATTGTGCAAACTCTTTAACATCATGGTGAGCACCAATGAACCCTGCCCAGCATGCTCTGATAAATTGTATGCAGTTATGCACTATGGCCTACTGGTTATACCAGGGTTCCCATAGCTGGTTATTCCAAACTGGACTCTACTGTCTACTTTCATAACTGACACAAAATGCCACTTACCAGAGATTCATTAAAGGGATACTGTCATGGGATAGAATGACTTTTTTTTTAAAAAAAGCATCAGTTAATAGTGCTGTTCCAGCAGCATTGAGTGGGAAATGCAACAGCCTGCCAGAAAGCAGTTCCATCCGAAAGTGCTGGCTCTTTCTGAAAGCACATGATCAGGCAAAATGACCTGAGATGGCGCCTACACTCAAATATTAGAACTAAAAAATACACTTGCAGGTTCAGCAATGAAGTTTTATATGTAGAGTGAATTATTTGCAGTGTAAACAGTGTAATTCAGAAATAAAAACGACATCATAAAAATCATGACAGAATCCCTTTAAAGGAACCGTTCAGTGTAAAAATAAAATCTGAGCAAATAGATAGGCTGTGCAAAATAAAAAATGTTTCTAATATAGTTAGCCAAAAATGTAGTGTATAAAGGCTGGAGTGACTGGATGTCTAATATAATAGCCAGAACACTACTTCCTGCTTTTCAGAACATGACATTACGTTGGGCCAGACATGGATGTGGAAGCTTCTCCTGCTACCACAGAAGCAATCCCGGCAAGTCTCCTCTAGTATCTCGGGGAACAAGCGACAAAGCAAGTCCAGTGCCTGCAACTCCTAACTGCCCGTCTGGATAACTTGCAACAAATGCCTGCCATTCAAGAGTCAGAACCCAAAGTTCCCATTCCTGAAAGATTTTCTGGGGATCTTAAACAGTTCTTTGTATTCCAAGAACCTGTAAGATTTATTTTAGTTTGTTGCCATAAATTTGTAATAACTCAACTACAGTGGGATCCCCAAATTTGAGCTTTAAATCTACCAGCTTTTGACTCTTGCACTCCATCTTAATTTCCTGCTGACCATTCTGTCCAGCATATGGCTATGGTTCGCAAGAGGTGCAGTTCCCTAAAATACGTGCTGGTGCCCAACATAAAGGAGCCACTGTTAGACATCACAGGGCTTTACCTTTATACCAGGTGGTAGACAGGGTTTGGCTGTCTACTAAGAATTCCAGGTGCCATCTGCCCAGTTAGGATCTAGGTTTTTTGATTCATACAAAATTCTTGAAATTCTAAGTCCTGTCAAGGTTTGTTTAGAGCTACCTGCATGTGTTAAAAAGGGGTAATATGTTTCGAGCTTCCTTGTTAAGATGCTTTAAGCCACCAATTAGGGGGTCCAGTTGCACCCCTTAGGGTTGGACTCTAAAAGCGTTTTTCGTCGGATCGGCACCTGGTGACAAAACGCAGGCAACAAATAAGACAAAGTCGCAGGCGTCAAGATATTATTGGACTGAATGAAAAGTCGCAGGTAAAAACTACACAGTCAGACTGTCGAATGAAGACGCGGCTTTCTGCGTTCACATCCTACAGTTGGGTCGCGTCGGATGTAATGTAGTTTTTACCTGCTACTTTTCGTTCAGTCCAATTATATCTTGACATCTACGACTCCGTTCCGACTTGTCACCTGCTTTTTGTCGGGCACCTATCCAACGAAAAACGATTGTGGAGTCCAACCCTTAGAGAGGGGGTTGGAGTTGAACCAGTGACCTAGTGTTTTCATGTCTGCATTATCACTGTTGAGCAGACAGCTAAGCTCCTGGTTCACTGCTATTGCTATCCTTGTTTTTGCAAGTAGGCATGGATTGTTTCACCTGTTTCTAATCTGGCCAAAGGTGATCAGTGTAAGCCATTAGGGCTCTTACACACGGCCGTTCCGACCTGCGCTCCCCTGCGTTCCGTTTTTTGGCGTTCAGCCGCAGGGGAGCGCAGGAATAGACGCAAGTAATTATTTGAAATGGGGCTGTACTCACTCAGGCGCGTGTAGGCGCCGAATGCAGGAAAAATGCAGCATGTTGCGTCTGAACCTGCGTTCGGCGCCTACACGCGCCTGAGTGAGTACAGCCCCATTTCAAATAATTACTTGCGTCTATTCCTGCGCTCCCCTGCGGCTGAATGCCAAAAAACGGAACGCAGGGGAGCACAGGTCAGAACGGCCGTGTGTAAGAGCCCTAAGTCTGGCTATATAACCCCCTGCTCTGCACTGACTCATTGCTCAAAGTAAGCCTATTAGATAGTTCCTGGGTGTGCTCTTGAACTGATTTACTGTTCCTGACCCTTGCCTGTCCTTGACTTTTGCTCATTCGCTGCCTGATCCAACCATGCCTAATTACTGACTATTCTTCTGGATCCTGATTCTGTACTACGGCAAATGTTTGGTGATAGATCGCTGCCTCTTCCACCACTCGCTTTCTCTTTCCCCGTTCCTCCTGTCACACATTCCAATTCCCTGGCCTGCCCTGAACGCTCGCTTTTGCTTCCATTAAGGATTAATCATATCTTAGTTTGGATCAAATACAAGGTACTGTTTTATTACAGAAGGAAAAAGGAAATCATTTTAAAAAAATGTGGATTTGGATAAAATGGAGTCTATGGGAGATGGCCATCCAGTAATTTGGAGCATTGTGGATAACGGTTTACCGGATAACGATTCCCATACTGTACTGTACTAAGCTATGGCAGAGTTGGTATTCCCCTTTACTAAACACAATTCAGCCAGAAAATAAAAGCCAACCAACTAGTGACTCATTACAACTACCATGTGCCCCCCTGCTGGATTGCAGCTGGTACTAGCAGAAATCAATGTTTTATTTAGCACGGGTCAGGTCAGACTTTGGAAATAAGTATAAAACATAATCTTATTAATATTCAGGCCAACATTTTACATATGTTCTGCTTTCTTTTACTTTGTGTCGGGAGTATAAAAAATACAAACAGCCTAAGCTGCGTTGCGCTCCGTGTAAATTCATAATCCCCACTTTTTT
Organism: Xenopus petersii; assembly: GCA_038501925.1. Classification (NCBI taxonomy): domain Eukaryota; kingdom Metazoa; phylum Chordata; class Amphibia; order Anura; family Pipidae; genus Xenopus; species Xenopus petersii. The sequence goes on from CM076688.1 coordinate 28,786,619, forward strand.
ATTTTTTCTCCACGAACTGGGCTGGTTGATAACTGCGAGAAAAACAATTGAACATTTAATTATGCCTGTCTGTGTGTGAAGTGGGAGATACATTGCAGGAAATTAGCTAAACAGTACAGTGATGGCGAAGTAATGTGAATGTATTACATGGACTGTGTTTGTAGACAACTCATTTGGAATGGAAAGTGTTTTATTTCTTGATAAGCTTAAACACACTGCCGGGAAACTGCTCCCCTCCCCACAGGTAAGTCTTTGTATTGCCTTATATAAGAAGCTGTTTATCAACACCTTGGTGCCTTGAGGCTCGTGTAAAAACAGTATTAAATTTAAAAAAAAGACTGAAAATAACTGCTGTGGGCCAGTGTTGTTTTCCCCAGTTGCCAAGGCATTTAAAAAAAAAAAAAGTATAATTATCATTAAGTAAATTTCTTTTTAACGGGTAGAATCAATTTTATATAATATTGATTGTAGTTGCCATTTAGAACTTGACTATAAAGCCCAGCATTATTCAAATTGTGGCTCATGTACTACAGAAATGGAAGCCATACATTGGCCAGTCCTAACAAAATGTCTCAATTCTCGGCATAATAAAATGTTGCATGGATGGGATTAAATATTACTTATGGACTCTCGATAGCTTGGGGAAGAACCATACATTGATTTGAATGAGAGACTGGAATATGTATAGGTGAGGGTCTGAATAGAAATATGAGTAATACAAAGTAGCATAACAATATATTTGTAGCCTCATAGAGCATTTGTTACTTAGATGTGGTCTATGACCCCCATTTAAAAACTGGAAAGAGTCAGAAGAAAAAGGCAAGTAATTAAAAAAAACTATAACAAAGAAATAATAAAGACCAATTAAAAAGTTGATTAGAATTGGCCATTCCATAACATATTAAAAGTTAACTTAAAGGTGAACAACCCCTTTAATGTAAACTTTACATCATCCCAAAACTTTGTCTATGTGCTAGATAGAGCAGTGATCCCCAACCAGTAGTTCGGGAGCAACATGTTGCTCACCAACGCCTTTGATGTTGCTCCCAGTGGCCTCCAAGCAGGTGCTTATTTTTGAATTTCTTGGCTTGGAAACAAGTTCACTGCCAAACAGAGCCTTCTGCAGGCTGCCAGTCCACATAGGGGACACCAGTGGTCAACCACAATTTAAAATTGGCACCCACATGCTACTGTGCAATAAAACAGGAAAAGAATGGGCACCAGGAGGTTCTTGCAGTCAAACACAATATGATCCACAGGGTTGTACTTACAAAGCCACAGAGACCCCAGCAGACAATCATGACATGGTTACAACATGTCCCTGACAGACAACACAGGGGAACTCACTGAGGCGATAGCGTCACACCAGGAAAGATAAACCCTCAAGATCTCAGCACCGTGACCTGGATCCCAAATGTTGGATCAGGGAACTCCCTGGCCTTAATTCCCTATTAGGCTGTGTCCCTATACTACAGGCCAGTCTTGCCTGAGGGGAGAGCTACCTCCATGCTATCCCTCCTAGTTGGAGCCAAGCTGCTCTTGCTACTTAACCTGCCTATATTACTCTCCTTGAGAGTACTATTACAGGTAGTATCCTATCTCTGGCTGGCCTCATTCACGAGGGTCCCTGCTCCCCGACTTATCTCTCTAAAGGTACTGGTCCCTCTAGGGCACATGTCTTTACTGGTAATCTGCCCAGCAACTAGGGAAATCAGGAAGTGTAGTGAATTAAAGCCATAGGGGCATATAAGGGATCCTGTTATCAGAAAACATGTTTTTTTTCAAAACGCATCAGTTAATAGTGCTACGCCAGCAGAATTCTGCACTGAAATTCATTTCTCAAAAGAGCCCCCAGTCATGTGACTTGTGCCTGCACTTTAGGAGAGAAATGCTTTCTGGCAGGCTGCTGTTTTTCCTTCTTAATGTAACTGAATGTGTCTCAGTGGGACATGGGATTTTACTATTGAGTGCTGTGCTTAGATCTACCAGGCAGCTGTTATCTTATGTTAGGGAGCTGCTATCTGGTTACCATTGTTCTTTTGTTTGGCTGCTGGGGGGAAAAGGGAGGGGGGGTGATATCACTCTAAAGGTGGCCATACACGGGCCGATAAAAGCTGCCGACAGACCGTGTCGGCAGCTTATTGGCCCGTGTATGGGGGCCCCCGACGGGCTTCCCCGATCGAGATCTGGCCGAAAGTTTGCCAGATCTCGATCGGATGGGGTTAAAAATCCCGTCGGATCGCGGCCGCATCTGTTCGTTGATGCGGTCCCGCGATCCGACCGCCCGTTTGTGAAAACTAGGATCTGCTCGATATTGCCCACCTCAAGGTGGGCATATCGGAGGGAGATCCGCTCGTTTGGCGACATCGCCAAATGAGCGGATCTATCCATGTATGGCCACCTTAACTTGCAGTACAGCAGAAAAGAGTGATTGAAGTTTTTCAGAGCACAAGTCACATGACTTGGGGCAGCTGGGAAATTGACAATATGTCTAGCCCCATGTCAGATTTCAAAATTGAATATAAAAAAATCTGTTTGCTCTTTGGAGAGAATTCTGATGGATCAGCACTATTAACTGATTCATTTTGAAAACATTTTTTTTTCCCATGACAGTATCCCTATAAACCGATGGGTCCCTACATATGCATTGAAAGTAATTGCCTGCCTCTATGCCTGAGGTATAGAGGCAGGGTAGGCAGGGTAGGCAGTATATGATTGACAACTGAAATTTTCAAGTGCCTTTATAACAGGTATGGAAGTTTTTTTTAAAAAAAAATGCGGGTTTGTGTTTGAAAAGGTTTTTATTAAACAGCTTTTTATGTCTGGGTGACAGGTCTGCTTTAAGCTTCCCCTGACTGCCTTCCTACTTGGTGAAATCCACCCTACCTTAATCTGAGAGATCAGTAGCTCCAGCCTACATGTCTGTTTTGAATGTGTGTTTGCAAAAAAACACATCAAAACACAGATTAACAGTCAGACTTCAGAGCAGGGAAAGACATATGGCAGCTGGCAATTTCATTTATTAGAGCTGTCCTGTAGCAATACTACTCACCTTCTGACGATGCTGCAACATGCTGTGTCACTTTACAAGGCGCCCGTAAGATATCTTTGCTGAGCAAAATGAATATAGTGCTTTCTCTAACTTTTCTAGACTTTTTTTTAGTAATCTGGCAGCATGTTGTTTATCAAAAACACAAACTAATTCTGTTCCTAGCAGCCTGCTCCAACTAAGCGCATTGCCATAGACGACATACAAATCTGTCAGGCTTCCCCAATGCCTTATTTAGCACATCTGCCTAAAAAGAAGATTACTTCTGCAGTTTGTGCATTTTCTGTTTTGTTTAAAACAATGTAATGCCCTTCAGCGAGAAACGAAATATGGTTGATCAAAGTAAATGCTTTGTCTAGCAAGTCAAAACAAAACAATGTGCACTTTTTATTTTTGCTTATCTTGTTGTTGTTACTTATTTCTCCAGGCGAAATGATTCTCCGTCAACCAGAGATATATTTCTTCTGTAATTGGGGGAAATCTATTCGGCAGTAAAATGGCCTTGCCGGAATTTGTACGGTTTATGCCATTACTTTGATCAAAGGCAAGGAAAGAAATAGCATCAGATTGATTTTTCTTTATGAACTTTAAAATGTTACATTGGATTTTGAAGTTTTAATTATCTAATGTTGATGATATCAGTCCACTGTTTCTGCACTCACTAGTAGGGCTCATTTATAAACACGGGGCAAATTTGCAACTGGGCAGTAACCCATACCAACAAATCAGTGATTAGATTTTTCCCGACAGCTGCAGGTAGAACTATGAGAGCAAACTTCCAATTGGTTGCCATAGGTTACTGCCCAGGTGCAAAATGGCCAGTGTTTAAAAATAATCCTTTTAATTCTTTATTGGCAGAGCTACAGCTACAAGCATTGCTCCTCTACTGGCGCTGCAAGCAGATACTGAATGATGTTGTGCACTTGGGCAGTTGGTGATTCATTTTGCCGTCACCTATAGCCTTCTATACGTTCTTCATGTTGTTGTTATTGGCAAAAAGGGGGATATAGTTATACTGTAGCTCTTTGTACTGTGCTGGGAAAAATAATGGAATTAACTGGCTACCAATGGTTCTTAAACTGAAACACTGATTTGCTGAAGAACAAGCAATAGCTAAAAAGCACTTCACAAAGTACACTGCAGAATTTTAATAAATATCACAGGAATATCACATAAGTGGCTTATTTTCTTTCATCAATTATACATTGGAGGTATATGACAACTTTTTTCAATAGGTCAATCGCATCCCAAAGGTTACAGGCCCAGTGTACTGGATAATCAGTTGAGGTCTCCTAAGGGAATTTAGCCTAAACCCTACCACATTCAAGTCCCAACTATGGCAGCGTTTGCCGGGGGAAATAACAGTATACTGTGTCTCCTTGGTGGAGCACAGGACTGCTTACACTAGCTAACCTGTATATCTCACAATCCTAGAGCATGCTATAGCTCAGTCCCCAGAACCAGTAGCTCATGAGCAACATGTTGCTCTCCAACCCCATAGATGTTGCCCCCAGTGGCCTAAAAGCAGGTGGCTTAATTTTGAATTCCAGGCTTGGAGGCTACATAAAAACCAGATGCACTGCCAAACAGAGCCTCAATGTATGTTGAAAATCCACATAGGGGCTACTAAATGGCCAATCACAGCCCATATTTGGCACCCCAGGGACATTTTTCATGCTAGTGTTGCTTTCCAACTCCTTTAACTTCTGAATGTTGAAAGGTTGGGGATCCTTGCTACAGATGCTATCCTATAACTAATTTGAAGCCTTACATCCAACTTTCCATACAATATGGTCCTGGGTTCTCTTTCAATGAGGCCTCCGGCAGCATCCACAACTTTGGGCTTCTTCCCCTTTTATAGGCTACCCATACTACAACACCTACCCATACTGCTAAGGTTGCCAGCTTTCTAAAATAAAACAGCCTAGGGCACACTTAATGATGGTGGGGGACAGTGATGTAAGAGGTGGGGCCATAAGAGGGTACATAATTATGTTCATGTTATGATCAGATGGGTTTTTAGTAGATGGGCAGGGTCTAGTGGAGATGAATTAAGTTAGGAAACAGGGTTAGAGTGGATGAGGGGCAGAAGTGGAGCAGGGGGTTGGGGAAGAATGATTATAAATTTATTAGATTAACTTGTAAATGTGTACTTCCGGCAAGCCAAGTGAATTATTGGCCAGGTGACTATGCTACATACTATCCTTGGACTAATGGAAATACCTCCCACTCACATATTGCAAGTCGCTCCCCAGGGACTTCCTGTAAAGTAGATACAAGAAGTGGGTAACGCTTTACATCCTCTTTACATCCTCTACATCAGGGATCCTCAACCTTTTGAACCTGTGAGCACCATTCAGAAGTAAAACGAGTTGGGGAGCAACACAAGCATGAAAAATATTCTTGGGGTGCCAAAAAAGTGCTGTGATTGGCCATTTGGTAGCCCCTATGTGGATTGTCAACCTACATTGAGGCTCTGTTTGGCAGTACAGCTGGTTATTATATGACCAAAACTTGCCTCCAAGCCTGGAATTCAAAAGTAAGCCCCTGCTTTGAGGCAACTGGGAGCAACATCCAATTGGTTGGAGAGCAACATGTTGCTCATGAGCTATTGGTTGGGGATCACTGCTCTACATGTTTATCACAGTTAATATACTATTTAATATGACATGTCTTTTCCATGACTTGTAGAAATAATGTTTTTTAGTTCTTTATTCTTGGCCCATACAGTATATTGTCAGATTATTCATTATTTAACTACATCTGGTATCTTCTAATTTGCTACAACGGGGACATCTCCTTTTTTTGGGAACATCTGGTCTAAAGATCCTTCATAAGTCAGTTGGGAGATGATACTGGTAGACTATGCTAAGACTTGTGGTGAAATTCTGAGGGCTTATGGTCTGAAATAAAGAAAGGAATATGAGATACTGGATGCATTGACTGTGGAACTGTATGAATTGCCCAGAAAGCCATATTAACATCTGCTCCAGTACTCAAAGGGCCCAGGATGCTAAATTATAAATGAACATGCGCAAGTTGCTGAGCCCCAGGTCAGATGATTTAAATATAATTTGTTTTTTAAAATTGTCACTGTTGATTGGAAGCATTTGGATCCTATTTAAATTGCAAGCTCTGTGATGTACTTTCCCTCTGGATTGAAATCTCTATTGTGCAAATCTGCCATCTGTCACTGTCTGGCATTGTAGGCATGGATTTGTATAACAAGCAGACATATAAATAAGCATAATAACCAGAAGTTTACATACACAGCAAAGGCATTCCTTGTTGCTCCAAATAAGTTATGTACTGTAGCTATCTGGGTAGCTATTTCATATTTGACGGTAGTTCTGTTAGAGAACCGGGGTAAGTATTGGCCACAGGGGATCTAAGCTAGGACAAGGAGAGATCAAAAATGGAATAACATTTAAATATGAGTCTTCCTTTGAGCACCCAGTAAAAATGGACAGCTTTGCTCGGACGAAATATCACTGCATGAAGGGTGGTTCAAGTGTTAATTCCCTATGCAGGTGGCCTATATAGGGAGCCTGCCCAGCACTGTCAGGTCACATTAATGGCCCCTTATCCAACACTTTCCTTTAGCAGCAGCCTTGGAGAACTGTGCAGTTTTCATGTTCCAGCGATCTGCCACATGCATTGGATAATAATTAGGGTTTGTATGTCATCTCCCTTTCAGTATATGTCATCCCTGATTGTAGCCTCCACGTGTGGGCAGGAAACCTAATAATGGACTAGTGATGAGCGAATCTGTCTCCTGGCGAAAAATGAGCAAAACTTTAGGAAAATTTGTTTAGAAGGCCATTTTGTCTGTGCAAAATACACTGGAGTCTATGGGTGTTTTTTTTGCAGCAGGATCTTCCATGCAGCGTTGGACTGGGTGGTTCGGAGGTGCCGCCATAGGAGGGTTTCATGCTGTGACTGTTTTCCAAACATGCCAGTATCCCTTTAACTGGTAAAACAACACAAGTATCTATTAAAAACAGCTTTTCCTTGCAACATCATGCTCCTTTAATTAACCCCAAGGTCCCATAGACACAGTTCATCTTTATGCCAGCTACTGTATCTAGTGTTACGCCAGCTCTCTCGCCTCACTTAGTCGGAATGCGCATCTCCAACTGCCCAATTATGTGCAGGGGCACAGACCCAAGATACGAAGGCACGGCAATCTTGTCATAAACCATATGTTTGTACAGCGAAAAACTAGCCCATTATATTCAGAGGTTTGAGCATAACAGAAGAGAGATTATTTGTGTATTATGTAATGGTTATATACTTTGCAACTAATTACCCGTTTCCTTTGCCTAGTAAAAGACGAAACAAGCCGAGGAGATTCGATGCCAACCCATTAAGCATCTGGTTAACATTTAAATGGAAGATGTTATGCTTGCAGGAGTTGTCCTTCTGGAATTGAACGGCAATAAAATTAAGTGCTGCTGTATATTATACACTGCCACTGCCTTTACTTTTCTCTCATCATTCTGGGGAATATGTGGGCCCTGACCAAATCCTCTAGTTACCCTGTTTTCTCTCTTGTTTAGTTCCTGGGATGCAAGCAGTCTTCCGTCTTTGCAAAATGGTCAACACTTTTTTATGGTTCTTTAATTAAATAATCCTACTAAAGGGGTTGCTTAACTTTTAATATGATGTAGAAAGTGATATTCTGAGACCATTTGCAATTTGTTTTCATTTTTTATTCTTTGCGGTTCTGAGAATTGATGGGCGAATTTGCCCCATTTTGCTGCGCCGAAACACGTGCGAATTTCCTGCGACATCGCGAGAAACTAGTGAACCACATTGAAGTCAATGGGCGTCAAAATAATTTTGACGCGCATCAGTCTCGACGCCTGCAACGCGGCGGATGTTTTGGCGGTGAATTTTCAGCAAATTTATTCGCCGCATTAATTTGAATAAGAAACTGTAAGTAAGTATATGCCGAGTCGGCCCATGTATATCCCACACAGATATACACACACATTAAGATCCTCAGTTATAGTTTAAACAATGCTCTCTCGTTTTCCTGTTATCCAAAAGAAAAAGTCAGACAAGGCAGCTGCAAGGCAAGGATATTATAAGAGAAGAACTGGTGCTAACCTTGAGCGAAAGTGGATTCACCTTCTCTTACCTGAGAGTAATGAAAGCTCTATTCCCAATTCAGCCCTGTACTTTATGTAAAAGTAAAAGAGAACAGCTTCTTTATTAGCAGAAGAGCTTGTAAAAAAAAAAAAAGAAGAAAAGAAGGAGATATCTGAAACATCCAGTGTTTTTTTTTCTTAAAATTGTAATTTATTCCTAACTTTTCTTAGTTACAAAAAGTCGCCGTGTAATACTGTACTGTTATATGGCTGAGCTTGTTCCAGTCTACATTATATTAAACTCAGCTCTGGCATTAACTGGTTTATGGTTAAATGGCTTGAGAAATGCAAAAAATCTGCCAAGCCTCAAACCTGATTTTAATGAATTAATTAATAAACCAACTTCCGTATCATGGAGGATTGATGTAGTTGATATAATAATATGAATATCTGTAATAGTTTAAAAAAAAAAAATGTGTGCAAAGGCCAAGAAACCAAGACCAACGAGAAATAAAACTGAAACACCTTTAAACCCAAGTTTGCAACCAAAACTTAAAGGACAACTCAAGTGCTATTTACAGGTGGGCGGTCACCAGTGTGTTACGCACCACCCAGTTAAAGGGGTTCTAAGCAACTTTTTAATTGGCCTTCATTTTTCTTCTTTTTTAAAGTTTTTGAATTTTTTTGCCGTCTTCTTATGTCTCCAGCTTTCAAATGGTCGTCACTGACTCCATCTAAAAAACAAATACTCTGCAAGGCTACAAATTTATTGTTGTTGCTACTTTTTATTGCTCAACTTTTTATCCAGACTCATTCTTCTTTGTAAATCAGTCTCTCATACAAACCACTGCCTGGTTGCTTATTTGGACCCTTGTAACCAGAGAGTTGCTGAAATCCCAAATCAGGGAGCTGCCGATTATCATACTAAACGTTACTTTAAAAGTAAACAGCCCCCTAAATAGTTTACCCTAAAGTCAAACTATACATATCAGATATATGATGGAGCTCCATTATAGCGATGAAAAAAAGAACATTACATTGCTGCCTGCGTAAATATACTTTGGTGCTGGATTCTCTCCCCAAACACTAATTGAATGGCACATTTTGTCACTGTTCAGTAAGTTTATTTCTTAGGGCAGAGATAAATCGCCTCTTTTTCGGACGACTAATCTCCCCAAACTGCCTTCCTGTTGGCTAGAATCGAAATTGCCGGAGGATGGGCACTCAGAGCGCTTCATTTTCCAAAGTTGCCCAAAGTTGCCTTACGAGGAAACTAAACAAGGCGCTCCGAGTGCCATCCCGCCAGCGATTTAGATTCTAGCCGACGGGATGGCATTGAAGGAAGATTAGTCGTCCGAAGAAGAGTCGATTTGTAGCTGGGCGACTTATCTCCCCCAAATAGCATCATGTGCCTCTACCCTAAAAAACCAGACTGAAACGTGTGCTGAATAAATGCAAATGAGATTGAGATTTTGTACTTGCCAACAGCAAAGTCTGTTGTATTTGTGTAGGTTTTCTTTCTAAGCTTCACATTGACTATGTAACCATAGAATGAATACAGATACAGAGATGCCGTTGCAAATTGGAATGTACCAAGGTCACTTTAGCAGAACTATGTTTCCCAGAATCCGTCCCCTACCAGTAAAGCTAAATGTATAGAGTTGGTAGGGTTGAATACCTTTTTTTATGTGACCCTGAGTCAACAGTTTAGGAAACTTTCTGTATTCACTATATTCTTCTTTTTATATGTGTTGTAATAAAGGTCTGCTTTATCTTATTTTATAAGATATTAACGGGCTGACCACTCTATTGGGTCTAGCACAGTAGATAGAAACCCTGTCATGGTGAGATTTGGGGTCAATGTATATTTGCCCACCTAGTTATGTGTACAGGTATGGGACCAATTATCCAGAATGCTCGGGACCTGGGATTTCCCGGATAAAGGATTTTCGGGATAAGGGATTTTTCTGTAATTGGGATCTCTATAAATTGTCTACTTAAGATTAATTTGCACATGAAAGAAATCCAGTAGGATTGTTTTGCCTTTAATGAGATTAATTATAGCTTAGCTTGGATCAAGTACAAGGTACTGCTTCTATATTGCAGATAAAAAGAAAGGAAAAATATTTTAAAAATCTGAATTATTTGATTAAAATGGAGTCTATGGGAGATTTACCGTAATTCTGAGCTTTCTGGATAATGTGTTTTCCTCATGATGAATCCCATGCCTGTATTCTGAAGGTCAGTTTTAGTGATATTTGAGGAAAAGCACAATTTGCACCTGCAGATTTGCAATTATTATACATGTTGAAATTTTTATAAAAAAAAGAGGACCCTTACCAAATACTGTCCGTTACAACAAGCCTAAGTCCAAAATTTATGTTAAATAACTTGCAAGGCTCAAAATGTTATATATTTTAACCAAGATACTTTTCCGTCATCCAGAAAGTTCTTAATTATGGAAAGGCCACTCCCCATAGGCTCCATTTTATCCAAGTAATTTATCCAGATTTTTTAAATAATTTCCTTATTCTCTGTAATATTAAAACAGATCCCAATTAAGATAAAAGGAATCCTTATTGGAAGCAAAACCAGCCTATTGGGTTTATTTATCAATTTAATTGTTTCTAGTAGACCTAGGCTGAAACGACACGATTCGTCTTCTTGAGATCCTTGAGGTATGAAGATCCAAATTACAGAAAGATCCATTATCTGGAAAAACCCAGGTCATAAGCATTCTGATAACAGGTCCTATGCCTGGGACCTGTTATCCAAATGTCGAAGCTACCCATGATATTGTCGGCTTCACATCTCTCAAAAACCTGTGGATAAGACCTCTGGGAAGCCAGTAGAAGGCCTTAAGGCACAGAATAGCACAGAGGGGTCTTTTTGGAGCAGAGGCAGATAAAATAAGTACAGGCCTTCAGTCATTTAACCATCCCATGCACTGTCAGTATTGACTAAAGTGGTACTGATACTTATAATTAAGTGCCAAAATTGTATACATGTCTGGTATCCATTATCCGGAAACTAGGGAAGCACCGAATCCACTATTTTTGATTCGGCCGAACCCCCAAATCCTGATTTGGTTTGGCTGGGCAGAAGGATTCGGCCGAATCTGAATCCTGCTGAAAAAGGCCGAATCCTGGCAGAATCCAGAACTGAATGCTGGATTCGATGCATCCCTGCTGGAAACCCATTATCCGGAAAACTCTGAATTATGGGACAGCCATCTCCAATAGACTCCATTTTAACCATATCATTCACATTTTTAAGCATAATTTCCAGTACCTTGTACTTGATCCCAACTAACCCAACCCATGATAATTAATCCTTATTGGAGACAAAACAATTCTATTGGGTTTACTTTTAGCAGATTTACGGTATGGGGATCCAAATTTCGGGAAGATCCCTTATTCAGAAAACCCCAGATCCCAAGTATTCTGGATAAGAGGTCCTATACCCTTACAGTATATGACTATAAAATGCAGTGCTAATAACTTTCCTAAAAATATCTATTTAGCTCACTTTTTTTATTAGTGACACTGTCACTATTCTTTACCAAGTAAGATCATTGAGTGGGTGGAGTTTCCTCCCATATGCTCCTCCTGGGCAGTGCTCAGACCTCTTATGGCTTAATATAAGATCCTGCAGTAAGAATCCTGGTTGCTTTGTATACCCCGGGGTTGTTATTTTTCATACTTCTTTTGTCCTAGCAGCAACTCCATGAACAGCATTAAAACTGTCCTTCCAGTGTTTATATTGCTGGGTAAAAAGCTAAAATTGCACAAAAATGTCCACCTGCAACATATGAAAGGTACCCTGTGCCACCACTGCCCTGCTTATATCTGCATAACCAATTGCAAAACACTGATAATGGAAACCACTGCCACGATAGCAATTCCTAATTATATTTGTTACTCTTCTTATTTTGTTTTGAGAATTTCACAGTTCCTTCCCACTGAAGACCAATCACACACCCTGTGGTTTTAGTTATCATTCCATTTAACCATTAAGGAAGGAAGCTTGAGAAAGCAGCAATTTGAGGTTTCTATGGTGGTTTTATTTGAGGAGTCAGAAGTCAGAAACAGATTTCTCTTGTAAGGCAGTGTTTGTGCCAATATGTTTGTTTACCTGCAAGCTGGAAGCCCTTTCTGCTTTAATTTGTTCATGTTTTTCACAAATTTTGTGAAAAATTGCTGGCTCTCTATTCTATAAGAGGTGGTCAGGATATCTTGACTTCTATACCTACAACCTCTTAACTCCAAATAGCTTCCAAAAAAATGTGCTACACAGGCTGCTGTAACTCTTAGAAAAACTACTGCCTTATGAAAGAACCCCCCAAAACACTTTGCAGACATATGTTCAAGGACAGAGCCTATTTCTGGGTTCCTTTATATTCAAAGCTCTTCAGCAAGTGTTGATGTTCAGCAGATAAGTATCATTACTGCAGGACACTTTGCCCTATACCCCTTTTAATACTATATTCCCTGTCTGAAGTATCCCAGGAACAGATCCTCTGGATAGGTGGTTTTATGTTTATTTATTGGCTCAAGGCCCTCCATAGAGCATGAGTTAGCAAGGATATACTGTAGTTGTAGCAAAATATTTCTGCAACATGTACATTATGTATCCATAGTTACAAAAATAGGCAGGTTAGCAAAAAATAAATTATATTTAACATTCAATCAAGGTATCTAGGAGTATACTGTATATAAAAACCAATCCCACAGTAACTGAGTATAAGCTGAACCTCTTAAGCCATTGCTCTAGGTGCCCTCTGCTCTAGATATTGATCTTACGACTCATTTATTACTGCGACAAGTACAGGAGCACTAAGGGGCAAAGAAGTGCATCTCTTACTGCTCATTTACTTGTGGCATTGCTTCACTTTGTACTTATTGCCAGTGATGGGCGAATTTGTCCCGTTTCACATTGCCGAAAAATTTGTGAATTTCCAGCAAAATTCACAGTGAAATTTGCGATATGCATTGAAGTCGATGGGCGTCAAAATTATTTCGATTTTGACGTTCGGGACAATTATTATACACACGCCTATTTTGGCCAAATGCATTAAAGTCAAAGGGCGTCCGAATAATTTTGATGCGCGACAATGTTTACGCACGCCCACATTTTTTCTGACGCAGTGGATTTTCCGCTGGAGAATTTTCACTGCAGTTTTGTGAATTTATTTGCCAGCGGCGAAACTCGGAAATTCGTAGCTAATTCACGCCTGTCGAATTTATTCGTCCATCACTACTTATTGCAGCACTTCCAAATGCATGTCTCTGTGCTAGTGATACAGTTCACAAATTGATTTACCTACAACATTTTATGCATACTATATATAGCCTAGCAAAGGTTCAGAACCACCAGCTCCTATCACACCAGCTTCTGTGGTATAAGCAAAATGCCAGTTTGGTTTAACTGACCCAGGAGGTCCAACCCAATGTTATCTGTGAAGTTAGATTGTTCACATCAGCTCACACTAGTATGGCGAATTCCCCCAAATTCTCTTTAAAAGACTCTGATGCCACAATGAATCAAGTGATTTGTCCTGATGTTACAGGTGCTCCAAAGTCTCTATTGTGCTAAGATCTTATTTGTGGAACTAGTAGGAAGCCAGTACCAAAAAAAACCTCCATTATGAAGCTATAATTAACAGAAAACAAACATATATCAGTATAATAATAACGGGTAGAAACATTTGGTGGTGATCCCCATGAATCATCTTATATGGCTCCTGCTACAAAGCTGAAGGGTAAGCGGGGGCAGGGAACAGAAAGGTACCAGTAGCTTAAATGCAGAGAATTCTATTTCCTTGAATAAACAGGAAAGAATCAATGGGCTTGGTTTAGTAACAAAAAAAACCCAAAACACTTGCTTAAAAATAAATCTCATTGATGGGTGGAGGTATTCATTCTGAATGTGCTGATTTCTTAAATAAATGCAAATGCATGTTTCATATAAATAAGCAGAAACCACCATGGCTGGGCAGTAAATGGCTGGCTGCTTCCTACTGTTCTGAACATAATAATGTTTCCTTTCTGTGATTGTTCCCTAATAAATTGAGGCCAGCCACGCTCCAGTCTAGTGGAATTGTTAACCTGCTTCTGGACACCAGATGGCACCATGCAGTTCCTTGCTCCCGTTATCTTTGTCTCATTAATTTTTATGCTAAGTAAAGACAAGCCTTTTTTATGTGTAGAAGAAAACTGCACTTTGTTACGAGGATATGCATTATTTCTTATACCCAAAGGTTATTCAGAGCTTTGATGGCAATAAAATATTTATTGACAGTAATCCAAGTCAGGACTGTGGCAAGTTCTTGCAAGTAAGGAAATTAACTCTTTTCACTTGTGCTCTACAAATGCAAGAGTTTCTGTAAAAATATTTGTGCGGCATGTTGCTTTACTTGTTATTTATTTGTTATTTATTTGTTTTATAGAACTCTTGTTCCCTGATTCAGTTCTGTCTAATATTGTTACATTCTGTACCTTGGCTCAGATTCTATTCAGTTTCCAGTCCTGCCTCTGTCTAGTCGCATTTGTTTCCTCTCATATAAAGTCACAGCTGGTCTGAGCTTTTGTGTTCTGACCTCTGGCAAGTTACTGTATATCTGTCTACTCCAACTCTGGCCTCTTGCATGTCTCTGATGGCGCTAGTAGTGTATTTTCTTGGCTGACCTTTATCTCCATCTGCTTCAATATTACCTGTCCAAGTTACATAATTACATAGTTACAGAGTTAAGTTGGGTTGAAGAAAGGTCAAAGTCCATCAAGTTCTACCCCTCCAAATGAAACCCAGCATCCATACACACACCCCTCCTTACCTTCACATAAATTATATATACCAATATCTATACTAATTGTAGATTTTAGTATCACAATAGCCTATGATAATATGATTGTCCAAGAAATCATCCAAGCCATACTTAAAGGCATTAACTGAATCAGCATCACAACATCACCCGGCAGTGCATTCCACAACCTCACTGTCCTGACTGTGAAGAACCCCCTACGTTGCTTCAAATGAAACTTCTTTTCTTCTAGTCTAAAGGGGAGGCCTCTGGTGCAGTGCTTCATTTAATGTAAAAATAGATCTCCCACTAGTTGTCTATAATGCCCTCTATGGACTTGAAAGAGTAATCATTCATATCCCCCCAACAACCCCAACAGTGACAATCTACCCTTTAGTTGCACATCTCTGCACTCTCTCCAGCTCATTTATATCCTTTTTAAAGGCATACTCTCATGGGAAAACATGTTTTTTTTTTCAAAACACATCAGTTAATAGTGCTGCTGCAGCAGAATTCTGCACTGAAATCTGTTTCTCAAAAGAGCAAACAGTTTTTTTTATATTTAATTTTTAAATCTGACATGGGGTTAGACATAATGTCAGTTTCCCAGCTGCACCCAGTCATGTGACTTGTGCGCTGATAAACTTTAGTCACTCTTTACTGCTGTACTGCAAGTTGGAGTGATATCACCCCTCCCCCCTCAGCCTAACAACAGAACAATGGGAAAGTAGCCAGGTAGCAGCTCCCTAACACAAGATAACAGCTGCCTGGTAGCACTCAATAGTAAAATCCAGGCCCACTGCAACACATTCAGTTACATTGAGTAGGAGAAACAACAGCCTGTCAGAAAGCAGTTCCATCCTAAAGTGCTGGCTCTTTCTGAAAGCACATGACCAGGCAAATTGACCTGAGATGCCTGCCTATAACCAATATTACATTTAAAAAAATACACTTGCTGGTTCAGGAATGATATTTTGTATTGTAGAGTGAATTATTTGCAGTGTAAACAGTGTAATTAAGAAATAAAAAATACATCATAAAAATCATGACAGAATCCCTTTAAGGACTAGAGCCCAAAACTTGCATACTCAAGGTTAGGCCTTACCAGAGTCTTACAGGGAGGCAAAATTATGCTTTCAACCCTTGCGTTAATGCACTTTTTTATGCAAGACAATACTTAATTTGCCTTAATGTTTTAATGAAAATAAATAGAATACCAAAGATGTACAAAGCTGGAATAGCTGCTAATGGAGGAGTATTAAATGAATGTAAAGTTTCATGTATAGAGAAGTTATACAAAATAGAACAAGGTTATGATGCCAGCAAAGTGTTGACTATAAACAGGGAGGATTGCATCTGAAATAAAAAATATTTAAAAACTGGATTTCCTCAAAATAAAAACAGATTATATAAAATCTGTACAACCTCAATGTTTATTTCGATGATTTTGAACTTACATGGATATTCTATGAGATAATGATTTCTTCTTTATAGTAGTCATTGCTGAACTCTTCAACAAGTATATAACATTTATCCCAAGTTGGGAAAATTGTAATGTCCATGGTAATTTTTTTATGCTTTGGCAAGTGAGGAAGCTATCTCTTCCTGGAAGTTGAATCTTGATTGTGTCTGATGTAGACATTTGCCCGCATCTAATTAATCTTTCATTTAATATTTACCTCGGATGTTTTCCAGACTGAGGCTAAGTGCATTTGTTCAACTATGCAGATGTAACACGAAGCTTCTCAACAAGTCAGAATATCCCTGTTGAGTAATTAGGCCTCTGCTAGCTTCTGCTTTCCCAGCCACAATTCAGAGTTAGGGCCACAAGCAGAGAACGGGGCAATGCAGGACAGCTAGGGTGCTAATCTGGATGGAAAACATTATAAAAAATCAAGGAGAACAACCAGCTGATGCTGAACTACAAGTTCCAGAATCATTATACAGCTGCATATACAGTGTATTTACTGAATACATCTATCTTTTGGTACAACGTTTATGTGGTTTATACTTTTTGAAACATTCGGTTTACTCATGGGTGCCTCACTGGTGCTGGTGGCCTGCAAGTTATAGAGCCAATACACACTGGTATCACTGGGCAGTTGTTACAATGACTAGCATAATGACCCAATTAGCTGATCATTGCATAGATGCAACTCTACAATCATCGGCCAAAAGCATTTAGCAACATATCTGGAACAATTCTGTGCAGATTTCAGTTGGAATTCAGGTTGTTTGGGCCCTAGACACTGGCAGATGTTAGTTTGGTTATAGCTGGCTTGCGTTATCCGATGTTTCCATCCAGCTTGTGAAAAACTCTTACAAAATTGTTTCTTTTCAAGCAATATATACAGATATTTTGACCAAAAGAAGCTATTAATGATCGTATGAGGGCTCCTTTACAGCTCCAGGTGCAGAGAGCAAAGTGTAATTTGGAGCACAATCCCTGTGTTTTTTCCCCCCACACTTTCCAATATCATTTCAAACACAAAGAGGTGCTGAATCGGACACAATTTGCCAAAATGAATGGAATTGAGGGTAATTTGAATGAACATACACCACATCAACTTTTTAAAGATGATGTCCACTTTATGGCCATGCCTTTTGAACGCCTCCCTTCTGAAGGTGTGCCTTTACTTTAAATTAAAAAAAAACACAGCAGTAAAGTAAACATTTTCTCCAAGTATGCTCAAATAATTTCAGTGGTACATGGTATCTTGCCATTTTATATGCCAAGCATCAAAGGTCAAGACATTGGGCCCTTCTGTTGACATTTAGAACTGCCAAGCAGCCACTACCAATGTCATATTCAGCACATTATACCAAGAGAGAAATGGGAAATTGCATCACCATCATATTATATTATTATTATCACCAAGATAAAAACTGTCTTCATTCACATTAAGTCTCTTGTTCATTCTCTCTTCTGCAAAAAAATTGGGCTGTGTTATTCAAACTTCTAAAAACTAAGAAAACACACCTGCAGTTTTTTTCATGTTGTACTGTACTTAGGCTTTGAAGAAAACACAATAATCATGGATGAACATGTTGGGTAGAACAATTTCAAATATTTAGGATACAAGAACAAGACATTTGCGCTGAGATCCCCGGCAAGTGTTCAAGGACATTTGTGTAACTGAATTGGCACCTACAAAATAGTTGCAGCATTTTCACTACTAGGCAGGAGCCTTGGTATTTACATACATATTTATATTGTTTCAGATTAAAGTATTGCAAGTAATGTCCGCTGAAAAATAATTTAAAGCAAAGCAAGCTATCTTGTCCAAGAAAGGAGAAGGTTTTGGTAAAAATGTCAATAATTTTGCTGACACAAACACTTCAGTATATACTAATAAAAATATTTAAGGTAAAGGTAAAAAATTAAATACCAGGAAGATTAGGGGCCCAATTTATTATGCACATATATATTTTTGTGAGCTGTAATCCCATTTTTTTGTTTTTTAACAATTTATTTTACACATTGCTTAAAATAGTAAAATAATAATCTGAATAATTTTATCCCTATGGTGTTGGACTGGCCAACTAGAATACCAGGAAGACTTTTCCACTCCGTATCTGTAACGATCGCCGCCCGGAGCAGGCCCAGGAGCTCCGGGCGGCGCGTCCATCCTTGCCGGCGTCGCTCCCAAAATGGCGGCGCCCATGGCCGCCACGTGGTTAGCGGCGCCGGGCGATGACGTCAGCGCGCCGACGTCGGCGCAGGAGCGTCAATGACATCAGAATGGCGCCAAATTTGAAAATAAAAACGCCAACTAGACGCCAGAATGGCGCCCAAGAATAGGATTACTTCCCTAAAGTGTATCCTGGGTTTCCTGTGTGCCTTATTGCTTAAATCTTGTTCCTGATCTGTTTCCTGACCCTTTGCCTGGACTTTGGACTTTGTTTGTATTCTGCCTGCCTGTGAACTCTTGCCTGATCCTGACTATTCTTCGTTTAACCCTTTGGACACCGCGACCTTGTTCCCTCAAGAGGGCTTCCTCCTTGATCCTGACAACCTCCCTGGAGGGAGCTCCTGGCTCCCTGACATTATTCTTGGGCCCTGGATCCCACTGAGGAAGCTTTGCCGGATTTCGGCAGGGCCTTTTGAGGTCTGCATACCCGCATGGAGGCGTACGAAGCTCGGCAAAATTATGTAGGACACACGCTGGAGGCGATTTTGGAAAAGTTATCCATGCTAACGCCGACTACTCCAACGCCGAAAACGCCCACGCTGGTTGCTGCCGATATGGCTACTTCAACCACCACTTCTGGTCCGCGAATTCCTGCACCGCCTCTCTACAGCGGCGACCCTCAAGCCTGTCGTGGTTTTGTGAATCAGTGCCAGATCCGGTTTGCCCTACAACCTGCGGAATTCAACTCTGAACGTGCAAAGGTTGGCTTCGTGATCACTCGTCTGGCGGGGAAAGCGCTTGAATGGGCTTCTCCACACTGGGAGAAGGAGTCTCCCTTAATTGATGATTCCAAAGCCTTCCTTCATGAATTCCGGATGGTGTTCGATGCTCCCGGTCGGGTGGCGACGGCCGCTTCTCGTCTGTTCCAGATCCGCCAAGGTAATCGCAGTGTAGCGGAATATGCCATTGAATTCCGTACCCTTGCTGCAGAGACTTGCTGGAACAATGATGCCTATCACGCTGCTTTCTATAATGGTCTCTCTATCCGCCTCAAAGATGAGCTGGTCTCCCGTGAATTACCCACGCAAGTAGAAGACCTCATTGCTTTGTCTGTCAAGGTGGACACTCGTCAGAGAGAACATCAAGCTGATAAGGACAGAGTCAAGAAATTCCCACCCATGTTGGCTCCTCGCTTTCAAAGACCTCTATTACCTCCTACCTCCCCGCAACCTTCAGTTATTCCTCCGGAGGAACCTATGCAAGTCGGAAGAGCTCGTCTCTCTGAACAGGAGAAACTCCGGAGACGTACGGCTGGACTTTGTCTCTACTGTGGGGGTCATTCTCACTTTGCCAACTCCTGTCCTGTGAAGCCTCTGAGTTCCCCTCTTCAAGGTAACCTTGCAAAGACTCATGTAGGGGGTGTTACTCCCAAGTCACAAGAGAACTCTCATAGGTTTCTTCTGCCTTTACAGATTCGTCTGCCATCTAAGACCATTGTTGACTCAGCTTTTATTGATTCTGGGGCTGCTGGTAATTTCATGGACGATCTCTTTGCCAAGCATATGAATGTTCCCCTGTTTCCATTGACTACTCCTCTCCGTGTCACTGCTATTGATGACAGACCCCTGGAGGCTGAATTCATCTCCATGACGACCAGCGCAGATCCTGGGGCTGCTGCCGCCTGAGGCAGCAGCCCAGATGCCGCCCCCCTCCTCTCCCGCTTCGCGCTTAAAAATTAGCGTCGGAGCGGGTTTCAGGGGGCAGTATCGCTAGTGCATTGAGCGTTATAGCGCTCTTTGCACTAGCTGAGCCGAATTTCCGGATTAAAACCCGGAAGTTCGGCTCTTAAAGTTACAAGAGGCGGCTTTTTGCCGCCCCTTGCAACTGGCCGCTCGCTGCCGCCTGAGGCAAGGGTTTCACCTTGCCTCATGGCAGAAGCGGCCCTGATGACGACTGGGGAATTGCCTGTGCAGGTTGGGACGCTGCATAAAGAAAGACTTTCGTTCCTAATTATTTCCTGCCCATCTGTTCCAGTCGTCTTGGGGCTTCCCTGGTTACGCCTGCATAACCCTATCATTGATTGGTCCTCGGGGCAGGTTTCCCGTTGGAGTCCATACTGCCAACAGCATTGCCTTCCTGCTGAACCCATCCAGAGGGTGAATATTTCTACGTCAGATTTGAAGACGCTTCCCTCCTTCTACAAGGAATTCTCTGATGTCTTCTGTAAAAAGTCTGCAGAATTTCTCCCTCCTCATCGTCACTACGATTGTCCAGTTGATCTCCTGCCTGGAACCATGCCTCCTAGAGGTCGCACTTATCCTCTCTCCCCAGCAGAGACCGCTGCCATGAAGGAATATATCCAAGAAAATCTCCAGCGGGGGTTTATTCGCCCTTCTACCTCTCCTGCCGGGGCTGGATTCTTCTTCGTGGAAAAGAAGGATGGAGGCCTACGTCCTTGCATCGACTACCGGGGTCTTAATAAAATTACGGTTAAGAACCGGTATCCCTTGCCCTTGATTGCCGAACTCTTTGACCAACTGAAGGGGGCTAAAATCTTCACTAAGTTGGATCTCCGTGGGGCGTATAACCTTATCCGCATCCGGGAAGGTGACGAATGGAAGACAGCATTCAACACTCGGGATCGGCACTATGAGTACCTCGTAATGCCCTTTGGTCTCTGCAATGCCCCCGCTGTCTTTCAAGGATTCGTGAACGACGTTTTCCGGGATCTCTTGGGAAAGTTTGTGGTCGTGTACCTTGATGACATCTTGATTTTCTCCAAGGACCTTACAAGCCATCGTTCCCAGGTGAAGGAAGTACTCTCTCGTTTGAGGAAGAACTCTCTCTTTGCCAAACTGGAGAAATGTGTGTTTGAAGTGTCCAAGATCCCTTTTCTGGGCTATATCATCTCCCCAGAGGGTTTCGAGATGGATCCTGTGAAAGTGTCTGCAATCCAAGAGTGGCCCCTACCGCTGAGCACCAAGGCAATCCAGAGATTCATTGGTTTTGCCAATTACTACCGGCAATTCATTAAGGGATTCTCTTCTCGTATTGCTCCTATCCTGGCCCTCATCCGAAAAGGGGGTAAACCCAGCTCGTGGCCCCCGCCTGCTATTGAAGCTTTTCAATCCTTGAAGGATGCCTTCACTTCTGCTTCGGTTCTCCGCCATCCTGATCCAGAGTTACCTTTCTTCATCGAGGTGGATGCTTCTGAAGTTGGAGCCAGAGCTATCCTGTCCCAAAGACATCCCTCTGATGGGAAGCTGCACCCATGTGCGTATTTCTCTAAGAAGTTCTCCCCTGCAGAACAGAATTATGATGTTGGAAATCGAGAACTCCTGGCTGTTAAGCTTGCCTTAGAAGAGTGGCGTCACCTCCTTGAAGGTTCCTTGATTCCAGTCACGATCTACACGGATCATAAGAATCTTGAGTTCATTCAATCTCTCAAGAGGCTGAATCCCAGACAAGCAAGGTGGTCTCTCTTCTTCTCCCGATTTAACTTTGTCTTGACTTTTCACCCTGGCTCCAAGAATCGGAAAGCCGATGCTCTGTCTCGAAGTTTCACTCCGGTGGATCGTACTCCAGAAAGACTAGAGCCTATTATTCCTCCTGTCAAGATCATCGCTTCATTGTATCCTCAGTTTGCTGATCAAATCCTGGCTGGTCAATCTTCTGCCCCTCCTGATACCCCCATTGGAATGGCTTTTGTACCTCCTGAACTTCGGCTACCTATCCTGCAACAGACTCATAATTCCAAACAAGCTGGACATCCTGGTCCTGTTAAAACTCTTGAACTTTTACGTCATCTAGTTTGGTGGCCGACAATCCGTAAAGATGTCAAAGACTTTGTCTCTGCCTGTACCGTTTGTGCCACTTCCAATTCCAGTCATTCTCGCCCCAGTGGGTTACTACAACCGTTGCAGGTTCCCTCTCGTCCTTGGACGCACTTGGCTATGGACTTCATTGTTGAACTTCCTCCCTCCAGTGGGAACACAGTGATCCGGGTTGTCATTGTCCGCTTTAGCAAGATGGCCCACTTCATCCCTCTACGGAAGCTTCCATCTGTAGTGGAGTTGTCACAGTTGTTCATCCAGTTAATTTTTCGCCTGCATGGCTTCCCGGCCGAGATCATTTCTGACCGAGGGTCCCAATTCACTGCAAAGTTCTGGCGTTCCCTGTGCAAAGATCTGGGCATTAATCTTCATTTCTCCTCAGCTTATCATCCCCAGACGAATGGAGCGGCTGAGCGAGTGAACCAAGCCTTGGAACAGTTTTTGAGAAACCACGTTTCCCTTTGTCAAGAGGATTGGTCTGATCTCCTCCCGTGGGTGGAATTTGCTCATAACAATGCCAGCCACACTTCCACTGGAAGGTCCCCATTTATGTCGGTGTATGGTCAACATCCTCAAGCCTTCCCCCAAGACTTTGTGTTGTCCGATGTTCCGGCCGCTGATGACCATGCAGCCCACATGTCTGCTATTTGGGCCGCAACCAAGTCCAACCTGGAGAAGAGTGCTCTGGTTCATAAGACGTTTGCAGATCGTAGACGTAGACCCTCTCCTCCCTACAAGGTCGGTGATAAAGTCTGGTTGTCTTCCAGGAACATTCGGTTGAAGGTACCATCTCCTAAGTTGGGTCCGAGGTTCGTGGGTCCTTTTTCCATCCTGGAGGTGATCAATCCCGTGGCTGTCAGACTTCAGCTTCCCCCTGAGATGCGAATTCCCAACGTGTTTCATGTCTCCTTGTTGAAACCCGCCACCTCCAACCGCTTTTCCATTGTCCAGCCTCCTCCTCCTACCATCTCTGTGGATGGCCAACAAGAATATGAGGTGGAAAAGATCCTTGACTCCAGGATCTCCAGGGGCTCTCTTCAGTACCTCATCAAGTGGAAGGGCTTTGGCCCTGAAGAATGCTCCTGGGAAGGATGCTCTGATGTCCATGCTCCTCGTCTGGTGAGGGAGTTCCATTACAAATTTCCCCAGAAGCCAAGTCCTGGTGGTCCGGAGGCCCCCCGTGAGGGGGGGGTCACTGTAATGATCGCCGCCCGGAGCAGGCCCAGGAGCTCCGGGCGGCGCGTCCATCCTTGCCGGCATCGCTCCCAAAATGGCGGCGCCCATGGCCGCCACGTGGGTAGCGGCACCGGGCGATGACGTCAGCGCGTCGACGTCGGCGCAGGAGCGTCAATGACGTCAGAATGGCGCCAAATTTGAAAATAAAAACGCCAACTAGACGCCAGAATGGCGCCCAAGAATAGGATTACTACTACCCAAGAATAGGATTACCCTAAAGTGTATCCTGGGTTTCCTGTGTGCCTTATTGCTTAAATCTTGTTCCTGATCTGTTTCCTGACCCTTTGCCTGGACTTTGGACTTTGTTTGTATTCTGCCTGCCTGTGAACTCTTGCTTGATCCTGACTATTCTTCGTTTAACCCTTTGGACACCGCGACCTTGTTCCCTCAAGAGGGCTTCCTCCTTGATCCTGACAACCTCCCTGGAGGGAGCTCCCGGCTCCCTGACAGTATCCACTCCTATGTTAAAAACAATGAACTATATTTCAACAGGTTAAAAACTACAAACATCCTGACGCGTTTTGTATACATGATACGTAGTCATAGGCCTAATACTCTAGTGGGCGTTATTTACTAAATGCTGAATGCAAAAATCACCTGTAGAGGTTGCATATAAATCAATGGGAAAAGCCCCAAAGATTTTTTGATGTGCGATGGGTATTGTGCAATACCCAAAGTTTTTGGAGTTTTTGGGAAAATGTTTTCAGGTGAAAAATCTGAAAATTTTTTTGAAAATCGGATAAAAAATCCAAAAAATCGTGAAAATCTGATTTTTCCCACAAAGCAAATTTTTGGGAAAATGTATTAATAAATAAGCGTAAAAAACCCGAGCAGATTTGATCAGAGTTTGTAGCAGAAAATATTGTGATGAATTCAGACTTTGATAAATAACCCTCTAGTGTGTCAAACGGCTTTTTGAATCAATTCACCGGACATGACATCATTAATTGAACTGCTACAAATAAGGGCAGGACTACATGGCCGATTCAGCCGCGATCTGCCATGCTGCGCAAAATCGGAGTTGTCACGTCGGATGCACCGGAAATAAGGTAAGTAATTCAATTGTCGCATTGTGTCGCAGCATTGATACAATGCGACACGACTGCCGGATGCAGACGATACACGCTGCGTCTGCATCCGACAGTCGTGTCACATCGCATCAACACGATCCGACGCTGCCATTACTTACCTTGTTTCCGTCGCATCCGACGTGACACCTGCAATTTTGCGCAGCGCGTCGGATCACGGCTGAATCGGCCATGTAGTCCTGCTCTAAGGGATTAACCCCATTGCAAAAAGCCACACATTCTAACAAGTGAAATAGTTCATTTACATAGACACTAGGTTGACTTAAGTGAGATAAATCATTTAAATCTGTTCAAATAGGCAATTTTGCCTGTCAAAACCGAAGGTCCATTATTTTTCCTATAAGATAAATTTTTCATTTAAACGTAAAACTTAAAGCATTTTTGTACAGTATAAAACTTTTTTTAAGACATAAGCATAGTGCAACAAATTGTTAATAGTTATCCCATATTTAAAATAGGAAGAGAATAGAACTAGTGTAACCACTAGTCCCCATAGGCTTGGCTATCTTTTTTTGGTCGAAGGATAATTGTTCGATCGTTGGATTAAAATCCTTCGAATCGTTCGATTAGAAGGATTTAATCGTTCGATCGAACAATTATTCTTTTGATCTTTCGATCAAACTATTTGCGCAAAATCCTTCGACTTCGAAGTCGAAGGATTTTCATTCCCCAGTCGAATATCAAGGGTTAATTAACCCTCGATATTCAACCCTTGATACATTTGCCCCTAACACAAGGCAAGAGAAAGAAGCATATTCTGCCATTTCTGTATAGGGGGATCTGATATCCTCATGGACTGCCAAATTGGCCTGTAAATTATGAAATGATCTTAAAAATATGACAGCATATTTCCCTTACTAAGCATCTTTCAGCTGGAAAACTCTACTGTATTGTGGCCCTATAAAAGAAATATTACAGTTGATTTTCCATCCACACAGAATGGTGCATGCATAGTTAACATTATTTACAACCGAGTGTTTTTTTAATGCAGAGGAACTGCAACTCTTGCCATAATGAATGGTGTTTAGTTAATGGGACATAAAACTTTTCTAAGCCTGATTCTTCTGTGCCCCTCGCTCTGCAATGGAAAGGCATCCCAAACATACAGATTCCTGGACATTCTCCATTAATTTACTGCCTGCCCTTTTACTATCTAACCCAGTGATCCCACTCGTTAGCAACATGTTGCTCTCCGACCCCTTGGATGTTGCGTAGTGATGGGCGAATTTGTTTGAAACGCGAATTGATGCCCGCATCAATTTTGAGACGGGTGTTAAAGTCAATGGGTGTCCGAATAATGTTGACAAAATTTTTTGATGCTGGCGCGAAACGCAGAAATTTGCAGTGAATTCACGCCGGCCAAATTTATTCGCCCATCACTAATGTTGCTCTACCTGCTTTAAGTGGCCTAAAAGCAGGTACTTATTTTTGAGTTCCTAGCTTGACGGCAAGCTTTAGTTGCATACAAACCATGTGTATTGCCAAACAGAGACTCCTGTAGGCTGTAAGCCCACATAGAGGCTACTGATAAACCAATCACAACCCTTATTTGGCAAACCAGGGACATTTTTCATGCCTATGTTGCTCTCCAACTTTTTTTACATTTGAATGTGGCTCATGGGTAAAAAAGGTTGGGAACCCTTGATCTAACCTATAGAGATCATGGTGCAGTTTTTTGCTTGCCAATACTAAATGTAATTAAAGTCAGAAGAACATATATATTGATGGGTATCTGAGAATACAAAACATGAGTATCAAAATGGAAACATAGCTATTAGAAATTGCTACATGAGCCTATAGGTGTCATTTATGTGCAGTGAGCAAAATGCAATCACCATTTCCCCCCATAATGCCGTGTTTTTCCCAGTATCCAGTGTTTTTGTGTTTGCCAGGGGCATAGTCCCTGATTTACATATGCCCGATGCATTAAAATGAACCCAATTGTGCTTGCACTTCATTGTAAATTGGATGTAATTGCAGTAAAAGTTTTCCAAGTGTGCTTGCATCATTTAAGGTGTTCATCATGAGAGTCATGTGTGCCCTCGATGCACTTTAAACACAAGTGTGCTGTGCCTATTGCCGCAGGGCTTTGAAAGAACCCTGGAGCTACTGCCTGGTCTGGAGGAGCTACTGCCTGGTCTGGAGGAGCTACTGCCTGGTCTGGAGGTTCTCCTGCGTCAATTTGTAATGGGAGGCAGATGCCACTTAGCGGTGCAGAACGCAACTATACTGAAGCACATTGTGATGCAAGTACCTTTAATGAATAGGGTTTACGTGCAACTGGCTGTGGGGAAATTGATGATCTCTTATCTTGTTTCATAAGGCAGATATATAACTGAAACCATAAGTTATAATTATAAATTATAATGCATTGGACAGCCTGAAATTCATGGGATCTTGGCAGATTCATTTTGATGAAAACATTTGTCAAAACAGGGATCTTTAATTTCTTTATCTATTATCCAGAAAGCTTTGAATTACGGGAAGGCCACCTCCAATTTATTTATGTAATTTTAAAAAAGTATTTTCTTTTTTTCTGTTCTAATAAAACAGTACCTTGTATTGGATAATACCTAAGCTGTATATATCCATACAGGTGGCCAAAGAATCCTATTGGGTTTATTTAATATTTAAACGTTTTTTTTTTTTTAATAGACTTAAGGCAAGGAGAGCCAAATTACAGAAAAAAAACCTTATCTAGAAAACCCCAGTAGTGATGGGCGAATTCGCCAGGCCTGAATTCGCTGCGAATTTGCGCCATTCGCCGCCGGCGAATAAATTAATGAAACACCTGCGAAAATTTGCTGGCGAAAAATTACCGGCGTAAAAAAAAATGGACGCCGGCGTAAAAAACAAACGCCTGCACAGTTTCGTGAATTTTTCGCTGTTTCACGAATTTCGTGCAAAATTCTAAAATTTTTCACCGACGCAAAACGCCTCAAATTCGCCCATCACTAAACCCCAGCTCCCAAGCATTCTGGATCATAGATCCTATAAATGTCTTATAATGTTGCTATGATAGGTGGAAGTCTGACTGCTAACAATGTAATCCCAGAGGATTCGGACACATCGCTGATTAGAAATAACAAATCGCTTCTGTCACATACCGGCACCTCATATTCCCAGTTTCGAACTGGCCCTCCAGGATACCAGGAAAACTCCCGGTGGGCCCAGGTGTCAGTGGGCCTCTTGCTTCTAACCATTAAGACAATTTCATGGTCATTCCTTATTTCTTTATGGGAAAAAATGCTTAATAATGGAAGAATATAGTATAGTATAGTATGTAGATATAAAAGACTAGGAGAATAAAGAGGTTGACTGAGGAGAGGAGGAATAATAGTTTAGAAAGTGGGCCCCTGGCATCCGAGTCCGACACTGTTTATCCCATAACCTTAACTGCTCTAAAAATAATACTGAGCATTTAAAGACTGTTGGCCATATCTTCGGAGCAATGTGTGCTTCTGTGTTTTTATTGGGGAGCGAGCGAGCGACACAATTTCCCAGTTCTGTGTTCTCAGCAAAGTTATGGGTTATGGTTATTCTACGGATTAGATTTAGGAGTGTAGCATATTTCTGCAAGGTTCATTATTTTATTGTGTTGATTTGTGAGGAGGAACTTTCAGCATCAGCTTGTTTTATGGAGCATGTTTATAAATCAGAAAATCTCTCTCCAAAACTGTGAATTCATTTTAAATGAATGAGTGATTAAGGGGGTTATTTACTAAACCTCTAATTTATCTGTCTTTTTGGGGCAAAAACTTACATTTTTCATGAAAAAAAACTTGGATTTTTTATACCCTGTTGCTGCAAAATGCCTGAATCTGAAAATCCACAATCTCAGACCTGTCCAGGTCCTGTATAAGTCAGTGAGAGAGGCACCTATTCCAAATTGAAGTTATTGTGGTCTTCGGTGAGTTTAGCCCGAAAATCTGTCCTTTTTTGGGAAAAAACTCGAAAAAAATGGGATTCAGGGGAAAAAGCCCAAAAAATGTGTACGATTCAGGTAGAAATGAATGGAGAGTGGCAGAATTTCACTCTACTGTGGCAATCTCTAACTTCACTCGTATACCCCCCTAGTGTCTGTGTAACGCAGGGTATCCCAAACCCAGAACAAACCCCAAGGTTCCAGTCTCAGCCCACTCTTACACCTGTAGCAGGCGACCTTTGGCTTCGGGTGGAGCCCTCCACTACTCAGATGTCGCCAGGTCTTCTTGTGGGAGAACCTAGGAGAGAGGAAACAAGGAACGTAGTCAAAAGCCAGGCCGGGTCGGTAACAGTCAATATGGTAAAGATGCAGGAGACGTAGGGACTGTCGGGTCACAGGCCAGGTCAAACACACAGAATTGCAGTGCAAAATCAGATTCCGAAAGAGTTGTCAAGAACCAGGCAATAATCAGGACAGGCAGCAAACAGGACAAGAACCAGGGACAGGCAGGATCAGTAACAACAGGAGAAACCAGAAGAATCGGACCCAGGAACTTTCAGAAAAGACCTTTACGTTGGACAATGATTTCCCCATAATCATTAAATATATTTCCATGAAATATTTGAATTCCGCGCCGGCCATGACGTCACGTTCAGCACTTTCTGGATTGAACTGGAAACAGCCGAAGTCGCAAACCCAGAAGAGATGTGCATTCAGCGCAATGGAACAAGACAGAGGCGTTGGGCGTCCCCGATTCACCCTCACTAGACCACCAGGCAAATTTCTCATAGTCTTGCCCATATCATCACATAGCCAGAATGGAATGATTCCCATTTTTAGTGTCTGATAGCAGTCAGGTACCATTTCAATATCACAACCAGAAAGATTTAACCAAGATTTTAAACAAAAGGAAACATTTCAAATTCATATAATATTATTGGATTATTGTCATTCTCCTATTTTTTCATGTAATCATAATGAAAGATAATGAAGCTCATTTCCACAGTAACATATTGTCAGAAATAATTATTCTTACAATTTCACAATGAAAAAAAAATGTTCTTCCTCTCACAAGCATCTGAAGTGCTGTAAATGACAGATTGCAGTTGCTCTACCATGGGGCCTGGTTTTCTTTGATTGTGTGGGTAATGCGAGGAATAGTTTTTACCTTACGAATCATTACCATATCATGTTCGATCATACTCAGTGGTGTTTGGGCAAAAGCTGTTCACAGAAAAAAATAGAAAGCAAATATCAAATTTTATTATACAGAAAGATTGAAAGAAATGACAGACAGATTTACAGCCACTGTGCATTGGTATTACCAAATATGACAGAATCATGGAAAGTAGTTCATAATTAGTTCATATTTAATAATGTGATATAATTTATACAGAACAGAATGTCAGAGATCTGGCCCATGATTCAAATCACAGTTCAGTTTGCCACATATATATATATATATTAGTGTCTGTATTTTTATTTGAAATGGGGCACTTTATTGGAATTTATTCTATGGTAGCTAATTATATGAATCACTCAATATACTCAATATACCAGCAGGGAAAATAAGTATTGAACACATCAGCAGTTTTCTCAGTAATATGTCTCAAATGTGGCTATTGACATTACATTTACACCAGATGTTGGTAACAACCCAAGTAAACCACATATACAGAGAAATCAAAACAAATAAGTCTATAAATTATGTGTAATTAAGTGGAATGACACAGGGAATAAGTATTGAACACGCTTACTGAAATGTATTTAATTAGAAAAGCCTTTGTTGGTAATGACAGCTCTAGATGCCTCCTGTATGGAGAAACTAGTTGCATTCATTGCTCAGGTGTGATTGTGGCCCATTCTTCCACACAAACTGTCCTCAAATCTTGAAGGTTCTCTTCTATGAACTCTGATCTTCAGTTCTTTCCATAGAGATTCAAGTCTGGGCCATTCTAGCAGCTTTATTTGCTTTCTCTGAAACCAACTGAGAGTTTCCTTGGCTGTGTGATCATTGTCTTGCTGAAATGTCCACCCTCGTTTCATCTTCAGCATCCTGGTAGATGGCAGCAGATTCTTATCAAGAAGGTCCCAGTACTTTCTCCATTCATCATTCCTTCAATTATACCACACCACAAATTTCCCACCTCCAAACTTCACTGTTGGTGTTTTTAAGGTGATGTACAGTGCTATTTCTCCTCCAAACATGGTGTGCGCAATGACATCCAGAGAGTTAAATTTTCATCTCATCTGACCAGACTATATTCTCCAGAATTTCATTGGTTTGCCCAAATGTTGTGCAGCAAACTTTAAATGAGCTTCAACATGTTTTTTCTCCAGCAGTGGAGTCTTGAGAATTCATAGAGGCCATGACGGTTGAGTGCATTACTTAGAAACAACGCTACCTGCTAATTCAAGGTCTTTCTGAAGCTCTTCACAAGAGATCCTTCGCTCTTGGGCAACTTTCTAATTATTCTTTTGACTCCTATGTCAGAGAAATGATCTTTTTTCCACTTCCGGATTAGAAGGCCCCAACAGTGCTCACTGGAACATTCAGAAGCTTAGATATAGTAAGTTCTTCAAACAACTGCCATCTAGCTGTGTGAGCTTTTTCACATTCTGTCTAAATATCAATAATAATACCGTCTCCAGAACCACCACCTGAGTGACGTTTTTCAAGCAGCAATAATATATTCCGTATCCACTGCTGTAGTAGTGTATACGTTGACCTTGTAGGCATTGTTTGCCCAGTGTGTTCTTCAAACAACTGCCATCTAGCTGTGAGCTTTTTCACATTCTGTCTAAATATCAATAATAATACCGTCTCCAGTAACACCACCCGAGTGACGTTTTTCAAGCAGCAATAATATATTCCATATCCACTGCTGTAGTAGTGTATACGTTGACCTTGTAGGCATTGTTTGCCCAGTGTGTTCTTCAAACAACTGCCATCTAGCTGTGTGAGCTTTTTCACATTCTGTCTAAATATCAATAATAATACCGTCTCCAGAACCACCACATCAGTGACGTTTTTCAAGCAGCAATAATATATTCCGTATCCACTGCTGTAGTAGTGTATACGTTGACCTTGTAGGCATTGTTTGCCCAGTGTGTTCTTCAAACAACTGCCATCTAGCTGTGTGAGCTTTTTCACATTCTGTCTAAATATCAATAATAATACCGTCTCCAGTAACACCACCCGAGTGACGTTTTTCAAGCAGCAATAATATATTCCGTATCCACTGCTGTAGTAGTGTATAGGTTGACCTTGTAGGCATTATTTGCCCAGTGTGTTCTTCAAACAACTGCCATCTAGCTGTGTGAGCTTTTTCACAATCTGTCTAAATATCAATAATAATACCGTCTCCAGAAACATCACCTGAGTTGTTGTTGTTTTAAAAAAAATGCCAGGCAAAGGCAGGCCGCCACGCAGAGGCACTAGGGGCTGTGCTGCTATGCTATCCTGTGGCCCTAGGAAATTGCCAAGTTTTACAAAGGCTATGACCCTGAACTCCCAAAATGCTGAAGAGGTAGTTGACTGACTTACACAGCACACCCCATCCTCTACCGTTTCTAACTTTACCACAACATCCTCATCCTCCACTGCTATGGGCACCCCACGTAACACTTCCTCCACCACCGGCGCCCCTTCTTCACTGGAGTCAGAGGAGTTATTTTCACATGAGTTTCTTGAACTGAGTGATGCGCAACCATTATTGGCAGAAGAAGATGAAGGAGATGAGGACGTTACACCAGATATAATTCTGGCAGAGAACACAACAGAGATGGACATAATGAGTGATGAGGAGGTCCCCGCTGCTGCTTCCTTCTGTGAGCTGTTAGAAGAAATTGATGCATCTGAGGAGAATGATGATGAGGAGATTGATGTTTTGTGGGTGCCCAGTAGAAGAGAGCAAGAGGAGGATAGTTCAGATGGAGAGACGGAGAGTCAGAGAGGCAGGAGGAGAATAAGACGTAGAAGAAGCAGGGAGGACAGCTCGCAGGGAACAGTAGGGCAACAACATGTATCGGCACCTGTGAACAGCCGGCCAACGCACCTGCCAACGCCGCCAACTTCTACTGTTACCGCCAGATTGCCAGCTTCAAAAAGGTCAGCAGTGTGGGATTTTTTTAATGTGTGTGCCTCTGACAAAAGCGTTGTAATTTGCAATGAGTGCAGTCAGAAACTGAGTCTTGGGAAGCCCAACAGCCACATAGGTACAACTTCTATGCGAAGGCACATGAACGGCAAGCACAAAGCACTTTGGGAGCAACACCTCAAAGGCAGCAGACAAACTAAAAGCCACCCTCCTTCTGGTCCAGCATCTTACTGCTCTACCTCTGCTGTCCTTGACCCGTCTGAACCACCCTCCACTCCACCTTGACCACCAGTTCCCAGTCATCTGCCCCCAGCCAAGTTTCTGTGAGGGCCATGTTTGAGCGTAAGAAGCCAATGTCTGCGAGTCACCCCCTTGCCCAGCGTCTGACAGCTGGCTTGTCTGCACTCTTAGCCCGCCAGCTTTTACCATACCAGCTGGTGGACTCTGAGGCCTTCCGCAAATTTGTAGCAATTGGAAGGTACCCAGCCGCAATTTTTTTTCCAAAAAGGGAATACCACACCTGTACCACCATGTGCAGAGCCAAGTCACCGCATCTCTGTCACTTAGTGTTGGGCCAAAGGTCCATATGACTACTGACGCATGGTCCTCCAAGCATGGTCAGGGCAGGTATGTCACCTACACTGCCCACTGGGTGAACTTGGTAATGGCTGGGAAGCAGGGAATGTGTGGCTCAACAACAACAGTGGAGTTGGTGTCACCGCCACGGATTGCACACGGTTCTGCCACCACCTCTACTCCTCCTTCGCTCTCTAACTCGTCTTCTTCCTCTTCTTCCTCCTCTGCTGCTGGGTCCTCCTCCTCCACACCTGTGCACCCCGAGCTCCCCCTAGGCTATTCGAAGTGCCAGGTACGCCGTTGTCATGCTGTCTTGGGGATGACGTGCCTGGAGAGCAGAAACCATACCGGATCTGTACTCCTGTCATCTCTGCAGTCACAGGCCGATCGGTGGCTGACCCCACACCAACTGAAGATCGGAAAAGTGGTGTGTGACAACGGAAGCAATCTGTTGGCAGCACTGAGACTGGGCAATTTAACACATGTGCCCTGCATGGCACATGTTCTGAATTTAATAGTCCAACGTTTTGTCTCGAAGTACCCAGGATTCCAGGACGTTCTCAGGCAGTCCAGGAAGGTGTCGGCCCATTTCAGACGTTCCTACACAGCCATGGCACGCCTTGCTGACATTCAGCAGCGGTACAACATGCCAGTCAGGAGTTTAATTTGCGACAGCCAGACTCGCTGGAATTCAACGCTCCTCATGTTGGAACGTCTGCTGCAACAACAAAGAACCGTCAATGAATACCTGTTTGAACTGGGTGGTAGGACTGGATCTGCAGAGCTGGGGATTTTTTTCCCCCATTACTGGGTGCTTATGCGCGATGCCTGCAGGCTCATGCGCCCTTTTGAAGAGGTTACAAACATGGTCAGTCGCACCGAAGGCACCATCAGCGACCTAATACCCTTTGCTTTCTTCCTGGAGCATGCCGTGCGACGAGTGACAGATGAGGCTGTAGACCAGCGTGACGAGGAGCAGGAAGCGCACGATTTCTGGTCGGAATCACCAGAACGAGCCCAGGCACCTGCTGCAACGCAGGGAGAGGTGTCAGAAGTGGAGTCAGAGGAGGAAGGTGGCTTTGTGGAGGAGGAGGACCAACAGGAGCAGGCTTCCCAGGGGGCTTGTGGTGACCTTTTGGGGACCCCTGGTCTTGTACGTGGCTGGGGGAGGAGACCGTGGATGATGTAGTCCTTGATAACGAGGAAGCGGAGATGGATACCTCTGCATCCAACCTTGTGAGAATGGGGTCTTTCATGCTGTCATGCCTGTTGAAGGACCCCTGTATCAAGAGGCTTAAGGAGAAGGACCTGTACTGGGTCGCAACTCTACTAGACCCTCGGTACAAGCATAAAGTGGCAGAAATGTTACCAACGTACCACAAGTCCGAAAGGTTGCTGCATTTACAAACCAGCCTGCAAAACATGTTGTACAATGCTTTTAAGGGTGATGTCACTTCAGGAACTCATCAACATTCCAGGGGCAGAGGTGCCAGTAATCCTGCCACGAGCGCACCTGCAAGGACAAAGCACTTTGGCCACTCTGTAACGTCAGACATGCAAATGTTTTTCAGTCCAAGGCAGCGCCAGAACCCTTCTGGATCCACCCTCAAAGAACGCCTCGACCGGCAGGTAGCGGACTACCTGGCATTAACTGCAGATATCGACACTCTGAGGAGCGATGAACCCCTGGACTACTGGGTGCGCAGGCTTGATCTGTGGCCAGAGCTGTCACAATTTGCCATGAACCTCTTGTCTTGCCCCGCCTCAAGTGTCCTCTCAGAAAGGACCTTCAGTGCAGCAGGAGGGATTGTAACTGAGAAGAGAACTCGCCTAGGTCACAAAAGTGTGGATTACCTGACCTTTATTAAAATGAATGAGGCGTGGATCTCGGAGGGTTACTGCATGCCGGAAGACTTGTTCTGACTCCCCATGCAGCTGTCCTTCTCTGCACGCCTCATGACTCCACACACAGCTGTCCTTTAGCATCCTCCTCCCTCCGCCACCGTTACAAACTAGGGTGCAAACCCTACTGGTTTCATTTGAATCCAGGTAAATCCTGAGTTTTTCTGGCCTCTGTGCTTCAGTGCGACAAAAAAAAATTAATATTTTCAGCATTTATATGGCATATTTTTTCTGGCCTTTGTGCTTCAGTGGCTGCGACAAAATTTTTCTATATTGTTAGCATTTATATGGCATATTTTTTCTGGCCTCTGTGCTGCAGTGGCTGCGACAAAAAAAAATTAATATTTTCAGCATTTATATGGCATATTTTTTCTGGCCTCTGTGCTTCAGTGGCTGCGACAAAAATTTTTTATATTTTTAGCATTTATATTGCATATTTTTTCTGGCCTCTGTGCTGCAGTGGCTGCGACAAAAAAAAATTAATATTTTCAGCATTTATATGGCATATTTTCTCTGGCCTCTGTGCTACAGTGGCTGCGACAAAAAAAACATCATTTTTCAGGAAAGTACACATGCCTAATTTTTCAGGGTTCTGCAACAGTGGCAAAATCGCATCTTTTATGGTCACCGCAGGTGATCAATAAAGTAGACCAAAACTGGGCCCACACTGCAGAATCGGTGTTTTTTGGTTCACTTCACTGTACATTGAATTACCTCTGCCTGACCGTGCACGTGCGCACAAGCACGGTGACTGCTAAACACACCACTACAGAAATATTGCCACCAACATGACGAACATCCTGGAGGTGACAAGCTCAACTAGTAATTAACAACTATTATTTGCTCACTTGACGGTATCATTCATTAAAGCTCTTTGCGTTTTTTTGCGTTGCAGTAAGCGCCGCGTTTCGTCTTTGCGTGTGAACAGGCTGTAACCTTTACTCGACTTGATTGACATGTAGACGCCGGACGTTTTAAAGCAGTTTATTACACAGGTTTAGAAATGTAGTGTGATTTCTGCCCTTTACAGCACAAAACGCAGCGCTGTGTCAACAATGTATTTTTCAGATACATTTTTGCCCTTGATCCCCCTCTGGCATGCCACTGTCCAGGTCGTTGCACCCTTTAAACAACTTTAAAATAATTTTTCTGGCCAGAAATGTCTTTTCTAGCTTTTAAAATTCGCCTTCCCATTGAAGTCTATGGGGTTCGCGACGTTCGCGAACCGTTCGCATTTTTGACGCAAGTTCGCGAATATGTTCGCAAACTTTTTTTCCGACGTTCGCTACATCCCTATCAATGACCCTATTAGAAATATATTTACTGAGAAAAATGTTGATGTGTATTTTCACTGCTGTATATGTCCCAGGTCTCTCTTGCTACCATCATGGGGGTTCCCAGGCGTCAGGAACTGTCTAGTTTATAACAAGGGTCCTGTGTTTGCTGGCGCTGGTCCTCGGGCTGTACCATAGGCAGTTGTCCAATTGAAGGGCTATTTAATCCTGCCTCTCCCTCTACCCAATGCTGGATCACTCAGCTGTCCCCTATGATTAATCTGATGAATCCTTGTATCCTGAGTCTGTTCCTTTCTTGCCCTTGTTTCCTAATATTCTGACTTATGGTTTGACTGCCACCTACCCAGATCACTGCCTGTTGTATGTACTGGTCTGTTCATACAATGTTCTTAAAACACATGATATTATCTGCTACCTGAGGGGTTCAGGGATGGAACTAGGGGTAGGCAGATGAGGCATGTGCCTAGGCTGCAGCTGGGGGGACACTAGGCACAAACCTCTTCTGTCTACTCTTATTTTCAGCTCTTCTATTTCTCCTAAAGCAGTTGGCTGGGGGGGTAATCATGTGTTTAACTTACCTTGGGCGCCATTCTCATTAAGCCACTGGAGCGGGTAACCCAGACACCAGGTTTGCCTGACATCCTATAAGTAAGAAACCTGTGTATGTTGGACTATAATCCTATATTTAAAGGCAAAGGGATACAGGTTAAACAACCCTTATAATGCTTGATGCTTTGTGGAAATGGAATAAACTGCCACTTTTACCAGAATTCTGGTTTTGTTGGAATATTACAAAATATATTTCTTCTATGATCCCATAATTCTCACTAGATGAATATTTTATGTCTTAGAGAGTCATATATATATATATATATATATATATATATATATATATATATATATAATCCTAAAACTGTTGCTGGCAGTGGGAGCAATGTGTGAACTGGGCAACAACAATGGAGAGAAAGGTTACATGATGAATAGCTGCCTATTATCCCTCTGCACCTCTCTCCCAGCACCTGTTGTCCGGTTCTTTGAAATGATCTCCGAACAATGTCCAGACAGAAACATGTTACAAAAATGTTCCAAAATGAAAAAAGTATGTGTACTTCCAGAAAATGAAATTCCCTTTTGAAATATGTTTGGCCCAGTTACAAAAACTGGACTGTCTTTTGAAAGTAGGAGCTATTTTTCTAGTGAAAGAATTCAGCAATGAGTACAAGGCTGTGCCATAAGTGGAACACTGTCAAGTGTTATTTTAACACAGCACATGAAAAAAAAGGCATTCACAAAAAATGTTTCTATTGTTGTTGGTCTGAATACACTAAATGCTCTTCTGGGCTTAATTTTTGACCTTGGCATTTTGCCTTCTCAAGTTGGAGAACAGACAGAGCAGATGTATGGCTCTAAATCTTATAGTAATACAATGCCAACAAATGAGCGACTGGTCAAGGAGTCTTTAATGAACAAAAGCTTAAGAATGTTTCATAGTGTAGCAAAATGGATGCAGTTCACCCCCTCCAGTAGCCCACAGAAACAATTACAGTTTACTTATATCAGCCTATTTCAGTTCAAATAACCTGATTAATTAGCATGTGATGTTAATGGACTGGAATCAATTTTGCTTTAGATAACTCATCGTTTGTGGCAAGATTTATTCTTCAATTTTTTCCATTTCCAGCAATGGGAATCAATTCAAATAACCCTAAAGTTGCAACTTTTCAGGTAATAACCACAGCAAAAAAAAACAAACAGGCAGTCGTGTTAAAATGAACTGCACATCTAGGCAGAATCATTTACAAAATTCCAGTGTCAAAAACCTATCTTTTTTACAACAGATTCATACCATTTGCGGCGATCAATTCGCTAGCGGAAAATCTGGCACGTCAAAAAAAAAATTGCGTGTATAAAAATTGTCGCTCCCGTCAATGGTTTTGACAACCATTGACTTCAATGCGTTTCGCCAATTTTTTGCCGTTTTGCTAATTTCGTGGTAAATTTTTCGGCAATTTGAAACTGCACAGATTCTAGTTATAATATATCACTAGTTATAATTTGAATAACAACGTGTTTTACACAAAATATTCTTGAAATGGACAAAGAAGGAAACCACTGACATTTTAGGGATAAACACCTGAGAAATATTTTGGGGTGCTGTGAAATTATCACTTTAAGTTCATAAACTTACACAACTGTAGTGAAACCATAAAATCAGAGCAGTCTCAGTATGTATTAAAATAAATAGACCAGGTCAAGCTATAATCTATCTATCTACATTATTGACCAGTGCTGTTCCATCTTAAGCTATTGGAAGCTCAGATTTGGTAAAAATTCTGATCACCTCTACTTTTGTGTCCATATCCGTCATTTGCACTTGCATAGGAACTAGCTTTATGAACATAATTCCTTGAGCCTCTTGGTTGCTTGATCATTAAGACATTTTATGTGATCTAGCCTGCTAAACTGATCCATGAGTTCTTGCCTTGATCCTGTGCTGTTGTCTTGCTTCCATATTATCCTGGGGATTAACTGGATATGACTTTTGCCTGCTTAGTGGACTCAGCTTCTGTCCCTTCTGCCTCATACTTACTGATATTACTGGACTCTGCCTTTGTCTGCCACACACCCTAAATTCTAGTGACCAGACAAATAAGGGAAACTGCTCTCCTGTCATCTCTGAGCATGCCCAATCTAGGTGCAACATAAATGATAAATTAAAGGGAAGAAAGGAACAATGCAGAGCTACTTTGTTCTAAGAAGGGGCAGTGAGGTGTGTCTATTATGTTGATGTGTTTTGCAATTCACATTAATTCTTGTACTTACAGTAGCTGCATTCTTCATCGATCCACCTCTAATCGTCACATCAAAACCTAGCCTTACTCATCATTAATTGCCACTACAATACCTCTTCTTATGACCAAAGTTAGTGGCTAAGAGTTAGAATAACCTAGAATTGTAGGATAAAATCTAAAATTTACAGAATATCTGTCTTCGCTTTTTTTTTTTTTTTTTTTGATGTGTGACAATTTTTTGTTCATCAATCACATTTCGCTCATCAATATCAAAAGACTATAACTACTTCTATACAGTTCTTTATCTTCCACCAGTGCCCTCTAACTTGGATGTCTGAATAACATGCAAGAAAGGGCAGGTATGGGATAGGATGGGGACTCCTGCTCATTCCTTGTGAATACTGCAATGCCAAACAGAAACAGTGCTGTATTCATGGGTGGAACACATGTCCTTCTGCTCTGTTTCCTTTCCGGGGTGCAGCTGCACCAGACCTTGGGTTCTAGAGAAACCACATGGGTGGCATTGCGCTATGTGGGCTCGGTGATAGCGGGACACCGATAATCGTGAGAGGGATCGCCCAGCAATAAGAGATGCCTGGAAATGGATTGCAAGGAAAGATGCTTGTGAATACTACACCCAGGAAGGGTGTTAGAGTGGCCTGAGGATTTCATCGCTTTGAATGACTGTTCCAGCTCATTTTGAGCCTGCCAGCTCTGTGTGAGCCCTAGGGAGAGTTTGCCTGGAGAGGTATTTGGGCTGGTAATACTACCTGGGGAAAGTTTTAAAGCTCTTGGGAGTAAAGGGACTGTGACTCTCTTTGTTCAGCAAGAGTGAAGTGTGGGACTTTGCCTGGTGAGGACTGCACCAGGATTGGACCGCACAAGGATTCCCCAGGGTAGTGGGTCATTGATATGGAAAATGTATATTTACTTTGCACTTTACAGTTATATAACGTTTATTTGTTACACTGCAATGGTGTGGTTAATCATGTGTTCCTAGTGGAGCCACCCATAGGTGTATTCACAGATCCCACTAGGTGGAGGCATCAGTGGAATTCCCAGTACCCTTT
The DNA here is from genome assembly GCA_038501925.1 of Xenopus petersii. Taxonomy (NCBI): domain Eukaryota; kingdom Metazoa; phylum Chordata; class Amphibia; order Anura; family Pipidae; genus Xenopus; species Xenopus petersii. Next base: position 28,827,009 of record CM076688.1, read on the forward strand.
GCTTTGTATGATAATTCAATAAAATAACAACTATCAACCCTGTAAGTGCTGAGAAATGACCATCCAGAGACCAGACTATGAAAGGTTATGGTACTACAGTAGATGGCACAGCACTATGGGGTCAAGTACCCCATAGTGTCCAGTCAGACGATTGTTTTCAATCAGCAGACCAGTAAATCCTTTTGCTTGTGACGTATTTTATACAAATACAAATATTGGCAGGGGTGAAAGGAATATATGGTTTCAATGCATTTCATTTCCATGACTGTACTTGCGAATCATTAAACACCAGATATTCCTTTATCTTTCCAAAACCGAAAAAACTGCCAAAAAAAGAAATGCAAAGGCACATCGGAATGCACAGAAATGCTCAGAGAGGTATATAAATCTTCTTTGGTCTGCTGTTATAATTTACAATTATTTATCACATTAGTTCATAATTGTCTACTCAGTGTGCACTCAATTGCAAAATTAGAATCCTTATCTTAGTGTCACAGCCACCTACTAAACATAGCCCATAAAATGTGCAAATTACACAGAGGAATATATTCCTTATATGTTGCTTCTCATCAAAAGGCTGCCCTTAATCAAAAATGGAGTGCAGATTTGTTGGCATGGGGATGCCTCTGAAATATATTTGAAGTATACTACAGCTGTAGATCTCTTTTTAAATACAGAAAATGAATTGTCCGATTGAAAGCCATCTCTCAATATAAAACATATTCCAAATATCCATACAGTAGATATGTAAGGGGTTCTCAACATACATTGTAATGTTTATATCAAAACATAAAGACATATATTCAATAGTACTTAGATGCTGATGCAGACAACTGTGATGTGCTTTAATCTTTTTTTATTGAAGCCTGAGGCAGTGACCCAGTGTAAAAAAGTGCAAAACAACAGACCATGCTCCAGCCTTCCTAACCCTGAAATCTATTAGGGTGGCCTAGGACAACTGGCGATTTCCCTCATATTTAAGCAATAATGATGACTTTCAAAATACGACAAAGAGAAATACACAGACACAAAAAAATCTGTTTAATACTTTATAACATGATTAAGCACATCATACGGCTAATAGATGGGGCAATAAAACAGGATGATTACTAGCTAAAATAACAAAATCCCTATCAACACAACAGTTCATAAAAAATTAAAAACAACAGACGGATGGACACAAAACACAACACCTAGGGGCCGATTCACTAACTTTGAGTCAAGGATTGGAAGTAAAAAAACTTTGAATTTTGAAGTGTTTTTTGGGCTACTTCGACCATCGAATGGGCTACTTCGATATTTCGACTACGACTTCGACTTCGAATCGAAGGATTCAAACTAAAAATCGACTATTCTACCATTCGATAATCGAAGTACTGTCTCTTTAAAAAAAACGTCGACCCCCTAGTTCGCCATCTAAAACCTACCGAACTCAATGTTAGCCTATGGGGAAGGTCCCCATAGGCTTTCCTGAGTTTTTTTGATCGAAGGATATTCCTTCGATCGTTGGATTAAAATCCTTCGAATCAAACGATTCGAAGGATTTAATCATTCGATCGAAGGAATAATCCTTCGACCGTTCGATCGTACTATCTGCGCTAAATCCTTCAACTTCGATATTCGAAGTCGAAGGATTTTAATTTCCAGGATGTATGGGGCCGATTCACCAAGGATATTCGACCCTTGGTGAATCAGCCCCATACAGTCAAAGAACTAGAGACCAATTTTAAAACTTTTTACAAGGAAACTTGGGACTATTCTTCCAAAGGTCTTCAATTCCTCCGAGAAGCAAAGCTATCAGTCAAAGACAGGGAGAACTTAGACCCATCTATAACAGAACAAGAAATAACAACAGTTATAAAACAATTATACCAGGTGGCCTAAATGCAGAATTTTATAAAATTCTCATTCCTGAACTCACACACATACTTACCACCCTTTTAAATTAAGTTTTACAGAAGGGTTCTCCATTATGGCACGAGGCCAATGAAGAGAGATCTTACCCTCCCTTCATCATATAGACAATCTCTCTCTTAAACCCGGACCTAAAACTCCTAACAAAAATGATGGCAGACAGATTACAAAATATCCTCCTGCACATACTTAAAATCATGTTGGCTTCCTTAAAAGACGTAATCCAGTCCAGGCTCTCAGAAAAGCAATAGAAATCGTATATCAGTGTTACCTGGACAAAATAAATCATGGCATAATAATTAATCTACAAGACGGTAAAGCATTTGACAGGATAGCTCATACACATTAGAATTTCAACATTTTGTAATACAAATGCTCAACCTTTTCAAGACCCTTTGGGGGTAATGTAATAAAATGCACAAAGCTTGCCATGGGGCAGTACCCCATAGCAACCATCAGCCAGGTAGCATTTACTAGTCACCTGTTTATAACATCCTATTGGTTGCTATGGATTGCCAGTACACAATTTCTTCAGCACACCACTTACTTTTGCTTTTGGGTGCATTTGACTCTAAAGGCTACTTCCAGGCCAGTAATCATATTCGAATCTGGAGGAAGCACACCAGAAACTTCGGCAATGCCTTTAAATAATTTATTTCAGCAGAAACATTTCTGGTGTGCTTTCTCCCTATGGGAAATTGCTATGGATTACTGCTCCTGTGCAAACTTAGCTCTTTATATTACATATATTACAAACTGACTCACAAATCAGCAAGATTTTTGATAAAAAGGGGAACCAGACTGGGTTGCCTGCTCTCACCTCTTCTTTATAACATGGCCCTAGACCCCCTACTAAGACACCTCTTATCTGATAACACCTTCCAAGGCATAAAGATAGGCACTAGCCAACAAAAATTGACAGCATACACCGATGATATACTTCTCTTCAAAAACAAACCAAAAACAGAACTACCGATAATCTTTAGAAAAATAACTGACTTTGGTAACATAGCAGGGTTCCAAATCAATCTAGGGAAATCAGAAGCCCTTTGACTACAACACAACAATCCTACAGACTGGAATAACCCATTTCCTTTTAAAAAAACAAACACACATATAAAATTCCTTGGAATCACCTTATCATAACATCACAAAGGTTTATACAAACTAAATATCAAACAGTCAATCGATCAAATGGAACAAGAAGTCCATAAATGGACTAATATTAGCCTAACATTCTTGTGGACAATTCACCTGATAAAAATTTTATTTTTTCCCAAAATACTTTACAAAATTCAAATGTTATCATACTGCATTCAACCAAAAGGCAGCAAATCATTAAAACACATCATACGAATGTTTATACGGAACAATACACGATCCAGAAAACAAGATGGTGGACTCAACCTCCCAAACTTAACCAAATAGAATTATGCAGCAATTTCAGGTATGGCTACACCACAATCTCCATAGATGAAACCTTGACAGAGGTAGCATTGATGAACTCCCTTCTACACATCCCATTAAGAAATATTCCACAAACCATGCAAGACAATTCATTATCCATACACACATACAAAACCTGGCACTCTGTTCTTAAAAGAGAAAATCTCTCCCCATACAACTTCATTCACCTAACTTGGATAAGAAATAAAAATGTTGCCCCAGGTTTAAGCAACACTCTCTTCCAAAAATGGCAATCATTAGGTTTACATTTTAGGCATAAGACATGATCACAGATAAACCTACACTTTTGGCTGTATTGGATCAGACAAAAAATACCCTTTCCTACAAAAGCAACAATTCTTTAACAACTTGTTTGGAGCTGAACCAAGGACCTGGTGTTTCTGTGATGTCTGCATTACACCTGCTCAATGCAAGCAGACAACTAAAGCCTTTTTTCACTCCTATTGCTTTACAAGGAGGCTTGTTTCACCTGGCCAATCTGGCCACAGGTGATCTGTGTAAGCCATTAAGCTGCCTATATATACACCCTACACTGCACTGACTCATTCCCCTACGTACATATTTCTTGGGTGCGATTTCTAGTTGTCTTGTCTGTTCCTAAATTTGCATGACCCTACCATTCCTAATTTGCTGCCTGTCCTGACCTTTACCCGTTAATTGACTACTGTCTTGGATCCTGTTACTGTACTGCGATATTGGTGTTATTGGCCTGGCCTGTGACCTCAACTACACTCTTGTCTCCTGATTTGGTACTTGCTGCCTGACTGGTACTGACTTGGCCTTTTTCCCCGTTCTTTCTCTAAAAATTTGGTTCCCTTGCTTGCCCAGAACTCTCTCCCTGGTCCTCTCACTATAAGACCTGGTGGCATCCGAGTAGTGGAGGGTTCCTCCCGAAGCGAAAGGCGGTTGTTTAAGGTGGAAATGTGCGCTGAGGCCGGGACTTCGGGGTTTGTCCTGGGTTTTGAAAAATTTGGAGGGAAGCAAATTTCAAGCTGATTCTCAGGAGAAAGTAGGGAAATAGATGAGGCTATGATATTAGAAGAGAGGCCAAGTTCAGAAGCAGATTGTATGGACCATGATGAATGATGAGTCATTTGGAGCTTTATTGAGGGATTTTATTGTTACAGGCTACCTTGGATGCTAGTGTTAAGAGTGCAATTTTGAAGGAAAACTATCGCTTTCCAAGCAGCATAGGTGGTTCTTTATGGTGAGGGTAGTAAGATCCCTGCCAGATGATGTTGTAATTGCTCATTCTATTAATGCCTGGGTGATTTCTTAAACAAGCATAATACCCAAAGCTATAGTGATCTCAAGATCTACAGTTAGTTTAGTATACGTATATATAATTTATATATGTTAATGTATAGATAGGTCTGTTTATATATGCGATACATGTGCACTGAGGTTCATTTGGAGGGACTGAACTTGACTTTTGCCCTTTTTTAACCCAAATTAACTATATAACTATGAGCACCTCAAGGGATATACACAGGATAGTAGTGATAGAAAATAATAAGATAAATGGTTAAAGGCAGCATTTAGAAAAGACTGAAGCGGTACAGGTGAATGTTTGTTTATAATAAGTTGCAATAATCTGAGTTGGAAATAATAAGTGGAAAAGTGCTTTGCCTGTTTCTAAGATAACACAAGAGAGACTTGGTTAAACGGATAAGATTTGGTGTAAAAGAGAGCAGTCAATTATTGCGTCTAGACAGGGAGCCTGTGTGGTTGAATAAAAGGCATCATTTTTAATTGTAAGTAATATCGCCAAGACATATGTTTACAGACAAGAAATGGCATGACACCAAAGAGGTCCTGGCAAACATCCAAACTTTATATTTTACAGTCTATGGCAAGCTATTAATGATCCCAACTATATTGTAAGTGCAGGAACAGGAGGCCAAGTATACACAGAGTGGAGAAGATCTTCAGTGGAGGATCTTTATGTATTAACTGGTAGGGATGTAGCGAACCGCCGACAATGTGTTCGCGAACGCCGTTCGCGAACACCGGCAAAAAATGCGAACAGTTCGCGAACAGTTTGCGAACTTCGAACATCCGAAAATCGTTCGATTCGAACGATCAAAGGATTTTAATCGTTCGATCGAACGATTTCCGTTCGAATCGAACGATCGAAGCCATTGGATCGAATGATTTCATTCAATCCAATGGCTTCGATCGTTCGATTCGAACGAAAATCGTTCGATTTTAGCGATCGAATGGTCGAACAATTTTGACGCGAACGCCTATTGGTGAACGTCGCGCGACGTTCGCGAACTTGCGGCGGACGCGAACAGTCGAAGTTCGCGCGAACTAGTTCGCCGGCGAACAGTTCGCTACATCCCTATTAACTGGGTGTAAGGATCGGACACTGAACTTAAATAATCTGATAGGAGTCTGTATAGTACTGAACCAGGGGTATAACGAAAAATAGCTGTACCGAGTCTTAGAGACATGGTGAAGGAAAATATGGTTTAATGAGGCAGCAAAGCAAACAGAGTCCAGTAATCAGTCCAAGGTCACAACCAGGAAATCCAACAAGACATGTAAGTAGGGAACAGGAGCACTGGAGCAAGACTGGGAATCAGGAACACCAGAGGGTCTTGAGAACAGGAATCCAGGAACAGGTAACGAGGAACAGGAATCAAGGCACAGACCAACAAGATCAGGGTTAGGATGCAAAATGACCAAGCAAGGAGCTATGGTCAGGGACAGGTTTATAAGAGGTTCTGATTAGGGGAATGAAGAAAACATGAGACTAATGAAGTGGGTGGAGACACAGGAGCAGACCAAAACTACAATGAATGTAATAGGAGAACTGGTCAAGAGCAGCCATGAGTAGGGATGTAGCGAACGTCGGAAAAAAAGTTCGCGAACATATTCGCGAACTTGCGCAAAAATGCGAGCGGTTCGCGAACGGTTCGCGAACCCCATAGACTTCAATGGGAAGGCGAACTTTAACATCTAAAAAAGACATTTCTGGCCAGAAAAATGATTTTAAAGTTGTTTAAAGGGTGCAACGACCTGGACAGTGGCATGCCAGAGGGGGATCAAGGGCAAAAATGTATCTGAAAAATCTGCCTGTGTGTGCTTGGAAGAGATAGTGTAGGGGGAGAGCTGTTAGTGATTTCAGGGACAGATGATAGTAAGTTTGCTGGCTAGTAATCTGCTTGATACTGCTCTGTATTGGAACAAAAAAATAAATAAAAGCAGTCCTTACAAGGACTACTGTTATTGCAGCAGTCAGCAGATGAGATCAGAAGCAGGACAGCTGCCCACTGCAGCTACATACAGAGCACTGCAGTAGAAGGTAGATTACTAGCCAGCAAAGCTACCTAAGCTTAAATGTCCCTCAAACCCCTGCAGACTTCTGTCCCTCCAATAACAGAGCAGTATCAACACGATTACTAGCCAGCAAACTTTCAACTGTCCCTGAAATCACTAACAGGCAGCAGCTCTCTCCCTACACTATCTCTTCAGCACACACAGGCAGAGTGAAAAAAACGCTGCAGGGCTTCGGTTTTTATAGGGAAGGGGAGTGGTCCAGGGGAGAGCTTCCTGATTGGCTGCCATGTACCTGCTGGTCTGGGGTGAGAGGGCAAAAAAAAGCGCCAACAATGGCGAACCCAAAATGGCGAACGTCGCGCGACGTTCGCGAACTTCCGGCGAGCGCGAACACCCGATGTTCGCGCGAACAAGTTCGCCGGCGAACAGTTCGCGCCATCTCTAGCCATGAGAGCCTCCAGTGGCTCAACTGGAGAGTTCACAGTTCCAGGAACCCACAACCCAGGGTTTGAATCCTGGATGATCCTGACACTGGGCCACTAGCCCTAGGGGGTATCAATAGGGAGGAATGCCCAACTTACATATGAACCAGCTGCTAAACAAAAAGCACTTTAGCTCTAACTGCAGTCAACAGCTATAAATGTGAGTGAGCTCACTTGTACCTTATGGCATGGCCTGCCAAATGTTACGTAGTTAAATTGGGTTGAAAAAAGACAAAGTGCATCAAGTTCAACCCCTCAATGTGAGTGAGTAAAAGCTAAATTTGTTATTTGCTATAATGAAGATGATTTGCATATGAGTCTGAAACACTTTGGGAATCATGTTTCATTAATTGTCACATTCTCAAATTTACCATTAAATTTTTGCAGAAAGTAAGGTATAATTGCATTCCATTTTATATTTCTTTAAAAATTATTCAATCTTTCTAAAACAATTGATGATTTTCTATCAGCTCAGCATTTCTTCTATTGTAACATAAAATAAAAAATTTGGTTCTGGAAGGAAAAGTTGCTAATACATAGCATTTTTAGAGAAGGAAGAAAAATTAAATCACCCTTTTTTCCCTAAACCAAGTATGATTTATACCATTTTTTTTCTGAATTGTTCAGCAATTATTGTACAAAGACGACTTCATGTAAAATGTTTTCTACAAATGGGGCTATCTGATTTATTGCAGGTAGAACATAGCCACATGCTGAATGTTCAATTGCATCTAACTTAAAAAAATATATCTGAGTGGTGTTCAGCAAAAACAAAAGGACAACATGTCTTGCATTTTAAGTTACAGGCACTATTATCACAAAAAGGTATTTGAGCCTTAATACTGAAGGAGATTGTAGGACAATTTGATGACACTTATATTTGTCAGTGTTGTCCACTTTGATGCCCTTTAGCCATCAACTAGAATTATACTGACCCTGAAGGGACATACAGTTCCTTAGATTTAAATAATAATGTACCCCTCAAAGTCTGTTTTGCCCCAGATCCAACCCAAATTACATTTGCCCTGACCATTACAGATAACAGAAAGCTGAAAGAAAATAACAATCTGTGTATGCTGATTCCTCCGGGAGCCCCCCTGATTTGGATGGATTCTGTTCTCAAGCTAGCCTTGGTTACTAGTACACTGGCCTTGAGACAGAGCCACTTGCTTGGCTGTAAGAGCAGTTCTTTGTTTTTCTGTGCTGTGGAACAATATCTCTATCCTCTCCCACCAGTAACTCCCTTTTTACAAGTCTATGAAACCCAAACTACAGTATGTGATTCCTTTGTTCAGGATTCTGACTCTTTATGAGTTCATAATCTATGGAGATCATTTTATAACATTTTCTTCAGGTCCTGAAATTCCATGACAAAGCCAACATGTTATGTAATATTTATAGGGCCAATTTAAAGCTGGTGAAGTTCAAAAACAAAAATGAAATTGCAATAACAGAAGTGACAGATGCTCCCTTGAAGACCTTTACTCGTTAATAAAGTGCATTTGCACTGATCAAACCTATCACTTTTTCTTGGAGTGTAGACCAATTACAGGTCAAGCAGAGTTGAAGAGGTAGTTCACCTTTTAAATATTTAAAGACAGATTTGGTAAAAATCAAGCAATGTCAGTCAAACTTACAAACCATGATTGGTTTATTAATCGTAGTTTTTGTCAAATATTACCTGATGTATCAAAGTTCTCGAACAGGCAAATCGTGTTTGGGTATGACCAAACATATTTACACAATTTTCATGTGAACCTGTCTTGATTGATTGTGAATGATCAAGATAAGATAGTTTTCTCAAAGTGCTTTACCCATTTGAAGTCAAGAAGGAAATAGTGACCGCAAATGAAAGAATTCAAGATTTTGGCAAGAAAAATCAAATACCCATTTTAATTGATTCAATGGCATTTCAGTAGGTCTGAGCTAGAAGATTTAAACATATTCCAGAACAATAAATTATAAATCAGATTGATTCTTGAAATAGGTCTGTCATGGTAATACTGAGTGCACCCCAAGATAAAATCAGCTCTAGACATCTTACATGTATTTTGTCCAAAACAACTGTCAAGTTCACTTAAATGGTCAAAGAAGTAATACCCTGTAGTTAGTACAAAGCTATCATGTCTCACAATCCATGCTGTTCTCTTTTTGGTACTCTTTAGATTTCCTAGCACAGCAATGACACTTAATTAAGGCAGAATATTTGCAATTTTTTTGCCTTAAAATTTTTTAACTTTATAGAAGGAAAGCTCTCTATCTGCCAAGATTCCATATATTGGTTCACATTTTTGGTATACTGAATATAAAACTGATGGGTTCATCCACATCCTATTTAATTCAGCTTGGAGAGGAATACTTTGTAATGCTCTGCTATGTCATGTTTTTACACTGAGTTATCACTTCTTCCTTACGAAATAAAAAAGTCAGCAGATTGAGCTTGCATATCACTCAAATAGCCAGGTATGGCTTCATGATATCGACATAATTGCTGTACACATGGCATTGCCTTTAGCCTGCAAGAGATTTAATAACTGTTATTTATATTCCCATATTTATTTCTTAAATGGTCAACTTATGAATTCTGATATGATCCTAAATTCAATTAATCCATCACCTACATTTGCACCCGTGAATAGACTGTTTGTATTTCAACCTGGTATCATCAGCTTTTATGACTATAAAGTAAAATATTGCATTCAATTTGCCTGAATTCCTTTGGCATCTGCTGAAAAAGTTCCATCTGTCTTCATAACCACTTTTCACATACATAGTATGGCATGATTGTATTGCTTTCAGCCTTGATGCTCCCATAGAAGCCCATTGTTATGGGAATGTGCCATATTTTTCCAACCTTAGATGAGAATCATTTTCTTCTGATTGGATCATCTTACATTTCTAATTAATAACTTTTGGGATAAAACACAGGTGGTGTTTTGCAAATAAACAACAAGAAAAAAGGTAAATCTCTCCTTGTTCTGCCTTCAGCTGTAAACCGGTAAATATGGATTTGTAATTTTTGACTGACTGCTTGAATTATTGATTCTCATGAAATATGTATTATTTGAGTTTCTCTTAACATTTTAATCTTTCTTCTCACTATATAACAAATGCATTTACCTTCAGTTATTATGTAACATTTTCCCTGACAGGTAGGGATGAAATTGTACATCCCTGAGGCTGTTACGTTCCTCAGGTTAATATGTAATATTGGAATGTGGTACAGGTATGGGACCTGTTATCCAGTATGTTTAGGGCCTGAGTTTTTCCGGATAATCAATCTTTGTAAATTCTCTGTTTATTGATTTTCAAACAAAGGGGAGGTAGGTAGGGGTACAGAAAGAAGAGGGGAGGGGAGGAGGGATATGCAAGCATATATGATTATGTCACATACAGAATCATCAAGCAAGCAAAGAAAACGAGTCATATCTAAAACAGTAATTCCTTTTACATGAGTTGTCTATGAAACAGGAATAAAGGCATGGTCATTCCTTAATCATTAATGTGAGAGTTCGTAAACCGTGAACCGTGAACCAGGATCTGGGGCATTGTCTAGTTGAGTTTAGCAATAGAGAGGGTATCAAACTGTATATGCAAGGTTACAGAGGAAAGGGAAAGTGGAACTAACTTGATTTGACTAGTTGGTTGAGATCTAGTATCCAGGGTGACCAGACTTTCCAATATTTAGAGCTATTATTCTGTATAATATATGTCAGTTCCTCTAACTTCCTAATCTCCTCAACCCTAGAGACCCATTCTTTAAAAGTGGGGACATTGACATCCTTCCATTTCACTGGTATGAGGGCTTTTGCCGCTTGAAGAAGGTGCAATGTTAGAGGGCTGAGAGGTTTGTCCACCGGATTCTCTGGTAGATTCAAGAGGATCAGTAAACGGTTTTCCAGTAAAATTTTCCCTCCTGTTACTCTATTAACAGCTTCCAATATAGCCTTCCAGAACCTTTTCAAAATAGGGCAAGATAGCCAAATGTGAGAGTGCGACCCTACTTCGGAGTTACATCTCCAACACAAATCTGAGCCTGATGGAAACATTTTTTTAAGACGTACTGGTGTATAATGCCACCTAGTTATCAGTTTGTACAAAGCTTCGGTGGCTTTGGAGGCTCTTGACGAATTATGTACAGTTTTAAAAATTTGAGTCCAATTTTGTTCTGAAATTTTCATCTGTAATTCTTTTTCCCAGCCAGAGTGGAAGGCTTGGGCGGTTCTAGGAAATGTATTAAGTAGAAGATTATAAGTTAAGGAGATCATTCTAGGTTTATCCAAATTAGTTGTAAGTACCTTTTCCCAGGGAGTAAACTGTCTAGTCCAGTCCCCCAAGAGTAAAGGTTTCATGAATCCATACAATTGATTATAGTTCCAAAGATCCCTAGGATGAGATCCCCAGCACTTTTGTATGTCAGCCAGCGAAATTAATTTGTTCCTTTTGATGAAGTCACTTAACCTTGTTTCCCTGCCATCTTTATGACCCCACCTGCTAAAAGCGCCTTTTTCCATCCCAGGAGTAAACATAGGGTTGTTTTGTAGAGTGGCCAACAGATAGGGAGATTTAGTTAAGCAGTATTTTTCTCAATTCCTGTGCCACGTTTTAAGAGTGGCTGAGATCAAGGGATGATTGAGGATATCTCTAGGGACTTCCCTATCAGCTAACCAAAGGAGATTTACTAGGGGGATAGGGGTCGTGGATTGTTCTAGAGTGCACCAGGCCTTCTTGTTCTTATCCTTGGTCCAAGAATATATACGAGTTAGGTGTGTTGCTAGGTAATAAAGATAAGGGTCTGGTAAATTCAGTCCACCTTTATCTTTGGGTAAGATAAGTAGATTGTATTTTAGCCTTGGATTTTTCCCTTTCCATACAAATTTTATGATTAATGATTTGAGTGAGGTGAAGAAGGATCTAGGGAGGAGTATAGGGAGTACCTGGAATAGATAAAGAAGCTTAGGGAGGAAAATCATTTTTATGGCCTGTATCCTTCCCAACATTGAAAGTTGAAGCTTACGCCAATTATCTAGCAAGGTTTTGAGAGATCTCATCAGAGGTAAATAGTTATCCTCATATGCTTTGCCTAAATTAGCTTGAATATTCACTCCGAGGTATTTAATATAAGGATTGGCCCACTTGAAAGGAAAACTGTCCTTTAGTCCGGATAATCAATCTTTCTGTAATTTGGATCTTTATACATAAGTCTGCTAGAAAATCATATAACATTAAATAAACCCAATAGGCTGGTTTTGTTTCCAATAAGAATTAATTATATCGTAACTGGGATCAAGTGCAAGGTACTGTTTTATTATTACAGAGAAAAAGGAAATCATTTTTAAAATTTGGATTATTTGCATAAAATTGAAGACGGCCTTTATATTTCGGAACCTTCTGGATAACGGGTTTCCGAAACCTGGACTACCTGTACTACAAACATTTTAATTCTGATACAGTAGGTTGAAGGTTTTAGTTTTATTTCCCTTACAGATATAAGGAATTATGGACATAAAAGCCTGTGACTAACATTTTCTATATGAATAAACCTACTCCTTTATCATCGGCTGTAGACTTAATTGGAATTTCAAACTGAACTTGAGTTGTGACTTATAAAACATGGAGGACAACTGCATCAACTTACAGTATAACAGGGCTGACTCTTTTAATGGAGAAGGAAAGGCTTGGTGCACTTGGGGGTGCCAAATGTTAGGCACCCCCAAGTAATTGTATTGACTTACTGTACCTGTAAACCCGAGCTGATGCTCCAATCAGCAGAAAACTGCACCAGCCCAGGGTTATACCAGTGAGCACCACGGAGCGATCCTCTTCCTGCTTCTTCTTTCTTCAAATTTACCGGGGCAGACACATGTGCAGTTGAACGAAATAGCTGGTGTAACGCCGGGCTGGTGCAGTTTTCTGCTAATAGGAGCACCAGGGGTTTCAGGTAAGTCAATACAATCATTTGGGGTACCTAACATTTGGCACCCCCAAGTACACAAAGCCTTTCCTTCTCCTTTAAGCATAACAATAGATGAAGCAGACCCCAAGCCTGGGATCAGGGGGCCTGGACCACAGAGTCTCATTCCTTGACTGTTGCAGAAATCCTTGCTCCCCGTCAGCTCTCAAGTAGTTAATTGGGGAGCAGGCAGACACATGCGGAAGTAAAGGAGGGGGCTGGTAGGGTTTGATAATTTGCGCCAGGCCCCTTAGAAGCCCCTTAGGACATTTCCTGCGTTGTCTTTTTGTTTAATAGCCTGTACTTTTCCATTGGCCTGAATTTCTGAATGACTGCCAGCTGCTCAGACATTTATGCAAGCTCCACACTGACACTTATATAGCCTATTAAGTCCCATGATTTTAAAGCAAATTCTACATTCCAAATATAGAAATCAGTTATGGTCAATGGATATGTTAAAGATCTCCACTTCGGAAGATGGTGGGAGCTGATGGGTTCCTCTTGGAGTTTAGAGCCTGACAAATATACCTTTCAAATAGTAGCCTGTAGGAGGTTTGCCAGTGCCACTACAAGTAATGAGGCTACCAGGTGTCATAAAATAGGCCCTGTCATTTCAGGTACACAGAGGCCCAATCAGCACATATAGAAGCCCAAACAGGCCCCACAAGCCCACTAAATACTGACTTTCTATGGGACCTTATAGCAGCCCCTCTGGCATTTGCCAGAACCCACAGATTGCCAGTCTGGGGCTGCATCACAGAGTTCCAAATTTTATATATCCAACATATGTTCTCATATTTAAAATATAGGTTGTATTTTAGCAACTCAGCCTTAAAATTATTTGATCGTACATTTTTTAATTTATCATGATTTATTTACTTTATTTGCTAATTTTATACTATAACCCAACTTAAAGGGTTGTTTACCTTTAAATTATCTTAGCTAGAGGTAGAGGTGAGTGATATTCTAAGATAATTTGCAATTGGTTTTATTTTTTTATTATTTGTGATTTTTGGGTTATTTTGGTTATTTTGGGTTATTTTTGGGTGATTATACTTTTTATTCAGCAGCTCTCTAGTTTGCAGTTTCAGCAATCTGGTTGCTATGGTCCACATTACTCTAGCTACTATATATTGATTAGTGATGGGCGAATTCACGCTGAATAAATGTGCAAAACCGCCATGAAAATTTGCTTTAAAAAAAACGGACGCCGGTGTCAAAAACTAGGCGCAGGTGCCATTTCGCAAATTTTTTGTCGTTTTGCAAATTTTTTGGCATAACGAAGCACCCCAAATTCGCCCATCACTAATATTGATATAAATAAGAGAGTGGAATATGAATAGGATAGTCCTATAATAAAAAAGTAGCAATAACAATACATTTGCAGCCTCACAGAGCATTTCTTTTTTAGATGGGGTCAGTGACTCCCATTTGAAAGCTGGAAATAGTCAGAAGCAAAAGGCAAATCATTAAAATATTGAAAAAAATAATAATGAAGGCCAATTGAAGAGTTGCTGAGAACTGGCCATTCTATAACATACTAACAGTTAACTTAAAGTCGAACCATCCCTTTAACAATCCTGCATTCCACAAGTCAAATTGTAATTAAAACGGGCCAGCATAGCAATAGCCGGTGTTTATTTTATTACACAAAGTCCTTGTCTAGACCGTGTGGAGAGCGTCGCACAAATATATTTATGAATGCAGGAAGGGAGATGTGATAATAAGCAATTTGCTTTTAACCGTGGCAACATTTTATGTTATTTTATTCCCTTTTCCTTCTGTTTATTCATGAATTCAGAAACTTGGAGACCTGCTAAATTGAGAAGCAAGGAAGCAGATTCCTCCAACAAGGTCTGGATTTCAGAATCATTAGCTCCTTAAAAAATGTACTTACTGTGAAATAAAACTGAAACCTATTATCATAATTCAAAACACACTGGTATTTGTGACATTTTTTCCTCATTAAAATGAAGAATGACAGTGTCGGGGAAAGAGCAGTATTTGCTTGCTTTGTATTTGTAGTTCAAAAGATGTCTACAGCAAATTGTCCCAGAGAGACAGAATATTAAGCAGCACAAGTGTGGTACAGCATGCAATTAATTCCCTGCACTTGCATGCCTGTCAAGGTCCATGGACCAAAATAAGTAAACTTCGGGATTGTGGGCCAGAACAAATGATTTAATAAAATAATCCAAATTTTGGTTTTTCTATGAAACTTTGACAAAGTAAAATGATGTGAACATAATACAAATACAGTTTTTCTGATTGTCAGATTCCTAACAATATCAAATTAGCATTTGAAAGAGTTGTAAAGATTCTGTACTTCATATCTGTTTTCAATAAAAAAATAATAATGATTATATAAAATACAAAGCTGCATGCTTAAATCACCCACTAACTGTACTATAAAAAAAGCTTGTCGGGCTAATATTTTTTTACTGGAACTTTTTTCATTAGCAAACATTCTTGATAAATCTTAATAATAATAATAATAATAATAATAATAATAATAAGGGAATAAGGACTACGGAACAATACACTGTAAACGTTGCGCAGAAACTTTGCAGGATGATAAATGTAACACAATCAATGCTGAATCTCTCCCACATAATGGACACGATGCAGCAAATTGTCAAAATATGTCAAATATTTTGTTTGTCATGTTTGTGAAACATAACTATTTTATTATTTCATTTTTCAACCAAAGGAGTGTGGAATGAGAATTGGCAGTGTGGTTAGATGACCGCTAGAAGGATGGCTTTAATATTGTCACGAATTCCACAAAAAAGAAATTTGACATGCACTTTTTTCTGTAAGAGACAAAAACACCAGAAGAAATGTGAGGAAAATGGCCATTGGCTATAATGTGCTTACGTTAAGGAAGAAGGCCCTTGACTATAATGCATTTGGCATGAGAAAGAGCGTGAAAATGCATTTGGTGGGAGACAAAACACCCACTGATTCGGATGAATTTACAACATTAACAGCCTGTGTTCTAGGAGAAACCTTGTCTAGTCTCAGTAATGCCAGGCGCCCATAATTATATAATTAAGGAACTATTTGAAGGAACAGTAAGAGGCAAGAGGAAGGACTGGAAAGATCAGTAACTCCAAAAAATGAAAGCGTTTTAAAGTAGAAGTGGCCATAGACACACAGATAATTTCGTACGAAAAAAAATTTCAAACGACATTCGTTGTGTGTATGGTTGGAAACTAGCCAACCTATATCGGCAGAAGACTTAGATATCGGTTGGCTCGTCAATCGGGCTGGAGGCAAAATTTAGATTGGATGACTTTAAAGACTCCAACACATCAGCCATTGTGCTGACTAATCTCCCTGAATTTGCCTGTGTACGTTGACCCTAAATGGTTCCATGTGTGAGTCTATTCTGAAGACATATTTGCCATATCAGGCCCTATAAAACCACTTAAAAGTGGTCCCCAAATTTGGCAAATACTTGGGACTAAAGATTCAAGTTGGTTATCTTTCTTATAGACTCCCTCCCCCTGGATACACTGTACTCCATCACACAGCCCAGGTAGCGACATCATTTGGGTATCTAGGCAATTGTCCATATGGAGCTTGATAGGTATGTAAATTTTAACCTAAACCCAATAGAGCAGATGCTAAATAATGTTTTAATTTGGCAAAAAATACCTCCATCCTTTTTTGGCAGAATTAATATTTTTAAAATAATTTTTCTCCATTTGTTTTATGCATTCTCCATAACTCCCCTGTAACCCCCTGGGTCCAGTTGTTTACAGGGTTTGATAAAACAATTAGGGGGTTTCTGTGGGCTGGAGATAACCCCAGTGTAAACTTTAAGGTACTCTAAGCGCCCACTTCTGGAGGTGGCCTAGCTCTACACAATCTCAGACATAACTTTCTTGCTGCTCAGGTAATATATGCTCATTGGTGGCTGGTCCCCAATCCAAATAAACTGGTGGTGGTCATAGATGATGCTACAAAAAGCTCCTTTGAAGCCCTTTCTAAGCTTCCCTACTAAAGAGCTTCTTCTTACTATGTCACTTGTCCTTCTATGATCACATTTATACAGGCCTCATAAAAATCCCAGAAGTTAGCCCAAAGCCCCTCTGAGACCTGGTCTCCCCCAGCTTTGCTGTGGGGCAATATTTATGTCCCCCACATCCACTTTCTCCCAGATATTTCCAGATGAGTACAGGTATTAAAACCTTAGGTGATATTGTTTCTGGCGGTGAATGTTAAAGTTACAACACCCCCTCCAGATGTGCTATTTAGGTATCTGCATATGTGTTATGCTTTCAGCAACTACACTCAAGTCCTGAGAGCTTAGCTGAAGCAACGCTTAAGGTCTACCAATATAGACAAGATCTGTCAAAACCCTTGTCTTGGCTCTACATTATACTATCCACACCGGGCCCTTCTCTAATGAGAAAATCAGGATTAAATGGCAGAAAGGCATTTCTGCTCTTGCTGAGGAGATGTGAAATGATTCCCTCAAGGCGGTCCATCTTTATGGGGAATAGATATCTGCAAATAAAATTCCTAAACAGAGAGTAATTAATTCCTTACTGCCTGGCAACAATTTATGATAATGTATTAAAAGCCCTAAATGCAGGGATGAGATAGGCTCTGTGTTTCATGTTGTTGGTCCTTTCCAGTAGTTCTGCCATTAATAAATCAGAAGCTAGCTCTTCCCCATATTCGTTCCCTAGAACTCTGTCTAATTGACATGGGCCCTATGACTTTAGTCCTAACCCAGGATGTATAATCTACAGTTACAATATTATGCTAAAAATGCCATTTTAATGCACTGGAAATCCCATTATTCCCCTCCCCTACAAGTTTGGAACAAAATGACTCCCTTCCAAGCCAGAAACTGACTTATCTAGAGAGTGGTTGCCCTAGAAAAAAATGAATGCCCTATGGGGTACCTGTCCTAGATTTACAAAAAGCCTGATTGTATTGAATCTCTAATCTCTACAATTTGTATCTCTACCTCAATCCTCTTATCTTTTTCTTCTTACCTCCTCATTCTTTTTTTTATACTTGTTTGTATTTTGAAAAATAAGATCTTTGAAGAAAATGCCTTGAACTATAACAGGGAAACTGTTATGACGAGATTTATAATCATGTTGTCATCTCTCTAAATGTGGATTAGCAACAGGCAATTTAATCTAAAAATAACCTGAAAAACGTTTATTTACTTATGCTATAAAGTTACTTTCTTCCCTGGTAGCTCTGTAGAAATGTCGTTGCTAAGAGCATCTTCCTGTTTCCTGCAATCTCAATAAAGCAACTTGACACAACTCTTGCTTGTTCTCACAAATTAATGATTGCCAGAGAAGCACGAATGTTCTCTTCACATTTAAACAAAGCTCATAGAGATACTCACTATAACACAATCCAAAAAACAAATCTTAACCATGTCTTCTGGAAAGAAAAACAGTAGAAAGACACACTTCCCACTGCTATCTTGTATTGGCTTTCTCATTGAAATTCAGGATGCAGAGTCAATTAGGAAGAAGGAGGCACATTAATAAAATAGAGCACTATTGTACACAGCACGACACAGCCTTGTAAACTGAAATTGAATGAAATGCTGCATTTGGTCTCCCACAAACTCAATAAACTAGTTTCGCTCCAATGCATGATGTTAGAGCGCTACTGAGATTGATGGTTTCGTTTACAATAGCATACATTAAATTTGGAGTGTAATTTAACAAGAAATACTGCATCCCTGGCTGGCTGTATAGAAATGAGTTCAATTTGGGAAACACAACGTCCCTTTGGTTGGTTGGAAAGATTGTTCTCTTGCAAATGCTTGAATTTATTTAGTAGGAAGAGTGGATGTTCTGGAATGGAAATGCACGGGCTCTGTTTTGTTTTTAAATCACTTTAAAACAACAAGGTGCACTGAGAATTGGAGGCTTGAAAACATCTTTTATGGGTTAGGCTAAAGGTATTTTCACACATTGCACTGGGCCATGAAGTTCACCTCATGGATTTAAGAGCTTTGCAACTGCTATTCAACCACATGGTTCACATAAATAGGGTATTCCTGCTATTGGTCTATTATGAGTGTAATTATGACTGTGAGTTATCTGCAATAACACCTTATTGTTGCACTAAAGAGCTCTAAAATTCTTATTACATGAGCCCCAGAGACAGATACAGATTGACAGGATTATAATATTGATTGAATTATTTCTCCGAAAGGCAGAGACCCTAACATATTCAGTATTATATCTACTGTGCCCATGACTTTAGCTTTATGTTTTGGCTGCCATGTTTTTAGATTTTGCTTGCATCATCCAGTCTCCTCTCTGTGTAAAATGATGATAAAGTGCAAATTAACAGATGAATACATACTAGGGTCTCTTTAAAGGGTGTTGGCTGTTACAGAAGTATATACAGTTGTTTGTATGTTATTCTGTTGCCTACAGCTTTAGAAAAAAATGTCAATTGCCCCCACTGAGGTTTTGTGCCTAACACAGGTTCATGCTAAAATCCACCATTTGTCTGAAACATAATGTCATGCACTTTATCTTTTAAGGCTTTTATACAGAAGCCTGATTTGTGTGAATGGCACATTATGTTGCCTGACCCCTTGCAGGCGTTTCATTAAACTTCAAGGATTTATGACTGGGGCACAATGATCTATGAAAGGGTCAGCTGAATGCAGCTTGCTCATTGGTAAGCGCTAAAAATCACCAAATCAAATGTTTTTTTGCCAATGCATGAAAAAGCAATTTCAGAGATAAACAATCCCTTGAAGAATACTTGCCCTGCGATATATACGCTGCGTTTGCATCTCTTGCCTTATGTGTTCAGGGAGATTACATTAAATAGCATTTAGAGTGACAAGCCTAAAGTATTGGTCTGGAAAAGAAGCAGATACTTAACAGCGGTGCAGCATTGTGTCAATGCGTTCTGCTGATATTTCTCCACGCTGGGCTATAGTGAAAATTAGAAGGCAAATGTCACTATCAATTTCCTTATTGCCTGTCTTCGTTTCATTACCTTTCCCCCAGATTTTATGCATCCAAACTCCGGCGGCTGCATCTGAGCTCATATTAACCTTGTCTACTTAAGAAAATTGAATAAAATGCATCAAACTATTTCTTCCATTTGACAGGGGCAGTTTTTTATATATGTGTGTAACAAGGTGAGCTGGATATTGCAACCCCTTGAGTTATGTTGGCTAAAAGGGCGCACATATAAATTATCCAAGGCCGATGCAGATCTGAAACTATTTTATTTCTGAGTCCCTCATTTTTTGTGATCATCTCAACAATTTTCCATGCCGTTACAAGACAAGACTAGATTTTTATTGAATACTTTGACTCTTAATAACTTCCAAACTTCTTGTCTACGAAGAGCAACCAGTTTCAGAATTTTAACCTACTGTTGTTGATTCTTTTTCGTCTTTATCCTCAAAAGTCGCCTTGAGGTCCACCACAGGGAATTGTACAAGCCTCATTACCTGCATTGCACACCAAGTTTTTGTTATTAGTAGCTGTAGTAGTATTTCTATGTAACTGCATTTTTTTGCACTAAGAAATATGTTATATTACATATAAAGCACATGCAAATTACTAGGGATTTAGCCTCAGGGGGGCTCATTTATCAACACTGGGCAAATTTGGCCATGGGCAGTTACCCATAGCTACCAATCAGTGAATAGTTTTTTAAAGCCAGCTGCAAGTAGAACAATGAATGCAGCATTTTGATTGGTTGCCATGGATTCCTGCCCATGGGCACATTTGCCCAATGTTGATAAATGACCCCATTGTGTCCTCTTATCACCAAGCCTCCATAACTTAAAATTTGCAAGCTGAGGTGACAGAAAACCATCCAAGAAGCTCAATAAATGGAAAAATTTGATTATTTGTGTTTAGGGAATTTAAAGGGTAACTAGTAATTTGCCTATTCAAAAATACAGTAAATGTTCTACTTCAAAAAATCCTTGAATTCTTTGTTTGTTTAATTATTTAAGAAATGAAATTGCAACAAAACACAAATGTTTATAAATGCCTTCACTATTAAATGCTATAGGTATAAGAACTGTTATCTGGAGGCTCGTTATCCAGCAAGCTCCAAATTACGGGAGACTGTCTCCCATAGACGCCATTCTATCCAAATAATAAACATTTTTCAAAATGATTTCCTTTTTCTCTGTAATAATTAAACAGCACCTTGTACTTGATCCCAACTAAGATATAATTAATCCTTTTTGGAGACAAAACAATACTCTTGGGTTTAATTAATCATTTAAAAGATTTTTAGTAGACTTAGGGTATGAAGATCCAGGTCCCGAGCATTCTGGATAATAGGTCCCATACCTGTATATTTAGTGCAATCTAAAAAAGGCGAGTTTTCTATCACATTGAAATCCAAATTCCTCTTTTCCGAGATTCTAAGACGCTGCACACTTTCGATTCATTTTTCTTTGCTTATTGCCGTTCTGGACTTTCTTTCCCCAGCGCAAATCTGAGTGTAATCTATCTCATCCCAAGATAATGTTATTATAAACAAACTCATTTCTAAGGATCGCACTTGTTAATGATCCCCTAAAGCTTTGACGACGTGAATCCATTTTGTTACCGGCTCTCGATATCTGTACCTCTTGACATTTCTTCTTTAGTTAACTACATGCCTCATGTATTTTTCAGACATGCTGCTTAATACTCTTGCCTATAATTGGGAATACGGACATACGTATTCTTGTTAATGTTCTAAAGGATTAGCTGGGATAGTGCTGATATTTGGTATTAGTTAAGTGGCATGCCCAAGTTGAATTAGTGGCTAGACTGCATGGCTGGTGATCGACATAAATATATTTTTAGACTGCTAAGCTTAATTAAGAATCCAAGGGATGATCTGGAGTCACTGACAAAACTGTTTCCTTTGGCATGTAGAAATGTTTTCATGTTAACTGTGCTGGAAGCAGAAAGCATACAGTATGAAGGTGCTTCACCTGCCAACTTTGTTATAATTCAGTTTGTTTACTCAGCACTGCAAAAACTAATTGGTGCAGTGCCATACTTTATGGAAAGCCATGGTCATGTCCCAATGTGAAAAGGGCCGTGCACAGCAGATGCTAGTGATAAGTGAAACTGGCCCATATCATTTTGCTGATATATTTCTAAAACCGTGTAATAATTAGTGAAATTATGAAATTTCACAATGTGCATTCAAGTCAATATGGAAGGCACCTGTGTTTTTTTTTTTCGATTCAAAACAAAACTGATGTTGAAATTAAGCATTTTCTTGCAGTGCAGAAAACATGCTTTCTTCCAGGTAAAGTGCATGCCAAAGACTGTAACTATAGAGAAAGTAGATCCCGTGATGGTGTTGGAGGGGGGACATGGGTGCCTGGACCGCAGGGTCTGCTGCACAGAAATCCTCTCCAGCAACCTTCTGATCAAATTTTTTTTGGCTGCCACATTGAGCAGGCATGCAAGCAAGCTAGGTGGGGAGGGAAGAGGGGACAGGATCATGTGCAATGTGTTCCAAGCCTCTCTGAAGATGTTGCAGGTTTGGGGCAACGGCTATTTACTCCACAGGTGCCAAAATTCATAAAAATTGTAGCTATAGTTCATATATTTAGAAGTTACTATTACTAACCAATAATTCAATATTGTTGTTGGTGCTTAACCCATTTAGTCGTTACCACATCAACATTTTGGGGTATTGCCACCTCCTTTTATCAGAAACATTTTTATCCTGAAACATTGATATGGTAATAGATGAATAAAGAGGTTAAACACTGACAACATTGGGCATGCACAATACAATATTTCCGCTCCATGTCTAAAACAAGAAGTGATCGGGTCCAGAGGAACGCTGCTCATACACAACTATGGTATAAAACCTGCAAAGATATTACGTTCTTTCTGCTTTCTTTTTGATATATTTTTTGCCCTTGATGAAGACCACCATAGTCTAAACGCATAGGGCATATTACATTATGTCATTCTCTGTCTGTAATCTCCAGTGTCAGTCAAAGAAGAAAAAAAGGGGAGCACTAACAAACCCATTGATGTGTGTCCACTGTGCTGCACGTGAAGAATGCTCCCGATGCGTATAACCGCCAACGAAATCTTTAGCAAACACGGAGCACCAGCGAATTAAAAACATCCATTTATTAGAAATGCATTTAAAATATAAGAACAAAGCGTAGTGAGCTCAAGAGCTTTTTGAGGAAGTTGGTTATCCATGAAACGAGTCAAAGCTGTCGAGCTCACTACGCTTTGTTCTAATATTTTAAATGCATTTCTAATAAATGGATGTTTTTAATTCGCTGGTGCTCCATGTTTGCTAAAGATTTCATTGTAATCTCCAGTGTGACTGCCTCTGAGAACACCCTGGTGAGTGAGCCACCCAAGGGAGGATACTGGCAAGGATACAAGAGTGGGGCCCCAACTTGAAGACAGGTCTTGTGCATTCCCCTGCTACGTGGGAGCGGCTGCTAAGTTCCAAAGGGAGAGGTACTTTTGGGAAAGGTACCTGGGGTATAAGAGCTCTGGGGAAGGGGCATTCTATTCGAACTGAATTGTGTGGTTATTAACCCCTTCCAGAGGATTGGGAGTTTGATAAAAAAAGGACTGTGTTGGAGAAACAGTAGGGTACCTAATAGTGAGTTAGGTAGTGTCCCACGTGTCCCCAGTGCAGGAGTGCATTGTGTATTAGATTGCCCAAGTTCACTATTGAGTTTGTATAAAGTTTATATCTGTTTCATTTGCAAACTGTGTGTTTTATTTGTCCTAGTGGAAGTTTTCTGAAGTGTGCTCCTCAGTATTCCCTAAGTGGAGGCATTGCGCTGTAAATCCCAGTTTCCAGTCCTCATATGCAAAAGGGACTCAGGGCCCCTGGATTGCCAAGTGTTAATTGCAATTTAAAGAGGCAGTAACCAAATTAGCAAATTAGGGTTACAATTCAATGACAGTGAGATGTTGTCAGGTGTCCAGAAGTGGCACCACCTAACACATACACACAAGTTAGTGTGGGGAGTGCATTGGTTTGGTGGAAGTCAAAGCTCCAGTTATTCATTATACTACATGTTTAGGCTCCAAATTATAATAAAATGATATTAGCCAAAGAGCTCAGTGGAGGGAGCTCTTGAAGCTGGCGGGATCTTCAGTTTGACAGCCTTGCCTGAGCTATTTAAAAATGTTTTTTGTTATAAGCCCTGCCCATTTGCCTATGTAATGCCTTCTTTCTTCTAGCAGGTCCCTTCATGGGACAGTCTTCTGCCTCAAATAAATTGGCTTTCTCACTTCTAAATGCTGTAGTCTAGAGGTTAAAGGTGAGCGCAACTTGGTCCTACTACTCAGTCACACTGTTTACTGGAGGACTGATCATTGTACATGCACTACAGATTTAGTAGGCCTATGTCTATGAAGATTCTCATTCATCCAGGTCATGATATACAGTAATATATAAGTGTATATGATATACTAGTTAAGTCTAAAACAACTGGATATCTTGAAAAGTTTCATCACTCATCTGAACAGCTTCTTCAGTTGTCCTTCAGATTTAGTAGACCATTAAGCAGTATGAGCGACCAGTGTATAATGAAGGGTCTTGACATGGCATTTGAGCTTACATACTTTGGCCAAAGTGTGGTACTAACACCTTTATTTTTTTGTAGCAATAATTTATATATGTTCATAAAAATATTTTCAAACTAGAAGAAATTATTTTCTATTTCCTTTTTGTGGGGGGAACTAATCTATTGCTAATAATAATAAATTACTGCAAAATACAGCTTAAGGTTTAAGAATTGAACAATGATTTTTCCCCCAAAGGTCAGTAAACCGCCCCCATATATTTATGGAGATATAATAGATTTTCTGGTATTTAACTATAGCTCAGATAGGCTGAAGGGATAGTGATCATATTATGCAGTTATTCACAATTAGCATCTAGATCATTTAGTCCATGATTGATATTGGCAAACCATTGTGAAATCAGTAATTGCCTGACGGATAAATGGATAATAAAGGGAAAATAAATGAACTATTACTGGAAGATATATTATTGATTTGAGCACAGTGGATGTATAATGGGTGTGTCTATACTTGCATTCTTCAACAAGGTGTTATTATGCCCAGTGCAATCCAATATAATATCAGTCAATAAAGAACAAGCAGGAGACAAAGCTGGTTTGAGAATACTTGTTGCTCTACTCATATATATATATATATATATATATATATATATATATATATATATATATATATATATATATATATATATATTCCTTTGATGCCTATATAATGTTTATTTATGTATTTTGTTCAGGTTGGAATTCACAATATTACATTATTAAAAACCAAGATGTACATTGACAAAACAGTACAAAGTGTGGAAACAGCAAATTAACTAAACAGGCCAAATCAAATGGACCAGTTGACATTATTATAATTAAAGCATTGTTTTACAAATGTAGTTCCTTCCATTTGGTTGTAAATCATCTACAGCAAAGCATTCCACCCTAACTGTAGGACTGGTCCAATTGGGGAGAGGTGAAAAATGTATATTGGGATCCTAAGTTGAAAGCCAGAGTGGGATTTGGGGGTGAATGCTTATTTTGTTTATTATTCTATTTGTTTATTTTTGGTGCCACATGCAGATGATCATTTTTCACAAACAGGTATGAAACAGGTGTTTGGTGTTGGGTATGAAAGGGAAGTCCTACACATAAAGTCTTATTGACCCCTTTGTAGGACTCCCCTTTCATGCAATTTAGCGCCTGTGCTTTTGCTAGAGCACATATATGGATAAGTGATGTGCAGGCCAGGAAAAATTCAACCCAAACCAGACCACTAACCTGCAAAACCTTAACCCGAACCCAAATCTAACCTGAAAAAAGTTTGACATTGTAGGACCCACACTCAACCCGTACCCGTGCCATCTCACTCTGTACCCTACTTTTGTGTGTGCCTCTGGTTCCAAGACATGGAATCTTCTGGAGCAGTAGAGGAGTTGACTTCACCAGTCTGACCCACACCCAGCCCTAACACAATGGTTGGCCATATTTCAACCCAAACTCACCCAACCAGTGGTCAACCCTCTGGTCACCATTAATATGGACCGTTGTGTGAAAACAGTGTTGTGTGGACAGTATTAGAGAAATACAAAGCAGAATTTTTAAAAATGCTTAAAATTTCATTGCTCTGATAAAATATTACATAAATACTTGTAAGTTATACATTTGCTCATTCCTGTAAATAATTGGTGCCAGGGCTTTTATCACCTTCTATTTAATTAAACCTTAAACTAAATTAACATGGGTGAGTGCAGATGGTTTCTTAGGGCTCATGTACATCCACAAGTGCATTTATGGTCCCTGCCCTTGCCCCACAATTAGTTGTCACTTGCATAAAAGCTATAGTCCCCTTATGTCAACAAGCACAGCAGCGTTCAATAGTATCTCTAGTAGAAAAAGACAGATTAGGGCTATCTATATTGAGCAGCTTTGGCTCCACCGAGGAGTGAGTGAAGGGCTTAAATCCTAAGGACATTGTTGCCTAATTAGGGCCAAAGAGACCAATAGGGACTCAGATAACATCCCCCTGGCTTCCCATAAAAAGTGTCCCCAAAACAAACAGGAGAAACTCTGGGTAGACTGCTATTTCCTTCTCAAGCACTATTAAAGAGGATTTTACAATTGGTCTGCATTGTATCTGTTGACTATTGCCCCATGGTTGTCTTCTGTATAGTAGCGCTATTTTCCAATGTGGATCTGTGTTAATTAATACTTGAGTTCAGTTATTCTTCAAGAACCACTGGTGCCCAATTATTGTGTATTTCATACAGTTACACAACGCCCTGCCTCCACACCATTTACCCCCAAAGGAATACAGTGGGGTAAAGCTACAAAGTAGAGGACTATACTATTGCCTTACATACTCATTTAAAAGTAATGTTTTACAGGATCCTTATCTCTCCAAGGGACAGCTGCAATGTGTACTGCTCCGATACTGATTCACAGTTAAAATGTTTAAAGGGTTTAAAAACTATGCATATTATTTTAATACCCTATAAATATTCACTTGCTTTTTTGTTTTACCAATAATTAAAAAGGGAAAATGGGCCTACATCTGAATACAAAGAATATGAGTATAATTGCACACAGTGATACTGTTGGGTGAAGTGTTCCAAGCCGCAGCGGCTTTCATCATTTACCCAACAAAGGGAACAGCAGTGCAAAATGATTAGGAGTTTCAGCCAGCCTATGACATAAGCAAGTTGTATGGCTTCTTTTAAGTCTGGCTGTAGCAAAAACAATGTTAAATGAATGATGATAGCACACTATGTTCTAATGCTGTGTGCCATATTTATATAACAGTAGGAGGGACAGCAAAGAACTGAGTGGATAATGAATAATGCATGCCTGGTTACATAGTGCCTTCATTATTTTCCTCTATTAATTTGCTGTAACATTACCCAAAGCCATTTTTTATCAAATGCCGAACATTGAACTTTGATGCTGAAGTTGAATCACTTTGTTGATTTATTTAAAGAAAAAATTATGTTGATGAACTCCAAGCCAACTATAGTTCACCCATATTGGTGTAACTTGTGCACTGAAGAAGAGCCTGCCATTATTAGTGACAATAGTATGATAATCAATGTTATACTGTAGTTCTTGTTAGCTGAAACTCCATGGAAAATTATTATATTATATTATTCACACTGCCCCAGGCCATTGTGCTTCAATAGTATCCGTAGGGACCATATAACCAAGGGCAATTCTTTTGTTAGTATCTATTGATAGCGATTAAATTCACTCATTTACATTTTTTGCTCTTATATTGTCATATAGTTTTGTAAACCTTTGCATTTCTAGAAATAACATTTTATATAAGTTGTTACAACCTGAAAACACATAAAGGGGTAAACATGAACTAACAATGATTATTTTCCACCCCCTAACAGAGTATTAAATACAGATACAAGAGTATGCTCCACCATGAGTCCTCCTTACTAGAGAGACATTATTCATTGGTTGTTATCTATATTGAGATCATTGTGCCATGCTGGGATTGTGGAGGAAAATTCTGCATTATGAGTAAAAAACATCACAAATTGTGTCTGAAAATTGCACTATAAATACTGTGGCTGAGTTCATAAATGAACCTTTTACAGTTGTAAATGAACCTTTTACAGTTGTTTATATATTCAGCACTAGAAACACAGGGTTCATGCACTTCGAGGCAATCCTAGGAAGCCAAGAAAAGAAGAGAAGACAAGAGAAGATGAGACAAGACAAGACCGAAGAGCAGTTTGGATTCAGATCAAGGATCCTCTTGTATCAACTGTGCTGCTCTGGAAGCATTCTAAAAAGTTTTACTCTTTAGTGTATTGTTGGTGATGAACCTATTTCCTTGGTTGCCAGACTACAGATCCCATGATGTTTTAACCCTATGATTATGGGTGTAACTATAGAGGAAGCAGACCCTGTAGTTGCAGGGGGGTCCATTATTTATAGGGGCCCCATGAGGCCCTCATTAATATACAATTTCAATAATTATTGGCAAAACTGGTCAACCTCTAAAGATTTTGGGGGTCCCAAGAATAATTTGCTGTGGGGCTCAGTAATATCGTTATGCCACTGCCTATGATAGAAAATGTTGGGGGTTGTAGTTAAGGAACATTTGGGTGGAGAAACTCCGTTATAAAAGATGTATATCCCCTTTAGAATATAATTTTCTTTTATTTATTTTTTTGAGCCAATAATGAGAATACTTATAAGTGCAGGTGAGTAATCAGGGTGCAGTGTTTCAGGCTCTACCTCTCTTTTGCATAAATATAAGAATCCTTGTATAGGTATGGGATCAGTTATCCAGAAACATATTATCCAGGAAGCTCCAAATTATGGGATGTTCATCTCCATTTAAATCAAATTAAACAAATATTTCCTTTTTCTCTGTAATAATATAGCAGTGCCTGGTACTTGGTCACAGATAAGATAAAATGAATCCAAAACCAGCCTATTGTGTTTGTTTAATGAATTGATTTCTAGTAACAATCTTAATAGGTTTAATTAATGTTTAAATTAATTTATTCGTAGTTAAGGTATTGAGATCCAAATTACAGAAGGAGCCATTATCTGGGAAACCTGAGGTCCTAAGCATTCTGGATAACATGTCCCATACCTGTACGATTATATATAGAAAAGTCATATGCATCCTATTGGTTGAACAGCAAATTGTGGATAGTAATACTTTGGAGCACATTTACTAAGCTCGAATGAAGGATTCGAATGAAAAAAACTTTGAATTTCGAAGTTTTTTTTGGGTACTTCGACCACCGAATAGGCTACTACGACCTTCGACTTCAATTCAAACGATTCGAACTAAATATCGTTTGAATATTCGACCATTCGATAGTCGAAGTAGTCTCTTTAAAAAAAAACTTCGACTACATACTACGGCAGTTTAAACCTACCGAGGTACAATGTTAGCCTATGGGGACCTTCCGCATCACTTTTCTAAGCTTTTTTTGATTGAAGAAAAATCCTTTGACCGATAGATTAAAATCTTTCGAATCGCTCGATTCAAAGGATTTTATTGTTCGATCGAACGATTTTTACTTTGACCGTTCCATTTGCTCTAAATCCTTCGAATTCGATATTCGAATTCAAAGGATTTTACTTCGAGGGTCGAATTCGAGGGTTTATTAACCCTCGATATTCAACCCTTAGTAAATGTGCCCCTTTATGTACATGAGTTTTTTATTAGTTGGAATACCATTGCCATAGCAGGTGCACAGATCCCTATCCTATAACATGAGATCTAAGCTGTCATTCTTGTGACTCCATTTCATTATAGCTATTCCCAACCTTATTGCAGAAGGAGGCAATGAGAAGTTTAAGGCTTATATTTATCTTTATAAAGGGTTTATTTGCAGTAATGGACAATATATGGCAGCCCGGCCATTGTGAACCTGTTACTCCCAGTGAAACAAGTCATGCTGTGACTTATAATACTGCACAGGTTGTCTATCCCTGATACTCTTGAACAGCATTATATTTAGCATTATATTTAGCCATGTGCTTTCATTTTCTGTACTGGAAGTTAATCTATTACATACACAGTCTGTAATGTGGAGCACCATAATTTGAGGCTTCTAAACATTAAAACCTAAATGGGATTGTTTGCCACCTACATGGATTGATGCTAGACTGGTTAGCCGTGCAATAAGTTCAATGTATTGGTCAGTAGTCTAGAGAGGGTTTCTCTTATATCATAAATAATAGGATTCCATTCCTCTAACACTACTTGCTGTGCCTACCCTGCTGAGACTTTTCCTGTACAACTGCCAGCCAAAATGACTTCCAGCACAATGCCATCCTACTCCATTATCCTACTTCTGCGAGCCCATTCCCACCTAACATTCCTGCAAGCACCAAGACATAATAAATGGTGCTTCCAAAGCAGAACAGTAACAGCGACCATTTAAATAAGACACACACTACACAGTATACTATGTATAACAACAAAACAGTTTGCAGCCGACCAAGTCAAATAGATTCAGAAATGTGCCAATTGTACCCATTATTTTGTTCAAAAACAAGTAAGAAACCATTAAAGATTAATCTTTTCAAATTCTCTCTATATATAAACAGATATTGAACCTGTTTTCCACAGTGCTCCTGGTATTTTCTGGATAATGTGTATTTCCACAATTTGGATCACCATATCGGTCCACTAAAAAATAATTTAAATGTTAAGTAAACCAAATTGTTTTGTTATGCCTCTAGTAAGGACTAATTATATCTCAGTTGAAATTAAGTACAAGGTACTGTTTTATTCTTACAGAGAACATGGAAAGCATTTGTAAAAATGTATCTATATTATTATTATTTTATATTAATTTACTTGTAATGCTATTTAGCACAAAGGGGTGCTTATGCTCTGTATTACCTTCAAATGTAAAACATCAGACTTGGCCAGACAAGTCACAACTCCCTTCAACTCCTGGATGAGCATCTGTTACTTGGATTGCTTTCTCTCAGGTGGTCCCTCAACATATTGGTGGAGGAAGGGTATCTGACGTTTCACATACAGAACTTGATCTGACAATAACTTGGCCACCACGGGTTCTTGCAACAAATTGTAACTCTTTATTTAAAGGGATACTGTCATGGGAAAACATGTTTTTTTCAAAACGCATCAGTTAATAGTGCTACTCCAGCAGAATTCTGCACTGAAATCCATTTCTCAAAAGAGCAAACAGATTTTTTTATATTCAATTTTGAAATCTGACATGGGGCTAGACATTTTGTCAATTTCCCAGCTGCCCCTGGTCATGTGACTTGTGCCTGCACATTAGGAGAGAAATGCTTTCTGGCAGGCTGCTGTTTTTCCTTCTCAATGTAACTGAATGTGTCTCAGTGGGACATGGGTTTTTACTATTGAGTGTTGTTCTTAGATCTACCAGGCTGCTGTTATCTTGTGTTAGGGAGCTGCTATCTGGTTACCTTCCCATTGTTCTTTTGTTTGGCTGCTGGGGGGGGGGGAAAGGGAGGTGGGTGATATCACTCCAACTTGCAGTACAGCAGTAAAGAGTGACTGAAGTTTATCAGAGCACAAGTCACATGACTTGGGGCAGCTGGGAAATTGACAATATGTCTAGCCCCATGTCAGATTTCAAAATTGAATATAAAAAAAAATCTGTTTGGTTTTTTGAGAAATTAATTTCAGTGCAGAATTCTGCTGGAGCAGCACTATTAACTGATTCATTTTGAAAAAAAAAAATTTTCCCATGACAGTATCCCTTTAAATACTTACTCATCTATTTCTTAATATCTTCAATGGACAAGTAGAAAGAGAAAGTAAATTAATGAATTCTCTCAATATAAAATAAAAAAAACGTGCATGTGTAAATAGGTTTTACATTTGTAAATATAAGTGCCCAAAACTGACATTGACACACAGACACAGCCAAGAATGCATTGGATCTGTCACTGTATTTATTTGGTTGCTTATGATAATGTATTTATATAGGGGATGGCATGGCCAAAGCACGCTGTATATCAGCTTTCTTGGATTTTATCACTGATAATAAAAATCACCAACTAACGGGCTATCCATCTTCTACCAGCAAAATCAATCACCACATTTATTCTTCTAGTGAACTCCTCCATTTTTATAAAGTGGAAATAACAACAGACAGATACAGTCCCGGGTAATCGGCCCTAAAGAAGCACAATGTGGATTTCCTATGTGATTGAGTAGGTTATTTTTCTGAGTACTTTCGGCAATCTATGATTATGTGACAGTAGCTAACAATAGATATGAGCAGAAAGCTGTCAGTATAAGAAAGCATTTACTGTATTCTCGCTAGCTGGCCATTTCCCCAGAGAGTAAACCCTATTTCAACATTATATTGTTATAGATACAGAGCACTCCTGGGTTAACTTTCCTCATAGTGCCAAAACTTTCAGCCATCTTTGATGGAAATGACCAGAGCCTTCCATCACGGCCACCTAAATCTTAAATCCTTTATTAAAGCAGGACCCAGCGCCTAAATCATAGCCAGTCTGTCACAAATCAATGAGTGAAATTGCATTAAGTGGCACCGTAGATTATTAATGTCTGTTTAAACCCTTCCCTTTGTAGATTTGGCTTCCTGGGTTATTGGTATAAAATAATTGAAATGTTTGATATATGTGAAGGCTATTCTCCCCGGCATTCTTTTCCCCTGACAGAAGAACAATATATGTTTGTTATATAAGCTGAAATTTATGTTCACTGCAAATGGGACAATGGGTTTAAAATGAGCAAAAGTGCCATGAAATAAATCAAGAGGATGAAAGAAAAGGAATGACACAAATTTTGTTTAATCATGTGACATGCGAGCGGGGGGGGGGGGATTAAAGCCATTATAGTTATACTTTTCAAGAATAAATTCAGTTTTTTTTAAGGATACATGTATGGGATCTGTTATGTGGGATTATATTACAGGTATTGGATCTAATATCCAGAATGCTTGGGACCTGGGGTTTTCTGTAATTTGGATCACCATATCATAAGTCTAAAAAAATATTTAAACATTTGGGGGCGATTCACTAAATTCGAGTGAAGGATTCGAAGTAAAAAAACTTCAAATTTTGAAGTGTTTTTTGGCCCATCGAATGGGCTACTTCGACCTTCGACTACGACTATCAAAGGATTCGAACTAAAAATCTTTCGACTATTCGACCATTCGATAGTCGAAGTACTGTCTCTTTAAAAAAAACTTCGACCCCCTAGTTCGGCAGTAGGGATGTAGCGAACGTCGGAAAAAAAGTTTGCGAACATATTCGCGAACTTGCGCAAAAATGCGAGCGGTTCGCGAACGGTTCGCGAACCCCATAGACTTCAATGGGAAGGCGAACTTTAACATCTAAAAAAGACATTTCTGGCCAGAAAAATGATTTTAAAGTTGTTTAAAGGGTGCAACGACCTGGACAGTGGCATGCCAGAGGGGGATCAAGGGCAAAAATGTATCTGAAAAATCTGCCTGTGTGTGCTTGGAAGAGATAGTGTAGGGGGAGAGCTGTTAGTGATTTCAGGGACAGATGATAGTAAATTTGCTGGCTAGTAAGGTCACACAGCTAGATGGCAGTTGGTTGAATAACACACTGGGCAAAAAATGCCTACAGGGCAAATAATGCCTAAAAGGTCAACTTATACACTACTACAGCGGTAGTAAAATAAAAAAAAGTTAAATAAAAAAAGAATGAATATTAAAAAAAAAAAAATTAAAGTTGGTGCTGCTGAACTACTAGGAGCAGCAGATTAGCACACCAGTCCCACTCCCCAACACTGCTAGACTAATAGCACTGGGCTCTTATAGTAGTAGTAGTAGTAGTAGTAGTAGTAGTAAAACAACAAAAAAATAAATAAAAGCAGTCCTTACAAGGACTACTGTTATTGCAGCAGTCAGCAGATGAGATCAGAAGCAGGACAGCTGCCCACTGCAGCTACATACAGAGCACTGCAGTAGAAGGTAGATTACTAGCCAGCAAAGCTACCTAAGCTTAAATGTCCCTCAAACCCCTGCAGACTTCTGTCCCTCCAATAACAGAGCAGTATCAAAACGATTACTAGCCAGCAAACTTTCAACTGTCCCTGAAATCACTAACAGGCAGCAGCTCTCTCCCTACACTATCTCTTCAGCACACACAGGCAGAGTGAAAAAACGCTGCAGGGCTTCGGTTTTTATAGGGAAGGGGAGTGGTCCAGGGGAGAGCTTCCTGATTGGCTGCCATGTACCTGCTGGTCTGGGGTGAGAGGGCAAAAAAAAGCGCCAACAATGGCGAACCCAAAATGGCGAACGTCGCGCGACGTTCGCGAACTTCCGGCGAGCGCGAACACCCGATGTTCGCGCGAACAAGTTCGCCGGCGAACAGTTCGCGCCATCTCTATTCGGCAGATAAAAGCTACCGAAGTCAATGTTAGCCTATGGGGAAGGTCCCCATAGGCTTGCCTAAGTTTTTTTGATCGAAGGATATTCATTCGATCGTTGGATTAAAATCCTTCGAATCGTTGATTCGAAGGATTTAATCATTTGATCGAATGAATAATCCTTTGATCGTTAGATCGAATTTTCTTCGCTAAATCCTTCGACTTTGATATTCGAAGTCGAAGGATTTCAATTCCCAGTCGAATTAACCCTCGATATTCGACCCATAGTAAATCTGCCCCTAAATAAACAAATTTGTTTTTGTTTTTCCTCCAATAAGCATTAATTATATCTTAGTTAGTATAAAGTAGAAGGTACAGGTATGGGATTCATTATTCATAGACCCTTTAATCTCCAAATTACGGAATGGCCATATCTCATAGACTCCATTTTATGTAAATGATCAACATTTTTACAAATGATTTCCTTTTTCTCTGTAATAATAAAAAATTGTACTAATACACATTTTTCAAACAAATGTCCAGTGTTGATTGTAGTGTAATTACAGAACTGACGTACCAATTCAGTCGACTTCTGTGATTGGCTGTCCTAAGCTTGAATTTGATTGGCCCAATTTCATTTAAATATCATTGTGGGGCACATTTACTTAGGGTCGAATATCGAGGGTTAATTAACCCTCGATATTCGACTGTCGAAGTTAAATCCTTCGACTTTAAATATCGAAGTTGAAGGATTTACCGCAATTCGTTCGATCAAACGATTAAATCCTTCGAACCGAACGATTAAATCCATCGATCAAATGAAATTATTTCGATCAAAAAAAGCTTAGAAAGCCTATGGGGACCTTCCCCATAGGATAACACTGATGTTCAGTAGGTTTTACTTGGCGAAGTAGGGGGTCGAAGTTTGTTTTAAAGAGACAGTACTTTGAATATTGAATGGTCGAATAGTCAAACGATTTTTAGTTCGAATCAAAGTCGTAGTCGAAGGTCGAAGTAGTCAATTCAATGGTCGAAGTAGCCTATAAAAACATTCGAAATTCGAAGTATTTTTTCTAAGTTAATGTGCCCCTGTGTGTTCAGAAAATGTCCAGCCTATGATTAAATGCCCACAAGGCACAAAACACTTAAGGCTACATAATTTAAGATGTTTTTTTGTTAAATAAAATATGCTTTAAATCGCATCAAGCAGTGGAGTGAAGTCTGGTTTGTGCCAGTCCTATCATGTATATCTAATCATAATAAAATTGTACCTTGTACTTGATCCAAACTAATATGTAATTAATCCTCATTGGAAGCAAAACCAGCCTATTGGGTTTATTTAATATTTCTAGTAGACTTAAGGTACGAAGAGCCAAATTATGGAAAACCCATTATCTGGAAAACCCCAAGTCCCAAGAGTTCTGGAAAACAGGTCCCATACTGCTACTGTTTTATTATTACAGTGGAAAAGGAAATATGGGAGTGAATGGCATTTTAGTAAATTAGCGTTGTCCTAGTAAGTTTACTCCTGTTGAAGTGTTGCGATGGCTGTGAAGCCATCACTGCCGAATTTTCGCCGTTTAGTAAATTAACCCCATGGGTTGGACTAGTAGGGTTTTTGCAAAAATTTTCAATAAATCAGCCCGAAACACTACTTTTTTCAGCACAATACGAATACATTTACTTATACTTATGTTTTACTTATATATTTTAAAAAGTATCATGCAAATACTCATTCTTGTTTTTCACACAATATGTCTCCTTTAAGAGAGAAAGGGATAAGATAAATAATCCCCTCCCTTCCCCTGTTAGCTTTTTAGAACAGTTCATTTTACAGTGGCTTCTCAGTGGGCTGTTGGTTAAATTGACAGGAAACAGTGACTTTAATTTAAATTTTTACATTTTGCCCTGTTTAGAGCAAGAAATAATAAAAACCATAGATATTTTCTAATGAAAAGAACAGGCAAAAAAACATGTTTAACACAAGCCTTATTCATTACTCCAATGTTAATAAATGAGGCATATAGCCCCTTTACTCTATGGCTAAACCTATCCAATTTTCCTTTTTCAGTCTTCATTACAGTCAAATTTTCAGGTGTAAAAAGCAAGATCTGATCTGCGATGCTTATAGCTAAGAATATACATTTATTATTCAAGAGTGTAGAGCATAAGTTATGTTCCTTAGTGGTTCCTTGACCTGCTCATTGTGCTGCCATGAATATTCATCTAGAAAAAGAACAATTCACAGGGGATGCTTGTCACAAAGTATCAGGCCTTGGTCCATTCAGATGATATACATTTTTTATCTTGCACTTTAGAACATCTCTCCAAGGACTAATCATAAATCAGAGCCATGATCGGTAGCACTTTGTTTTACTGCTAAAGTCTTCACTTCACCCATATTGGTGTAATAGTACCCATACATAATATGGCCAATGTTTATTCTACTTTATTGGAGTCCAATGCTTTTATTATGCTTACTGTGAAAGTAAAGGAATTAGAAAAGGCCAACTTTGTTCAATGTTTTCCAATGAGCTAGAATCTAAAAATATTACATTTCTCCAAAAGCAACAGGTAGTTGCTGGTCTCTCCAGTTCGAAAATCCCTACCATACCCTGCTACTTCCTAAATGATTATTTGCATATGAGCATAAATCCCTTTATTTACATTTTTTTCAGGAGTGCTCCACTTTGTGTCCAAGAAGGCAGTACCCATAACTAGTAATGAGCGAATCTGTGCCGTTTTTCTTTGCCGAAAAAATTTGCGAATTTACATTGAAATTCGTGAAACAGCAAAAAAATGAGTGAAACACATTGAAGTCAATGGGCGTCAAAATAAATGACCCGAGCGACAATTTTTATTGCATTAAAGTCAATGGTCATCTGAATTATTTTGATGTGTTTCAAAATAAAAGTATGCCAGAGACCTAGACTTAATCCCTGAATACAGGTCTTTCTTTGTAAAATTCCTGGCTGCTCATAAATTGCTATTTCGACTTGGTCAGTTGGTTCCGTACCCCCTGCCTTGATTCTGACTTCACTTTTCACTGCTTGCCCTGATCTTTTCCCTGGAAATTACTACGAACTTTCTTAACTCTTTGGATACCTAGAATTAGACTTTTTATGTAAACAGCTTCTTTGTCTGTCCCGACTCCTACCAATTAGAGCCGCTAGGCCCTGACACATATGGGTCACATGTAAAACACTTTTATATGTGCTGATCCTGCATTATTGCTGAGGAAATGTGTAAGAAGTCACTGTGGCTCATTTATCAACACTGGGCAAATTTGCCCATGGGCAGTAACCCATGGCAACCAATCAGATTGCTGGATTCATTGTACTGATTGCAGCTGGCTTTAAAAAGCTAATCACTGATTGGTTGCTATAGGTAACTGCCCATGGGCAAATTTGCCCAGTGTTGATAAATGAGCCCCACTGTTTGTATATGTTGCATCACCAGTAACTGCCATTGAATGACCAAAATCTACCATGCAAACGACTAAAGGAAGTAGAGGTTCATCTCCAAATCATAAAACACAACTACAGTATTTTCTTTCTATTCTGTTTTACAGACATAACGGTATCTGTTCTGACTTTCAATAACCCCAGAAGTATTTTTCAGTAGTGTTGAGCCCTGAAGGTACAGTATATGTGAGTTAGCGCTGTTCAGAATCAAACAGGAAGCCTACATTCACTTCAAAGCAAAAGCCATGAAGCAGGTCATGCTGTACTGGAAAACTAAAATGTTCACTGAGATGAAGAAGTACTATTCAGCTACAGGTTTAAAAGTTGACTAGAACATAGCCACTTTTTTGGAAACACAAGCTGCCAAGTATGCAAAAATGTTATGATAAAAATAAAAACACTGAATATGAAGTATCCTAAACACAAGAGATAAACTTCAATCTCAGGAGATAGATTAGTGAGGAATTTCTTCCTAAGGCATTAACTTAAAGAACATATTTGTGCCCTTTATTTATGAATATACATCTTTTTGTGAAGAAAGTACTCATCCCAAAATAGATCCCAAAACTGAGAATAAACCTTCAAAAGTCAAAGGGAGGACCATGCCATTTTCATACAGTGGCAGATAAAGCCCTATATGTACTTGTATTTATAAAACAAGTTCTGCAAGTGCGGCCATTCTCAAATGAATGCAAATATTGAGTATTGACCATTGGGGTACTTGCATCCAAATTTGGTCCTTACACTTCAGTAAGCACTATTTGTCACGATCGCCGCCCGGAGCAAACCCAGGAGCTCCGGGCGGCGCGTCCTCTTCCGCCGGCGTCGCTCCCAAAATGGCGGCGCCCATGGCCGCCACGTGGGTAAGCGGCGCCGGCGCGATGACGTCAGTGCGCCGACGTCGGCGCAAGGACGTCAATGACGTCACTAAGGCGCCAAAATTCAAATAAAAAGCCAGTTCTGATGCTAGAATGCGCCCAAGTATAGGATCTTGTTCCTGCATTGATTCCTGGGTTTCCTGTGGCCTGTTCCTATTATCCCTGTGGTTATTCCTGATGATCTCTAATTGCTGACCCCCTGCCTGGACTTTGGACTTTGATTATATTCTGCCTGCCTTGTGACTTACTGCCTGAACTCGTTTACCCTTTCTGCTTATCCCTGGATACCACGATCCTGATCCTTCCTGAGGGGCTTCCTCCTAGATCCGGACCTCTCCCCAGAGGGGACTCCCGGCTCCCTGACATTATACTTGGGCCATGGATCCCACTGAGGAAGCTCAGCCAGATTTCGGCAGGGCCTTTCGGGGCCTGCATTCCCGCATGGAGGCATATGAAGCTCGGCAGAATTACGTGGGACACACGCTGGAGGCGATCCTGGAAAAGCTCTCCTTGTTGACACCAGCGCCCCTCCTGCCGGCACCTCCTCCGCAAGCGGCTGCTGCCATGGCTACCCACCCCTCCACTTCTGGTCCACATATTCCTGCTCCGCCTCTCTACGATGGCGATCCTCAAGCCTGTCGAGGATTCGTGAATCAGTGCCAGATTCGCTTTGCCCTGCACCCCACTGAATTTGACTCTGAACGTGCCAAGGTGGGGTTCGTGATTACTCGTCTGGCAGGGAAGGCTCTCGAGTGGGCATCTCCACACTGGGAGAAGCAGTCCCCACTGATGGATGACGCAGAAGCATTTCTCAAAGAATTCCGGATCGTCTTCGATGCTCCCGGCCGGGTGACATCCGCTGCTTCCCGTCTGTTCCAAATCCGCCAAGGGAGTCGCAGTGTAGCAGAGTATGCTATCGAATTTCGTACACTTGCTGCTGAGACTCGTTGGAACAACGACGCATACCATACTGCATTTTATAATGGTCTCTCCCTCCGCATCAAAGATGACCTGGTCTCCCGTGAATTACCCACGCAACTTGAGGACCTCATCGCCTTAGCAGTCAAGGTGGACACTCTTCTGAGAGAGCATCAAAGCCTGAGAGATCGTGTCAGGAAGTTTCAACCCATATTGGCACCCCGCTTCCAGAGGCCTCTCCTGCAGGCTCCCGTCACCCCGCCTGACCGAGCATTCATTTCTCTCCAGGAGGAACCCATGCAAGTGGGAAGAACTCGCCTCACTGAACAAGAGAGACTCCGTAGACGGATGTCAGGCCTGTGTCTGTATTGTGGCGGACATTCCCACTTCGCCAATGCCTGTCCTGCAAAGGCTAAGAGTTTTGTACCCCGAGGTATGTCTATGGTAACTCATGTAGGGGGCACTACTCAAAAGTCTCGTGATAAGTCTCAGGAGAAGACCCTAGAAAACTCACACAGGTTTCTCCTTCCCTTCCAGATTCGTCTGACTGATAAGACCATCTCCGGGAATGCTTTCATTGATTCCGGTGCTGGGGGTAACTTCATAGACGCTCTCTTTGCTAAGCACATGGGAATTCCCTTATTCCCTTTGCCTTCTCCCATGCGGATCGTCGCCATAGATGATAAACCCCTGGAGTCTGTAATCACGATGACCACTGGCGAACTACCCGTGCAGGTTGGGACCCTGCATAGAGAGAGACTTTCGTTTCTTATTATCTCTTGTCCCGCTGTTCCAGTTGTTTTGGGTCTCCCCTGGCTGCGCCTGCACAATCCCACCATAGACTGGTCCGCAGGGCAGGTTTCTCGTTGGAGCCCATTCTGCCAACAGCATTGCCTTCCTGCAAAACCCCTCAAGAAGGTAACTATCTCCTCAACCGAGTTAAAATCTCTTCCCTCCTGTTATAAGGAATTCTCCGATGTGTTCTGTAAAAAGTCTGCGGAATTCCTTCCTCCACATCGTTCCTACGACTGTCCTGTCGAACTCCTGCCAGGAGCCATGCCCCCTAGAGGTCGCACTTACCCTCTCTCTCCTGCAGAGACTACCGCAATGAAGGAATACATCCAAGAAAATCTCCAGCGGGGGTTTATCCGCCCTTCTAACTCTCCTGCAGGGGCTGGGTTCTTCTTCGTGGAGAAGAAGGACGGAGGCCTTCGGCCATGTATAGACTACCGGGGCCTGAATAAAATCACTGTAAAAAACAGGTACCCATTGCCCTTGATTGCAGAGCTCTTCGACCAGCTGAAGGGGGCGAAGATTTTCTCTAAGTTGGATCTCCGGGGGGCGTACAACCTCATTCGCATCCGTGAGGGTGACGAATGGAAGACGGCTTTCAACACTCGTGACGGGCACTATGAATATCTCGTTATGCCCTTCGGCCTATGCAATGCCCCTGCCGTCTTCCAGGAGTTTGTTAATGATGTGTTCCGAGATCTCCTAGGAAGGTTCGTAGTAGTATATTTGGACGACATCCTGATCTTCTCCAAGGACCTTGAAAGTCATCGCTCCCAGGTGAAGGAGGTACTCTCTCGTCTGAGGAAGAACTCTCTCTTCGCCAAGTTGGAGAAGTGTGTCTTCGAGGTATCCAAGATCCCCTTCCTAGGGTACATTATCTCTCCAGAGGGATTTGAGATGGACCCCGTGAAAGTGTCGGCCATCCAGGAGTGGCCTCTCCCACTGAGTACCAAGGCAATCCAGAGATTCATCGGATTTGCTAATTATTATCGACAGTTTATCCGGGGGTTCTCTTCCCGTATTGCACCTATCCTGGCCCTCATCCGGAAAGGGGGTAAACCCAGCTTGTGGCCCCCATCTGCCATTGAAGCTTTTCAGTCCTTGAAAGAGGCCTTCACATCCGCTTCTGTCCTCCGACACCCCAATCCTGAACTACCCTTCTGCATCGAAGTTGATGCTTCTGAAGTCGGAGCCGGAGCCATCTTGTCTCAGAGACATCCCGCTGATGGGAAGTTGCACCCCTGTGCTTATTTCTCCAAGAAGTTCTCGTCCGCAGAACAGAACTACGATGTCGGGAACCGAGAACTCTTGGCTGTTAAACTTGCCCTTGAAGAGTGGCGTCACCTCTTGGAGGGTTCTCTGATACCTGTTCAGATTTACACCGACCATAAGAATCTCG
Source organism: Xenopus petersii (assembly GCA_038501925.1). Lineage (NCBI taxonomy): Eukaryota > Metazoa > Chordata > Amphibia > Anura > Pipidae > Xenopus > Xenopus petersii. The sequence continues at coordinate 28,868,953 of CM076688.1, forward strand.
AGTTCATCCAGTCCCTCAAGAGGTTAAACCCCAGACAGGCAAGGTGGGCTCTCTTCTTCTCTCGATTTAATTTTATCTTGACTTATCGCCCAGGCTCCAAGAATCGGAAGGCCGATGCCTTGTCTCGTAGCTTCACTCCGGTGGACCGTTCTCCTGAAAGACAAGAGCCAATCATCCCTTCAGTCAAGATTATTGCCTCCCTGTATCCACAGTTTGCCGACCAAATCCTGGCTGGTCAGTCTTCTGCTCCTTCAGATACTCCCATTGGGATGGCATTTGTTCCTCCTGAGCTGCGTCTGCCTATCCTGCAACAGACCCATTGCTCCAGGCAGGCCGGACACCCTGGCCCAGCTAAGACTCTTGAACTCTTACGACGCCTGGTCTGGTGGCCTGATATCCGCAAGGATGTGAAGGACTTTGTTGCTGCTTGTAATGTTTGTGCCACGTCCAAGTCAAGTCACTCCCGCCCCAGTGGGTTACTACTGCCTTTGCCAGTTCCTTCCCGTCCTTGGACCCACCTGTCCATGGATTTCATTGTCGAACTTCCTCCCTCCTGTGGGAACACTGTGATCTGGGTTGTCATTGATCGCTTCTCCAAAATGGCCCATTTCATCCCTCTGAAGAAGTTGCCCTCTGCGGTGGAGTTGTCCCAGCTATTTATCCAGTACATCTTCCGCCTTCATGGTTTCCCGGTGGAGATCGTCTCCGATAGAGGCACCCAGTTTACTGCCAAGTTCTGGCGTTCCTTATGCAAAGACCTGGGAATTGTTCTTCAGTTTTCATCTGCATACCACCCGCAGACGAATGGGGCAGCTGAACGTGTCAACCAAGCCCTGGAACAGTTCCTGAGGAACCACGTATCCCTCTGCCAGGATGACTGGTCTGATCTCCTCCCATGGGCGGAATTCGCTCATAATAATGCTTGTCATTCATCTACAGGAAGGTCTCCGTTCATGTCGGTATATGGTCAGCATCCTCAAGCTTTTCCCCAAGACTTTGTGCTATCTGACGTCCCGGCTGCTGACGATGCCGCAGCCCATATGTCTGCTATTTGGGCTGCTACCAAGTTGAACCTAGAGAAGAGCGCTCTTGTTCATAAGACTTTCGCGGATCGTCGTCGAAGATCCTCTCCTCTCTACAAGGTGGGTGATAATGTCTGGCTCTCTTCCAGGAATATCCGGTTGAAGATCCCTTCTCCCAAGTTGGGTCCAAAATTCGTGGGACCATTTCCCATCTTGGAGATAATCAACCCTGTGGCTGTCAGACTCCAGCTTCCACCAGAGATGAGAATCCCCAACGTGTTCCACGTGTCTCTGGTGAAACCCGCCATCACCAACCGGTTCTCTGGCGGTCAGTCTCCTCCTCCTGCCATCTCTGTGGAGGGTCAACTCGAGTACGAGGTGGAGAAAATCCTTGACTCCAGAGTCTCCAGAGGGTCCCTTCAGTACCTCATCAAGTGGAAAGGCTTTGGTCCTGAAGAATGCTCCTGGGAAGGATGCTCTGATGTCCATGCTCCTCGTCTGGTGAGGGAGTTCCACTCCAAATTTCCCCAGAAGCCAAGCCCTGGTGGTCCGGAGGCCCCCCGTGAGGGGGGGGGTACTGTCACGATCGCCGCCCGGAGCAAACCCAGGAGCTCCGGGCGGCGCGTCCTCTTCCGCCGGCGTCGCTCCCAAAATGGCGGCGCCCATGGCCGCCACGTGGGTAAGCGGCGCCGGCGCGATGACGTCAGTGCGCCGACGTCGGCGCAAGGACGTCAATGACGTCACTAAGGCGCCAAAATTCAAATAAAAAGCCAGTTCTGATGCTAGAATGCGCCCAAGTATAGGATCTTGTTCCTGCATTGATTCCTGGGTTTCCTGTGGCCTGTTCCTATTATCCCTGTGGTTATTCCTGATGATCTCTAATTGCTGACCCCCTGCCTGGACTTTGGACTTTGATTATATTCTGCCTGCCTTGTGACTTACTGCCTGAACTCGTTTACCCTTTCTGCTTATCCCTGGATACCACGATCCTGATCCTTCCTGAGGGGCTTCCTCCTAGATCCGGACCTCTCCCCAGAGGGGACTCCCGGCTCCCTGACACTATTGCATCCACCCAGTCTGCTCTGATCAATGGCACACACATGTCCTATTTATGTTGGAGAAGCCTGGAGCTCCTCTAAATGTAGTAGTAATTAAGGGTTCCCACTGTGGGTTGCATCAATAGGTTCAACTGACCTGAACCCAAAGAATTACATGCTAATGCTGTTTTAATGCCAATGCCAGCTCAACCCCTACTCTTTAATTGCAAGCTGCAACTTACACCTGATTTTCAAAAATATGCACACAAACTTGCATTTATTTTTTTGCATTAAATACAAGTTATGCCTTGTTCGCACCTGTAGTTCTGCCTTTGTCCATAAAAGGCTACAACATCAAAATAAGAGGTCCAATTTAGAATATGTTGTTCAGTTTTGGTCTCCATCGCTCAAACATGACATTATTGAATTGGAGAGGGTACAGAGAAGGGCAACTAATCTGATTGAAGGTTATGGAAAATCTCAGCTATGAGAAAAGACTGGCCAAGTTGGGATTGATCATGCTGGAAAAGAGGTGCTTAAGGGGTGATATGATGACTATGTATAAATATATAAGAGGATCATATACAGGTATAAAACCTGTTATCCAGAATGATCAGGACCTGGAGTTTTCCAGATAAGGCATATTTCCATAATTTGGATCTCCATACTTTAAGGGGACAATTTACTATCAATGGAATTTTGATTTTTTTCCACAAATCTCAAAAAATTCTTGGTTTTTCGTTTTTTTTTTTAAAGCTCTAAAAATGTGAGATTTATTAAGTGTAAAAACCATGAAAACCTCCAATACAAAACTTTGCCAGGTAGAAGTTGTTGACAGCCTATAGAAGTCAATGGGAGCTACGCTGATCCTGTTGGACCGCTCTAAATCAATTCAGACTTTTAGAGGTTTTCAGATGTTTTTCACTAGGAATCTGAAAAACTCAAATTTATCAAGGTTTTTGAGGTATTTGTATTTTTAAGAGCGTTATTTTCTGTTTGCACTTTAATAGGGGGCACATTTACTTAGCTCGTGTGAAGGATTCGAATGAAAAATACTTCGAATTTTGAAGTATTTTTTTGGCTACTTCGACCTTCGACTTTGAATCGAACGATTCGAAGTAAAAATCAGTCTCTTTTAAAAAAAAAAACTTCGACCTCCTACTTCGCCATGTAAAACCTACCGAGCATCAATGTTAGCCTATGGGGAAGGTCCCCATAGGCTTTCTAGCAATTTTTTGATCGAAGGAATTTCGTTCGATTGATGGATTAAAATCCTTCAAATTGTTTGATTCGAAGGATTTAATCGTTTCGAATGATTATTCCTTCGATCATTCGATAGAACGAATAGCGGTAAATCCTTCGACTTTGATATTCGAATAATAAACCCTCGATATTCGAACAATAGCAAATGTGCCCCTAGATGTCATGAACATTATAGTTTTAGGGAGTTATTTAGTAAACTTCAATTTTTTCTGGTTGAGGATTTTTGGGCAAAAATTCAAATTTTTAGAGGGAAAAAAACCTAGAACTTTTTAAGATTTACTATACCTCAAAGCTAATAAAGGTCTGAATCTGAAAATCCGCCATCTCAAACCTGTCCAGGTCATGTAGAAGTCAATGGCAGATGTCCCTTTTTCACTTTGAAGATATTGTGATCTGCGCTGGGTTTCATTTGATAATCTGAAAAATATGGGGTTTTCAGGCAATAACCCAAATTTGTACAACTAGAATTTTCGCTCGATTTTATTGAGTCTTTTCCTGACTTTTTCGAGTTATTTCATTGATAAATTAGATAAAATTGTGGATGGGAATTTGGTTGCGCATCGTTAAATAAAAAGATGAGATAAATTTGAGTTTTAGTGAACAGCCTCCTTAGGGTTAGGGAGTTTAGTCGTGGTTTCAAAAACTTCTAAAACCACTAAAACCCAATCTTTGATACATAGGCCTCCTTGTCTATTCAAAATTATTAAAAAAAAAAAAACAAACCAAATGGGTTGTTTTGCCTCTAATAAGAATGAATTATATCTTAGTCGGGATCAAGTTCAAGGTACTCTTTTATTGTTACAGAGAAAAAGAAAATGCATTTTAAAAATCTGAATTATTTGTTTAAAATGGAGTCGATGGGAGACTGAGTTCCCATAATTCTGAGATTTCTGGATAATGGGTTTCAAACCAGTGGTCTTCTTTATCCAAGATTTGGACCTTGCTATCTTCAAAGGAGTGTCCTTTGTCTTTTAAGTGTAGAAAGACAGCTGAGTTTTGCCCTGTAGAGTTCTCCCTCCTGTGCTGAGCAAGTAACACCTGTTTCTAGGAGTTGCATGACACATTGGATAATCCTATCACAGTAACTACACAGAATCTACACCTCTGTGAATTTCTTCAGATGTCACCTCTTTGAAGAGTTACAATGTGCCATTGTGATTGGATAAATGGAAGAGTTTATATGTAGAGAACTTACCATACCAGTCAGTTGAACTGAAGAAGCTGCTCGGATGAATAGTGAAACGTCTTCATTGATTACTCAGCAAGTCCAGTTGTTTTTAGATTGATCTATACTAGATTTACCAGAAGATCCTTTCAGCCGACACGAGGGGACCCATTCTGATAACAAGAAAGCAGATTCTATCTCTGGTTTTTTTTCTTAAAGTGGGAGCTGTGATGTTGTGGAATTCTCTCACTGATTCAGTTGTAGTGACATTAGATAGCTTTAAGAAGTGGTTGGATTATTTTTTTTAGCAGTGGGCATTCTGCGTTAAATATTGTGTATTGTACTTCTAGTGATGCAAACCTACAGGAATGGAATACATCTAAGGCTATACTTGGGGGGAGAAGGGGTGGCTTGGAATGGTAATTGTGTCATGCCTTTCCTTAAATAGATGGTTGCCAATAATAACAGACATCTTGTCCAGTGCTCGTTCCTGTGAAATCCCGTCGGTGGGCGCATCACCACGCTAATTCCAATGCGTGCAAGATTAGACACAGGGCATCACATTGCTTACGTTCTGATGCATTGCGCTCAGACGCTGGAGTCACGTCGTCTGCAGATTGGCCCCAAAGCTGACACTATTTTAGGTTAAAGTAGAATTTGTATGCACTCCCTGGCCTTTCCGTAATGCAATAATCTGGTGCTCAGTCCTCTAGGGAGACGGCACTCCCCTGGGTCCACAGGAAACGGAGAATTGAGGAAACGGCACACAGAGTTGAATGCAAAAGGGGATATACCCCTATGGATTTATTGTGTCAAACAAGCACAACGTTTCGGGGGCAGGCCCCTTCGTCAGGTGATGTGATGAAGGGGCCTGCCTGCCCCCGAAACGTTGTGCTTGTTTGACACAATAAATCCATAGGGGTATACTATTTTAGGTTAGCCTTAAATAAAGCTAGAAATGCTGTATTTTGTATACTAAATATAAACATGAACTTACTGCACCACAAGCCTAATCAAACAAATAATTTATGCTTTCAAAGTTGGCTACAGGGGGTCACCATCTTGTAACTTTGTTAAACATCTTTGCAAGACTAAGACTGTGCACATGCTCAGTGTGGTCTGGGCTGCTAAGGGATCGTCATAAACACAGCTGCTTGTGTTCTGCATGGCTGGGAAGTAAGGTGGGGCTCCCCCTGCTGTTCATAAGTATGATTGTTTCCCTGCTCAGCAGTTAGGGACCATCAGACAATTCCTATCCACAGCAGTAAATGAAGGGAGAATTTCACTGCATACAGTCAGGTTTCTAATAAAAACGGTACACATTTTTTAATTAAAGCATATTGGAGATAGGTTTCTTTTTGATTAAAGAAAGTAAAAATGGGATTTTATTTTTTGCCTTTACACGCCCTTTAAGGTGTATTCCTGAAGCCTTTATATTCTTCTATGATTCCTGTTCATGCTTGTTTTGACCACAACTCTGAATCTGCTCTGCCTCCCCTTGACCCGGATCTATTGACCAAGCCTTTTGCCTACTGTACCTCTGGTACCTTTCTTATCCATTATAATAGCCTTACTGGCTTCTCTCCACACGCTGTCCTCCTGTCTCACCTTTGGTAGGATTTGTGTTGTGTGAGCCGCTTGTGGGTCCTTATCAGCATAATATAATCCATCTCTGATGGAAGCCTGACACATCTCATAGTATAGGCAAAAGTAAATGGATTAGCTGCTCATTCCAAAATTCCAATTAGTGACATGTTTGTATGTTATATTGCTGAACAAAGTTGTGAAAGAATTATGGATTTCTCATCTGCCTTTTTTTACAGTATGGCTGTATAATACACAGTTTTTCCATTGCTTCCTGACCCTGTAAAATACAAGAGCTTATCTTAGCACTCTATATTACTCCAACTTTCATTTTAAGTCGGTGCTTTACTTCCAAATATCAAGAAACATATTTCAGTTTTCAAAAACTGCACTGCTAGTAATCCGTGAAATGCCAGAATCAGCACAAACATCAACAACAAGACTCCTACAAATTGCCAATTTTGTTCCCCCTCAGCTAAGAGAGAGCTTGGAATGGATATATTAAAGGAGATTTGGGGCATCCAGCAAGGTCATTGTAACCAGAGAAAATTGGCTCTTCGTTCAGAATAAAATGGATCAGAGGGAACATATTAACTCTTCTGCCCACAGTGAAGACCCTGAGGCAGATAATAGAATGAAGTTGAAGAGCTGACTTGTGTCATAGTTTTTAGATTTTAACTCTTGCTGTTAGAAATGTGGGCTGCAGATTAAAGTATCAGATGTTTGACAAGACAAAATAACCCGTATTAGCTTGACAGCATTTTAAGAATTACAAAACCTGATCCTAAACTCTTCCCAACCAGCCATCTGAACACCCTACTGATTACATAAAAAAACATGCACTTGGTCTAAGTAAAAGATACTAAGATCCTCTTCATTCTTAATACATATGTCCACATAATGATAGTGATTCTTCCTTAGGAATGTCTAAGCAAATATATTACAACAAAACCTCATTAGTTACCCTATTAAAGGGGTTGTTCATCTTTAAATTAACTTTTAGTATGATATAGAGAGTAGGGATGGGTGAATTTGACCCATTTCGTTTTGCCAAAAATTTGTCACCGGTGAAACGTCGCAGACGCCCATTAAAGTCTATGAAAAAAAATTTAGTCGCAAAGCGAAATTATTTTGACGAGCGTCTTGTTTTTTCCGACGCACACCGCCATACAAGTCTATGGGCGTCATTTTTTGGGTCGAAACGAGGCGAAAAAATTCACCCATCCCTAGTAGAGAGTGCTATTCTTAGACAATTAGCAAATGGTTTTCATTTTTTATTATTTGGTGGTTTTACATTATTTAGCAGCTCTCCAGTTGGCAATTTCAGCAATCTGGTTGCTAGGATCCAAATTACCCTGGCAACCATGCATTGATTCGAATAACAGACTGCAATATAAATAGGAGAGGACCTCGATAGAATGATGAGTAATAAAAAGTAGCAATTACAATAGATTTGTAACCTTCCATTTGTTTTTAAGATGGAGTCAGTGACCCCAATTTGAAAGCAGAGTCAGAAGAAAATGGCAAATAATTTAAAAATTGAAAAGAAATAAATAATGAAGACCAATTGAAAAGTTGGTCAATTAAAATGGAAGTGCACCACTGATGGGGGTGATATACCTTCCACAGATCATAGTCTGCCAGCACTATAAAATCTATATTTACAAATTGAATTTTGTTCCATGCCATATGTCTATACCTAGCCCTGTAGGGGTTTAATGCTATAACAAGGCTTTCTAGGTAATAAGTGTAGAGACCCTGAGGGTTAGGCATTTCCATTGGCAGTTCCCAACTATAGTTGGACACCTAAGGTTGTCTTAAGGCCCCCATAAACTCAAAGATTTTTCTTTAATGAATGGCTGATTTTAGTGCAATCCAACCATTCCGTCAAATTATTGTGAGGTTAGTGGGAATCGAACGATAATGCATCTAATGATTTTTCATCTGATATCAGTCAGAAAATTAATCTGCCAGGTTAGAAAATTTTCATCGGTCAGTGTGAAATCTATATATTGTGCAATTGTTTGCAGGACCAAGCAGGCAGCTACCCTCAGTTTTCCTGGCTTCAACTAGACATCACTTGAAATGGTCTTTTAATTGATGGACAAATTGTACATTTAAACGATCGTTTCAAGATAAGTTTGGTCCAACGAAAACGATAAATCTTTTAAAAATCTTTACATCTATGGCCAGCCAGCCTGGGGGAAAGGCCTTTTCCCAAATGTTATCAATAATCTGATCTAATTTATCTGTTGCCCAGTAGGTGGCAGTATTTAAAAGTTTAAAAGGAAGAGCACACATGAGCTCAGGGCTCTCTTCCTGCATCTCACCTTATGAGGAAGTGGGTACAGGATTGGGTCTGAGCAGGTGACAGGCCCTGGTTAGGGACAGCCCTATTTAGTGATAGGAGCAAAAGTTAGAGGAGCAAGGTACCCCATGGTATCCCTAGTGCTGAGTAATAATAGCCATGACAGGCTCTCTCCCTAAGAGAGACTGAACCGAATTTTAAAGCATGATGGTTTCCACCTGATTTGAGTGTGATCAAGAGCTTTCAATTTAACAACTGTGATACTGCTAAACTACCTGTTTATTCAATGAAGTAGTTCATCTGGTTTTAAGTAGAGATGGCGCGAACTGTTCGCCGGCGAACTTGTTCGCGCGAACATCGGGTGTTCGCGCTCGCCGGAAGTTCGCGAATGTCGCGCGACGTTCGCCATTTTGGGTTCGCCATTGTTGGCGCTTTTTTTTGCCCTCTCACCCCAGACCAGCAGGTACATGGCAGCCAATCAGGAAGCTCTCCCCTGGACCACTCCCCTTCCCTATAAAAACCGAAGCCCTGCAGCGTTTTTTCACTCTGCCTGTGTGTGCTGAAGAGATAGTGTAGGGAGAGAGCTGCTGCCTGTTAGTGATTTCAGGGACAGTTGAAAGTTTGCTGGCTAGTAATCGTTTTGATACTGCTCTGTTATTGGAGGGACAGAAGTCTGCAGGGGTTTGAGGGACATTTAAGCTTAGGTAGCTTTGCTGGCTAGTAATCTACCTTCTACTGCAGTGCTCTGTATGTAGCTGCAGTGGGCAGCTGTCCTGCTTCTGATCTCATCTGCTGACTGCTGCAATAACAGTAGTCCTTGTAAGGACTGCTTTTATTTATTTTTTTGTTCCAATACAGAGCAGTATCAAGCAGATTACTAGCCAGCAAACTTACTATCATCTGTCCCTGAAATCACTAACAGCTCTCCCCCTACACTATCTCTTCCAAGCACACACAGGCAGATTTTTCAGATACATTTTTGCCCTTGATCCCCCTCTGGCATGCCACTGTCCAGGTCGTTGCACCCTTTAAACAACTTTAAAATCATTTTTCTGGCCAGAAATGTCTTTTTTAGATGTTAAAGTTCGCCTTCCCATTGAAGTCTATGGGGTTCGCGAACCGTTCGCGAACCGCTCACATTTTTGCGCAAGTTCGCGAATATGTTCGCGAACTTTTTTTCCGACGTTCGCTACATCCCTAGTTTTAAGCAACAACCATGCTACAATTTATTTAAATATGGTTGATCTGTATACCAGGAGACACGCAGGATCCTCCTGAAGGTACGGTGCTTAAAGGGCGATAGCACATTATTGGGAGTTGCAGAAAGTCGCTCATAATCCAAAGGTGTTGGGCACACTGGCAGCCTCTCACACTACTCAAACACATATCTCAGACCCACCTACGGATTTGCTACATAAGTAAATACTTTGCATTTTTTACTTAGCTGGGCTCCTTAGGAATTGTTCTTAATTAAATCTGTTACACACAGCTAGCAATTAGTAGAACCATGTCGCTAGGACTATATACCATGCATACTGTGTATGTACCACTATACACTGGATTATAGCTGTGATCCCTATTTATTGTTTATTGCTTTTCCCATCATGTAAAGTTTACATGTAAATCTAAATACTAATTGTCACAGGTAGGGCAATAAAACCAGAGAATGTAGAGTCTGAAATCATGGAAACATTTGTAAAAATTTTAATTTCTCCATTGGATTCATAGGGCATCCTTTTTTCTTATCGTCAAATGAATTGGAGTCAATATTGTATTTTTTTCTTGTGCCAAATGCATTGGAGTCAATGACCTTTTTCCTTGTTTCTTTTCCTTGCAAAAAAAAAAAAAAACACATGGGGAAATTCTAGTGTCAACACATGTCAACAGTTTGAATGTTGTGAATTTTCTTATGAATCTGTTTCAGGCAAAAAAATTTGCTCAAGTCCTGTCTGTAAAATTATGAGCCCAAAGGCCATTAAATATTATGTCTAGTGATGTGCGAATTTTTTTTGCTACGTTTTTTTCTTGAAAATGATGTCCATTATGGGTGAAAAAAATTGTTGCCCATAGACTTCAATGCATTTCGGTGAATTTTTGCCATTACGTCATTTTGAAACGGTCAGATTTGCCAAACATTAATTATGTCTACATTGTCAAAACCAAGACTTGTATGTTATCTATTTAAAAATGTACCCTAATCTACATATGTCACATGACGTGTACTAAGCTGTTTCCTGGGCTGCATTACATGTGCAGGAAGCTCTGGTAAAATTCTACACCTTTTTGTATTTGTAATTTATTTTATATTTCATTTTACATTCTGCTTTATCAGTATTTAATGAAACCCCATGAACTGCAGGATTACTGGGCAAGCAGTGAATTAAATTTCATCTGCAAAGTACTATTATTTGTCTTGTTATTGACTGAAACACAGGAGTCAGAATGATTCAGATTTTCAATTAAGATACATTGCTATGCCCATAGAAACCAATTAATTTCATTACGCTAATAACTACTTTAGGTAAAAATAACTCCGATTGGATATGGATTCTGTTAAAGAAATTAGAAAAGTATTCATTTTACAGCCGTCAAGTATTTAACTCTAATTCCACACCAAGAACTGAACTTCAAGAAAGAGTAAGGGAAAATATTGAATATTTGAAGTTTCAGTTGAGATTTTCTTTGTACTTTAAATGAAAGAATCAACTATAAGTCATCATTAAAAGTTACAGGGGCTCTGTCACATACATGTCCAGTGTCGTAACTATATACTGTAGGAAGCAGGCCCTGTGGCTGCAGGGGGCCCAATTGGTATAGGGGCCCCATGAGGCCCTAATTAAATACAACATATATTGGTACAACATTGGTATATTTGTTCAACAGGACGACCTCTGGATATGTTGGGAGCCCTAAAATGTTTTTGTTGTGGAGCTCAGTAACATCTAGTTACACCACTGTACATGTCTATATATTTAAACATTTATTTCTTTTTAACTGTGTTTTGAATATAGTGTATGTGTGTAAGATGTATGCTTAGAGTTTTTAAAAACCACAATTGAACTCCATTTCTTTAAAATCACAAATGCCTTATAATTTATTAAAAGATTTCAATATAAAAAGCACAATATGTGTTCATCTTTTCACAAGTTCCTCCATATTAGAAATCATTGAATGTGGATAAAAACTGTAGATTCTGTTTCTCATTCCCCTCTGTCCAGGCTCCAATATACAAAAAGAGTAATATTTGCTATAAGGATGTGCAAAAAATAAATAAAATATAGTGCAGTATCCAAATATATGACTGGAATCACCACACACAGCGGGATTCAATGTCTTAAACTCAATGTCAACTTCAATGGCTTCAACTTCTATGTCTTAAATTCAATGTCTTCAATGTGATTCAATCTTCAACCAATTCAATTTTCAAACATAACCAATGTGTTATGTTTTGGTAGCCGAGGATTAGTAGAGTACAACGTGCTCCAATCTCCGTGCCTCTTTCAGTGATAATGTAAATATTCTCACACCAATACTATAGTGAGTCAGCCTACTCACCAAAGTGAATAAAGGCTCATAGATAATCCAATACAAAGGATTCTCCTTCAGTTTCGCCTAAGGATCATTCCAGTTGCCATAAAAGAAGATCGCATTGGCTCTAAAGGACCACTACTGCTGTTACGTGTAATTGGCCCCTTATTTTATATACTGAAGGTGCTGTCATAACTGATATGGTGCACAGGATTGCGTGAAGTATAGTGATGGGCAAATAAATTCGCCAGGCATGGATTCGGCTATCACTAGTGAAGAATATTTAGTTCTCAACAGGGTTGCACTGGGCAGGTGGGACACTGGGAAAAAAATCCCATGAGTACTGGTTCTCATGGGCTTCGCTTCCCACAGTGCTGAACAGGGGCAATGTCAGAAGGTGTGTGGGGGGGGAGGTTTTGCAACTGGGGGGGGCCCAGGGGGTGGCAGGGGGTCCCAGAGGTGCATGCCCCTGATGAGAACCCCCACAGTCCAACATTGGTTCTGTAACAAGCTGTATGAGTTGATTCAGTTATTGTCTACTACATTCATTAGAATAATGCAGAACCACTGTAAAATTCACAAAATGGTAAAATGTCTTCTCACACCTGTAAGGTTTGCAACGGCGAACCGCTGTAACTGAGGATTACCACTCCATGGGGAGTGGATATGGCGGAAGCCCAGGGGTGTAGCCATAGGTGATTGGAGGCAAAGACATGATGACAGTAGATTGAATATTTAATGGCAGCCAGAACACAGAAAACAAAAGGCAGGGACAGGCAAAAATGGATAATCAGGGTATCCACAAGGTGAGGGAAGAAATGGGGAACACAGGAACTAAAGTTACTCACTCAGGAACAAAGTAAAGGGTATTCAGGAACAAGGTATACAAAGACAAGGTTTCCAGCTATCGAGGTTTCCAGCTATCGAGGTTTCCAGCTATCGAGGTTTCCAGCTATCGAGGTTTCCAGCTATCGAGGTTCAGGTTGGCAGGTCAGGAACAAACAAATTACATTCAATGACTCAGCCATGATCAGGGAGAGGTTTATAAAGGGAAGGTGATTAGGAATGGGAGACACATGAGGGTAAACGAGGAGGGTGGAAAACAGGGAAAAGACATACTGTGAACAGGCAGATGTACATGAGCATCAAAGACAAGATCAGGGCCAACCCCAAGAGCCTCCAGTGGCTCACAGGGTAAGTACAAAAGTCCCAGACACATAAAACCGGAGTTTGAGTCCCAGCTGATCCTGACAACACTAAATTCATGATAGTAAACTGGTGTGTTTTTCTCTTGCATTTTTTTTTACAATTTTTTTGTGGTGATACAAGACCATGCATTATGTTTTGCCAGACGAAAAAAAAAAATATTTGCTCATCCTTAGCCTTAGGAATACTGCTAGAAAGCTGCTCTTACAAGGTCAAGTCAGTTGTTGGAGGCAACTCATACAGGATGCCTGGCTTTTATGTAATAAATGTATAAACAATATGTGCCAAATATAAATAGGAATATATCACACACACAATGAGCACATAATAGATCTCATTTATCTTCTATTCAGTTGTGTAATGTAAGGGTCAGAACGTGAGCGTAGGACAAAAGAAGAAACAAAGTGGAAACAGGGAAGTCAACCATCTAATTTTTATGAGAAAAAGTGTGTTGGGCAAATAATAATAGAAACACCCGAGGGAGTTAGGATATATATAGCGACCCTATATGACTAGCACGTTTGGGCGGTGTTGTATAGAGTCCCCTGTTGAATTCAAGGTTATCAGACTTTGATTTATTGAATGATTTTATCCAAGGATGCTGTGTTACTTCAGCTTGGCCTTAGCAGGGCATGCACAATAGTTCTACACAATTTGACATTAGTTCACTTCGCTGAAATTACTATATACCCATATCCAGAGATTCAATAAAAGCATGGGCAGCATGTTGGCTGTAGGTAGTACTTCTGGTCTACAGATCTGGGATCCTAAGTTCGATTATAGTCAGGTTATCTGCAGGGAGTGTATATGTGCTCCCTCTCTCTCTCTTTGTAAATGTAGCATGTGGTTTGCTAAAAGCAGAAAAGAAACTCTTATTACAGGCCTAAGAAATATAAAAAAAGATTGCAATAAGTGAGTGATAAAATATAACCAATCAGAAATAAGCTGTGATCCTGTTACAACAAGTTAACAAGGATCTGATTGGATTAACTGTTATGGATAACTGAGCTGGTTCAATTTAGCCCTCATGTTAATGAAAAAAATCAGAGTATCAAACCTGAAAGGAAGGAGGGAGAGGCTTGAAATTGCAGTGTAGTAAATACATTGCCTGCAGATGATAAAAGTCTACTTTTGCGTATCTGTAAATCAGCATCTATTTTTATCTTGAATTTGGGTAAAAAAAAAAAACAGTACTTAGAAAGGAGACTGATAAAGTCCAATAAATTTCAGATAAATGAATGTAGGGGACTGATAAATCTATCCCCATTTATATTCTATTCCCCTAAAGTTTGGCCACAAAAGGCACAAATTTGCCCAGAAGTAGGGACTAACTGTTGAGACGGGGTTTAAAGAGATACCCAGGAGCTCTGCTTAGGATACAGGCTGAAAGTACCTCTGTCTATGCTGTATATTCACTCTCATTTTACCCTGCGGGGTCTACACTGACCATTGGTACTTTAAGTATATGCCTATCCACTGATGCTCTATCTTCCTGCTTATCTCTTATTGAACTCCTTTGTGGATCATGTTCTTTAATAAATAAGTTCTATGGTTAAGCTGCAAGAACCACTGGCGCCCATTCTTTTACAACACCACTGATTACAGTGCATTACACCCTGAGTCCACACAGTTGTGAGGGCTCACCCAGTGCAAATATTAGGGTAAAGCTACAAGAGCAATGGTGCCACTCATTTTACAATAGCCTTACATTAATAAAGGTGATAGGTCAGCAGTAAGGAAATTGATCTGGTGTATAAGTTGCTCTGAGCAGAGATCTTAGTTCTCCTTATTTTTTACATGATTGTAGGGTTCATTTATGAATGCATCTACAAGTGCAGCTTCTCTACAATGGATGCAAACTTTGCACTTGCTGAAACCGCTAATTAAAGGTTCTGGTGGTCAAACACACTCCTTGCACTGCCATATAATTGTGCTAAGTGCCTGCTGAATTGTGCAAAATTCCACCTATTAACGCTGGGGAACCCCAGAGCTGCCACCACCCTGAACCAGTGTAGGACTTAGTCTCCAACTATTTTCCTTCTCTCCTTGCTCAATCTCTATATTCTGCTAGTTTCCTTTTCATATTTTCTTCCATTTAGCCTTTTTTTTTAGCCATACATAATTAAGGAATGACCATGAAATATGCAGAATATTTAGAAGCATTAGGGCCCACTGGGAGTTTTCCTGGTATCCTGGTGAACCAGGCCTGATTTTTTCCAAACCGTGCACATTTTTTCCATGGACGTTTTTTTGTGCCAAAATCTGAAAGCATCCAAAGCATTTTGCCTATCATTAATCTGCCTTATTGCTGCAATTTCCAAGTTATGCAGGAATTCTAGGCCAGGACCAAAAATGATACTTTTCACATTTCCCTGTGCTTATCTATAAATCCACATTTTCTTTTGGCTATTTGGGCACATTAGTAGCAGTAACATTAGAGCTAAAGAATTCAGCTGCAAGGATGATCCAGTTTATTTATTGCCTTTACATTACATTTAATAAAAGAGAAATTTAAGTCAATGTTCTCAGGGAAACAGGGCTAAGAGTTTAGACCGAAGAAACTGGTGAGCTACAACAAGACAATGAAATACAGAAGTAAATAACAGAATGTGTTCAGTCTTATCAACGGACAAGCAGTTTTGTAAGGAGAAATGGTCTAAAACGCCTCCCAACTGTTGTATGAGTTTAATCAACAACTCCAGGAAATGTTTGGTGGCAGTGGTTGCTGCTAAAAAATGTTCTACCATTAACCTTCACCAAGAAGCACCTAAAAAGTCTAGATCTATGTTTTTCTTGGGAGGTGATAGGATAGCAAAAGTCTTTCCCCATAAGTTTTTTGCTATTAATATGGCCCCTACCCACTTATATTGGTGATACGGCCATACAAAACAAAAGGATACCATAAATATTCCATAAATATTACTTGAATTCACTTTATGTATTATTATTATTATTAACATGTATTTATATAGCGCCAACATATTGCGTAGCACTGTAGTTTTGCTCCAGACACCAAATGTGTTTACCAATATCACTTCTCATATGTTTTTATTAAACTGATCTGACTGCGAAGCTTCTACTTCTTAATTAATAACTGCAATGTGCAATTGTTAAATAAATGTAAAAGGGCTTTAGACTCCTGAACTGAAGCGGAATTAATATGTTTTGTTTTAGTGCTTTTAATGAATCCTGGCGAATATTTTTATCTGATCATTTATGATTTGTCTCCACTGCAAGATATTGCAAAAAATCATGGAAACCAGAATCAGTTAGCAAAATTGACTCCAGGGTTGCAAAAGAAAGAACGATGAGCTGGATGGACAGTGAACTATTTATGAAAAGTATATGTTGATTCTTAAATAAACAACAAAGACAGAGATCAGTCTGTATTATAACAAACATTCAGTATTATACAAGGAAAATATGTAATCTGGCTATAACAATTGACTTGGTAGTAGAAGTTACTCAATGGCTACACATACCTGTAGTCTTAGAGGCCTATGTATCAACAACAAAAAATGTGCCGTTAATTGTTGCTCCCTATAGATGTGCTTCAGTTCCTGTTTAAGGACAAATGAGAGGTGGGTCTGTCCTAACAGTCCCTGCCAGAAGCACAGTAGCAGGGGGAATAGCTAATCACAGCCCTGCAGTCACGGAAACAAGACAGGGTTCGGTTCCCTATCAGGTCAGCCTAGCTGCTGATAGGTTTCTATCCTACAGTGCAATATGCTGAATGCTACCATTTCCCCTGCACAGCCTGGGAAAGGAGGCAGCAGGAAGCGCAATAGAGGGGCAGGATTAATAAATTTTTTTTTCATGGATAAAGAAGGGTCAATTTTCAGAAAAACAGACTTGAACAGGATCTGACAAAACAGAAGCCAGTTTGGGCAATTCTAACAAGACAGGAAACAGAATTTAAAGGGGAATTGCTGCCAAGAAAAAAAGTCCCAGATTTATCACATGTCCTCATTACACAGGTCCCAAGTGTCATTGAGACAGACATCAGTGTCCCTGTCTGCCGGTGTGTCTGTAGAAAGAAGAACATGTTGGACTGATCCCCTTACACTGGCATTGCTATTACCAGTAGCATCAGAATATAAGCATTTGAAAAAAATAGTATGGTGAATTTCACTCACAGGGTGGTTAAAGACCGTAAAACTTTAGTTTTTCAAACTAGTTAATATTTAGCCGATATTTTCTAAAGCAGCGATGTGGCAAAAAAATAAACATTAGACAGAAGACCTGCATTATATTTAGCTGTTTCTTCCTCTGACTGAAAGGTGATTTCATGCTTCACAAAGTATAAAAAGTTTGTGTACGGACAATATAAATGCAGATGGTTTTTGGATGAATGACAGCAAAGGTTGTGGGAGCCTAGATTTACTTTTGGCCTAACAAGGGTCTGCAGTCACTTCAATTAATCTCCGAGTTCCCGACTGAAATACGTTTTATATTAGGTAATGGAATGGAAGCAAAACAAGGTGACATAAATGCAATTCAAAAAAAAAAAACAAAACCCCAATCCATTACATCATCTTTGCAGCGTCCCTTTAGAGCCATACAATGCAATTTAGGGATTAGTTTTCTGTTGGCAAAGTTCACAGATGTTAGGAGCCGTGCGCCAGCTTCAGCTTGGGTAATTGGATTCTCCACTTCAGCAGGGGCTGGTAAGCACAGAGAGTTCAATATCATCCAGGTGAAATGGGATTTGTGTAACAAAAACAACAAACAGGGTGATTATTACAGTTTGTATTTACTTATATACGCCAGCGTAAAAAAAACGGATGCCAGCGTCCTTTTTTTTTGACACCAGCGAATTTTCTCGTCGGTTTCGCAAATTTATTCGCTGGCGGTGAATCATGGGAATTCAGACCTGTCGAATAAATTCGCCCATCACGAATAGTAGATAGATAGACAGATAGTAGATATATGATAGATAGATACATGATAGATAGATAGAGAGAGAGAGAGAGTGAGAGAGAGAGAGAGAGATAGATAGATAGATAGATAGATAGATAGATAGATAGATAGATAGATAGATAGATAGATAGATAGATAGATAGATAGATGATAGATAGATACAGATGAAGCCACGTGGATTTGTGAGTTAAATGCGTCATGACTCAGGGGTAATTGAAGAAACTGTGTTATCTTAAGTCATCGTAACTCATTTAATGCATTTAACCTTTTCATTAGCATACCAAAGCTCCATTGTTCACAGTGGTGAATGCTTTAATTAGATGGGATGTTGTGACGCAGTTTTCTGTGTTAAATGAGATAAATGGGATATCTGTGTTTAGTTATTCTGTGTCAAACAGACAAACCAAAGTGGCTGCATCTGTAGATAGATAGATAGATAGATAGATAGATAGATAGATAGATAGATAGATAGATAGATAGATAGATAGATAGATAGATAGATAGATAGATAGATAGATAGATAGATAGATAGATAGATAGATAGATAGATAGATAGATAGATAGATAGATAGATAGATAGATAGAGATAGTAGATACATGATAGATAGATAAATGATAGATAGAGGGATGGATGGATGGATGGATGGATGGATAGATAGATGGATGGATAGATAGACGGATGGATAGACATGTTAAAATTTGAAAAATATAATTGAAAGAGGCAAGCAACTTCAAAACGTAAGTTTCCTCTAGTTATGATGAAATTTGGAAAGACATTCTCACTTTTCTATGGGGTTGCAAACACGTGGCTAAATAAAAGGAAGCCACGGAAGAGGCTCAAGATTGTTGGGACAAAGAATATGAATAGCACAATTATCATTCATAAAAATACAGTAGGAATTTAGAATTTTTCTGCTTCAATGTTTGCAAAATTATTATTTTTTTAATTTAAACATCGGTCCCTTCAGCTGTGAGGCAGAAAAGCAAATGTTTCATGATTCTCATGCAGCTTTGCTAAAGATTTTAGCAGTCTTTCCAGTACCGACACTTGGTGAAAATATCTTATTTATGGGCCCCTACTGCCCCAAGAAATTAGTAGTAGAACTAACCTCAAGCCGGTGAACTTGAATAAAATAAGACAGGCAATGAAGAGGCAATGTCTTTGCTTTCTAAAGTAGCCCCCAAATGGGCTACCTGGGTCAACAGCCCTGAAGCTGTGGTCTGAATCTCACGTGGATGTTTTTTATTTGCAAGAGGTGCAGACTGCATCCATATAAGAAGAAGTACCTGCTGAATGAACACTAATGGCATGCTCTTGTGCCCATTCTCTCTCTTGCACTTTTTCCCCTGTTCTTCTTAATTACCCCTATGTTACATTGTGTTGGAAGTTGCAGTAAAGCAAGATTTCGATTGAGTAGCACAGCAATAGAACGTTTCATCTCCCCTTTAACTAAACTGCACAGCTTCAAATATTTTCCCAACATTGTAGATGATATTCTGTACTTGGACCAAAGTTTTTGCTTGTGATAGAATTCCCAAGTTTAAAGGTTTGTACATCTTTCATGTTTTTACTTTGGAGATTTCTTTACTTTATCAGAGAGCTGTTACCTTTGATTTTAACCTTCTTTTAATTCATTTCATGTGCCGGAAAAACACATATCTGGCAAGAAACAAATGATTAATGTTTCAAAGATACTAAACAAAAATATTCTCACAATTACCGAGGACAGAAGAATGCAAATGTGACTACAATGTCTGGAAAATACAAGGTTTAAGAAAATGAAAATGATATCTCTGGAGAGGAAAGAATGTAAAAAAAAAACCCACTTCATATATACAAACAAAAGGAGGCAGGAATTTGTGCAAAAGATGATAGATTAAATGTATCATGTCCTTTTATTTGCTTTGAAAGACTTTCAGAATTTTAATAACTGTCATGGTTTCTTTGGGGATTTCAAAAGTAATTCAAAGCATTGCTTTCTTAAGTATCAGTAAAAGATAAAGCTGAAATTCCACAGGATTTGTAACGTTAGTGTAAAGGAGCAATATGTTCTTTCGAAGGGCAATGTCTTAAAATTTTTAAATATAAAAGAAAATAACAGCAAAACGAAAAAAAAAGAATTTTAGGTCATGAGATTTTGGAAGACAAGCTCAAAACTTGGTCACGATGAATAGTATTTCTAGAGTTTTTCTTTATGAAATATATTAGCTCAGATAGTATAGTAAAGTTTTTGCAGATTTACTTCTTTCTGTTATCACCCCCAAACACGCCAAAGAGGAACCCGCACCTGCAACCGTCTCACCTGTCCTCACAGCTTTTGCCACCCCCCATTCTGAGCCATGTACTTACTCAGCAGAGCTGTCTATATGGGCTGAAATATGGTGAAAGTGAAGCTTGAGGCATCAAAACATGCATTGCGCTTAGCACGGTGCCAATATATATTTACACTCTTTGCCACAACCTGTAGCCATAATTACCCAGGCATGCAAGTAAGATCACTGCAGAAATGAACAATAAGGGGCAGATTTATCAAGGGTCGAAGTGAATTCGAGGGAATTTTCGAAGAAAAAAAATTCGAAGTAATTTTTGGATACTTCGACCATTGAATAGGCTACTACAACTTCGACTTCGACATTCGATTCGAAGTAAAATCGTTCGACTATTCGACCTTTCGATAATCGAAGTACTGTCTCTTTAAAAAAACTTCGACTTCAATACTTCGCCAACTTAAACCTGCTGAATTGCTGTTTAGCCTATGGGAGACCTCCTGTGTGTTTTGCTAAGTTTTTTTAAGTCGAAGGATTGGGAAAATCGTACAATCGTACGATAAAATCGAAGTATGATCGAAGTACGATCTTATGATCGAAGTACTATCTTATGATCGTACTACGATCAGAATGCGGTTGTACGATCGTACTACGATCGTAATACGGTCGTACGTAGTATAAAATCCTCCGACTTCGAATTCGAATGTCAGAGGATTCTATTCGATGGTCGAATTTCGAAGTTTTTTCTACTTCGAAATTCGACCCTTGATAAATCTGCCCCTAAGCATTAATTGCAGACATGCCAGTAAAAAAATGACAATGAGTATATTAACCCCAGAAATGACAAAAAGAAATGGGCAATAAGCATGTTAACACCATACATGCCAGTAAAATGGGCAAAAAGCATATTAATCTTAGAAATGTCTACCTTCCAAATGTCAGGCCCTTCAACTACTTCATATTCACACTCTCCTCCTCTTGCCTCATCTTTCCAAAAGAAGCATCTTACAATCTCCTCTCGCCTTCCTCTGTTGCTCAAACCCCTTCATCTTTAGTTTTGTGTGTTTTACATACTATACATTTTCAGTGATGGGCGAATTTCTCCCGTTTCACGAAAAATTCGCTGAAAAATTGTGAAAAACGAAATTGGCGCCTGGGTCCAACTTTGGTCGCGAGTCCAAAAAGTTGCTTGCGTCAACTTTGACACTGGCGTTAAAATCAATGGGCGTCCAAATAGTATTGATGTGCGGCGATTTTGATGCGAGTGACTTTTCGGACGTGCATCCAAAATTTTTTGATGCAGACGAATTTTCAGTTTTTTTTTTTTTGCAATTTTTCACAGCGAAATGCGGAAATTCGCCGAAAATTTGTGACAGGCGAATTTATTCGCCCATCACCATACATTTTGTTTAAATGTTTTTTGCTTTAAATTTTTCCCCCTTTACTTTCTTGTCCAACCTGTTTGTCATGTTCTTACCCTCGTCTCATGCTCTTTACCCTATATCCATCTCCTACTGTGTATCACACTATTTAACTTATTTTGTGCTGCTCCTTGTTCCATTTCACCTCCCTTTATACTATGCAGAATATACTCCTGCCTACTTGAGTACATAACACCCCTGTACATCACACCCCATATAGTTTTTTGCCTCTTCCGGGATGCAGAGGGAGGCTGGGAGCCCATCAGGCAGACAAGAAGGTCAGCAGGGGAGCCCATGAGGCAGACTGGAAGGTCAGTGGGAATCCCATCAGGCAGACAGGAAGGTCAGCAGGGGGTCCATCAGGCAGACAGGAAGGTCAGTGGGGGCCCAGTAAGGTGATGTGGTGGACTAGGAGGACTGAAGCAGAATTAAAGATGACCGTGCGTTCCACAGTGGAACACACAGCTATATTTATCCTTACAAAGAAGATAAAATTGTCAGTCCCACAGGAAGGGGTCAGTGGAAGGGGTCCAGCAGCATGAAAGGAGGACGAGAGGGGGCTCAGCAGGGAGATGGGGTCAACAGGAAGGGAGACTAGGTGTGTGCAGTGAGCGGGGCCCAGTAGTACCATGTCCCATTGGGTTTTTTCCCGGTATCCCAGCGGGTCCAGTCCAATTCTGGAAATTAAGCCCACTGCCTTCTGGAAGACATTTTACTCTATGTCTTACCTGAATGCCATTCATTTTATTCTATGTCTTACATTGATGACAATCCATGGAAAGGAGGGAATAGCCAATAGGATAGGTCTGTTGGAATAAGATATGTGAGTACCTTTTAAATTTGTCCTTTTTATTCAAATGACTTCTGCTTAATTAATTAATTGATCTGAGCTAAATGAAAAGAGACTGGCAATTAAAGGATCTATATACTCCATTTTCAATATGAGTCCAAGGTATACAACTTGTGCTGAACACACTTTTTGCCCATCACGAAAAATCTATGGTTTTGGTTATTTTTTCAGCTAAACAGGGCAAAGAAGAAGTTCATACAGGAGCTACACCATGATATTTAGATTATAATGATAATTAGATGACCAGTGTATGGATAAGCATGAATAAGCAGTGCATGGTCATTGGAAGGGTATATATACTGGTAACATAATTATCTATATTCTATAAGCACCAAATGTGGAATAGCTTTCCCTGTTTAGCGCAAAAAACAACAAAACCTTACATTTTTTCAGATTCACAGTATGTTGACAACAGTATGCATTGAATCAGGAGTGAGCAAACATGCATATACCGCTGGTAAACTTCATTTGGTAAATTCCATTTAAGCACCACTACCAACACAATCATAGGACTGTCAGAAGTGCACTTGGGGAACTGTATGTACATTAGTTCTTGAAATGAAATTAGCAGTTGTGATGATGCTCTAAGGACTGATCTAAGGTAAAACTCATTAGCACTGGAAAGCTTTAGCAGTAGGGTTTTTAATATGTCAACATTGGTTTATATCTTTGCCATTCAACCATGCTGCCGTATGACTGGACCAATGTTAATTAGGGATGCACCGAATCCACTTTTTTGGATTCGGCCGAACCCCCGAATCCTCCACGAAGGATTCGGCCGAATACCGAACCGAATCCGAACCCTAATTTGCATATGCAAATTAGGGGCGGGAAGGGGAAAACATCTTTTACTTCCTTGTTTTCTGACAAAAAGTCACGCAATTTCCCTCCCTACCCCTAATTTGCATATGCAAATTAGGATTCGGATTCGGTTCGGCCGGGCAGAAGGATTCGGCCGAATCCGAATCCTACTGAAAAAGGCCGAATCCTGGCCGAATCCCGAACCGAATCCTGGATTCGGTGCATCCCTAATGTTAATACCACTCAGCCCAATTTATATATATTGATTGATATTGATATATATTTGGCACCTTTATTGCACTACCTCTTACAGTTTTCTTGGATCTAGACAATGGTCAACAACATCAAATTATACCTCTCTCTACCACCTCCCTAACCTCCCTAAACTGTCCAGTATCCAGCAGGCAAGATCCATAAGGCTAGATTTTATTTTATTGGTGTGTCTGAATCACAAAAATGGCGATAATTAACTACATGTTGCCACATAAACCACAGCTGAATTTAATTGAATTATGTTTGATATTGTCAATAAAGAACATAAAATCACATTTTTTTAACTACCTCAAATCTTTCTTTTAACCCAGCCAGGAGTATATATGACGCAGAAGAGTATCTAGCTATAAATGTTGCTTTATACAACGATTTCCTGTTTCATAATACTCAGTCTTCATACAAGTCTGTGTTTTCCTCTGCTTTTCGTGTGATTGATTTGCTGTGCTTACTATTGTTATCTCTTCCAGTCCACTAAGTTGTTCAACTAAATGCCTTATCTCACAGCTCTAATAAAATCAATAGAATGTCTGTGTCTCCCTTATAAATCGCTGGGGACCGGTCCAAGCATGAATAAAATGTTTAAGGGGAAAACCTTCAATACAACATGTTTTTAATCAAACGTTAAAAGGGAAGAAGCTCCTCCAGCAGAAGCAAAATGCAGCTATTATTTACAAATACGCAGAGTGGGCATAGTTTCTTTTTTTACAAGACAGCAAAACAGCACAGATCATTTGGTTTCCTTGGTAGTTTAAAGCCATTGCTAGCCAATCCCACAACAAAATAAGTGTGAAATCACTGCACAGTATTTCACCCTTCTGCCTTACAATGCTAAGGACTTGAGACTAATTCCAATTGGAACCTCAAGTCTAATATATGGTACCCATTTCCCATTCAATAAAGGAGTAGTAAATGAACCTGATTACATAAATACAGTACCACCCATCACATTCCAAATGAATTGAATTCTTTATTGTGCAAAACAGCTCTGTTAAATACAACTCAAATGTTAAATGTATTCAGATACACTCTTTTTTTCATTTCCATTTGTAACCGAGGAAGTTTCATACATTAAATGAATGGCAAAAAGAAAACAAAACTGGAATTAGGTAAATATTCACTTATTTAGAAGGAATAATTTTAATTTTTCTATTTATTTGGCTTTGGAATGTCAATTATAAATCAGCATGAGCAAGCTGTACTACTTCAACTTCAATTTTTTAAATCAAGCTACTTTATAACTAACAGAAATAAATATAATTGTAGTACTAACCACATTTGTCGAACATACATTTAGCTCTTACGACAATGGAAGATTAGTAACCCCAAGTGCTATTTTCTAATACGTTAATCTCTTAATAGTTTATTTTTTTTACCTTGAATTCTGAAATCCTATTATGCTGTTTTTCATTTTTCTTCCACCTTATAATTAAGCTTATTATTCTCCTTGGATCTAAGCTATTTTAGTTGAGTGGTGCTGGGAAATGATTTATGACATTATTTTATTCCTAGTGAATTTGAGAATTTTTATTATTATTATCATTATTATTAATAATATTAGTTAAAGGAAAATTCATTGTTACTTTAATTCTCATTTTCCATCGGTGAAAGGATTGCTGTGTTTTTCCTGGTTCTCACCAAGTTTCATGGTCACAATACACATATATTCAGAAGCCTCCAAATAAATAGGTCTTTTGTATATGTCGTATGCTAAAAATGTTCTGCAAATTCCTTTAGTTATAAAGAAAATGTATTTATTTTGTTATAAGAAGGTAAAGTGGAGTTTTTTGAGCCACCCAAAATGTTCCTTGACTACAATTCACAGTATATTTTAACCTGTTATCATTGGTTCAAACATGCTTGGAGTAATTGTCTATCAATAACAAGGAAGGGTTTTTAAACATAGTAACACAGTAACATAGTAAATTAGGATGAAAAAAAGATACACGTCCATCAAGTTCAACCTTTTAGTTTTTTTTTTATCTGCCTAACTGCCAGTTGATCCAGAGGAAGGCAAAAAAAACCCATCTGAAGCCTCTCCAATTTGCCTCAGAGGGGGAAAAATTCCTTCCTGACTCCAAAATGGCAATTGGACCAGTCCCTGGATCAACTTGTACTATGAGCTATCTCCCATAACCCTGTATTCCCTTACTTGCTAAATAGCATCCAACCCCTTCTTAAAGCTATCTAATGTATCAGCCTGTACAACTGATTCAGGGAGAGAATTCCACATCTTTACAGCTCTCACTGTAAAAAAACCCTTCCGAATATTTAGGCGGAACCTCTTTTCGTCTTATCGGAATGGGTGACCCTGTGTCAGCTGGAAAGACCTACTGGTAAATAAAGCATTAGAGATATTATTATATGATCCCCTTATATATTTAAACATAGTTCTCATAGTTCTGATCCCTAATTTGGCCAGTCTTTCCTCAAAGCTCAGATTTCCCATACCTTTTACCAGCTTAGTTGCCCTTCTCTGTACCCTCTCTAATACAATAATGTCCTGTTTGAGTGATGGAGTCCAAAACTGTACGGCATATTCTAGATGGGGCCTTACAAGTGCTCTATACAGTGGAAGAATGACCCCCTCCTCCCTTGACTCTATGCCCCTTTTAATACAGCTCAAGACCTTATTTGCCCTTGATGCTGTTGACTGGAATTGCTTATTACAGCCAAGTTTATCATCTACAAGGACTCCAAGGTCCTTTTCCATAATGGATTTGCTTAGTGCAGTCCCATTAAGGGTATAAGTGTCTTGGATATTCCTACATCCCCGGTGCATGACTTCACATTTATCAACATTGAATCTCATTTGCCACTTAGCTGCCCAGATTGCCAGTTTGTCAAGATCATGTTGCAAGGATGCCACATCCTGGATGCAATTAATTGGGCTGGATAGTTTTGTGTCATCTGCAAACACTGATACATTACTTACAACACCTTCCCCTAAGTCATTAATGAACAAGTTAAATAAAAGTGGACTCAATACAGAGCCCTGAGGGACCCCACTAAGAACCTTACTCCAAGTAGAGAATGTCCCATTAACAACCACCCTCTGTACCCGATCCTGTAGCCAGTTTCCTATCCATGTGCGACTTCATTAAGCCCAACAGACCTTAGTTTAGAAAGCAGTCGTTTGTGGGTCACAGTATCAAACGCTTTGGCAAAATCCAAATAGATCACATCTACTGCCCCCCACTGTCCAGAATCTTACTTACCTCATCATAAAAAGCAATCAAATTTGTCTGACATGACCTATCCTTCATAAAGCCATGCTGATTGCTGCTCATAATGCCATTGACTAGGACAAAATTTTGAATGTGATCCCTTAACAAGCCTGGGCTGGTCTAAAACTGAACTAAGCTCTCTTAGAACCCAATAACATTTTTCTCAAGATGCCAAGACCAGAGGCCCAGTTGATGCAAGAGGATTCAGACCCTTCATGATATCCTACACTTGGTTCTTTGTTTAAATATACCCTAGTATTAAAAATGTTTTTCTCATTTCTTTACAAATAATAATAGCATTATCACACATAAATTAGATCTGCTGCATCCAACTGCCTACAGAAGTAATGCAATTATTTGAATGAGTGTGTATTAAAGTGTCATATGATCTCAAAATAAATACTGTGCATCCAATTCTGGAAGGTTACCAGAGTTATAGGGGTATATTTATCAAAGAATGAAGTTAGAGATCACCACAGTCACTAGTGTGAAATTCCCCCACTCTCCATTCATTTCTATGGGTTTTTTAAAGCCATATTTATCAAAGGATGAACTTTCACTTTCACCCATTGATAAATACTCTATTAAAAAATTCCCAATGGCATTATGAGCAGCAATCATCATTGCTTTATGAAGGATAATTCATGTCAGAAACATTTTTTGCTTTTTATGATAAGCGTGAGAAGCACTTTGGCGCACTTGGTCCAGATGTTTGTCACCACTGCCATTTTGTGGGAGAGTCTAGCGGAGTTGGACACATATGCTGCTGTGCCTGCTTAGGATGTGCTGGTACCTTCAGCGGCTGCTAAGAAGGGAGTGTAGAACAGTTTCTCTCCATGTTGCCATACACTACTGGGTTGCAGCTGCGCCCACATCAACCTGTGTGGATTGTATTCTTGTCCTGCGGCTGAGGGTGCAAGAGACTTTCTTTTCAGCCACGTGAGACACCATGCCCATATCCAAGATGGAGGATGCCAGTGTGATGGATGGCAAGTTCCAAAGGTCCTGGAGGGGACAGCTCCATGTTAATGTGCTCCCAGTACCAGAACCAACGAATGAGAGGTAATGGTGGAGCTGGAATATGTGGACACTAGGGCTTAGTTTGGTTCACAGTGAAGCGGTGAAGCCCCAGGAAGAGGGAACCTAGTGTGCCAGCAAGTGAAATTCAGACCCTGCAGAGTAAAGTGCTGGTCAGTTCTGGCATACCTCTGAACATTTTGAAAATAAAAAGAGGGACAAAAAAAGTTGCAAAAATTAAAATCTCACTCAGAACCAAAAACTACAACAATATCTAAATATGCGGAAGAATGGGATTTGCCCCTGTGACTTTAAATCCCTACACTTCCTGATCTCCCCAGTTGCTGGGCAGATGCCCATATAGCATGTAGCCATGTAATTGTAATTTACATATATTGGCCAAGAGGCACTGTGACCACTTCCTGTCACACTTTGATATAGTGAGTGAGAAGGGGTGGTGCTTCCTCTTTGGCTTCTGGTTAGTAATCCCGTCGTTGGCCTGGATAGTCCAAAAACGTGTTAAGTAAGTAAGTAAGTTGCTGGGGAACCATGCAAGCCAAAAGGAAGTACAGTGTATAGAGACAGGCCTTCTGGTGTAGAAAAGGCTTTGTTCTCCTTAGCCCTATTCATTGAGGGAACTTGCTTATAGACTTTAGTAAGGTCAAGAGTAGAAACACCCTAAAGTTTTTCTGTGATTTCAAATCATACTGGGTGGTAACATTTTAAATTTAGTACAAGTAAATGATTCTTTTGTCATTTGGATTTGTGAAAATACAAGGTACAATTACACGGAAGAATATGCTGAGGTTTTTACAGTATGTAGGCTTTTCCTATCAAACCTGACTTGGCAGTTGATGTTTTTCGCTAGTTTAAGAAACAATTTACCTTGTATTTGTCTCTGCCTGCTGTGTGGGACCCAGCATCGTTCAGTCTCCTGTGAGATGGAAGGAAAATTCTCTCTCTGCCCACTGTAACAAAGTAAAAAACGATTTTAGCTATCAAGTATTTTCTGCATGACCCAGTGTTTTCTTCTATAGAAAATCAAGTTGTAATTTAGCTTCAAATTTTTGGGGTTTCGGGTTTATTCACTTTTAGTAATTGTTTGTGAGTCAGGTTGCCTGCATGTGCCTTAGGCATCAAAAACGAGATTGCAGCCTCTCAGCTTCAGTTTCTTACATATTGTATTTTTCTTAAATATTTCTTATGAAGTGATTGACTTCCCTGCATGAGTAAATGGAGTCCATATTATTATTTTATATTTTTATTTCCATTTGAAAACACATTTAGGTAAGAGTGACCTTTTACTGCTCAGAGACCTTTTAAATGGGCATTAGATTGTAATAAAATACTGGCAATGTTTTGTCACTTTCAGAACTATTTTTTTAACGCAATAAATTGTACCTTACAGCACTTATCAAATCAAATAGACAGACTGTGGTGGATCTATAAAATATGTGGTATTAATGCAAATAAATGCAGTTTGCACCAGGGCTTTCCTTTTAAATGTATGACCAGAAAATGCTACCTTTCTAATTGGTTGCTACAACTGTGGGGCAAATGTTGTGCCTCTAATTACATTAACCCATGAGCTATTCTTCAGTCACAATCAGCTGGAGCAGATGTTATTATGCTTCAACATAATATGGATGGTCCTTTGTTCTGTGGATCCATCTAAGGCAGCGGAGAGTTTAGTGTATGGGCCCCTTATATATTTATTTTTACAAAATTATCCTATCTCACTCTTTTCCAATAGAGGTATGGGTCCTGTTATCCAGAATGCTCAGAACCTGAGGTATTTCGCAAAAGGGGGTCTTACCATAAATTGGATTTCCATACTTTAAGTCTACTTATAAGATCATAGAAACATTAATTAAACCCAAAAAGGATTCAATATATTTTAGCTGGGATCAAGAACAATGTGCTGTTTTATTATTACAATGAAAAAGGGAAATCTTTTAAATTATTTGCTTAAAATGAAGTCTATGGGAGCTGACCTTACTGTAAGTCAGAGCTGTCTGGATAATGGGTTTTCGGATAACAGATCTCATACCTGTATAAACAATTACAACTTATAACTGAGACTTCCCATGTTCTTTATCAGCTTAAAGGAGAATGAAAGTCGTTTCACACTTGGTGGTGCCAAATGTTAGGCACCCCCAAGTGAATGTATTTATATTTACTTACCTGAAACTCCGGGACAATGCTCAGTAGAAAACTGCACCAGTCCGGGGTTATATCAGCGAGCACCATGGCTCATCAGCGCTTCTCTTCCTGCTTCTTCTTTCTTCAAATTTCCCAGGGCAGACTCATTTGCAGCAGAATGAAATAGCTGGCTTTTTAGCTAAAGTTCGTCTTATCACTTGTAGGGGTCTGGTACATTAGACAACCCTAATAATATTGGCAGGCAAATCCCCAATGGTATAGACGCCTAAATGGGTCCTAACAGTGGACCTATTTGATTATTCTGCTATGCCCCTGCTGTTCTCAATAGTGACCAGTAGATGGCACTGTGCTAAAGTATAAAACCCTTTGTAGCCATGCTCTCAGGGGCCATCTTGTGCTGGCTCTAGGCTGAGCAGGTAGGCAGAGCTCGAGTGGAACCTAGTCAGGTCTAGTAAGGATAGGCTACTCACCTTTAGAGGTCACTCTAGGAGTGACAGATAGACAGGCTATTTAGTTGAGCAGCTCAAGGCTCCGACGAGGAGAGTCAGAGAGATTAAGATCATGGGTACTATTTGCCCAGAAGTGGGGACTGATACTGACCAAAGGTGCTGTAAGTATATGCCTATCCACTGTACTATAAGATCCTGTTTTTGCTCTTATGTATATTCCATTGAGGATTGTATTGTTCAATAAATATGTTCATTGGTTATGTTATAAGAACCACTGGCGCCCAATTCTTGAACCCTGTATCTAGTTAAAGTTACACTACACCCTGCCTCCACACCGTTTGCGAGGGCTTACTCCCTAAGATTTAAGGTATTATTCGGAGCACAATATTGGGAGTGGAGTTCATAGTTAGAGAATGGTGCACTCATTTTACTACAGCGCTGCACACTGTAATGCGCATGCGCAGTTGCAGGACGCTGCAAAGAGGATCGCTCACTGGAATAACCCCGGGCCGGTGCAGTTTTCTGCTGATAGGAGCACAGGCCCGGGGTTTCAGGTAAGTAAATCCATTCACCCGGGGGTGCCTAACATTTGGTGGCAGCCCTGGTGGACATCCCAGTCTGACACTGCTTATGGCGCTGTCATAGAAACTTTCCGAGCTTGGATATTTCCTTAAAGGTGTACCGACCCAGGTAACAAACTTAGTTACTGAATACACACATATTGGCACATTCCAGAGAATTTGGGTCTCCTTCTTCTTTAATAGGGATACTTAAAAAAATGCAGAACATCCTTCATTATAGGAGTTCAAAGCAGGGAGACTACTTAGCGGCTCTCAACCTTTTTTGTAGCCCATCTTCATATCTTTATCATTTTCAGAACCAAAGCCTAACGAATAGCAAACATTACTACTGTCATTGTTCCACTAATGGCAAACATTGCTACTGACCTCCCAAATTGTGTAACGTACATCACCAAAAATTTCCTACACTGAAAAAGTTCTAATAAGAAGCAATGGAATGCACCCCACTAATCTCCGAGCACCTTCCTGCTGCCATGAATGTTTTATGTTTGGTCTTAAAGTAATACTAATGTTCAAAAACTACTTTTTTTAAAATATGAATGTACATTAAAAGTTATCTATAGGCCATGTTTTTTGCGGAGAGGTCTATTTTAAACCTGACTGTTTTGCCAAACTGTCTGTCCCATCTCAGCCTGTCAGTTAGAGTTTCTAATGCTAATGGACTCCTGCTGCACAAATATGGCAGCCCTCTCGTAGAGAAACATGGGGCATCAGACAGGTAATGTAAAAGCATTGTGCAAATACTTTATGGCAAAGTAGCAAACAAATAAAAAAGTATCTCTTTAAGCATAAAAGCAAAACCTGCCTGAGAAGTGCACACTGGGAGAGCTGTGATGAAGACACCAGGCATTGGCCGCTATGGAATTTTAATTGTGTTGCTGTTCAGAATCAGCCAGACAAAAACACTAATCAATAGCCCTTTTGGTATTATAAATGTGCTTTTGTTGAGAATGCTTTGGAGAGAAAAGGAACAGATTGAAGAGTTCTAGGTGAGAACCAGGACTGACAAAAACAATAAATGAAAAATAAGTGCACAGGTCAACCCGCAGCATCTCATGAATATTACAACATTCCGGCATTTCATTTGTTTCACACCGAAAGAGACATAAACACCCACAGACAATCTTTTAATAGTTGCAGCTCACGCAAGAGGAAATTTGTTGTTTACAAATAGAGTTGTTAATCTCAGCTTCTATATGTGCAGGAAACCGGCAACATTCCAAGTTTTAATTTGCAAAATATCCACTAAGATCTCAAACAATTCACACTTAAAGGGCCACTGTGCCTTGTTTTGTAAATTTTCCGTATGTATTTATCTTGTGAAAATAGTACAAGCTGAATGCTAGGGGCATTTTTGGACTGGGAATTCCTGAGAAGAATAATGATTTTCTGTTCTAGATATTCCTGATGCTCAGTTTGGTGACATTTTGCATGAACCATAAATTATATACTTAGGTATTCTTAAAGGTATACAGTAGGAATTATCTTTATTTATAGAAATCCTGGCCAAAATGTGGGCATTTAACCTAAGACATAAGAAAACCCTATTTTAGAAAGTTGCCAAGGGCAGACCTAATCATTCTACTGGCTGATACCGTCTGCTACTTCAGTACCTAGGCAAAGACTGGGATAAATGTAATGTTCTTTCACAGCCCAACGTCCAGTTAAAGGTGGCTACTCCTTTCTTTAAGTCACCATTCAGCTCTTCGTAAAATGGTAGGTGTATTTTGTACTTTTATAGTACGTCCTACTAACATTTATAAGGATATTATAAGTCACCAAGAAGTATCATGACCATATAAGAGCACAAGGCCACAGGTGACGACTAATACCCTTATAAATTTTAGTAGGGGGTACATTATTCATTACAATTTACATGTAAGGGATTACTAAAGGGAAAGGAGTGAGTTCTTCAGACTAGGAGCTGATATTGTGCACATAGACTAGTATGGGTGATGCAGGAACAGGATCAGGGTGACAAGGGTGTAGTATAAAGGACAGACTGAATACTAGGTGACTGGACTAAAACAGATGCAACAAAGACTAGAACAGAGCAGATGAAGGACTGGAGAAGGACAGTGTGGGCAAAGACTGGAACAGATTTGGAATAAGAGCCAGGAGCAGGACAAGAACAGGTCATGGTGCAGGACTAGAGCAAGAACAGGAGCAAGCCTGGAGCATGAGTGAGAACAGGACTAGGTGCAAAGAACAGGTCAGGAACAAGGCAAGTTGGAGGCAGGAAAGCAGAGCAGGAAAACTAAGAGACAGGGACTTGCCAGAGTGCTCAGAAGCACAGCCAATGTTCAGGCACTAGCTGTGAGGAGGGATGGGCTTTATAGGGCAGAGTCAGCACTGGCTGACCCCATCCAACCAATAATGTTGCTGGGGTGATGCAACATACCTAGGGCAACAAGTGTATTGGAAACAGCGCAGGCTGTTTTCCTGGCCCAATTGATAGGGAGAGCAACTAACAACCAGGAGGTGATGGGTTCAAGCTCCAGCAGAGCCAGACATTACAACTGTCTGCACCTGACAATGGATAAATATGAGGACTGCAGTGTTAGGGGGAGCAGGCCAGCCCTGTCCTAACCAACTGCCATAGGGTAAGTGGTAGGGAAAGACCTCCATTAGGTCCTGATAAAGTTTTGCAATTTGAAAAAGACAATGAGCAAAAAACTGGAGCATTTTGCCTGTTTTTTGCACTTTGCACAGTAGTCGTAAATGACCCTTTATGTCTATACCTACAGGTCACATCATGATATTGGGTGCAGAGGAATGTATAGCATCTGCTTTACATGACTGAACTCTTCTAACTGGTTTGCTGTTATCTAACATACTGTAGGGTGATTACCCTGGAAATGTTTGTGTTGATGAAATTACAGTGTAAACAATCATCGGACAGACATCTATAATTCTGTTTAAGTCTGAGCTAGAAAATATATTTTTAATGCCTCTTCTGACAGTTGCATGAACAAAAAATAAAGTGCTAAAAATACACAGAGGAGGCAGAATTTCCATTGGAGGATCCTTCTGCATTAATGGAAGCACTGGGTATGAAGAGCTAAGGGAAATTTTATTATCCAATGCTGCTTATGGAATCCAGCATAATGTGCTACAGCTCCTAGCAGACAGTATATTCATCTTTTATAGTATAATAATATATGTTGGGGACTGAAGCAACATTTGGATGGAACAATGCCGCTGTGGGAGATTTATATCCACTTTAATTATATTAAACAGATAAACAGGTAAAATGGATTGTGCTATAAAGTGGCTGCCTGTAGGCACTATACTAAACCATAATGAAATCTCAGTGAGACTCATGCTGAAAGATAGCGTTGCTAAGTATCACAGTGGCCCTCACCATTCATGAATCCTTCTGTCCAACTTTAGTAATAGGCACCGAGGGTGCAGATTATTCAGTGACGAGAAGGGTAAGGTGTTCTTTAGCATTTATTGGGGTGACTGCAGGCAACACTTAAGCAAAGCTCACCCTGAAAGGCATTTTCAGCTTAATGCTACTCTAGAGTTTAAATGCATGAATATATCCTCCCTTCAGGCTTCCATAGAGTCTGCCCTATAGGTAAAATGACATCAGAGAGATGTGTAGTAAGTAATTCACATTTCACGTCTTGCCACGTATCTAATGTTTGTCCTGTGAATTCTGTTTTTATTAAAGTGACATTTGCACAGTTTGGATTTTGAGGAGAAGATTATGTACAAGATGAATCACCAGCTATCAAAATGCCAGATTCTTAAAGTGAGAAACATGAAAATGTAATTTTAGATGCCATTTCGGGATCGTTTCCCCCCATTTTATTAATGTCTAAACAACGTATCTTTGTGCTCCAAACAACAAATGCTGATGGCTGTCTCACTACCCAACTCGACAAAGCAACTGAAGTGTATAAAAAGACACGTTCCTTTGCTTTAAAGGAGACATAGAGGATTAGTGAAAAACCCCTAATATTGCAGGCAATCATGAATAATATATGGTGCTGGGTTTAATTTGGGCTAAAAATTAGTATTTTCATTAAAGTTTTGATGCTGGCGTTTTTTTGACAAATTTTCGCCAGCGAATTTTCCGCTCATCCATCGCTAAAGGAGACATATAGGATAAATTAAAAAACCCTAATTTTGTAAGCAATTATGAGTAATATATGGTGTCGTTATCACATTGTGCTAAATATTAATATTATCTTTAAAAATAGCCCCTTTATTGGAGCTCCCTATAGATGTTCTCTGGTCCCTGTCCCTTTTCAAATGAGAGGTGGGCGTGTCCTAACGGTCCCTGCCAGAAGCACAGTAGAAGGGGGACAGCCAATCACAACCCTTCAGTCACACAACCACAGACAGGCTTCAGTTCCCTATCAGGTCCTGCTAGCTGCTGATTGGTTCCTGTCCTACAGTGCAGTGAGCTGAGAGCCGACGGCTCCCCTGCACAGCCTGGGAATTCAGGGAGCAGGAAGTGGAAGGGTAGAGAGGGATTATTAAGGTTTTTGAAGAAATATTCAAGAAATCAGCCTGAAACACTACTTGTAAAACACAAGTAGGCTGTTGTTTTTCCTACTCAATGTAACTGAATGTGTCACAGTGGGACCTGGATTTTACTATTGAGTGCTGTTCTTAGATCTACCAGGGAGCTGCTATCTGGTTACCTTTCCATTGTTCTGTTGTTAGGCTGCTGGGGGAGGGAGGGGGTGATATCACTACAACTTGCAGTACATCAGTAAAAGGCTGCATTGTTGGGGAAAAAGCACTTTGCTCACTGCACTTGTGGACATATATGTGCCCTATTAAACTGCCCCTTCATTCATTTAGGACCTGTCAGGAAACATTAGGAACTCACTGATCCGTGATATGTTGTGTACATACATACTGTATATCTATGGGGTCTATTTGTTAACATCCGGATTGCCTTTTTTTTCATGAATTTAAATTTTTCCCAAAAAAATTGTGTTTTTTTTTAGTTTCTCTAACATGTAATTAAAAACACAAGCATTATTTAAAATGGCATTTTTGCAAATGTTTAGCTCTGCTCTCAATGTAAAATCATTTGCAGGCGAATATTTAATTGCGCATTATCGCTACCAAAAGTTTAGCGTTAACACTTGCTCTGGAGTGTCGTTAAACATTTTGTCCCAAAAATGCTTTGCAATTGCTAAATTGTATTCCATATGCTGCAAATATTCGCAAAACTTGGTCGCAAACTTTGCGAGGAAGTTGTTAAGATCCGTATTCAGTCAAAAAGGACGCAAAAAGGACGCAAACATGGTCTCTAACATTCGGAAGTGTCTTTGCGCAGGTTTTTTACACTGATGAAACATATTACATTAAAATCCAAGATCTATTTAGTGTAAAAACCATGAAAATGTTAAATTAAAAACTTCACGAGACGTCACGGTCCCATAGAAATCAATCGGAGCTGCGCTGATCCTATTTTATTTTTAACCATTCAGACTTTTAGAGGGTTTTTGGATATTGTTTCATTTGTAAATGACCAGGTTGTAGAAATAGTTGTGTTTTTTTCTAGATCAGCCAGCACTTTTTTTCGTTTGTACTTTTTATATTCAGACCTTTTAATGACTTTCATGGCATTCGTGGCTTTAGAGTTCAATCATGGTTTCAAAAAGCTCTAGTACAACTAACATTCACTATGTCCCCTCTTTGTAGAGTTGGGAAGTCAACAGATTATTGTTTGATAATAATGATTGACAATAATGTTTTTATTCTCCTTAAGGACTGGAAATTGGGTATATTAATAAAGAAATGTAACCGGCATATTCTTGGGTGCTAGAGATGCTTATGGGTTTTTTTCTATGTTATTTTTTTGGTATAGTTACTTACACTGAACTGAGACAAACTAGACATTTCTTCTAAGCAAATACATCCTCCGCTGAGCAGCATATCACTTATGTCCGCATAATGTATATTCAGTCTATCCTGAGAGTGAGGCTGGATCCTCTGTGGTGTTTAATAACCATTAACTTCTCTGCAGTACAAGTGAGATTTGTGTCCCCTCTAAACGTCTCCTTAGCTGAAGAACGTGCGCACAAACAGCATGCTCCTTCTCACGCCTTGCTTCTGCTAAACAAACAAGCATAAGGTGCTTATTTGTCACTGCGGAAATCAAATCATTCATATCATACTGTGTGATTTGACCCATTCCACCCAATTTAACTTAGATGTCTTCAAGATTCCCAGCGCACCGTATTCAAACAGCATTGCACATTTAGCACACCATTTAAATCCCATATCCATGAATCTATGTTTTTTTATTTACATATTTCGATGATAAGTGTCACACAGAGACCCAAGGTAATACTTTTACTGTGACTGGTAGAACCAGCAAGCCTTGACGTTCAGAATAAAAAAAAACCTCTCTGATCAGCCTTTCTGCAAAGCAAGATCTTGATGCCTGCAATACAATAATTTCCCAAGTGTCATATAAATATATGGGACAAGTAGGAAAACTCCATAATCCTGGTTTCATGTGGCTCAAACATTGGGAAAACTCAAAGTATTCAAATTGATCTAATCAGAGGAATGTAAGGAATGCTGCAGTTTTGGAATAAATACCCTAAATGACTTCCATTTTGCAAAAGGTGCCAAAATGATACACCACTCAGTATCCTAAATAACAACACTACATCATTTTGCTGCTTCTTAACATAATGATATTACCTTTCAGTTATGGTTTGATGGTAATATATGCCAATCAAGCATTAGGAGGGCAGACATTGTGCCATTTAGATGTTCATGGATGCAAAAAAGCATTTAATGTCCCCAGAAAGAATCACATTAACAATTACAAGGAGCTAGGTTTTATGTAGAGGTGGGTTTCTCATGGATTCCTTTTCCACTAAGTGGGCTGCTGTGCCTGGACAGCTAAAAGGGAAGAGTTATTAGGGAATTGTTTAAGGGCAATAGCACATGGTATGTTTTGCCACCTGCATTACTATATATCCAGCTTGCTCTTAATTGCTCCTCAATTGGATGGAATAGTAATTACCTGGGTTCTGCCTACAAAAAGTCAATCTGCAACAGACCCTAAACTGTCCTCTCCCAAGCTAGACCCAGGCCAACCTTATGAGCCATGAATATTAATAGGAGTGGGCGAATAAATTCGGCAG
Organism: Xenopus petersii; assembly: GCA_038501925.1. Classification (NCBI taxonomy): domain Eukaryota; kingdom Metazoa; phylum Chordata; class Amphibia; order Anura; family Pipidae; genus Xenopus; species Xenopus petersii. The sequence continues at coordinate 28,907,166 of CM076688.1, forward strand.
GTGCAAATTTGCTGTGAATTTCCAAATTTCGCCACCGGCGAATAAATTCACAAAACTGCGGGGAAAATTAGCCAGAGAAAAATCCCCCGCATCAAAATTTTATTATATTTTTATATAAAATAGTTGCAACCATAAAAATGATTCAGACGCCTATTGACTTCAATGTAATGTAATTTAATTGGACAAAATAGGCACGCATATAAAAATTGTCGCGGCCATCAAAATGAATGCGTGTCAAAATAAATTTGATGCCCATTAACTTCAATGTGTTTTTTTTTCGTCGTTTAGTGAATTTCGCTGTAAATTCGCACATTCTAAACTGGACAAATTCGCCCATCGCTAATTATTTATATACCCCACCTCTGAGGCAACAGAGCAAGACAGGCTTGTGTATATAAATTAGCAAGCTGGAGATTGCCTAAGAAGAAATAGCAGCACCTTGATTTTGCAAGTGGCCCGCCACCCATCAGTGACCCACTAAATTAGTGTTTTGCTAGCCAGAACCTTTCTGACATGTATGTAAACCCAAGGGAAATGCAAGTTTTGGGCTTGCCCACACATCACTAGTCTGGCCAATGGACTTACAGATGGTTAGCCATTGGAAATATGGTAGTGAGTCATAATCACCTGACCCATGAGTGTATTGACAAGGTCCAGGTGATGGACCAGGCCTATGGAGGAGTAGTTCAAAACCTTTTGCCTCCTGCTTACCCAATCAGAAATTGCTTGGGTGGTAGAACAATTGCCTTGTGAGCTATTCCCTTTAGAATTCATGCTTCTGAACTAGTAATCTCAGATGCTTTAGACACCACTACCCACATCTGCATTTTTATTGACAACCTGCCCAATACCCTAGTTTTGTGTGGGTGACTACAGCCATAGCCATCTTATTTATGCAACACAGGGTTGCCACTGAAAACCTTTCAGGGTTTTAGACATGGACACACTAATGTACATTTTTTTCTCAAATGTTATTATGCAAATAAGGGTTCAGATCAAGTTATTTAAAGGGCATGTAAAGTCTAAAATAGAATAAGGCTAGAAATGCTGTATTTTGTATACTAAATATAAACATGAACTTACTGCACCACAAGCCTAATCAAACAAATAATTTATGCTTTCAAAGTTGGCTACAGCGGGTCACCATCTTGTAACTTTGTTAAACATCTTTGCAAGACTAAGACTGTGCACATGCTCAGTGCGGTCTCGGCTGCTTGAGGATCGTCATAAACAAAGCTGCTTGAATTCTGCATGGCTGGGAAGTAAGGCGGGGGCTCCCCCTGCTGTTCATAAGTATGATTGTTTCCCTGCTCAGCAGTTAGGGACCGTCTGACATTTCCTTTCCACAGCAGTAAATGAAGGGAGAATTTCACTGCATACAGTCAGGTTTCTTATAAAAATGGTAAACATTTTTGTATTAAAGTATATTGGAGATAGGTTTCTTTTTCATTAAAGAAAGTAAAAATGGGATTTTATTTTTTTGCCTTTACATGCCCTTTAATCATCTGAATCCAAAATTACAGATTCATAGATTATAGATGATATTGCAAAGAGTTAGCTTATGTTGCAAAATGTCTCAAGCGTCAGATTCAATTTGAATATGTGTGTTGTACTATATTACTAACCACAATTAAGAAAAACTGGTCTATTAATTATTTTGGCACTGATGTTGCTGGCATTAATAAACTGCATATTTACAGTATATATCGTTAAGTTTTATAGGGATACTGAAATATTGGAAAATGCTTAACTTTGAAGGTTAATCAATACTATTACATATAAGAACCTTGGGTAACCACACAGTAATATTTATCCCTTTGTACCGAAATGAGTCTACTGGCTCTCGAATCCTTGACTTAGACATAAATTGTCCATATATCTTCATTTTTTTATTATCCCTATGGGTTTGCCTAATGGAAGTATTTAAAGATAAATATTTGTATTTACTTTGCAGTTGCTTCATTTTTCTAAAGATCATTTGAAGCTTGTACTGGCTCAGTCTACAGTTTAAGCCCTGTCAAGGCAACCATTGCCTCTCTGGCAGGCTGGGTACAGGTCATTTATCACTTCCCATACGACTGCTGTAGAAGGAGTGGGGGTACCTTAATAGTCAAGGGAGATGAGAATGTGTCATTTTGGGCTGTAAATGACACTCTTCATGACAGGACAGCCTTTTAAGTTTTCTTATGCCTGTACAGAAAGATACCAGAAATCAATTCAACAATTTTACTAATCACAATTCTACTGGAAATGCTAAGGGTATGTACAGTGCACATATACAGTGTATTATTTTTGGTATTATGGTAATACATGAAAATAATTAGTCATGAAAATAATTACTCTTGTTTAATCACAAACAAGGAGGCACACCAGGTTAAAAAGTGGTGGTTTATTTTGCAACAGGCTGCTGGTGTCAAGGCCGCCGGGAGCATGAAGAGACGCGTCTGCTCCCGGCGGCGAAGAATCCAAAATGGCGGCGCCCAGTCGGTCCACGTGGACGCTGGGACGCCAGCGCCACAACGCCGACGCATGAGTAAAACATGCATACGCAAACACGCCGGCGCAAGCACGCCGGCATAAGGACACCAGTGACGTCACTATGGTGCCAAATTCAGCTATAAAAGGGCGCCCAGGACACCAGAAGTGCGCCCAACAATAGGTTCTGCTACCCTGAACCTGGGTTTCCTGATTCCTGATTCCTGAATCCTGATTCCTGCTCTTGCCTTGGTTTTGACCCCCTGCGTGGACTCTTGTCATTTGATCATGATCTGCCTGCCATTGAACTCTTGCCTGGACTTTGACCTTGTATCTTGCTTAACCCTTTGGATACCGCGACCTTGCACCCTCAAGAGGGCTTTCTCCTAGATCCTGACTACCTCCCAGGACGGAGCTCCCGGCTCCCTGACAGCTGGACAGCAAGGCCTGATGTGTTTTGGGCATGGCGTCCTTAATCATAGGAGCCTAAAGGGCACCATGCCTGAAATGCATCAGGCCTTACTGTCCAGTAGCAACAACCCACAGTTTTTTAAAGGAGAAGGAAAGCTATGGAGGCATTTTATTGCCATGCTTTATTTATTCTGTAGAATGCTTTACCATACCTGAGTAAACATCTGTAGAAGCTCTCTGTTTGTTTAGGATAGCAGCTGCAGCGTTAGCTTGGTGTGACATCACTTCCTGCCTGAGTCTCTCCATGTTCACTTATAGCTCTGGGCTCAGATTACAGCAAAGAATGGAATGGGGGAGGAGCAAACTGAGCATGCTCACGCCCGGGGCAAGGAGGTTTAAGCTGAAGACAGGAAGTCTGATACAGAAGCCCATGTGTACACAAAGAGATGCATTACTTTGAGGGTTTATTTGTATATTTCGGTGGACCTTTCTGATAAGGCATACTTAGTTTTAACCATTCCTTCTCCTTTAACCTGGTTTGTGACTGGAGATTGCTGGGATGCCGGTGGCAGAAGAGCGGGCGAGGTTACGGCATGGTGTATACAGGAGCTGTGGAGTAGGGACACTAGGCAGAAGGTGGGTCTGGAGCAGCCTTTTCCTATTAACTGTACAGTTTGAGCTTACTGCCTAAACATCTTCACATTAATGGCACTTTAGGAACCAGTTTCAACACTTTCTTTACTGTTTCCAGTCCTCTGCCAAGGTCACACCAATGAGACCCTAACTCAGTCGATATGAAACAGCACTACCTGTCCAAACATGAAGATTTTCAAAGAAAATAATGATGATCACAATTCCCCCAATTAACAAAATCCTTAATGCACTGGACTGTTTCTAATCTAGCCGCTGCCCTGCTGACAGTTTCAGTTTCAAGACTTTGGCATGCTGTTCTGCTACTATTTAATTTAAAAAGTGCAGCTTGACATGTATACCTACCATAATTATACAATATATTCAGTTTATTGAACTGAATTCAGCTGAGATATGTAAGAAACTCTTTTCAAAAGGGTAAGCGGTTCATTGCTTTTCCTAGTGGTAAAGAAACTATTGTTTTTAGATGAACAAACAGCAGATCAAAGAAACCTGTGTGAATACCTCTGATACACACAACATACTGGAGTTGGTTGCTAATTATAGGCATTTCTCAAAGTAGTTTTGTTGGAATTCCCTGAATTGGCTGTTTTAATCCCCTATAGGGCACTGAAAGGCGGATTTTGTGCCTTTACTGTACATTGTACATGTCAGGCTTTCATGTTTCCTTTTCTCTCTGATGCCTTTTAATGAAGGACCGAGTTGACCTAATGAAAGTGGCGTATTTAATTGGGTTAAAATGCCAATCCCATCTAGGCCTGAACTGACAGTGATGAATGATGATGAAAAGAAAAAATGTATACAGTGCCTGGGATCATTGGGAATACCTGACTTTTATGGTTGCTAGATGCAAAAGGATATTCACTATGTGCCTAGAATAGTGACTTAGATTCCTCACTCTGTGTTAGCCGTCATGATTGAAGGAGCAGCAAAAAAAACCTCAGCGTCGTTATTCAGTGTAAACCAAATTGTAAGGAATTGTTAACGGCTCGGCAAACCAGTTGGGGATAATATTCTCATTGCAGGCACGGAGATTTTTGGTAACTTCTGGTATGTTATAGAATGGCTTATTCTAAGCAACGTTTCAGTTGGCCATTTTTTATAGTTTTTGAATGATTTGCCTTTTTCTTCTGGCTCTCTCCGGCTTTCACTTAGGGGTCACTGGCCCTATCTAAAAACAAATGCTCTGTAAGGCTACACAATTATTGTGATTGCTATTTTTTTATTACACATCTTTCAGTTCACTCCTCTTCTATTGATAGTCCAGTCTCTTATTCAAATCAATGCATGGTTGCTAGGGGAATTTGGTCCAGTTTGCTGAAACTGGAGAGCTGCTGAATTAAAAGTTAAATAACACAAAAACTACCAACAATAAATATTGTCTCACAATATCTCTACATTGTACTAAAAGTTAATTTAAAGGTGAACAACCAATTACATGTACAATATCTTCTGTGCTATTGGATATCTGTTTATTTGCATATATAATGTATATATATACAAAGTATAGAAATGCAATACAAGAAATGCAGTAATTGCAGAGAAAGATTCATAATGAAGATATATTAGACCATAAGGTAGTTCTTTGTTACATTTGCCTGGAGTTGAATCCGAACATAAAATAAACTTGATATTAAATAAGTCATCTGGCAGGAACCCTCTTCTCTCCGTAGATCTGCTATTAAGTTATTATGATCCTCAGTGCAATTTTTCACCCCTGTCACAGAGCTGATCATCCACGAGAAAATCTTTAAATGAGTTCTGTGCCTTTAGTCACAAACTAGTCACATAAAACGGGCTAATCTCTTCAGAATGTCAAGGACTGTGTTCCATAATAGAACGTTCTGCTAGATTATTCCCTATTTGTATGACTTTGTGCGGAACTTTTCTAAAAACAACTGCAATCGTAACTTTTTCTGTAAATCTGCAAACCTATAGTTCTGAAAAAGCATTTCTTTCTTCTTCAGTCATTGCTGAGTTAAAGTGACATGTGCATTCACTGCAATTCATTATAATCGTGCTTGCTTAAAGGGGACAATTTATGATGACATCAACTTATGGTAACTGGTTTCTTTCCAGGCAAGAAATGTGAAAACACGGTCCTGGTATGGAGAGTGACATTTTTGGCCATATTTGGCTAATCAATCCCCCAGTGTTGTCATACCATGACCCTGAAGTGGTAGGCCATTCTTTTTTCTAACTTCTTATAATGGAATAAGAATTGGATGTCCACAGGAAGTCATAAGAAGCATGTGAACAGTCATCTGAATAATGTCAGTTAAAGGTGACCACACACTGCCAGGTCACTAACAAGTGGATCTGGGGCTGATTTGGCCACCCACATGTAGGGCCAAATTGGACTGATCTCATCATTGGCACTAGGGGGTTAATAATTGCATCCCCAACCAGTAGCTCATGTGCAACATTTTGCTCCCCAACCCTTTGGATGTTGCTCTTAGTGGCCTCAAAGCAGTGGCTTTTTTTTTTTTTTTTGAATTCCAGGCTTGAAGGCAAGTTTTGGTTTCATAAAAACCATATGTACTGCCAAACAAACCTCTTGTATGCTGCCAGTCCACACAAGGGCTATAAATAGGCAATCACAACCCTTATTTGGCACCACCCAGGAACTTGTTTCATGCTTATGTTGTTCCCCAACTCTTTTTACATCTAATTGTTGGTCACGGGTGAAAAAGGTTGGGAACCCCTGTACTAGAGCCTACGCAGGTCCATAGAATGCAGTGACTGATATGCCAGATATCAGGCCATCAGTGGGCCTCGTTCATGGGTCAATAAGCTGTTGAGTGCATATGCGTTAATGCTTGACAATATATTGGAGTATACTGGCAATTGAAGAACAGCAACAATTAGCCAGAACAATGCTGCTATTAAAGGTTTGTGTCTCCTTTAAACAGCAACAGACTGAGCTTTAAGTTTCCAGATCTATAGATTGTAATAGTTTTGTGGATTAAGGGGGTAATTCTGTCAATCTCTGGTGGGGGGTTCTTCATCAAGGGGGCTTCTGTGTGAAAGTCAAATTAAAGTGACTCTGTTTATACACCTTTCTTTTACTCTAGATCAGGGGTCCCCAAACTTTTATACCCGTGAGCCACATTCAAATGTAAAAAGAGTTGGGGAGCAATGCAAGCATGAACAAAGTACTTGTGGGGTGCCAAATGAAGGCTGTGATTAACAATTTGGTAGCCCCTATTAGGACTGACAGACTACAGGAGGCTCTGTTGGGCAGTACATCTGTTTTTTATGCAACTAAAATGTGCCTCAAAGCCAAGAATTAAAAAATAATCACTGCTTTGAGGCCACTGGGAGCAATATTGAAGGGGTTGGTAAGCTTTGTATAATTATTTCTGCTGTCACAAATTTCCTAACCCAACTGAACTCAACTTTGTAGGGTGGGCAGGGCTGCTCATGTTCATTGACTGTAGAGTAGCTTCAGTAATTGATTTTTGTCAGCACAAAATGCATTGGTGCGCAGAATGGCAAAATGCGTTGGACAGGGTATGTGGCCATCCACTCAAGTTGAAAGAGGTAGATGCACAATAAAGCTGAAACTACATGAACTATCCTTAGACATCAACCTAGAGAGCAGCTAAGGTGCAAATGTTGATGAACAAGACAGTTGGATGAGACTAAACATCTGAAATATGAATGGTGCAAAAGCATTGTCCATTTGCACATTGATATGTAAATTCACAGAAATATCCCTTACATTTTTTTTCCAAGAAAAAGCTACTCATTGAAAATGTATTTCCCAAACCAAAATAATTAGAGATTGCTCTTAATTACTGTACAGATATGGGACCTGTTATCCAGAATGCTCAGGACCTGGGGTTTTCTGGATAACAGATCTTTCCATAATTTGGGTCTTCATGCCTTAAGTCTACTAGAAATTCATTTAAACATTAAATAAACCCAATAGGCTGGTTTTGCTTCCAATAAGGATCAATTATATCTTAGTTGGGGTCAAGTACAAGCTACTGTTTTATTATTACAGAGAAAAAGAAAATCATTTGTAAAAATTTGGATTATTTGGATAAAATGGAGTCTATGGGAGACAGCCATTCCGTAATTCGGAGCTTTCTGGATATCGGGTTTCCGGATAAGGGATCCTATACCTGTATGTGCAAAAGCTGGGCATTTTCCATCTATAGCAGAGGTAAGCAGCTGTAATGGGGTTTTGAAAAAGACCCATTTATTATAGAGCCATTGGATCTAACAGTTAACTTATGTAGGAATCTACAGAATCCCCATGCTTGAGTTAAAATGATTATATCTCTGACCTTGCAAACTGTACACTTTATGAGATGGGCACAAGCCAACCTACCTATCAACATTACCAATCAGCAAATAAATTTCAATATTCACCTACAAGTTAGAAAACAAAAGCAGAGATCTGATTGGTGCTTATCATTTCTTCTCATCTCATGGTTACTATTTAAGTGAAAACCCTTTAGATTATGTTCATGGAGACATTTATAAAACTCAGTATATTTGCTTTAGTGTATTCTAAGAACATTCCTACCAAGCACGTTTTTAACTGCAGAGGAATTTTCCAGGACCCAAACAGGTGAAATACTGGAATCCGCATTTTACTTTAAGATATGACACGCTTCCCTTTTGTCGGGGACTTATGGGAAAATAGAAGACATTTAATGGTGCATTAGCTGCAAATTCATAATTACATAATGATTTTCAAATTACATATCGACACATTTGACAGCTTAAATAGGTAAAAAAAAAAAAATCTAAATTTAGTGTTTCCAGCTATTTTATTTTTTGGCAAGAAAATGATTTGGACTGCTGCGAAAAATTTAAGTGCATAATCACTCAAACTGTTCTCATCTAGTTAGTCAAATGATTTCTTTAAAAATGTATGAAGTAGTAGAGCAGAGTATTAAATCACACAAGAACTCCTAAAAATGGTTTTCTTTCATCCTAAAACTTCCATAAATATGTATGAAATGACACAATCTTTAAGAAATTTTACAAGTGAAACAGCATAAAAGCAGTAGGAAGAAAACTACATCAAAAGGGGCGGAGATGCCTTTGCTGTAATCCCTGGGGTTCATGTTCTTCAATTTTTACCTGCAAGAAATTCAGTCTCTAGTGTAAAGCAAACTACAGGTATTGAATCTTTCTGTCTCCTATTCCTAATTGATAGAGAACTTTGGGATGGGGACATTATCCAAACTGTGTATTGAAACAACTATATCCCTGTTTACACCTTATAAAGCATTGTGTACATTTATGGTGCTATATAAATACTAGGATTGCACCGAATTCAGAATTCGGTTTGGGATTTGGCCTTTTTCAACAGGATTCGGCCGAATCCTTCTGCCTGGCCGAACTGAATCCTAATTTGCATATGCAAATCAGGGACGGGGAGGGAAATCATGTGACTTTTGTCACAAAACAAGGAAGTAAAAAATGTTTTCCCCTTCCCACCCCTAATTTGCACATGCCAATTCAGATTCGGTTCGGTATTCGGCCAAATCTTTCGCGAAGGATTCAGGGGTTCGGCCGAATCCAAAATAGTGGATTCAGTGCATCCCTAATAAATACATATTAATACAATACAATGGGAGTGGAATCCTGTTAATAGGATTGTAATTTAGGGTACAAAAGATATAACAAACCATGACAAAATAGACAATGAAGAACCCCTTTTTATTATACATGTGTACTAGATCACGCTCTTCTTTAGTGACTTAATTAATCCCTATATTAATCAGCAGCAGTTTAATAACTGGACACACTCACAGCACTAGGATGTAACATTGTGGCAGTTCTTTATGGTACACTTAAACCTCATTTAGACTTAATCTAAAAGAAAAGAATGCTTATGTATAACTCTAGCATTTTATATTTGGATGTTCAAAGTTATAATTCCCTACTACAAGAAGATCCATATCTCATATCTAGTCACAGCACATTTTGTTATCTGGATCACATGGTATACCTTATAAACCACTCGATAAAATAGGAAAAATTCAGGCCCAGATTTGTGGACAGGACACAAAGGTCTTAGCCTAGGGCAGCAAAGATATGGGGGCAGCATGTTGCCCACTGGTGACTAAGTGGGTAACAGTTGTTTGAATCTCCCACCCAGACCCCAATGTGGGCTAACAGCACCACTAGTGGCAGTGGGGACTATGTGAGGGAGGTGCGAGCAGGGTGGGGGTATGCAGGGGGTGTTCTGAGAGGCCTAGGGGTGCACCAGTTTTAAATCTGGCCCTATAAAAAAATTGTCTTGCAAAATGTACTAAAACCTTTCATTGTTCCACCTTCAGCTGGCTAAAAAAAGACAATCACTGACTGGTTGCTTTGGGTTTCTGCCCATGGGCTAATTTGCAATGAGCTCCAGTGTGTTCCACCAGCATCAGGCTGGATTCAGTGCTATAAAATGCCAGCCCACAAAGCAGAAATCCTCTCTCACTGGAAGAAAGCATTAAATCACCTGATTCGATAAAGTACTCTGCCAGTTAGATACACGAAATGATAGGATGAAAGTAGCAGTTGCGGAGTCTGGGCTGTAACAATGTGCATGAGGGTTGATTGATTAATATCAGTATTCTGAATCTATCTAGTTCTGAATGATCCTGTTCCATTTATCTGGAAGTATTGCATTCACAGCAGCTTTTCACAGGTCACAGCAGCTGCCTTATTTACCTTCAGTATTTGTTTTATTTCTCTTTTTCTTCAAACAAAAACAACTGGGAACATACCGGGAATTTGTTAAAAACTGCCAAAATCCTCCAGCGAGTAAAAGCAAGACACAATTCTGATACTCTTTAACAGAGCTGCTTTATCAAACTGTCTTAACATTTCTATTGTTAGATACAAGGCTCTGTAGAATACAGTAGAAACAATAGAGTTTGTCCCCGGTCAATTGGCAATCATGAAGGTTTTTCACCTCTGTGTCACCCTCCAGATTAAATTGTTACAATAAATAGTTTTCCTCTGTATCAGCAGCCTCTATTGAACAATAAACCAGAAAAAGATAAAGGTGTTTTATGGCTGGTAATATTTAAAACTAAAAGAGTCTTAGCAATGTATGTTGATCTAAATGTCAGACTCATTACACACATTGCTTTCTTTTTACCTGCAGGGTCACGGTAACCTCCGGTGCGTCCGGCATGGTGGGCACAAGGCACTTGTTCATATAATATATTTTGGCTATTACTGATTTCGGTTATTATCGGTTATTTTCAAAGCTGCATTTATAATACAGGTAGGAGACATTTGATCCAGAATGCTCGGGACCTGTAGTTTTACCGATACAATAACTGCTGTTTCTTTAATTTGGATCACCATATCTTAAGTGCAGTGTCGGACTGGCCCACCGGAATACAGATGAAGCCACTTGGATTTGTGAGTTATATGCGTCATGACTCAGGGGTAATTGAAGAAACTGTGTTATCTTAAGTCATCTTAACTCATTTAATGCATTTAACCTTTTCATTAGCATACCAAAGCTCCATTGTTCACAATGGTGAATGCTTTAATTAGATGGGATGTTGTGACGCAGTTTTCTGTGTTAAATGAGATAAATGGGATATCTGTGTTTAGTTATTCTGTGTCAAACAGACAAACCAAAGTGGCTGCATCTGTACCAGGAAAACTCCCGGTGGGCCCAAGTGTCAGTGGCCCCTCATGCTGCTAAACTTTTGGCCTATTTTATGGCCATTTCCTATTTCTATGAGAACAAAGAGGCTAAGTAGATGGATTAATAGATTATAGTATGTAGAGAAAAGAGACTAGAACAATAGAGCTTGAGTGAGGAGAGGAAGAAAATAGTACTGACATTGGGCCCCTGGTCTAAAAACTTTTGGTGGGCCCCTGGTCTAAAGTTTTTTGGTGGGTCCCTGGTGTCCCAGTCCGACACTGCTTAAGTCTACTATAAAATCATGTAAACATGATAAATTAACCCAATAGGATTGTTGTGCATCTAATAAGGATTTATTATATCTGAGTTGGGATCAAGTGCAAGGAACTGTTTTATCATTACAGCCAAAAAAAGGAAATAGTTTTAAATGAATAAAATTAATCATATTCGAGGCGGCCTTCCCATACTTCCCAAAAGTTATTTTTTTGGAATGTTAAGCGCTGCTCTCAATGTAAAATCATTCGCTGTCGAATATTAAATTGCTAAGCAAAGGTTTAGCATTAACACCTGCTCTGGAGTTTTATTGAATATCTAGTTGCAAGATACGCTATGCGATTGCGATATTTTATTACATACACTGCGAATCTTCGCAAAAGCCATTTGGTCGCAAACTTTGCAAGGAAATCGGTCAAACAGGACGGAAACATGGTCGCTAACATTCGCAATGGTCTTTGTGAATGTTTTTTTGCGCAAAGAAACATATTACATTCCCCCATTATAGTTTCTTATCATTCTATTTTTTGAAGGAGACACGTTTTGCATCTCAGGGTCTTTGTACACTTAAGAAAGGGCAATGGTTGAAGGAGCAGAAATGACTTAAATGTTGCAATTTCAGCAATCTGGCTGCTAGGGTTAAAAGAAGAAATCAAATCATTCAAAAACTAAGCAAAATAAAAAAATGATGGCCAATTGAAAAGTTTCTTAGAATTAGCCATTCGATAACATACTAAAAACTAGCTTGAGGGTGAACCACCCTTTAAATCCAATGCATTCAACTGAGCAAAAACTGTGAGAAAAAACAGCCAGTGAAGCCAACGCATTTGCCCTTTTGCCAATTTTTCCAATTTTTCTATGGTTTTGCAAATTGTTTATTACAAAGAAACAGGGCAGTTTCATTCACCAATACTAAAGGATAACCTGGCCAATAACACAACAGTACGCATAGACATTTCTACTTATACATAGAAAAAATCTTTTTTTTAAAAAAAATTTTAGGAAGTCTCAATTTTTTCTAGTTGAGTTTTTAAAGGGGAAAACTTGAATTTTTAGAGGGAAAAAATGGATTTATTATACCCCAAAATAGCTAAAAATCCGAAAATGCTCCATCTAAAACCTGTTGAGGTCATGTAGAAGTCAAGCTGCCCCTGAAGTTGTTTCTTGTCATGATCTGCACTGGATATTCCGATAAAGACTTGGTTTTCAGGCAACAACTTGAAAAGATCGTACAATTCATAACATTCAAATTGCTACATGATTTTGTCTCGGCTTTTTCCCGCACTGACTTTTTCGAGCTGATTTCTTGATAAATGAGTTAAATTTGTGGATGGGAGTTAGGTGGACTTTGTTTTATTAAAGAAATTAGATAAATTAGCGTTTTAGTAAAAACCCCCCATACTGTCTCATTAATTAAACATTTGGGAGACATATTCTGATATATAAACCAGCTCCATAAAAAGATTTCTGCCAATGTGTTCCTCCTTGCAATGCAATAAAATAATGAACCTTGCAAAAAACTAAAAGTCCCAAAAGCCTTTAAAGAAGTTACAGTTACTTGATAAATACGAGGTGCTGGTATATGAGAGAAGAGATTTGCTATAATCAGGGATGTGTCTGAATCCTCTGGGATAACATTGCTGGTAGACAGCCTTTAGAGCAGAAGGATAATACTGATAAACATTTTCTTTAACATGAATCTGCCCCATGGGTTATGGACTGTCCCATGCATTATGAATTAAACGTATGGCTTCATTATTGTATCACTTAAAACTATAAAACAACATAGACTTACAGGGAGTTACAAGGAGTTTCTCATTTATATGTTTGAATTGTGATACTTCTGAGTAGCAGAAGATAATTCTTCTGCATCAGAGTAAAACTGAAGTTTAGTAAAGGTTTTGCAGCTTTAGAGTTTCCATTTCAGGATATTCTAAAAACTTTTTCTAGAGTGTAATGTTTTAATAGGGACTTAAACTTTCTATAGAAGTGTTGCTCCAGCCACATTTTGCTGGAATTTGACTCTTAGCTTTCTTAAGCATGTCTAATACTATAAAGAATGAAGGGAACAACCACAAAAAATAATATATAAAACCTTTTGTAAGACTTCCAGGACCATTGACCAATTAATGAATATTCTGCCTGTGGTCAAATAGATTTGACAATCATGAGCTATTACTGTATTTTTTTTTCTCTTAGCATCACTATATTTTTATTCTGAAGTTTATTTACAGTTTACAATTAAAAGTTGCACAATAATCCATTAAAAGGGAATTAATTTCCAAGAATCTATAAATTTGGGGTGCATTTGCATTGCAGAGCTTGAAGGACACGTTTTTACAGTAAAAGGCCTATGAATATTGATGACTTTTCATGTGATAAATCTTTTTCTCACTGAACTGAATCTGGCCCCTTATCTGAAACTCAGATCCCAAACATTTTGGATAATAAATGTCACACTTTTGAATTGAGTGAAAATAAGTTTTATCACATAAAAACTAGGGATGTGCCGTATCCACTATTTTGGATTCGGCAGAGCCCCCAAATTCTTCACAAAAGATTTGGCTGAATACCAAACCAAATTAGGGGTGGGAAGGGGGAAAAGTTTTTACTTCCTTGTTGTGACAAAAAGTCATGTGATTTCCCTCCCCGCCCCTAATTTGCATATGCAAATTAGGATTAGGATTCGGATTTGGTTTGGCCGGGCAGAAGGATTCAGCCAAATCCTGCTGAAAAAGGCTGAAACCCAAACCAAATTCTGGATTCGGTGCATCCCTAATAAAAACTCATGGACAAGATTCAATTTGAGATTCAATTCACAGAAACGTATCTCACTGTTTATCATGTGAAAACTCTATTGAAGTCTAACGGAAAAGAATGGAAGTGAATTAGGAGAAAAAGAGAAAATATAGTTTTTTCTCAATTAATTGAATCCTATCCCTGTGTTTTCACTTGATAAACCATGAGATATCTTTTTTCTCACTGAATTGATTCTGGTCATAGGGCATGATTGAATTCAGTGAGAATAAGCTTTATCATGTGAAAACTCATGGATGAGATTCAAATTGAGATGCAATACAATTCAGAAAAACTTTATCTAATGGTTTATGATGTGAAAACTCTATTGAAGTCTCTGAGGAAAAAAAATTGGAACTGAATTAGGAGAAAAGTCTTTTCTTTGCAAATTGAATCTCATCCATGAATTTTTACATCATAAACCATGAGATAACATTTTCTCACTGAATTGAATCTGGCTCAAACCTGGAGATATTGAGTCCACGTGAGACTTAAACTGCTTCACAATGTACAGAATGTTAATGGAATTCTTCTTCAATTCAACTTTGTACATAAAGAAAGGGGAACCTGACCCAAAGCTAAGTGAAAAAGACCATAGAGCAAAAGAGAAGACTGTATATTTCCTTCATGTTACATGAGCTAGATATATCCATCGTCCATTTCCCTCTGCTAGGAAGCCTAACCACTGCAGATGAAATGCCAAGATATTTTGTAATTTTAGCCTGAAGCAAGCAGAACAGATTCTAATATTATATAAAACCAAATAAAAATCTCAAAACTAAACAAACAAACTTTTGTTTCCATAGAAGCCAAAAGATGTGCAAACAAATTAGTTTTACTGATAGTGCAGCATTTCTTTGAAAAGAGGTTAAATTCTGGAGAATAATGACAGTATGAATATTTTCCTTAGATAATTAAATGCCCTAAAAAAAAAAAAAACAAGACATCATGCGAGAATGTGTTTATTCAGGATACATTATGTTCATGTATTAAGGCTCCAAGACAAATCCCTTCATTATTAAGATTATGTTTACTCAGTTGTTGCTGGACTACAAATCCCGAAATAATGTAACATATAATGAAGGTTAACGCATGCTGAGAGCTGCAGTCCAGCAACAAGTCTGTCCTTTTTCCCAACTGATTCCAGTGTAATATAATGAAATACAAAAATGCTACAATAATCTTTATATGTAAGATGACAGCAAGATGCCTGACACAGTGCTGGGAATCTGCATTGTCATTGGTTGATTCTTTTGCATTTGATCACTAGAATACTTATTGGTGAATTTTCTTGCATCTATAAAAACTTCTAAAAAAACTACGGGGTGCGGTGGGACAGTTGGTGGGACCAAGTACCCAGAAATTGAGATTTATCAATAAAATTCTCTAAAATTCAGAAATTAAGCAGATAAAACCTGTGGAGCATCTATAGAAGCCAATAGTAGGTGTTTTTTCAACATTCAATCAATTTTAGATTTTTCAAGATGAATAGAAAGGAGTCCTTATAGAAATATACATCATAACAATGAACACTTATGGGGTTGTTTACTAAACTCCAGTCAGGGTTTTTGGGGCAAAACTCAATTTTTTTTTTTAATTCAATTTTTTCAAGATTTATTAAAGCTCGATGCAGCAAAAAGTTGGAATCCAAAAATCCGCCATCTCAGACCTGCCAAGGTTGTGTATAAGTCAATGGCAGAGGTCCATAGCCTATTTTGAAGTTTCTGTGGTCTGCGCTGGAATTAGCCTGAAAATCCGACCATTTCTGCCTTTGCAGGAAAAAATCAAAAAAAATTAAGGCTTTTCAGGAAAAAGCCTGAAAAAATCATACAATTCAGGGGAAAAACTTTGAAAAAAATCATACGATTGAAGTCTTTGCTCGAATTTATAAAGTTCTTACCCAAACTGATTAAATCAAGTTTTTTTTTAATAATAATAAAATCAGTAAAATCGGGTATGGGAGGTATGGTCATGGTTTTTTTATTTAGAAAATTAGATAAATTCTGATTTTAGTAAATAACCCTCCTAATCTATAGCCTCAATATTAATGTTCTTTCTATCTGTTGAGGTTTCTGACTCCTTAATGCAGATCATCTCTCTTACAAAAAAAATGATTTTTTAGGGTAATACTCCCTATGTAGAGTTGAGCTCTTTATATACCACAGAGGAAAGTGAGTAACAACTTGGCAAGCCATCAATTATCTCACACAAATAGGTATACATAAATATTAACCAGTTCTGGTGTCAAAATTCCTTTAAAGTAAAGATAATTATCTTGGACAAAGTTCTGCTATTATTGACAGCCTGCATAGACATGTTTAAATATTCATTCTTTGCTGCCTTTAATGCCAGTTTATTTTCAGAAACATTTGTATAAACAACCACAATGAACAACACAATAACAAATAGTTTAGCTTCATGTGCCAAGTGGATTTCATTTAAAACTCTGCATTATTTGTGGCCTTAGTTATCAAATTGTCAAGTTCTCTTGGCAAGCGTCTTATATTTAAAATTGATAGCTCGAACATTATCTATTTTTTTAGGCTGCCTGTGTTCTAGAATATAATTTCACCAAAACACTCAATAATAATCATAGCTTGTAAAATAATAACAATATGTACCATCTATGTATTATAATTCACCAAAACCCTCAATAATAATCATAGCTTGTAAAATAATAACAATATGTACCATCTACTATCTATCTATCTATCTATCTATCTATCTATCTATCTATCTATCTATCTATCTATCTATCTATCTATCTATCTATCTATCTCTATCTATCTAATCATCTATCATATCTCTCTCATATCTACCCATCTATCATCTATCTATCTACCACATATAAACTTCTATATGACTTGGTATTTTTATATTACGTATATACTCGAGTATAAGCCGACCCGAGTATAAGCCGAGGTACCTAATTTTACCTATGAAAACTGGGAAACCGTATTGACTCGAGTATAAGCCTAGGGTGAGAAATGCAGCAGCTACTGGTACCATACGTTTCAATAATCAAAATAGATATTACATTAATTGAGGCATAAGTGGGTTAAATCTTTTTGAATATTTATTTCAAATAAAAACAGTAAACTAACTCTGTAAGTGGAGAAATGGTCAATATGGTATCAACAATGATACCTCAAGAGTACAACCACCTTAGCTCAATCAGCAACCAAGCTAAAACACAAAAAGTTAAAATCCTTCAAAACTGGATTCCTCATCATCATCTGTATGTCCAAATAGAGCTTCAGCTGGTGTGAGGTTGTCAGCATAGACATTGTCATCATCACTGAGTTCACAGTCATCACCATCACTGCTGTCATTCTCATACCAAGCACTGTCTTCACTGCCATCCATAGCATTACTAATGCCACATTTCTGGAAGGAGCGATGCACCATGTCCTCTGGAATATCGTCCCATGCATCTCAAACCCACATTGCTATTAATTCTATGTTGGGCTTCATTAGAATTCCAGCTTTTGTCACTTTAGCTTGACCAGATGACACCCATTCATGCCACATCTTTCGCCCACGGTCTTTGAAAGGTATATTTAAAGACACATCTGCAATACAGATGTAAGCCCACCTGGAATAACTTGAGAACCTGGTGATTTATATTTGTCATCCATAGCCATTTGAAGGGCACGTAAGCCAATTCCCATGCGTGTTACGCAGTAACCATTTTGACGTCACTCCATAACCCATTTATGCAATTCAATCTCTAGAGCCCCATAAGAAGTTGCTAAACCACGTCAAGCTTTTTTAGCCTTTGGGATCTTTTCCAAATCAGCCTTCATTTTCTGCCTCTCCCTCACTTGTTTTTCTTCAACACAAAATTCCCTACTTGCAGTACTTCTGCTCTTGAGACAACCTTGAATTTGAAAGCAGCTTTGTATGACCTTCATTTTTGTTTAGGTCTAGGATAAGCGGTACGGGTATCCATTTCTAACAGGATAAAAAAAAGAAGACTTGTCAGTGCACACGGGGGCAGAGTGCCTGCCTGGGGGATTATGAGATGCCAATCAATTTAGCTTTCTTTGTCAGTGAACAACTACTTTTTATTGGTTTCAGTAACCATTGTACTGTACCTGTTTAGTGAATCTGCACAAAAAATACATTTATTGAATATGGATTTACGGTAAATGTCCTGCCCTCTAAAAATAAAATGCAAAGTTGGTTTAAGCTCTGATTACAGTCCCCAGCAGACTTTCTGGTTTTAATGTTGCCAAAAATATGAGTTGGATGTAACGAGGAAGGTGGCATTGTAAAGGAGGTACAGTTTGGGTGGAATCAGGAGATGTAGGGATTGGTATTTGAACTTCCGTTAAATAAAATTGTGGTTCCCAATAAGTACTGTACTGTAATTTCCCGCCGTCACTCACGTCACATCACGTTCGGGGGCGGAGTAAGGCAGCGTGACAAAGGAGGTGCTGCAGCACTCAGAAGAGAGCACTAGCCACAGGTGCAGGAGGGACTCCAGACAGAAATGCAGCCATCTGCTTCAGGGAAGAGGCATGCCGCTTCAGAAGGCTTGCAGCTCTGTAGTCGTGCCGATCAGCTATGTAAATTTTATACTGACTTGAGTATAAGCCGAGGAAGACTTTTTCAGCAAATTATGGGTGCTGAAAAACTCAGCTTATACTCCAGTATATACGGTATGTGTGTATGGATGGAATATATATATTTATTTACAGGTTTTTGTAGATATCTGAAAAACCCATTATCTGAACTGACTGCAGATCGACCATCACCTAATATAGACATGGAAAGATCCCTCATCTAATGTATATATATATATATATATATATATATATTTTATATATATATATAAATGCATGTATGGGTTCTCTTATCCAGAATGCTTGGGGACTGGGGTTTCTGGATAATCTTTCTTTCTGTAATTTGGATCTTTATACCTTAATTCTAGCATTTACCATTTAAAACATTAAGGGGTTGTTTATCAAAGTCTGAATTTATCTCACTTGTTTCTGAAAAAAACTCCTACCAAATCTGCACAGGTTTTTTGGGCTTATCTTTTGTAAAGCAATAAATCCAGCAGCACTCCGATATGTGATTCAATTATTTTTTCATGCCATTAGCAAAGCAACTTTTCGGGCTATTCCAGCCCTTTATCCAGCCCAAAACGTTGCTTTGCTAATGGCAGGAATAAATAATTTAATCACATATCGGAATGCTGCTGGATTTATTGCTTTACTGTGGATATATTCCTTGGCAGAGAGGAACACAGCTGTGCACCCGATGCTTCAAAAGGCGATTCAGTGTAAGTGTGGCACCTTTACTGATTTGACTGTATTGGGATTATCTATTAATACACTTTCCCAAAAACTTTGTTTGCAGGAAAAAAAATCCGAATTTCCACCTGAAAAGTCAGATCTTTTCAGATTTTTGCCCGAAAACCCTGAAAACTTTGGATTCTTGCATGAAACTCAGCATAGATCAAAAAATCTTTGATACTTCTCCAATTGACTTATATGCAACCTAGGCAAATCTGAGATGCCGGATTTTCGGATTTGGACTTTTTCCATCCTTAGGGTATAGTAAATTGCGAAAAATTCGTGATTTTTTAAAATTCAGATCTTATACAAAAAAACCCATTTTTTTTGGAATTTACTCTGAGGATGGAAAAAGTCAAAATCAGAAAATCCGGAATCTCAGACTTGCCGAGGTTGCATACAGTATAAGTCAATGGGAGAAATCCAAAAGATGTTTTGATCTGCACTGGGTTTTGTGCAATAATCCGAAGTTTTCAGGTGTTTTCGGCCAAAAATCGTAAAAAATCTGACTTTTCGGGTAGAAATTCAGAAATATTGGTAACATTTTCAGGAAAGTGTATTAATAAATAAACTTAAAAAATCCATGCAGATTTGGTCTGAGTTTTTTCAGAAAATATTGAGATCAATTTGGACTTTGCTAAATAAACCCCTTAATAAACCCAATAGGATGTTTTAGCTTCCAATAAGGATTCACTATATCTTAGTTTGGATCAAGTACAAGGTACTGTTTTATTAGTACAGAGGACAAGAAAATCATTTTTAATCATTAAAAATTTGGATAAAAAAAGTCTATGTGAGACAGCCTTTCCATAATTCGGAGCTTTCTGGATAATGGAACCCATACATTTCTATATATATATATATATATATATATATATATATATATATATATATATAGATAGATATAGATATATAGATATACATAGATATATATATACACATACAGTATATTTATTATTGTATAATAGAATCTAATCTGTCAGTGATTAGGACTGACTTTCATCATTGCCAATACATATATAAGAATCTGTGCCCCCAAAATGCTGAAAAGACCAAAGGTCTTAAATCATTAACCCCTAGACTGTGCCTTTGCTCAGACAGTGATGTGTCTATTCATGCTTGAATGTCATCATTCCAATAAATATCCACATTGCATATAGATTACCATAGCATATCTTGTTTGTTCTGCCACAGGATACTGTTGTTCTTTTTATATAACTGTCGGGGGCATCTACATTTATTTAGGCCCTAGTCCCTGATGGTACTTTCCCATATCCCATCTTGTCTGGCATCAGAACTGTAGAAATACCTATAGGGGAAAGTCATTAAATATCACTTTAATAATTTTTGTATTATCTCATTTTCTCAGTGTCAATCAATTGCTTTTAATTTAATTGGAGAAAATATTTATTTAGTTCCCCACTGCCATGGGATGCTTGAAGTAGCGGAAATTACTTACAGATACCCTGGAGTCGTTGGTAAACTATTTGCATGAAAGATTCCTTGGCATCAGGAACATTTTCCTGGCAATATTAGAATAATTATGTCCTGCTCTATAAAATATATACAAGCGCTAGATGATTTATTGTTTTTAAATGAAATCGTTCATTTCAGACAGGAAAGTATGGTCGTTAACTCCAATACTGCCAATAAAACCAGTAGAGGTTTATTAGAAAACAATAGGCAGTTCTTGTTCAGATGAAGACTTGTATTGGGCTGTTCATGACCATATTAAAGAATGAATATAGGTCTAAGTTCATGAATCATGATTTACAATCAGCATAGATTTAATTAGTCATCAATTTTTGTTAAAACTCAACGTAGACAAAATATGATATTCCCACCCATACACATGCCTTATCCTCACCCTGTCTGTCACTGTAAATAAAACCACCTTCCTGCTAATTCTTGCGTTGGCAGCCAATACATCCCTGCATCATATTTAATTGCCAGTATCTACATACCTCCCTAAAACTATGCCCTACTTACTCCAAATTGGTAATTTTTTTCCTCCAATGACCTTGTACTTTTTCTTATCCTTTAACTCATTTTTATATTTTTATATATTTCATGAATAAGCACACATTCGAGGTTATTCACATTTGAAAAAAAAAAACTCTAAAATTCACAAATTTGAATTCTGATAAATAAGCCTCCATCAGTCAGAATATTGCACAAACTCCCCTCCATACACTTTCCCATACAGCTTCTTATTTTTATAGCAACAAAAATAAATATCTCAAAATAAAATATGTGAGATAAAGGAAAATAGCCTTTAGCATTTCTGGCAATAGTTACATAGCTACATAGTGAAATTGAGTGAAAAAAAAGACAAAGTCCATCAAGTTCAACCCCTCCAAATAAAAACTCAGCATCCATACACACACCCTCCCTACTTTCACATAAATTCTATATACCCATATCTAAACTAACTATAGAGCTTAGTATCACAATAGCCTTTGATATTATGTCTGTCCAAAAAATCATCCAAGTCATTCTTAAAGGCATTAACTGAATCAGCCATCACAACATCACCCGGCAGTGCATTCCACAACCTCACTGTCCTGACTGTGAAGAACCCCCTACGTTGCTTCAAATGAAAGTTCTTTTCTTCTAGTCTAAAGGGGAGGCCTCTGGTACGGTGATCCACTTTATGGGTAAAAAGGTCCCCTGCTATTTGTCTCTAATGTCCTCTAATGTACTTGTAAAGTGTAATCATGTCCCCTCGTAAGCGCCTTTTTTCCAGAGAAAACAACCCCAATTTTGACAGTCTACCCTCATAATTTAAGTCTTCCATCCCTCTAACCAATTTAGTTGCACTTAGGGGCCGATTCACGAAGGGTCGAATATCGAGGGTTAATTAACCCTCGATATTCGACTGGGAATTTAAATCGCAGGATTTGCGCTAAATCCTTCGAATTCGATATTCGAATTCGAAGGATTTAGCGCAAATCCTGCGATCGATCGATCAAAGGATTTTTCGTTCGATCGAACGATTAAAACCTTCGAATCAAACGATTCAAAGGATTTTAATCCAACGAACGAACGAAAATCCTTCGATCAAAAAATCACAGGCAAGCCTATGGGGACCTTCCCCATAGGCTAACATTGACTTCGGTAGCTTTTAGCTGCCGAAGTAGGGGGTCGAAGTTTTTTTTAAAGGGACAGTACTTCGACTTCGAATGGTCGAATAGTCGAACGATTTTTACTTCTAATCGTTCGAATAGTTCGAATTCGATCGAATTCGATCGAATTTAACCAATTCGATGGTCGAAGTACCCAAAAAATACTTCGAAACTCGAATTTTTTTTTCTTCTAATCCTTCACCCGAAATTCGTGAATCGGCCCCTTAGTCTCTGCACTCTCTC
Organism: Xenopus petersii; assembly: GCA_038501925.1. NCBI lineage: Eukaryota > Metazoa > Chordata > Amphibia > Anura > Pipidae > Xenopus > Xenopus petersii. Next base: position 28,930,064 of record CM076688.1, read on the forward strand.
CAGCTCATTTATATCCCTCTTAAGGACTGGAGTCCAAAACTGCACTGCATACTCCAGATGAGGCCTCACCAAGGACCTATAAAGAGGCATAATTATGTTTTCATCCCTTGAGTTAATGCCCTTTTTTATGCAAGACAGAACTTTATTTGCTTTAGTAGCCACAGAATGACACTGCCCAGAATTAGACAACTTGTTATCTACAAAACCCCTAGATCCTTTTCATTTAAGGAAACTCCCAACACACTGTCATTTAGGGGCAGATTTATCTAAGGTCGAATTTCGAAGTGAAATATACTTTGAAATTCGACCATCGAATGGATATACTTCGACTTCAAATATCGAAGTGAAGTTTTTTTACCGAATTTGACCGTTTTGCAGTCAAAGTAAAATCGAATGATTTTACTTCGACTACAAAAATGCATTTGAAGATCCCCATAGGCTAACACAGCACTTCGGCAAGTTTCATTTGGCGAACTATTGAAGTCAAAGTTTTTTTAATACGACAGTACTTACATTATCGAATGGTCGAATATTCAAACGATTTTACTTCAATTCGAAGTCAAAGTAAATTCGAAGTTGTAATATCCTATTTGATGGTCGAAGTATCCAAAAAATTACTTCGAATTTCAAATTTTTTTACTTCAAAAATTCCCTCGAATTCACTTCGACCCTTGATAAATCTGGCCCTTAATGTATAACTTGCATTTATATTATTTTTGCCAAAGTGCATAACCTTGCATTTATCAACATTGAACCTCATTTTCCAGTTTGCTGCCCAGTTTTCCAGTTTAGACAAATCACTTTGCAAAGTGGCAGCATCCTGCATGGAACCTTTAGTTCTGCACAATTTAGTATCATCTGCAAAAATAGAAACAGTACAGTCAATGCCCACCTCCAGGTCATTAATAAACAAGTTGAAAAGCAAGGGACCTAGTACGGAGCCCTGCGGTACTCCACTAACAACACTGGTCCAATTAGGAAATGTTCCATTTACCACCACTCTTTGTAGTCTATCTTTTAGCCAGTTCTCTATCCAGGTATAAATACTATGTTCCAGGCCAACATTCCTTAATTTAACCAGTAACTTTTTGTGTGGCACTGTATCAAATGCTTTAGCAAAGTCTAAGTAAATCAAATCCACTGCCATCCCAGAATCGAGGTCTCTACTTACCTTCTCATAAAAAGAAATTAAGTTAGTCTGGCAAGATCTATTACGCATAAAACCATGCTGGAACACATTAAGGGGCACATTTACTAAGCTCGAGTGAAGGATTCGAATGAAAAAAACTTCAAATTTTAAAGTATTTTTTGTGTACTTCGACCATCGAATGGGCTACTACGATCTTCGACTTCGACTCGAACAATTAGAACTAAAAATCGCTTGACTATTCGACCATTCGATAGTCGAATTACTGTCTCTTTAAAAAAAACTTTGACTACATACTTCGGTAGTTTAAACCTACCGAGGTACAATGTTAGCCTATGGGGACCTTCCCCATCACTTTTCTAAGCTTTTTTTGATCGAAGAAAAATCCTTCGATCGATCACTTAAAATCGTTTGATTCGAACATGTTCTAGTCTCTTTTGAATTTCTTCATGTGTGAACCATGCATCATTAGTTGTATTACTGGAATTGGGACTATTAAATAGGAAACCTTCATTAACCTGTTCCTCATTTGTGTAGACAGACAAAAAATATGAGTTCAGAATCTGCGCTTTTATTTTGTTTTCATCAACCAGCTGACCCCCTCTGATACTAAAGGTCCCAACCCTTCCTGCTTCATTTTTTTTACTATTAACATATTTAAAAAATAATTTTGGATTTTTTTACTGCTTGCTGCAATATCCTTTTCCATATCAATTTTAGCTCGCCTTATAGCTTCTTTGCATGATTTATTGGCTTATTTTTTCCTTATAAATGATTCGGCTGTCCCAGCGAACTTGAAAGCCTTAAAAGCACGTCTTTTCTTACCCACCTCAACACCAACACTTCTATTGAATCAAAAAGGTTTTGCTTTGCAACAACGTCCCTTGCTTACAAGTGGAATATACTGACAGGTATATTTATCATGCAGCATTCCCATTTTTGTTCTGTGTTTAACCCTGTGAAAAGCATTTCCCACTTAATATGTTGCAGAGATGCCCTTATACTGTCAAAGTTTGCACGTCTGAAATTTAGTGTTTTAGTTCCTCCCTTATAGAATTGCTTCTGCAACAGAATCTCAAAGAAGACCATGTTGTGATCACTATTCCCTAAATGCTCACCCACACAATATCTCACATGAATCTATTTATTTTTTAAATAAATCTATAATTTCAAATGATCAGCACTTGCTTCCTTTCTTATAAGAAATAATATAGTGTGATAGCAATGGTGTCATGCTGGATTTTTGCTCTGTATTTCCTTTATAGACTATTGTGCTGATCATCTGTTATTTTTATGCCTTGTGTCTGACATTCCTGATCTCTGTAGAGTGTAGGTTCTTGTGGGCATAGTCCTTATTACCTACTGTATCAGTTAATCTGCATGTTCATTACCATGCATTGTTATGTAGAGCTCTATTGGAATTTAATGAATACATAAAATAACCAAGTCCTAGGTATTGTCTAATGTTCAAAATTGTTTAAACTTGGAAATCAGTTTTCTGGATAGGTGTTCTGAGACATGAGTTATTTTATTAAATAACCCCTTTTCATGTCATGATTTTTGGCCTTAACCTTAATTCACATTGCACAGTAGGCATTCTATTCTACCTGTCTGTAAAATATGCTACATGCATGTTTAACAAGGATTAGATTTTTGATGTATAATGTTTGACAAATGTTCGAGTAAATACTGGTTTATGTCATGTTCACGCCCATGTACAGCAAAGCAGGCCATAAATGTAAATATACAGTATGCTTGCCTGGCAAGATCATCAGACAAGTCTGTAGGGATTAAAAGGTAATCAGGCATAAGGGTTTGGTTCCCATACAGTGACCCATTTGTTAAAATAACTTAGGAGAAATCATGTGAAGCCTCATACACAACTGCAAGTGCAGTCACGCCAAAATGGATGCAATTGTTGCTTGCATTGACATCTTTCCTTGAAGGTACTTGCACGCTAACAGGTTCTTTGCACTTCAATATAGTTGCTCTAAGTGCTAGTGCCTGTTTAGTCTGACTCATACGCAAGTGTATTTACTGTAGGGAACCCTGGGGGCCCATTTACTAGCAATAAAATTTAGATTTTTTTTTTGCGTTTGGAATTCTTTTAACTTTTAACTTTTAGAACAATTTCAGTCTTTGGGAAACGGAATAGAAGGGGTGGGAAAAGAAATCTATTTCTAATTAGTGCTCGGATATCTCCCTTTTCTCTGGTGCTAAAGCTCACAAGAGCCCGTGGATTCGTGGTTTTTTTAGGCTTATCTAGCTCTCTTACAGAACAGGATTTAGTTAATAACACAAGACCACAAGTCCCGGGTACTCTGCCTCCTTATCTTTGTGGTGTCCCAGGGATAGAAAACAATTCAGGTAGCAGCTTTTGGGACAGCTCCACCCTCTCCAATTTTCTATTTCCTACTTGAAACCTTTTAACCTGAGCATTTTGTGTGTTTTTTAAATTATTTATCCCATTAATTGCGGTCCTCATTATATCAACTACACTATTTATTATTGATTATTAATTACTTGGCACTGTTTAGCACTTTACAACTAATTAATTTGTAAGCAATTATGAAATTTTAGTAATTGCTACCTTACAATAAACCTATTAGCACTTTAAGCACTTTAGTATTTTTATTCTCATTAATTCCTGGTCGGATTGATTGTGGGTGAAAATATAAGGTACTGGATAATACACTGGATTAAAAGGTTAATTATTTATTTGTGTAAAGCATTAATTGTATTGAGTATTTATCAACCTTTAAGTCTAAGTACAGCTAACTGAATTAATTTTTATAGCACTGGCACTTTAATATAATTGTAATTTGTGCAAACCAAGCACATTAGTATTTTTAACGTTCAGTGATTGCCCTCATGCAATCACAAAATACTTTATAAGTAGTGTAACATCTGAGGAACTGCTGTACGAGTGGGAGGCAATTGGGGTTCTTTTTTTTCTTTCACTTATAGAATTAATTTAAGTTTCTGACTTAGGTCAGACCTCTGCCTCCGCCGTGGGTTAAATTCACTTTTGAAAGGATCACCTTGTTTTTGTATATAAAGGAAAGATGTAAAACAAAAATAATAGTAAAATAAATTAGTATCACTGAACAATATTAAGGGACCCATTTACTTAGTTCGAGTGAAGGAATAGAATAAAAAAAAACGTTGAATTTCGAATGTTTTTTTGGCTACTTCGACCATCGAATTGGCTACTTTGACCTTTGACTACGACTACGACTTCGAATCGAACTAAAAATCGTTTGACTATTCGACCATTCGATAATCAAAGTACTGTCTCTTTAAAAAAAAACTTCGATCCCCTACTTCGCCACCTAAAACCTACCGAGGTGCAATGTTAGCCTAAAGGGAAGGTCCCCATAGGCTTCCTAGCAATTTTTTGGTCGAAGAAAAATCGTTCGATCGATGGATTAAAATCCTTCGAATCGAACAATTCAAAGGATTTAATTGTTCTATCGAACTATTTGCGGTAAATCCTTCGACTTCGATATACGAAGTCGAAGGATTTACATTCGGCAGTCGAATATCGAGGGTTAATTAACCCTCGATATTCGACCCTATGTAAATCTGCCCCCAACTGTAATACCATTTGTTATCTTTCTCCTCTCAAAGAGAACATATAATAATTTATCTTGTCTCAATATTTTCTGATACAAACTTTGATCAAATCCACTCGTTTTTTTTAATGCTTATTTATTATTATATTTTCCCGGAAATTTTCTTTAGCAGGAAAAAAAATCACATGTTCACATTTTTTTTTTTTTCATCCAATTTTCATGATTTTTTTGGAATTTTCACCCAAAAACTTTGGGGTATTGCACGAAACCCAGCGCACATCAAAAAATCATTGGGACTTCTCCTATTAACTTATATGCAACCTCGACAGGTCTGAGAAGCTGCATTTTCAGATTCTGACTTTTCCATCCTCTGGGTTTAATCAGTTCTGAAAAACTCGTGATTTTTTAAAAGTCAGATTTTATTAAAGAAAAATAAAGATTTTTTTCATAATTTTTGCATTCGAAGTTTAATAAATAAGCCCCCATTAGCTGGAATGACATGGCTGGCTAGTAAACAGTAACACACATAGGGAGTCAACATGTAAACATTTTATAGCAAAGCAATATAGCACATGATGGCAGTCTATGCTGACTAATTTAAAACAGGTTAATTATATACAGTATAAAAAAAAATAATATGTATATAAATATATATATATATATATATATATATATATATATATATATATATATATAGACACACACACACACACATGATTAAACTAATAAGAATATAATTTAAAAGCCCTGCCTTGTATCTGTAATGCAAATGTAACAATTTATGACATATTCATCTTATGCATGTACTCAGTATCCTTAGGAACCAGTAGAATAATAAGAAAACAGAAAATCATACAATAATACAACTGATGTTACTTATTGTCCATGTGTTTACCACATTTAAGTCTTATACTGAATAATCTGGAAATTTCTGGATCCGGAAATTTTACGGGCATATTTATGAAGCCTCGATTTTTTTATTTTAGGAATCACACATTTTAAGAGGAAAAACAAAACTTTTTAGAGATTTATATACCCCAAGGCTGCTAAAAATTTGAATGCGAAAATAGTAGACGTCAATGGCAGATGCCACTCTTGATATCGTATATTTTTGATTAATGAATTAAATTCATGAAAGGGAGTTAGGTCGACTTTGTTTTAATAAAAAAATATGATAAACTCATGTTTTAGTAAACCCCCCCCCCTAAATGTCTTTGTGAAGTAGCAAATTGTATTTGGTATATAGTCTTATGTTAGGATTGATGAACAATTTCAGCTGAAATTTATCTTGCAGTTTGACTTAGGCACATACAGTACTTACTATTCAAGAGAGTGTTTAAATGGAACACGTTTGTTGATGGTTATTTTGTAGCCTGTTTCCCAAAATTGAGAAACAGCTAGTGAACTGTTAACTTTGAAGAACTCCATGTCCATAACAGACAGATCTTTACCTTCAATGATAAAGCTATTCTCATGTTGTCACTTGTAATGTGGAACACTGTATTTCCAGTGATCACAATATGTGCAATGGTCAGGACGTATCTGAATGAATCAAAATAACCATTTGGTAATAGATCTTTATTTCACATAATCCTGATCTCAATATGTTTATAAGAAAGTAGAGCATAAATATTTTAGAATATATATTAATCTTTAAAGTGCTCACTTTGGGTAGCATTTGCACAACATGCTCTGTAACAGGGACATTCTGTTGAGTAGAGTTGAGAGACTGGATAGAGATCAGGAATATGTTTAGTTCTTTCACACAAACGTGTTTGATGCAAAGAACTGGAATGGTGGAAAAGAGGCAGGAACCCCTTCTTTGTTTTTTGGACCCAATTTACCATGGGTTAAAGGACATGTAAAGGCAAAAAAATAAAATCCAATTTATACTTTCTTTAATGAAAAAGAAACCTATCTCCAATATACTTGTGTACCATTTTCATAAGAAACCTGACTGTTTGCAGTGAAATTCCTCCTTCATTTACTGCTGTGGATAGGAATTGTCAGATGGTCCCTAACTGCTGAGCAGGGAAACAATCATACTTATGAACAGCAGGGGGAGCCCCCACCTTATTTCCCAGCCATGCAGAACTCAAGCAGCTGTGTTTATGATGATCCCTAAGCAGCACAGACCACACTGAGCATGTGCACTTAGTCTTAGTCTTGCAAAGATGTTTAACAAAGTTACAAGATGGTGACCCCCTGTAGCCAACTTTGAAAACATAAATTATTTGTTTGATTAGGCTTGTGGTGCAGTAAGTTCATGTTTATATTTAGTATACAAAATACAGCATTTCTAGCCTTATTCTATTTTAGACTTTACATGTACCATGTCAGATAACTTAGGCACATGCTGTTATTCTTCTAGATCAGCGGTCTCCAACCGTTTTTTACCTGTGAGCCACATTCAAATGTATAAAGAGTTTGGGAGCAACATAAACACAAAAAATGTCCATGGGGTGCCAAATAAGGACTGTGATTGGCTATTTGGTAGTCCTATGTGGCATCCTACAGGAGGCTCTGTTTGTAAGTACACCTACTTTTTATGTAACTAAAAATTGCCTCCAAGCCAGTAGTTCAAAACTAAGCACCTGCTTTGTGGCCACTGAAGCGCAACATCCAAGGGTTTGATGAACAGCATGTTGCTTGAGAGCTACTGGTTGGGGATCACTGTTCTATGAAGATTGCTGAATTCTTGTAAACTGAGAACTTTCAATATTTTTTCTCAAATGCTAGCTTATTTAATAGAAAAACATGACAAAATATTCCTGCACACATTTTTATGCAAGAATGATATTGTAAATAATACCAACTATTCAAGGTTCCAAACTATTTTCTTGAGTAGATTCACATTTGAGTTTTTTCGCTGTATTTTTCTTTTAATTATGAAAAACATAAAAACTCAAATTTTGATAAATTGCCCCCTATCTGTACAAGATGTAGTACGATCGTACGATTCAAACAATTTTCCTTCGATACCCAAAAATACCCCATAGGCTAACATATCACTACGGCAGGTTTAAGTTGGCGAAGTATTGAAAGTCAAAGTTTTTTTAATGAGACAGTACTTCGAATGGTCGAATATTCAAACGATTTTTACTTCGAATCAAAGTCGACGTAAATTCAAAGTCGTTGTATCCTATTCGAAGGTCGAAGTACCCGAAAAATTACTTCAAAATTCGAACTTTTTTAACTTCGAAAATTCACTCGAGCTTAGTAAATCTGCCCCCTATTCTTAGCAACTTTCCTATTGATCTTCATTTTGAATTATTCATCTGCCTCTATCCAGATTTCAAATGTTAGTCACAAGTGATGGGCGAATCTCTCCTGTTTCGATTCGCCAAATAATTGGCGAAAGTGCGAAAAAATCTGCCAAACGTGAAAATGTGCAAAACACATTGAAGTCAATGGGGGTCAAAATAATTTTTGACGTGAGCGACAATTTTTATACGTGCGACTATTTTGTCCAAAAGCATTAAAGTCAATGGGCGTGTATCAAAAAAGTTTGATGCATGCATAAAAATTTTTATGCAACTCAATTTTGACTCACAACTATTTTTTTTGTTGCGGCTGATTTTTCGCTAGCAAATTTTCTATGCAGTTTCACTGCGAAACGCGAAAGTTCACATTGACAACAGCAGCTCAAAATCTATTGCTCTGAGAGAGAGACACCAATCTTATTGTTACTTTTTATTACTTATCTTTCTTTTGAGGCCCCCCCCTATTCATCTTGCAGTCTCTCATTGTAATCATTATATGGTTACTAGGGTAAATTGACTGCTGCAGTTCCAAGCTGGAGAGCTGCTGAACCAAAATCTAAATAGTAATGAGAAATGTTAATTGGGTAGAATGTGTACCTGGTATTGAGCATGTATAGTAAACATGCAGAAAGGCACTGTATGTATTATGGCTGCTCAAGGTCAAATTGGGAGATTAAGGGATTTAATAAGGGTCTGTTATCTCTGTTGATCTGGAGCTTAAGGTCTTATATAAATGCAAAACGCATGCATGTGTAAATCGCCATTACCTGATTGAGCAGTTTTTTTGGACTTACATTTTTTATACTTACTCCATTGAATGGCAGGTTTCTGATTTAATGCTTTAGGAGTTTCTGTTTGCATGCATAAGCATAGGTGGCAAACTTCATTAATTCATAGATGGAAAAAATATATTGAGAACATTGCATGTAATTAATCTCTTCAGTATATTTCCATCTCCAATCATGTGTTTTATAACACTTATTTTCCATTTCAAGCATTTCATCTGCCATGTTTTTGGTATCCAGAACTGCCCCTGATGCTCCTGACAGAATTATATGGCAATCACCTGAAATGCTCATCAGCTGAGACACTAGTGATCACTACCAAACAAATGCCATTTAGGTGACGGTGCCATAGGCCAAAAAATGTTGAACCATTCCCAAATAATTTAAACATTAATTAGGACCTAAGAAGCAATTACATGTGCTTTTTAGTGATGGGCGAATTTGAGCCGTTTTGCTTCGCCGAAAAAATTTCCTGCAAAATTCGCGAAATGGTGAAAAATTCATGAAATGGCGCAGCCGTCTCGTTTTTGACGCCGGTGTCCGTTTTTTTGACGCCGGCGAATAAATTCACCCATCACTGGTGCTTTTCTTTAAAAGTCCAATAGGACAAAATAAAATTAATTTGGGTCAAAGTCTAAGGTGGAAGTGACCCGCAAATTAACATTTATATTATCAGCATTCAACTATGGGTGTATAGAAAACACTTCAAACTTATATAAAATGTGCAATATTTCATGGTAAACTGAAGTACGCAGGTATGGGACCTGTTATCCAGAATGCTTTGGACCTGGGGTTCTTCAGATAAAGAATATTTACATATTTCAAATCCCCATATTTTAAGGGAACAAATTATTAAACGCCAACTTTTTCAGCTTAGGCTTTTTGTCACCAAAAATCCGAGAAAGTAGCCGGAATTTTTTTATGTGACAAAACTGCGACAATTCTGAATCCAAAAATACTCCAGCCAAAACCTGTCGATATCATGTAGAAGTCAATGGCAAATATCCCACTTAAAATTGGAAGATCTTTCTTTGATTTGTGTTTTTAGAGGTTTTTTGGTTTTTTTTAACACTGGCTTTTTCCTAATTAAAAAAAAAATTCTATGGGGCCAATTCATTAAGCCAAAACTCTTTATTATGCAATAAAACTGCAACAATTACAAAACCAAAAATACTCCTGTTAAAACCTGTCAAAATCATGTGGTGATTGCAGATGTCCCTTTAACAACTGGAAGATCTTTTTTTGTGGTTTTAGAGGTCTTGGGTTGTTTTTGACACTGGCTTTTTCCTAATAAAAGAAAACAATTCTTTTGGCCGGGCTTGTTGATGCCTAAAATCTGAGAGCATTGTGTAAAGAAACAAGATTTTTCCAGGATTTATTATGCAACAAAACTGCAACAATTCCGAAAAAAAATCCAGATAAAACCTGTCAAAATAATGTAGAAGTCAATGGCAGATGTCCCTTTTACAACTGGAAGATCTTCCTTTGATTTATGTTTTTTATGAGGTTCAGGTGTTCGGCATTTGTGCGACAATATGAAAAATTTGTAGTTATTGTTGAACAAGTCGCAATTTTTTCCCGTTCATGTTTTTTCAGTTCAGATCTTTTGATAAATGACTGACATTCGTGAAAAGGAGTTTATTTGTGGTTTCAAAAAGCTCTAAAACCACTAAAATTCGACTTTTATTAAATAGGCCTCCACAAGCACTGAGATTTGTTAATACATGCATATTGGAAAGTTACTTAGAAGTATGTTTTCTTTTATTAGGCACATTTTTAAATTGAGGTTGACTTGCTCTTTAAACATACATCTAGCTTAAAAGCAGATCAATAATTAATGTTTTATGTTTCTACTATTCAATGGAGGGAAATAAAACATACTGTCAACTGTGGGGCATGTAAGAAAAAGTATTTTTACTCACCCCCCTATACATCGATGCTACTCTTTGTCAAGGTTGCATAAACCTTGTATAAAATTTTGCTTGTCTTGAACATGGAGCCGGATTTATACAGATCAGGTGGGACTCTCATTGGAGGGTTATTTTGCATCTTAATGCAGCTGCTGGCTTGAAAAACAAAGTGGGTGAACAAAGTGTTTCAAATAGTCCAACTATTAAAGAACTAAAAATTGCTTGGACATTACTGTAACCTTCGTATTTATCTGGGTATCCGAAGTATAAGAAAATTAGCAGATAATATTAGGTATTGAAGCCCTTTATCTGAAAATGATTACACAGTTATTCCACCCTCTTACTGGTTAAACTGAAACATTCCTTATGGGGAGGAGGCTTATAATCTATGTAAAAACAAACTACTATTTTTGAGGTTTAATTTGAGGGAATCTGGCTCCTGAGGGTATATCTTCAATTCTGCACTGCAAATTAGAATAACTGCAGGCCCATCTGAGCAAATTATAGCTGTTCGTTATTTTTTTATTTTTCTATGATTCAGTGCCCCATTCTATGTATCATTTGCAGGTTTTTATTAGTCTCAAAAAGCTATGATCAACTAACAAGGCAAGCAATGATGTGAAACATGACTAGACCTGCAATAAATCTCTCACACAAGAAAAAAAAGAGGAATATAATATGCATGTTTGGGCTAATGTACATACGAATACCTCCCTTTAGATTAAGAGGTGTGCATAATAAAACTCCTTTACGTTATCCGCTCTATAATAGTCATTCTTTGCTTGAAGAACATCGAAACTGAGTCAGTTGTGTGTACATTGAGTAGTACATCGAGTAGCAACATGAGGCTATTTTTGGGAATCTGAGGAGTATATATATATATATATATATATATATATATATATAGTATTTCTTCTGGGTTAATATGCACATAGCATTGTTGCACTGTATTGCTAGTTAGGGATGTAGCGAACTGCCGATTTGGTGTTCGCGAACGCCGTTCGCGAACACCGGCAAAAAATCCGAACGTTCGCGAACAGTTCGCGAACTTCGAACACCCGCTAAAATCGTTCGATTCGAACGATCGAAGGATTTTAATCATTCGATCGAAGGATTTTCGTTCGATCGAAGGATTTTCATTCGAATCGAACGATCGAAACCATTCGATCGAATGCTTTTCATTAGATCGAATGCTTACAATCGTTCAAACGTATTTTTAGCGGTCGAAGAAATTCGACCGGTCGAATGGTCGAACGAATCGAACGCGAACCCAAATTGGCGAACGTCGCGCGACGATTCGCGAACATTCGGCGGACACGAATGGTCGAAGTTCGCGTGAACAAGTTCGCCGGTGAACAGTTCGCTACATCCCTATTGCTGGTAGATTTGGGGGAATAGGCACATTCAGTAGCATTGATGCACTATATTGCTGGTAGGTATGGGGTAATATACATACTGTCCTTTTGCCCCTTATTGTTGGTTGGGCTGGATAATTAAATAATGCATGTAGCCCTTTTGGTCTGGGGTAATATGCACATAGCACTTTTTTCTGTTATTGGCAGTTGCTCTGGGATAATCTGCACTTATCACTTTTACATGATATTGCTGGTTGGTCTGTATAATTATGCCCATTTGATCTGTATTGCTGGTTGTTCTCGGGTAATATGCACATAGTACTTTTGCACTTTATCATTGGTAGGCCTGGGTTAATATGCACATAGCACCTTTGCACTGTGTTGCTGGTATGTATGGGGTAATATGGAGATAACACTTTTGCATGGCATTGCTGGTTGGTCTGGGTTAAAATGCACATATCATGTTTGCATTAATTTGCTAGTTGATCTGAAATAATATGCACACATACACAGACTTTTTGCACAGCATTGCTGATTTGCCTGTATAAATATGCACAAAGCACTTTTGAACAGCATTGCCGACCATTGTTTGGTTTGTCTTTACTAACTAACTGGTCGTGGTCAGCTGTGTAACCCCGGACTCCAACAAACACTTGGACAGACTTTTAAAAGGGAGACTTGAAATGCATTTGAAACCTTCACACTTTTGAGTGTATTTTAAAAATTATTTTATAAGTAATAAAATGGTTTTACACTATTTGGTACTCAATATTTCTAACTACAGCAGGGATCTCTATCTGGCAAATCAACTTGGATTTATTGATGTGCGCAGAATATGATTAAATTAATACACGTGGTGTTTTAGGACCGTGGGGCTATGAACTTTACAGAGTAATTTTAATAAAATAACAGCATTTGGTGATCTTAAATAGTGGGTCAGTGTGGGCCATTGAAATATAGAACATACTAAACTATATTATTTTGGTGCCGTGTACTTGTCTCCCTGAGCTTATTTTAGCGCTGACTCCCAAGTCACAAGTTAAAAGAACAATAGTGGAGCTTCAGAAAAGCTGATACTGAGATCTGAACCACGTGCACCACCTGTCCTTGTGTGAATGCTTAAATGTTAGATTAAGGGGAATGTATAAGCTCTGATGAGCTATATGAATTATGTTTTTCTGCAAGTCATCCCATGTTTTGCTCTCTTGTCTCTCAGGCATCATTGGAAATGCAGGCCTGGAAATTGCTGGCTCATAAGTATTAGTGTCTGTTAGTGCTCGGGTCTCTAAACATTATTTTGTGCCTGCATGTGCCTGCATGCTTTATTTCATTATCTGTCATGGCAACCGAAAGGCTTAACAACAGCACTAGTGAGAAAATGTAAATCATTGAGCAGCTGAAGGCAAAGTAGAAAAGACACTAATCATTTCTCCAAATTAGCCATTTGCTGGCCGCGTGCTTGATTCCGTCTATGGAAACAAGCCTTGTAAATGACATGATTATTTAGGGAAAAAAGCTTCCCTGGTTCACTTTGCTGAAGTCAGAGATCGAAATAAAAAGTGATGGCTATAGTAAATAAGAACTGTCAAAAATGGACAGAGTCGCTGATCAGAAGAACCCATTGGTATAAAAATGTTTCCATGATATGAGATAACTGATGGACAGAGCCCATATAACCATTATCTCAAATCCTGGTACTCTGGGGATTCTTTTCTGTTTTTCTATTATAGTGTAGTAGGTAATTTTTCTATTAGCGAACACCTGAAATCTGATAATCCATTGTCTTCAATTGCAGCATAAAGTCTATGTACTGTAATATCTATTCAAAGGTGTAATAAAGATAAATTGTAGGTTGCCCATGTGCTAAAGAAATCACTGGCATATCCACTCTCTGGTGCCTATTTACTTCAAAATTTCTGTTTTTTTCATGAATCAAAAATTTTCTCGAAAAAAATCTGTTAGTTTTTTTTCTTGTTTTAAACAAAAACTCCCAAAAGGCTCATTTATTAAAGGTTGTATTTTAGTGGTATTAGAGCTTTTTTGGAACCCTGATTAAACTGTATTCCTCTAAACTTACAAATGCCATGAAAGTTAATAAAAGATCAGAATATAAGTATGAAAAGAAAAAATTGCAGAAACAAATTACAAATATCTCTAAAACCTCTAAAAATTTAAGTTTTTTGGATAATTACTAGTCAAAAAAAATCCAAAAACCTCTACAAGTCCGAATCAGCGAAACTCCAACTGAATTCTATGGGACCTTGACTGCATTTACTTGGAGAAGTTTTGTCTCACGTACAGCTCCCTAAATTCATAACAAGTGCTAGGATCCCTGGTCACGGCTCAAACGTCTGCTTTTAGCAGTTGCCTTTGGCTTGGGAGGAGCCTTCAGCTACTCAAATGCCATCAGGTCTTAAACTTGAGACGAGCAAAGCAAGTGTTCTGAACTAGGGGCGAGTTTGTTACCAAGGGTAGGATGGAAGGCAACACCAGTTTCTTAAGGATTAGACGAAAAAGCATGGCGAGGCAGGTCGGGGTCGGTGCAGGCAGAGTTCAAGAATAGTCAGGCAGGCCGGGGTCAGTAGAGGCAGAATTCAGAGAATGGTCAGGCAGGCCAAGGTCGGGATTTGCAGAGTTCAGAAGGGTCAGTCAGGCAGGGATCAAAAACCGGCGCTTCACAGCATAGGATCACCACAGCAGGCATCCCCACGGTGGGCGTCCCCGCAGGCCCAATAGACCACCAGTGATGGGCAAATCTAACCCATTTTGCTTTGCTGTAAATTCATGAAACGTCAAAAATTTGCCTCAATGCATTGAAGCGACCAAATAATTTTGACGTATGACAATTTTTTTCATCCATTGGAGTCTATGGACATAATTTTTATGGCAAACCTTGAAAATTCTGCTAATCAATACTCACTACACTTTTAAATGAATTTAAAAAATTACATTTTTTTTTTAAAATGTACAACATTTAAATTTTACATTTAATAAACTTTAAATTTATAAATTTAAATTAAAAAAAAAGTTGCAGTTGTTTATTTCTATATGGAGTCATAAGATCTGTTCTATACACATGAACAAATGTACAAATGCCCACACTTTAATAAATGCACATAACATATGTCATGTCTCTTCTGACAAATTAACACCCCCACCAGTGCTAAAAGAATAGCAATTGCAATGTGCCAGAAAGGTACCCACAAGGGAGACTAACACTTTTGCAAATAATATCACACAGGGGTATTTTGGTTCTGTGAAGCACAGTGAAATGCTCAGTAAGGGGCATGAACTTGTGACTGCAACAGATGGTGGAGCCCTGCTGGGCCCCGGATTGCTTCTGCTCTTCCCCACGTCACTTCTAATTCAAAAGTGTATAGATGCTGTGCGATTTTCGGACAAGAAGCTCAACCTGTTAATTTATTATTACAGAGTTATTGAACCTTCCCTTTCCACATTCCACTTTTAGGCTTTGCCAGTGGGACATGGCTTTAATTACTTTCAGTCACTAGAATGTATCCATCTGTTCTAGGTACATTTTACAACAAATGCTTTTTGGACATTATGTAGAACTAGACATTGAATTTGATGGTCAGCTAAGCAGCTGTCTTTTTTTTTTACATTCGCTCCCCTTTCAAGTCGTCCAAATTCCCCATAGGGATAAAAAAGTTTATTCCAACCTCATTTCTTATTTAAAAAGTAATTAAACATTTTGTTAAAATAGGTTATGGTTGTGTCATAGGGTTTTATGTTACTCAAGAGATCTGGCTGGCCTGCACTCAGCTTGGTATAGTTTTATTCTTTTCCTTTTAATATTAAGAAGAGCACATAATAAAAGATGAAAGGGAAAATAGCAAGACAAGTTGGATGAACGTTTTAACTCTCTTGCCTAGACATGCATGATATGTCTTTCTGATTCAGTGTCAGTTAAAATCAAAAGTGTTTTGCCATAAAGAGACTTCTGTTTCTAATTTTGTCTAATAAAAGAAAATATAATTTTAAGCACCTTTCAATTATACAGTAATTAAAGGGATAGTATATCCCCTTATTCAACATGAGCAATGAGAAGGAATTGTGCTGATAATTTGTGCCTATTTTTTTAATTAAGAAATCTCTGTGGTTTTTGGTATTATTTGCTCTAAATGGCAACATTTCAAAATGAATCTAAAGCCACATTCTGATTCCAAAGAGCAAAGTCAAACAAATAGCAGTCCACCATATAATGAGCTGCTCTGTATCAAAAAAGATAACAGACATTAGCCGGGGGGAAGGGAGAGTGTATTTATAGAGGGCTTCTTCGTGGGCTGCTGATTGACTATGCTCTTTGGAATCAGGATGGAAGTTGGAAGTGACTTTAGTTGTATTAACCATTTTGCCCTGTTTAAAGGGCATGTAAAGTCTAAAATAGGATGAGACTAGAAATGCTGTATTTTGTATACTAAATACAAACATGAATTTACTGCACCACAAGCCTAATCTAACAAATAATTTATGCTTTCAAAGTTGGCTACAGGGGGTCACCATCTTGTAACTTTGTTAAACATCTTTGCAAGACTAAGACTGTGCACATGCTCAGTGTGGTCTGGGCTGCTGCATGGCTGGGAAGTAAGTCGAGGGCTCCCCCTGCTGTTCATAAGTATGATTGTTCCCCTGCTCAGCAGTTAGGGACTATCTGACATTTCCTATCCACAGCAGTAAATAAAGGGCGAATTTCACTGCATAAAGTCAGGTTTCTTATGAAAACGGTACACATTTTCTAATTAAAGTATATTGGAGATAGGTAAAAATGGGATTTTATTTTTTTGCCTTTACATGCCCTTTAAAGCAAGAAACACATCATTCCTAAAATAATAGGCAACATGCATATTAAGGCTAAATCATATCTTTGCATCAATGTTACAAAGGGGGTATACTGTCCTACTGTTACAGGACCTGCAAGCCATTGTGGAAACTGAAATCTTGGCTAGAATGCAATATTTGAATGGTATGCATTGTCAGATTAATTAGTAGAGGCAATATTAAGAGGCAGAGTTTAATCGCAAATATATATACAAATAGCTTTAAAATCAATGAAACACTTGTAATTTGAAAAGTTGGCTAGAATTGTACTTATTTTCAATACGCCAAAAAACAATTTTGGTGGACATCACTGTTAATATTTTCTAGGGTGGACTTGTGACTAAATAATTTCCTGCAGACAGATTACCAAACGAGTTGCCTGTACTGTATATTTACTACAGTTTTCTATTTTTATTTTTATTGTATTTTATTTTGAACAGAATGCATTTCATCTTACAAAATATGACGTAAAGTAAAATAAATTGAAAATGTTAAAGTTTAAATAAACGGCATATAACAGAGAAAATTAACGCCTTATAAATATATAGAAGATGTATTCCTCTGTAAATGCATATAATTTAATAAAGTCTTTCCAATATTGCCAAGCTTTAACTACACTTTTTAAACAAAGTATTAAGAATATAGGGATTTTTAGCCTATTGGTTGGGACCCAAAATTGGTCCACAGTTTTTACAGTAGCAGTGACTAAAATGAAATATGAGTTAATTTGAGAAAAAGGTTGAAGAAACACTCCATTAGAAGGTCAAGATATCAAGTGTTTAGAACTGCAGCGCTCAGAAGCCTAATAGGATTTATCATTATTATTTTAGAAGTTTTTGAGACCATGACTAAACTTACTTTCTCCTAAACCATGAATGTCATGAATTTATTAAAAAATCCGAACTGAAAAAAGCACGAACAGGAAAATTCACAGAAAAGAAAGATCTTACAGTTGTAAAGGGGATGTCTGCCATTGACTTCTACGTGTTTTTGACAGGTTTTAGCTGGATTTTTTTGTATGTGGATTTGTTGCAGTTTTGTCACATAATACATCCCAAAAAAACCCGAACTAAAAAGTTGCATCTTAATAAATCAGACCCATAGATCACTTTTATTTGCTGACTAAAGGTCTTCCATTTATCTCCTGTGGCTTGTGGAATTGAGAGCTGTTATTGAGTAACTAGGGTTGGATAGAGAATGTGCATGAGCACTTGCAACAAGGGCTGACACATCTTGTATAAAACATTCACTGAATGACTTTGATATACAGAAATTGAGAATTTATTTTGTCTTGTTGGTATTGCTGCTGTAAATCACAGCTCTCCATTTCCATATAATACGGCCAGTAAATAGGCTGTTCAGTGATGTCTGCGCATTTGTTTACCTTCTTGTAAGCCTTGCGTCTACACAATAATTTCCCCTTATTGAAGACGTGTTTCATTATCCAGGTATGATGTTTACAAACAATACTCCTGTCTGTGAGATTCATTTTGGAAATTTGAGGGAATGGCTGCCTATGTGAACACAGTGCCTTCCCAATCAATCTTTCCTTTCTTTAAAACAAATTAAGGAGAATCTGCATAATTGGTCATGTTTCGTGCAACTTTGATGCATGATGTTGTCTTCAGTGGGTCTGCTGTGTAGAATTAAGATGAGCTGTCAATGAAGAGCTTCAAAAGGAAGAGAATATAAGGTGTTGTTATATAAAATCTAGGAAGAGAAGCTGGCACTAAACTGTCCACAAAAGAGGCAAACATCTGGGGGAGGTGGGCCCCACTGGAAAACCCAAGCTGAGGGCCCACTGTCCCATCACTCTAGCTAAGGACCCACTGCCCCCCCCTTTCCAGATAAGGGCCCACCACTTTGGCACACCACCACCACCAATGATTACCTCTGCCACAACTGTGCTGATTAGCACTGCTGATAATTACCTCCATATTCCCACACTCCACCACCTCCTTTCCTTGTGCTCAGAGGCAGAGGAGGTAATTATTGGCCATGGTAATCAGCGTGGTTTTCCTGGCACCCCAGCGGGCTATTCTCACCCTGTACATCTGTGATTGGTGTATATTTTTGATATTCAAAAATAAAATTTGTGTGTTTCAAGGCCACAAGGTGTAAGGATCTGGAAGTAGAAAATTATAGGCAGCAGGTAACAGGAAAAAGGCAAATTCAGAGAAAATCCAGTAACAAGATTTTTAAAGGATTAAGTCAGGCAAGATCTTAGCAGGGAGAGCTCAGGATAGTCAGGCACAAGCCAGTAGTCAATAGTTGGAATATCAGAATAGTATTCAACAATTTAAGGCATCTAGGAACCTTGAGTAAGACCTACAATCGGTCATGGAACACACATTTGGATTGCCTTCTCTGTTTTCAATTTCAAAAGTGGCCCATCATGCAATAGGGACATCATTCTGTGGCACAGTGATGGTGGCACTTTGACATCAAGTGGATCATATTGCTATCTGAGATTGGCATAGGTTTATATTGTAAATTAGAGATTTGGGGGAAACAGATTTACTCAAATTTTAGAAAAGTTATAGTTACTGTTGTACTTATATAGAGGCATCTAAGTAGTTGATTGTATTCTTTCTTTTTTCTTGAAGAAGCAGTTCTGTTATGCTTTATGACTATGATGCAAGTTAATTTTGTAAGGGGTATGGTACATATACCTTTCACATTTACAAATGGGATCAGAGACTTTCCCAGACTGTATCAATCTTAGGAGTCTTCTGAGCATTATGTTTGGAAACTGGTAACATAGGAGCCTTTTTTTCTCCCGAAGATCAGTTGTAGCATTGTGGAAAGGGGCTTCTCTAACAAGACAGGGCAATGTATATGCTATTGCAGAGCTAAGAATGCCTTAACTTCAATGCAATTCTGCTGTTCACTGATCACTAGCAATGATGACAGCACTGTCTGCTATGGCTTCCTTTCCATTCACTTGAATGGAAAACACCAGGGGTTATCTTGCACAGAGGATTTCTATTCACAAAATGTACACAGTTTTATGAAACCTGAATAGCAGACTGATAAATTTTACCCCCCTAAGGATTGGGCACAAAGGTTACCCTTAATTTAAGGAAGGGAGTAATTCCCCATTTCCTGGGTCAAAGCATGGCCACTAAATATCGCAGGTTTAGCCACTATATAGTGCTGTGTTATACTATAAAACCTGAGCACACATGTATTCCAGGTCCATTTTGTTAAACTTCTTACTTTAGCAGGCAGCAAGGGTGAGGTGGAACCTAGACAATGTCAGGTCTAGTAAGGATAGGCTAGCTCACTTTCCTAGGTCACTCTAGGAGTGATAGATAGTTAGGCTATTTAGTCGAGCAGCCTGAGGCTCCTACGAGAAGTGTGAGTGGTATTATGCTCTCGGTTACCAATTGCCCAGATCTAGGAACTAAGTATTAGAGTGTGCTCCACTTAAGGTAAAGGCTGAAAGCTGGATGTACCCTTGTAGATGCTGTGTATGCTATCATACCTGTGGGGACTTATACTGACCATTGATGCTGTGAATATATGCTTATGTTCATCCTCATCTCTATTTGAACTCCCTTGTGGATTACTCTGCTCAACAAATACATTCTCTGTTTAAGTTGCAAGAACCATTGGTGTCTAATTATTGTGCATTGAATCAAGTTGCAGTTACAGTTGCACAACCACCTGCCTTCACACTGTTGCGAGGGCTCAACCACTAAAAATGAAGGTCTCATCCAGAGCACATTATTGGGGTAAAGCTCAATTTACTATATGCTTACACCTGGATATAACAAATAACAAAAATAACTGAACCAGCACTAATAATATTTTCTTGAAAAAAAGACAGTAAAAGGATTTTGAAAAAGTTTCCATTAGGAGATACAGAGGAAACAGAGGAAATAACAGGAAACAGAGGAAATCAACTCTGACTGATGACTTGCACACACATGGTCATAACATAAAGTCAGCATTAGCGAAGCAAGGTCATGTCTGTCTTAATGTTTGACTTAATTGAGGCTTGATAGTTAACCTTGAGTTGTTTCTCTAATGAAAATTGAATTCTTACATTTGAGGAGCAGATGAAACTGCTGATTGCAAAGCTCTCCTGTGGTGTATTACGGCCCATAGCTTCCTCCTTCTTCAAGTGCAGCAATTCATTTTACAAACAATACACAGTTTGATTTATCAACAGGTTAAAAATCTCAGGGGCTCAAGTGCTGGAACAGCATGACATGGGGCCCAAATGATCTTCAGCAAGAAAGAACTGATTAGAGACCAAATGTAGTTGGATTTTACAGGTAGGAAAGATAGGGTTGCCAGTATTTTACTATCCTGATCTGTAAAAATGATGCTAGGTGCCAATGTATTTAATAGGGAAAATAAATAAATATATATTATAGTTATTATAATATAGGAAGGGCAGTATTTATTTTTTATCATTTATCTCCTAAAATTAGCCCCAGAATAACATACCTCCCCTATAATGCAGAGTGAAGCTTTGCCTCAAGGAGGTGCCTACTGGACATGCTCACTGCCTCCAATGGAAATCAATCAGGCATGTGCAGTATGCACCTCTTTGAGGTCTTCATAGAGAAAAGGAAAGCTCAGATTGTGAAGCTTCATGCCCGACAAGGAAGTAGGTGAATGAGCTGCAGTTCTGCTGTTTGTATCAGAGAACTGAAATAAAACTAAATGGAGGGAGAAAGTTTTGTTATTCTGGGGGCTATCTAGAGTAATTTTAGGGAGAGAAAAAATAAAGGTTTACTTATCCTTTAAAGTTTAAGGATGTCATGCAGAGCTAGTTTGACATTTTTAATTAAGGAAACATAAACTATCTGCTTAAAGGAAAAATAAGAAAGACAAACATACAGTATTGTATGGATCTAAATGGATCCTATTTGTCCTTTATAGTGATAGAGCTGAGACTTCATTTAACACAAATATAAGCAATTACATGCAAGCCAAAGTCTGTACAATAGATTATGCAAGAAAGACTGCTGTTCAGTGATGTGTTTGTGCCATGTAAATCACTATAAATAATATATTCATTGTTCCTTGCTTTGTTGGCATACCAGCCGCACTCAGCTGTTCGCATAAAGTAGTACAAAGCAAATGAAAATATTGCATTAGAAGTCATTTTTGGATGAAAAGAATGCCTTGCTGTTATTAACACTAGTAATCTAGCTATTTGTCATGGTAGTCTAACTGCTGCATATTTAACATAATTGTATGAAAGATGGGGAGTCATTATTTATTTTATATTGAGATACAAAGGTAGGTAGATGGCTGTATAGCTCTGAATCTGGGGCGGGAGAGGGGCTGTCTAATTTGGCACAAATTTTTTTTCTGCCAACTGATTGTTCATTTCCAAACTTTTCATCATAATTTGATCAGTAGAATCAATTTGCTAATGAATTAGCAACAGAAGCATGTTATTTTATATGCTAAAGTATTTCTATATAAATACATATACAGGTATAGGATCCCTTATACCGAAAAACCCTATATCCAGAAAGCTCCGAATTAAGGAATGGTTGTCTCCCATAGACTCCATTTTATCCAAATAATCCAAATTTTTAAAAATGATTTCCTTTTTCTCTGCAATAATATAACAGTACCTTGTATTTGATCCCAACTAAGATATAATTAATCCTTATTGGAAGCAAGACCAGCCTAGTGGGTTTCTTTAATGTTTAAATTAATTTCTAGTGGACTTAAGGCATGAAGATCCAAAAGATCCATTATCCGGAAAACCCCAGGTCCCGATAAAAATCAGTGGAGACACACTGCAATTCAATCCCCAAGAAACATCTGTAATTTAATATATATATATATATATACATATATATATATATATATATATATATATATATATATTTTTTTTTTAAGAGGCATGTAAAGAAAAAAACAAAATACACATTGATGTTTATGTAGCACCCCATGGATACTGCTGTACCTTGTTCTTTCCTACTTACTACTTTTAGATGAGAAGTGGATCTTGGTTAAATTACCATCTTCTCATCAATGGCAGTATAATGAGCAATTAATAATGAATTTAAAGCAGAACAAATTGAGACAAATCTATTTGAACTGTAAAGGGACAAATAGTATTTCATGCAGTTTCTGTGTTATATCTGTTTTTAAAACTAGAATTTTTTTTTGCCTTTGAGAGTGAAATGTGCAGTGAGAACAGATTTTATACTTGCTATTTATGTAATTCACTATATATATATATTTTTTTTTTTCTGAGGAAGATCACAAAGGTGTGATTGAAACGTTGGAATTTTGTTTGTTTATTGAAATCAGTTACTTTAACTGAGCCTGTTAAGTACGGTACTCTTTATTGCTAGATATATATAAATATACAGTATATATATATATATATATATATATATATATATATATACACATAGTAACATAGTAACATAGTAACATAGTAACATAGTAAGTAAGGTTGAAAAAAGACACATGTCCATCGAGTTCAACTTTTTTTTTTTTTTATTATTAACTACCTATCTGCCAGTTGATCCAGAGGAAGGCAAAAAAAAAACCATCTGAAGCCTCTCCAATTTGCCTTAGAGGTGGAAAAACTCCTTCCTGACTCCAAAATGGCAATCGGACTAGTCCCTGGATCAACTTGGACTATGAGCTATCTCCAATAACCCTATATATATATATATATATATATATATATATATATACCTCCTTACAGAAGTTGCACTCACACGACTTACAATGACATAAATTAATTTATTACAAATAAAAAAAACGAACTCCAGCCTAAATCAAAGTCACAAAGTGCAGTGTAATCAATCCCTAAATTAAAGCTGTGACAGCCGAAATGTTAGTTTTTCATTTGTAATAAATACATTTTCATCATTGTAAGTCCTGTGAATGCAATGTAATGTAAAGATGTGTACGTAAATTGGAGCGTGGTGTGCCTCAGGCCTCCGGAGAGGTTGTGCAAATGTGCATGACATCACTTCCACTTACTGTATGTCACTTCCACTGCGGAAACATTTAGTTGGTGGCTTGACGAGTGCCAAAGGCAAATACATTTCACAAAATGACAGCTCGGCAAATGGCCAGTAGAAGCTTAAAGATCCCCAACACATTTTTGGTTGAGTGGTGAGAATGTATAAGGAATAAATAAAAATGTCAGTAGTACTTTGTAATATATAGCCTTCTAATTGAAAATAATCCCCCAGCAATGGCAGCCTGTCTTGTTACCAAGTGAATAAGATACATGGGCAGGAATACAAATGATCGATATACACTTAAAACAGGGTTCTGCTAAACCTCTACAGTGTATACATGAAGACTTCCAGGAATCCTTATTTATATAGATATGAATCCCTGCCCAGTGAAAACAACTGACCAACAGGAAAAAAAAAGAAAAAAAAACTGCTAAAATCCAAATAATTGTTGAACAGTGACAGAGAACAGCCAATTTACAAAAAAAGAAGAAGAAATACTGGACATAAATATCCACAAATTATGGAAATCCACATCATTTCTTCATTTTGCTTCTTTTGAGTTATTGCTTAAATCTAGGGCCAAAAGAAAAAACATATAATCAGCTTTTCAAAACACCAAGAACAGAACAAGAAGTGACATGATATAAGCAAGTTTAGTAGCCAAACAGCTGTTTGATAAACACACAGGAATGAATTACAGAGCAAATATCCATACCCACTCCACTTGCACTTTGCTTCAAAGAGTTTCTTTTCCAAACTTTCAACCACGGAAAGAGCCATGTATAAACAGTGGAATTCCATTGAGCCAAACGTCGGTTTCAGCGGTTGACATTTGTTTTGACTTAGCGACACTTGAAAACATAACCCATTAAGGATACAGGATGAATTCTGTCTAAAACCACATATTATTCAACACAAAAGTTTCCTAAAATAACCAATGGCTTCCCCTCCATGGTGCTCAGAATAGTTTATTGAGGTAAAGGCTCAATCCAAGAAATACTTTGATTTTGGGTGAATATTTGGCTGAATGATTTTCGGCTCCTCTAGAGTCATATTTCATGTTCTCAGCTGCAATGTAATCATAACAGTAGGACTGAAGTAACAATGTTTTTAGAATATAAAAGTGTTTTATAATAAAGGGGTAGTGATGAGTATAACTGTACCATTTATGTCCTGCAAAAAATTTAACAAAACTGCAGAAAAATGGCAACATTTTACCAAAATGTTCCCAAATTCATTAAAGAAGAAGTAAAGGCTTGGTGCACTTTGGGGTGCCAAATGTTAGGCACCCCCTAAGTCATTGTATTGACTTACCTGAAACCCCGGGCCGGTGCTCCTGTCAGCAGAAAACTGCACCAGCCTGGGTTATAATAGTGAGCATCACAGAGAGATTTTCTTCCGTCTTCCTCCTTCTTCTCATGGCTGCACATGCACAGTAGAACTAAAAGCCGAACTTTAACTAAAAAGTCGGCTATTTCGTTCTACTGCACATGCGTTTGCCCTGGGAAATTTGAAGAAAGAAGGAGATGGAAGTGGATTGCTCCGTGGTGCTCACTGGTATAACCCCGGGCCGGTGCAGTTTTCTGCTGATAGGAGAATCGGCCTGGAATTTCAGTTAAGTCAATACATTCACTTGGGGGTGCCTAACATTTGGCACCCCGAAGTACACCAAGCCTTTCCTTCTCCTTTAATGAGTGAGTCAGTGAGTGTTTTTCCCCCAGCATTTTTCTTGCCTCAAATGCAGTCAGTGGTCTTTTTTTTTGGTGAAAAAAAAAGCATGGAGAATTCTAATAATGCGGTTGCATTTTTTTTTCTGGCTCAAAAAAAACTCTACATTTTTTTTTTCTGGAGAAACAAAATGTTTAACAAGACTCTATAACTGGCATATGAAAAATAGTAGCAGTCATTTTTTTGGCGGGTGAAATAGAACACAGAGAGAAACTATTGAACTTAGCTGGGAAACTGTATCAGGAGAAAATATTTGCTCATACTTAAAAAGGGCCCTGATGTACAGGAGAGTCAAACTTTAGTGGTTGAGAAGAGATATATAATTTGTTACTGTTACAATTTGGGTGCCCGGTCTTTCTGTATTGCTTGGGATGTCGTAGATTTGATATCTTTACATTTTCATTTATGTTTTGTTGTTACATTCACTTACTAGGGGTTGCCATGCTTCCATACTAATCCCTTTACTTTTGTTGCATGTTCTCCTCTATTCTTCCCAAGTTACCCAGCTGCCATGGAGACGTTGTTTCTGGATTGTTGGCTTGTGTGGGTGTGCCATGAATGTTTTATGATAAAGCTGAGTCTTTTCTACTTTATATTTTTTCATTTTCTTCTCCATAACCAGTTTTACAGTTCAAGTGTCAGTATAAAGGAAACACAATATGATGAAACGTCTTTATGTTTTGCAAAGTGAATATGGCTTCAAGTTAATGATGTTTTAATTAATGCCAACATCTATTTTTTAGTATTATTCTACATGCAACCTCTAAGTCAGGGATCCCCAACCTTTTTTACCTGTGAGCCACATTCAAATGTAGAAAAAAAAGTTGGGGAGCAACAGAAGCATGTAAAAGGTTCCTGCACACAGGGCCGGATTTATATAGCAGGCTCCCCTAGGCCCACTGCCATTCGTCGCCCCTGTCCCCTCCCCTTTATTCCTGCAAATTTTCATGGAGATTGTATCTCCTGCGCATCTCCAGTGTTTTTGAACCAATGTGGGTGTGGTTGGGCAGCATGCTGCCCCCCTAAAATCCTGCCGCCCTAGGCCCGGGCCTAGGTGGCCTTTCCACAAATCCGGCCCTGCCTGCACAACAGTTTCGCTGTAGTTGCATTATACACAGCACTCTTGAAAATCTGCTAGATGTTGCCACTTCCAAAGCAAATAGCTCATGAAAAGAAATCGCTGGCTATGAATGAAGGCTGATGCCCTGCATATTTTTATTTTGCTGCAAAGTACCACAACCTACAGAAAGGTTCAGCTGTGGTCATTTATGTGCCTGTATATATATATATATACAGGTATGGAATACATGGAAACATCTCTCATAGGGGCAGATTTACTAAAGAGCGAAGTAGCTAACGCTAGCGACGTTTCGCCAGGGTTGCCATCCGCAGGAACATCAGCAGTTCACTAACAGGCACAGGCGCCAATTTGCTAGTGAACGGGACCGTCACTAGCGGTCATTTGTACTCAATCGTCAGGTGACTTTTCGCTCTGTCGAACAGATGTTACTCTGCAAATTCACTAAAATGAATGTTAGCTCTTTCGCCAGAGTTGCCTTCCCACCTCAGACCAGGCGAAGTGCTATAAAGCAGCTAGATCTTCTTTAATCTCCTGTCACATACTGTGCATCATATCCTGTGTGCTGAAAATGCATTAAAGTTCAAAAAACGATGGCGACTTTTCCTTTTTTTAAATGGGATTGACTGCAAAAGTCCTAACTTTTGTGGGTAAGCGGTTTTCTCCACACATTTTATTATATATGGAACATTAATTTTACAGTGGGCTCATGTGTAGGGCATTATATCAACTCTCTTGTCTTTATTAAGGTTCCCTGGACATGTGTAATATAAACTGGTAATTTAAACCATTTGCAGCAACATTTATAATAAAGACATCCATACATAACTTTAAATTTCTCGACTTATGCAAACTGACCTAAGCTCAAAATCACTAGCGAAATGAATGCTAGCACATAAGTAACGCTAGCAAAAAGTCACCAGCGTCCGACGCCCCGGATGAAATGTTGCATCCCAGTAAATTAGTGTATTCGTATTGTATTTGCACCTGGCGAATTGGTGAGATGGGTGCGAAGCTGACGCTGGTGAAAATTCGCCCATTAGTGAATCTGCCCCCATGACTCCATTTTATCAAAATAATCTAATTTTTTTAAAAATGATTTCCTTTTTGTTTGCAATAATAAAACAGTACCTTGTACTTGAGCCAAACTAAGATATATAGTAATTAATCCTTATTGGAAACAAAACCAGCCTATTGGGTTTATTTAATGTTTACATGATTTTCTAGTAGACTAGATGTCGATCCAAATTACAGAAATATCAGTTTTCTGGAAAACCCAAGGTCTCAAGCATTCTGGATAACAGGTCCCGTACCTGTATGTATATATATATATATATATATATATATATATTTATATATATATATATATATAGATAAAAATTGCATGTGGTACCGGCACTCACAGGGTTTGCATGGAAAATCAATCGTTCAATATGGTTAAATAGGAAAAAAAAGGTTTATTGAATCCGACGTTTCGGATTCAATAAACCTTTTTTTTCCTATTTAACCATATTGAACGATTGATTTTCCATGCAAACCCTGTGAGTGCCGGTACCACATGCAATTTTTATCTATTATTTAACCAGAGCACCCAGGCTTTTTGATGTATTTGAAGGTGTGCAGCTTGTACCCACCTTTCCCTATATATATATATATATATATATATATATATATATATATATATATATATATATATATATATATATATATATATATATATATATATATATAAGCCATGAATATCCTGTAAATTATATCCTTATAAACGGTGAGTTCTGATGTCATTTCTGTCAATACTCACTGAAATTTATCTGTTATAAATAATAAAGTAGCCCCGGTTGCAAAATATGAGGATATTAGAAGTTAACTCGGAGTTTCATGACCTGTATAAAAACACTGGGCCTTCGGCCTCATGTTTTTATATGGTCATGAAACTCCTCAGTAACTTATAATATCCATATATTTTACAAGAGGGGGTACTTTATTCACTATATAAACGGTGAGTACTGATGTCATCAGTTATAAACGGTGAGTAGTGATGTCATTTCTGTCACATGACTCACTGAAACTTGTGTATTATAATAAATAAAGTACCCCCTGTTGCAAAATATGAGGATATTAGAAGTTAGTATATCCTTATAATTTACAAGAGGGGGTACTTTATTCACTATATATTCCCCCCATGAACCTTTCCCGGATAGAGTTTGTCAGCAGTTAATGCAAAATAATACAATCCCACAGTCTAAGGTTATATTTTAGCTCATCGTCAATAATCAGACATCTTTTAAGACAATAATCCTATTTCACAAAAGGTCTCTTCTATGTATCTTAAGTTTCATTTTAAAGAAAAAAAAGACCTTTGGCTATTGTACGATACGCAGCATAATCTATTAAGTCAACCGAGT
Organism: Xenopus petersii; assembly: GCA_038501925.1. Taxonomy (NCBI): domain Eukaryota; kingdom Metazoa; phylum Chordata; class Amphibia; order Anura; family Pipidae; genus Xenopus; species Xenopus petersii. Next base: position 28,959,111 of record CM076688.1, read on the forward strand.
TTGTGATGCTCAGTATGTGGCCAAAAGCCTCTGGAAATGTAACGATAGATTGTTCAAACTTATTGCAAGTGCTAAAGAGAATTGATCCAGTCTCCTCAGTTGCCTGGCATATATATTTGATAAGCAGTGGATAATGGTTTCCTCCTCTCATTTCATGCTATGGATAGTATATTGATGAGGTTGGGGTAGAAGGAATTTGTCACAGGAGATTAGCAAGACAGAGGCTCACTGGATTGTTGAGCTGTGTACACGATATCCAGATAGTTTCAAAATTAAATTGGATAGTGACCTGTTATGTTTGCTAAAAGACGCACAGCTATTTTTATAGTGCAAAGATTATGATACGGTTTGTTCAGAATATGAGCCTTTTGTTACTATATTATGTGCAGGAAAGGTATACTTTGCCCTTGGATATTTTCTATAGAGATAAAAACATAAGAAATAAGAGCATTACTGACACAATGTCACAAACTGTCCATGCAGATATCTATGAGTTTCATAAAAAAAATGTCTGACACCACCGGTACATAAGGTTTTAAGCCAAGAACCAGTTGTACCAGCAGTGAAAGGCAGTTTCCATTAGACACAATTATAACCGGCACATGAGACTCTAAACATACTGTAAATCTAAAATTTTGGAACTACTAAAATATTAACTAACTCAATTTTAGGAGTATTAGAAAAGTGTCATCACAAAACTTTCTTGAATTGTAAATCCACCATGCGAGATTAAGGGGCAAATTCATCAAGGGTCGAATATCGAGGGTTAATTAACCTTCGATATTCAACTGGGGAATGAAAATCCTTCGACTTCAAATATCGAAGTCGAAGGATTTTGCGCAAATACTTCGATTGCGCAAATACATACGATTAAATCCTTTGAATCAAACGGTTCGAAGGATTTTAATCCAACGATCAAAGGATTATCCTTTGACCAAAAAAAGTTAGGCAAGCCTATGTGGACCTTCCCCATAGGCTAACATTGAGCTCGGTAGCTTTTAGGTGGCGAACTAGGGGGTTAAAGTTTTTTCTTAAAGAGACAGTACTTCGACTATCGAATGGTCGAATAGTCAAACGATTTTAAGTTCGAATCCTTCGATTCGAAGTCGAAGTCGTAGTCGCAGGTCGAAGTAGCCCATTCGATGGTCGAAGTAGCCAAAAAAACACTTTGAAATTCAAAGTTTTTTTTCTTCTATTCCTTCACTCGAACTTAATGAATGGGCCCCTTAATGTTAAGTGGTTTGGTTATATACTATTTTTTCCTGGTGTTTTGTTTTTCCTGGCTTATTTTCCTTATGCCTTATAGTTTTCATATACAATTGTTGTATATTCTTGTACTGTAAACTGCATGGTATGTGATCATATGTATTTTCATCATTTTAGATATGCTTTGTTAAAAAGTAAATCTTTCATGCTTTGGAAAACCCAATAAAAATGTTGAAACATAACCGGCACATGCAGAAAGCACCAGCATTATCCGGGAAGCTCAGAATTACGGAAAGGCATAGACACCATTTTATCCAGACAATTATAATTTTGTAAGACAATCTCCTTTTTCTCTGTAATAATAAAACAGTACCTTGTACTTGATCCAAACTAAGATATAATTAATCCTTATTGGATGCAAAACAAGCCAGTTGGGTTTATTTAATGTTTCAATGATTTTTAGTGAGTTTAAGGTATGAAGATCCAATTTATGGACAGATCCGGAAACCCCCAGGTCCCAAGTATTCTCCATAAAAGGTCTTATACCTGTACAAGCAACTTATTGACTGATTTTATACAGGGTTTGGACTTGTCATTATTACAGTAACACATGCTTGAATCTCCTGTTTGTTTGTTTTTTTATCCTTACACTTTGTGGTTATTATAATAATTGCATTTTTAATAGACCATTGCAATGAGTAATCTTATATTTAAACAGACATATAATCACTGATTATTGTCTTGATTGAGTGGGAAAGAAACAGCCTCTCTTGGTCTAAGGCTATGCCCTGAAGTCATGGCAGTTGAAGTTGGCATGTTATTGTTATCGTTAATGCTGGTGTCAACCTCAAAAAATGACTCAATGGTTATGGCAATTGCTCTGTGTGTGAGACTGGTTACTCAAAGACTTATTTTCTTTGTCTTATCAGTTTAAACAGGAGTTGGAAACCATACAGCTTTGCCATCTCCACTATGCAACCATAATCCCTTGAGATCTATAATATAGTAAGACTGGTAAGTATTATAGATCTGCAACTATATCTGTGTGTAACCCGCAATATCTGAACAGACACATATTCCCTATCCTCTCGCATGGAAATGTATAAAAATTCGAAATGACATTCAAAACCATGTATGCTTCTTTTGCATTATTATATTAGATATCAGCTGAATTGAATTTTAAGTTAATACAAAACTATAATTTTTGATGAGGCATGTCGAAACTAAGGGGCCGATTCACTAAATTCGAGTGAAGGGTTCGAATTAAAAAAAATTCGAATTTCGAAGTTTTTTTGGGCTACTTCGACCATCGAATGGTCTACTTCGACCTTCGACTTCGACTATTCGACCATTCGATAATCGAAGTACTGTCTCTTTAAGAAAAACTTCGACCCCCTACTTCGGCAGCTAAAAGCTACGGAAGTCAATGTTAGCCTATGGGGAAGGTCCCCATAGGCTTGCCTGGGATTTTTTGATCGAAGGATTTTCCTTCGATCATTGGATTAAAATCCTTCGAATCGTTCGATTTAATCGTTCGTTCGAATGAAAAATCCTTCGATCGATCGATCGCAAGATTTGCGCAAAATCGTTCGACTTCGATATTTAAAGTCGAACGATTTTAGTTCCTAGTCGAATATCGAGGGTTAATTAACCCTCGATATTCGACCCTTCGTGAATCGGCCCCCTAGTGTAGAAACTAAAGAGGCAAGGATTTTATTAAAGATAGTTTTTTTTAGTTATATTTAAATTACAAAAACGGCATAGGCTACATAAGGGCTAGTGATGGACGAATTAGTGCCATTTCGCTTCGCCGAAAAATTCGGGAATTTCCTGCGAAATTCACGAAACTGCAAAAAAATCACGAAACGGCGCCGGCGTCTTTGATGGCGAATTTTCATGGGCGTTTCGCTGGCGGCGAATTGCGCAAATTCGCCGCAAATTTGTGCCTGGCGAATAAATTCGCCCATCACTAATAAGGGCAATTGCAGGGTGCATGGGTAATTTTGAATGCCATGTTATTTACTCACAATTCAAAACTTTCCTCAACAGTAGTGTAATTGCAGCCGGTGGGCTAAAATGTTCATTTTAACACAAATTGGATAAAGTGACATTAAGGGGCAGATTTACATAGGTTAATTAACCCTCGATATTCAACTGCTGAATGTAAATCCTTTGAATATCGAAGTCGAAGGATTTACCGCAAATAGTTTGATCGAATGAAAAATAGTTCGATCGAATGATTAAATCCTTTGAATCGTTCGATTCAAAGGATTTTAATCCATCGATCAAACGATTTTTCTTCAACCTAAAAATTGTTAGAAATGCTATGGGGACCTCGCCCATAGGCTAACATGGCACCTCGGTAGGTTTTAGGTGGCGAAGTTTTTTTTAAAGAGACAGTCAAATGGTCATAGTCGAACGATTTTTAGTTAGATTAAAAGTGGAAGTTGTAGTCGAAGGTCGAAGTAGCCAAAAAAAACATTCCAAATTCGAAGTTTTTTTTCTTCTACTCCTACACTCGAGCTAAGTAAATGGGCCCCATTTATAAATATCTTCAGTGTGGTTTCACTTCTGGCCAGAGGTGGGCCAAGCTGACAGGGCACCCTAGGGAATGCAGTCTGCGACCTTGCCCTCCTGTGTGTGTGAACATGAGTGCACATGGGCATTGACATTGCATGGGGTGACAAGCAAGTGAAGTGGCAGTGGGAACAAGAGTCTTCTGCCTACCCCCAGTCTAGGGGTAGGCAGAAGACTCTTCAAAAGGTACCTGCCCAATGCCTCCCCCATGTGCCTCTTCTGCCTACACCTGCTTCTGGCCATTGGAGTCAAAATGATGTCTAAGCCGATTCTTAAGGCACAAATGATGCAGGCTGAGATGAGAACCCTAGAGCTACAACAACCTTTGAAGTTGGCAGAAGCTCCAGGGTTCCTCCATGCCAATAACTGCACTGTGCACAATTTGCAAGGGGAGAAAGGACAGAATCAGCACTGGTGAGCAACTAAGTGCAAGGAGAGACTTTGATGAAAAATCACATGAGAATGTTTGACAGCAATGGGAACCCCAGGAAATGACAGTATGTCAGTTTAATAAAATACAAATAAATACAGTTGTTTCTTACGGCTGAAGTTTAATTCTCTATAATAAATAATGCAATTATAGGTCACTATTTAAAATATATGTTTAGTTATAGCATCAATGCACTTTAGATATATATAGATATATATTCTGTACCTCAGCAAAAGGAAGGATCTTTCCTGTAATGAAATTGTTAAACAAATCTTTGCCAAGGCTGCCAAGTTCCTGCTGAATTAGCATTGATGCTTTTTTCCCATGATTTATACTTATTACAACTGACAGTGCTTTGTAATTAGCCGTGGTTCAGGCCAGTATTCAGGTTTTCGGCTTTAGGCCAAGGCATCTATCCCTTGCCTTAGGACAAGCTTAGTGTCTGCTGAGTGATCCTTCTCAAAGACTTTAAGTGCAAACTCTTTTTTTTTCTGACAATGGTTTGTGAAATGCTCTTCTGCTAATAGAATTTGGGGATTTTAAGACGCCACATTGTGGTCTTCTATGTCAATCACTTGTGAATATCAAAGACAGAGAGAAAGAAAGAAAAACACTTTTAATGTATGAATATTCCCACATACACTTCCATCATACCCAATTTCCTTTATCTTAACACCATTTCTTTATAATTGCACTTGACTAGTATTGAACAAAATTTTTCTCCAAGTTTCGCTTCGAAAATGATGCCCAAAGACCCAAATGGGTGAAATTGTCGCATGTCAAAAAATTTTGCAATCTGTCGCAGGATTTTTTTGTCACCCATAGACTTCAATGCATTTTGAAGGATTTTTGCTGTTTTGTGAATTTTTCGCGGGTCAGATTTGTTCATCACTACTTGGCACATTAAGAGACACATTTTCCCATTTACCTTCCAGATGGTTTCTTTTTACCAGGTCAAATCTCAGGTTGGTAGAAAGTAGATGGATAGACACAGAAGAATTAAAACAGTGAACCAGATAGATGGTTGTACAGGTATGGGATCCGCTGTCCAGAATGTTACGAGAAAGCCATCTCCCATAGACTTCATTTTAATCAAATAATTCACATTTTTGAAAATGATTCCCTTTTTCTCTAAAACAATATAAAACAATACCCTGAACTTGATTCCAACTAAGATATAATTAACCCTATTGGCTTTAATTAATGTTTACACATTCTTTAGCAGAGTTTAAATGCATTATCCAGAAAACTATGAAAAAAAAATTATCCAGAAAATGACAAATTGTGGAACAGCCATCACCCATAGAACCAATTTTAAATGAATAATCAGCTTTTTAAAAATTGATTTCCTTTGTCTCTATAATAATAAAACAATACCTTGTACTTGATCCTAAGATATACATAATCCCTATTGGAGGCAGAATGATCCTCTTGGGTTTATTTAATGTTCAAAATATTTTTAAGTAGATTTAAGATATGGATCCAAATTACGAACCCCTAATCCAGAAAACCCCAGGTCCTTAGCATTCTGGATAACAGGTCCCATACCTGTATTATTATCATCTGTTACATATATAGCACCAACACATTGTCACAGTGATAATTTATCATGCACTGCCCCAGTTACACTTAATCCCTATGCCTATATTGTGATCCCTAGCACACACATTAGTTTTATCAGGAGCCAATTAACCTGCCTGTATGCTTTTAGAGAGTGTAAACTGAACTACCCAGAGAAAAGCCTCAGGGAGAACACACAAACTCCAGATTTGTGGGAAGTCACAAAGGAATTGGCATATGGCAGCAACATTTTAGGGGTAGCATGTCACTCCATGGTCTCAGCAGAGGCATTTAACAACATTTTCTTTAAACATGTTTTATAGCCCTATATCCCAATTTCTGATGTTTGAGCTCCCTCCAGGGAGGTAGTCTGGATCAAGGAGGAAGCCCTCTTGAGCGTGCAAGGTCGCGGTATCCAAAGGGTTAAGCAAAATACAAGGTCAAAGTCCAGGCACGAGTTCAATGGCAGGCAGATCAGGATCAAATAACAAGAGTCCAGGCAAGGGGTCAAAACCAAGGCAGGAGCAGGAATCAGGATAACAGGATAACAGAAACCCAGGTTCAGGGTAGCAGAACCTATTCTTGGGCGCCCTTCTGGAGTCCTGGGCGCCCTTTTATAGCTGAATTTGGCGCCATAGTGACGTCACTGGCGTCCTTACGCCGGCGTGTTTGCGCATGCGTGTTTTACGCATGCGTCATTGTTGCGGCGCTGGCATCCCAGCGTCCACGTGGGCCGACTGGGCGCCGCCAATTTGGATTCTTTTCCGCTGGGAGCAGACGTGTCTCTTTATGCTCCCGGCGGTCTTGACAGTCATAATGTCAAACAAAAACTAAATCATGCCATGTTAGATAACAGCAAGATGATTTGCTAAATAAGTACAACTTATGTATGACTTACTGTATATTGGGCATGTTTCCATTACAATCATCTTGTAATTGATGTGATGCCTACTTTGATGAGTTAGGGGGCAACAAGAAACGAGGGGGCATTAGGGTTGTTCACTTTTGAGTTAACTTTTAGTATGATGTAGAGAGTTATATTCTGAGACAATTTGCAATTGGTTTTAATTTTTCATTATTAGTATTTTTTTATTTTTTTAAAGGTTTTATTTTATTTGTTTTCTTAACAATAACAAGAAGACAATGACAAGAATAAGAAAGATGGTGTACATCTGGTTAACTTATCATACAGCAATATTTATGACGTCAGCCAAATCTTAACATACATAGTTAAACAGAGTTTCTATTTTGCATCTCATTGAGTGCCAGGGATCGTTTAGGGATAACTGATGATTTTTGTTATCTGTTGGGTGGATATCTAACCAGGGGGACCATAGCTTTTCAAATTTGGCTGGGCAGCCTCTACTTTTGTAGGCGAGTCTAATGGCAGGTATGGAGAGAGTATTGGAGGAGTGTGGCCCGAGATTTTACGAGAAGTGGCCCATGCCCTATATGGAGTTGAAATTGTTGTTGGGCAGGAGGTATAGTCCACAAGCTTCCTATAAGGCAAGTTCCTGAGGGCTTCCCATGATCCCAGCTGGAGGGCTAGAAGAATTGAGCCTATATCTAATTCATCAATATGTATCCATTTGTGGATATGGTGGACTTGACTAGCCAGAAAGTAGTAGTAGAGCTGTAGGAGGGCAAGTCCTCCTTCTTTTATTGGGGATGTAAGCAGGTTCCACGAGAGATGGGGTACTTTGTTGGACCATAGGAAGGGGATAAGAATGGAGTTTCATCCTGCAGAATATTGTCCTTGGAACCCACAATGGGGAGTTGTGGAGTTTGTACAGGAATTTGGGTAAGAATATAATTTTAAACATGGTAACTCTCCCCCAAATAGTAAGTGGTAGATTGAACCAAATTGTTGCTTTGAACTGGCCTATGATGTGCTCGATTTTGTCTTCTATGTATGTGACTGAGCTGAGATTAAGATTCCCAGATATTTACATTTGGTGTCCCATTTAATCCCTTGTGTGCTTGTTGGCTGGTGTGTAACTGAGTCTATTGGCATTATTACTGACTTGTCTTTATTTATGTTGAGCCCTGAGTATGTTCCAAAGTGCTGGAATGCTCCCAGGGTTGATGGTAGAGAATCTTGGTTATCTGCCAGGAATAGCAAGAGGCCATCAACATACAGTGCAAGTTTGTACTCCAGTGTGCCAATTCTAAATCCTCATAATCGAGGTTCTGTCTGATATGTAGGGCCAGTAAATCAATAGCAAATAATAGTGGCAACAGTGGTCAGCCTTGCCTGGTGTCCCGTGTCAATGGAAAGGGGGAGGAGAGTGACCCATTAATTTTAATCTGTGTGATCGGTTATTGAAACAGTAGCTGGATCCAGCCAATGAAGTAGAGGCCAAAGCCAAAGCATCTGAGGGTTACCCACAGATAGGGCCACTCTGATGAAATAAACTCTTTGGCTGAGTCTAAGGAGACCACTATCCTCGAACTGATGTTATCATGTTGGGTCTGTAGGTGTGTGTACACCCGTCTAATGTTGGTCGATGTGGATTTTTCTGGCATGAACCCGAATTGGAGTGCATAGTGGAAGAGATCACCTTTACCAGTATCATCACTAGGATTTTGGCAAAAATCTTGGTGTCTGTGTTGATCAGGGATATTGGCCTATATGCGTCACATTGTTCTGGATCCTTGCCTTCTTTATGTATCAGAATTATGATTGCTGGGTGTGGCCAGTGCTTCCGCTGCTTCCAGTTTTGTGATGGGACTGTCTTGGTAATCAGTTCCTTCTGGTGTCAGATGGGGGAATTATTTGTGGTTCTTGAGTTATTTTGCTTTTTATTCAGTAACTCTCCTGTTTGCAATGTCCGCAATCTGGTTGCTACAAACTTATAATGCTCACATAATGTAGGACTCATGTTCAATGAAGGGCCTTGACGTGAGCTTACATATTTTGGCCAAAGTGTGGTACTAACGCCTCATTTTTTTATAATAATAATTTTTAAAGGCAAAATGTACGCTGACAATTTTCTTCTTTTCTTTGTGTACAAATATTGGCTTTTTATTGTTTATAGCAGCTGGTCAACTCCAGAATGTGGGTTAGAACAAGCGCTGGCACAATGGTGTTTATAGCAGTTGGCAACACCACAGCGTGAGTTAGACCGAGCACTGGCTATTTTTTTCTGTGTATGTAAATCTGCACAAGACAATTACTGTATATATGTTTTTGGAACTCAACCACCCTACTGTTATGCAACCGCAAGCATAAACGTTGATCCATGGCCACCCTGCAATCTATCTGTTTAGGTGCCTGTGAAAAATACATTCTGCAGGGTAGGATTTTGAACCAACATTTCCTTAAAAGGCATCTTGCACTCAAGGAATCTTGGCTGATCCTGTTGAAGAAAGCTGAGCACTAAGGAGTATTTCATCCTTGTGTTTTGGGGAAAAGTTAGACTCTGCTTTCTATATAATGTACAAATTCAGTTTCCCAGAAGAGTTCAAATCACCCTAAAACCTACTTCAGAGCTGAATTAGGAATTAATTTTACCTTTTAAAAACCATACATTAGCTGGTGAGCTTCTAGCAGCATCAGCACAGAATACATTATGCGTCCCTTTAAACATTATTTTATTGACACAATGAATCACCTTTTCAAAAACCAATACAATTAGTTCCACAAATACACTTATGTTATATAATTTCACAATAAGAGATTAGGCTATGGCACTGCATTTAGAGACAGATGTGATGTGAAGTATATTTGTGCATTCCATTTGTACGATTACTGATTACATAGCTTCCCTGATGATGCTAATGGATACAAACTGATGAAAATATTTTTTCTATCAAATTTTAATACAGAATAGGGCAGGGCCTGTTCAGAGTTGGGAGAGGGGAGGTCTGTTTCCATTTCCAGGTTTGAATTTCCCTTGTAGTTCCTTAGTGTTTAGAGGTGTCAAATGGCCCATGTCTTAAAAAGGAAAGTTGCCCTGTGGTTCCTCTCTTTGGACTCCACTTCCTAAAGGAATCAGTGGGGGCTGGTGAACTGGAGGTAGTAGGCATCAGTAGAAATAACTAATTTAAGTATAGTTTCTGTTATATCTCACTTTAGGAGTAAGAGTCAGGTGTAGGGTAGTTAAAGTAGACAGAGGCTCCAATGAGGGGAGCAGAAGGGTTAGTATTCTGGGTGTCACCCACCAGCATAGGGACTCAATCAGTCAGGTTCAGGAATAGGTAAGTGGCCTAAGGTAGAAGTAGCTTGCATGATAGATTACACCTTACTTTATGAGTGATAGTCAAGCTCAGGGAAGTTAGAAGAGTAGGCAGAGGCTCCAATAAGGAGAGTAGAAATGTTAGTTCTTTGGGTGCCAACCACTCAGGGCCAGGACTAGGTAGCAGGCATGAGATAGGAATAGTCTGCAGATAGATTCTGTTATACATCACTAGGGATGATAGCCATGCTTAGGGTAGTTATCAGAGTAGGCAGAGGCTCCAATAAGGACAGCAGAAATATTAGTTCTCTGGGTGTCACCCACTAGCATAGGGACTCAAGTGGCCATGCTCAGGAATAGGTAGGAGGCCTGAGGTAGGAGTAGCCTGCATGATAAATTCTGTTATACCTCACTATATGAGTGATTGTCATGCTTAGGGTAATTATCAGACTAACCCCTAGGGATCACCAGCCAGGGTATGGAGTTCAGACGTAGGAATAGAGAGATTTTAGGAAGAGAGCTACTGTGAGGGGCTTGTACTCAGACTCGCTGCAGAGTGCTACTACTGTTTTATACCATTACCATGACATACCACCCAAGAGACTGTTGAGATCCAGCAAATAAACAGCTGTCCTTTTAAAGAACAAGTGGCCCCTACATTATTGATCTTGTGTAAATAAGTTGGTGTAACCACCAGACTCGAATGAAGAACTCTTTTTTTTTAATTCTTTATTTTGTTTTATATTTGTACATATAACAATAAAATGAAAACATCATCTTCATTTTTGCCTACATTCATGATTTCCATATACAGTATAATACAGTTTCTTATGTTTATACATATATATATCCGATATTTGTTATGGGTAAGTATACCAGGAATCAGTTGTAGTTAATGTTATCCACTAAACTAAAACAATTTATAAGACAGGTAACATATAGCATATAATCAATGATATGTTGTATTTTATTCAATTCACTTTTAGTTCCATCCTTTCCTTATTTCAACCATATAGGTCACTATCATAATACCAATGGGTATTTATTTGTCCCCTTTTAGATATTCAAACCACCTTGACCATATTTCAACATATTGTAAATACTTAGGGGCACATTTACTTTGCTCGAGTGAAGGAATACAATAAAAAAAACTTTGAATTTCGAATTTTCGTTCGAGTATTCGACCATTCGATAGTCGAAGTACTGTCTCTTTAAAAAAAACTTCAACCCCCTACTTCACCACCTAAAACCTACCGACGTGCAATGTTAGCCTATGCGGAAGGTCCCCATAGGCTTTCCTATGTTTTTTTGATCATAGAAAAATCGTTCAATCGATGGATTAAAATCGTTTGTTTCGAAGGATTTAATCGTTCGATCGAATGAGTTTTCGTTTGATCAAACTAATTGCAGTAAATACATTCGGCAGTCAAATATCGAGGGTTAATTAACCCTCAATATTCGACCATATGTAAATGTGCCCCTTAGTATTGGCTAGTGCAGTTAGTTCTTCCATCTGGGCTATTTCAGTAACTACTGAAATAGCCCAGAAAGTAACCACTTTTCTAATGTGGGTGGATTTTTATCTCTCCAATACAAAGGTATTAATGATTTAGCTGCTATAAGTAATTGTAACAAAATTTCTCTTTTAGTTCCTTCAATCCTTTTTAAGCCATAAAATAATATAATACTTGCTGAATTTATTTGTGGGATTGAAATTCCTATCACTTCCTCGCAAATAGCGAAAACATTGCTCCAAAAATTCAATAGCATTGGGCAAGTATACCAAAGATGCAGTAATGTACCTTGCGCTTTCTCGCATCTCCAGCAATTATCATTCACAGTTTCCCCCATTTCTTTCAGTAACACCGGAGTCCAAACCACCTAGATATTAACTTATAAGAATATTCCCTATATTTGTTGCTAATTGTACAACTAATATTAATTTTAAATATTTTAAATATTCTTTATCCGATATAACAAGATCAAGATCCCGTTACCATTTCCTTGTATAATTCGGAAGCTCACTGTATTTTCCCTTTTGTAGAACTTTATATAGATTTGAGATTAAATGTGATTTATGATTTTCCAGCTTTTACAAAATCCTGTATCTGTAAAGCTCGCCAACTATCTCTTCTATCCCAAAGTTCCCTATCTTTAAGGAACTGAGGGATAGGATCATTAATAGTTGGTAAAACATGATGGAGTTGTAAATTTGAACTACCAAATGCCCGATTAAAACCTGCATCAAATAGTCCAGGTGGAAAACATATATTTTGTCCTATTGGCATCTTTGGGGAAGGGTATGGTGCCATCTTATTCATATATCCCCACATTTTAAAACTTGATTTTAATAATATATGTTTCTCTATATTGGTTGGATAATGGTTCTTTTTAATCCAAACCAATGAATGAAGCATCCCCTTTGATGCTCCAAAGAAGAACTGACTTGCTCCATATCCCCCATGAAGATAGAGAATAACGGTGGGCAATGATGAAAATGCTTAGCTTTCAAAAGTGTCTAAAATTTCTTATACCTCATAATCACAGCAGATCTGTGAGGTTAATGGAGTTTTATTATAAGTATCTGTGACAGCAGAAATGGTAAATGTAAAGTAAAATATTTTAGACAATGAATAATAGAATAAATGTTAGTCTTTAGCAAAGTTTAGCATCTGTCTGATAATGCAACAACGCCCAGATTAGAAACACATGTCCTTTTTAGTCCACGTCCTTCTTCAGTGATGTAGTTTCCTAATTCAACGTGATGGCTTTCATCATTATCATTCATGCATCTTTCAGTTGTTTCATCCACCTGTGTGAGATAATCCGTGCTGACACTGACAAAAGCAAATCCATATTATTCACTTGTCTTATTAAAACAATGAACTTCAGAAAACACTTTGTTCTGGTTCCATAAATCCAATAAGGAACAGTTGAAAGAAAATGTAGTTACTTACAGTCTCTTACCACCCCTTGGAAAGCTACTGCCCAAACAATGTAATGCTTATGAATGGAGATGAGTATAAACTGGCAGCCCTAAAAATGAGACAAAAGTTTTATATTTTTTTAAGGGGCTAAACCCTTCAAAAAACTATCCCACTAACGTAAATGACCAATGTAATAACAGATGCAAGAGAAGTATTGATAGATCACCCTTAAAAAACAAACTTGTACCTATTGGATGGAAACCATGATAGTTTATCTCATTCATACAAATCATTTCCCAACCACCCCCTTAGACTCACAGTGTAATGCAATCACTCCACCGCCCAATATGGAAACAGAAGAACTTCAAGAGGGTGTGTCGTCATGGATAGTGTTCATTTACATTTTGGAAATTTTGGAAATGAACCCATGCCATGTCATGGGACAGATTTTAGCCACTTGACCTCTCCTTTTCCAGTAGGTCTTAGATAAGGTGAATATGTGAAAGGATGGACCTTGTTCATTCAAATAACCCCCAAATGCAATAAAAATATTTGATATTAACTCATTAACTAATCACATGCAACCAAATTACATTTTTCATAATCTGAATACAGTTTTAAATGGCTGTTTTTATCAGAGGTCTGAACCTGCTATGGTAGCTGAGAAATTCCCGCAATTCGCCGCCTGTGAATAAATTTGCGAAACCGCTGTGAAAATTTGCAGGCGTCCAAAAAAAATGGATGCCAGCATCAAAAATGGCACAGTTTTGTGACTTTTAAGCCGTTTCTGGAAATTCGCGAATTCTTATTCTCAGCGAAATGCCCCAAATTCACTATCACTATTGTTAATGTCACATATGTTAACTGATGTGGACGATGTGTTTACTGTACATACATTTACAAATTTTGCCGCACTTCTGGGAAAAGGAAGGCAGAACATGGTGTATTGCGCTATGTTTTAGCAGTTGGCACTTAGCCCCCCCCCCTGTTAATAAATTGTGCTTTTATGTTATTCACTTGACTGGGTTACCAGTCACTTTTGTTGTGGGTGAAATCTAAGCAGAGTAGAGATGGAAACCATTTCCCTATGTCTGTGTGTCTTGTTCCCACCCTATCCTTGTCCCACTCTTTCACCCTCTTAACCTTTATGTCCAAGACAGCATAAAGGTATCTCGAAACTTAGAAGAAAAACCCAACTGTTCTGCATTGTGGTAGATAATCCATATCTCATGGGTGTCCTGGTACACATTGCCAAAATAAACCATCATCTTGCAAAGGTAACAAAGAGAATAATTCCACAGTGATGTAGGCTGGCAGAAACTGGACCTTCTTCAACAAAAGGTGGTGCATAGTGATGGGCAAATTTATCCGCCAGGCGCAAATTAGCGGCGAATTCCCGCGTTTCGCCGTCGGCAAATAAATTCGCAAAAATTCACCGGCGTCAAAAAAAAAAAAAGGGACCCCAGAGTCCGTTTTTTTGGATGCTGGTGCAATTTCGCCAAAAAAGGACGCCGGCAAATCGAAATGCCCCAAATTCAGCCATCACTAGTGGTGCTGTAATAAAAATACCTGGTATGCGGCGGCGTGGACGGCCGCCACGCCGCCGCGCTCCTGATCCGGCGCCATCATGATTCCTCTAGGGCGCGCGCGGCGCGCCTGCGCGCCTGTGCGCCTCTTAAAGGTACAGGCGTGCTGGCGTGATTGCGCCAGCGCGCATTGGCGCACGTTTTGGCGTGGAATTTGAAAGTATTTAAGGCCCATTCAGACTCCCAGCCAGTGCCCGTGACAGAATCTTGATTCTGGTGGTTCCTGAAGCCTTGTGCTGTCTGTTCCTGTGCATTTGTATCTGCTATTCTGGTGTAACGAGCATACCTGGTGGTCTAGGGGGGGACGACAGGGACGCCTGTCGCCCCCTCGGCGGGGACGCCCGTCTTGACACGCGGCATCTTGCAGGCCGCAGGCGCCGGCATCCTAGGGCGCGCGCGGCGCGCTCTGGGGTTTCTTAACGCCGCAGGCGCGCTGACGTAGTGACGTCAGCGCGCAAGGGCGCGCAATTCAAATTGTATTTAAAGCCCATTAGGGCTGTGATCTTTGCCCGTGATAGGATTTCGTTTCCTGGTGCTTGAGCCTTAAGCTAGATCTGTTTAAACCCTGTTTTGATCCCTGCCTGGTTGTTTTGACTATTCTAACTTCTGGATTCTGACCCTTGCCTGATTATCGACTACCCCTTCTGATTAACCCTCTGTTTGACTTCCTGGTTTGACCCTTGCCTGCTTGACAACGTTTACTCTCTGCCTGCCTCGACCCGGCCTGTTCTGACTACTCCTTTGCCTAACGCCTTGTACTGCGATCTTCTGTCCAAAGACTTTTGTTTAATACAGTCGTGCTCCTTTGCTTGCCAGAACTCCTCGCCTTGCTCCTCTCGAAAAGTCCAGGTGGCATCTGAGTACGCTGAGGGCTCCTCCCGAAGCCAAAGGCGGTCACACTAACTGGTGAAGCCGAGCCGAGACCAGGGAGCTTGGCATTAGTTCTGGTTTAGGGTGCCGACCGTGACATCTGGTTTTGATCCCTGCCCGCTCCTGACTATTCTGATATCCAAATCCTGACCTTTGCAGGCATCTCGACTACTCTTTCTGCCTGACCCCATCTGTTTGATCCCGGTTTGACCCTTGCCTGCCTGACGATTCTTGATATCTGCCTGCCTCGACCCGGCCTGTCTGACGATTCTCTTGCCTGCTCCATTTGTACCGTGACCTTCGGCTCAAAAGACTTTCTACCTGCCGTGCCCCTCTGCTAGCCAGAACATCTCGCCTTGTACCCCTCGTTAAGTCCAGGTGGCACCCAAGTAAGCTGAGGGCTCCTCCCGAAGCCCAACGGTGGTCACACTACTGGTGAAGCCGAGCCGAGACCAGGGTACTTGGCACCTGTTCTGGTATTGGGTGCCGGCCGTGACAGGTGCAAAATAAAAAAGCTTTACTTAAAGAAGAAGCTTTGCACAAAAGGCAACAGTAAACATTTCGTGCCACACGGACTAGTGCTGAGTATATGGAATATTTAATGAAATCTAAGATAGGTGATGAATTAATTGCATACATATTTTTGGCACCATTGGAAGCATCTTGATCAGTGTTCATCAAGGTTTAAGTATTTAATTTTGCCTGTGATACAGCACACTAGTTCACAGAAACATGCAGCTTATTTATATTCATTCTGATCTCTTACTTCAGTAAGTTGGCAGATCAATGCATGCTCTGTCCCTGCTGGGCCACTGTGGTTTTCCAACAGCATATGAATAAATGTCAGGGCATTATCCGTAACCAGTGGCCATGTGAGCACTGTACCAGCTAAATTAACCCTTCCTTTAATAAGCTAATTCTTAATATCCAAACATTTAACTTTATGGCTGCAACTGCAGTTGTGCAAAAATGAATGAAGTATTTGTGCACATTGATGCCATTTATTTAAGGTCCTAGTGTCCAAAGACGCAACAATAGGGAAGTGCAAGAGCGTCTTTTTACACCATTCATATACAAAGACGATCCTTGCTTTCCCTATAGTAGCACTCACCACCTCTATGTCCATTCTGACCCTTCTGATAAATAGCCCACCTTTAAGCTGGTGGTAATTCCAGGGTTCTATTTACAGGTAGGGTTCCCACCATTCTGTATAATTTTTTTTCAGCCTGAAGGAGGATGTCCTGCTTGGTGATGTCACAGGGGTGGGGGTTGGGCAGGCTGATGATGTCATGTGGGCTGGAAATAGGCAGGTATATGACATCAGGGGTGAAGAAATGGGCATATTGGTGAAATGTAAGCTATGGGCGAAGAGAGGGTTTAAAATGTAGGTTTTTATCAACAAACTGCTTTGGGGAGGAGAAGATGGGCGGCTACATTGCTGGTAAATTACTAATAAATTGTTATTACTACTTTGTATTACTCATCTTTCTACTCAGGCCCTCCCTTATTCATATTCCTGTCTCTTATTTAAATCAGTGCATGGTTGCTAGGGTAATTTGGACACTAGCAACAAGATTGCTGAAATTGGAGCGTCACTGAATAAAAAGCTTAATAGCTCAAAAACCACAAATCTTAAAAATTGCAAACCAGTTGCAAATTGTCTATGAATATCACTCCCTACATCATACTAAAAGATAACTCAAAGGTGAACAGCCCCTTTAAATGTCCCCACACCATTAGAACACTGGTGTATTATACAAAGCTGACTTCTCTGTTCATTTAAGCGGGATAAAGACTTGTCCATATATAAATGACATGCTCATTTGTTAAGAAACACTTTGATCTACCTTAAGATCAAGAAAAGCCATTACACCTGAAACATTATATACAGTTAATCTGGGTTAAAAAAAAGATCTGTCTATCCCCCCAGCATCACTGACCCGCCGTTACAGATTGTATTTTCTGGTTCTAATGCATACTTAGTTTGTGATTCATCTGCTGCCACATTCATCAAAGCAATTCAGCAAGTGCAGCAGAAGCCGGAACAACATGCCCAGAAACTTTTTATGTCAAAATATAATTTAAAAATAACAGTTCTTAAAATTCGTGTCCAGTACCCTTTTTTCCAACAGATTAGTTATTTGCCTCTCCAAAGCTTTCTTCTCAGCAGGATATCTTCCTCTCTTTCACAGAGCGAGGCCTTCCTATCTGTGCAAGACATTTAAGTTTTTTCACAGCTGAAAGCAAGACATTTTCCTGCAGTAAGTGCGCTGAAGTTGTCAGCTGGGAAGAGAGAACTCTTTTTGGTGGTTGTCCAGCTGAGGACTGTACTTATGTTATACTCCTATGTACAACTAAGGCTCCCTGCAAAACTCACGGATTAAAGTTTGGGTGCCGGCAGATCAACTGCTCTAGTATTAAAAAAAAAAATGCATCCAATGTCTGGCAATGCCATTTGAAAATTGAATACGTTGGCTTGTATTGAAGTCGCAATCAAAGTCAACGGTGAAAGTGCTTCAAATGGAGAAGATGCTGATCAATTAAAACATCATATTTTGATTAAACTCAGATATAATCTGAACTCATTTCATATTTGAATCATAGGTATGTATTAAAGGGGATACAAACACTGCTGCACTGCACTGCTTAACCACGCTGTTACCGGACTACAGATCCTAACATATTCAAACACAAAGCACTGGCTTATGGGTAACCCCTATATGACTATAATGTATAGTTGCTATAGAACTTTCGCCTGATCTTAATTTTCTCTCTATAAACTGCATAGTATAATGAATAATGTACACAATACAGTAACATATAAGGATATTAGAAGTCCCCAAGGAGTTCCATAACCAAATAAAGCCACAACATATACAAATATAAGTTAATGGAGAACACTCCCAGTATTAGAAAGGGAAAAAATGCTCTTTTTTAAGAAATATGAGGTTCAGATAACCCCAGGATAACCCCACAGTCAGTTACCCAAAACCATATATAAGAATAGAGAGGGGATGCACACTCAATGAAGAAAATAATACTTGGTAAACAAATAGAGCCACAAGCCTGATGGTTAAGGTGACCTTTAATATACTCACAATTTGAAACAGGGAGTACATTATTAATTATTACAAACACGTTTTATGTATTGTCATGTGACAGAAATTACATCACTGAACAACCAGTATAACTGATGACAACACTATGTAACAGAGTTGGAGAAACAAGTGTCACATATGGTTTCCCAAAACCCAGAATAGACGCCTAGTTTCCATTCACGGCTCATGCAGCCACCTTTCACTTCGGGAGGAGCCCTCCGCTACTCGAATGCCACCAGGTTTTAAAGTGAGAGAACCAAGGCAAGAGTACTGAGGAACTGTAACGTGCAACAGGAGGAACATGGTAGTCGTGAAACAGGCCAGGGTCAAAACCAATCAGTCAATGTAGTACAAAGTCAGGATCAGGAAGAATAATCAGTAACAGTTAAAAGTCGGTTAAGGCAGTGATACTTTGATGGTCAAGGACAGATAAGGGTCATTAAACAGAGAAACCAGACTAAAAGCGTACCCAGGAACTATGTACAATAGACCTACGTTTGGCGATGGGAAGTAGGACGTGACACCTTTAAATATTTAGATTTCTTGCCAAGCACCCCAAAAAGAAAAGACGTGCACATCCACACCTGAAAACATACCCAAACAGATGTGCGGCCAGAAGAACTGCATGTGCCGACTATGAAGAAGGCTGCGAGAGTACCTCCTACGTAGTCTCACACTAAGTGGCAATGTATTTTTTAGCATGGGAACCTTCTCCATCATTTAAATGTACAGCTATGGGACCTGCTATCCAGAATGCTTGGGACCTGCTATCCAGAATGCTTGGGACCTGGGGTTTTCCAGGTAACAGATCTTTCTGTAATTTGTATCTTCATCCCTTAAGTCTACTAGAAAATTAAGTAAACATTAAATAAACCCAATAGGTTGTTTTTGCTTCCAGTAAGGATTAATTATTTCTTAGTTTGGATCAAGTAAAAAGTACTGTTTTACTATTAGAGAAAAAGAAATTATGTTTAAAAATTCAGATTATTTGGATAAATTGGAGATGATCATTCCGTAATTTGCATCTTTCTCGATAGCAGGTTTCCGGATCACGGATCCCATATCTGTACCATTTTATTGACAACAGACTATGAATGAAACTGTACAGTACTTTGGCTTTGTTTATAGAATCCAAATTAAGACTTGAAGAACATAACTACCATTATGAAGAGGCGCTTGATTAGGATTTGGAACTTCTAAAATTATTTCTACTTAGAATGATGAAAGATTTTTTGGATATGTGTTTGGACTCTCTAAATCAGAGAAGCCCAATTTGGGTATACAGCTGCTGCTGAACTGCATTTCCTATTATCCTAAGCCAGCCATGCTCTAAGTGGCTGGTTAAACCAATTATTTGTAACGGGAACATATCCTCTCTATTTAAATCGAGGAAGAGAGAAAATGATTGTGGGACCATTACTTATGGTTTTTATAAAAATGGGCATCCAGCATATATTGGTTTCTAATAAGACTGTGCCTAAGTGCTATGTCTGATGGAGCAAAAAAACAAGTAAACACTCTTTGATCTACAGTTCTGAAGTGGTAGAGGGAAATCAATTACGGTACAAGGGAACCTGAGATGTGAAACACTCTACTCCATTATTTCTCTGGCAAACGTGATAGACCTGGCAACGAGAGACACTGCGAATGTCATGAAATTAGAGATCAGTGCAATGTATAATACGCAGAACAAAATCTCCAAATCAAAGCATCTTTATTGACCGGAGAAAAGAGAAGGACTGAGAATAAGACATGAAAAGGTTTAGTTTCCTTCTGATTTTTCCATTGGAGGTGTTGCTGAATTTTGCATGAATTAATTTTTGTATAACTTTAGAATCATCAAAATGAATAAAGGGAATGCATTAGGAAAATGTTCTCTAACATTTAAAATAAGATAAAAAAACATTTGTTGCCTTTAGTGTCAACTGTCATGTAATTAAAACTGCAGGTAGAAGAAACTGTCAACACAAAGTCCAGTATTACAAGCTGGCTGCCTATGCATGCAGTGTTTTGTGGAAATTAGCAATGGTAGGCAGGTAAGCAGAGGATCAGAAGCATAAAGACAGGGACACCACTTCTTCAGGCAAAAACACAGGTGTATTCAGGCAAACTCTTCCCAACATAAAGGTAACAGGAACACAGTTCATTGGAGTTTGAACATCACACAAACTTTTCCCCATTCTGGGGTTCTCACCATACAGGGTGCCTTTCATACACTGGAATGTTCTGGGCTTCACACAAAGCCCTCCTGACTTTCCTCCAGGGATACCAGCTCACCACCTGCCTCTCCTTCTGGCTTTCCTCAGTCTCTTTAGATTCCCAAACACCTGGTCGCATCTCTCTCGGCTCTTTGCAGTTGTAGGCAGCACCCCCAGTCCCTCTGGGAGTTCTTAACTTTCCTCCTCCCATCCATGGGTGGGCTACAAAAACATATCACTTCTAGTGATGGGCAAATTTATTCCAGGATTCATGTAAGGATGAAGCACACCAGTTTTGTTTGGCAATCAAGCCTTGGTCACATTTATTTGCAGAAAATTCAAAGCACAATCTTTTGGGGCAAAACCAGTGGCGTAACTACCGGGGGAGCAGGGGGTTAATTTTCTGCAAATAAATGTGACCAAGGCTTAATTGCCCAACAAAACCGGTGTGCTTGAATGCATCCTGTATGAACAAATGAGTAAGTGGTATGCATCAAGAAAGTATTGTTGGGTGAATTTATTCACCAGGCGTAAATTCACAACGAATTTCCGCGTTTCGTTGGCGGCAAAATTGCTGCAAACATTCGCCAGTGACAATTCCGATGCTGTCGACAATTAAACGCACGTCCATTAACTTTAATGCAATTGGACAAAATAGGCACGCATTCCGCAAATTTTGCGGGAAGTTCACTAATTATTTGGTTGAAGTCAAACGGGACAAATTCGCCCATCATTAATCACTGTACTTTATCAGCATGAAACATGGCATCCCTTGTTTATGGCAATAGGTGTGCCTGGCCACCCAATCTAGGAATACAAAATCTAAACCCAACCATAAAATTTCTCACTGTGAATTCTGCTGACCAATGAATTTTTAGTAAACAAAAACGTTATCACAGATGCAAAAGATTTTACCAATGAAAATGGTGAATACCAGCACTTCGTCAGGCAACTTGTTGTTGAGAAGTGGAAGGCACCTGTTTTTAGATCCCCTTTAATGACACATTTCCATAACTCTGGCACTGGTGCTGGGGGTAAAGGCTATTCATGGGGGGCTCAGTTTAGAAAGAAATGAGGATAAGATTTGAGGTTAAATTCCTTTTGTTTTGCCATAAGTATTCCTGGAATAACAGTTTTATTCAATTAGGTGGATATTTATGATGAACACTTATTTGCTGCTCTGTGTGTTCACCACTATCGCAGGATTATTGATATGACAATGTTTTTATCGTTCATGAGGTAAGGGGGCTTGGTCAAAATAAAATCCAAAAAGAAAAAAAAATGCCTTAAAATGACACCAGGTCCATATATTTTTCCCTACCCTGACATACTCTGGGTTGAATTTAGCACCTCTCCCTCTATTTCTACCCTTGTCCCTCTACTGATGCTCTTCCTTATGTTGGGCTGGGACATTCAGGTTGTGAGTAAAGCAGCAGTAAACTGGGGAGGCCATAAAGGGAAACAATTTGGTTAGCTGTACATGGATAAGGTTACATAGTTACATAGTTAAATTGGGTTGAAAAAAGACAAAGTCCATCAAGTTCAACCCCTCCAAATGAAAACCCAGCATCCATACATACACCCCTCTACTTTTAATTAAATTCTATATACCCATACTAACTATAGAGCTTAGTATCACAATAGCCTTTGATATTATGTCTGTCCAAAAAATCATCCAAGCCATTCTTAAAGGCATTAACTGAATCAGCCATCACAACATCACCCGGCAGTGCATTCCACAACCTCACTGTCCTGACTGTGAAGAACCCCCTACGTTGCTTCAAATGAAAGTTCTTTTCTTCTAGTCTAAACGGGTGGCCTCTGGTACGGTGATCCACTTTATGGGTAAAAAGGTCCCCTGCCATTTGTCTATAATGTCCTCTAATGTACTTGTAAAGTGTAATCATGTCCCCTCGCAAGCGCCTTTTTTCCAGAGAAAACAACCCCAACCTTGACAGTCTACCCTCATAATTTAAGTCTTCCGTCCCTCTAACCAATTTAGTTGCACGTCTCTGCACTCTCTCCAGCTCATTTATATCCCTCTTAAGGACTGGATTCCAAAACTGCACTGCAGGTTGTGGATCCTGTATGCCAGATTCTCTTATGGTTCAATCTTTACCCAGTCCCGGGCCACGGAGGCCAGGCAGCCTAGAAAACCTTGCTGGCCGCCAGCTTGCAGCCCCCACCTGCTGCACCTGCACGTGTTTGAGCATGCATGCACAAGTGCTGATGATGCAATGGCAAGTAAAGGGGAAACAAGGTCAGGACCATGGATAGGCGACAGAAGAAGTACATTCCTGGCACATTCCATCTCTGCACCCTAGGCACGTGCCTCTTCTGCCTACACCTAACTTTACCTTTTTGTGGGAATGTCCTTTTAAATTTAAAAGAACGGTTTCATTGTTGATAAAATATTCTGTACAATATCCCCTTGGAAGATTTTCCATTTTACGCATGCAGTGGTTGAACTGCAGATAGACATGAAAACCATTATAAGCGCCGTTTGTCTTTCACAGTCACAGAGACACGTTTTCAGATAAGGCCACATCAGCATATAAAAGTATTGATTAATCCACTCCGCAGCCAGCTGGGAATTATTACCATTTACTGTCAATTCCGATATTAAAATAAGAATTTTTTTAGACACTGGTTCTTGTAATATCTTTCCTGTCGTAAAATAATGTCCATTATACGTCTGCCAGCTTAAGGTTGATTACTAGCAGATGGGAATGTCTGGATTGAAACAAAGACTATTTCATTTCTTTTCAGAAACTCAGGTTGTGTAAACTGCAATATGCAAATGGAAACATCTTGCAGAACACTTACGGAAAGATACATATTACTATAAATGAAATTGTTCTGACAGTTTGAAAGTTTTCTTTATCTACACAGACAAAAGTCACTCAGTTTGCACCATGTATAGTAATTCTTAGCAGCCAATCAGCAGGTAGCATTCACTGGCCATACTGTATATTTGCATGCAAATTTCTGGCTGCTGATGGTTGTTAGACCAAATACAAATTTTGTGTCTTTATTATTGAATGAGGTACACAAAATTGAACCCCAAAGCACCTGTGCAAAGCACAGGGATCCAAGGGGGGGGGTTAAAGGAGAAGGAAACCCCTTGGGGGCAAAACCCGTACGGATCTACTGCACATGCGCCGCATGTCACGTGACTTCGTGATATTCGGCGCATGCGCAGTAGATCCGTACCTGTAAATGTTCCTACTGTGCATGCACCAGAAGACGCCGGTCAAAGCAGGAAGAAGAATTGCGTGGGAGAAGATGGCGACTGTGAACTCCGTGGACAGGACCTGCGCAGAGGGGTGAGTAACAAGTTAGGGGCATTTGCCCAGGGGGACAGGTAGGCCAGGGGGGAGGAGGATGTGGGGGGCAACACAGGAGAGGGGTTTTGCGCCCAGGGGGTTTCCTTCTCCTTTAAAGGAGGAAAAGGCATCCTAAGTGGTTAAGTGGATGCTCTGAGCTTACTATGTCTTTTTGAATCTCTCTAAGTACATTTTACAAAAACTGAGGTGTTAGTACCACATTTTGACTAAAATATCCCTAGACTATCTACTATCTAGGCATTGAAGTCCATGGGCGTCAAAATCATTTTGATGCATGTCAATTTTGACACAAGCAACAATTTTTATACGTGAGACTATTTGGTCCAAATGTATTAAAGTCAATGTGCATCCGAATAATTTTAACGCACATCAATTTTTCTGCGTGCAACAGTTTCGCCGTCCCCAATTATTTTCCAACGGCCAATTATCACCGTAGTTTCGAAATTACTTTGACTCTTTTTTTTTGTTAAAAATTTACCAAATAAAATCAGTTAAAAATTCTGATGTGTTTCTTAAATATTCAAGATACTCTTCATGATCCCCCTCTCAGCTTTTGCCTATTTTCATTTTCTCTTCATGCAGGAGTTGGGAGTCTGGGGCTGGGGGGGGGGGCTCTTTTTGCCTAGAAGATGTATCAAAGCTCACTCTTTTAAAATAAACAGAAATACTCTGTCTGGGCAGCAAACTGGAAAATGAGGTTCAATGTTGATAAATGCAAGGTTATGCACTTTGGCAAAAATAATATAAATGCAAGTTATACACTAAATGGCAGTGTGTTGGGAGTTTCCTTAAATGAGAAGGATCTAGGGGTCTTTGTAGATAAGACGTTGTCTAATTCTGGGCAGTGTCATTCTGTGGCTACTAAAGCAAATAAAGTTATGTCTTGCATAAAAAAGGGCATTAACTCAAGGGATGAAAACATAATTATGCCTCTTTATAGGTCCCTGGTGAGGCCTCATCTGGAGTATGCAGTGCAGTTTTGGACTCCAGTCCTTAAGAGGGATATAAATGAGCTGGAGAGAGTGCAGAGACTAAGTGCAACTAAACTGGTTAGAGGGAGGGAAGACTTAAATTATGAGGGGAGACTGTCAAGGTTGGGGTTGTTTTCTCTGGAAAAAAGGCGCTTGCGAGGGGACATGATTACACTTTACAAGTACATTAGAGGACATTATAGACAAATGGCAGGGGACCTTTTTACCCATAAAGAGGATCACCGTACCAGAGGCCACCCCTTTAGACTAGAAGAAAAGAACTTTCATTTGAAGCAACGTAGGGGGTTCTTCACAGTCAGGACAGTGAGGTTGTGGAATGCACTGCCGGGTGATGTTGTGATGCTGATTCAGTTAATGCCTTTAAGAATGACTTGGATGATTTTTTTGGACAGACATAATATCAAAGGCTATTGTGATACTAAGCTCTATAGTTAGTATAGATATGGGTATATAGAATGTAATTAAAAGTGGGGATGGGTGTATGTATGGATGCTGGGTTTTCATTTGGAGGGGTTGAACTTGATGGACTTTGTCTTTTTTGAACCCAATTTAACTATGTAACTATGTAACTATGTAACATGCAGGATTTGTGCCACAGTCAGTTATTTCAGTTAGCTCTAACACAATGATCCCCAACTAGTGGCTTGTGATCAACATGTTGCTCATCAAGCCCTTTGATGTTGCTCCCAGTGGCCTTAAAGAAGGTGTTAATTTTTGGATTTCTGATTTGGAGGCATAAACACCATGTGTACCGCTAAACAGACAAACCTGTAATCAGTCCTATAGTTGCTAAAATAACCAATTGCAGTCCTTATTGGACACCCCTAGGACCTTTTTTCATGCTTGTGGTGCTCCCCAAATTCGTATTTAGATGTGGCTCACAGGTAAAAAAAAGTTTGGGGACCCCTGCTCTAACAGATCCGCTAGAAAAGGAAGCCCCCTAAGCGATATATTGGATCTGACTGTCAATGAAAATCTGACACCTAACGCCTGCATGAAGACAGAATGAAGAGAAATGCTGAGAGAAGGATATTTTTAATTGATTATATTTATATATTGATTAAATTGATTACATTTAGAAACTTTCTGTATGATGAAGCTTATATTAAACTTTCATTTTTGCGATAGATCCACTTTAAGAATCACATGTGCCTGAATTATTTCCATGTCGGCTGAGTGACAGCAAGAAGCAATATTCGGCAACAATATGTACACAAAACCAAGAGAAATTGTGAATGCTTTGTTTAACCCAGCATTGTAGCATTGACCAGCTACTATTTTTTTTTATAGCACTCGGACTAACCTGCACCATGACAAGCTGCTGCAAATGATATACAGCCATTATTTGCAAAAACACACGAGAATAAACTAGCTAGAGTTTAAATGCAGACTGAGTGAGATACTGGATAGAGTGCAGTAAAGGGTACACCTAGAATTAAATACTTGCCTGTCTGAGCAGGGCAAGCATTCAAAGGAAAACTAAACCCTCTTGCTAATGAAAAACCCTACCCCTACCCTCCATGAGCTGTGCCGACTCTGCAACGAGGGGTAATTACAAACTTAGGGGCATTTACGGGTATTAACATCTGTGCGGGGGGAGCAGGGAGGAGGGACAATGGAGGGTAGGGGTTTTTATAAGCAAGGAGGTTTAGTTCCCCTTATAAAATGCATAATGTTTGTGGTCCTTTAGCGAACATTTTTGAAGATACCGAAGATAATGCCTGTGAGCTCCGCTGCGCTACTCTGCATGGAGAGATTTTTGCAACTTTCTGTGACACTTTTTTAAGTAGTGGGCTATGCGGAAAGAAAGCGGGGAGGGGGGGAAATGGGGGCTAGTAGATGGGAACTCTCTTTAGGAGAGGGGTTTATTTCTTTTTTAAAGCCCAGTTGCAGGAATTATCATTGGAGGATTATTTGCATTTTAATCACATGGTCTACAAAAATGACTAATGGGAGAATGTAATAAAAGTCAGTAACGGAAAAAAATATTCGCAATGCGAAAAAGTTATGCCTTTGCGCAAAAATTTTTAGCTTTGTGCGAATTTAATATAGCTTTTGCGAACCCAGAAACTGCTTAGCGACCTCTTTTCCACAGTAGAACAAAGTTTGCAAATTGAATAGTTTGCGCCAGTGCGCAGTGAATGTAATAAAGCGTCTTACTGAAAAAGTTCTCCAAAGATTACAACACCCTAAGCAATTAAAATTTGCAATGCATTAACAGTTTAAGGAAGAGTATTACATAGCGAAATAAGAATTTTTATTCTTATTTGTGCAAACTGCTTTGCTCTTTGCGACTTTTATTACATTCCCCCATAGAAGATTTGTTGAGCAATATTGTTTAAAGAATGCATGCTGGACGACATTTCCTATGTTTTAACCCTTGATAATATGCTAAAGTGTATTGCAACATTATATACTCTATATCCCCTTTAATAACCCCCCGTCTTTTATTAATCATGAAAACAAGAGGCAAATCAGATGGTAAGAGGCATATACATCCTCATTAGCTGTTCTTCCTTGGGTAAACTAAAACAGATAACATATTATTTACCTTATTTCTAATTAAAGCTTAGAGCTACTCCAGGCATGCTTGTTGTACAAATAAAAAAAAAAAAAAGAGATAATGGAGGGACAACCTTGACAGTAACCTTGGTGACAGTCACATGTATAGATAATTAATCTGAAACAATTATTACTCGTTAAGATTATACCATTTGCCTTTGTTCATAGCCTGAAGGTTAGTTTCTAGTTAATAAAATTCAGAAGGCTATTGTAGGCTGAATTATATCTTGTTTAGTGTGGGTTTAATTCAACGCCATGCATGTTCTACAATCAAATTTCTGCTTTCTCCAGAGCCAGGAGACACAAGAGGCTCCTCAAACAAGAATACTACTTATTTACAGGAGCTGCTTGGAAGTCACTATAAGTATTGTTGTTCCATAATGATGACTACAAATATGAGAAATAAAGAGTGAACTTTTCTCATGGACATGGTTGGCTAGATTTAAGTAGACATATAGGTGAAATCCACAGAGTGTGCACCATGGCTATATATTGGACACATGAGATATTCTTTGTAATAATACCGACACACATTGGCGATGTCCACAACTGTTATGTGGAATGGAGCATGGAAATTGAAGCATACAGTATGTATTCTGAAGAAACATTTACTACTGATATGCATGTGAGATGAGTTGCAAGGTAGAACGTGAATTTTGGGGCACATGCACATGTCCTAATATGTTTGACAGAACTAGTGAAACTGGGCAAATCATGTGCACAAATGAACATTGCTGTCAAGTTGGCACACATGCGCCCAAACAATAGTTGTTCTTGGCAAAGTGCGTATGAACTGACGCTAGAAGCCAGGTACCTCTTGACACATACAATCAACTCCTCCTACTCCTCTTGTTTATGGACAGGACAGGATGATGCAGGTTACTCTTGAAGAAAATGGTGATAGGCGTGGTGGGGCCTGACACTTCTCCCTTGCTTCTTTAACACCTGTACTTCTAGTGTGATAAACACTGTGTGCATTTTTTTTGGTTTGTTGGTAGTGTTTATTTTGTATAATGTTAATGGGGTTGGGGTTGTGTTTGAATATTACAACCTAACACCCACGTGTAACACCATGAGTCAGGTAAAAGCACAGATGTATGACTGACTGATAGGAAACTAAGTGCTAAATAACCCAAAGCACACATATCCCTTGCTGGATGAATCGTGAAAGCCACATTCTGATGAATAGAAATTATTTATTGATGAACAAATGACAAAAAGCAGAATGCGAGCAAAAGCAAATACTGAGAATAATCTTGAATAACAGACTGGTTGTGGCAGGAGGCTGGAATGACTCCTTAGTACAGGGCTGTAAACAGGCTGAAGCTAATAACGGGAGATCAAACTAGAAACAGGCAGGGAACAGGGACAAAGGCACAGAGCAAATCAACTAAGGAACAAAGTAGGAATCAAACTGACAGAAATCAGACAGGGGTGTAACAGGGTAATAGGTGGGATCAAGCAACTCACTATGGTGTGAGGCAATCTTATATAACCCTTTGATTATGAGGCTGCAATCACCAAGGGGGTTATTTACTAAACTCTGAATGCAAAAATCCTGAAAAATTCGTGATTTTTTTAAAAATAAAATCTGACTCTTAAAAAATCACGAACTTTTCAGAATTTATTAAACTCCGAGGATGGAAAAGTCTGAATCAGAAAATCAGGCATCCCAGACCTGTTGAGGTTGCATTTAAGTCAATGGGAGAAGTCCCAATGATTTTTTGATGTGCATTGGGTTTGTGCAATACCCTGAAGTTTTCTGAGTTTTCAATCAAAAAGCACAAGAAATCAGAGTTTTCGGGTGAAAAAACTGATTTTTTTCCAGCAAAGTTAATTTTTGTGAAAATGTAATAATAAATAAGCGTAAAAAATCTGAGCGGATTTGATCGGAGTTTGTAGCAGAAAATGTTGAGATAAAATTGGACTTTGATAAATAACCCCCCAAGACTCAATAAGGGAGGAAGCAGTGGGCATGAACATAGAGTAACAAGTGAATGCTTAACATATGTAAGACTCAATCCTATGGTGACCTCAACAAGGTAATGTGCTGCTATGGTTACCATTCGGTCCAGAGTTTTAACCCAGATTAATCCAGGCAGCGCCATTGTTTGGACAGAGCTGTGAGGCCTGTTGAGGTCATTTATACCTTTTGATATTTGTATTTTTGGGGTGGGATGATGGTTTTGAAAGTTTTTAACACATTTTTGTATTGTTTATGCTGGCTGCATAGACATTAATAAAGATTGCCTTTTATTGAACTAACTTTCGTGATGGTGCAAAGTTATAGTCTTTCATTTGGTTTTGTATTTGCCTTTACGTCCAACAAGATTGAAAAATGATAATTAGATTACAAGGTGCAGTGCTTATTGTAGGCAGCATAACATGACCATTGCTCTATAGTACATATAACATTAACTAGAAAGGCCATAGATGTAAATTCTGATATTTGTTTCACTGTCAAATTTAGCAACAGAACGATTCCTGTTAATATGTATTAAACAGCAGACGAGATATCAAGTCAGTTTTTCCGAGACAGTTTGATGGGATAATCATAAGTAACAATAAAACATGTTAGTGTGCAAACCATAAACACATATATCGGGCTCTTCAAAGGGCTAGGATTTATGTCACTGTAGGACAGATCTTTCAAGCGAGACGTTGCAAACAAAGGCAGAAAGATTGATTATTTAGAAACTCGCACAAAACTGCATATTGAATGAGCTACTTCCATGGATTCTCTGTGATCAAAAAGAGACCTGCAGCATAAATCTACTTTAATTAATACAGAATAAGGAACAAATTATACAGAAACATTTATTGGTTTTTTCTAATCTCTGCATGACACAAGGGATAGATCATTATTTGCCATATGTTCTCCTGTGGCAGAATATTTATCAATTCCGTAGGCTCTTCTGCAAGTTTTTCTGCAATTTTGTTCAGGTATGGTAATTTCAGCTAATTGCTAGTAGTATTCCCATGCTTCAGAAAGAGAATGTAAACCCTTAATATCACTGTCGCCAAATTCTTGGTTACACAGAAGTTATTGTGCTTACAGTATTTTCTTGCATATTACCATTAGTTAAAATATATTAGTCCATGAGTATCATGTATGGATTCATCAAGCAAGTGAGTAAAACATCAATTTTTCTCCATGACCAGCTCACTTACTGCAAAAATGAGTCCCATGATTTATTCATTTGACATACACTTGTATATGTAACAAATAATACCCCCATTGGGTAGAATAAAGTACAGACCAATACTAAGTACTACTCTCAATGTATACAAATCAGTCCGTTTAGTCAGTACCTAAAACTTCTATTTGGTGGACCTCTTTCAAACCCAGTATAGTCACATTCAAAATCCTCACCCTTAATTGAACCAAGAAACCATGATTTTTGCATATCTGTAGATGTTCTGCAATGTGAACGTGGAAATAATTCTACACGCACGCTGGCTTTATAAGGACTTTTAAGTGTCGATTTCATCCACAAAGAGAACCCCAACCTGTTGATAAACTAGTTCCATCGCCACTCTTGTTTATTTAATTCCATTGATCCTTTGATTGACTCTTGGCTTATCTTGGCTTCTCTTGTTCTCTCTCCACTCAGACTTGCTCTGTTGTAATGGCCACTTTTTTTACTTAAATACTGTGGTTATGTCCTTACCTCAGCTTTCAGCCATACATTTAGTTTTTCCCTGGCTTCTGTAATGTACTTCTCTTGTTTCAAACAGGCCTGGATCAAACCTGTTCTTAGAAAGTCCACCCTTGACCCATCCATTCTCTGTAACAACCCTCCTTTCCAGTTCAAGCTTCATCTCCTAGAATGTTCTATCTAATGTAGTACATTTCAGGAGCTGAGGTTTGAACTAAAAGGGATGGATGTTATAGAGGCTGGATGGGTCAAGGGTGGACATTCTAATATGACTTCACGCTAATTAGATTGACCTAGGCAAAATAGTTTTTGACCTGAGCACTCTACTTAGACAACTTTATGTAAATGTCCTCCTATTTTTATTCCCTACATGTCATACCATTAAACATTTGCTTTTAAAGCAGATTTGTTATTTATAATCAAGCCATATCCTGGTTGACTTTCTTTTTTGCCTCATATGCTAACAAAACTTGTCAACAGTTCCTCTAGTGAAAATTCTGTCTGCTCTGCTAACACTTTTATTTTTCTCTCTTATTGGTTTTATATGAACATTGCCAAAGGCATTAAACAATGTTATTCTAACACCTATTCAGCAAGAAAAAAAAATCAAACAATTTCACCAGTGTGTGTGTGTGTGTGTGTGTATATATATATATAATTATATTTATTTAATATGTATATAATATATAGGGTAGATTGGGTCAGTTTTAATTAAATGAGAAAAACATATCTCCTAATTAAATTCCAAATTTAATTGGAGTTTTCATGTAGTGAACAATGAGATGTGTTTTTCACATTGAATTGCATCTGGCCCATTATTTATTTTAATGGGGGGGCTCTGTGTATATTGTGTATATTGTAAGATTAAGGGGCCCATTTACTTAGTTCGAGTGAAGGAATAGAAGAAAAGAAACTTTGAATACTTCGACCATCGAATTGGCTACTTCGACTACGACTTTGAATCGAACGATTCGAACTAAAAATTGTTTGACTATTCGACCATTCGATAGTCGAAGTACTGTCTGGCAAGTAGGGATGGCCGAATTTGCGTTTTTGACGCCGGCGCCCGTTTTCGACGCCGGTGAAATTTTTTTTTAAGCCGGTGATTTTTTTCGGGCGAATTTTCGCAGGCGTTTAGTGCATTTATTCGCTGGCGGCGAATCACGCGAATTCGCGCCTGGCGAATAAATTCACCCATCACTAGAGGCAAGTTTTGATTGCATAAAAACCAGGTGTCTGGCAGTGCCTCCTACGTATATGCTGCCAGTCCACATAGGGGCAATCAAATAGCCAATCACGTCCCTTTTTTGGCACCCCTAGGAACCGTTTTGTGCTTATGTTGCTCCCCAACTCTTTTGATATTTGAATGTGGACCCCAGCCTAGAATATATTACAATTAATATAAACTATATTAACGCCTTTTAAAGCAATACGATTCTACACTCCACGTATTTTTTTGACCATACAGCTTGTTCCAGTGACTGCAAATAGAAAATAGAAAAACATCTCTATGATAATTTCTGCCTCGGTGAAATATCAGCTATTTTATTTAATTCATTACAAAACTGCAGCAAGACAAGCCATAGAGAAACATAGAGAACAGCAACAAACAAAAGCAGGTCAAGCAGGATTACCATGAAAAGACAAAATCACAGATTGCAATATAATAATATTTACAGCTGTTTAAAGATAAAAATAATTTTATTTTTCAAATTTAAAGTACGATAATCTGTCTATAATTTCAGATTAAAACCAATGCCAGCAGAATACATTCCATTTATTGCAGTAAACGCAACCACCTGCTCCGGAGTGAGAGGAGATAAAAGTAGCAGACCATTCATTAGACAGATAATGCTGATCAAAGATGAAAAGAAGGCCATTTTTCATTTCATTGCTGCCTTCCATGAGTATCAGAGACTTTCAATACCAGGGACATTTCTTTAAAGGAGAATAATGAAATTCATTGTCGTTAAAACCCATCTTAATTGTTAGCGGCCAAATCTTTTTGCCAAGACAGAGATTCCACACGGAAGGCATGCAGGAGCAAAGATGAAATGCCTCATATTCTCTCCACAGGTGCAGCCAATATATATTTAATTTTTTTTTTTGTTTCAGTAACCCCACCTACTAATTACCTCCAAGAGACCTGTCATTTACTGTGATCAGCCTGATCATTTACTCGTTATTACTTTATTATATTTCTCAACCTCAAGCATTCTAATTCACATGCCTTTCTTTGCCAGCTTAATTAGAAGGTTAAAATGGAGCAATTTTTCAGTTCTTTCTTTATATTTTTGGCACAAATTATGATGAATACAAAAATGACCCTGAAATCACATAGCTCAACTCATTAGTTTTATTTATACTTTATTATTATCATTACAGTGGTTTAAGTTACCTCATTAGACATTTGGGATGGCTTGGATTTCTTTTAAAAGGTTTTCCGTGATGTTGAACGCCCCCATATGCTACTAAATACATTTAAAAAAAATTAAGATTCATTTATGAACTCATCTCGGCCGGACTGTAACCTTTTTATAATATGCTAGAAAAATGCTGGTTGTAGTTGTCCTAAAGAATACTGGATGAAGAATTATTTCTGTGTAAGGTTTATGCTCTATTTAAAAGGAATGCCACCCTATTCTTTAAAATCACCATTAGTTTCTGTGACAAAATTGTTTATATTATGTTAGATATGGAATATATAGATTTAAAAATTAAATCTGCTGACACAGTTGACAAGTAAATTGGCAGAAGGTGAAGTAAAGAGGATCTGCAGCTCCTACTGTTCTGATCCTTTGTAGTGATTCGCGGCAAAAACGGGCGTCGGCGTCAAAGAAACGGCTGTCGGCATCAAAAACGAGACGCTGGCTCCGTTCCGCGAATTTTTCGCCGTTTCACAAAGCGAACCGGCGCAAATTCGCCCATCACTAATCA
The DNA here is from genome assembly GCA_038501925.1 of Xenopus petersii. Taxonomy (NCBI): domain Eukaryota; kingdom Metazoa; phylum Chordata; class Amphibia; order Anura; family Pipidae; genus Xenopus; species Xenopus petersii. The sequence goes on from CM076688.1 coordinate 28,993,238, forward strand.
TTTGTCCAAACGGTAGGAACAATAGAAAGGTGGCCATATTTTGTGGCTCCTTGTATGCTCTCCGTTTTGAATTGCCACTGTCTTTTCTCTGTACCACCAAACAAAAAGAAAGCAGTATCTACAGCAGCACACAGCAAGCTCTGCTACTTCTTACCTTATTCATTTTACGCACAGCTGGTTTAGAGTCATCTGAGTGTGGATTTATGCACAGCCTATTTAACATGGGACAGAAGATTTTTTTAATGGCAGTTGCTCAACAGCTGCTAGTCTGAAGGAGATCCAGTCTTCTATGATGTAGATCTATGTTTGCACATGTCAATAAGGGTATAAGCATCCTGGAAACCACAGCATGGTAAAATTGTCATGGTAATAATTGAATGTTTAAAAACAATCTGATTTCACAGCACAGGTATACCCCTTAGCTTATTCTTAGTGAGCTCATGTTGTTTTGTCTTTGCTATGATTTTTCTTTCATGTTTACAGATATCTTGGGAAAATTGATCAGGCATCTATCAGGCGGTCTGCAAATCCTACGAGTTGATGCTGCTTTCTATTGATAGTTCATGGTCCAATCATTTTAATTCGACTTATGACCTGGGGCACAAATGATCAGAAAGATAATGGCTAAACTCGCACACCCAGGCCTTAAAAAGCTCCGCCAGGTGCTCAGTTGCTTGGAAGGATCGGCACCCTCCTCAAATGGCAAAATGGCAAAAGAAAAAAGCAAGTGGCACTCACAGCATATTCAAGCAGGATAAACCTTGCGTATGTTTATTTGCACACGATTATTTGCATCGTGTGCAAATAAACATACGCAAGGTTTATCCTGCTTGAATATGCTGTGAGTGCCACTTGCTTTTTTCTTTTGCACAAATGATCAGGTCACCCTGATTTGGCCCTGCATGTTGGAGGCCAAATCAGGATTAGATCTGCTGGTTTGGTGACATAGCACATGCCCAGCTTCACAGTTACACATATTTTCTAAAGAACATTTTTTTGCCACAGATTTACTCTAATATATGTATTCTGAGATCTGTCACCCATATTTATAACCCCCAGTGGAGGTGGATCATGGTTCATGCACCTTTTTCTCATTTCATGAACACTGCATACCTCATAATGATCAGGCTTCCCTAAGCCTATAGCCTATATAACCAGCACATGGTTAGTGAACTGGACCTTTCTAAAATTGCATCGCTTATCCAGGTCCTGCCAGTATACCAAATAAAGGCATTTTTTATTCAAAGAAAATCTGTGGTGCTGTACTTCAAGGAATTCCTCCAAATTAGATGTCATAAACATAATTACAGACACAAGAAGATTATTGTAAGAGTACCTGGTGGTTCAGTTGTGCGGAAGGGGGCCCCCCTCCAGTCTGAAGCATGAGATTAAAACGTGTGCGCAACCTTTTATTCTCTACGCTGGCACGTGTCGTCATTGCATGGTGCAAAATTCAAATATGTAAAGGGCCCTTGATCTACTACTTATTGCCAAAAGTATGTATATTGTTCTGATCTTGACCTTGGCAGGGGCGTAACTACCGGGGGAGCAGGGGGTGCAATTGGGCCAGGGCCCGCATCCCTGCAGGCCCCCCCCGGCAGATCGCGTGAGCTGCAGCCGGCTCGATTTGGCTGCAGCCACAGAAAAATCACACATACGAGGGTGGGGGCGGGCCCGGCTGAACGGCTCGCACCAGGGCCCGTCCCCACCTAGTTCCGTTACTGGACCCTGGCCTGTCCCTGACTGCTGCTACATCATTGCCTGTACCGACCTCTGCTTGTTTACGGACCATTCTTCACATTCTGATTTTGGACTGTGCTACTGTTGGTTCTGACCCCGACTACATCTGTTTCCTGATTTTTTACTGTATTGCCTGATACCTGCCTGGTACTGACCCAGCCTGACTGTTGACTACGTTTCCAGTTCTCTGTCCTACTATTTACGTCCAGTACCCTTGCCTGCCCTGAACTTTCCCTTTGGTCCTCTCACTATAAGACCTGGCGGCATCCAAGTAGTGGAGGGCTCCTCCCAAAATAAAAGGCAACTGTTAAAGGTGGAAGTCTGAGCCATGACTGGGACCGGGACCTTGGGGTTTGTTCTGGGTTTTGGACACCTTACGTTACAGTTATGCAGTAAGATAAATATTGCTTAATAATTCTGGAAATTAATGCTTGGACAAAGAACAATACGTTTTATTGATTGTCTTAATTTATCTCTTATGCTCTTAAGTTAGAGACTCCTTTTGCATGCATTGGGCTGCTGGCCCTGGGGGTCTTGCAAAAAGGATCCAACTCAATAGTTATTGAATTACAGCTCCCAGCATGCTTAAAAAGAGAATTAAAAAAGTATTGTAGATACTGTATGCTGTATTTAGTACATTGAACAGGTATGCAATTCAATATCCAGAAACCCAATATCCAGATAGCTTCAAATTACTGGAAAGTAATTTCCCATTGACTAAATTTAATCCAAATAATCAATTTTTTTTTCCAAACTTAATTTTTTTGATTTATTTTTAAATGTACCAATCACATTTTTTGGCATCACTTATTAAAAGCATGCAAACAGCTTGTTCTTACACAGTTATTGTATTTAGTACAAAGTTATATTAAGTAATATTATATTAAGTAGCAAGAAATATATGATATTGAATCTATGTGCCCCTGAAAAAATATATATAACTTAAAGTAACAAAACAAAATCAAAAGTCAAAAACTGATTGTGTCTTCTCTATTCAAGTTCCAAGTCATTTGTCCCCCTTGCCTGTAGGGTGCCTATAATTACTGTAGGCTAGGTAAAAAGGAGGAAAAAAAACAAGTTTTATATTAAAAGTAGAAGTCCAGTTTAGGGCAATTCTTTTTTTCTTATATCCTTTTCCCTGTAATATAAGACAGTACCTTGTACTGGATCCAAATTAAGATATAATTAATCCTTACTGGAAGTGAAACCAGCCTATTGGGTTCCAAATATTTGGAGATCCAAATTACTGAAAGACCCAAGGTCCGAAGGCTACTACTGAAGCCCAAAATATATGGTGTGATAAGTCTAGACTTTTTGAACATTAGTTTTAACATTTATAAATAAATTGAAATCAGATTTTTGTTATGGTTCAAGGAATTTAATGGAGCAAAACTGCTTTGTAAGGTTTATCACCCCTTTAATTTACTTGAAAGTAAAACACTTTCTCCAGAGAACAAACAATATTGAAACACTTAAACTAACATTGCTTTGACTTTCATATATATCTTCATTATAATATATATAAAGCTGAGACTTATTTGAAGTATGAAAGGATTTTTGTAATGAGACGTTAATGCAGTACACCTGTAGCTCAAGAATATTATCATAGGTGATTAAGTCAATAATTTCTAGCAAAATACTTTACTATTCCCCTGGCTAGGCAAGGAACTAGTCCCTTGTAAAAACTATACATTTGTGGGTTATCTGGGAAGACAGAATCAATGAAATGAATATTACTGTGAAGATATTATACAGCCATTTTGGGTATATATTCTTGACTTTAGGGTGCACATTACATGCAAATGTACAATCACATTTCAAATCAATTGATCCATTATAAGTTTAACCCCCCCCCCACCACCACCACCATGTAATAAAGGGCACAAAGTTTGTCCAGGCAACCCATTGCCACCAATTAGATATTTGTGGCTAGTAAATGGTATCTGCTGCATAGTTGCCATAGGTGATTACATTTCTAGCAACTTTGCACCTTTTATTACATAACCCCCTTGTGGGCTACATGTGCTAAATGAGAATCAGTCACCTGACGTGTATAGTGCTTCTTTGTCCCACTAGGGGTAATTATGGCCAACAGTTTTTGGTCCCCCTAGACCTAATTACTGATGCAAGAGGATTCTCCAATGAGAATACTACACACTACAAACATATGGAACTATCAGCCCCACTGGATTAGCATAAACTGGAGAAACAATAACAGCAAGAATTGTTGTAAACCAGTCTTTCTGTGACTTGACTTCACACAGAATAAGTAAATTATTTTCCTGACCTCAAAGTTGTCTTGATAAACCTACCATGGTACAGCCTATGGGTCAAATAAGCCACTTACACTTAAAGGCAGAGTAATCAAAGTGTGACATTAGAGCTCTTCTCATTAAATTCAACTACTCTTCATTTTTAGATGGCATACTTATCTTAGTAAGGTTGACAGTAACGTAACTAGAGGGGGGCAGGCCCTGGCGTGGGACGTGCTGGCGTGGGAGGGGTGCTGGGCAGGCCCCCAGCACCCCTCTGTACACCCGGAACTCCGTAGAAGACAGTGGCACGCGAGCTGCCGGGGGGACCTGAGGGGGTGCAGGCCCTGGCCCAATTGCACCCCCTGCTCCCCCGGTAGTTACGCCACTGAAGGTTGAAACTTACAGGCAAATGTAATTAAAAAAGCAAAGTTTTCTACGAGTTTAATCACCTACAACAACCAATTACAAGAAAGCATCTTATTGGTTACCTGGTTAAAAGCAAACACTTTTTGGTTGCTATGGGTTACTGCTCCTGGGCAAACTTAGTGCGTTTTATTACATATTGGTTCACACTTTGGTAAAGATGCCTAAGCATATGCCTAAAAATTTGTGATGAATTTGCGCCTGTTTTTTTGGCGCCGGCGTCCATTTTTTTTGATGCCAGCAAATTTTTGCTGCCATTTCGTGAATTTATTCGCCGGCAGCGAAACGTGCAAATTCACCGCAAATTCACGCCTGGTGAATAAATTCGCCCATCACTGCTAAAAATCCTATAAGAATGAATAAATATTTACTCTGGCAAGCTCTTATTCCACATCTTGATACATTGGCCCCTTAAATATGGTGAGTATTATATCATTTTAGCTTTCTCATATTACAATGTCATCTTTGCTGACTCTGTAGAGTTGGAAAAAAACGTGTTTTCTTTGCAATACGAATACAACCTTGATGTTGCTGGATTTCAGCTCCCAGCATGACTTAACCTTGGTAATATGTTAAATTATATTGGGATTTGTAGTCGTTACTTTAGCTCAATGTATTGTGCATGTGAAGAAACATAGAAAACGTCTTGTTGTCTGCTACAACAAGGCAGTGATTTGGGGAAAAAACAAAAGGAATAAATGTCTGCTCCATCAGTGCCATAGCCTAGTCATTGCTACTGAAACTATAGGGGCATATAGTAAGGGAGCTTTAGTTGCATTAAATAGTTTTGTAAAGCAACATGTCCATTAGATCCAAGCTATATGTCTACATTTCTCTATTAAAGCTAAAACCATTGCATTATGCATTGGTGACTTGCTCTTTTCCGTGATAGATAACTTTTCTTACATGAAGGGCACTCTGGTTACATATATAAATAATAAAGTGATAGGCCAACTCCGTGAAGATACAATCAAAGTCAAATTACTTCCACTATACCTGCGTTTTTAGTAGCATCGGGTGCTAGCTGCTTTCCCATTGCCAAGGGAACCAGACACTGTAGAAAAATTCACTCTTCAGCACTCCAAAATGATGAAATTCTGTGTTTATTATTAGAGCCAAAAACAAGGACAACTCCGTGTAGGGCCCCATAGGTTCTGTACCCTCCGTATGGCTTTAAATCCCTTTATGTGCTCATTTCTCTAGTTACCAGGCAAAAAAAACTGGCAGCTCATACATGTAAATTCTGGGCGAATAATTAAATGGTAGGCAGGCAGCATAGGACAAAGACTATGCAAAAATACGGAATAATTGGGAAAGGTATTGTTACTGGCCTCTTCCACCGCCAGTTATAAGTATTACGAAAAAATGAAAAGCCAATACCTTATTCAATGAACATGAGTCATGTTCAAACGACACAGTCTCTTAAACAGACTAAGGGGTGACCAATGTAGCGAATAAACATAAATCATAAAACAAAAACCTTGCCCACTGGGAACTACCTTCACACAAAAAGTCCCTGACTAGATTTGGCCCCTTGTGAACAACCAGCACAACAAAACAATATAGTTTGTCTCACCCCTGTACTCACAGGATTTTTTCTGCTTTCTGGCTTCCCTCATTCGCATAGCCAGACTCACAAGCTCGACCAACTCAGGGTCCCGGTCAACTTCTGCTTTGTGCAGCACTCCCAGCTCCTCTGGGAATTCCTTACACATCCAAGTCTCTAACCTGCTGTGTCCTGCTGAGAGACCCTCTGCAAAATTCTAACTTTAAATAGCCTTTCCCCATGACAGCCTTCCTGTGGAAGGTGAGCTCCAATGTCTGGACTGGATCTGTGGAATGGAGTGTCTGACCACTACAACCCTTAAACAGAGAACCTATTCTCTGTTTATCAACTCCAATCCTGCATATCTCATTCCCTGGGGAGAAATGAAAGCGATACTGACACATTCCTATAAAAATCATAGGAGCGTGTCAATAGTTTCCCCTCAAAGCCGCCCGCGAACCTTCATTAACCCAACCCTCTGACACTGCTAAGGGATCTTCTGCCTTGCTTCAGTGACACTGGGGGGGGGGGTGGAGTGATCCTTCCATAGGCTAATTACAAATGAAAACAGGACTTCAGCCTATGGAAAGATCACTCCGCCCCCAGCCCAGCGTCACTGAAGAAATGCAGGAGATCCCTTAGCAGTGTCAGACGATTGGGTTAATGAAGGTTTGCGGGGCGGCTTTGAGGGGAAACTATTCCGCATGCAGCATCTACTTGATATTGACACGCTCCTATGATTTTTATAGGAACATATCAGTATCGATTTAAATGCGAACGTGACCTTTTTTCATCTTTTCCTGGTCACTCTACCACATCATGTATCCATTTATTCATTTACATGCCTCTATAATTGGCCCATAGGCTTATAACCTCTTCCTTCCATGCTTTAATATAATGGTTGGTTGGGGTGGATCGTCCTCTTTGGCCTGCATCTGTTGATCCAGGTGGATGCTCCACTGAGCCTGGAATCAACAAGGCCCCAGTAAAGTCGAGGAGCAGGGACCCCTTGAACAAGGTTTTATTGGTAAAACAAGTCAACTTCTAGACATATTGAGGGCCTGAAAAATAATTTGCTGTGGGGCCCAGTTATATCTAGTTATGCCACTGGGTTATTTCATGTAATAGCAGAAAGTGAGACAGAGAGATTTAGATAGAAAGAGCATTCTGTGCTCTAACGAGGATTGATATCAGGGAGTTGTTCTTAGATCTACCAGGCAGCTATTAACTTGTGTTAGGGAACTAACCGATCTCCACATGGCACTGACAGATTTATGAGTATTAACCCTGTGGACATTGCCTTGGACAATACAATTCACTCTGTTTGTTTGCTGCAAGAACCCCCTGGTGTCTTCATTTTAATTTTAAACACAGTGTACAATACACGCATGCACAATACATTGAGCAAAAGCAACAACTACACCTCCCCTTCATACCTTCCACATAGAGAAGTCCCATCCTTCTGTTTTAGAGTCTAATGAAGGTGAATCTATGTCTTCTTAGCTGTGCAAAAGCCTAATATAGCCAAATTAGGGTTACATCTGTGTGTGGGATAATTTTCCTAAAACAAATATTATGATCTATACACAATAGAAAATATTGTCAGGAGGTGAACCTGCAGCTGTTCAGTGGTCCAACAGGACTGGTCTGTATAGAGAAAGACCCTCATTCAGTTAGTAAGTTAGAATTACACTCATTATTTGATCCAGTCTAAAGGTGATACTCACAGCACTACAGATCAACTGGAAATATCTTTATCTGCAGCATGAAAGCAAATCTTATAATAAAAAAATATATATCGTTTGGCATAGATAAAAACAATTTTCATCTGCTTTACTTGAGGAAAAAGAACAGCAATGCCTGTAATATAGTAAATGTTCCCAACATGTTATTGTATTAATATTTGATAATCCCTTATCCCAGGATAAAAGAGATGATGCTTTCGGCTTAATCAAAGGAAAATTTGCTAGAACATTTGTATCGCAGCATATGAACTTTTGGAAATAATGTGGCTGGTTTGCCAAATCAGACTCTGCTTTCAAATGGGAAAACATCAAAACAAAATAAAAAAGAAATAAATGAACTTGGGAGTAGGGATGTAGCGAACGTCGGAAAAAAAGTTCGCGAACATATTCGCGAACTTGCGCAAAAATGCGAGCGGTTCGCGAACCCCATAGACTTCAATGGGAAGGCGAACTTTAACATCTAAAAAAGACATTTCTGGCCAGAAAAATGATTTTAAAGTTGTTTAAAGGGTGCAACGACCTGGACAGTGGCATGCCAGAGGGGGATCAAGGGCAAAAATGTATCTGAAAAATCTGCCTGTGTGTGCTTGGAAGAGATAGTGTAGGGGGAGAGCTGTTAGTGATTTCAGGGACAGATGATAGTAAGTTTGCTGGCTAGTAATCTGCTTGATACTGCTCTGTATTGGAACAAAAAAATAAATAAAAGCAGTCCTTACAAGGACTACTGTTATTGCAGCAGTCAGCAGATGAGATCAGAAGCAGGACAGCTGCCCACTGCAGCTACATACAGAGCACTGCAGTAGAAGGTAGATTACTAGCCAGCAAAGCTACCTAAGCTTAAATGTCCCTCAAACCCCTGCAGACTTCTGTCCCTCCAATAACAGAGCAGTATCAAAACGATTACTAGCCAGCAAACTTTCAACTGTCCCTGAAATCACTAACAGGCAGCAGCTCTCTCCCTACACTATCTCTTCAGCACACACAGGCAGAGTGAAAAAACGCTGCAGGGCTTCGGTTTTTATAGGGAAGGGGAGTGGTCCAGGGGAGAGCTTCCTGATTGGCTGCCATGTACCTGCTGGTCTGGGGTGAGAGGGCAAAAAAAAGCGCCAACAATGGCGAACCCAAAATGGCGAACGTCGCGCGACGTTCGCGAACTTCCGGCGAGCGCGAACACCCGATGTTCGCGCGAACAAGTTCGCCGGCGAACAGTTCGCGCCATCTCTACTTGGGAGCTGATTTATCAAAATTTGAAATAAAAGGTGTAGATCTCAACATCAAAGGTGGGTATTTTGCGTGCGATTAGGGAGTCAGTGTCTTTAAAGGAGCTTGAAGTGCGTCTCATGCAGCTCCCCACAAACACGGCAGCATCTGAAGATGAGACGGAGCGGATGCAGTGGGAGAGAAGCAGAAGGGGGCAAGAATTCCAAAAGACAGGCTGAGGCTAGAACGTGGTCAATAACTATACCAAGAGATGGTCAGCAACTAGATCAACAACAGAGCAATCAGGAACACTGGGCAGGATTGACTGAGAATAAGGGAGTACTTTACTATGTGCAAGAGTGGGTGCAAAGTGCAAAAACCAGGTACAATTTACCATGGGTTTTTTTTGCACATTGTGCCCTGCCCTGCAAGTAGAATAATAGCTGTGCTCAAAAATGGAGTGTCGAGACCTGGATTCACCACGTCAATGCAGCGCTGACTGCAGTCTCCAGCACTGTACTCATGAGGAGTGGAGGGACATAGGTGTCACCCCTACTTGTCATTCAGATGCTCACGTTAGGGAGCACCTATAGGTGTAGCCTGTGGGTGTTCCCTGTACAAACTGCCCACCCTTTTTCAAAAGACTTTTATCAAGTTATTATATAATAGTTTTGTGCGGAACTGTATATGTTAGGCTTTAAATTAAATATGCCTGTTTCTGGATATCCACTGACAAGCAGATGCTTTTCAGGCTGTTGTAAATGGATTTTGGGCTGATTTACTAACACTCGGATTTCTTTTTTTTTTTCACAAATCATATATTTAAAAATTTTTTCTTTTATTTCTCTATAAAAATCGAGATTTGTGAAGAGTAAAAACCACAAAAAAACACAAAACTTCTCCAAGTAAAAGCAGTTCAGGTCCTATAGAAGTCAATGGGAGCTGCACTGATTCTATTGGACAATTTTTTTTAAAGGTTTTTGCTTTTTTTTGCTAGTAATTGTCCGAAAAACTCTAAATTTTTTGAGGTTTGGCATATTTTAGTACACCCTTCAGTGTTTTTTTCTGTTTTTATTTTTTATAATCAGATCTTGTAATAACTTTTATTGTATTTATGTTTTAGAGAAAATTAATTTAATCACGATTTCAAAAAGCTCTAATACCACTAAAATACGACCTTTAATAAATGGGCTTCTGTACTGAATTAGTGGTATTAGAGCTTTTTGAAACTACAGTTCAACTCTGTCCAAAAAAAAAATCTGAAAAAAGAATACAAACATCTCTAAAACCTCTAAAAAATTTTCTAGACAATTACTAGTAAAAAAAAACATGAAAACCTCGAAAAGTCTGAATCATTAAAAAACAAATTCTAATAGGATGAATTTAGGGACCTCAACTACTTCTAGTTGGAGAAGCTTTGTATTAAAGTTTTTGTGGTTTTTAAACTTGAAAAATCTGACATTTTTACAGTTTTAGAGAAATAAAAAGAACATGATTTTTTACAGAAAAAAATAAGATTCTTGAAGAAAAAAGAAATCTGAAATTTAGTAATCAGGTGTTACTGCCTTTCATAGGAAAACAGAAGATGACAGACGTAAGTAACCGGTAGGAATATTTGCTTTGGTCCAGTGCCAGGCCAAGCTGACCCAGGCCGACCACCACGCTCCCCCCGTGCTCGCATATGCTCGCGCGCTCCTCCAAATGCAGTGTGCGCACACATGCGCAGAGCTATGGAGGAGATTGCTGGAGGGTAGAGGGAGGGGAGAGCTCCAGAAGGGAAGGGAGAGAGAGGGGAGATCGCAGGAGGGGAGGGGAAAAAGCTGGAGGGGAGAGGGATAGAAAAAAGCAGAAGGGGAGAGTGCTGGAGGGGAATGGAGAGGGAGAAGAATGCAGCAAACTGTCAGGGTGCGTCCTCTATCTTCGTCACTGCATCCAAGATGGCGGCACCCATACCTACCACGTGACATCACACAGTCAGCGCAAAAATTCAAAATAAAAAGACTTCCAGGTCAAGGGTTCAATGTCTGATTATAGGATTTGTTTTGTTCATTTCTGGGTGCTTTATAATTCGGGTAAATATTGAACTCTGCCTAGATATTGACTACGTTTACTCCTGATCCCTATTTTGTACCACAACACTAAGCTTCTTCCTTGGTCTGGACTGCCAATAGGCCCTTGACACAAACATGGAATAGGGCTAGGCAGAAGACAGGTGGCTCTTCTGCCTACACCAAGTTCCTGCCCTGCTTTGGTCAGTCTGAGTACTGTCTCTTTTTTAAGTGGAACACAAGGTAAGATAAAAAGCAAAATTATACTAATCTTGAACTGAATTATAACCCTAATGCTCTACAGCTTCAAATATATTTCATTCCATTCTAAATGTACCCGTCCTTGATGATCCTGTTTGGTATAATTGGAACCCTCCTTGTCACATAGCATGTTATTTGTGTGAGATTTGGTTTTCTTTGTCTTTTTTCTTTTATTAAGCTTGACTACAGGGAAGTAACAGCTCCAAATGGGCATTAAACTGAATGTTTAAACAGCAGGCATCATGTAATTGAGACATTTCTTAGTTAATGAAAGTGAACAGAGAACATGGTTAAATTCATGTTGCACCTTTTGAAAGAAAGCAGATTGAGCTAATTTGGCGAGGAAATGTTAAGTAATCCATATGGTGCCATCACTAGCTGATCCAATGTTGCTCGTTTCATGTGTTTGTGTGACAGTGATGGGACAAAGTCTTTCTTCCCTTGTCACAGTGCTAAGAAAATAAGGACTCGTAGTAATATTTATTCTCCTCACAAGCTTATTGGGGATTACAGATATGTGATAAAATTCTGCTATTACAAAGGTTTTTGGTGTCATTAAAGAGAAAGAGGATATAAACCTTAATTAAAACGTAAAAACTTTTGCACCCTTACCAGGGCGGTTATAAAGAGTGCGGGGAGTTGTAGTCCAGCAATATTTGTGTGCAGAAATACTGCTATGGAAAGCTTATTTCCCTTTAAAATGGACTCAATGGTAATCCCCAATTTACCTCTCATATTCAACACACACAAATACACCATTGTCATATAATCCGCACCCAGAGTTTACAAGTGTTGCTGCATGAATGAGATTGTGGGTTCTTGTTTAGCTGTTGTTGAAGGTTCATTTTGTCAACTATGCACATGTTGTAGAATGCTCTAACAAACATTTTGGCCACTAGTACAAAGGTACTTTTTGTTGCAGCTCCACTTGGGGAAAGCACATTGTTCATCACCTTATCAGTTAGGGCAGTGAGCCCCAACCAGTAGCTAATGTTGATCAGCCAAAGGTTGCAGGTGCATACCTGGTCTCTCAGTATTGGGGCATAGGAGGACGGCACCTCCACCATTCAATACAAGTGAAGTACTCCAGCACACGTATTCTGCTTAAGGGTTACTAACATTGTTTAATTTCAAGCCAAAAAAGGTTACAACATTTCGGGGGCGTACCCTGACCCGTAACCTGACGAAGGGGTATGCCCCTGAAACGTTGTAACCTTTTTTGGCTTGACATTAAACACGGGTAGTAACCCTTAAGCAGAATACGTGTGCTGGAGTACTTCGTTTGTACTCAGTGGCTAATGTTGCTCATCAAAACTGAAGGGTCGAATATGGACGAGCGTCGGAAAAGTCGCTCACATCAAAACCGTCACATGTCAACAATATTCGGACGTCCATTGACTTTAATGCTGGCGTTAACATTGACGCAGTCACCAAAATTCACGTTTTGAAAATTTTTAGCCGTTTCACCAATTTCACAGGAAATTTGCTTATATTAAGGCGAAGTCCATCACTTCTCATAAACCCCTTGGCTGTTGCCCCCAGTGGCCTCAAAGCAGGTGCTTATATTTAAATGACTGGCTTAAAGGCAAACTTTAGTTACATAAAAACATGTGTACTGCCAATCAGAACCTCCTGTTGGCTGCAAGTCAAGTCCACATAGGAGCTACCAATATTCAATCACAGCCTTTATTTGGCATCCCCAGGAACTATTTGAAGGGTATTTCGGAACTCTAAACCTTTGCTCCTATATGCATTAAATTAATCTTCCATTACAGGCATTTTATTATGTTTTGTAGTCCTGTGTCAACCATGTAGAGAATTAGAATTTGAGCAAATCTGATACAGGGTGCCTTAATGATTCATCTTCTACACAAAATGGCCTATGAGCTAAAGAACGTGTGTTTATAAAACGACATATATTAATCACAGGTTACTGGCTTATTGCAAGACATATGATTACAATTCTACAGCATTTTCTTCTAGATATGTACTGTACATGAAAATAGGAAAATCTAAACACAGATAAGACTACTGTAATGCACTCAAGATCAAGCACACAGCATATCTGTTATCTAGCAACATTCAAGTACATTTTTGGAAAGATCTTGAGTTCAGTTCATTATGAAACCATTACTTATGATCTTCAGGGTCATCTACACTTTTGGATAGTAAAGCATGTATTTTATTTCTGTGCTTTCCAGGACCACTAGCAAATTGGCGACTTTTCTTTTTTTTAAGCAGGATTGCCTTCAAAAGGCTGAAATATTAAAGACTTATGTGTGAACAAATTTTTTTTTAACTAATTTAAGGGGCATGTCACATTTATATAAAGGTGGGCTCATGTCTAGGGCATTAGAGGATCACTTCTGTCTTTATTATGGCTCATTGGACATTTGTTTTAAAAAGTGGCCACTTCCAACATTTTCACCAACATTACTATTAAAGACATTAATTGGACTTTTCGGTACCCGCCCTATTCAAATTAAACTAAGTGCAAAAGTACTAGCAAAATTTTACTAGGCACAAATTAACACTAGCGAAAATTTGCTATGAAATGCTTGCACTGCCGAAGTTGCGCTAGCAAAAATTCGCCAGCTTTCGGCTGCTGAGACGCAACTTTGCATTTCAGTAAATTAGTGTTGTGTTAACAAATTTGCACCTGGCGAATTGGCACGGAGTGTAGCCAAAAGCAGTCGCTGGCAAAAATTTGCCCGTTAGTGAATTTGCTCCTAAGTCTAATGCAGTTTTGCCAATAGAATTCTATTTTTCTTAAAGGGATTCTATCAAGATTTTTGTGGTATACATTAGCTTTTATCACTAAATTACACTGTGTACATTGCAAATAATTAATTATACTTGTTAAAATTGTATTCTTGGACCAATAAATGTATTTTTCAGATCTAATATTGGCGTGTAGGCAGCCATCTCAGGTCATTGTGCTTGATCCTGTAATTTCTGAACTTCACAATGGAACTGCTTTCAAATAAGCTATTGTTTCTCCTACTCAATGTAACTGGAGGGGTTGTGGTTGAGTGTTTTTTTATGCTATTCTCATATCTTCCCCTAGGCAGGGCATGGAAACATTTTACAATACACTAAACTAAGGAAAAGAAGGAGGAGCGCATGTTTAATCCAATATGCTGATGGCCTTTTCTCTTCAGCAGTTACTTTTACATTCTCAAAAACTTGCTCACCGCTATTCGAAAATGGTTCGGGTGCACTTGCCCCGAACCCTCCGCTTATGACCTTCCAGTGCAGTAAATTGTGGGTCACTCACTGCTCCTGTTCAGTGGCCCGGGTGTTGCGCCCGAACCCTCAGCATGGGGGAGACATCAAAACATGAAATCGACAGTTTGCCTATGATGCCTATGATTACGTGTGGTAGTACACGAAACGCGTTAGGACGATATATGTTTGTGTAATAAAGTAAAGTGAATTTTACAACTGCCTGGAGTCCTGTCGAGTGCGTGCCAAACTGTCGATTTCAAGTTTTCATGGAAACATTTTAGCAATGCAGGTGTCAGGTAGCAATTATCTTTTTAAATTCCCATTGTTCTGCTAATGGGCTGCTGGGTGGGAAAGGGGAGGTGGTGATATCAACTTGCAGATACCAACTTGCAGAGCAGCAATAAAGAGTGACTGGCGTTTATAAGAGCACATGTCCCATGACTGAGGCACCTGGGAAACGTCTAAACCTATGTCAAATTTCAGAATTAATTTTCACTCTTTTGAAAATGAATTTCAGTGCAGGATTTTTTTCTGGAGCAGCATTATTAACAGATCCATTGTGTAAAAAAAAGTTTCCTGTGATAGAATCCTTTTATTATGTTATTATATTTTTATTAATGCCAGCAAAATGGAGCTCATAACTTCAAAACTTACACTAAGGGGGTTATTTATCGAAGGTCGAGTTTGTGCGGGTTAGTTTGGTTTTTTATGCTGAAAATAAACTCAAAACTTCAGTGTTATCTTATTTATTAAAAAAACTGAAATGTAAACAACTTAAATTAGTGTAATTGGGGTAAAAAACGTGAAAACTCGAATTGATCAAGTTTTCTGTGAAAACCACAGAAAAAACCCTGAACATCATGAAGGTTACAAACATCTTCAGAGAGTTCAAGGGACCTCTGCCATTGACTTCTATATGACCTTAACAGGTTTTAGTTGGATATTTTCAGATTAAATCTATGTCCAGCTTCAGGGCATAATTCCAGTTTTTATTTAAAACCCGAAAAATTTGATTTACTTTAACTCGAAAATTCGAGTTTTTACTGAACTCTGTTAAATAACCCCCTAACTGTTTACACAAACTGGAGTAGGTTTTAAGTGGTATTCTGGAATGACAATTTAACTTCAACGTGTAAAAACCACCTAATTCATGATACTGAGTATGACTTTTGTTAACTTGACATTCTTTTAAAGGGCATGTCTAAAATAGAATAAGACTAGAAATGCTGTATTTTGTATACTAAATATAAACATGAAGTTACTGTACCACAAGCCTAATCAAACAAATGATTTATGCTTTCAAAGTTGGCAATGGGGGGTCACCATCTAGAAGCCCAAAATAGCGAGCCTGGGACAGGTGGAGCGGAAGGGGCACATGACTGAGGGGAGAGTAGAGGAAATAAAGGAGTTGTGGGGACAGGCATTATGGGAATTGTAGTATGGAGTAAAGGGGGCTGGGCTTAACCTTTAAATAAGGGTAAAAGTGCGGGAAATCACCTTACCTGTAGTGGGCACAGGAGAGTCAACGTCCCTCCCTCCCGCCCTATGGAGATGGTAGGATGGATTCTTACGTCGCAGCAATAGCATAGTGGGGCTGCCCTACTGGGTAGCCAAAAAGGGGGCTGGAAGGTAAAGTGAGGTTGGTTGGTTAGGCCTGGGGCGAGGCTCAGGGGGCAAGGAGGCAACGAAAGTGAGAAAGCAGGTGACAGAGTCTTAGCCTTAGGCTGGTTAATGGGGTTTTGACTAAGAGGGGTTTGGAAAGTTATGGTAAACATTGTTAAATGTTATGTGCAGCCTTCAGCGGCTATTGTTTTTTACCACAAAATGTCAAAGTGTTATACAGTATTATTTTATGCTGGTATGTTTTTGGGAGTTAAATTGCATAAGTGAATGAAAATGTTCTTTAATAAACAAGCTGCGGCCTTTTTCACCAAAAAGTTCTGTGAGTGGAGTGTATTTGTGGGTGTAAGGGATTTGCATCAGAATCGAAGCATACTCTAGTCATGTAACTTTGTTAAACATCTTTGCAAGACTAAGACTGTGCACATGCTCAGTGTGGTCTGGGCTGCATAGGGATCGTCATAAACAAATCTGCTTGAATTCTGCATGGCTGGGAAGTAAGGCGGGGGCTCCCCCTGCTGTTCATAAGTATGATTGTTTCCCTGCTCAGCAGTTAGGGACTGTCTGACAATTCCTATCCACAGCAGTAAATGAAGGGAGAATTCCACTGCATACAGTCAGGTTTCTTATAAAAACAGTATATATTTTTTAATTAAAGTATATTAAAGATAGCTTTCTTTTTCATTAAAGAAAGTAAAAATGGGATTATATTTTTTTGCCTTTACATGCCATTTAACTGCATTTTAACTCCTAATAATATTTCAGTTTACTCCACTTTTTTGAATTTACCCCATAGAATAAAATACATGTAATCACTGAAAATGTGTAATCAATGTATACTGGAAAGGTGCAGAGAAAGAAACATTTTATTTGCCTAATTAGCATATTTTTTCTATAATGATAATTCTGCTGCATGGGATTTAGCAGATTTTAAAACAGTGCCCAAATTATTCGAAAATATATATATAGATATATATATATAGATATACATATTGATATTGCTTTCTTTCTTTCTTTCTTTCTTTCTTTCTTTCTTTCTTTCTTTCTTTCTTTCTTTCTTTCTTTCTTTCTTTCTTTCTTTCTTTCTTTCTTTCTTTCTCAAAAGTTGCCATTCCTACACACACAGTAATCTGGAGTATTTTTTGCAGCAAATATAGTATATAGTCCTTGCACAATTCACTGAAGCTATCTGCTAAAATAGATATACAGAATCTGGTATTGCTATGCTCAGAGTTCTATTTTCTTTGGTAACAGGGATAATCATTACCACAGGGGGCTGAGGGATAAGGTTCTATTATGGAAGGTTTTTCAAGTTACCATGGTCCAGTGACTTTGCTGTTGAATCATTTGGTCCTGTGAGAATAATATATTTTCTGAATCACTCTGCACATCAGCCCATCTCAACTGAAGCCTTGATGAAGGGGGTGAAGGCATCTAACCGAGAAAGGCAATGTATTATATAATACACAATAGTCTTGTACTTGGAGCTCCACAAGAAAGCACACAGTAAACATTTAATTAACTCTCTTTAAAGTTTTCAAGGTGAATTCAAAATATATGTAATATATGTATATTTAATAAAACTTAAATACAAGTGACAGATGGGAATTGAATGCAAACTATCCTTTATAATCACGTATTTTTATTTTTACTATTTTAATCAGACTGAAGATACCACTGTATGGGAGCAAAGAGCTGAGTCATCAAAGATGCCTAATTCTAATGCAGTTTTCAGAATGCAAATGATTATTCATCAGCATGATTCAAGCAGAGATGGCTAGTAATTAAGCTAAGAGAGTGCAGTAGAGAGATCTTTAAATATGCTTATACCATACGCTTATAATCTGTGTTTGTGTGTCTATGTATGGGTTTATCTATTGTATTATATGTGTCTGTATGTTAAAAGTTTGCTTGAATTGGCTCATACATCTCTATCACCATTTGCTGTGCGTAAAGAATATTGATGTTGTATTAGTTATTCTAAATAATATTGTCGGTGTGTAACCCTTTTTTGGCTATAACATCAAACTCCCTTAGGAGTAGAACACTGTTACAATTGATTCCCCAACCTCAGCTGAGCCCTTACAGAAGTATTGAAGGAAGTGTCTCCAAGATGAAGTATAATTCTCAACACATTCACTCTCACAAAGTAACTTGGGTACCAGTGATTCTTAACCAGGAATAGTAGATTTATCCAACAGAAAGGTGCATCCTTTGTACACGTTTACAGCACAATCTTATATCATAATCACACAATGAGCATTACTCATACCACAGTTGTGTACCCCCAATGTACCAGGATCATCACAGTTTGTATTAAGAGATTGTACTCTCTCTTACTGGGTTATACCAACTACAGTCCCTACAGCTTTTTATGTATCAATTGGGAACTACCCCACACTACAGTCTGCTCTGGAGAGCCCAAATCTGCTCTTATTAGCTAACCCTGCCTATCTAACACTCCTAGAATGTTCTTTAACATGAGCTACCTGCCACTATTTTTACCACATTCTTGAGTCTCTTATGCCTAACATAAATAAGGTCTTGGTTAACTCAAAACATTATCTTCTTACATAGGTCTTCTAACTCACACTCATCAGAAATATCTGACTCCCTCCCAGAGTGGATTCCAAAAAGACAAAACCATGTGGTTCACCCATAATATAATAAACAAGGGAAAGTTGTGCTCACCACTAATTTTTAAAACCATTAGGCAGGGGTGCAATGAGGCTGTAACCACAAAATACATACAGACAAATACAAGAGTCCTCTGCACTCAACCCATTATCAATATATTTAAGACAGAGACATTTTAAGCATTCTGCTACTGAAAAATGCCTTACCCTTTAAACAAAACAGGGATTGTTTGTCCATATATTGCAATATATTTAAGCTGGCCAACTACGTCAAAGTCATCAGCCAAGTTTGGGAGTTTTACTTTGAAAGCAGCAAGTAAGTTGCAGGTTAAACTTAGTCCCTTTGTAAAATGTATAATGAAGCAATAGAATTCTTAATGAATCAGATGAAAATTGAGCATAGGACTGGACAGATATGGGATGACTTTGATGCTTTTACAAAGGCAGTGGAGCCAGTGGATGTATACCCATGTATATCTAAATTTATCTCAACTTAACATTGAGCAGTGCCGGCATTGGTTGCTATCTGGTCTGCTTTCAAAAACAGATGAAAAAAGGTACCCAAACACTTCCAAATTTTTGATTCTCTGTGAACTTTCTGACAATATATTTTGAAGACACAGTATGGGCTTTGCATTTCGATGACAAAATTGGCTTTGTGATGCACTTTTGGGGGTAATGAAGTACTGTAATATTGTGAGGAACACTTTTTATTAATCTTGTGTTAAACAATGCATTTTCAATACTTAGGACCAGATTCAGTTTAGTGAGAAAATGTTATCTTGTGGTTTATCATGTGAAAAGTCATGAACAAGATTCAAGTAGAGGAGAAGGTATTTTCCTCCAAATTCAGTTCCAGTTTTTTCCCATAGACTTCAAATGAATTTTCACGTGATAAACTGAGATACGTTTTTCTAAATTGAATTGCATCTCAAATTGAATCTTGTCCATGAGTTTTCACATGATAAACCTTATTCTCACTGAATTGAATTGGCCCATAATGGTAGGTCTTATTATGCAGTGTATTTGCCTACCATTGATTTTCTCTGTTTGTCAGCTGCAAAAGAATGGCAATGAGATAAAAAAAATGCTAGAAAACTGCAGGAACAGTTGCAAAGAACTTGAAATGCAATCTAAAATAATAATTATAGATATATAAACGTTCAAAATGTCTTTCAATTAGCATTCGCTTGAAACATACAATGTGTATATTTTACATGACACATGCTGAGGTGGTGTATGAATTGAATATACAGCTCCACTGGGAGTTAAGTACTTAATAAGCCTACCAGTTGAATGTAGAATACCTTTGATGAATCCAAGCCATTAATAATGCTGACAACAGAAATCAGAACGGTATTCCTACCAATGGCACCACATTGTTTAAGCAGAATTTACTATTTTTAAATAACAGGGTTTGTTAAAATCCACCAATTGTATCCATTTATCATTGTATTTCCATTTATGATGCCAGTTGCAATTATATAATTCACAATTAAAAGTTATTAATGTCTTAACAAAATAGTAAGGTTGCCTTGATATCCATGTCTACATTATCTCAATAGTATAATTTAGAATAAAGAACAGAACTTTTTGGCCTTAGAATTTCTTTTTCTGCAGTAATACTCCTCTTGGATTTAAGTCCACATCGCGGGAACCTGTAAAGAGTCTATTAATATATGGGAAAAAGAACCAGGGATGGAGGTCTAGCAACAGTCTTTGGTCACTTAAAGTTCTTTGTGTTTGTGAAATTTAAAATATTAATATATAATAATTAATATATTATTTTGAAATTTCATAATTAAGCCCTTCAATCCTCAATTAATATAGACACTAGCTTAGGATAACAAAGGCTGTAGGGAACACAACAAAATAAAACGTACCATACAGCTCAGAACAAACTTCAACAGCAACAGATTACTTATATTAGACCTTGGGCAAGTGATCCTAGATGATAAAAAAACAACTGGTGGGATTCTATTCTACTTCAATAAAATCTACTCCAAGGTGTCACACAACTAAGGAAAACAAACCAATGGGTGTTTGGTCTATGTTGTTTTTGGAATACAAAAACATAACAAATGACAGCTGAGATTGATATCATTTACAAAGAATTTATGAGGGATGTAAAATCTCAAGGTTCAACATGTTTTTCTTGAACCAAAATTATGGACAAATGCTTTGATGCTGCTTGCACTTTGTAAGTGCTTTGATTTTTAGTTTATTACAGTTTTATTTCATGTACTGGCTTCATGTTTTAGGAAGTCCCAAAGTGTATTAGAACGTTTGCATAACAGTATGACAGTAGTCGTATTTATGGCTTTCAGTTTATTAGCCTTGGCACAGGCTGTTCGGCAGGCTTACTGTCTACTATTATTCCTAAATCCTTTTCTGTCTCTGACTGGCTGAAATGCACAATGTGGTCCAGATCTTTGTGTAAAGCAAATATCCAGCTGTAACTGAAATTTGTATAGTTTATGTAAAATGCATTCATGAAAACCATCATCATAAATCATTGCAGCCCTACTTTTTTCTTTGTAATGGTCCAATTATTTTTAATGAAAATAATAGACAACATAGCATGGAATCCCTTCAGCTCATGAAGTGGCCTTTCTTTCTGGGAGATGCTTCATTAAGCTTCAAACTATATTTCAAACATTAGCTTTTTTGACCACACAAAAACGGTTCAGAACTTTGAACTTATCCAAAACATATTATTTCCCCTCTAAGACGCCAGAGCTCGTGGATCATTTACTGTGAGGCATACTGGAAGAGCTGCATTTGTACCATTTGTTTTTTTTTTCTAAAGTGGTGACATTAAGGGGCAAATTTATTAAAAGTTGAATTGCCCCAATTTGAAAAAAAAAGCAAAAATCCCACAAATTTAAAACTTTTTTGGTTTATTTGAATTTTTTTTTGCCTTAGAATTTCTGAATAAAAGCTAGTTCCAAAATTAAAAAATCTGCAACTATACCATGACATCATGGAAGAATTAGTTTGCTTCTTGCAGGGGTCATTTAGAAAACCAAAGAACCTTTCATCAACTTTTCCTCTTTACACTTGTGTAAGAGATAACTTAGTAGTAGCTGCTTTACAAGGCCTGCTGCCTCTATGACTAATAGTAAATGGGAAAGAAGACTATGTAGTGGCCACAATGGACCAGCTGTTGTCCAGTGGTATTTCTCCTGGTATCCAGTGGGAAAGTCTGACCCTGGCTTGAACTATGCATGATGGATGGGAGTTTGGTCGACCTTGGTTTAATGAAAATATGAGATAAATTTAAGTTTTAGTAAATAACCCCCTAGGTGTCTAAAAGTCACATTGCTTCTTTAGCAAATCATTATAGCTTTCATAAAGTCTATATTATGGATATTAAGAGACGTTATCATATTCATCTAAGTTTCAATTTCAACTGCAGAAAATGTATTTTGCCAGTTTTAATCTAATTCGTCTTTCCATAAAATGTTCCTAGTGCAATAACCCTTGACGAATTTAGGTCCGATTTCATTGTTCCGCAGCACAGAATGAAAATGTAACATTTGTGTCGGCTCCTAATTGCATTGTCAGTACCATGCAAACATAAGTAATATTGGTTTGGAGATATTAATTCCATCACAATGAGGACTCATTAAGTTGACTGTATTTACATTTATAATGCTGTTAAAAAGCATGGAACTGGGTAATCATGTGCAGTGATAGGCTTCATTACTGACATTTTTTTTCATTTAGGAGATTTCTATAATAGCCTTACTGCTGCTGGGAAATAGTGCAAACTATAAATTGTTCATAGAGAATCTGTTTAAAAAACCGGCACAGGGATTTTTTAGATAAATAATAGTAAGGTCTGTGAAAACGAAATGATAACACAGCAACAACAAATTATTCCATGAAAGTAAAATAGGAAAGACCGTTCTGAAGTCCCACAAAAGTATGAGGTCAATGATGTCAGTGACCCCCATTTTAAAGACCAATTGCAATGTTGCTAGAAATGTAACAATGTTTTACAAAACCATTTAAACAACAGGTAAAAGCAATAAGTAAAGTGGGTAAAAAAATAGATAGGGCATTCTTGAACATACTAAAAGTTAACTTAAAAAACTGAACTTCCCTCTCTTTATTTCTATTTGTGTTCCCTCATTAATGTCTTGTTTATCCAATTAGAAGAAAAGAGGTTCCGCCTAAATATTCGGAAGGGTTTTTTTTTTTTACAGTGAGAGCTGTGAAGATGTGGAATTCTCTCCCTGAATCAGTGGTACAGGCTGATACATTAGATAGCTTTAAGAAGGGGTTGGATGGTGTTTAGCAAGTGAGGGAATACAGAGTTATGGGAGATAGCTCATAGTACAAGTTCATCCACGGACTGGTCCCATTGCCATTTTGGAGTCAGGAAGGAATTTGTCCCCCTCTGAGGCATATTGGAGAGGCTTCAGATGGGTTTTTTTTTGCCTTCCTTTGGATGAACTGGCAGTTAGGCAGATATAATAATAATAAAAAAAAAAAGGTTGAACTTGATGGACGTGTGTCTTTTTTCAACCTTACTTACTATGTTACTATGTTACTATGTTACTATGTATCCCCAATATCTTTTTATGGATTTTTCTTTGCAACCATGCAAACTTGCCCCATGCTTTCTCAAGTCTCCCTTGCTGTCATTCTGCCTGCTAACACTGGCCACAGAATCTTATTTACATTTAAGGGTCAGGCCACACTGGGTGTTTTGGGGAGATTTGGTCAGCTGGCGACTAATCGCCTCGTTTTTGCGGCGACCAATCTCCCCAAACCCCTTACCTTACTCTGCGCCAGCTAAAATGAAAAACGCCAGCGCTAATCACACGCGATGATTCGAGGCAACTTCGGGTGACTTCGGAAAACGAATCGCCGCATGTGGTTAGCGCCAGTGTTTTTTTCATTTTAGCCGGCGCAGAGTGAGGGTTGACCCTAAAATGAGTTAACTATATCTTATCTTCTAATAGAGAGACATTAGAAGATAAGATATAGTTAACCCATTTTCATAGTGCTACTGGACGGTGAGCACAGAGGTTCAAATTTAATACTATGCAAACTTGCTGCAAGCACTGCAATATGGAAGAGGAGCACTCTGCTAGAAGATAAGCTATATTTATCCTGTTTTAAATATAAGTAATGTTCTGTGGCCAGGTTTAGCAGGGAGAATGACAGCAAGGGAGACTTGAGAAAGATAGCAGGCAGAAAGATTAAAGGCTATTGGTGCCACCAGCTGCGCTTGGTCAGAGATTAACTGCACAAGCGGCCCATTTTACCTGTAAATAGAGGGGCCCATTGGGCATTTGTCCGAGAACACAGATTGCCAGTCCAGGCATGCTTATAGGTTTTTGGAAAGATACCAAATCAGTATCTCCAGTGTTTGTCACAGATTGGAGAACTTTAGGTTTCCCCACACCTCCAACTTGTCAGATAACTCTGAAAAAGAAACAGATACAGCCAAACAGGAAATGAGAATTAGGTCTAGTATGGGTTGGAGTCAAGAAACCTAGTCAGAAGATCCCGGCAGGCAGTGGGAACCAGAGTCAAAGAAACCATGCAGAAGATCCAGTACATGGGTAGGCATCCTAAAGCAGGTAGGTAACAACAGCTTCTAAATCATGAATGACTACGGATGGGCTTAAAACCCCATGCACATGGGTCTATGCTTGCATAGAGATGGGCTGGTGTGTGTCAACATGGTTGGTTGACATTAATGCATGTGCATTTGCAGTCAGTATATACAAGTGTTGTCTGGTGTCAATACTCGCCCCAATATCATTGCAATAAATGAATAGCATGACAATAATTTGGCATCCCTGTGTAATTTAAGGGACAGGTTTGTTATATGCTGGTAATTGTTACTACTCTTCAAAATAATACTGCAACTTCAGTATTTAACAATGTAATTTCTATGTAGGAAAATGTCTCTTTTTTGCTAACAATAAAAATATATTGCTTTAGCTAGTTCTCATCTGAGCTCCAGGGGACATACTGAGCTTGAACTGTGAACAAAATCTGAATACAGGACTGAAGGCTTACATTTTCCACCACCCACTGAAACCTGTGTGGAAAAGATACTGTTGAATCCATTTGTTAGGCTGGATTGAAAGCCACAGGGGAAAACACTAATAAATGTTCAATTGTCTGAAGTTGTTCCATTACTGATTAGGCGTGATCACATCTGTGTTCTTGGTCTTCCCAGCTACAGAGCTACCAAATCAAAAAAC
The DNA here is from genome assembly GCA_038501925.1 of Xenopus petersii. Classification (NCBI taxonomy): domain Eukaryota; kingdom Metazoa; phylum Chordata; class Amphibia; order Anura; family Pipidae; genus Xenopus; species Xenopus petersii. Next base: position 29,018,170 of record CM076688.1, read on the forward strand.
AAATCTTTTGCACTAGAGACATATAACAATCACATTGCAAAAGAGACAAATTATTATTGATGTAAGGGCCTTAAGGCCAAAAGCATCGCCGACCTGTTCCTTCCAACGTGTGTTTCATAATATTCATTTTACATTCCCTACACTTATCTGAAATGTAGTCAGCTCCCCTCTCTAATATATCCTCATAAAGTACTGCAAAGAAAGAAATGTCAAGCTTTCTTTTATTCCTGTAATCAAACCATATTTAGCCATATGTTGGTCCTATATGTCTTTTTAATCATTCTCCTATTGTGGTCACACTTTTGTAGAGTGGCAACTAAATGTCAATGCTCTAATATCACTTGCATTATTACAGTTATAACAATGTGAAGCTTTGTCTTCTCTCACATCCATAATAGCCACTCTCTATACCTGCACATCTCTCAAACTTAATGCAAGAACACCCAGGGGTAAACACAGGAATATATATATATATGTATATATATATATATATATATATGTGTGTGTGCATATGTATATACAGTATATATAGAGAGATTTTCTTTAAGAGCTTCTGAGATGAGGAAAGCAGTGGTTGAAACACCCTTTGTCACCTGCTAAACCAAAACAAACCCACTTGATTCTCATCTGTAAACCCAGTGTCTGCCATAAGGCTAAGGCCACACTAGGCGATAGCGCCGCGATTTGACTCGCGGCGACTTTTCGCCGCGACTTTTAAGCCGCAATCGCTGGGGAAACTTTTGCGCTGGCGTCTATGGGGAATCGCGAAAAATCGCCAGCGTAAAAACACACGCGGCGATCTTATTTCTATTGTCGCTCGAAATCGCCTAGCGAGGCAATTTCGAGCGACAGTAGAAAAAAGATCGCCAGAGACACTAAACAGATGGAGAGTAAGAGGTAAACAAAAAAGAATTAGGGGATATGGCTACTACTTTAGGAGAGCATTTTTCACTCTTTGTAAGCAGGGAGAAAGGCTGTCTTTGCTGGGCCATATATAAACTTAAATCCATATTTAAGAAAACGTTGATTTCCAAAAAAATTTATGTTGAAATATTTTATTTGGTTTTCACAATAAACCATAAAAATCAATATGATAACAAATAGTATGCAGAATAAGAAGATTAATACAATGACATATTATACAGAATGTATAACTTACAATGTAATATGTAAAATAAAATAGAAACTCAAAGATTACCTCTGGGAGCACCTGAGCACTTAATCTGTATTGTAATTATATTTTTTATATTTATGTGAATTGTATTTCTAATAATGCACTTATTGTTACTTTTTATTCCAATGACCCCTTGTTTGTTACTACTAATTTATTGTTTTGCTGTACAGTGCTTTGCCCTCAAGGAGCGCTTTACAAATAAAAATATACATACATACATACATACATACAAGAACTAACCAAAAAAAATGTAAAACTGGTAAACTACTGGAATTTTAAGGGACCCTAAAGTGGCATCCAGTAACATCTAGTGTTTTCCAATGCACACTTTTTGTCAAACTACAAATAAACTCAAGTCATGGTGAGATTCTCATTAGAGAATCTACCTTACTACCACCTAATTTGGCAGATTAACTGACACCTAATAAAATAGACCATAGCATGTGAATGAGATAGACACCTAAAAAATGTAAGCTCCACTGGGGCAGTGACTGATGTGAATGATGTATAATATAACATCTGTAATGTGCACTATATAGGAATAAAGAATAGCTTGATAATATTGGATAGTTCTCAACCGAGAGGACAGGAGGCTTGTCTCCAAAAATAATTGCTAAAAGGGCATTCACTATAAAATGTATTTTGTGGGGGGGGGAAGGGGGAGCTGCTATAAAAATCCCATTGTTTGTTTTGGAAAGTGACAATAGCCAGAAATGTGCAGATTCTTGAGGACACTGAATCAGAACACACAGTACATTTGCAGCAAGGCATTGGTGACAAACAAAAGAATGCGGGAGAGACCTGCAGACAAAAGGATAGCAGGCACAGCATTTCTGACATTTGGTGCCAGTTCCTGTCGAAAAGTGTACACGGAATAATAAGCAATGTCATTAACCATGCTGTGGTATAGCACACACAAAAAAACTCTCTCTTAGATAACAGCTCAGAATCCATGAATAATCTGTATTAACTGTTTAAAATTAATATTTATTATACTAAATACAGACGGGGGGTGTTGCGTATGGCATTTTGCTGGGCACAATCCTGTGCCCATTTTTTCAGCTAGAGTTGTGCCTAGCTTTTGTAAATGAGCTTTCCTATTTTTCCTCTGTTAAACTTGTCTTCCTTTGAAGTATAATCGCTATTTAAAAAGGTGCCACCTATCTTATCAAGAGCTGAAAGGCTAAATCATGACACGAAAGTGCTGAAAACGATGGGGAAATATAGACAGAAACTTTCCCAAGTAAATAAATAAAATCTAGTAAGAAAGGTCAAAGACGACACATCATTTATTTGCGGATTAATGTATCATATAGTTCAGACCAATATATATCACTGTTTGATCTTTAAAGCCAAGTTTGAGTACAAAATTATGAAAAGTATTTTATTTCATGTCAGGGCAAATTTTTTTTTATACGTATATAAATATTTAATTTCATTTAATATTCCCCTTTTATTTTCTAATGCGGCATGAGTATTTGATAGATTTAATAAATCCATGGCAGCCATGATTGTATATGTCCGTTTAAGAACACAAAAAGTTTTTGAAACCAACAAGAACCTAATCTGAAAACAATGGATGAGCTTTCATACTTACAATGGCTGCAAAACTATTCCATTAGCCCCTTAATTCCATCCCATCATCCCCATATACCCTCTTATGTATAATAACATACTAAGCTTGCCTAGTGCAGTCACCAATAGCAACCAATAAGATGCATGCTGAAGCAGTTGAACAGTAAATGCAACCAGCTGATTTGCTGCTTCATTTTGTATTACTTGACTTGGACAAATATAGAGGCATATTTAATCAAAATTCAAATTTGTGTAGTTTTAGGGTCTTTCAACCATGAATACACTCACGTTTTAAAAAAGCACTAATGTCAAATTATTTATTAAAAGATCCGAATATAAAAAGCTTGAACATACAAAAACCTCAAATTCGTATTTAAACTGAATTTTTAGTGCGTTTACAAACAAAAAGAACTTTCCAAAACCTCAAAGTAACTAAATATTTTAAATATAGCTAAGGACAGCTTCCTTTGCCTTTGAGTTTTCCATGGTTTTAACATATACAAAATATTGAAAATGTAATAATTTAAAAGCATTCTTCACATGTTAAAAAAAATTATGAATGTAAATAAATTGGTCTCATTAGTGTATTTTATTAGATCATCCCAATAGTGTTTTTTCTCATGTTTCCCTTTACATGGCATATTGCTTTACCTACACCCCATATATCAACCTCCATCTAACTGGCTTCTTATAATATAGGAAAGCTCTGGTTAGATAATTTATAAGAAGCTAAGTTGTTATTTAGATAAATAAAAAGAATAATGCATAGCAGACTATTCTGTTGTATCATAAGGCATTCTCTAAAACTGCTGTGTTGATCTACATCAGGGGTCCCCAACCTTTTTTACCCATGCGCCACAATCAAATTTAAAGTTGAGGAGCAACACAAGAATGAAAAGGTCCCTTGGGGTGCCAAATAAGGGCTATTATTGGCTATTTTGTAGTCTCTATGTCAGGGATCCCCAACTTTTTGAACCTGTGAGCAACATTCAGAAGTAAAAGGAGTTGGGGAGCAACACATGCATGAAAAATGTTCTAGGGGTGCCAAATAAGTGCTGTAATGGGTCATTTGATAGCCCCTATGTGTATTGTCAACCTACATTGAGTCTCTGTTTGGCAGTAAATCAGTTTTTTATGCAACGAAAACTTGTCTCCAAGCCTGGAATTCAAAAATAACATCCTGCTTTCAGGCCACTGGGAGCAACATCCAAGGGGTTGGAGAGCAACATGTTGCTCAAGAGCTACTGGTTGGGGATCACTGCTCTATGTGGACTGACAGCCTACAGGAAGCTCTGCTTGGCACTATACTTAGTTTTTATGCAATTAAAACTTTCTTCCAAGCCTGGAATCCAAAAGTAAGCACCAGCTTTGAGGCCACTGAGAGCAGCATCCAAGGGGTTGGGGAGTAACACGTTGCTCACAAGCTTCTGGTTGGGGATCACTGATCTACATTATTCGCTCTCTTTCTGTCACTAACATTGTAGGAGTTTATTGTCTTCTTACACATAACTGAGCAGCTGTCTGTTACCCCGTGGGCAGACACATTTACTACAAATCCAATTGATTCTAATCTGTTTAATAATTTCATTAAAGCAATTATTTACATAAATTAAACACTTCCTCCAAAAATGTTGATAATGAAGAATGAGGGACAAAGCTTTGATCAGTCTCTATACGGTCACACACATAAAGCTATTCTAGTTTTTTCCCCTAATACTATACCAGTTGGCTTTTAGTGTGTTTTCCAACTGGCAGGAGGGGCTCTGCCTGAATGTCACTTTCGAATCAGTGTTGGAGAATGGACAGTTATTTTCCTAGATACATCTGAAAGCAAAATTGTAGTTGTTGTCCTAGATATTGTTGGAATTATGTCTGAGTGACTTATATTACAACATTTTTAATCATCTGTACCCATTTCTAGTGATGGGCAAATCTGTCCCATTTCAAAAATCATGAAACTGCGAAATTTGTTTACACGTGACAATTTTTTACATGTATGGCAATTTTTTCTCACTCCAAATGCATTAAAGTCAATGGGTGTTTTTCTTGTGGAGACTTTTTTGTCCAAATGCATTAAAGGGCATGTAAAGGCAAGAAAATATAATCCCATTTTTACTTTCTTTAATGAAAAAGAAACCTATATCCAATATACTTTAATTAAAAAATGTTACAATTTTTATAAGAAACCTGACTGTATGCAGTGGATAGGAATTGTCATATGGTCCCTAACTGCTGAGCAGGGAAACAATCATACTTATGAACAGCAGGGGGAGCCCCCGCCTTACTTCCCAGACATGCAGAACTCAAGCAGCTTTGTTTATGACGATCCCTAAGCAGCCCAGACCACACTGAGCATGTGCACAGTCTTAGTCTTGCAAAGATGTTTAACAAAGTTACAAGATGGTGACCCCCTGTAGCCAACTTTGAAAGCATAAATCATTTGTTTGTTTAGGCGTGTGGTGCAGTAAGTTCATGTTTATATTTAGTATACAAAATACAGCATTTCTAGCCTTATTCTATTTTAGACTTTACATGCCCTTTAAAGTCAACTGGCGTTTTTTCTTATGGTGACTTTTTTGTCTCGGTGACTTTTTTTGCAAAGCAGATTTTTGCCGCAGTTTCGTGAAAAATTTCTCAGATGGTGATGTGCATAATGTCACCTCTATTCCATGCCTGGTGAAAATTTTGCTCATCACTACCCTTTTCATGAGCTGGGGGAGGGCAATGTGTAACCAACGGTTGGACTTTCAAGAAGGAACTTGACCAAAGGTTGCATCTTCAAGGGGTGCTTAAACTGAAAAAGTTTGTAATCCACTGGCATAAGAAAATAATGCATATCTGCAGAAGGATCACTGGCAGCTGAGCTCAGCATGCTCACAGTCCTGGCCTAATATAACAGAAGGGCAATGTATTTGGGCATTAAAAGGTATAAAGCAAAGCCTCTATGAACTATTCTACCTAAGGACACACAGGCCACGTCCTTTTGAGTAGACAAATAACTGGAAGAATTACATTTATGTCTTATAGACCTTTAGAGTTATATGTATATGCTAATGAATATCTCAAGGTTTACTGTGGGAAAACAATGCAATGGGAAATTCTGTATTTCACTCAACACTTCAAATGAACTATGCAAAACAGCCATTTCTCAGCTGTAAAAAAACACTGAAAATACCTGTTTGGCTTTGTTCAGAAGGTACACATTGCAATAGCAGCAAGCCCCATAACTCTTACAGGGAAAAATAATTCTGTCCAGTTTAGTTTATAGAGTAACTGATATGTAATAACTTGAGTAGTAAAGAAAAAAATGCAATTATGGACACAGAAGGAGCATCATAGCTTTTGTGTGTGAAATCAATGCAGAGTAACCCCAAAATGCTTCCCCATTATCTCTCTGCCGCTTTGTTTCACCAGATTCTTATAGCCATTATGTTCTTGGCTGCACCTTCACCTAAACAGTTGTCTGTTGGCAAAGGTGCTGGTCTTTAATATCTGACAGCATGTGTGTAAGGACTTACCCTGGTGGTCCAGTGGCATGCGGGGGCACTCGCCACGCCTCCAGCAGGGACGCCCGCCGCATGCGTCTATTCCCCTCCTGTGCCGGTTCCCTCTAGGTTCCCTTCCAGGTTTTATAGGTGCATTCACAATGGCGTGATTAAGTCAGCGCACAATGGCGCGAAATTTATACCCTAGTTAAAGGGAAATCAGTTTGCAGATCCTTGCCCGTTGTTAGGTTCTATAAGTGTAGTTCCTGGGTAGTTGTTCTTTTCGATTCCTGTTTGATCTTTTGTGTTTTGACCTTGCCTGCCTTCTTGACTAGTCTGATCCTCTCCAATCCTGACCTTTGCCTGCCTGATTAATCCAACCTCTCCGATTCTGTTCCTAGCCAGCTTGTGACTACTCTGACCTCTACAATCCAACCTTTGCCTTTCCACTGACTATTCTATGTTCTCCTATCCTGATTCCAGCCTGTCTGACGATTCTCTGCTTGTGTTGGCCCGGCTTGCCTGTTCCTGGTGGTGTTCTTCCTTCCAGTATCCTGGTGAGACAATCGTGCCCCTTTTCTCGTCCAGAACCGTTTGCTTTGCTCCTCTCTCAAATAAGACCTGGCGGCATCCGATTAGCCGAGGGCTCCTCCTGAGGTGAAAGGCGGCGGTTAGAAGCAGAAGTTAGAGTCAAAACCAGGGAGCCTTGCTTGGGTTCTGGATATAGGGTGCCGAACGTGACAATGTGTTTCCTAAAACCATATTTTGCAGGCATTAAAAGATTGAATTTCACATCATTTTAAAACACTGTCACTTTTAGAAAGCAAGAGAAACACACCTAAATATTATAAGGAGCAGGATGAGTTGTAAGTAAAATTACCAGACACCGGAAGGATCAATGGCCCTTGATGATCAAGATATACAGATTAAGCCTGAGTGCTGTGATTTAATTTCTTTGCTATTTTCAGAAACCTTATTCCATTAGAGTAATTGAACAAATGACAGATTTTACTTACGACTTGACTACCATAAGTCAATACAGGCCTTAGATGTGATAAAAAGGAGTGCAAAGGGAAGAGGAATTAGTTGAATTAAAACCTTTAAAACGCCAAAAATCTAATGAAAGGAAATGTGCCATGCAGTAAATAAAAAGCCAAGCTGAATTAAAGGGCCACTAATGGTTCATCTTTATTGCACAGGGCTGCTGTATATTGTAAATTCTTTAGGACACCGGCCCTCTACAGTTCGGGATATGCCATTTGATGCATTTTATTCTCTGGTGGATAAATAACAGCAGAGGTATTACCTACAGTATATGAACAGTGACTCATTGACTTCGTCCAGAGCCTGCTGCCTGCATATCACATAAATGTATTTGCTTACTATTTTTTCATGAACCTCCAGTCTGTGGCATCACCAATTGGTTTACCACATTCACATGAGTACCTGGGATTTTGGGCAGGGTTGCTACTACTAAAGTTCAACATCAATAGCTCTTCTAATTTAATTGAATGAATGGTAGCATCATCACATTTTCCTGCCTACTAGTGGAGATATATTGCACTCTTCCCACCATTCCATTTATTTATAAATGCACAAAGGCCCTATATTTTAATGGGGACTAAAGCCAAAAACAGTATGGCTAGAATTACTGGATTTCATTTACACCAGCTGAAAGATTCAGCAGCAGACCTATAAAGGTAATAATCCATTAATTTAAAGTAGGCTGCACGAGACACCATCTTGCTGTAAGGCTTTTGAGTTAGGATTGGAACATATGTCGGAGAAACTGATGCTATAAGACTGATCAATCTACTCACATGTTGATTGCACTTCTATATTGTTGTGTAAACTGCCAGATCATTCATTTAAAAAAACTGCCTTTAACATTTAGATTTTGCAGTATCCATCAGTGATTACTTCAGAAGCTTTAAATGGATTCTGTCATGATTTTTATGGTGTACTTTGTATTTCTAAATTACACTGTTTTACTTTTTTTTAAATTATAATTTTTGAGTTTTCAATGCATAGACAAAACAACACTTGATAAAAACACTTAAAGATATGGGTATACAGTCATAGTAATATATTACTTATACACAATATATCCTTTATGTGATGTGTGTTGGACATCAGGTTGGACATCCACTGCCATGACTGTCTGTGAGCAGTTTTTATTGTGATTAAGACATATGGCTCAGATGGACCTTATAGGAGGCATTGTAGTTAGTAGGAATTTGTACTTATTAACTTTGTCCAATAGAATTACCTTCTTATGAATTTCTGAGAGTCTGCTGCAGAACTGGATCTCTGAATTACACCGTTTACACTGCAAATAATTCACTCTACTAAATAAAACGTAATTCCTGAAAAAAAATTTTTTGTTGTAATATTGGGTTGTAGGAAGCCATCTCAGGTTATTTTGTCTGATCCTGTGCTTTCAGAAAGAGCCAGCACTTCCCAATGGAAGTGCTTTCAGTTAAGCTATTGTTTCTCCTACTCAATGTAACTGGAGGAGTCACAGTGGGACTTGGATTTTTGCGATTGAGTGCTCTTCTCATATCTACCAGGGAGCAGTTATCTTGTGTCAGGGAGTTGTTATCTAGTTACCTTCCATTGTTCTGTTGATAGGCTGTTGGGGGGGTGACATCACTCCAACTTGCAGTGCAGTAGCAAAGAATGTCTGAAGTTTATCAGAGCACAAGTCACACGACTGAGGCACATAGGAAACTGACAAAATGTCTAGCCCCATGTCAGATTTTAAAATTAAATGTAAAAAAATCTGTTTGCTCTTTTGAAAAATAGATTTCCGTAAATAATGCTGCTGGGGCAGCAGTATTAGCTGATGCATTTTGAAAAAATATGTTTTACCATGACAGTATCCATTTAAAGACTTTGCATAATCTTACTAAAAGTCATCCATCAAGCATTAGCATTATATTAAACTTGGCCATACATTACCAGACTTGGTAGGGCAGTTTGGATGACTTCAACCATACTGCCAGAGGAATTTTGACAGATACCGTTGATGGACATTTTCCATCAGCTCTCTAAAAGAAAGACAAGTCACATAAATTATAAAAATATACAAATATAAAAATTCTTACAATTTCAAATCATAAAACATTACAAAGCAACATGGAAATTGGTGTAATTTATCCATACAGATGCATGGCCACATTCCATTGATTGATTTGAATTGTGCAAATCTGATATATAATGGATCTAACAACAATTTTTGTAGTACAATCCTGAAAAAGCTTTAGACTGAAAACTGTTGGTCTCTGTTGTATTACTGTATACTAGTTCCCTGTTCAAAGTTGTGATTTGTCAATAAGAGAGAAAAATAGAATAATAGTGATTAATAGCCCTTTTGTACTTTTCTTTCTTTAGGCATATAAATGTATTAAACATGTCGGCAATAAAGGAAACGACTAGATGGTGTCTAGCAGAGTAACTGGAAATGCTTCTATAGCATTATAACTTAGCAATGTGTCCAGCATTCCATTTGCTAATGGTAGACAGCAAATGAGATAGTTCAGGGGAGTAGAAAATAGCAATTAGTAACATGTTCAACAGTCGGCAGGAAAATCAATTAATCTCCTTGCAGTGTAATCACCTCATTTAGATTGCAAGCTCCTTTGGTCATAAACAATTTAAAAATATGTCAGTCAGCGTTATGCCACTCTACACCAACTGTCAGTTATGTCTCCCAGGAGTTTTACGGGGGGAAAAATGATAGATATTTTTAGAGCACCTTAATTCAAAGATCTTTTAAAGTATAACTCATTTTATTGACCTACAAAAACCACAAGGCACACAGTTCTTGAAGGTCAATCGCTGACATGGAATAAAATCAGACTTATCTCTCTTAAGGCTTAAGGTAACATAAATTGAAGTTCCAGTGGCATTCTGTTGATAGTTTGGGACCTGGTTTCTCAGCAGCTATTCCATTCATTCATCACTAATATATTGTGGCTGAGATGGTACTGAAAAAAATACAGCTATGAAAAAGATGAAGAGATGATGTCAGTATTAAAATTCCTGCAAATGTCTTCATGTGCCAGAAAAATGGACAAGAAAATGGAGAAGGAGAGATTTAGCAACAAATATGCCATGATCTAAGCAGCTAACATAACTATATTCCAAAACAAGGTTCTTCAACTGAAGGGCCGATTGTGGTAGGTGGCTCTACAATAAATTGTTATGGTCTAAGCTTGTCCAAAGGCTCCATCAACTTAGCAAATAAGACTGATGTTCATTGAATTCAACCTTTTCTCCAAGTTAAACTTTAACTTCTAGTTATGCTATCAGTCTTTTAAAGGAAAACTATACCCCTTAACAATGTAGGTCTCCATAAAAATATATTTCATATGTAAAACCCAGCATCACATGAATAAACCATTAATGGACAGAGCTGTGTCTTTTGCTTCCACCCTTCTTCCCAGTGGCGGAACTACCGGGGGAGCAGGGGGTGCGAGCGGGCCAGGGCCCGCACCCCCTCAGGGCCCCCCGGCAGTCCGCGCACCGCTGTGCGCCGCACATTACCGGACAGTTTCCGGGTGTACGGAGGGGGTGGGGGCCCCGCTGCGCGTCCTGCGCCAGGGCCCGCCCCCTCTAGTTACGCTTCTGCTTCTTCCTGTTACAGAGCTGCAGTATTTCTGGTTAGGTGATTTCTGAGAGAGCAGACAGATCATCATGAAATGGTGGTTCAAGGTAAGAGCTGGAAAAGGACAATATTTACTGATATCTATATTCCTATTGGGTCCAACACCAACGCTTAGGCATACAAATAGAATTCTCCCATTCAAAATAGGAGCTCAAATGTATGCTTTGGTAGAATCATTCATGGTTAAATCATGGTGCTTTTTCTTGCTTTTTCTAATACTATTAAAGCAAGGAGATATCTTGACAGAGAAGTATACTGATATTCTGTTATATCGCAGAGGTTCTTTAGTAGATGGGAAATGCATATTTAAATTGTACAATTCATATACATGTATTGGATCTGTTATCTGGAAACCCATTATCCAGAAAGCTACAGGAAGGCCATCTCCCATATGGGAAAATGTAATATTGGTTGCTAACACCGATCACATCGATCACAATGCGAATAAATGTTCACTAAGTGAACAATTTTGTCTGTCTGAACACTTTGCCCCTCACATGATAATAGGAAAACAATTACAAATGTTATAGTTTGCAATAGTGCGCAGTGTATATAATAAAATTGCTTAATGAAAAAGTTAACATTTGCTCCAAAAGTTTACGCCACCTTTACGCAGGTGTTAAAGGTTTCCAATGCACAATTAAGATTCCCAATGCAATAAAAGCCTAGTGAAGAATATTACATTTCAACATGTCAATTTGCAAATGTTATTACATTTCCCACATAAACTCCATTATAATCAAATAACTCAAATTCTTAAAGATTATTTCCTTTTCCTCTGTAATGATAAAACATTACAGTGTACATGTATGGGACCTATTATCCAGAATGCTCAGCACCTGGCATTTTCCGAATAACGGATCTTTCCAGAATTTTGATCTTCATACAATAAGTCTACTAGAAAATCATATAAACGTTACATAAACCCAATAGGCTGGTTCTGCTTTCAATAAGGTTTAAATATATCTTAGTTGGGATCAAGTACAAGCTACTGTTTTATTATTACAGAGAAAAAGGAAATCCTTTGTAAAAATTTGGATTATTCGGATAAAATGGAGTCTACGGGAAAAAGCCTTTCGGTAATACGGAGCTTTCTGGTTCACGGGTTTTCGGATAACCGATCCCATACCTGTACTTGATCCCAACTAAGATATATCCTATCCTTATTGGGTATAAAACAATCTTATTGGGTTTAATAATTAATAATTAATAATTTAATATTTTAATTATTTTAAGTAGACTTAAGGGTTAGCCTACTGTACCTTTGTAATTGCAGGTTAAGTTGTTGTACCACGTTAGCCAGTAGAAATGTTACAAGGCAACCCTTTTGAAATAAAAAATAACAAAGTGCTATAAAGGTAATAGCTTTATTGGCTAACTAAGATAATCATAGCAAGCTTTCAGAACATTTTAATTCCCTTTTCAAACAAACAAACAAACAAACAAACAAACAAACAAAGTATGGTAGCGCACTCCTGAAATTTTGATATTATTGAAATCTTTATTCTTTATTTATGGCACAAAATCGATGTTTCTGCTCCCCTCTATATCTATCCTTTATCAAGATTCTTGATAAAGGCTCTAAAGGGGAGCCGAAGTGTTAATTTTTTGCCATAAATAGAATAAAGATTTCAATAATATCAAAATCCCAGGAGTGTGCTACCATACTTTGATCGTGTGCATACATTCCCAGGAGCAGCACCCGGGTGGATGAATTACTGTAAGCGTTAACATTGGGAGTGCTGATCTGTTTGGTTGGTGTATATATATATATATATATATATATGTAGAAAGGCTGTGGCACACACTTACTGAAGCAGAACCCAGGTGCTGGTCAGATAGAAGCCATATATCCATACAGAAAGCTGACGCACACTGGGATTTATCAAAAATAAAAACTTATTTTATTTGGATCGACGTTTCGGTCCACACACGGACCTTTATCAAGATACATATAAAGTGCAAGTGTAGGCAATTTTATAGACTCACCCACCAGTGAACATACATCAGAACACGCCCATATATCAAGTGAAAAATTTAACCCCAGAAGACCCAAAAGTCCAGCAGACGTGGATAATATTAACTTGGTCTGAAAAACAAAGTGCACTGGTGGGTGAGTCTATAAAATTGCCTACACTTGCACTTTATATGTATCTTGATAAAGGTCCGTGTGTGGACCGAAACGTCGATCCAAATAAAATAAGTTTTTATTTTTGATAAATCCCAGTGTGCGTCAGCTTTCTGTATGGATATATATATATATATATATATATATATATATATATATATATATATATATATATATATATATATATATATATATATATATGTATATATATATGTATATATATATATATATGTATGTATATATATATATATATATACATACAGCATTAGTAAAATGTATTTGAAATAAAATCAGTTTGTTTCTTGTTTTACATTTTTCCAGTTCTCCCTAATGTCTCATTGGCAGTTAACATTTCAAAATGTTTAAAGGATGCTATTATGAATGAATTACAATGAGTGGATATTAACTATAAATACGCCTTTTTTAGATAGATTTGGTCACATCAACAAGATCTAACAGCACTGAGGCTTGCACATATTTGCATGCGCTGTGCTCTTTATACATTATATTTATTAGTATTAACAACATATAGACGTGGCATGTATTTTATTTAATTGCTCATCCTTAGGATAACAATATGGGGCACATTTACTAAGGGTTGAATATCGAGGGTTAATAAACCCTCGAATTTGACCCTCGAAGTAAAATACTTCTAATTCCGAAGGATTTTAGCGCAAATCCTACGATCGAACGATCAAATAAAAATCGAACGATAAAATCCTTTGAAACGACCGATTTTAAGCGATCGATCGAAGGATTTTTCTTCAATCAAAAAAAGCTTTGAAAAGTGATGAGAAAGGTCCCCATAGGCTAACATTGTCTCTCGGTAGGTTTAAACTGCCGAAGTATGTAGTCGAAGTTTTTTATAAAGAGACAGTACTTCGACTATCGAATGGTCGAATAGTTGAACGATTTACTTCGAATCGTTTGAGTCTAAGGTCATAGTAGCCTATTCAATGGTTGAAATTCTACATAATGCCAGTTCAATTGCGGTCGGCAGGGGGGTGATTTTTCTGATTTGTCAAGATCCATGCAATAGGGATTCAGAAGATAAACAAACCTTCAATGGGATCAGCAGGGCTCATGAAATCACTCACTTTGATAGCATTTAGCTGTGTTAGTGCTTTACTTCTTAAAAAAGTACTGTATAGACTCTATGAACACAAAACTCCCACAGTCCCTTGCTCATTCACACAGACCAAGACTACTGCTCATGCGCACTACTGTTGACCTAAAAGCTGCCCATGTACAGTGAGAGTAATCTTGAACAAACTTAACTTCAAGCGAGCATCCACAGTGTCCCCATCAAGACCCAACTTAAATCCACATTTGCACATGAATGCAGACGGCCATGTTAGTGATGTCACATTCAGCAAAATGGAGTCTGCAACCAGGAAGAAGAAAATATATTTTGAAAAGGGAATGGCAGGCTAAATAAACTTTATTAATGTAGTGATCGGGGACAGGAAGGGCTCCTCTATACTACAAAGGAGCTTGAAAGGCTTTCATTGTCCTTTAAGCTTCACAGCAAATCCATTGCAATTGCCCTGGAAATTTGTAGGATTCTGTAATTTTTGGCAATCAGTGGCAATTATTTCTTGGATGCAAGTATTTTGCACCTATGGATGCAGGTTGCTGTGGGAACCCTGAAGCCGCTGCCATGCACTAGTCCACCATTCACATCAGGAGGCAGAACTATACAGAATTTTATGGAACATCTCTAATAAATGGCATTTCGACTGCAGCAAATTGTGGGCAACCGCAACCTTATGCCTTCAGTTCAAATTGACACAATTTATTTTCAAATGTTACATCACAATGACTTTTTAAATTGTATTCTGTTTTCTATTTAGGAACAAAAAAGTAAGACCAAGTTTACATACAAACTGTAGTATTGTTTTCCCACAATGCAATGTTTTCTCCCCATAATTCCATAGCAAGTAGCCCAATGCCAGATTCAAGTTGCGGTAAACATTGGTGGCGATCGGAGTGGAGATTGCATCAGTTCCAGTGAATTGCGTTACTAGAACACAGGTCTGCTGCACATATTAATGGGAACCAACAGCGGGATCCTTGGATTGGCTGCTACATTCAAGGTGGTAGAAGGACCATGGTTCTACCACCACAATAGGTTTACTCATACACAATTAAGTTGAAGGGCAGAAGGGAATGGGTTTTGGTGCACCTATACAAGGAGCTTGTTTTGGACACTAGTACCTTTAATGAATGTTGTCAATAGGCACAATATGTGTGTCCACTTTAGACTGCCTGTTGCTGCATTTATTAATTAGCCATCTTATATTTAAAACAATTAAAATGCATTTAAGCTTTAAAAACTCAACAGATTATGTTGCATGGACTTCTGGGAGCTTACTTAACACCAAGTACAATATACTTTCTTATAACTACAGATAAATAACACATTAAAATTGCTGCAGAATGCACAGACTAGAAAGGGGAGTAGAAGAAACATTATGGGTTAATTGCTTCTTTATCCATTCAGGATGCAGCCTGGCCTCAGCTACAATTACAGTGTCAGACACCTTCCTATGTTCTCTCAAAATAGAGCAGTAAGTGATGCAGTGTTTATCGATCTCCCCAGGCCTCTGCTCACAGAATACAGATATACAGTGTTCCCTCTCCATCTGAAACCTGTCACCCCAGAACAATTAGTTAATACTGTACACACAACACTTTATGAAGGCATAACAAAGATCCCTTCTTCCCATGCACCCTCCTCCTTAATTGTATTTTATGTTAGAAATAATTGCATGAGACTCGGGGCCAGAGGTCCCATAGCTTCATTACTCTTTTTCTGAAATACTGGGAGCAAATTTACATGGTGAAAAAAGTACAACTTTAACGCAAGATGTTAAATGGGCAGTAAATATTTATCCCTCCTGGTGCCCCAAAGTAGAAAGCTCAACCCTTTAAATGCAAAAGCATTATTAAGTGAGAGTTTATAGCTTAATCATTTGGACGGGTTTATTTTCCATACATGAAACTTTTCTAGCATCCACAAGCCACACAGGTTCCACTACATTACACTATGACCATACTTACTACATTGTGGTAACACTTTGGGGAAGGTCCTTTCTTGTTTCAGCCCAATAATGCCCCAATGCACAAAGCCAGGTCCATACTGAATGGGTTTGCCGAGATGGAAGAGTAAGAACTTGAATGGCCTGAACAGAGACATGATCTCAACCCAAATGACCACCCATGAGATGAATTGGAAAGCTGACTGCAAGCCAAACCTGATCCCCAACTTCAGTGCCTAACCTCTTACATAAGCAAATCCTAGCGACAATGTTCCAACACCTAGTAGAAAGCCCTCCCAGTATAGTTAAAGTGTAAAGGAGGAGGTATTGGATAACAGGTGTCCATCTACAGCTATGGGACCTGCTATCCAAAATGCTAAGGACCAGGGATTTTCCGAATAAAAGATCTTACCAGAATTTGGATCTCCATACCTTAAGTCTACTAAAAAATCATGTAAACGTTAAATAAACTGGATAACGGATCCTATACCTGAACTATTTTCCATATATTATACTACATTATTTTAGCCAGTACAAATCCAAATATTGTGATTGAAGAGAGCAAAATAAATAACTTTGAAAATATAAAACTGGACATTGTCAAATGGCAGAAATCATTAACTTTTTTATGATTTTCTAATTATTTCTAATACACAACTTTCTTTTCAGTCCAGGAGTTGTGTGCACACTAATTAATCATCTCAAATCCATCATTCACATTTATTATTGTGTTGTAAAACACAGGGCGATGAAACCAATCATCTGAAAGACATGAACTTTATCCTCTTTTATTATGGGGATTGAACCACTCTGCATCTATTGAGTCCTGCAAGAAAATTTAATTTTCCATGCCTCTGCTGAATTTTTCCTATCCAGTGCAATTAGCATTCATACTGCTGTGCGGTCTGTGTGCACTTGAATCACACCATGCATGTGCACACATTTCTGGGAGCTCATTTTCTTCCAACACTGTCACAGCTCCGTCATCTTTAAGTGCCTTTTTAACCATACAGAAGCAATGGACAAACTCATATTAGTCCCATTGGTTTTCTTTTCATTTGCATTTTGAACAGCTGCTCTTGTGTATCACTGAAAATCTAATTTGATCATCCTGATTTGATCATGATTGTGCCATACCATTTGATTTAGCTAATATACAGGAAAACTGGATTATTTTTCTCTTAATATGTTCTTTATGCAGTCTCCAGCCTACATGGGAAACATAAGGACAGTACAGGTATACGACCTTGGTGCCAGTCCCAAGTGTTGTCTGGCCCCACCATGGTCCCTTACTGTAGGAATCTCACTCACTTGGAGTCACTTCTAAAGTTTGCGCATTGCATATTTATACGCAAATGATTGTATTGCCCATGCTATTTCCTGAACGCTAAAATATTGCACCGCTGTGCCCGTTTTTCCGGTTTTTGATAATTCCCATTGTGAATAAATTTTAGCAAAATGACTCACAAATGAGACGGGTGTTTGCGGGAGTGCACCTAGTGTGCGAGGTTGTTGTGAGTGAAAATATCGATGACAGTAACAACTCTGCAACTTGCAAAACTGTTTTGCGAATATTTTCTCCGCCACCAAAGTTGTGGTGTAACTCCAACACAGAGTGAAAAATAATTTGCAATTCTGTTTGCGCATTAAGTACACCGCTCTTATCCAGCTTTATACTGTAAATATAACCATGCGCAGGGCAAATATTTTCACTGTGCGAATCATTCTCCCACTGTGTCCATGAAACTCAACCACTTGGTCCCTATACTGGTGGTCTGATCACTGCTGGACACTTTTTGGAGCCTTGAGCTGCTTAGCTACCTGAATCCTGCCTATCTCTCACTCCTGGAGCTAGCTATCACTAACTTTCTTAACTGGGCCTAGCACCTGCTCACACCCAATCCTGTACCCACCTCCCGGCTAGGTGGGATCCAGGAAAAGAGCACTGAGCATGTGTTCTCATGTGTATTAATTCACCCTCTTAGTGTATAGCGGGTTAGTGCATTGCTATGGTTGCCTGATCACAGCTTTTTTTTCCTACTATTCAAACAGAAAAAATGTTTTGTCCTATATCTGTTAAAAGATCTACCCCATGCAGTAGTTATTTTGCATGCCCACACATTTGACTGCAGTGCCTACTTTGTGTACCTATCCACTGATTTTACCAAGTATGCCATTAAGCATAGATCGCTGGGTCCTGTATCTGCTGTATTGTAATGTAATTTAACCATACGCCCAAAGTCACTTTGCTTCATCTGCAGTAAATCCTCTGTCATGTTTCTCTTCACTCTTTGAAAAAGAGTACACAGTAAAGTACACAGTATCTTCACATCTGTCTCCGTCACTCAGTAGTCTAAAACAGCAGTGAAAGCACAAAATCGTTAATTGCTTAGACCATACAAAGGTAAATCTGGTGTGCCTTTTTGTCTGTGAGACTTTTTTTCCCTATAAATTTTTGATGCACTTCCATTAAAGGACAGTTTTACTGAAAAGCAGCACAATTCAGATTCCCTTTGATCTATTAAGCCAAAGTAACCTTATTGAGTTATCGATTTCAGCATATAGTTAACAGCGACGCATTGAATTTTGTGTGTATTACTGGAAAAGACTTTAATTAAAGTAAAAGACTTGATTTACAAGATCTTAGAATTATTTTCCCCTAAAGGGCCAGGCCCAGATTTGTTGAAAGGCCACCAAGGCAAAGGCCTAGGATGGCAAGATCTTAGGGGGTGGCATGCTGCCTAACGACACCCACATTGGTTCAAAAACACTGGGGTTGCGCTGAAGATACAATCATTTATAAAAAATTTCCTGTGCTCCAATCCCCATTGCTCCAATCCCGATGATGAAAATTTGCATGAATAAAGGGGAGGGGACAACAGTGGGCAGGGGTGCCTGCTATGTCAATCCGGCCCTGTAAAAGGGTTAGTCAGCTTTTAATAAAACAGACTTGTACTTTGTAGCTCTCCAAAATAAGCTTATCAAACTTATACGTGCAACGGAATTCTCTGGTAAGCGTTTCCCCTACTAGTATACACCAGTCATCTTGCTTTCTAACATACCGAGAATACAGCTCTTGCATGGCAAAATCACATTTTAATTAGAGGACATGGTGAAAAGTGTGAAAAAGAGGCACAAAGCCCCATGCCTTTTAGGCACAAATATTTGTGCATCTGGATGAAGGGAAAAGATGTGACCTGATTACAAATGAGGGTTCCTGCTTTAACCTTCCATGGGAGGGATGGCGCATTGGCATAAGTGATGTGCAGCAGCACCAGCACTGACCCAACCTGGTGCATGCCCCTGTTTATATACTATACCTGCGTCTGACCCACCCCGCTGTGATGTCACTTGAAAGGGACAGGATACATCGGCATCAGTATAAAAAGGAGCACATGAAGGCAGAAGTAAGGCAGTAGAAGGTTGCAGAATGGACACTGGTTGAAGTTCAGCCTGAACCCACTCACGGCCCAAGACCATTGTGCTGAAGTTGGCCCAACCAGCAAGCTTCGGGCCAGCCCACACGTCACTAGTTGGCATCTCCTTGGACAATCCCGACATGCACAAAGAGCTCCTATGAATCCAAGATGATCAGACTGGAGCCCTCTAACTAATGCCTTCTCAAATCACCTGGAAAGTACGTGGCTTCCCCTTATGCTCCCTGCTCCAGGTGTATCAACAAAGGCATAGTATAAAGTAAATGACACAACAAGAGGTGTCCTTATAGCTTTGTAGTCCACAGCTAGAAATACTGTGGCAACAGTCATTACCGAGTTTAGAATTAACTGAATTATTTTGGTATAAAGACTGTTCCATCTATAATTCTCAATCTGCTATGTATACTGTATTAGGCAAAAGATATATATATATATATATATATATATATATATATATATATATATATATACATTATTTTTAAGAACTCATAATTAAACTTTATTTGTTAGCAATTCCTTAATGGGCATGTAAGGTCTAAAGTAGAATAAGTCTAGAAATGCTGTATTTTGTATTCTAAACATAAACATGAACTTACTGCACCACAAGCCTAATCAAACAAATGATTTATGCTTTCGAAATTGGCTACAGGGGGTCACCATCTTGTAACTTTGTTAAACATCTTTGCAAGACTAAGACTCAATGCACATGCTCAGTGTGGTCTGGGGTGCTTAGGGATCATCATAAACAAAGCTGCTTGAGTTCTACATGGCTGGGAAGTAAGGCCGGGGCTCCCCCTGCTGTTCATAAGTATGATTGTTTCCCTGCTCAGCAGTTAGGGACCGTCTGACAATTCCTATCCACAGCAGTAAATGAAGGGTGAATTTCACTGCATACAGTCAGGTTTCTTATAAAAACCGTACACATTTTTTAATTAAAGTATATTGGAGATAGGTTTCTTTTTCATTAAATAAAGTAAAAATGGGATTATATTTTTTTGCCTTTACATGCCCTTTTTTTTTTTTTTTCTATTTGACTTTGAGAACTATTTATGTCTTCATTATTTGTATATTCCCTTACAGTCATACCCTTAGCTAGTCTGCACAAAAACATGGCAATTTGTGCCCAGGGTGGAAAGGCTTCAGTCAGAATTATTTATCATAAGGAACACTGAGCTACAGTGATACATGTGACCCCCCCCCCAATCCTGTAAGGAATAAGCTAAGCCACAAATGTCCAATCAAAACCCAGAATGGTGATTACATTTAAGCCTGTAGCTAAAATGCATAGTGCTGACTCATATCACTGTGAGATGCCCATAAACCTGTATTAACATACAAATGACTTTTATTTCTTTTATATAGCAGGATGTAATTCTATAACTTTTTATTTAGAGGAGTATAAAAGCGCAAGTTTGTTTTGGAATGTTTTTGATATACATGGATAACCAGCATTGTCAGGGTGTTTTCAAAACAGCTGGAGTTTCAGTCCATAAATGCTATGTAACATTAATCTGCATTAACTACTAACAAGCCTTTAAGTGTGCAATTTTTTTTTAATATAGATACTGTATATTAACCGTGAGCCCCTAAATTCAGGTAACTGACAGCAGCCTGGAGCATGTGAGTGAATCAGAAGAAAAGAAGATGGGAAGCTACTGGGGCATCTTTGGAGGCACAGATCTTTACTTCTAGTGATGTGCGAATCTGTGAATTTACAGGGAAATTTGCAAAACACTGAAAAATTTGTGATGCATTGAAGTCAATGGGCATTAAAATAATTTTGATGCACGTCAATTTTGATGCGATCGACACTTTTTATACGTGCGTCTATTTGGTCCAAGTGCATTAAAGTCCTGACTATTTTTTCACGCGGCAGATTTTTTGCAGGTGGATTGTTGTCGCAGTTTCACAAATTAGTTTGCTTGCAGCAAAACAAGTAAAGTTGAAGTGGATTTTTGTCTGTTGAATTTATTCACTCATCACTATTTACTGCTAAAGGGCTGTGGGTGGCCTTGGGCTTGCCCAAAACAACTTGTGTAGCATTTCGAGACTACTTTGTATCCTAAACAATTTATTAAATGGGTTTTAGTATGTTTGATGAACAAAACTGCAAGGATAAGCAAATAATCCAGTCTCAAAATACCTTTGGCCTAATGTCTAGCCCTCAGGTCATAATCCACAAGATGACAAAGATCTCAAAACGTTTGATAGCAATGCTTAACATACACATGGGGGCACATTTACTTAGCTTGAGTGAAGGAATAAAATAAAAAAACTTAGAATTTTGAATGATTTTTTTGGCTACTTCGACCATCGAATTGGCTACTTCGACCTACGAATTCGAATCGAACAATTCGAACTAAAAATCGTTATTACTATTCGACCATTTGATAGTCAAAGAACTGTCCCCATAGGCTTTCTAACAAATTTTTGGTAGAAGGAAAATCGTTCGATCGATGGATTAAAATCCTTCAAATCGTTCGATTCGAAGGATTTAATTGATCGATCGAACGATTTTTCCTTCAATCGTTTGATCGAACGAAATGCAGTAAATATATAACCCTTGATATTCTACCCCTAAGTAAATGTGCCCCTAAGTATCCACCAGTAGAGAAAATAGATATGAGTATAGACACACTCGGGGTCATTTATCAACTTGCACAAATTTGCCCATGGGCAGTAACATTGTTCTACTTGCAGCTGGCTTTAAAAAGCTATTCACTGATTGGTTGCTATAGGTAACTGCCCATGGGCAAATTTGCCCAGTGTTGAAAAATGACCCCCACTGAGTGAAAACAAGTATAGAATCCCCAAACTACCTGTATATAGTGGATGAATAAAAGGCATTAAATGGAAGATTGGTCAATGGTTCCTTTTCTATGTACCCTGAAACTTGTGCTGGATCAACATACCTTAATGGGGTCATGTACTTAAAGTGCATGAGCAAGTGCAGGAAGTTGCACATAAAACCTTTGGAGCAGGCAGTAGTATGGTGCACACGTCACTCACAGAGTGAACTCCGGAGATCACGCCAGTCTTCAACTAATATAAAACCCAATAGGCAACAAAGTGCATGCACAGTTGTGTTAACTTTGCAGTAGGCACAGCATGATTGCATCAAGACCATTGCCATTTTGAGACTACAATGATACTGGAATTTTGGGAAAAAACTTTACATTGTGGGGAAAAATAAACATGCTGATTGCACTTGAAATTGCACATTGCTCACTGCACCTGCAGGCATACTGTAAGTGTGCCCTTAAAAGGACATGTAAAGGCAAAAAAATATAATCCTGTTTTACTTTCTTTAATGAAAAAGAAACCTATCGCCAATATACTTTAATTACTTAAAAAATGTGTACCGTTTTTATAAGAAACCTGATTGTATGCAGTGAAATTCTCCCTTCATTTACTGCTGTGGATAGGAATTGTCAGATGGTCCCTAACTGCTGAGCAGGGAAACAATCATACTTATGAACAGCAGGGGGAGCCCGGCCTTACTTCCCAGCCATGCAGAACTCAAGCAGCTTTGTTTATGATGATCCCTGAGCAGCCCAGACCACACTGAGCATGTGCACAGTCATAGGGGCCCAGCCCATTTACTTAGTTCGAGTGAAGGAATAGAGGAAAAAAAGTTTGAATTTTGAATGGTCGAATATGGCTACTTCAACCATCGAATGGGCTACTTCTACCTTTGACTATGACCTTCGACTTCGAATCGAACGATTCAAACTAAAAATCGTTCGACCATTCGATAGTCGAAGTACTGTCTCTTTAAAAAATTCTTCGACCCCCTAGTTCGATTAGGCTTGTGGTGCAGTAAGTTCTTGTTTATATTTATTATACAAAATACAGCATTTCTAGCCTTATTCTATTTTAGACTTTACATGCCCTTTAAGTGCTAAAACATTAAAATAAAAACATTTAAAAAACATTAAACAATCTTAATAGAATTGGTTTGCCACCAACATGGACTTGTGCAGCTTAGTTAATATCAAGATTTTGTTTTATTATCTAATTATTATTATCTAATAATTTTTTTTAATTATTTGTTGAAAATTGGAGATGATCTTCTTAATAAGAGAACATATACCGGTACAGTAAAAAAGCTGTGAGTATTTCCAGTGTATTTTACAGCATCCACATTTATTTAAGGGGGTTATTTATTAAAGGTCGAATATACCTTGAATGACCTTGAATGAACTCACAACTTAAATTGTTTCTTGTTTAAGAAAAAACTTGAATGCAAAATCTTGAATCAGCGAGTTCAAGTTGCGAAATTGATCAATTGAATTGATCAAGTTTTTGCTTGAGTTTTTGGGCAAAACCCTCCCAAAAAAAATCATGAAGGCTATGAACAACTTCAAATGGTTCAAGAGACCTCTGTCATTGACTCCTACATGACATTGATAGGTTTTTCACATACAAGCTATTTCCAGGGTCGGGGTATAATAAATCTCAAATTATTTAATTTTTTTACCTGAAAAATCTATTTTTTTATTGAGTTTACATGGAAATCACTCTCCACAGAAAGCATATTAGGAAAATATATTTTTTCTGTAAAACATATTACATCACATAATATTGCTAAATGGAGACTTGTAGTAAAAGGAAAAAAAGTTATAAAGAAAAAAGAGAAAAGAAACAAAAAAGGGTAAATTCAAACCCGAAAAATCTATTTTTGACTAAAAAAATAGCCTTGAAAACTAGAATTTTTGTGGAAAACACAACTTGATCCTTAAGTTCTCCTTAAATGTAAAATGCTATGGGATACGATCCACTTCTACTTAGTTTTATACCAAGTAAGGAACATTCAGGAAATTATGCCTAATCTAAATATTTCTCTTGGCAGGCCCCCACACTCTTGCAGTAGATGTTTTGGGTGGATAACATTAAAGCATGCTAGAAAACATAACTGACATAGAAAGACTTGAGCCTTATACTATAATTATTACTATAATGCGTAACATGGTAGAGAAACTTGTCAGTGAAAGGGGATAAACACATTTTTTTGCATGATACAAATTCACATTTTCGAGATTGGAGACATTTTTTCCGAATGTTTTGCTGCAAAAATAATTTGCTTTCACTCTTCTCTCTCCCAACAGCACTTCCTTGTGCAGCACTTCCTTCCTTTCAGCTCGCAGGGCAGGAGACTCCTCCCCCTCCTTGCACCGAACAACACAGAGGAGAGGAGAGACTAGGGTTGTCACCTGTCCGGTTTTGACCGGTTTTGATATAGACAGCCCGGTAATTTGAAGGGCTGCCCTGGTCAAAACTGCCCCCTGCCCGGTTTCCACTGGCTAAAAGATGGCAACCCTAGGAGAGACAAATATATATAGCTACCCTACACAGATCCTATACATGTACTTGCATGCAAATTATGAAAGTCCATGACATCCTAACCTTTCCAGCTTAATTTCTTTGCCTAAGCTTAGATCTGTTACTGAATCTTCCTTCCTACTCTTAAGGCATATATAAACCCTAGAGAGTTGGTATGCCTCTCCCAGTGACACAGCAGAAATGAAAAATAGCAAGGGCTGTGTTCACTCAGATTGATGAGGCAATACAGGACTTTACAGTCATCCCCTAGGACAAATGGATCGTGAATGAGGTTCCAGGAAGTAGGTGTAAGGACCATCTGGGATTTGAACACTTGGGACTGGGGTTGCTGGACTTTCAGTGCACAGTCAGTTCACTTACCAAGTCGTTCTGATTTTGTTATTGCGATCCTATATTTTGTCTGTTTTCAGTATGTTTTCCACCCACCTCGTTTACCCTCATGTGTCTCCTATTGCCTAATCAATTGCCCTTTATAAACCATGCCTTGAGCCTTGCATAGGGCTGAGTCATTGAATGTGTTTGGTTTGGTATCTGAATGTAATTTGTTTGTTCCTGAATCTTGTTCCTGGATATTCCTTGTTCCAAGTTCCTGAATCTTGTTCCTGTGTTTTTGTTCCAGCTTTTCATTGCCTGTCTGGTAAAGACTTTATTTTTGACCTGTTCTGTTTTGCTTCAGTTCTGTTAAATCCTGTTTATTCACCATGCCTGCTTCAAGTATTTGTGGCTTTCTCCCTGGGCTTCCACCACACGCACGTCAAGTGTGACTTTAACTCCCAGTACAGCGGCTTCCCGCTGTGAACGTTACAGTAGGAACCAGAAAGTGATCAACAAGAATGGGCATTAAATATCCATCATTTCATCCATCAGGGGACCAGTTGGTTCTGGTTTCAAAGGAATTAACTTGAATTTTTCTATTGCATATGGTATGTACAATTTAAAAAGTATCTGTTTTGTAAAAAAGAGAAAACCCTACTGTGAATAAAACATAGTCCACTACATGCTGGAAGTTACCCTGTTTGCCAATGTCTCTTCATTTGGAAAAGTTATTACCGCTTAATGATTGTTTTGTGATTTCAAATATATTCAGTCATGGGAAATGATTAGGAATGTATTCTGACACTATTATGGATATTTGAAAATTATTTTTTTTAGACTAACAGCCCATTCAAATGGTGGGTTCGGAGATGGGTGAGGAAGTAAACACACGCCGTCATTTATTGGAAAAAGAACGAGCTACAGTTATGCTGCTCACATGGTCAGAATATAAATGGTAGAAAACCAGCAGCTTTCTGCTATTCCGAGAATTGTGTTTTGGCCATAAAACAAGCAGGAGTCTGTGATAAATATATGCTGTAGTTCAAATCGGGTTGAAACCAGCATGTAATGGAAACTCACCTCTGGGTCATTGCTGTGAATGTGTGAACTTGATTTCTGTGCCATTTAAAAATATTCTATTGTGGAACATTAATGCACAGAAACACCTAGTGACTCACTCTGGCTATCGACTTACTGTCTGCATAAAATAAAATCTTGTTTTCTCTGAAAAGAAATGTTTCCGGCGTAAAAGATTTGTTATCCATTGCTCCATTGCTTTCCTTTTAAAGTTATACTGTTAACTATTAAAGTTATCTTTTTTTTAGTTCCTAAAATGGTGAAATTCCCCTCAAATACATTGGCGCCAAAGGGCAGTTTCCCCCCAGTGCAACCCCCCCCCAACAAACAGCAACTAATGAAACTGCTTTATATTGTTAATTATAACAATGCAATTGGTGTTTTATCCCCACTTTTTTCTTTTTTTTTTCCAGTGTAAAAACAATGCAAAATCCATGGAGAAAGTCTAACACATTTTTGCATTATTTTCTGGTGCAAGGAACCAGTTTTTTTTTTAACCTGTTGATACAAAACACATGGCAAAAATCGAGTGTGGATTCTAGTGTGGACTGCAAATATGTTTGTTGCAAATCTTGCTGCAAATCTGTGCCTGCTGAAAAATGTAGCTCATCCCTACTTTTATCAGGTGTTTTCGTGAGTGCTGAAAATTTTTACAAATGTGCATTCGATTTTTGCCATGTGTTTTATGTCACGAACTAAAATGTTTTTTTTTTGCTCTGAAAAAAAAAACCATGCGGAAAAACATTTAAAAAAATGCATTGAGCCCAATGCATTTGCTAATTTTATCAGGGAAGCAAGACAGGCCAGTTTCCCTCAAAAAGTCTTTGAAGGGGTTTGGAGCACAGCAATACCTACCCCCCCCCCGCCCCACGTCCAGCCAGTGTCACTAGGCTGCAGATGTCCTCCATCCCAACTTGCAGGTAGGAGAGAGGCTGGGAAGGGGGAATAATTTTCAGCTATAGAGGAAGCAGACCCTACAGTCCAGCCCAACTTGAACTCCCGCAACTGGGCGCTAGTCCGGAAAGCATTGCAAGGACAGAGTCATGACAGCATGAAACGCTTAAGTCAGGCATTCAGCACATCTACCGCACTACAAGATTCCACTGTGTGTGATCCAATAAAGCCGCTTTCTCTACATGACGACTGTGAACTTGCAATGCTTTCCGGACTAGCACCCAACATACGGGAGTTCAAGTTAGACGGCTGGCAACTCGCGAGGGCCACCGCTGGGAAGACACAGCTCACCGGGTGAGCTCTGATGTGGTCCACATCATTGTTTTTTATTTCCTACAGTCAAGCCCCTCTGTTCCCTGCCCCCCCCCCTCCACTACAGAAGGGTCTGCTTCCTCTATAGTTACACCACTGGATCCAATAAACAGACAAGAGAAGATTTGCATAAACCATCGCCAAGTTATCATGGCTTCACCTCAATCCATGAGATTTTGTGGAAATATAGACTTTTGTAGATAAAAGGACTTTTCAAGGACATATCAATAATTTACAAATTAGTATTGCAAAAAGTATTAAATAGTGCAAGCATCCCCATTAGCATAAATTGCTTGGAATGTATCAGCAAAACATATGGAGCTTTATGTCTGCGAATGTGCTGCATTTGATAAAATGACATCTGGGTGGTGTCACAGTGGCAGTTAGCAATTATAAAACCAATTGGTTGAATTGCATGCATTTTCATTTATGATAATGAATTCAGAGAATGCACAGAATGATTTGTTGGGGAAAAAAGTTACATTAGCCATAATGCACCTCTCCATCTCACCCATATGCAAAGCCGAGGGAAAGCAGGGTCTTCATTAATTCTCCTCAGCTCCTCATTTGTGAGTATTTTAGACTGTCTCCCTTCAGCTTTCTTTAGCCTGGTCACGTGTCGTGATGTTTAAGCAAACAGAAAGGAAGCTCTTAAGTTAAACCATTCTCTTCTCAACACTATGATTTCCTCATTCTATTTTGGTCTTCCCTTATGAGTATATGTCCCAGGGGAGACTTTTAAATAACAGAAATCCTGTCACACAGGCAGATAGATAAGAACTGGCTCAAGGTTACTGTCTGAGCAGAATATACCGTATTTGAATCCTTAATAAACATTATTATATCCAGTTATGAGATTAGCATGTACTGTATGTCTGTTTGTTCCCTGCATGGACTCCTTGCAACACAGTCACATTAAGTAAAAGGAATTAAAAGACATTTTGAGATAGTTTTCCTTTTTTTTATTTCCGTAAATGCTAATCCACTCATGCAGCATTATGGATGGCTGCCGCTTGAAATATCTCAGGGCATCAAACTCGGGACATTCTTTCAGCCATAGACTCAGGCAAATGCCTGTTTATATAAATCATTGGTTACAGTCACTCTTTTAATAACCAGCTACTTTTGCTGTCAAATTTTTGTCTTTCTTGTTTGTCCAAAAGAGCAAGTTCATTTGAAATACAGGTGCCTTAAAACATGGTGTGTTGGTGTGTGTTTGTCTGTATGTGTGTGTGTATATATATATCTATATATATATATATATATATATATATATATATATATATATATATATATATATATATATATATATATATCTATATATCTATATATATATCTATATATATATATATATATATATATATATATATATATCTATCTATCTATCTATCTATATATATATATATATATATAGGGCTTAGGCACACACTTACAGAGACACAACCCTGCTCCACCTTGTTGCAAGCGTTTAATTGAACCCATTAGCACTAGTTTCTGGGGTTTAAACAAATGACCCATTTAAACTTTGCATCAGGCCTAGTAAACCATATGAACAAGTAACATAATTATTAATCATAGGGAGAATACTGTAAAACATTTGGCTTGCTGAAACTATTGCACAGGTATGGGATCTGTTATCCAGAAATCAAAAATCTCCAAATTACCGGAAGGCTGTTTACTATAGACTCCATTTTATCCAAATAATCCAAATTATTAAAAATGATTTCCTATATTCCCTGTAATAATAAAACAGTATCTTGTTCTGGATCCCAACTAAGATATAATTAATCCTTATTGGAAGCAAAACCAGCCTATTGGGTTTATTTAATGTTTAAATTATTTTCTAGTAGACTTAAGGTATGGAGATCCAATTTACGGAAAGGTCGTAGACATTCTGGTTAACAGCTCCTATACTTTCAGTTGGGAGCAGCTAGAGGTCTGCAGATTAGATACCCTCATTTATATACAATCACCCCAAATATAGGAAACCAAGCATAAATAATTCTGCTCTTGGAATGCAAAGATTAGTACTGGCATGGGATCAGTTATCCGGAAAACTGTTATCCAGAAAGCTCAGAATTACGGAAAGCCAGTTTCCCATAGACTCATTATTTGAAGCATAACCAGTTTATTGGGTTTAGTTAATGATTTAATTATTTTCTTAAGGTATAAAATTCCAGAAAGATCCCTTATCTGGAAAACCCAGGTCTCGAGCATTCTGGATAATAGGTCCCATACCTGTATTCTTAAAGTGCATCTACATCTTTAAATAATTGACTGTGCATGCAAATATTATATACCTAAACCAGGCACAGAAAAAGTAGCCTTGTGACCCTATATAATCCCATTATACTGATGAATATGTGCATATGAATATATCCCTTCGTTAATCTATGATTTCACTCGTAACGTATAATGAGAATGAAGGTAGACACCGGATATCTGGTTCCTCGGCTTTTACATATTCATTCCACCCATCACAAATCATTATACACAGATCTAATTTTTTCATCGGGTCATACAAATGCACAGACATCATTTCACACTACAGGTCAACTTGTCAAAAAAAATCCTTCTTATATTTAGTATTTAGTATATAGATTAAAGTACAATATAGGGGAAAGTGGTAGGATGAGCTCCGGGTGATTAGACCAGATGAAAAATAACCTTGAGATGTTATTATTAGTCATATTATTATTCTAACTAGTGCATTTTCACCGGTGTATAGGCATCTGTTGTATTTAGTTCAACACTGTCAGTGAGTAGATTTCAGACCTAACTGGTTGGGTTGTATAGCTCATATTGGAAAATGCTGGGGAAATGTATATCTCATTGCCCAAAATATTAGTGAATGCCATACCCAAAGTACACAAATCTTTAACAGACCCTTTGGTAGACTTATGGTGGGACATTCACTAAGATTCGTTGTTGCGCCAGCATCCGCTTCGCCGCACTACGCCAGGTGTATTTTCGCTAGTGCTACGCAAATTCACTAAAATCTGAAGATGCGCTCAGGGGAAGAGTAAGGTTGCGAAGTAGCGCTCAGGGGAAGGGTAAGGTTGCGAAGTTGCGCTAGAGTTAATTCGACAAACAAAGCAAAGTTACGATAGCAATGCTTAATTTGCATACGGCGCCAAATTCAAGTTACTATGGAGGTATATGTAGCAGCATTACACAAGCCTGGGAAACCTTCAAAACAGCAAATAAAATTTTTATTCTGCCCTACACATGTGCCCACTGTATAGTTAAGTTGCCATGAGTTAGGAAATGTAGGTGGGAAGGAGGGTAGCCCCAAAAAAAATTTCGATCTTTTTCAGCCTATCACCCATAAAAAATTAAAAAACACCAGCGTTTTTTGGGACTTAGAAAAATGTTTTAACTTTTTTTGAAGCAATCCCTATCTACTTTATTGAACTTCGCCTGGTCTGAGGTGGCGACGGAAGTCTGGTGTAAAAGGTAGCGTTCAGAACAATTTGCTTGTCAGTGAATTTGCATAGTTACGTCCGTTGCGAAAATTTGCCAGGTGTAAGGATGCGAAGTAACACTAGCGAATTTACGCCAGCGTCCGTTAGTGAATCAGCGAATTAATGAAAATGCGCTATGCTGGCGCATTCACGCTAGCGTTAGGTGCTTTATCGTTTAGTGAATTTGCCCCATTGTCTTTTGCAAGGGAGCTTTGCTGGAACTCACTTGTACCCTGAATTAAAACCCTTAGTTATCAAACTCGACTTGTAAGTTAAAGATAGCATGCCATTGTTGAAGACATAGGTTGACTGTGTCTGATGATCTTTTAATAAAAGACATTCTAGGAAAATAAAAATAAAATATATTAAATATAAAAATGAGAACAATTCAAGTTTTGGTGCATTTTCCTTAAAATCTGGAGATTTAAAAGATTTCAGAGTATAATGAAACCAAAAAAAACATGATAATCTCTGATATTAATCAGAGATATTACCATATATACTCAAGTATAAGCCGTCCCGAGTATAAGCCGAGGAACCTAATTTTACCTCCAAAAACTGGGAAAGCTTATTGACTCGAGTATAAGCCTAGGGTGAGAAATGCACCAGCTTCTGGTAAGTTTCAATCAAAAAACTGAGGGTTTCTGCTCCCATTGGAGGTGCCGGCGTCTCGTTTTTGGATGCCGGCGACCATTCTTGGGTGCCGGCGACCATTCTTGGGTGCCGGCGAATATTCTTGGAGACTATTCTTGGACTCCGGCGACCGTTTCTGCTCTTGACCCGCGTATAAGCCGAGGTAGAGGTTTTCAGCATATTTTGGGGGCTGAAAAACTCGGCTTATACTCGAGTATATACGGCAATACGCTTTTGGATAAGTGCAAGATGCCTGACACAGTGATGGTAACCAGAGCTCTCACTTGTAAATTCTCTTGCATCTATAATTAGGTTTTTGGTCAGTAGAATACACATTGGTGTCTTGTTTGAATGTGTAATTGAGTTTTTTTCAACTTCTGTAGAAAACTAGGGGGCACAACTTTTTGATTAAGTTTAGAACCTTTTTGATATTATCAAGAAATACTGAACAGGGGGACAATTTAAGATGGTCATGTCTTTTGGCATGACCAATTTTAAAGGAAACCACTTATTTCTGCTTTTAAGTTTTCTTCATTTCAAAAGCCCATTTGTGTAAAATGATTACATTGCCCAGGTTATTTCGGTGGGAAACCCCACATGATTAGTAAACTCACGCAATGTTTCCCTAAAGATTGCTAAGCAATCCTAAATTGACCCATAGGGGCACATTTACTAAGTGAATTTTCGAATTCAAAAACTTTGAATTTCAAAGTAATTTTTGAGTACTTTGACCATCGAATAGGCCAAATTTGACTTCGACTTCGATTCGAAGTGAAAATGCTTCGACAATTGAAAATCGAAGTACTGTCTCTTTAAAAAACCTTCGACTTTGACAGTTCGCCACCTTAAACCTGCCGAATTGCTATGTTAGCTTATGGGGACCTCCTAGAACCTACAGCCAGTATTTGGCTAAGTTTTGAGAAGTCGAAGGATTTTTTTGTAAAATCGTACGATTAAATCGTTTGAATCATTCCATTCGAATGATCCTTGATGAATCTGCCCCACAGTGTTAGAACTTTTAAAAACCTTTTTTTATATTAAAGGGTTTAGAACCTTTTTAATATTATCAAGAAAAACGAAACAGTTGTCTAAGTGGTATCTGACCATGTGTTAGAGGATGTAGCACTAGTAGGATTAACTATTAATTGAGAATCATCTTGTGTCTGTTATGAAGTTTGCGATGCCTGATGCTGAACTAAAGAGCAGTTGTAAAAAAGTTTTAGGTAAGGTTAATATTTCCTTTTAAAACAGCACAGATATTGTATACTTACACTTGTATATACAGTAATCATACAGTAACATTGTTATATCAGCTTTTGGGATGGGCAGCACCAGCTACTGCTTGGACCCAAAGTGCTTGTCTGCTTGAAAGAACAAGATAAACTCTGCTCATAAAAAGCATCTCTGATTCTGTACGCAAACGTAGCTATTTCTTATTCATCATGTACATTCGTTTATAAGGTTGCTGATGCTTGCCCTATCAAATATGTTATGTATCTTAAATGATAATGATAAAGCTGCTGATTTTTAAGGGAAATTTTCGTGTTTCAGAATATCACGTCTTTGATTATATTTCTAACACATATAGAAAAACGATAGAAGAGTAGATCAGTAAATTTGATTTCATTTAAATCATCTTTGATTCTTTAATTTAGAAATTAGTTTAAAGTGTGACTTTAATCTGTAACAAATGAATAAAAAATCAAATCAAGTAAAACGTCAGCTAATCACACATATAGTTATTTCTGAATGCTGATTTGATTGGCAATTTAAATTTCTTGCTTTTAACAATTTAAATAAAGAAATTGCTTTTAACTAAAGATACAGTATAGATCACCCCTTTGTTTTTCATCACTTTGACTATATCAGTGCTTCATAATGTGTTTTTTAGTATTTGATAAAATAATATATGGCTGAAATACTGTTAAAGGAATTTTCTATGTCAATGAAGACTTATTATTTCATTAAATTCCCCATTAAACTGTAATAATATGTCTCTTCTTTGACGTGAGTTACTATACTGTATTGTGGAGCAAACTCATCTTCTATAGAATGGTATAAGTCAATACAACTGATTAAACCAGATACAAATTAATTCCAATTAATGTTTGGGGGCTTTCATTGATTTGGGGAAAGACGGCATCCCACTAACTTTTCTGAATACTACTAGAAGATGTGCTATTTCCTCTGTGGTCATCATTTCCTAGTTGAGGTTCCAGGGTCTCTGTTCCCATCCACCCAGGATGTCTGTAGGCTCCAAGACCTGGGATAAATGTAAGCTCAGAAGACAGCCCTATACCCTTATTAAAGGAGAACTAAACCCTAAAAATGAATGTGGCTAAAAATGTCATACTTTATACTGAACTTATTGCACCTGCTTCAACTTCGACTTCAAACTTGTCACAGGGGGTCACCATCTTGGAAAGTATCTGTGACACTCACATACTCAGTGGGCTCTGAGCAGCTGCTGACAAGCCAAGATTGTTGCGAATTATCAATTAGAAATATGAGACTGAC
This sequence comes from Xenopus petersii, assembly GCA_038501925.1. NCBI lineage: Eukaryota > Metazoa > Chordata > Amphibia > Anura > Pipidae > Xenopus > Xenopus petersii. The sequence goes on from CM076688.1 coordinate 29,052,294, forward strand.
CTGTAATATAAGCTGATGCTACAAGGCTGATTAAATTCTGATGCTAATTGCACTGGTTTCTGTGCTGCCATAATTATCTGTATTAATTACTAATCAGCTTTATATTGTGACATTTCTATTCTATGTGTACTGTATATTGTGAGTGGGTCCCTAAGCTCAGTAAGTGACTGCAGCACAGAGCATGTGCAGTAAATCAGCAGAAAAGAGTATGAGGAGCTACTGGGGCATCTCAGACACAGATCTTTACTGATAAAGGGCTGTGGTTGCCTTGGGCTGTTACAGAAGCCCAGAACATAATGTGCAACATTTCTAGCCTACTTCTTTAGTTAAGCTTTAGTTCTCCTTTAAGTACTCGTGTTCTTGTTCTCAATACAAAGGTAGAGCATGGAAACAGCATCTGTATGGGAACTGATGATACATGTGTTGACTATGAGCACCTATTATGGGTCTCTTGGCATCACAATGACATTTTTTTGTTTTTCACAAAAGTCCAAAGGCTGAACACAGGAAGTGATGAATGCTTCCATGTTCTACTAAGATCAGATTTTAGTATATCCAGTATAGGTCAATCTAAAAACAACTGGACTTGCTGAGTAATCAATGAAGACGTTTCAGTACTCATCCGAGCAGCTTCTTCAGTTCAACTGGCCTCCTCTTATAAATCACAGTTTTGTTGAAGTATGGGAATCACACGCTGTAGGCAGAATAACTGCATTTAAGTTTTATTAAATTTCCACACGAAATTGTGTGGAAATTTAATAAATCTTAAATGCAGTTATTCTGCCTACAGCGTGTGATTCCCATACTTCAACAAAACTATGAACTTACTGCACCACAAGCCTAATCAAACAAATAATTTATGCTTTCAAAGTTGGCTACAGGGGGTCACCATCTTGTAACTTTGTTAAACATCTTTGCAAGACTAAGACTGTGCACATGCTCAGTGTGGTCTGGGCTGCTTAGGGATCGTCATAAACAAAGCTGCTTGAGTTCTGCATGGCTGGGAAGTAAGGTGGGGGCTCCCGCTGCTGTTCATAAGTATGATTGTTTCCCTGCTCAGCAGTTAGGGACCGTCTGACATTTCCTTTCCACAACAGTAAATGAAGGGAGAATTTCACTGCATACAGTCAGGTTTCTTATAAAAAACGATACACATTGTTTTATTGAAGTATATTGGAGATAGGGTTCTTTTTCATTAAAGAAAGTAAAAATGGGATTTTATTTTTTTTTGCCTTTACATGCCCTTTTAGGGCAGGCAGATGACAACCAAATTGCACATGTTTTCCTATCTTGGCTCATGGATGTGGATTTAATCTTGCAGCACTGCGAAATATGCTGGCGCTATATAAATAAATGTTAATAATAATAATCTTAACTAGGGATGCACCGAATCCAGGATTTGGTTCGGGATTCGAACAGGATTTGGCCTTTTACAGCAGGATTCGGATTCGCTGAATCCTTCTGCTCGGCAGAACCGAATCCTAATTTGCATATATATATATATATTTTTGTTACAAAACAAGGAATTAAACGTTTTTCCCCTTTCCCACCCCTAATTTGCATATGTGAAGTAGGATTCGGATTCGGTTCAGTATTCAGCCAAAACTTTCACAAAGGATTCCAAAATAGTGGATTCGGTGTATCCCTAATCTTAATTTAGGGATGTGGCAGGAGAGTCAGTGTGATGCAGTCCCCGCCCCCCCCCCCCCAGCAAAACAGGTCACATGGTAAAACTTCATGACGCAATCACAAAAAAATAGCTGCTGGCGAAATTGTGAAAAATACTGTGACCCTTTCCCAGGTGAAAAAGTTTGCTCATTACTAATTATAATCGTACAACTCCCCACTAAGTTATTTCAAATATGTGATAGAATAACTAATCACGACAGGGATACAGAGAATACATATTGGCATTTACAATAAACATATCAATAAGTAGAATTTTACCTGTTTGCTCATTTACAGTCCTAAGAGAATTACAGTGCTATGGAAGAACATTGCCCTACAATAAAAGTGGTGTGATTGGCTCCACTCTACAGGAAACTTTTAAAAGGTCACTAACACCCAAAAGGAAAATTACATATGCATTAACACTTTATGCTCACTTCGCCTCTCTTTTGATAAATTGCCTTATTTTTAGACAGCTTACAATTTTTGTTTAAATTTGTATTTAATTTATCTTTGTAGGGATTGTTAGCCCAAGGCATGTATAAACCATCGACAATGACACAGATATTCCACTTAGTGGGAAGGTTTTCAGGTCAGATTAAATGGTCCCATAAAAAAAGGAAAAATTATGCTAGAAAAAAAATTGCAAATGAAATTTTTATCTGTGTGTATATTGGCTTTATTTATGTATTAATTGACAAATATTTCCCTACTGGTTAAAACATATTTTAAGGCTGTAAAAAATGAATTGAGGAATTGAGAATCGAAAATGATTTTGTACAGTCTTTTAAGATGTATTATAACATAGCTCAGGACCATTGGGGTTTCATAAAATGAAAGAGCTTTTTGTCTATCGAAGGAGCATCAAAGCTACAAAGTCAATTTTGGTCATATCATGCTCAGAAAGAAGAACATTTTAACTGTCAATTTAAAGTGCTCTTTGCTCAGATGTGTTCTGTTTACATCACATGGACAAAAAACCATCAACATTCCATCAAACAATATTAGAGTATCTACCAGCACACAATAAAAACATATAAGCTCTTAAAAGGACACAATCAAAGATATCTAGATAGAAATTATTTTGTCTTTTTTTGGTGTGTACAACAACACCAACAGGAAATTAAAGGGGCTCCCCTTTAATTATTTTTTTTTCTAGTTTATCATTATTATTTTTTGTTGTTGCAATTTTTGAACTATGTAGATTCTAGTTTACTTTTATCTTTGTCTTTTCTCCCTATTCAATGTTTACAACCTCAAAGAAAAAAAACACTTTTGTAATGGCGATGGAGACAATTGTATGACATCCATTAGAAAGACAGGCTGGAGCAGACAGAGCAGGCAAGATGCTTGACATCTGTTGGTCTGCTGGCCTTGACTGCAGCTCCTATTTATGGTTGAACCCCTGATAATATGCTGGAGAATGCAGAGTTTATGTCACCTTTGGGACGGGGAAATATATTCCACAGCAGTGTTCATTATCCAGGTGTTATATTCTTAAGGGTTATAGCATAATGGTAACTCCAGACCAGCAACTATAATGGATTCTTAGTGTAAAACAACATCGCCCAATAACATTTTTTTCAGGACCAGCAGCCCAATTGATACAGAAGGATCCCCCAAAGAGAATTCAGCTTTAATGTTCATTCTAAAGCCTGCTCTTCTTCCTTTAGCAGCCGCCTTTGGCTTCGGGTGGAGCCCTCCACTACTCAGATGCCGGCAGGTCTTAATGCAGGAGAACAAGGGAGAGAGTTCTTGGCACGGGAACTGAACGTGAAGTGATAGGATGAAGGAGCAGTAGCGTAGAAAAGAACAGTTCGGGTCAAACCAGGCGAATAATGCAGTGCCTAGGTAGGAAGCAGTAGCAAAGTCAGGGTCACAGGCCAAGGTCATACACAGGAGAATCAACGAGGTACCAAATCAGAAATCAGAAGAGTAGTCACAACATGCAGCAATCAATACAGGCAGCAGGCTAGAGGAATCAGGGACAGGCAAGGGTCAAACACAAGGAATCAGAACTGGAAAATAATACTGAGAGCACCCAGGAACTAGAAAGAACCTTTATGTTGGGCAGGGAAAACTAGCCCAAGGCCCCTTTAAATATTTGAATTTTGCACCCTTGCACGATGACATCACACGGCACTCCTGGTAACGCCGAGTTTACCCGAGCGCTCCGCAAGCCGGAAGTGGCAGAAGATTTTGGTGGCAAAGAGTAGGTGGTGGACATCCCGCAGGCGAGGCGGTATATTTGTTACACCTGCCTATTCAGTCTACACTAGTTTTCTTGGTCTAGATCTCTATGAATGTTAACATAATGACACACTTTATTTTTATTTCTATTAATACTCAAAACATAAAATGGTTGAGATGTTGAAAAATCACCTCTGTTTGATTTCTATAGAAGCTTGCCAGGCTTTAGTTGCCAAATTTTATCATTTGAATATTTTAAGATCCATAAATCTTGAAAATTGGAGTTTCGAAAACTTGATTTTAAAAAGAAATTGTGTATTATGCCATAATTTTCTCAAATGACTAAAGAAAAACACTGTCTTGAATTTTTATAAATCTGCCCCTAAAAATTCATTTGAATCCAAATTGGGAAAAACATGCTAGGATCCAGCTTGATCTCAAACGAATCCAGGTACATCCCTATTTTTAGGTGAGGATCATTTCTCCTTTAAATAATTAATCATCCTAATGTGAGAACCACCAATGCATAGGAATTATTTCAACTTGACGGGCCAGTCAATAATCCAATGAAATTTACAAGCAAAACATAATTCAGAAACTTCACATAAATGCATTTAGTTAATTATCATCGGAAAATTACTTATAAAATAATGTGATCCATTTTCAGTCGGTAGTATATGTCTATAAATGTTTCATTTCATTGTATCCTTCTGATTTTATTGATAAGAACAGACTAGTGATCGGCGAATTTATTCAGCAGCCATGAATTTGTGGTGCATTTCCGAATAAATGTGCGAATCTCCCGCGAAATGGGAGTGGGCTTGTCAGTATTTCACATTGAAATAACCATATCTATAAATGTATTGTAATCAAACAGTCCTTACTTTAACCAGTATTTAAAAGTTTATGTACCACTAATTTATACGTTTAGATACCACTACTGCTTATGATCGGACTGTATCATTACCCCTGGAAAGCAAGATTTTTCATGCAAAATACTTTAAAGGATATACCAAACCATTTTATCAAAAATCTGTAGCTACTTATCTTTTCAAACAGACGTGTTACTAGGGCTGCCAAGGCTGGGGCCAGAATTACAAAATTACAAGCAATTTTTTTATTATCCACTTAATTTTACCTGTGGTTCATAATACCTGTTTCCAAGCCTTCTCTCTATTCACCAACCCCTCTCTCCCCTGCACAACTCACCAAATTCCGATTATATTGGGCCCATTGCTGTTACTGAAACATTGCCCTGTCTATTTCACATTATAACCCCACCAATTGTGGCCCTCTCTCCTCTCCAGCCAGTATCTGGGGAGTAAGAAAGGTGGCAACCCTATGTGCTATGTTTGTCCACAGCTACGTCAAATTTCAAAAAGGGACCATTGTTCTGCTGCTTTATACAATTACTTGTTAGAAACAAAAATGAAAGGCAATACAAGTATCTTAGCTGTGAATTGAACCTTGAAATGATTTGTGAATGTTTTTCTTTTTTTAGTGTTTTGGAAAATGTGTAATCAAATTATGAAATGGTTCAAATTACTGTATAGACTGGGTAGAACCAATTAGATTTATTCTATATTTGTCTGCCTACAGGGCAACTGCATGTGTGCTGCTCAGTTTGTGATGAATAGTGCATCTATAACACAAAAAAATAAACCCTGTTAAATACATACATTATATACCTTGATAGTCTGTTAAGGAGAAGATTTTGTTTGTTTTTTTAGCCCCCCCTTTTTAACACAATGCAGTGCTGCTATAAGACTGCTATCTGAAAGTCTGCTAGCCTATGGCCCCCTTATGCTATAACTCTTGATAATAGATTGAATAATTTTGATAGGTAAACAGTATTTCCCATGTAACTTGATGGGTCTAGGGGGCAGATTTATCAAGGGTCGAATTTCGAAGTGGAAAATACTTCGAAATTCGACCATCGAATAGAATCCTCCGACATTCTAATTCGAAGTCTGAGGATTTTATTCATCGTACGATCGTTTCCGATTGTAGTATGATCGCACTTCGAATCGTACGATTCGAACGATTTTCTCGTACGATTTTCCTTCGAAATGCCAAAAAATTGCTCTGGAAGGTCCCCATAGGCTAACATAGCACTTTGGCAGGTTTAAGTTGGCGAAGTATTGAAGTCGAAGTTTCTTTAAAAAGACAGTACTTTGATTATCGCTGGTCGAATAGTCAAAGTAAATTCGAAGTCATAGTATCCTATTCGATGGTCGAAGTATTCAAAAAATTACTTCGAAATTCGAACTTTTTTGTACTTCAATTCACTCGAACCTTAGTAAATTTTGGACCAACACATCAATAACAAGGTAAAGATATTGAAAGGACCAAGGTCTCCTGTGATGTTAGCAGAAAGTAGAGTAATTTAGTAATACAGTAAATGTGCTTAAAATGTAACAGGAACAGCACTCTCGTACATTTAAAGGGATTCTGTCATGGGAAAACATGTTTTTTCAAAACACATCAGTTAATAGTGCTACTCCAGCAGAGTTTGGCACTGAATCTATTTTTCAAAAGAGTAAACAGATTTTTCTATATATTTAATTTTGAAATCTGACATGGGACTAGAAATGTTTTTAGTTTCCCAGGTGCCCTCAGCCATGTGATATCTCCCAGCCCCCCCCCCCAGAAGCTTGTCAACAGAACAATGGGAATGTAATCAGATAACAGCTCCCTGCTAGATATGAGAATAGCACTGAATAGTAAATATCCAAGTCCCACTGCAACTCTTCCAATTACACTGAGTAGTAAAAGCAATAGCTTATCTGAAAGTGTTGGTTCTTTCTGAAAGCACAGGATCAGGCAAAATGACCTGTGATGGCTGCTTACACACCAGCTTTAAAAAAAAACACTTGTTAGTTCAGGAATACAATTTTACATGACAGAGTGAATTTTTTTAATGTAAACAGTGTAATTTAGAAATAAAAGCTACACCATAAAAATCATGACATAATCCCTTTAAGGAGTGTGAGCTTCATCACAAGCCAGTTGTTGCTTAAACGGACACTAAACCCAACTGGAAAGCTGTCCAACAGAGCCCCCCTGGTTCTATATCACAGTAAACAAAAAAAGTAATTATACATGAAAAACAATTGACCAATGAGAATTCTATGGACCTATATCTTCATCACAAGCCAGTTGGTGTCTTAAAGGGACACTAGACCCACTTGAAAGCTGTCCCAAAGCTATAATAGTTAACAATTAAAAAAAACAAAAGTAATTATGTATGAAAAACATTTGACTAATGATAATTTTACAGAACAACATCTTAATTAAAGATGCAAGAGAACACACTGGTTCAGTATTTTGTGCCAGGCATTCTGCTGTTATCCTTCATCCAGAGAATATTGTGTTTTTTAGCTTCATCATATTACACTGGAATCAGACATGGGGGGAAGGAGAGATGCATTGCTAGGAAAACCGTGCTTACTGCTTTCAACTCCAAATGCAGGTAAATAAAGTACATGGAGCCAGATTTACTCAGATCAAGTAGGATTCTCATAATTGCAGATGTAGGCCCTGGAAGTTTCTTTATACAATATTGATTTAAGTATACAATCCTGATGTTGCTGACTTACAGCTCGCAGCATGCTTCAGAACTGAAAACATGCTGGGATTTGTAGTTCAGCAACAACTAAGTAAAGTGTGATTGAGCAGTACATACAATGGTGTTTAGTGGCCGTTTAAATGGACTCACTGGTTCTTATGCAGTCCCACAGACATTTTTAAGGACTTACTAAAACAAGGAAACATCTGGTTCCCCATGCTAGGGGTTAAGATTTTAATGATACCTCCAAATATGCTGGAATTCTGACTTTCATGAAAAAAAGGTTACAAGAAATGTGCCTTGACATACATATATAGTATAATATACATTAAAGTGGTTTTACACTGTTTTCATTTCCCTTTTAGATCATATAGATGATGTGATACTTCTGGATTACATGTTGCTTTATTAAAGAAAGGTTTGCCCATTCCAATGTGTTTAGAAATCCATGAATACTGTAATGCTGACATGTATCACTAGATCTTATTTCATTCTATTTAAATCCCATGAGTAAATCTTGCAGACCATGATAGGTAAAATCTTTGTTATCAAAACAGTCAACCTTTCAATAATCCATTATTGAATCCCAGGAATAAAATGTTTGTATAGACCTCTGGGAAATGTCCGACAAAAACTGAGAAATGTTTGGGAGAAGTTTATTAGTAGATCCATATAATACTATAGGGTTGGCTGTGTAAACAGAAAAGCATAGCAATATGTGTACCAAACTGAATAGTAGATGGTTGACAAAAAAGAAAGAATTTGCTACTGGAAGACTTGAATGAGATATCGCTGAAACATTCTAAATAGAGCTAGAGCACTATTTAACGAGGAGGACACATTAGATAGCAAAGCTGGATAGATACACATGCTGGATAGATACAGTACAACATTGCTTTCAGTGATCTCAGAGAACTAACTGCAGTCTATGGATATAAAGCATATTCCTATAAACCACAAGTGCAATGGCTAACATACAATAAGAAGAGCAACCAACAGTGATGGGCGAGTTTGCGCCGTTTTGATTCGCCGAAATTCGGGAAACGGCGAAAAATTCGCGAAACGTTGCTTTTTGACACCGGTGCCTGTTTTTCCGACGCCGGCGCCCGATTTTTCGGAATTTTTTTTTTGACGCCGGCGAATTTTTGTCGCAAATTTTCACGGGCGTTTCGCAAATTTATTCGCTGGCGCAAAATGCGCAAATTCACCGCAAATTTGTGCCTGGCAACCAATAATGTGCATCAGTGGTTCTTAGACTTTTCTTGAGACCACTCATTGTCAACACATTGTCAACTTTCAGTTGAAATATCTCTCTAGAAATTACAATTTAGGCTACAGGTATTGGCAGTTAAAGGATCTATTATCGCCCAGAATGCTTGGGACCTGGGTTTTCCAGATCTTCCTGTAATTTGGATCACCATACAAAAGTCTGCTAAAATTGATTATTACTTATAGAGTAAAAGTAAATCTTTTTAAAAAAATCTGATTTATTTGTTTAAAATTGACTCTATGGCAGTTGACCACGTGTCCTTGCTCCCTACGGTATGCAGTCTTGCTCAGGTTTCAAGGCTCGCTTCCCATTCAGTGCAGTTCCTTGCTGGTGCGTTCTTCATGATGCTAGTGCATCATAAATATCACACACACATGTTATGGTGTTTGCCAGCTTTGTCAATGCACATTGCCTATTTTATGACAGTAGCATCAGCCCATCCTCCTGATCACGAATCTGTGCTACCTTGTGATTTCAGCCTGTCTTCTTGTTATTGTCTTCTCCCCTGCCAGTCTTGACCTTGGCCCATCCTCTTGACCACCAACCTGTGCAGCCATACCTGACCTCAGCTTGTCTATTGACTATGAATCAGCTACTTTGATCTTGTTCCTGATTGTATTTTACGCTCCTGCCTATGTACACAATTCTTCCCCTGTTTACACTCCAGGGGTTAGCATTATGAAATCTCAAGATGCTGTCTAAAGGTGGCCATACATGGAGAGATCCGCTCGTTTGGCGATGTCGCCAAACGAGCAGATCTCCCTCCGATATGCCCACCTTGAGGTGGCCAGTATCAGGCTGATCCGATCGTGGGCCCTAGGGATCCTAACGATGCCTAACGGGCGGTCGGAACGCGGGACCGCATCAACGAATAGATGCGGCCGCGATCCAACGGGATTTTTTTGTCCCATCCGATCGAGATCTGGCCGACTTTGGGCCAGATCTCGATCGGTGAAGCCCGTCGGGGGCCCCATACACGGGCAAATAAGCTGCCGACACGGTCTGTAGGCAGCTTTTATCTGTCCGTGTATGGTCACCTTTAATCATCTGATTGGAATCTACTCCCAAGGTAAGTGAAATGTAACTTTGGAGCTTTCTGGATAACAATTTTCTGTATCAGGTATGCCATATCTATATCTTTGCATCGAAAAGTCCACAACCAGAACAAATCTGAATACAATGCATTAGTGAGATTTGTGGAAAAGTAGCTGTAGCTATTGGCATGTATGAGGAGCATGGCTGACTCCACATTTTGAAAAACACTAGCGTACACCACTCTATGGGTAATTATAGTGTCTATAACACTGATGGACAACCCTGTCCATGTAACCCCTGTCCATGTAGCCCCTGATATTTCACAAGCCCAACATCTTATATTTCATCATAGTGCAATACAAAATTTTTTAATTAAAGAAAGATTAGCAGAGAGCTGATCTGAACTGCATGTGCAGCTTCTCTATAAGTGAGGACAGACACACCAACTTCTGCGTGAACAGTAACTTGGTTGCTTTGTAGAACGCATCATAAACACTATCAGCATAACATGTCTGCAACAAGAACTTTTCAAAGAGAGTATACACATGAAGAGGACGGAAATCACACAGGGTTACAGGTCAAACATGACGTCACATTGCCAAGCAACAATAGACCCTCCCTGCATTAAGTAACTGGACCAATCTCTGTCTGTTGTTTTCCAACAATACCATCACACTGACCTTTTTCAGTAGCATTCTCCTCCATAAATGTATCCAGGCCTGGATTTGTGGAGAAGCTGCCCAACCAAACCCACATTGGATCAGAAACACTGGGGATGCAATAGCTGGAGATACAATAGCTTTTTACATTTCCCGTGAGCCAATCCCCATTGCTCAGGTCCCAATGATGAAAATTTGAGCAAATAAAAGGGAGGGGACGGGGGCGACCAACAGCACTGCTGTTCTCCATTATTTTGTATACTGTACCTCCATGCACTTGACCTCATCAGTCCGTTGAATGGGAGAGTGGGAGTCTGTACAGAACAAATGATTGTATAAAGAAAGAAGAGATGCTATACTCACAACAGGTCTGCATAAAAATATGCATTAAAGAATATCCTCAACTGCATATTTAAATCCAGGTTTATTTAATCACCCACATATCCCCCCACACACACATAGGTTAAACAGAAATGTAATACTTAACATATTTTCTGCAGAACAACATTAACATATTATTTAAAAGCTAAAGAGGTAAAGGCAGTGTACCATGGCCAGTACCAGATGTTTATGAATAAATTAGCATCATGAAAGGTAGTGAGAAACCTTACTCAGATCAAGGGTCGATCAACATCTCCAGGAAGTAACCAGATAATTGTGGCATAAAGCAATAGGGTCAGTCTCAGTGTGCCAGGTTTTCATGTATAGTGATATGAAAGGGAAAGATAAATATTTAAGAGAGATTAAATTTGACACAACTGAAACAAATTATCTTGCTTCACATACTGTAGCTGTTCACTGTGGAAACCAAACTTTAGCTCCTCTATAGATGGCAATATTCATATATTTGACATAGTAGTATTTTTCAACAGCAGTGAGTTGTTGTTCTTCTACAAAATACATCCTTTCTGGTTAAAATCTTTTTTTTAACAATTCTGTATGTGCCTTATGCAACCATTATGACTTCTGTCAGTTATATGAATACATGCTAGTATACAACTAAATTAAGATTCATACAGAAAAAGAATTCAGATTCAGTTCGGTATTCGGCCGAATCTTTCACAAAGGATTCGGGAGTTCGGTGGAATAATGGATTTGGCGCATCACTCATTTTTAGAGCGCCAACATATTGCACAGCCCAGCATAATCAAATGACTGAGATTTTAAACAACGATTTCCTTCTTTAATCTGTAATAATAAAAGTGAACATTGTACTTGACCCTAACTAAGATATTATTTAATCCTTATAGGAGACAAAATGATCCTGTTGGGTTTATTTAATATTTAAATTACTTTTAAGTAGATTTAAGGTATGGAGTTTGAAATTATGGAAATATCTCTGTTTTGGAAACAAAATAAAGTGCTGGCTCCTAGTCTCTGCCCTGTATTCTGAAAAAAATTCCAGCTGCTGATAACGGTGTCTGTATATCACAACGTAAATGTTACCTCCAGCCAGAGCACACAACAAATAGTGGTGCGCACAAAGAATTTTATGTGAAAACACAATTTTTTTTATTAATTTCCACTTGTGCGCACAGTTTTTATAAACTGCGCACAAAAGTTTAATATGTGCACACAAAAGATTTTTTTTTCTTGAATTTTGCCAAGAAGGAATTAGAGGGTACATTGCACAATGGCCATATCAATTTAAAGAGAATCATCAGACAGCTGAAAGGCAACTGTAATGTGATAGTACACTACGGGGCAGATTTATCATGGGTCGAAGTGAATTCGAGGGAATTTCCAAAGTAAAAAAAATCGAAATTCAAAGTAATTTTTTGGATACTTCGACCATTGAATAGGATACTACGACTTCGAATTTACTTCGAATTCGATTCAAAGTAAAATAGTTTGAATATTCGAATATTCGATAATCAAAGTACTGTCTCTTTAAAAAAACTTCGACTTCAATATGTTGCCAAAGTAAACCTGCCGAAGTGCTATGTTAGCCTATGGGGACCTTCTAGAGCATTTTTCTAAGTTTTTTGAAGTCGAACAAAAATCGTTCGATCAAGCGATGAAATCGCCAAACGGTCAAATTTGGTGAAAAAAACTTTGACTTCGATATTCGAAGTCGAAGTAAAGCCATTCGATAGTTGAATTTCGAAGTATTTATCACTTCGATAAATCTGCACCTTCATGTTTTGGGCATTTTCAGGCACAGCCCAAAACATATAGGGGGAATATAATATTCTTTGTTATCACAAAAACATTTGCAAAGACGCTTGCGCCTATTAGTGACTAAGGGGCAAATTTACTTAAGGTCGAATATCGAGGGTTAATTAACCCTCGATATTCGACTGTCGAAGTTAAATCCTTCGACTTCGAATATCGAAGTCGAAGGATTTCGCGATATTGGTTAGATTTTTGTTCAACCAAAAAATACTTAGAAAGCCTATGGGGACCTTCTCCATAGGCTAACATTGCCTTCGGGAGCTGTTAGGTGGCGAACTAAGGGGTCGAAGTTTTTTTTTAAAGAGACAGTACTTCGACTATCGAATGGTCGAATAGTCAAACGATTTTTAGTTTGAATCGTTCGATTCAAAGTCGAAGTTGTAGTCAAAGGTCGAAGTAGCCCATTCGATGGTCAAAGTAGCCTCTATTCCTTCACTCGAGCTAAGTAAATGGGCCCCCAAGTGTGCACCATTTTTGACAAGGCCTTAATGACTTCCTCGCAAAGTTTGCGACCAAACTGCTTTTGCAAACATTTGCAGTGTATGTAATAAAACCATTTTTTGCGACAAAATATTTCACATGTTAGTTCCCAATGCACAAATAATATTTGCAATACAATAAAAGCCTAAAAAGAATATTTCATTGCGACAATTTTTTATTCTCAAAGTATTGCTCTTTGTGACTTTTTTTTTTACATTTCCCCCCATAGTGTGCTATCGCTGTTATAATAAATCCACATTGCAGTTTAAATCACTGACTTTATGATGATGACATGATTTGGAAAAGCTCACGTACCAAGCATTCTGGTCCCATACCTGTATTACAAGTGATAGGTAATTAAAGATGAGAGTCTTTGAAGGGACACAGGTTTGTAATCCCAGAGCCACTTGCCCGGTGTTATTTGGCTAGGGGTAGAAATGAGTAGGATTAATTTAACTAATATACTGTATGGTTATAATGTTATTAGTATTTGTAACTGTTGACGCCTTAAAATAAAATGTTGTGGTGCTTTAATGTCTTGAGTACATTATCTGTTAAGAAAACATGCACCGGCCATTATCATCCACCAAGGCATTTGGGGGGGCTATTTATTAAACCTGTATTTTTTTCTGGTCAAGTTTTTTAGGGGAAAATAAAATCTTGAATTTTCAGAGATTTATTATACCCCAAAGCTGATAAGAATCAGAGTCCAAAAATATTCCAGTTACAACCTAACTAGGTTATGTAGAAGTCAATGGCAAGTGTCCCTTAAGTCATTTCTCGAGATCGTGATCTGCGCGGGATGATCCCATAAAGTCAGGGTTTTTCGTCCAATAATCAGAAAAATGAAAACGTTTTCACAGCAAAAATTCGATACATTCAAGTTTTTAGAGCGTCAATCTTGCAATTTTGTTGCAACATTTTTTCGCTCTGACTTTTTGAAGAAAATAAAGATAAATGAGTTAAATTCTTGGAAGTGAATTTGGTTGACTCTGTTTTAAGAAAAACGTTTTATTAAATAAGCCCCTTGATATGGTCTGTTTTGGTGAGAAAAGGTAAGCGGCTGTTGGACTCTCTGGGCTTCCCTCGGATTATAAACTGGTTAGAACTTGCAGTACATTTGTTTGCCCTTGGGGTAAGTATATTTTTTTTAACAGCAACGTAAATGTTGTATGAGATTACAGAAAGTTCCAAAGGCATGTGTGATTCTAGTTGAGCGGCAAAACAACATGCTATGCACAAGGAAGCCTTTTCAAAAAGGACTAGATTCTTTTCCAGGCATAGTGGAGCTTATTTATAAACTTTGTGCAGTGCAGAATAATTTGCACAGTGTATAAAGTTCACACATAGCATATTTATTCGCAAATGGCGTTTTTTTTGCAAATTTGCATTGCGAATGCATTTTCGCAAATGGCTCACAAATGAGCAGAGTGCGTGCATCAGTGCGCCTACTGTGTGAGGTTGTTGTGAGCATAAAAAGCATTGACAGTAATATAAATTCGTAATTTGCAAAAATTTTTGCAAATATGTGGCGTAAATCAAGTGCAGAGCATTTGCATTTTTGCAATATGTGGTTTTTGCCATATTTAAAAAGCTTTTATGGACATTAGCAGTGCAAAAATAAGTACACCACTCTTATCCAGCTTTAAAAATACAGTATAACCATGTGCAGGGCACATATTTTAACTGTGCAAATCATTCTGCCCTGCGCAAAGTTCATAAACGAGCCCTAGTGAAAATATTTGTCCTGCGTATGGTTATATTTAAAAAGCTGGATAGGAGTGGTGTATTTAAAGGAAAAGGAAACCCCCTGGGCGCAAAACCCCTCCCCCTCCCCTGTGTTGTCCCCTCTCTCTGCTCCCCCCTGGCCTACCTGTCCCCCTGGGCAAATGCCCCTAACTTGTTACTCACCCCTCTGCGCAGGTCCTGTCCACGGAGTTCACAGTCGCCATCTTCTCCAACACGCATCTTCTTCCTGCTTTGACCGGCGTCTTCTGGAGCATGCGCAGTAGGAACATTTACCGGTACGGCTCTACTGCGCATGCGCCGAATATCACGAAGTGAAATCGGAAAACTTTGTTGCATTCGGCGCATGCACAGTAGATCCGTACCGGTAAATGTTCCTACTGCGCATGCTCCAGAAGACGCCGGTCAAAGCAGGAAGAAGACGCGCGTGGAAGAAGATGGCGAGGGGTGAGTAACAAGTTAGGGGCATTTGCCCAGTGGGACAGGTAGGCCAGGGGGGAGGAGGGAGGGGGCAACACAGGGGAGGGGTTTTGCACCCAGGGGGTTTCCTTCTCCTTTAATGTGCAAACAGAATAGCACATTTTTTTGCACTACAAATGTCCATACGTGCTTTTAATCACTGTATAATCACAAATTGCAAATAATCTGCATTTAAATTACGCCAAGACCTTGGTAGAGCAGAAAATATTTGCAACAGTTTTCAGAAATTGAGAATAGAAATTACTGCCAACGATATTTCCGTGCACAATGGCCTTACACAGGTCCCATGACATTTGCGAGCCATTTGCAAATATTTTTTCGCAATGCGTATTCATTTCAGCGTTCAGGAAAAAACACGAGTAATACACCCATTATGAATAATATGCGTTGCGCAAACTTTATAAATGACCCTCACTGTTTCCATAAGCAAAGTGAATACAACTATGTTCAGCTTGTGATGTCCCTATCATAATGCAGACATTCTTATACAGTTTGCTCTGCAACTGCTTCTCTGAGGGTCACATAATTCTTCCATGATGCAGATGTATTCTTACACATTTTATTAAGAAGCTTCCTGGGTTTACTTTCCCTTTATGTATTTAATCTACATCTGGATTCAGGATAAGGTGGAAAGAGGACAGCAAAATTTAGCATTTATGTTAAATAAGCATTGGAGAGGAAAGACACACAATTAAAACGTTCAATCTCCTTAGCATGACAACGACAAATAATAAATAGTGAATTTTCCATAAAAATATGATTTTTTTTTTCTACTGTCCATTTACACACAAATATAAAAAATATGGTGTTTAAAATCTGGTTACATAACTCCTCTTGTTATCAAACATAGAGAGATTACTGTACAATTTTGGTTTGTTACTAATACAGGTATGTGATCCATAACCCTGAATCCCATTAACCAGAAAGTTCTGAATTATGGAAAGGCCGTCTACTATAGACTCCATTTTATCCAAATAATCCTAATTTTTTTAAAAAAAAACATTACCTTTTTCTCTATAATAATAAAACAGTACTTTGTACTTGTAACAAACTAAGATATAATGAATCCTTATTGGAAGCAAAACCAGCCTATTGGGTTTATTAAATGTTTACATGATTCTAGTAGACTTAAAGGGTATCTGTCACCCAAAAATATTATTCCAAATTCTAAATTTGTTCGAATCCTACGATTCAAAGTACGATGGGGTACGATCGTACGATTGGGGTACGATCGTACGATCGTAGTACGATCGGACTACGATCGTACAATGCAAAAAATCCTATGAATTTTACTTCGAATTTCGTAGTATTCAATTCGATGTATTTTCCACTTGGAAATTCGACCCTTGATAAATCTGCCCCTATGTGTAAATGGAGGAAGTATGATACTGTTGCTGACTGCTGACTTTGGGGATCTGAAAAAGTATTACTGAGTCTCGAATGGAGGAGTTAGTCCTTCTGTTTGGGCCATTTATTTGCCCCAATGTATAGATCTGTGCACTCTTCTTTATACAGGAATGGGATTCATTATCTGGGAACCAGTTATCCAGAAATTTTTGAATTTCTGAAAGGCCATCTCTTACAGACTCCATTATAAACAAATAATTCTAATTTTTGAATAAAAATGATTTCCTTTTTCTCTGTAATAATAAAGCAGTACCTTGTACTTGACCGTAACTAAGATATAATTAATCCTTATTGGATTATAATTAATGTTTAAATGATTTTTTAGTAGGTATGAAGATCAAGATTACGGAAAGATCCCTTATCCGGAAAACCCCAGGTCCAAAGCATTCTGGGTAACAGGTCCCATACCTGTACTTAACTACATTCACTACATTGCTTTCCTTGTGCTTAGAGGATAGATATAATGTTAACTTTCAACTTTTAATACAGATGCAGCCACTTTGGTTTGTCTGTTTGACACAGAATAACTAAACACAGATATCCCATTTATCTCATTTAACACAGAAAACTGCGTCACAACATCCCATCTAATTAAAGCATTCACCATTGTGAACAATGGAGCTTTGGTATGCTAATGAAAAGGTTAAATGCATTAAATGAGTTAAGATAACTTTAGATAACACAGTTTCTTTAATTAACCACGAGTCATGACGCATTTAACTCACAAATCCAAGTGGCTTCATCTGTATGTTCATTTAGCCTTTGGCTGCTGATTTCTGAAATTAGATTGCATGGGATGCTGGAAATTGAGTTCCACAGTATCATTTCAGGCACGTCGTGCAGATGTATTACCTAGATTGAAATGTCGACCATATAAATGTAGAAAGCAACTATAATTATGCAAATGGACTAATATTTCAGAAATATTCCTTTATTTTACAGTGTTTATGGTGTTCAACAAAGCACAACCCTGTTTCCAAAAAAAGTTGTGATACTGGGGCTCATTTATAAACATTGGGCAAATTTGCACCTGGGCACTTACCCATAGCAACTAATCCGTGGTTAGCTTTTTTTAAGCCAGCTGCAGGTTAAGCAAAGAATGCAAACATTTGATTGGTTGCCATGGGTTACTGCCCAGGTGCAAAATTACCCAGTGTTTATAAATGCGCCCCACTGTGTAAAATGTCAGTACGGAAATAGCAACGGAAATAATGCACAGTGTCCCTGCGTTTTTGGAAACAAGTAAATGTAGTTGAAGTGTGCTTCAAAAGTGGATTAGGCTCCTTGCAGCCCCGGGTGCAAGCCGTACCCCCTGCCAGGGCAAAGTATACATGTAACAAATAAAGCAGCAGCACTCCAGTATCTTTCAAAAATTTGCAAAACTTTACTCAAATGTCATAGGCAACGTTTCGGGCTACACAGGCCCTTGACAAAAATTGCTTTATTTGTTACATGCGTTTTTGGAAACAGGCTTGGATTTAAAATGGTCTTCAGGTGCAACAACAGGATCTATGCTCCTGGCAGATAAAAAAAAAAACGTTTGCCATTGTTGAATTTCCCGAGGATCTAGCAGTTTTGCCGCAGGAGACTCGTTTCTCAGTGCGTCCAAAAAAAGGCACATGTCAACAAACAATGCACGCGTCAAAAACGACGTGTGACAAATACAAATTGAAATTAAAAACCAGTATCGTAAATTTTCCACCATTTCGCAATTTTTCCAGAAATTCACAAATTACTCGGTAAAAGGAAACGCAGCAAATTCGCCCAACACTATTTGATACAACTTAGGGGCACTGGGGGGAATTTCTTAGCCTGAAAGATCGAGTGATTTTACATAAATGATTGCTTATTATTATAATTTATTCAGGCCCATCTGTCAGAGCAATACTTCAATGTTGGTATGGTCCTTCCATTTTTCTTGAATTTTTTGTCACATTCCAACAGACATGAGGCACTGAAAAAAAAGCTCTTCTTGCCCCCCAAATCCCATTGGATCTGGAATAGTTTCTCTAATACTCTAATAACCACCACTGCTTCTCTATTTGTGCAAATGGTGGTTTGTTGGACCCCGCTAGGAACAGAAACAGAAACTGCTAGTGACCATACTGTGATGAGCAATTAGGGTAGCTGCGTATATATTTTATTTAAATGAATGATTTATGTTATTATACATGGTCACATCTTTAACAGCTATTGTATATTGTTTTTTCATGTTTAACCTCCTATTGCAGTTCTTATAATTATTTTTACACTAGAACAACTGCATTTTCCTCCAGTTGTTCCAGTCTGTTATTTGTTAGTACAGTGAACAATCACTCTGCAAAACTATTGGAAGCTGTCTCCATTTACAGTTGGATAGATCAAATTATTGCAGCATGATTATTTATTAGAGCCTGCAGGCAGACTGCAATGGAAGGTATATTTTAGATAGGGCAGAGCTTGAAACACTAGCTTGGAGTTTATTTTCTTTTTGGATGGAAGTGCTGTGAACATTGTGTAATAATTCTGTATCAAACTCGTCTGTCTCACTGTTTTAAAGTCAAAGATAATCTGCCGTATAATTGGAATGTTTTACGAGGAATAGGATCAGCCGGAGAACGGTTTTAGAAATACATTTATTCTTTCTATTCCCCAGTCAGAATGTTCTTGGAGGATTATCAGATCTGCAAGGAATTTGTTGTTCTGTGTATCATCTCAATGGTTCTCCTCCCCCAACATTTTAAATGAAAAGAACTGCGTCTGAAAGAAAGAATGGAAAAATAGCACAACTCATAAGTAAAATGTGCCTCGAGTCAACTGTTTCTTATCATTATTGTAGAAAGACAGAGAATGGCTCATTACACCGTTTCTGTGTTTGTTCAACCTTTTTTTCTTTTTCATGCACTCTGTTTTATGGGGTGGGTCCATTTTTAAATTTTTAGCTGGATCCCAATCAGGAAGAGGGAACATTGTAGAAAAAGAAGATACAACATAGACCTATAGGTGTAAATCTGTGGAGTAAGCTGCAAAATGGTATTGCTGGTGACTTACTGAATGTGTGGCAATTATTAAACATGTAATAACTATAGATCCAGATTAGTAATTGACTAGACATATTGTAACTATATAGTAACATAAGCCCCCAGCCCTCACTTCAGTCCTTCATCACTACCAGCCTTATAATTTAGTTTTTCAATGACTACTAGGGATAATCAAACTTTTTCGCCTACTCATTCAAAGAAATATTTATGTTTTCTTGAGTGGTGAAAATTTTAGTGAATCTGCAGTAGAATTTTTGATTAGCCGGGTAAAATAATTCAGTTCCTTTGCATAGAAAAAAAGGGGAAAAATGCCCAATGATTCCAATGCATTGACTTCATTACACTTAGGGGCAGATTTATCAAGGGTCGAATTTCGAAGTGAAAAAAAACTTCAAAATTCAACCATCGAATAGGGTAGTCCGACATTCGAAGTCGAATAATTTTTAAGATCTTATGATAGTACTTCGAATCCTACGATCGTACAATTTAATCGTACGATCATACGATTTTACAAAAAAATCCTTCGACTTCTCAAAACTTAGCCAAATACTGGCTATAGGTTCTAGGAGATCCCCATAGGCTAACATAGCAATTTCGGCAGGTTTAAGGTGGTGAAGTGTCGAAGTCAAAGTTTTTTAAAGATACAGTACTTAGATTTTCGAATGGTCGAATTTGTGAAGTATTTTCAATTCGAATCTAAGTCGAATTTGGCCTATTCGATGATCGAAGTACCCAAAAATTACTTCGAAATTCTACGTTTTTTTAATTCGAAAATTCACTGCCATTTATACGGTGAAGCATAATGGGGCAGTTTTGCTCATCACTAATGGCAAAAAATATATATGTTACATCAAAAAATATAATACCAAAGTACATACATGGCTAAAAAATCTTTACCTTTGTTGTATTTATATCAAGCAATAGTGACCTTTTTATCTACAGAACATGATAGCAAAGAACATTCTTTATATTACTTATCTCTTTTAAAGGGTGGCCTCCATTTACTTCTGAACTTTGTTTTATGGGTTAGGGTTTTATTAAATATTGTTAGACTCAATAAGCATGTTGATATTGTTTTGACCTCATTATGTTATAGATGGTATGGGACCTGTAATGCAAAATTCTAGGGACCTGGGGCTATCCAGAAAAGGGATATTTTCCTCTGGATCCCATACCTAAGAATTACTAATTATTTAAACATTAAACCCAACAGAATTTTTTTTTTGCCTCCAATAAAGATTATTGATGTCTTAGTTGAGACCAAGTACAAGGTATTTATTTATTGTTACAGAGAAAAGGATTTATGGGAGATGGCCTTCCAGTAATTTGGAGCTTTCTGGATGAAGGGTTTCCAGATAATACCTGTATATGAATTGGTTAAATAATGCAACCTATTTCCTAATTTCCCCTTCTGCATTTTGTTTGAAGAGAGTGGAAACATCTTTAGTTTATGCAGCTTTTTCTTTTCAGCTTGTCCCCTTTAGTTCTGCCCACTATAGAATCAAGGGTGCCTGCATACCATGGTGCCATCACAGTAGATTCTAAGCTTTATGGTTTCTCTTTGAACTACAAACATTTCCACTAATTAATTGGGGTAATTATTTGGATTAATAATTTAATTTGCTGAAATCTTTATTTAGTAATTAAGGATGATATCGTGTTTTATCTAAAGAACCCTGTTGTATCATAATCTTCAAAACTACATATATATACTGTATATATATATATATATAATATTGTAACCTTTTTCTGTAGTGTCAAGGCGATTTAAGATTTATATGCAATGTCTCCTGGCAAAATGCCTCTTGAGCACTTTCGTCCAAACTTTCAAATCCCCTGAAAGCAAAGTTATATAGCTCTGTCAATTCTCATATGTCACAGGCTTCTCTCTAGCCAGTGATTGGTGAGGGCTGCCTCACAGGTATGACATACCCTGTTTTATCCTTGAACTCTAGCAAGAGCTTGGGTTATGAAGAAAAATGGAGTTCATTTCTACTGTGTTTTTTACTAATGATCCTGTGATGATGGATTAACAGATGTAATGCACACTTCCTTAGCAGCAAACAGAACAAAGTAGAATGCACAGAAGAATTAGAAGCTAAAAAAACTCTATTTCTGTCACGGTTGACACCCAAAACAGATGCCAAGCACCCTGGTCTCGGCTCGTGCTTCTGCCTGTAGCAGCCGCCTTTGGCCTCGGGAGGAGCCCTCAGCTACTCAGATGCTGCCAGGTCTTATAACAAGAGGTGCAAGGCAAGGGGTTCTGGACAAGCAGAGGGGCACAACCGGATGGTAAAGTCTTTTGGGCAGAAGGTCGCAGTACGAGGCATTAGACAGAATCGTAATCAGATCAGGCCGAGTCGAGGCAGGCGAGAGTAAACATAGTCAGGCAGGCAAGGGTCAAAACCAGGTAGTCAATCAGAAGGATGAGGCAGAAGAGGTAGTCGGTATTCAGGCAAGGGTCAGGATACAAGAGTTCAGAATAGACAATAGCCAGGCAAGGGTCAAAACAGGATACAGATCAGAATCAGGAACAAATAGCTCAAAGCTTAACACCACCAGGATAAACCTATAACAGGCAAGGTCTAGTAGCCCAATTGAGCCTTTTATAGTGGTTTGTAGGGATGTAGCGAACTGTTCGCCTGCGAACAGTCAGGCCTGAGTCACATCAGTGTTCAAATTGATCCCATGTACTGGATGTTCAGTTGGGTTGAGGTTAGGGCTCTATGCAGGCAAGTAAATGTTTTCCACTCAAAAATTAAGCAAAGTAGTAGCAGGGCACTCAAGTAGAAAAAAACAATACTTTATTAGAATTACATGTCAAAACCCATTGTGTTTTGACCCCTCATAGAGGGGGGTCTCCAGCAGGGGCATGAAAA
Organism: Xenopus petersii; assembly: GCA_038501925.1. NCBI lineage: Eukaryota > Metazoa > Chordata > Amphibia > Anura > Pipidae > Xenopus > Xenopus petersii. The sequence goes on from CM076688.1 coordinate 29,074,871, forward strand.
CAATGCAGTAAGTTTTGTTTTTTCCTACTTGAGTGCCCTGCTACTTCTTTATTTTATGATATTTGGGGATCTTACAGATGACCCCAGTAGTGACCACCTCACTTGATATTGATGTTATATGGGAATTCACCACTAAATATTTTTGCTTATTATTTCAGAAAAATAATTTGGACAAAAACACGACTTTTATGGATTATCACATGAAAAACCCGAATTCTGTTACAAAACTTTATCGTGTTATTGGCATCAAAATGAACGCTCCGAAAAAAAATTGCATTAATGAATAATCCCCTAGTGTTCACTAGTGATGGGCGAATTTGGGGCGTTTGGCTTTGCCAAAAAATTCACGAATTTCCCCGTGAAATCCGCGAAACATTGAAACATTTTCAAAACGGCGCTGGTGTCTCATTTTTGACACCGCAAATTTTTGTGGCGGTTTCACAAATTTGTGCCTGTCAGGGAACCGGGAGTTCCCTCTGGGGGAGTAGTCCGGATCTAGGAGGAAGCCCCTCAGGAGGGATCAGGATCGCGGTATCCAGGGATTCGGCAGAAGGGGTAATGGAGTCCAGGCAATAGGTCACAAGGCAGGCAGAATACAAACAGAGTCCAAAGTCCAGGCAGGGGGTCAATAACAAGAGGTCAAACAGGAATAACTTCAGGGGTAACAGGAAACGCAGAAGGAAACACAGGAATAAACTCAGACACGAGATCCTATTTTCGGGCGCCATCTTGGTGCCTCAGGCGTCCTTTTAAAGGGGTTTTTTGGCGCCCTTGCGTCGGCGTCAGCACGTCTGCGACCGACACACTGCGCCTGCGTCCGTCGCGCCGTTGTGACGTCTTCGCGCCTGCGCACTTGCGCGTAGGCGTCCTTGCGCCGGCGCCGCTACCCACGTGGCGGCCATGGGCGCCGCCATCTTGGGAGCGGTGTCGGAAGAGGAAGCTGCGCCGCCCGGAGCTCCTGGTCCTGCTCCGGGCGGCGATCGTGACAGTACCCCCCCCTCACGGGGGGCCTCAGGACCCCCGGGACAAGGCTTCTGGGGAAACTTGGCATGAAAATCCCTCACCAGTCGAGGAGCGTGAACATCGCGGTGTCCTTCCCAGGAGCATTCTTCAGGGCCAAAGCCCTTCCACTGAATGAGGTACTGAAGGGATCCTCTGGAGATTCTGGAGTCTAGGATTTTCTCCACCTCGTACTCGAGTTGACCCTCCACAGAGATGGCAGGAGGAGGAGATTGACCGCCAGAGAACCGGTTGGTGATGGCGGGTTTCACCAAAGACACGTGGAAGACGTTGGGGATTCTCATCTCTGGTGGAAGCTGGAGTCTGACAGCCACAGGGTTAATTATCTCCAAGATGGGAAATGGACCCACGAATTTCGGACCCAACTTGGAAGATGGTATCTTCAACTGGATATTCCTGGAAGAGAGCCAGACATTATCACCCACCTTGTAGGGAGGAGAGGATCTTCGACGACGATCCGCGAAAGTCTTATGAACAAGAGCGCTCTTCTCTAGATTCAACTTGGTAGCAGCCCAAATAGCAGACATATGGGCTGCGGAGTCGTCAGCAGCCGGGACGTCTGATAGCACAAAGTCTTGGGGAAAAGCTTGAGGATGCTGACCATACACCGACATGAACGGAGACCTTCCTGTAGAGGAATGACAAGCATTATTATGAGCGAATTCCGCCCATGGGAGGAGATCAGACCAGTCATCCTGGCAGAGGGATACGTGGTTCCTCAGGAACTGTTCCAGGGCTTGGTTAACACATTCAGCTGCCCCATTCGTCTGCGGGTGGTATGCAGATGAAAACTGAAGAACAATTCCCAGGTAGGGATGTAGCGAACTGCCGTTAATGTGTTCGCGAACGCCGTTCGCGAACACCGGCAAAAAAAGCGAACAGTTCGCGAACAGTTCGCGAACTTCGAACGCTCGATAAAATCGTTCGATCAAACGATCGAAGGATTTTATTCGTACGATCGAAGGATTTTCGTTCGAATCGAACGATCGAAGCTATTAGATCGAATGATTTTAATTCAATCGAATGCTTATAATCGTTCGAACGAATGGAAATCGTTCGATTTTAGCGATCGAACGGTCGAATGGTCGAACGAAATTTTACTTCGAAACGAACGCGAACACCAATTGGCGAACGTCGCGCGACGTTCGCGAACATTCGGCGGACGCGAACAGTCGAAGTTCGCGCGAACTAGTTCGCCGGCGAACAGTTCGCTACATCCCTATTCCCAGGTCTTTGCATAGAGAACGCCAGAACTTGGCGGTAAACTGGGTGCCTCTATCGGAGACAATCTCCACTGGGAAACCATGCAGGCGGAAGATGTACTGGATAAATAGCTGGGACAACTCCACTGCTGAGGGCAACTTCTTCAGAGGGATGAAATGGGCCATTTTGGAGAAACGATCAATGACAACCCAGATCACCGTGTTCCCACAGGAGGGAGGAAGTTCGACAATGAAGTCCATGGACAGGTGGGTCCAGGGACGGGAAGGAACCGGCAAGGGCTGTAGTAACCCACTGGGGCGAGAGTGGCTTGATTTAGATGTGGCACATACATTACAAGCAGCAACAAAGTCCTTCACATCTTTGCGGATATCAGGCCACCAGACCAGGCGTCGTAAGAGTTCAAGAGTCTTAGCTGGACCAGGGTGTCCGGCTTGCCTGGAGCAATGGGTCTGTTGCAGGATAGGCAGACGCAGCTCAGGAGGAACAAATGCCATTCCAATGGGAGTATCAGAAGGAGCAGAAGACTGACCAGCCAGGATTTGGTCGGCGAACTGTGGATACAGGGAGGCAATAATCTTGACTGGAGGGATGATTGATTCTTGTCTCTCAGGAGAACGGTCCGCCGGAGTGAAGCTACGAGACAAGGCATCGGCCTTCCGATTCTTGGAGCCAGGGCGATAAGTCAAGATAAAATTAAATCGAGAGAAAAAGAGAGCCCACCTTGCTTGTCTGGGGTTTAGCCTCTTGAGGGACTGGATGAACTCGAGATTTTTATGATCGGTATAAATCTGAACCGGAATCAGAGAACACTCCAGGAGGTGACGCCACTCTTCAAGGGCAAGTTTAACAGCCAAGAGTTCTCGGTTCCCGACATCGTAGTTCTGCTCTGCGGACGAGAACTTCTTGGAGAAATAAGCACAGGGGTGCAACTTCCCATCAGCGGGGTGCCTCTGAGACAGGATGGCTCCGGCTCCGATTTCAGAAGCATCAACCTCGATGCAGAAGGGTAGTTCAGGATTGGGGTGTCGGAGGAGAGAAGCGGACGTGAAGGCCTCTTTCAAGGACTGAAAAGCTTCAATGGCAGATGGAGGCCACAAGCTGGGTTTACCCCCTTTCCGGATGAGGGTCAGGATAGGTGCAATGCGGGAAGAGAACCCCCGGATGAACTGCCGATAGTAGTTAGCAAATCCGATAAATCTCTGGATTGCCTTGGTACTCAGCGGGAGAGGCCACTCCTGGATGGCAGACACTTTCACGGGGTCCATCTCAAATCCCTCAGGAGAGATAATGTATCCTAGGAAGGGGATCTTGGACACCTCGAAGACGCACTTCTCCAACTTGGCGAAGAGAGAGTTCTTCCTCAGACGAGAGAGTACCTCCTTCACCTGGGAGCGATGGCTTTCAAGGTCTTTAGAAAAGATCAGGATGTCGTCCAGGTACACGACTACGAACCTTCCTAGGAGATCCCGGAACACATCGTTAACAAACTCCTGGAAGACGGCAGGGGCATTGCAAAGGCCGAAGGGCATGACGAGATATTCATAGTGCCCGTCACGAGTGTTGAAAGCCGTCTTCCATTCGTCACCCTCACGGATGCGAATGAGGTTGTACGCCCCCCGGAGATCCAACTTAGAGAAAATCTTTGCCCCCTTCAGCTGGTCGAAGAGCTCTGCAATCAAGGGCAGTGGGTACCTGTTTTTTACAGTGATTTTATTCAGGCCCCGGTAGTCTATACATGGCCGAAGGCCTCCGTCCTTCTTCTCCACGAAGAAGAACCCAGCCCCTGCTGGAGAGGTAGAAGGGCGGATAAACCCCCGCTGGAGATTTTCTTGGATGTATTCCTTCATTGCGGTAGTTTCTGCAGGAGAGAGAGGGTAAGTGCGGCCTCTGGGGGGCATGGCTCCTGGCAGGAGTTCGACAGGACAGTCGTAGGGGCGATGTGGAGGAAGGAATTCCGCAGATTTCTTACAGAACACATCGGAGAATTCTTTATAACAGGAGGGAAGAGACTTTAACTCGGTTGAGGAGATAATTACCTTCTTGAGGGGTTTAGCAGGAAGGCAATGCTGTTGGCAGAATGGGCTCCAACGAGAAACCTGCCCTGTGGACCAGTCTATGGTGGGATTGTGCAGGCGCAGCCAGGGGAGACCCAAAACAACTGGAACAGCGGGACAAGAGATAATAAGAAACGAAAGTCTCTCTCTATGCAGGGTCCCAACCTGCACAGGTAGTTCGCCAGTGGTCATCGTGAGTACAGACTCCAGAGGTTTATCATCTATGGCGACAATCCGCATGGGAGAAGGCAAAGGAAATAAGGGAATTCCCATGTACTTAGCAAAGAGAGCGTCCATGAAGTTACCCCCAGCTCCGGAATCGATGAAAGCATTCCCGAAGATGGTCTTATCAGTCAGACGAACCTGGAAGGGAAGGAGAAACCTGTGTGAATTTTCTTGGGTCTTCTCCTGAGACTTATCTCTAGACCTTTGAGTAGTGCCCCCTACATGAGTTACCATAGACATACCTCGGGGTACAAAACTCTTAGCCTTAGCAGGACAGGCATTGGCGAAGTGGGAATGTCCGCCACAATACAGACATAGGCCAGACATCCGTCTGCGGAGTCTCTCTTGTTCAGTGAGGCGAGTTCTTCCCACTTGCATGGGTTCCTCCTGGAGAGAAATGGATGCTTGGGCAGGCGGGATGACAGGAGCCTGCAGGAGAGGCCTCTGGAAGCGGGGTGCCAACATAGGTTGAAACTTCCTGACACGATCTCTCAGGGTTTGATGCTCTCTCAGAAGAGTGTCCACCTTGACAGCCAAGGCGATGAGGTCCTCAAGTTGGTAATTCACGGGAGACCAGGTCATCCTTGATGCGGAGGGAGAGACCATTATAAAATGCAGTATGGTATGCGTCATTGTTCCAACGAGTCTCAGCAGCAAGTGTACGGAATTCGATAGCATACTCCGCTACACTGCGACTCCCTTGGCGGATTTGGAACAGACGGGAAGCAGCGGATGTCACCCGGCCGGGAGCATCGAAGACGATCCGGAATTCTTTGAGAAATGCTTCTGCGTCATCCATCAGTGGGGACTGCTTCTCCCAGTGTGGAGATGCCCACTCGAGAGCTTTTCCTGCCAGACGAGTAATCACGAACCCCACCTTGGCACGTTCAGAGTCAAATTCAGTGGGGTGTAGGGCAAAGCGAATCTGGCACTGATTCACGAATCCTCGACAGGCTTGAGGATCGCCATCGTAGAGAGGCGGAGCAGGAATATGTGGACCAGAAGTGGATAACTGGGTAGCCATGGCAGCAGCCGCTTGCGGAGGAGGTGCCGGCAGGGGGGTCGCTGGTGTCAACAAGGAGAGCTTTTCCAGGATCGCCTCCAGCGTGTGCCCCACGTAATTCTGCCGGGCTTCATACGCCTCCATGCGGGAATGCAGGCCCCGAAAGGCCCTGCCGAAATCTGGCTGAGCTTCCTCAGTGGGATCCATGGCCCGAAAATAATGTCAGGGAACCGGGAGTTCCCTCTGGGGGAGTAGTCCGGATCTAGGAGGAAGCCCCTCAGGAGGGATCAGGATCGCGGTATCCAGGGATTCGGCAGAAGGGGTAATGGAGTCCAGGCAATAGGTCACAAGGCAGGCAGAATACAAACAGAGTCCAAAGTCCAGGCAGGGGGTCAATAACAAGAGGTCAAACAGGAATAACTTCAGGGGTAACAGGAAACGCAGAAGGAAACCCAGGAATAAACTCAGACATGAGATCCTATTTTCGGGCGCCATCTTGGTGCCTCAGGCGTCCTTTTAAAGGGGTTTTTTGGCGCCCTTGCGTCGGCGTCAGCACGTCTGCGACCGACGCACTGCGCCTGCGTCCGTCGCGCCGTTGTGACGTCTTCGCGCCTGCGCACTTGCGCCGGCGCCGCTACCCACGTGGCGGCCATGGGCGCCGCCATCTTGGGAGCGGCGTCGGAAGAGGAAGCTGCGCCGCCCGGAGCTCCTGGTCCTGCTCCGGGCGGCGATCGTGACAGTGCCTGCCGAATAAATTCGCCCATCACTAGTGTTCACATACTTGTATGAGAATGTTGCATATATTTAACTGATAATTACATTAAACAACCAATATTCAGTCACCGCTCAGGGGCCAAAATTATGTCAATTAGTTGTTAGACTGATAAAGATTGACGGCATGGCTGGGAAAATATGTAAGATGCAGGGAGGTAAACTTTTTGAAGCTGTAGTTGGGAAATGCAAGGGATGGGGATCCTGAGGAGTATGTTGTGTATGTTATGCAGTATGTAGATATTCAAAGGTCTATATTATATATTCAAAGGAGTATGTTGTGTATGTTATGTAGTATGTAGATATTCAAAGGTCTATATATATATATATTCAAAGGTCTGGCTGCACATAGCAAAGGTAAATAGAAACCCGAGTACCTTATGCAGTTTTACTAATTATAATGATCTCTAAACATGTTTTATACAAGCATATTTTTACTGACTTCAGTGGACTTTGCGAGTACTTAATCTGTCTGTTTTTACTGTAAAATGGCTTTAAGGGTAATTTAGCATTTTGTGCTGTACAATTTATTTATCAAACAGCCTTAGCACAGTATTACTTACTGACAATTTCACTGAACTGCAATAGTATACGTATCTACTGATTTCCAGTGCGTATTCTCTTCTACCTCTCAAATCCGTAATCTAAATTCATTTTACATTATCTTAATACAATTTTACACAGCTATGGACCATATTGCAGCATTTATATTTTATGGGCTAGTAATGAATTCCTTTAATAATAATTCTGAACTTAAGCTTTTTACTTTGTATGTACATTAATGTTGTTCACTTTCCTTTGGTCCTAGATAAAATGAATTTTAGGAACTAATAAGGGCACCAAAACTAAACAAATGAAATGGGATACTCTTGTTTATCAAAACAAATCCGACCAAAATCCCTTCCACGATTATAACTCATTTATCAATAGGGATGTAGCGAACTGTTCGCCGGCGAACTAGTTCGCGCGAACTTCGACTGTTCGCGTCCACCGCAAGTTCGCGAACGTCGCGCGACATTCGCCAATAGGCGTTCGCGTCAAAAATCGTTCGACCATTCGACCATTCGATTCCTTCGACCGCTAAAATCGAAGGATTTTCGTTCGAATCGAACGATCGAAGCCATTGGATTGAATGAAATCATTCGATCGAATGGCTTCGATTGTTCGATTCGAACGAAAATCCTTCGATCGAACGATTAAAATCCTTCGATCGTTCGAATCGAACGATTTTCGGATGTTCGAAGTTCGCGAACTGTTCGCGAACTGTTCGCATTTTTTGCCGGTGTTCGCGAACGGCGTTCGCGAACACATACTCGGCGGTTCGCTACATCCCTATTTATCAATAATTTTTCTTGAAACAATCTGAGCTACAAAACGTCATGGAAAAATTGAGCGTCAATGCATATAATAAAATTGACACTCCAAAAACTCAGTTTTATTGATTTTTCTCTGCAAAAACTCAACATTGTTGGATTATCGGACAAAAACACACAATTTTTTGAGGTGTAGATGGTGTATTTTTGGATTCAGATTTTTAGCAGCTTTGGTTGCATGATAAATCTCAAAAAATTGGAGTTTTCCCCCTAAAAACATTGACCAGAAAAAAATTGAGGTTTAATAAAGGGGCCCCTTAAAGATGTTATTTATTAAAATGTTAATAAAAAAATGTTTCTGTAATTTTAAATAATATAAACACCATAACAAGGTTCTTTTTTTTTTTTTTTTAATAAATCCCAATACTCCATGATAGAATTGAGATACTTTAAGGGGCCAATTCACTAACTTCGAGTCAAGGATTCGAAGTAAAAAAACTTCAAATTTCGAAGTGTTTTTTTGGGCTACTTCGACCATCGAATGGGCTACTTCGACTACGACTACGACTTCGAATCGAAGGATTCAAACTAAAAATCGTTCGACTATTCGACCATTCGATAATCAAAGTACTGTCTCTTTAAAAAAAACTTCGACCCCCTTCGACCCCCTAGTTCGCCTTCGAATATCGAAGTCGAAGGATTTTAATTCCCAGTCAAATATCGAGGGTTAATTAACCCTCGATATTCAACCCTTGGTGAATCAGCCTCTAGGACTTCTAATCAAACTATTCGAACTAAAAATCGTTCGACCATTCGACCATTCGATAGTCGAAGTACTGTCTCTAAAAGCTATCGAACTCAATGTCAGCCTATGGGGAAGGTCCCCATAGGCTTTCCTAAGTTTTTTTGATCAAAGGATATTCCTTCGATCATTGGATTAAAATCCTTCGAATCGTTCGATTCAAAGGATTTTATCATTCGACCAAAGGAATAATCCTTTGATCGTTCGATCACACTATTTGCACTAACATCCTTCGACTTCGATATTCGAAGTCAAAGGATTTTAATTCCCAGTCGAATATCGAGGGTTAATTAACCCTCGATATTCGACCCTTTGTGAATCAGCCCCATAATAAGTATTCAAGATATTCACTTTTAGAAATGAGCAAATTTCTGTGGTTGATACAGATTCACAGCAAAATTAGCATTTTCACAAGTGGCCGCATTTCGCTTCACAGGAAAAGTATTTTTTGTGGGGATAGAAAACGTAAGTAAAAATGCACATTGATTTCATTACATTATTTTGTTATTGCATATATAATTAACCTAAATATAGCCTTAATATTTAGGACATCATATACTTTATATCTAATAGTAGGAATAGAACCTTAGACTATGTGCAGTTTCTGCTAAAAACTTTGTAATCCAAAAACAGTTACAACCACAATTATATTATTTCAGCAATCAGAATATGTTTGTACACTTTGTATTAGGCCTGAAAGGACCATGTTTTGCCTTTTAATTCAATAAAACTGGTTGAAAAGCAATGTTCTATAAATGCTTATAGACAAACTTGGTAATATGTGATAAGAGATGTCAGGACTGAAATCAGTAGACAAGATTTGGAACGTTATGAACGTCTGAAACGATTGTATCCCTCAAGTAGAAGTTAAGATGGTGCTAATATATTTTTCATTTACTGTCATAATAATAAATAATTACATCTCAGAACACTAAAAGCCCAGAAGATTAATACTGCTGTGTACTATTTCATTATATTGCATGAAACTTGCCTTGGTCTAAAGCAATGGACATATATTAAATTAAGTAGATGGATAGAATTCATGTTCATGATTATAGGCCATGTTGAATGTGATTGCACAAAAGATGAAAAGGTGGCACTCCGTGAAGTTAAAAAGGTGGTCCTATTCCGACAGGTCACCGACCAACATCATCTGACGCGTCACGGGAGCAACTACCCCAATCATAGGCATGTTGAATGTGACTTTGTAATTTGCTGACGTCAAAAATGTGTTGCACAATTTATCACGCGTCAAAAAAAATTGCCGCCCATAGATTTCAATGCAGCTCTCAAATTTTCGCCATTTTGCAAATTTTTGGCGAAGTAAAAAGGGTCCTGACCATTAACTATCAAGAAACTGAATGACCAAACTATTCAATCCAACAGGTCTTAGACTTAGTAGTGCAATGATTACTATTACAGGAATATTAGAGGAATATTTGTAAGTGCTGTAAGCCCAACTAAAAAATGATAGATTCAGGTCAGATTCTGACATTAAAATGGAGACAATATGCTACAAGGTAGTTAGGGATTACATAGAGTGGTATGAATGCTGAGGGGAGTGCTTTCAATGACGTCTACAAGTGGAGAGTGTTCTTTGTGGTTGGACAGCAGAATCTACAGTATTACAGGTATGTGATCTGTTATCTGCAAATCTATTATCCAGAAAGCTCCAAATTATGGGAACAGTGGTGTAACTATAGAGGAAGCAGACCTCATGGTAGCTGCGGGGTCAGGGATAGGGGGGCTTCCTATATAGCTTTAAAGAAATCCCTGTTCACAGCTGCACAAAACTGGGTATGCATGAGGGAATCACGATGGGCAGGTGAGAGGGAGGGAGGATGGTTGGCTGAGAGGGACAACGGGCAAGAGGAAGGGCAGAAGGACTGGCAGAAGGGCTGCTGAGAGGGTGAGTAGAAGGGGGCCGAGAGGGAGGTTGAGTGGAAGGGGGGCCAAGAAGGAGGGATGGTGGTCAGAAGGACAGCCAAGAGGGAGGGGGGATAGGCTGGCGTGAGGGCAGGGAACCAGTTGTGGCCATGAGGTAGAAGTGCACACCAGGGCCCTCTGAAGTTCTTTTGCAGGGGGGCCCATTGTGGTCTAGGTACATTGCTGTATGGCATAGACTCCATTTTAATTTAATAATTCAGATTTTTTAAACCGATTCTCTTTTTCTCAGTAATAAACAGTACCTTATATTTGATCTAAATTTTGAAATAATTAATCCTTATTAGTGGCAAAATAATCCTATTGGGTTTATTTAATGTTTAATTTTAAGCAGACATAAATAAAAATAAGATCCCTTATCTAGAAACCCCCAAATCCTGAGCATTCTGGAAAACAGGTCCCATATCTATATTAAATATTAGGTTTTGATAAAATGCTAAAGCTCAGTTCCTTTAAAAAGAGGTTTGTCATGCTATATTTTATTTTCAAAATAATTTCTGAAAGACAACAAATATGAAATATTTATCCTGTCTAAAAGTAACACACATGGCAAATAATTTGCATTGATTTACTTTTCTGTGCTATTACCATTTCCACCCCCGACCCCCCAGCTTCATCCACTTCAATGAATACGCTTCATTATTTAGGAACTTTTAGGCCTCCATCTTCCACCAACATGTATAACAATGGACTCAAGAAGATCCACAATACAGTAGGTAGCAGAATCATTTGCCACAAAAGAGTATCCTACATTTTACTTTTAGAAAGTTGCAGGCTGATTGGATTCCATTGTCTTTTCAAGCAAAACTTTAAGCAGCGCAAGTTCACATAAAGGGTAATTACTTTCCTCAACAAGCATTTATCTACTGAGAGAGTCATTTGCAAAGAAAAATATTTTAAGAGCAATGTGAAATGTTGCTAATGATTTGCTTTGTCAGGTCATTAGGTAGCCTTGGGCTTCATGGTGGATATCAAACAAGCTGACGTAAAGGTGTCTGTTGGAAAGTTCCTTTTTATTTTACTTGGACATAGGCTTAATTTCGTTTTTGATAACTTCTCAACAATGCTCGCTGGAGTTTTTAGAGAACATTATTCACTGCTCCCATTATTTCATACTTTGCTTTTGTTACAGTGTTAGATTTACTTTGTTCATTTACTGAGCTATGGACCTGCTCAACAAAATGTATTAGGGGGTGACAGCCTAAGTTGTTTTACCCCAGAATGGCTAGTCTCTGGCTTTGATAGATGGACCAAGCAATATTATATCCATTAAGGCTACAAAATCTATATATTGTACCCGTAGTGTTGAGGTCACAAAGACGGTTTCAGAAGAAAATCAAGTTGCCATGCTGATGATAAAGTATAAAATTTAGTAAGCAAGTCAAGTGTGGCACAATCTTCTTAGCTGATAAATGACCAGCTAGCAAAGGTCTTTAAAAACAACCATTTTTATAGTTTGCTTTTACTTAAACCTGTAGAAAACTGCCCAGCTTCATACAATGACCTGGCTGGAAATAAAATAGCTCCTAATTCGCTGTCTTAATGAATGCAATAACGCAGGACTACTTCCTGCAGTTCAGGACATCTACTGTATACACAGTGGCAGTTCTCTGGAACGCTTTGTTAGCATTTAAGAGTGTTGAAATATGAATGGATGATAAACAAATGTTAAAAGAAAAGGGATTCTTTCTGAATCAGTTAAGTGAAATGCATAGAGATCAGATTGCTATGTTGAGTTAATTTGAGCAAAATGTAGAATATATTGCAGATGAGGGCTTCTTATATTAATAGTCTTGAAATAAAGATTTCTGATACTGACACTAAAAAACTACTCTTCAAAATATTAATGTATATTATAACAGTATTGTAACTATCCGGAATGGGACCCAGGGTGCAACGCATGCAGCCAGCCCCATTCCCCCAACCAGAATTTTTTTTCACAGATGAAAACTGCCATCTGGGCCCTAAGGGGTGAGAGCAAAGGTGCAATCGCACCCCTGGTAGTTCTGCCACTGCATTAAAGGAGAAGGAAACCCAGTGGGCGCAAAAACCCTCCCCCCCCCTCCCCTGTGTTGCTTCCCCTCCCTCCTCCCCCCTGGCCTACCCGTCCCGCTGGGCAAATGCCCCTAACTTGTTCCTTACCCTTCTGCACAGGTCCAGTCCACGGAGTTCACAGACGCCATCTTCTTCCATGCGATCTTCTTCCTGCTTTGACCGGTGTTTTGGCGCATACGCAGTAGGAGAATTTCGCCGGTACGGATCTACTGCGCATACACCAAAAGTCCCGAAGTTCTCCGATTTCACTTTTGGACTTTTGGCGCATGCGCAGTAGATCCATACCGGCGAAATTCTCCTACTGCGTATGCGCCGGTCAAAGCAGGAAGAAGATCGCTTGGAAGAAGATGGCATCTGTGAACTCCGTAGACTGGACCTGCCTAGAAGGGTAAGGAAAAAGTTAGGGGCATTTGCCCAGCAGGACAGGTAGGCCAGGGGGGAGGAGGGAGGGGAAGCAACACAGGGGAGGGGGGGGAGGGGTTTTGCGCCCACTGGGTTTCCTTCTTCTTTAAAAGTTAATTATAGGTTATGTTGATTGTTTTTCATTGATGTGTTTACTTTCATAAGTTCTTAAACCTGACTGTTTTGCCAACTTAACTGTCCCTTCTCAACTAGAGGGAGGCAGCACAGGTTGATAGTAAAGGATCAGGCCAAGATCAGGGCAAGCAGAGCACAGAAATCCAATTGTTTATAAGGCTAGGTTTCCAGGGAACAACCAAAAAAACCAGGCAATGATCTTAATTGCAGTTTATGCATCCGAATGTGCTTACAAATGGATGGCCACATGAATCCTTTTCTGCATGCCTTTTCACTCCAGTTTTTTACTGGGGAACCCATAGGGTGTTCTGTTTATGCAATTTCTGGTCACCAGTGCTTCATTTATGCCAGTTCTCTTTTACAGATTGGAGCTGCTGAAAGGAGCTGCTTCACCGATATACTAAAAAAAGACTTTGGACTGCTGATTTGTTAGGATGATGCCTGGTAAATCGCTAAAAACTTTTGGTCAACAATGATGCTACAAATCCTGCTCTGGATAACTCTACTACTTCCTGACTACTAAATATCTAAACAATAATGCCTTATCTCAGAGATGAACACAAGGTAAACTCAAGGGGGCAGATTCACTGAAGTGCGAAGTGGCAGTCGCTAGTGGAGATTTGTCAGAAATCTCCTCAATTTCACTAAAGCGAGAATTTTATAGAACATTACATTTTTGCCAGAGTTTTCTTCTCCACCTGACCAGGCGAACTGATAAGATGAAGCTACATCCTCCTCAATCCTATGTCAGTGCCATCATATCCTGTATGTCGGAAAGTCATAAAAGTTTTAAAAAAACGCTGGCGTTTTTTCATTTTTTAAAGCTTCATTGCCTTCAAAAGTCCTAGCTATTAAAGTTTTTTTTTGTTTATATTTCATTCCCAACCATTTGAAGGGTATGCCACATAGGGTGGGCTCATGTCTAGAGCATTAGAGGATCTTTTTTGTCTTTATTTTTCTTCCTTGAACATTTGTAATAATAAGTGGCCGCTTCAAGCATTTGCACCAACATCTCTAATAAAGATGTTCAAATGACCTATAGGTACCCAACGTATTGTACTAATGAAGTTTTGCTCAGCAGAATTGAACGCTAGTAAAAGATCACTATGAAATGGAGGCGCTGACAAATTAACGCTAGTGAAACTTCACCAGCGTTTGGCTGCTGAGACGCCACTTCTAGTGATGGGCGAATTTATTCGCCAGGCGCGAATTTGTGGTGAATTTGTGCGATTCGCCGGCAGCGAATAAATTCGCAAAACGCCTGTGAAAATTTCGTCCGAAAAAAATTGCCGGCGTCAAAAACTAGATGATTTTTCGCCGTTTCGCGAATTTCGCAAATTTTTCTGCGAAGCGGTGCAAATTCGCCCATCGCTAGCCACTTCACATTTTAGGGAATTAGTGTACTGTTAACTAATTTGTGCCTGGTGAACTGGCGTGAATTGTGGCAGATTGTTTATTGGCGAAGATTCGCCCTTTAGTGAATTTGCCCAAAGGTGTTACGTTTTATCAAAACATTATTTTTTGGCAAAAATGTATACCTGTGGAAATATGATATATTTAGTAATTAGAATATCAGATAAAATAAATTGCTAGTGTATAATAAAGATGGTAAGTGGTAAACAGCTTTGTATCCTCTTCATTCTACTTCCTTAATTTCTTTCTTGCAGCATGATAGGTTATGCACAAATTAACCTTATTTATAAGTTATACATTTATTTACTAAGAAGAAGAATGAACTGCCCCTCGAAATTATTTCTACTGCAAGAACAGACAAGGAAGACATAAATAAAATAGCTAATAAGACATTTCATGAAGTCGCTAATTGACTATATGCTACACAAAATAAGAGAGCAATAGTGAGTGAATTTGTGCACACAGTGATGGGTTGGGAGGTATGAAATAAAGCATATATCACTGGATATATGGTGAGACAGCAGAGAGTGAATGACTATAAGGTGTTAAAAATGGAGTGAGACAGTGATAAGATGTAAGTTATTAAAAAGTGCTGAAATATGTTAATCTGAATCTGCTGCTGTACACTTTATCCTGGTTTAGTGAGAACACATTGCATTGGCATTACTGAATATAGAAAAGATGCTAAGTGGATTTTAATCAAGGGATCGATAAATAGCAATATATGAGATGCTACTGTCTGAGTAGAGGAAACAAAAGATTTTGTGCCCAATGAATTCTGCTGAGCTATACATTAAATCAACCAGTGTGCGCCCCCCTGGGAACCAATCTAGAACAAAATTGAAAAACAATTAGTATATTGGGTGCTTTCTTCAAGAAATAATCATACAAGGGAAATAATAAGTATAATTTACAGATAAACTTTGAGAGCCTCTTTGGAAATAGTAGTTTTTTGCCTTCTTGATTAAGGATGACCAATGGCGACATTAGATTTTTGCCATGCATTTTGTTTTGCAAGGTAAAAAAAAATATATATTTTTGTCTTAGAAAAAAAGCAACATTAGAATTCCACCATGCATTTTTTCACTAAGAATAAATATGAAGAGAAACACATTGACTTCAATGTACTCGAAGCAAGAAATAATATGGGGAGAAAACACACATTGAATCCAATGATGAAAGTTCAACATTTTCGGCAAAATTCTTGATGTTTTTCCTGTAATTCTTCTACTTAAAAACAAATTTTCTCTGGGTCTACAATGTGCCCATGTAACGACCGATTGCGGTTGTCTTGAAAACACCCTTTCAACAACTTCCCATTAAATTTACTTTTTGGTAGATAGTGATGGGTGAATTTATTCGCCAGGCGCGAATTCAAAGCGAATTTCGACGAAACGATGCAAATTCGCCCATCACTAATAGCTGCATTTCAAAGAAATCTTTTAATACAGTTGTACAGGAATGGAAACAATCTTCTTATCTGATATAATGGCTAAGGCCTTTTTGAGACTGGCAGACAAATGAAGTGTTAAAAGACCAGAAAAAAAACAAAAAGATGTACACCAGAATATGGGTAAATAGTAGGAATAATGTAAAAATAAAAATTGAAAGAAACATGGGAATAATAGGGAATCAGTATTTGTTTTTAACAGAGAAAAAGGCAAAGGAAAAAAGGTCAGGAAATATTGTAGATCAGTTAAAAAAAGTGCAATGCATTTTTATAGCAGCAAATTTATTATGTGTGTAGGGGTAGATATTATAATACTATTAATACATTATTTTTGTGCAAAAAATAATTAGTTCTGTTTTCGTCACTAGACAGCACTATATCCTCTTGAGGGACATTTAGATCAGGTTCTCATCTGTGTGGCACAGAGGGCATTTCCGTATGGAGTCTATATAATGGGGAGAGTAGTGGCCTACTCTCTCTTGGGCTGAAGAAGTTAATAGTGGGTGACGCGATGAAGTCTGAGGCTAGCCAATTCAGAGATGGTACCAGACAAGCTAAGCAGGTAGGTTAGCAAGTCATAGTCCAGTGTGTCATTAGCTCACTCTAGGTGGCAGTGCCGGGCCAACCCGGCCAGACGCCCTAGGTAGCCTGGCCGGTCGTAGGGCCACACAGCTGTGCATGTGCGAAAAAAATATGCGGCGCAAAAGGAACAATGTGCATGTGCTAAAAAGACCATACACACCAGCTAGAGCGGAGACCAGGGACCAGACTAGGGGGTAGGAGAAGCAGAGAAGAAGGGTGCCTGGCGCCCCCCAGTTTTGCCCTCTAGGCATGTGCCTAATCTGTCTACCCCTAGTTCTGGCCCTGCTAGGTGGTGAGAAGTAGCAACAGGCAGTCTAGCAAAGCAGCTGAGGCTCCAACTAGGGGGCATATTTATTATGTGGTGTAAAAAACTGCAAAATAATTAGCCACACATCCCCAGGTATCCCCGTTTACAAAAATGGTGTAAAAATTGTGCAAATTTTTTGCACTTTTTCTTTGAGCAACTTCTGCCAGTAGCAATGTAAAATAAGGCAGCACATTTGCTTTTTATTTTACACAGCTTTTTACACCGTTCTTCCGGTAAATTTCGTTTTACACAGCATAATAAATATGCCCCTAGGAGTAAGGAAGGGGCCGGTTCCCTGATGGTACCTTGCCATTTAAGGACCCAGAGTGTTGGGAGCTAAGACTACGGTAGGTAATTTCTGTTGCAGGGGAGAAGGCACATCCTGATGCAGACAATCTCTTCTTTTGGCACTTGTGAGCTGCAGGACCATTGACTCAGAGAAGGAGACGTTGAAGGGTGGGCAATGAGAGTGGGCTAAAGCAGCCTGGGAATGGTGTGATCAATATAAGTATATCTCATTGGAACTTTGTGGATAAATGTTACTTGAGAGTATAAAGATGTTCCTATATTAACCTGCAAGATTATACGGGCTTCCAGTTTATTAATTAAGTATAAGCCTCCTGTTCTGCCTATTTTGTATCACATGTTTTTTAGCTTGTTTTTAAGCTTTTATAGCTTTTTTTCAGCTACACTGCATTAAAAAGAAAAAGCATGTATGAAAAATGAAAAGAAAAAACATATACCTACTGCATGTCAACCATTTCCAGCAGAAAAGGACCACAATATAAGTCAGAGGAGAGTGGGTAGGAAATATTATTGCCCTTTTGCTCTGAAAGTCATTTTTGTCCAGTTTGTCAGGCAGGGCATTGAATCTCGGTTCTGAGTGCTGTTATTAAAATTCCTTATCAAGTTCCTTTAATAGCTTGGCTCGACAATTCAGAAATAGTTTTTATGTTGCAGCTCAGCAGGCTGAGCAGAGATATCTGTTCCACACTGCTGTTTATACCAGTTATTCTCCCTGCAGGCTACAATTCTGTGCAATGCTGAAGCACAATAAACATTTATTTCTAGGAGGCTAAGGGAATCTGAATGATAAAACTTTGTTTTGAGAAGGCTGGAGTAGGAGGTCTCGTGCATTGCCACATGCTTTATATTTTCTGGGCCTCACAATACTTTATCTTTATAGTATCTAAATCTAAGAGCAGAATTCAAGGAGAACTATTGCATGCATGAAAATGTAATATATGTACAGTATCATCTCATGGCAAGAAATATTCATCAATATTCAGATTTTTAGATTTTTTTCCACCACGGCTAAACCCACAAATGTTTACTTAATTATTAAAAGATCCAACTGTTAGAGTTTTTTGTGACCTTTGCACATAATTGATATTATCAATTTTTTTGTGGCTTAGAGTAATGAATTAAACAAAAACAAAAAAAAAATGTTAGTAAATATAGTTATTCCAAAATGATGTATCATTTCTGAAGGAATTACATTAGGCTGTACTCTCCTGCTCTCAACAATATGTCCCTTTACATGCAAATTTATGTCAGAATTTTTTTTAAAAAAGCAGTAACTATAAAACTCCATTGGTCTGTACTCTGTTTGTTAGGCAATGTATTTGAGCTGTCTGACTTGGACACAAAGACTTTAACAGGTAGAACCAAATACAGCACTCAATAGTAAAATCCAGGTCCCACTGAAATCCAGGTCCCACTGAGACACATTCAGTTAAATTGAGTAGGAGAAACAACAGCCTGCCAGAAAGCAGTTCCATCCTAACCTGCTGGCACTTTCTGAAAGTACATGACCAGGCAAAATGTCCTGAGATGGAGCCTATACACCAATCTTATAAATTTTAAAAAAAATACACTTGCTGGTTCAGGAATGAAATTTTACATGGTAGAGTGAATTATTTGCAGTGTAAACAGTGCAATTTAAAAATAAAAACTACACCACAAAAATCATGACAGAATCCCTTTAAGTAGATGGTGAAGAATAACTAAAATAAATACATTAACCTTACAGTACATCTCCCATAAATGGCTTACAGTGGTTTGGAGGTGCCAGCCAGAAGACTCATTCACACATCACTACCCAATAACCTCCATCATAATCTACCATTTTTTTAATAACTTGTTTTGCCAAAGTCAAGGCTATTATTATACACACATTGATTATGCTATGCTGTTCCAGCCTGGAGTTTCTGAACATATGAGGACTGATTTACTACATTTGAAATGAATTGGTCCAATTGGCCAATTTAAATAGTTTGACAAACATTGATCAACATTTGTATTTTTTATTGTTGAGCCTTTAGGAAACATTATTCCAGACCAGCAAAAATAAAACATTATTTCAGATGGTAAATTCCACAAACAGATATGGACAAAGTTAAAAATGTGAAAATAAAATTGAATAAATCCGTAATGAGGAATAGATTTTAGCATTGAGAAATGAAAATGATCTTTATGGATCAAACAGGATCAATCATTCTATAAGGATCATTAGTAAATCAGCCCCTTGGTTTAGCCAGCAATTTTAAATGAATCAGTCACCTGGCAGATGGGTTTGTGCTAGTGGTGTAACTAGCAGGGGGCATCTAATGTGATTGCACCCAGGTCTGCCCCCCAATAGAGCCCCTTGGAGTCACAGCAAAACAAGAGATTGCAATGCAAGAGTGTGCATGCAGCAGGCCAGTCTGGTGGAGGCCAGTTGCAGATTTTGCACCTGGGCCCATGGTCTCCTAGTTATGTCACTGGTTTTTGCTGATGGTTGCACAAAGAACTCAGGTTTCAAGTTCCCTTGTACAATTCATTGGCAGTGTTATGAAAAAAAAAAGCCTCAACAAACTACTGTAGGTTACCAGTACGTTTGCTAAGCTAAGGGATGTCTTTTGATGACTTTAAAGGGTGACATTTCTTAATGTCTTAAATATATTAATAATGGGTTGAGTGCAGAGGACCTCTTGTATTTGTCAACAAACTCAGCTTGCCAACCTGTGTTCTTACCCACACATTCCATCACCTGCTGATACTGCTGCTGTCTAGCATTCAATATGCAAAAGAAGCAATATAGTTAGACAGCTAGATGTACATTACTGACCTAAAGCTTATTTCTAGCTAAAGGGTTATAAACCTGACCTAAAAGCTAATTTTTCATAAAAGGAATTAAGGTTCAAAAGTCATTTTAATGCAAGTGGTTAGGGTTTTATTGTATCTTCCTTGAGCCCTGAGTCTACAGCCAACCTACTGCTGTCAATGTTAGAAATATTCCTCATGACATGTATTGCTGGTTCTCTTTCACTCATAATCACAGAAGAGATAAAATATTAAACTGGCTATGCAAAGAACTGCCAAGAATAGTTGTGAGGATCAGAAGCAGCTACCTAAAAAAAGAGGTCAGGCTGCAATCTCTCCAATGCTTCAAGTGCTTTTTAACCTTAGTAATATGGTGTGAGAATAGCCCAGCCACACAAATGCATTTCCTGATTGTTTGATGCTCACCGTGTGCCCTCTCAAACTGAATCTCAAATTCCACAAATCCTCTTGAATTATTAAATGATAGAATAATGAAATCATACTGACATAGAACAAAAGAAAAATAAATAAATATATTTATATATATATATATATATATATATATATATATATTTATTTATATTTCATAGTTTTTAAAAATAGC
Organism: Xenopus petersii; assembly: GCA_038501925.1. Lineage (NCBI taxonomy): Eukaryota > Metazoa > Chordata > Amphibia > Anura > Pipidae > Xenopus > Xenopus petersii. Next base: position 29,095,259 of record CM076688.1, read on the forward strand.
TATTCACATCTCAATAAAATATACACAATGTCAGGCCTTAAGACCTCAACAGAGCACAATTTATAAATATCCATATTGACTGCAGGTTATGGCATAAGTGATTAAATAACTTCACTGTGGGTTAATTTAATGGTTAGACTATGAGGTTCCAAGATGAAATGCCATGATCAAATCTATTTATAGAACAATTTAATTTTCTAGTTATGTTGCCATAGAGTATTATGTGCAAAGAACAGTTCTACCCTGCATGTTTGCATTTATAGAAGTAGAAACTGTAATATTGTTTGATTGTGCTTTGGCATTGCCTATAAGTCAAAAATGGAAAGCCATCAACTACTAAATAGATTATATACTAGATAGTTTTATAAGACTGAGCATAAGAGCAAACAGATTTTTTTATATTCAATTTTGAAATCTGACATGGGGCTAGACATTTTGTCAATTTCCCAGCTGCCCCAGGTCATGTGACTAGAGATGGCGCGAACTGTTCTACTACTACTACTACTACTATAAGAGCCCAGTGCTATTAGTCTAGCAGTGTTGGGGAGTGGGACTGGTGTACTAATCTGCTGCTCCTAGTAGTTCAGCAGCACCAACTTTAATTTTTTTTTTTTTAATATTCATTCTTTTTTTATTTAACTTTTTTTTATTTTACTACCGCTGTAGTAGTGTATAAGTTGACCTTTTAGGCATTATTTGCCCTGTAGGCATTTTTTGCCCAGTGTTTTATTCAACCAACTGCTATCTAGCTGTGTGACCGTGTTCACATTCTGTCTAAATATCCATAATATTACCGTCTCCAGAAAAAACACCGGAGTGACTTTTTTCAAGCAGCCATAATAAATTTTACGTAATCCGTATCCATCGCTGTAGTAGTGTATAAGTTGACCTTTTAGGCATTATTTGCCCTGTAGGCATTTTTTGCCCAGTGTGTTATTCAACCAACTGCTATCTAGCTGTGTGCCCGTGTTCACATTCTGTCTAAATATCCATAATATTACCGTCTCCAGAAAAAACACCGGAGTGACTTTTTTTCAAGCAGCATTCTTATATTTTACGTAATCCGTATCCACCGCTGTGTATACGTTGACCTTGTAGGCATTATTTGCCCTGTAGGCATTTTTTGCCCAGTGTGTTATTCAACCAACTGCTATCTAGCTGTGTGCCCGTGTTCACATTCTGTCTAAATATCCATAATATTACCGTCTCCAGAAAAAACACCGGAGTGACTTTTTTTCAAGCAGCATTCTTATATTTTACGTAATCCGTATCCACCGCTGTGTATACGTTGACCTTGTAGGCATTATTTGCCCTGTAGGCATTTTTTGCCCAGTGTGTTATTCAACCAACTGCTATCTAGCTGTGTGACCGTGTTCACATTCTGTCTAAATATCCATAATATTACCGTCTCCAGAAAAAACACCGGAGTGACTTTTTTCAAGCAGCCATAATAAATTTTACGTAATCCGTATCCATCGCTGTAGTAGTGTATAAGTTGACCTTTTAGGCATTATTTGCCCTGTAGGCATTTTTTGCCCAGTGTGTTATTCAACCAACTGCTATCTAGCTGTGTGCCCGTGTTCACATTCTGTCTAAATATCCATAATATTACCGTCTCCAGAAAAAACACCGGAGTGACTTTTTTTCAAGCAGCATTCTTATATTTTACGTAATCCGTATCCACCGCTGTGTATACGTTGACCTTGTAGGCATTATTTGCCCTGTAGGCATTTTTTGCCCAGTGTGTTATTCAACCAACTGCTATCTAGCTGTGTGCCCGTGTTCACATTCTGTCTAAATATCCATAATATTACCGTCTCCAGAAAAAACACCGGAGTGACTTTTTTTCAAGCAGCATTCTTATATTTTACGTAATCCGTATCCACCGCTGTGTATACGTTGACCTTGTAGGCATTATTTGCCCTGTAGGCATTTTTTGCCCAGTGTGTTATTCAACCAACTGCTATCTAGCTGTGTGACCGTGTTCACATTCTGTCTAAATATCCATAATATTACCGTCTCCAGAAAAAACACCGGAGTGACTTTTTTCAAGCAGCCATAATAAATTTTACGTAATCCGTATCCATCGCTGTAGTAGTGTATAAGTTGACCTTTTAGGCATTATTTGCCCTGTAGGCATTTTTTGCCCAGTGTGTTATTCAACCAACTGCTATCTAGCTGTGTGCCCGTGTTCACATTCTGTCTAAATATCCATAATATTACCGTCTCCAGAAAAAACACCGGAGTGACTTTTTTTCAAGCAGCATTCTTATATTTTACGTAATCCGTATCCACCGCTGTGTATACGTTGACCTTGTAGGCATTATTTGCCCTGTAGGCATTTTTTGCCCAGTGTGTTATTCAACCAACTGCTATCTAGCTGTGTGACCGTGTTCACATTCTGTCTAAATATCCATAATATTACCGTCTCCAGAAAAAACACCGGAGTGACTTTTTTTCAAGCAGCATTCTTATATTTTACGTAATCCGTATCCACCGCTGTGTATACGTTGACCTTGTAGGCATTATTTGCCCTGTAGGCATTTTTTGCCCAGTGTGTTATTCAACCAACTGCTATCTAGCTGTGTGACCGTGTTCACATTCTGTCTAAATATCCATAATATTACCGTCTCCAGAAAAAACACCGGAGTGACTTTTTTCAAGCAGCCATAATAAATTTTACGTAATCCGTATCCATCGCTGTAGTAGTGTATAAGTTGACCTTTTAGGCATTATTTGCCCTGTAGGCATTTTTTGCCCAGTGTGTTATTCAACCAACTGCTATCTAGCTGTGTGCCCGTGTTCACATTCTGTCTAAATATCCATAATATTACCGTCTCCAGAAAAAACACCGGAGTGACTTTTTTTCAAGCAGCATTCTTATATTTTACGTAATCCGTATCCACCGCTGTGTATACGTTGACCTTGTAGGCATTATTTGCCCTGTAGGCATTTTTTGCCCAGTGTGTTATTCAACCAACTGCTATCTAGCTGTGTGCCCGTGTTCACATTCTGTCTAAATATCCATAATATTACCGTCTCCAGAAAAAACACCGGAGTGACTTTTTTTCAAGCAGCATTCTTATATTTTACGTAATCCGTATCCACCGCTGTGTATACGTTGACCTTGTAGGCATTATTTGCCCTGTAGGCATTTTTTGCCCAGTGTGTTATTCAACCAACTGCTATCTAGCTGTGTGCCCGTGTTCACATTCTGTCTAAATATCCATAATATTACCGTCTCCAGAAAAAACACCGGAGTGACTTTTTTTCAAGCAGCATTCTTATATTTTACGTAATCCGTATCCACCGTTGTGTATACGTTGACCTTGTAGGCATTATTTGCACAGTGTTTTCTTCAAACCGCCATCTAGCTGTGTGAGCTTGTTCACATTTTGTCTAAATATTGATAATATTATCGTCTCTAGAAAAACCACTTGAGTTACTTTTTTTCAAGCAGCATTCATATATTTTACGTAATCCGTATCCACCGCTGTAGTAGTGTATACGTTGATCTTGTAGGCATTATTTGCACACTGTTTTCTTCAAACTGCCATCTAGCTGTGTGTATTATCGTTTCCAGAAAAACCAACTGAGTTTTTGTTGTTGTTGTTTTTTTAAAAATAATGCCAGGCAAAGGCAGGCCGCCACGCAGAGGCCGTGCTAGGGGCCGTGCTGCTATGCAATCCTGTGGCCCTAGCAAATTGCCCAGTTTTAAAAAGCCAATGACCCTGAACTCCCAAAATGCTGAAGAGGTAGTTGACTGGCTTACACAGCACACCCCATCCTCTACCGTTTCTAACTTTACCACAACATCCTCCTCATCCTCCACTGCTATGGCCACCCCACGTAACACTTCCTCCACCACCGGTGCCCCTTCTTCACTGGAGTCAGAGGAGTTATTTTCCCATGAGTTTCTTGAACTGAGTAATGCGCAACCATTATTGGCAGAAGAAGATGAAGGAGATGAGGACGTTACACCAGATTTAATTCTGGCAGAGAACACGACAGAGATGGACATAATGATGAGTGATGAGGAGGAGGAGGAGGTCCCCGCTGCTGCTTCCTTCTGTGATGTGTCAGAAGAAATTGATGCATCTGAGGAGAATGATGATGAGGAGATTGATGTTTTGTGGGTGCCTAGTAGAAGAGAGCAAGAGGAGGGTAGTTCAGATGGAGAGACGGAGAGTCAGAGAGGCAGTAGGAGAATAAGACTTAGAAGAAGCAGGGAGGCCAGCCCGCAGGGATCAGTAGGGCAACAACATGTATCGGCACCTGTGTTCAGCCGGCCAACGCACCCGCCATTGCCGCCAATGCCGCCAACTTCTACTGTTACCGCCAGATCGCAGACTTCCAAAAAGTCAGCAGTGTGGCATTTTTTTAATGTGTGTGCCTCTGACAAAAGCATTGTAATTTGCAATGAGTGCAGTCAGAAACTGAGCCTTGGTAAGCCCAACAGCCACATAGGTACAACTTCTATGCGAAGGCACATGAGCGGCAAGCACAAAGCACTTTGGGAGCAACACCTCAAAGGCAACAGGCAAACTAAAAGCCACACTCCTTCTGGTCCAGCATCTTACTGCTCTACCTCTGCTCTCCTTGACCCATCTGAACCACCCTCCACTCCGCCTTCCACCTTGACCACCTGTTCCCATTCCCAGTCATCTGCCACCAGCCAAGTTTCTGTGAAGGCCATGTTTGAGCGTAAGAAGCCAATGTCTGACTGTCACCCCCTTGCCCGGCGTCTGACAGCTGGCTTGTCTGCACTCTTAGCCCGCCAGCTTTTACCATACCAGCTGGTGGACTCTGAGGCCTTCCGCAAATTTGTAGCAATTGGGACACCGCAGTGGAAGGTACCCAGCCGCAATTTTTTTTCTAAAAAGGGAATACCACACCTGTACCAACATGTGCAGAGCCAAGTTACCGCATCTCTGTCACTTAGTGTTGGGCCAAAGGTCCATATGACTACTGACGCATGGTCCTCCAAGCATGGTCAGGGCAGGTATGTCACCTACACTGCCCACTGGGTGAACTTGGTAATGGCTGGGAATGGGAAGCAGGGAATGGGTAGCTCAACAACAACAACAACAGTGGAGTTGGTGTCACCGCCACGGATTGCACGCGGTTCTGCCACCACCTCTACTCCTCCATCACTCTCTACCGCGTCTTCTTCCTCTTCTTCTTCTTACTCTGCTGCTGGGTCCTCCTTCTCCTCCTCCACACCTGTGCACCCCCAGCTCCCCCTAGGCTATTCGACGTGCCAGGTACGCCGTTGTCACGCTGTCTTGGGGATGACGTGCCTGGAAAGCAAAAACCATACCGGATCTGTACTCCTGTCATCTCTGCAGTCACAGGCCGATCGGTGGCTGACCCCACACCAACTGCAGATCGGAAAAGTGGTGTGTGACAATGGAAGCAATCTGTTGGCAGCGTTGAGACTGGGAAATTTAACACATGTGCCCTGCATGGCACATGTGTTAAATTTAATAGTCCAACGTTTTGTCTCCAAGTACCCAGGATTCCAGGACGTTCTCACCCAGTCCAGAAAGGTGTCGGCCCATTTCAGACGTTCCTACACAGCCATGGCACGCCTTGCTGACATTCAGCAGCGCTACAACATGCCAGTCAGGCGTTTGATTTCTGACAGCCAGACTCGCTGGAATTCAACGCTCCTTATGTTGGAACGTCTGCTGCAACAACAAAGGGCCGTCAACGAGTACCTTTTTGAACTGGGTGGTAGGACTGGATCTGCAGAGCTGGGGATTTTTTTCCCCCGTTACTGGGTGCTTATGCGCGATGCCTGCAGGCTCATGCGACCTTTTGAAGAGGTGACAAATATGGTCAGTCGCACCGAAGGCACCATCAGCGACCTAATACCCTTCGCTTTCTTCCTGGAGCGTGCCGTGCGACGAGTGACAGATGAGGCTGTAGACCAGCATGACGAGGAGCTGGAAGCGCACGATTTATGGTCGCAATCATCAGAACGAACCCAGGCACCTGCTGCAACGCAGGGAGAGGTGCCAGAAGTGGAGTCAGAGGAGGAAGGTGGCTTTGTGGAGGAGGAGGAGGAGGACCAACAGGAGCAGGCTTCCCAGGGGGCTAGTGGTGACCTTTTGGGGACCCCTGGTCTTGTACGTGGCTGGGGGGAGGAGACCGTGGATGATGCAGTCCTTGATAATGAGGAAGCGGAGATGGATAGCTCTGCATCCAACCTTGTGAGAATGGGGTCTTTCATGCTGTCATGCCTGTTGAAGGACCCCCGTATCAAGAGGCTTAAGGAGAAGGACCTGTACTGGGTCGCAACGCTACTAGACCCTCGGTACAAGCATAAAGTGGCAGAAATGTTACCAACATACCACAAGTCCGAAAAGATGCGGCATTTACAAACCAGCCTGCAAAACATGTTGTACAATGCTTTTAAGGGTGATGTCACTTCAGGAACTCATCAACATTCCAGGGGCAGAGGTGCCAGTAATCCTGCCACGAGCACACCTGCAAGGACAAAGCCCTTTGGCCGGTCTGTAACATCAGACATGCAAATGTTTTTCTGTCCAAGGCAGCGCCACAACCCTTCTGGATCCACCCTCAAAGAACGCCTCGACCGGCAGGTAGCGGACTACCTGGCATTAACTGCAGATATCGACACTCTGAGGAGCGATGAACCCCTGGACTACTGGGTGCGCAGGCTTGATCTGTGGCCAGAGCTGTCACAATTTGCCATGAACCTCTTGTCTTGCCCAGCCTCAAGTGTGCTCTCAGAAAGGACCTTCAGTGCAGCAGGAGGGATTGTAACTGAGAAGAGAACTCGCCTAGGTCACAAAAGTGTCGATTACCTGACCTTTATTAAAATGAATGAGGGGTGGATCTCGGAGGGTTACTGCACGCCGGAAGACTTGTTCTGACTTCTATGCAGCTGTCCTTCTCTTCAAGCCTCATGACTCCACACACAGCTGTCCTTTAGCATCCTCCTCCCTCCGCCACCGTTACAAACTAGGGTGCAAACCCTACTGGTTTAATTTTTTCTGGCCTCTGTGCTTCAGTGGCTGCGTCCAAAAAAACGGGGCAAACAATGTCTACAAGGTCAACGTATGGCGAAAAATTACTATTTTCAGCATTTATATGGCATATTTTTTCTGGCAACTGTGCTTCAGTGGCTGCGTCCAAAAAAATGCATATTTTCTGCATTTATATGGCATAATTTTTCTGGCCTCTGTGCTTCAGTGGCTGCAACCAAAAAAATGCATATTTTCTGCATTTATATGGCATAATTTTTCTGGCCTCTGTGCTTCAGTGGCTGCAACCAAAAAAATGCATATTTTGTCCATTTATATGGCATAATTTTTCTAGCCTCTGTGCTTCAGTGGCTGCAACCAAAAAAATGCATATTTTCTGCATTTATATGGCATAATTTTTCTGGCCTCTGTGCTTCAGTGGCTGCAACCAAAAAAATGCATATTTTGTCCATTTATATGGCATAATTTTTCTAGCCTCTGTGCTTCAGTGGCTGCAACCAAAAAAATGCATATTTTCTGCATTTATATGGCATAATTTTTCTGGCCTCTGTGCTTCAGTGGCTGCAACCAAAAAAATGCATATTTTCTCCATTTATATGGCATAATTTTTCTAGCCTCTGTGCTTCAGTGGCTGCAACCAAAAAAATGCATATTTTCTCCATTTATATGGCATAATTTTTCTAGCCTCTGTGCTTCAGTGGCTGCAACCAAAAAAATGCATATTTTCTCCATTTATATGGCATAATTTTTCTGGCCTCTGTGCTTCAGTGGCTGCAACCAAAAAAATTTATATTTTCAGCATTTATATGGCATAATTTTTCTGTCAACTGTGCTTCAGTGGCTGCGTCCAAAAAAATGCATATTTTCTGCATTTATATGGCATAATTTTTCTGGCCTCTGTGCTTCAGTGGCTGCAACCAAAAAAATGCATATTTTCTGCATTTATATGGCATAATTTTTCTGGCCTCTGTGCTTCAGTGGCTGCAACCAAAAAAATGCATATTTTGTCCATTTATATGGCATAATTTTTCTAGCCTCTGTGCTTCAGTGGCTGCAACCAAAAAAATGCATATTTTCTGCATTTATATGGCATAATTTTTCTGGCCTCTGTGCTTCAGTGGCTGCAACCAAAAAAATGCATATTTTGTCCATTTATATGGCATAATTTTTCTAGCCTCTGTGCTTCAGTGGCTGCAACCAAAAAAATGCATATTTTCTGCATTTATATGGCATAATTTTTCTGGCCTCTGTGCTTCAGTGGCTGCAACCAAAAAAATGCATATTTTCTCCATTTATATGGCATAATTTTTCTAGCCTCTGTGCTTCAGTGGCTGCAACCAAAAAAATGCATATTTTCTCCATTTATATGGCATAATTTTTCTAGCCTCTGTGCTTCAGTGGCTGCAACCAAAAAAATGCATATTTTCTCCATTTATATGGCATAATTTTTCTGGCCTCTGTGCTTCAGTGGCTGCAACCAAAAAAATTTATATTTTCAGCATTTATATGGCATAATTTTTCTGTCAACTGTGCTTCAGTGGCTGCGACCAAAAAAATGCATATTTTCTGCATTTATATGGCATAATTTTTCTGGCCTCTGTGCTTCAGTGGCTGCAACCAAAAAAATTTATATTTTCAGCATTTATATGGCATAATTTTTCTAGCCTCTGTGCTTCAGTGGCTGCAACCAAAAAAATGCATATTTTCTCCATTTATATGGCATAATTTTTCTAGCCTCTGTGCTTCAGTGGCTGCAACCAAAAAAATGCATATTTTCTCCATTTATATGGCATAATTTTTCTAGCCTCTGTGCTTCAGTGGCTGCAACCAAAAAAATGCATATTTTCTCCATTTATATGGCATAATTTTTCTGGCCTCTGTGCTTCAGTGGCTGCAACCAAAAAAATTTATATTTTCAGCATTTATATGGCATAATTTTTCTGTCAACTGTGCTTCAGTGGCTGCGACCAAAAAAATGCATATTTTCTGCATTTATATGGCATAATTTTTCTGGCAACTGTGCTTCAGTGGCTGCGACCAAAAAAATGACTATTTTCAGCATTTATATGGCATATTTTTTCTGGCCTCTGTGCTTCAGTGGCTGCGGCCAAAAAAACTGGGCAAACAATGCCTACAAGGTCAACGACGTTGACCTTGTAGGCATTGTTTGCCCAGTTTTTTTGGCCGCAGCCACTGAAGCACAGAGGACAGAAAAAATATGCCACATAAATGCTGAAAATAGTCATTTTTTGCCATACGTTGACTCAACGTATATGGCAAAAAATGACTATTTTCAGCATTTATATGGCATATTTTTTCTGGCAACTGTGCTTCAGTGGCTGCGTCCAAAAAAACTGGGCAAACAATGTCTACAAGGTCAACGTATGGCGAAAAATTACTATTTTCAGCATTTATATGGCATATTTTTTCTGGCAACTGTGCTTCAGTGGCTGCGTCCAAAAAAAACTGGGCAAACAATGTCTACAAGGTCAACGTATGGCGAAAAATGACTATTTTCAGCATTTATATGGCATATTTTTTCTGGCAACTGTGCTTCAGTGGCTGCGTCCAAAAAAACTGGGCAAACAATGCCTACAAGGGCAACGTATGGCAGTTGTTTAAAGAGAACAGTAGATTACTAGCCAGCAAAGCTACCTAAGCTAAAATGTCCCTCAAATCCCTGCAGACTTCTGTCCCTCCAATACAGAGCAGTATCAAGCAGATTACTAGCCAGCAAACTTACTATCATCTGTCCCTGAAATCACTAACAGCTCTCCCCCTACACTATCTCTTCCAAGCACACACAGGCAGATTTTTCAGATACATTTTTGCCCTTGATCCCCCTCTGGCATGCCACTGTCCAGGTCGTTGCACCCTTTAAACAACTTTAAAATCATTTTTCTGGCCAGAAATGTCTTTTTTAGATGTTAAAGTTCGCCTTCCCATTGAAGTCTATGGGGTTCGCGAACCGTTCGCGAACCGCTCGCATTTTTGCGCAAGTTCGCGAATATGTTCGCGAACTTTTTTTCCGACGTTCGCTACATCCCTACATGTGACTTGTGCCTGCACTTTAGGAGAGAAATGCTTTCCGGCAGGCTGCTGTTTTTCCTTCTCAATGTAACTGAATGTGTCTCAGTGGGACATGGGTTTTTACTATTGAGTGTTGTTCTTAGATCTACCAGGCAGCTGTTATCTTGTGTTAGGGAGCTGCTATCTGGTTACCTTCCCATTGTTCTTTTGTTTGGCTGCTGGGGGGAAAGGGAGGGGGGTGATATCACTCTAACTTGCAGTACAGCAGTAAAGAGTGAAGTTTATCAGAGCACAAGTCACATGACTTGGGGCAGCTGGGAAATTGACAATATGTCTAGCCCCATGTCAGATTTCAAAACTGAATATAAAAAAATCTGTTTGCTCTTTTGAGAAATGGATTTCAGTGCAGAATTCTGCTGGAGCAGCACTATTAACTGATGACAGTATCCCTTTAAATACTTTGTGTCTCTTCAAGTGTATGGGTAATGTATTTGGATAAGGGGTTTTATATCAGTTTTCTTTACACCTTCAAAGATTCCAAATAGGATGCCAATAAAGCATATAGGTACAGGTATAGGATCTATTGGTCTTATCCTAATTTAAATCAACCTACTTTAAGGGGCAGATTTATCAAGGGTCGAATTTCGAGGCGATGGGAGTTTTTTTAAACTCCCATCAACTTGAAATTCAAATAAAAAAAGACCAATCAAAATTTATTTTAAAAAATTGAAGTTTTTAAGTTCTGGTGAATAGGATGTATTCGAATCATTCTAAATTAAGTTTTACCGAATTCGATGGCAAGTATTTGCCCCAAAAAACTTTTGCTTTATTCAAAGTCCACCAAATGGGTTCTAGGAGGTCCCCCATAGGCTAAAACAGCAATTCAACAGGTTTTAGACCTGTCCTATTCATCTTCCAGTCTCTCTCAGTCAAACCACTACCTGGTTGCTATGGTAAATTGCACCTTAGTAGGACAAAAAGGAAAACAATTGAACATGTTTAAGCCTATGAGTAAGTGCCCTTTAGGCATGAAACATGGTTTTCCTAATTACAAATTGTCTAAAGTAATTTTGAAGGTGCCACAATAGGCTTCAGTACCTAAACCTCATAATATATTGCTATAGGTTGCATACAGTGTGGGAACCTCTGTTATAAAGGAACATACATCTCCTAAATATAGTCAGGCGGTTTGCTGCCTGGCTATCAGTAAATGTTTGAGTGCTTAGGGACAGTCTGTCTTTTTGATCACACTACCTTAACAACGGACTCTGCTTGGTACTTGTGTTAACAGCCCCCTCTTAAGATGATCAAACACTTAAAGATCTTGAGCAGGGGTCTCCACTAGAGATGTCGCGAACTGTTCGCCGGCGAACTTGTTCGCGCGAACATCGGGTGTTCGCGCTCGCCGGAAGTTCGCGAACGTCGCGCGACGTTCGCCATTTTGGGTTCGCCATTGTTGGCGCTTTTTTTTGCCCTCTCACCCCAGACCAGCAGGTACATGGCAGCCAATCAGGAAGCTCTCCCTTGGACCACTCCCCTTCCCTATAAAAACCGAAGCCCTGCAGCTTTTTTTCACTCTGCCTGTGTGTGCTGAAGAGATAGTGTAGGGAGAGAGCTGCTGCCTGTTAGTGATTTCAGGGACAGTTGAAAGTTTGCTGGCTAGTAATCGTTTTGATACTGCTCTGTTATTGGAGGGACAGAAGTCTGCAGGGGTTTGAGGGACATTTAAGCTTAGGTAGCTTTGCTGGCTAGTAATCTACCTTCTACTGCAGTGCTCTGTATGTAGCTGCAGTGGGCAGCTGTCCTGCTTCTGATCTCATCTGCTGACTGCTGCAATAGCAATAGTCCTTGTAAGGACTGCTTTTATTTATTTTTTTGTTGTTTTACTACTACTACTACTACTACTACTACTACTACTACTACTACTACTATAAGAGCCCAGTGCTATTAGTCTAGCAGTGTTGGGGAGTGGGACTGGTGTGCTAATCTGCTGCTCCTAGTAGTTCAGCAGCACCAACTTTAATTTTTTTTTTTTAATATTCATTCTTTTTTTATTTAACTTTTTTTTTATTTTACTACCGCTGTAGTAGTGTATAAGTTGACCTTTTAGGCATTATTTGCCCTGTAGGCATTTTTTGCCCAGTGTGTTATTCAACCAACTGCTATCTAGCTGTGTGCCCGTGTTCACATTCTGTCTAAATATCCATAATATTACCGTCTCCAGAAAAAACACCGGAGTGACTTTTTTCAAGCAGCCATAATAAATTTTACGTAATCCGTATCCATCGCTGTAGTAGTGTATAAGTTGACCTTGTAGGCATTATTTGCCCTGTAGGCATTTTTTGCCCAGTGTGTTATTCAACCAACTGCTATCTAGCTGTGTGCCCGTGTTCACATTCTGTCTAAATATCCATAATATTACCGTCTCCAGAAAAAACACCGGAGTGACTTTTTTTCAAGCAGCATTCTTATATTTTACGTAATCCGTATCCACCGCTGTGTATACGTTGACCTTGTAGGCATTATTTGCCCTGTAGGCATTTTTTGCCCAGTGTGTTATTCAACCAACTGCTATCTAGCTGTGTGCCCGTGTTCACATTCTGTCTAAATATCCATAATATTACCGTCTCCAGAAAAAACACCGGAGTGACTTTTTTTCAAGCAGCATTCTTATATTTTACGTAATCCGTATCCACCGCTGTGTATACGTTGACCTTGTAGGCATTATTTGCCCTGTAGGCATTTTTTGCCCAGTGTGTTATTCAACCAACTGCTATCTAGCTGTGTGACCGTGTTCACATTCTGTCTAAATATCCATAATATTACCGTCTCCAGAAAAAACACCGGAGTGACTTTTTTTCAAGCAGCATTCTTATATTTTACGTAATCCGTATCCACCGCTGTGTATACGTTGACCTTGTAGGCATTATTTGCACAGTGTTTTCTTCAAACCGCCATCTAGCTGTGTGAGCTTGTTCACATTTTGTCTAAATATTGATAATATTATCGTCTCTAGAAAAACCACTTGAGTTACTTTTTTTCAAGCAGCATTCATATATTTTACGTAATCCGTATCCACCGCTGTAGTAGTGTATACGTTGATCTTGTAGGCATTATTTGCACACTGTTTTCTTCAAACTGCCATCTAGCTGTGTGTATTATCGTTTCCAGAAAAACCAACTGAGTTTTTGTTGTTGTTGTTTTTTTAAAAATAATGCCAGGCAAAGGCAGGCCGCCACGCAGAGGCCGTGCTAGGGGCCGTGCTGCTATGCAATCCTGTGGCCCTAGCAAATTGCCCAGTTTTAAAAAGCCAATGACCCTGAACTCCCAAAATGCTGAAGAGGTAGTTGACTGGCTTACACAGCACACCCCATCCTCTACCGTTTCTAACTTTACCACAACATCCTCCTCATCCTCCACTGCTATGGCCACCCCACGTAACACTTCCTCCACCACCGGTGCCCCATCTTCACTGGAGTCAGAGGAGTTATTTTCCCATGAGTTTCTTGAACTGAGTAATGCGCAACCATTATTGGCAGAAGAAGATGAAGGAGATGAGGACGTTACACCAGATTTAATTCTGGCAGAGAACACGACAGAGATGGACATAATGATGAGTGATGAGGAGGAGGAGGAGGTCCCCGCTGCTGCTTCCTTCTGTGATGTGTCAGAAGAAATTGATGCATCTGAGGAGAATGATGATGAGGAGATTGATGTTTTGTGGGTGCCTAGTAGAAGAGAGCAAGAGGAGGGTAGTTCAGATGGAGAGACGGAGAGTCAGAGAGGCAGTAGGAGAATAAGACTTAGAAGAAGCAGGGAGGCCAGCCCGCAGGGATCAGTAGGGCAACAACATGTATCGGCACCTGTGTTCAGCCGGCCAACGCACCCGCCATTGCCGCCAATGCCGCCAACTTCTACTGTTACCGCCAGATCGCAGACTTCCAAAAAGTCAGCAGTGTGGCATTTTTTTAATGTGTGTGCCTCTGACAAAAGCATTGTAATTTGCAATGAGTGCAGTCAGAAACTGAGCCTTGGTAAGCCCAACAGCCACATAGGTACAACTTCTATGCGAAGGCACATGAGCGGCAAGCACAAAGCACTTTGGGAGCAACACCTCAAAGGCAACAGGCAAACTAAAAGTCACACTCCTTCTGGTCCAGCATCTTACTGCTCTACCTCTGCTCTCCTTGACCCATCTGAACCACCCTCCACTCCGCCTTCCACCTTGACCACCTGTTCCCATTCCCAGTCATCTGCCACCAGCCAAGTTTCTGTGAAGGCCATGTTTGAGCGTAAGAAGCCAATGTCTGACTGTCACCCCCTTGCCCGGCGTCTGACAGCTGGCTTGTCTGCACTCTTAGCCCGCCAGCTTTTACCATACCAGCTGGTGGACTCTGAGGCCTTCCGCAAATTTGTAGCAATTGGGACACCGCAGTGGAAGGTACCCAGCCGCAATTTTTTTTCTAAAAAGGGAATACCACACCTGTACCAACATGTGCAGAGCCAAGTTACCGCATCTCTGTCACTTAGTGTTGGGCCAAAGGTCCATATGACTACTGACGCATGGTCCTCCAAGCATGGTCAGGGCAGGTATGTCACCTACACTGCCCACTGGGTGAACTTGGTAATGGCTGGGAATGGGAAGCAGGGAATGGGTAGCTCAACAACAACAACAACAGTGGAGTTGGTGTCACCGCCACGGATTGCACGCGGTTCTGCCACCACCTCTACTCCTCCATCACTCTCTACCGCGTCTTCTTCCTCTTCTTCTTCTTACTCTGCTGCTGGGTCCTCCTTCTCCTCCTCCACACCTGTGCACCCCCAGCTCCCCCTAGGCTATTCGACGTGCCAGGTACGCCGTTGTCACGCTGTCTTGGGGATGACGTGCCTGGAAAGCAAAAACCATACCGGATCTGTACTCCTGTCATCTCTGCAGTCACAGGCCGATCGGTGGCTGACCCCACACCAACTGCAGATCGGAAAAGTGGTGTGTGACAATGGAAGCAATCTGTTGGCAGCGTTGAGACTGGGAAATTTAACACATGTGCCCTGCATGGCACATGTGTTAAATTTAATAGTCCAACGTTTTGTCTCCAAGTACCCAGGATTCCAGGACGTTCTCACCCAGTCCAGAAAGGTGTCGGCCCATTTCAGACGTTCCTACACAGCCATGGCACGCCTTGCTGACATTCAGCAGCGCTACAACATGCCAGTCAGGCGTTTGATTTCTGACAGCCAGACTCGCTGGAATTCAACGCTCCTTATGTTGGAACGTCTGCTGCAACAACAAAGGGCCGTCAACGAGTACCTTTTTGAACTGGGTGGTAGGACTGGATCTGCAGAGCTGGGGATTTTTTTCCCCCGTTACTGGGTGCTTATGCGCGATGCCTGCAGGCTCATGCGACCTTTTGAAGAGGTGACAAATATGGTCAGTCGCACCGAAGGCACCATCAGCGACCTAATACCCTTCGCTTTCTTCCTGGAGCGTGCCGTGCGACGAGTGACAGATGAGGCTGTAGACCAGCATGACGAGGAGCTGGAAGCGCACGATTTATGGTCGCAATCATCAGAACGAACCCAGGCACCTGCTGCAACGCAGGGAGAGGTGCCAGAAGTGGAGTCAGAGGAGGAAGGTGGCTTTGTGGAGGAGGAGGAGGAGGACCAACAGGAGCAGGCTTCCCAGGGGGCTAGTGGTGACCTTTTGGGGACCCCTGGTCTTGTACGTGGCTGGGGGGAGGAGACCGTGGATGATGCAGTCCTTGATAATGAGGAAGCGGAGATGGATAGCTCTGCATCCAACCTTGTGAGAATGGGGTCTTTCATGCTGTCATGCCTGTTGAAGGACCCCCGTATCAAGAGGCTTAAGGAGAAGGACCTGTACTGGGTCGCAACGCTACTAGACCCTCGGTACAAGCATAAAGTGGCAGAAATGTTACCAACATACCACAAGTCCGAAAAGATGCGGCATTTACAAACCAGCCTGCAAAACATGTTGTACAATGCTTTTAAGGGTGATGTCACTTCAGGAACTCATCAACATTCCAGGGGCAGAGGTGCCAGTAATCCTGCCACGAGCACACCTGCAAGGACAAAGCCCTTTGGCCGGTCTGTAACATCAGACATGCAAATGTTTTTCTGTCCAAGGCAGCGCCACAACCCTTCTGGATCCACCCTCAAAGAACGCCTCGACCGGCAGGTAGCGGACTACCTGGCATTAACTGCAGATATCGACACTCTGAGGAGCGATGAACCCCTGGACTACTGGGTGCGCAGGCTTGATCTGTGGCCAGAGCTGTCACAATTTGCCATGAACCTCTTGTCTTGCCCAGCCTCAAGTGTGCTCTCAGAAAGGACCTTCAGTGCAGCAGGAGGGATTGTAACTGAGAAGAGAACTCGCCTAGGTCACAAAAGTGTCGATTACCTGACCTTTATTAAAATGAATGAGGGGTGGATCTCGGAGGGTTACTGCACGCCGGAAGACTTGTTCTGACTTCTATGCAGCTGTCCTTCTCTTCAAGCCTCATGACTCCACACACAGCTGTCCTTTAGCATCCTCCTCCCTCCGCCACCGTTACAAACTAGGGTGCAAACCCTACTGGTTTAATTTTTTCTGGCCTCTGTGCTTCAGTGGCTGCGTCCAAAAAAACGGGGCAAACAATGTCTACAAGGTCAACGTATGGCGAAAAATTACTATTTTCAGCATTTATATGGCATATTTTTTCTGGCAACTGTGCTTCAGTGGCTGCGTCCAAAAAAATGCATATTTTCTGCATTTATATGGCATAATTTTTCTGGCCTCTGTGCTTCAGTGGCTGCAACCAAAAAAATGCATATTTTCTGCATTTATATGGCATAATTTTTCTGGCCTCTGTGCTTCAGTGGCTGCAACCAAAAAAATGCATATTTTGTCCATTTATATGGCATAATTTTTCTAGCCTCTGTGCTTCAGTGGCTGCAACCAAAAAAATGCATATTTTCTGCATTTATATGGCATAATTTTTCTGGCCTCTGTGCTTCAGTGGCTGCAACCAAAAAAATGCATATTTTGTCCATTTATATGGCATAATTTTTCTAGCCTCTGTGCTTCAACGTCGTTGACCTTGTAGGCATTGTTTGCCCAGTTTTTTTGGCCGCAGCCACTCAAGCACAGAGGCCAGAAAAAATATGCCATAGAAATGCTGAAAATAGTCATTTTTTGCCATACCTTGACTCAACGTATATGGCAAAAAATTTATATTTTCAGCATTTATATGGCATATTTTTTCTGGCAACTGTGCTTCAGTGGCTGCGACCAAGAAAACTGGGCAAACAATGCCTACAAGGTCAACGTATGGCAAAAAATGACTATTTTCAGCATTTATATGGCATATTTTTTCTGGCCTCTGTGCTTCAGTGGCTGCAACCAAAAAAATTTATATTTTCAGCATTTATATGGCATAATTTTTCTGGCCTCTGTGCTTCAGTGGCTGCAACCAAAAAAATTTATATTTTCAGCATTTATATGGCATATTTTTTCTGGCAACTGTGCTTCAGTGGCTGCGTCCAAAAAAACTGGGCAAACAATGTCTACAAGGTCAACGTATGGCGAAAAATGACTATTTTCAGCATTTATATGGCATATTTTTTCTGGCAACTGTGCTTCAGTGGCTGCGTCCAAAAAAACTGGGCAAACAATGCCTACAAGGTCAACGTATGGCAGTTGTTTAAAGAGAACAGTAGATTACTAGCCAGCAAAGCTACCTAAGCTAAAATGTCCCTCAAATCCCTGCAGACTTCTGTCCCTCCAATACAGAGCAGTATCACGCAGATTACTAGCCAGCAAACTTACTATCATCTGTCCCTGAAATCACTAACAGCTCTCGCCCTACACTATCTCTTCCAAGCACACACAGGCAGATTTTTCAGATACATTTTTGCCCTTGATCCCCCTCTGGCATGCCACTGTCCAGGTCGTTGCACCCTTTAAACAACTTTAAAATCATTTTTCTGGCCAGAAATGTCTTTTGTAGATGTTAAAGTTCGCCTTCCCATTGAAGTCTATGGGGTTCGCGAACCGTTCGCGAACCGCTCGCAATTTTGCGCAAGTTCGCGAATATGTTCGCGAACTTTTTTTCCGACGTTCGCTACATCCCTAGTCTCCACTCCCAACCTTTTTACCTGTGAGCCACATTGAAATGTAAACAGAGTTGGGAAGCATCACAAGCATGAAACATGTTCCTTGGGTGGTACCTGATAGGAATATGATTGGCCATTTGTTAGCCCCTATGTGAATATAGGAGGCTCTGTTTTGCAGTACACATGGTTTTTGGCAACCAAAACTTTCCTCCAAGCCAGGAATTCAAAGAAAAGCACCTGCTTTGAGGCCACTGAAGTTATATCCAATGGGTTTGTGAGTAACATGTTGCTCCTGAGCCACTGGTTGGTGACCACTGATCTTGAGCTTGCCTAACTTTTCTTTATATTCACTGCTTCAGGCCACCAGCCACACATACAAATCAATATATCTGACTGGACAATAAGGTGGATAATAAGTTGTCATGTGGGTTTGGCTTAAATGGTCTTAAATAAATGACTCATGGTGTATTTTTTATAATTATAATAATAAATGTTTTAAATCTATAATAACTAAACATACAGTGTATTTCTCTGTCAAGCTACCCAATATGCATTTCTAAATTTCTAAAAAGTAAAATTTGTTACAGAGCTGCTAAAGTTCGGTTCATTTTAGCCTGAAAAGGTTCTATTTTCCCATAATAACAGAAGACTAACTTTTACGCTCCATTTAGCCAACCTTTAGCTGAGATGAAAATGCTCATTAAATTTGAATTTAAACTAGAAGGGTGCATCACTGCTTATGTAATTAATAGGATATGATAAATATTAATCACAATAATATCACCATGCCATTTATCTATGAAAATAAATGAAGTATTGTGTGTAGCCAGCTCTGTTTGGATAATTTTTGATTAGCACAAAAAAATAGCGGTTGGAACAACTCCTGTACAGGAAAGCTCTGCCTACTGATTTATTTGACATTGGTTTGGCTTCATGTTTATTTTTTTTCCCTACTGTCGCAATGATGAAACAAAACAGCTAAAATTATTGCACCGCACAAAGGACTATTTAATAAATTTTGCAGAGTGCTTTAAAGGATATCTTTATTAATACTAAGCAATGTTAACACATGTATAAAAAGAATATTCACAGAATGATTTCCTCTTTACAAAGAAAAGAAAGGCAGTAAGTCGTTTATAAAGCCTAGTAAGCATTATTCTTTTCAGTTGGGTGAACTGTTTAACTAGTGTATAGATACTTTTATTTGGCTTAGCCTGAGCAAGCGGTATGGCTTCCTGCACATATGTTAAAGGGAAAGAGGACTTAAAATGAGAAATAAAATCTATCTTTTAAAACCCTTCTATGTATATATTTAATTATAATAAATATTTATATGAAATTTAAAATGTTTTTTTTTGTGCTGGGATAAAAACACCCTTTAACTCTAATGCATTTGACACAAGAAAAAAACACCAACTGATTCCAATACATTTGTCATACGAAAAAAAGTGGAGAAAAACACAATTTACTCCAATGCATTTTACACAAGAAAAAATAGAGAGATAAAAACACCTATTGACTCCAATGTATTTATCAACATCTTCTGCAAATATTTTTTGCCATAATAAGATGCAGTCTTATGAGCCTGAAAAAATACCAACAGAATTGTTTAAGTTTTTTTCCCTATACAAATAAAAGTGAGAAATAACATGGAAATTTCCAATTGACTGAGGGTTTAAAGGTTCTGAGAAAGAGAAGTTATACTTTGTTTTAATAAAAGCCATGATAAGGAGTTCAGCAGTATTCAAAAACAATAATTAAGCATTCCTTTCTTATACATAGGTGCCATTTAATTCACATCTGCAATGAATGAAGTCATATTTAATAGTGATGGGCGAATTTGGGGCATTTCCCTTCTCCAAAAAATTCACGAATTTCCTGCGAAATCTGTGAAACAGCGAAAAATTTGCAAAACGGCGCCCCAGCGTCCTTTTTTTTGACAATGGTTTTGCGCCTGCGGTGAATCACGGGAATTTCGTTGCGATTCCGCACCTGGTGAATAAATTCGCCCATCACTAATCTTTAAAACAAAAAAACTCAATGACATAAATGATTTAGGACACCTTGAAAAAGTGAATGTTTTATTTCAAGTTATAAATAAATAACCATGCACCAGTAATTACATCTGTTCCAAGTTTAAAATGTCAACACGTGAAACTCAAAGAGAGCATTGACATACAAAAATGCTGGAGGATTACAATGTCTATCATGGGTTACAGTATGATAGGAACTGAGGTCCAACGGCCATTGAGATGGATTCTTAAAGTAATATGCAGTATAAGGAAGAGCAGGGCACTCAATTAGAGAAAAAAAACTTGTTAAAAAATTGCATATATTTAGCTTTAGTTTTGGGATCTTACAAGAGACCCCTGCAGAGATGTCTTTATAGATCTAATTAAATAGGTGCACATTTGCAGTTATAACTATTTCACTATAGATCATATGATAAACCAAGTCTTTTTTATTGTGAGCCACATTCCGTTTTTAAAATGGTTGGAGAGGAACACAGGTATAGAAAAACTTTCTGGGGGGCAAATAAATGCTGTGATTGTCTATTTTGTAGCCCCTATGTGGACTGACAGCCCACATGAGGCTCTGTTTGGAAGTACTAGGCCAAAACTTGCCTCCAAGCCTGGAATTCAAAAATAAGCTCCTGTTTTGAGGCCACTGAGAGCAACATCTAATGGGTTGGTGAGCAACGATCATGATAAACATATTAGCCACCTCAACTTATATCTGTGTTGGTGTTAGTCTGGGGAAAAAAAACTGTGAATGCCAAACTATATGCGTCATCATTATGTGTAATTAAAATGATTCTTCCAAAAAAGTCTCACTGATGTGGTCCACCCTGATCTCATTTTCTTAATTATTTTACATATCAAATACTCTTTTGCGTTTCCTATGCAGTCCCTATTCCCTACATTGTATATCACTCCATACATTTATGCTAAAGTGTCAATAAAAATTCCAAATCTGAAATTCATCAGTCGGAAGTTCTAAGCATGAATCTAAATGACTGTAAATTACTGACACAAACTAACCCCTACAGTATGTTCTGATCACTGCTTGATGTTTTCAAATCAAAAAATAATTAGCCACCCAGATCTGAAAAGCATATTCATACTGTTATTATTGTAAATGCGTCATACATCTGTTTTTTTTTTTTTTTAAACATAAGTATAATTAGTGAATGTTGCAGAAAAATATATACATAGATTAAAAAAAAAAAAAAAAAAAAATCAGAGTAACATCTGGTATTAGATCTGTCAAGGTTAAGGCAACATTTTATTTATTTATTGATAAGAAAGTTAGAAATAAAAAAATTGTACCTTTGGAAAATCAAGTACCAGTAGAATATAAGTTTCTTTTCTATTCCTTATAAAGATAAGGAACGTAGAACATGTCTTGGCAGAAGTACCTTATTTTAAGAAAGAAATAAAGTAATTTGGTGGAGGTTAGAAAGGCTTTTGATTAAAGGTGGTTGAGGCAAGGGAGCTATGATAAGACACAGTTGCTGCGACTTCACCTTTATTGAACCTAATTCAATTCCATTTTAACCAGCAATGTCTTCGTTTCTGGTCAGTTCTGGATAGAATTAGCACATTTTAAACAATACAAATCATACAGTATATCCAGCTCTAATCCATCCTGCCATCTCCTGAGCGTTCTAATACTTATGTAGAATTCTTAACCAGTCACATAAGCTCAGAAAAGCCTTGTCTGGATAAAGGTTTTTATTGATGTGCTCTAATGAAATTGACTTTCTGACTGTATAAAGTCACCCGCAGTAAAGTCCTATTACTGTATATTTTTTGACAAAGGACCTTAAGCAGTTATATGTAATTTTTCCTGTTGTTCATCTACTTCATAGATATGTGGTATGTGTGTCCTTAGGTGGAACAGCTAAGTGCTTTGTTCTATGTGGTTTAATGCCCAAATACACTGGTATTTTGTTGCATTAGAAGTTAGGTTTGGTACATGCTGTAGTCCACAACTATACATATAAAAAGTATATAAGCATATGGAGAACCCCTAGCTGCCAATACTAACACAGGATTTACTTGATTCTTGTACAAACTTACAAAACACTCAACAATAATGGACCACCACATCACCCTAGACATTCCCTCTGTACACAACTTACTTCTCTCCTTCATACTGGGGTGTTCAGGGCCCACCGAGGTCTGCCACCTTGAGGCCTCACACCCCAGTTGCAAGCTCCAGATACAGCCTTTCAAGCGTGCCCTCCCCCCCACCATACATTGCATCACTTATTTCCTCTTTGCAGAAGCAGTCACAAGAGGTGGAATGAAGTTCCCAGAGGAGATAGTAGACTTGGGCCCACAAGGGCCAACCACATTGGTCACCTCTGATTATGCTTCACTTACTCTAACTTTTATAAGTATTTTAATAGTGTCTCTTAATATGCAGTTTTAACAAGCTGAACCTACTCTGGCAAAACATTAATGTTTGTATGTGCAGCTAAAACTGGAATGTAAAAATGTGGCATCTAAAATCTGACAAATTAATGTAGAAATGTATGGAAGTTTCCTAGGCAAAATCTAAGTTATTTTATTTCAATTTTAGTTTTTTAAATTCTTTGCATTGTTTTGAACGTTGGTAGACCCATTACAATGATCAGTAGAATGCAAATTAGCTGCATTTTAGTTTTTTCATGTTTTTATTCCATGAATTGGGTTTTTTTTAGCTTTTTTTTCATTACCTCCCCGTGATATTGAATTTATTGAAGCTGTGGCTTATATAAACTTTATACTTTCCAAGGCATGCTCACTAGTTAGACTTTTATGGTAAAAAAAATAGTTGAAACTAAGGAATTCAGTTAATTCAATTCCATGTCCATAAATGTCAATCATATCCTATAAATCAGCTAACAATGATCCTCCAAACATTTGCATATGAGGTGCTGGACCCAAGCAGGAATAAATCCAAAATCAAAACATACTAGCACTTTATTAGATTTAAAATGATGCATTTACAAGATTGCAGTGAAATAATTGCTCCTTGGCAAACCAATTCAGTAAAACCCAGGGGTTTAAAAATATAAAAAAAAGTATAAATTAAGTATAAAAGGAAGTATAAAAATGAAAGAAATTAAATAAATAAATTAATAATTTAAAGTCAAGAATAGAGTTTCAATGCATTTTTCTTACATATAATTGTAAAATTGGTAAATGTTAATTGACAAACAAAAATACCACTTTTTGTAGAAAAAAACTCAGTTTCCCATTTCTAAAAAATCCAAAGTGTACATAGCTCTGTTTTATTGCACAAGGCAGAATTGTAACTGCTGTATGTTTTATTCCGTATTTGACCGAAATAAACTTGCATGGAAAATTCTGCTTCTTCTTATCGACATTTGCTTCCCATACATTCTTAAAGATTCAGACCTTAGGAAGTCTATGGAGGCATTCTGTTTCAAAGTATTGTATTTTATCCAGAGGGACATGACAAAAATGCTGAGAGAGCTGCTTTCACTGATGTTTGGATTATTTGCAGCAATGTAATGTCTCAATGATTTAACCTAACATTTTCTCTGCTGCTAGTTTTCTCTGCATGCTCTAACGGGTATTAATAAATGTTATTATGGCATTGCTTAAATTTATACTCATGTATAAAAGTAACTCTAAGTAAAGTAAAAATAACCAGTTGGGAAAAAAAGTAAAAATCCTAAATTGATAGTGTCTGCTTAGCAGAATACAATTTGGTGTAGACCGATAAAATAGAAAATATGTCTGACACATATTAAAGTTCTGTTAGATAGGTCACATTTCCATGAATCTCTTTTTAAACGGAAAATATACCCTCTCTTTTTGACATGAACTCATTCAGTTTGGCTTATGTAGAAAAGGTGCATGAACAATGTCAGAACTTCCACAAATACTGTAAATATATATATATATATATATATATATATATATATATATATATATATATATATATATATATATATATATATATATATATATTCTTTACACAGGCATAAATGATGCCACAGATAGGAAAGCCCTGGAGCTGCATGACAAGGACCCCGAATGACCAGTAGCCAAATTACACTGGTTTATGTTTAAAGATTGGCAGAGTCAGATGTAGTTGTTATTGGATGAGAAGAAATTAGTTAAAGGGCATGTAAAGTCTAAAATAGAATAAGGCTAGAAATGCTGTATTTTGTATACTAAATATAAACATGAACTTACTGCACCACAAGCCTAATCAAACAAATAATTTATGCTTTCAAAGTTGGCTACAGGGGGTCACCATCTTGTAACTTTGTTAAACATCTTTGCAAGACTAAGACTGTGCACATTCTCAGTGTGGTCTGGGCTGCTTAGGGATCGTCATAAACTAAGCTGCTTGAGTTCTGCATGACTGGGAAGTAAGGTGGGGGCTCCCCTTGCTGTTCATAAGTATGATTGTTTCCCTGCTCAGCAGTTAGGGACTGTGTGACAATTCCTATCCACAGCAGTAAATAAAGGGAGAATTTCACTGCATACAGTCAGGTTTCTTATAAAAACTGTACATATTTTTTAGTTAAAGTATATTGGAGATAGGTTTCTTTTTCATTAAAGAAAGTAAAAATGGGATTTTATTTTTTTGCCTTTACATGCCCTTTAATGCAGGGAAAGCCAGGGACAACAATGTGATGTCAAGGGAAGAAGCGGTTCACTTCCTTATCCTTATGGTTTCAGTACTGGTATACAGTATAAACGTGACAGTCTGCATGTTATTACTCATGTTAAATGAATGTCAAATGCTTGATCCAGGCAATGTTTCCAATCACCATTGGGGTCAGGAAGGAATTATTTCCCTCTTGAGGCATAATTGGCACTGGCTTCAGGTATGGTTTTTTGCCTTCCTCTCAATCAAAACAGTTGATATATGGTAATGTATTTCAAGTTTTGTCACAGCAGCGGTAGGACCTTGCCAGAGTACTGCACAGGTATATTTAAAAGAGGGAAGCAAGGAGGTTCTTTCCTGTAACTGCACAGTGGGTTTATTAATACAGACGCTACTACTGCTTGTGCTAGGTGACAGCAGGCTTGCTGAATTTCTCTCATGGTGGGAGATGCAGCTCCTGCTGGTAACAGGTTTGGGGGCCATCCTCTCTGTAGGTAGAGGCAGCCTAATACTCAGTGGTGGATATAATGACATATCTCAAGTCTTCACTGAGGAACGGCAGAGGATAGTAATAATCTCTTATGGAATTCTGGCTTTAGAGTATTGCCTTGGGTTGAGGCTGGCAAGGTCCTATTTATTTGATAAAATATCAATAAATGCTCTTGCCATTTTATCCCATTTCTGGCTCCTGATGTTTCATTAAGGTATGTAACAATGGAGTTCAGTGGGATGGCTATAAGCGAAGGGTCAATTGAGGCGTCCCCTTGTCATGAAAGGAAACCATGTTACTCTTATGAACTATTTCCCAACAACTATTAGGTTGACAGTATAATGCAACCTCTGCTTCACCATGTTGAAGTGATGTGACGTCCATTTGAATTCCTTAGTGGATGGTTATTAGAGACAACATCTTTTATTAAACATACAATGAAATAACAGATACATAAATACAAACTGTAATCTAAAGTATTACATTTTAACCAATTGTAATCAATAGCATGGAACATATATAACCCCCAACTGCCAACAATAGCTGCCTGCCATCCCAACCACCTTCCTCAGCAGTTGGACAAGTAAGAGCAGGCAAACCCGTGTCCAAGTAGGTTACTATTCACCTTTTTGATAGCCATGTGCCAAATACTGGGACCAAGCCCCCATACCTTCACAAACATTCCATGACAATAATGCTACCCCTATTCTGCCACCAATCTTATTCAAAAGGGAGGGTGGTGTGACAATGCTCCTGGGCTTTCAGCATGTAAAAGAACCTCCTCTTCCTTGCCCCCTCTTTCCCTGTTCTGCCCACACTTCCTGCCTTACTCCACCCCTCACCTACCAATCCTAGACCCACCCTATTAACTCCTTCTTTCAGCCTGCCCTTTGTAGTACAGTCAAGCCTCCTGTCCTTAAAGGTACTCCCTTCTCTATACAAATATCTCAAAGCTGTCATTGTACTGAGTGCTGCTTTCTTCCATCTTAATGGGCTAGAGTACAAATGAAAACAGTACTGCAGCCTGAGCTAGGATCATACATGTTCCAACCCAGTGTGATCTGCACAGGTAATTCTCTGCAGGTAGGACCCTAAAGCTATGTTAGAGTTACTTAATGCTTGTCCATGCGGGGTAAAAAAAATAATAATGAGCAATACTCATCCAGTAATACTGACAAGTTGCAATTAATTTTTATAGGAACATTTCAGTATTCTTAATCTCTTAATATAGGTAGTCCATTTATGAACACACATTCCCTGCCAGTCCTACAGGCAATAGGAACACTGTCGCTAATGAAAACTTACCGATCCACCAGGAAAAACAAAACAATTATTCCACTCTTACAAACATCCACTCTGATTAAGAAGACTTAAAATAAGGCTAATCCCTCATAACAGGTACAATAAACATTGCATTCTTATACCATTTAGCCTACAGGATTTCAACATCATACTTAGCAAGCTACTGTATACCAACTATGAGGGTTATGCGATCAAAGAAAATCAAAGTATAATAAGGAGATGTGTTATAAAGTTTTCTTCCCATCACCCTTAATTTAGCTGCCATTTCCAAAATGCTCAGTGGAACAGACCTTTGCTAATAATATGTGTGCTTTGCAATTGATGGTGAGATTACAGCTAAGGTTTTTGAGCTGGTACCAATATATAATTAACTGCTACCAATATATAATATCTCTCTCTCTCTCCCAAAATATAATATCTCTCTCTCTCTCCCAAAGCAACTTCCTAACATACACTTGAACTTTATCCAAGAACATACTTGACATCTCCATTCTTGGAACTCACTTGCAATATGGCAATATAAGAATGAACCATTATGAGCTATGGATGACGCAGGTTTACAGGATTCATTCAGCACACACAGTTACACACACATAGTGCGTATTTATTGTTCTGCAACAACAGTAAAGAGAGGAGTTTTTTGTATGACCATCACTCATCTATGAATATTCCAAGTGCAGCACAAGACACAAGGTAAATTTACCAATCTCTTTCAAATACTTTCTTCACTTCAGTTGATTCATGACAAATGATCTGTAGCATGCTGAAAGATATTGCATCAGCACTGGTAACAACTACGCAATAACTCTATATACTATGGTGCTGCGAATGCCAGCAGCACTTGGTCTTGCAAGCATTATTCACTTTATTTCATCCACTTGCATCCTCTTTAAACCTGGGCTGTCTATTTTGAAGAGGGGTTGAATTCCCTTTTACCTATCCAGAAGTAGATTCCTGGAGTCCTAGAGGGCAGCATAGTTATGGGACCTCTTATCCAGAATGCTTGGGACCTTGGGTTTTCCGGATAATGAATCTTGTGTAATTTGGATCTTCATATCTTAAGTCTACTAGAAAATCGTTTAAACATTAAATCAACCCAATAGGCTGGTTTATTCCAATAAGGATTAATTGTATCTTAGTTTGGATCAAGTACAATATGAAATATTTTTTAAAAATTTATATGGATAAAATGGAGTCTACGAGAGACAGCCTTCCAGTAATTCGGGCTTTCTGGATAATGGGTTTCCGGATAAAGGACCCCATATCTGTATTAAAGGGTTAACATGTGTAACATAGCTCTCCACTTTGTTTATATTTGCTTTTAGAATGCTTCTGTGTGCACTTCTGAAATTGTTTCGCTAATTATTAACCACTAAATGCATAGTAGTATAAAATGTGAATCCACCAAATTATGATCTATATCTGACATAAAATTTAAAAAATACCCTCTTCTTGAATCTTAGTTGCCATAAAATATTTATACCACAATCTCTAACTGACATCAGCACTTTCTTTTCTATTAAATCTTAGATAACTTTAAATGTTTTAGGCTTAATTAAGGTTTTGCGATACTAATCTTGCTGGAAATTCCATTAAACAGCATTAAAACCAAGATTTATTTTTATTCTTTAGTTTTTCTAATAAATATTCATTGTTGTTTTACACATTTGTTGCCCCGAGAAGGAGTTCAACTTGGCAAACGCCATTGTCAAGTCTTAAATGGGAGAGACATGTGCTGATTTATATGCAGATTACCATCTTGCTTTTATGTCTCATTTAGGTCCAATTTTCTTTGGAAGAACAAATCAATGGAAATGCAATTAAAAAGTGTAATACTAGTGTCATTTTAAAAATACTGAATTCCAGTTTTCTGTATAGGCTTTCCTATAAGTATTGGTGGATTTGGACCTACAGTGGCTCCTACTGCCCCCGAGAAGCAAAGACTTTTTCATGACCATTACATAACAATCCACATACACATTACAAGGTGTTGGAAGTGATAAATGTGTCACCATACAACAGCCTATTAAGAACACCAGGTATTGTAACATGGACCAAATGTTCATCAAGTTACTGTATTCTGAAGAAGGTCATCAGTTCCTTTATTTATTATTCCCTAATCAATGCCCTTTCCTATGCCTTACTATAAAATATGTTAGACATATAAAATCTAGCTAGAACCCTTTTCTTCATCGTGGAGGAGATGTAGACTGCAGGTACATCAAAAGCTTGAAAAGTGCCTTTGTATGCATTTTTTTATGCTTTTTGAGTGTTTTCACTGATAGATCTGGCACTTTGTAGCCACTACAATCATGAGAGATAAATAGCACAGTGTGGCATTGCCCTTAATTGCAATATCTCTTTTCAGAACCTGGGAGCAGTAAAGAAAAACCCTCATCTAATGCAGTGGTCCCCAACTCTTTAACTGATGGTGGTTGTGGGCCCATCAAATGCATAGCAATGTTCTTTCTTGCATAAAATAGTAGGGATCTGAATGTAGTCCTGGCTTACTTGGATGGCAAAAGCTAATCCATGACCCCCAGGAGGCAAATTAATGGGGAGACAGCATAAGGACCTTATGGACCTTGGACCAATACCTTGCTACAGTATATCTAGACAATTCCATATCATGTGGAAGAACGTGGCCTGTGGGACTTTAAGGACCTTGGACCAAAACCTTGCTATAGTATATCTGAACAATTCCATATCATGTGGAAGAACGTGGCCTGTGGGACTTTAAGGACCTTGGACCAAAACCTTGCTATAGTATATCTGAACAATTCCATATCATGTGGAAGAACGTGGCCTGTGGGGTATTACACAGGGGGCAAGTGGTATCTGGTCTTTTTATTTACATTTGAATGTAGCTCACAGGTGAAAAAGGTTGGGGATTCCTGATCTAATGCACATAGACTGATCATTACTTTGTTTTCTTTGGTTTCCCATGCTTTTTACAGACTTATTTTTCAAGAAACCTTAGTGGAGGTTTTTCTAATGACTCACAACATACACAAGGCACAGAATACCTATATATATATATATATATATATATATATATATATATATATATATATATATATATATATATATATATATATATATACATATTTTTTATGTCAAAAAAGTCAAAGTTCACATGCCATATTACCTATTTGTGTGTAATATCAGCAAAAAGCACCTTCCGTACAAGAAACAAATAATTATTGTAATTTACCCACCCAAGGGCTGGTTAGAATTTGATTAGCCTCTAATAGCGAGGTCATTTTACACCGCAGACTTAGTAGTGAATTGAACCAATAATAATATATCTCTTGTGGCCTCCTTAGTCCCAATCCTATTGATTCCAGTTGTAGGCAGGTGCATCTGCTGCAAAGTAGCTCCACCATGGTCATTAGTCACAAACCACAAATGACTGCTTATTTATACTGATGGAGGACAAGCTAACAAAATTCACTGGTTATTAACCTTTACACTTCCACTATCTCAATAGTTCCTCATAAAATCTTTATTTTTGTTTGTAGTCAACAGAATAGGTTTTGACCTGTTTGTGTACAAACATTTTTTAAATTAAATATTTTGCCTAATGACTGTGTTCCAGCAAAGTCATGTAAAATGAGTAATGCTATAACATTTGCAAAGATTTGTACCAAGATTACATTTACTAACAACTGATTTTTGTTTTCTATTTTTTTTATAAAGCACTAAAAATGGGAGCTTTATTTACTAAAACATTCATCTAATTTTTTTATTAAAACGAAATTGACCTAACTTCCATCCACAAATTTAACTCATTTAGCTTGTTTATTCTTCTCGAAAAGTCGGTATGGAAAAATGTTGAGACAAAATCAGGCGTCAATTTGAATTGTATGACTTTTTCCATTTGATGCTCCAAAAACTCGTATTTATCGCATTATCAGATGAAAACCAGTACAAACAGTCTGAAAAAATGTCCCAATTGTTAAAGGGACATCTGTCATTAACATCTACATGACCTTGACAGGTTTTAGGTAAGTATTTTCAGATTTTTAGCAGTTTTGGGGTATACTAAATCTCTAAAATTTCAAATGATTTTTTTCTCTGTTTTACCCTTTAAAAACTCGACCAGAAAAAAATCAAGGTTTAATAGTTAGGCTCCTAAGTGTAAAAACCACAAAAAACACTAATAAAAAACCTTGCCAAGTAAAAGTTGTTGAGGTCCTATAGAATTCAATGGGAGCTGCGTTGATCCTTTAAAACAATTCGTACTTTTAGAGGTATTTATATTTTTTAGCACATCATTTACCGTTCATACTTTTAAATTTGGATTTTTAATAAATCTCACGACACGCATAGTTTTAAAGTTTATGACTTAGTTGTGTTTCAAAAACTAAAATGCAAACTTTGATAAATAGGCCCCATATTCTCTTGACTCTTCTCTTGACTCTTAAGTAAGTCTCATTAATCCACTCACTGGTACCCCAATTCCTCAATTCCTTAGTTAAAACAAAAGCCCACCACCTGCTCCCCCACAAAACACCAACTGGTAAAACAGATAAGCAACATGCTATTTGTTGTTTTATATTGTGGAAATCCACTCAAATGGCAGACGTGGTAATACCTTTTTAGCGACACTGAAGATAACTTCAAACAGGTTAGTGCCTGTGTTTTATTCACATCAGCCATTTTTTTTTAATTCTTCACAAAATAAGTTTAATTTGCATATAACATTTAGGGGCAGATTTACATAGGGTTGAATATCGAGGGTTAATTAACCCTCGATATTCGACCATCGAAGTTATATCATTCAACTTCGAATATCGAAGTCAAGGGTCTTAGTGCAAATAGTTCGATCAACGATCGAATGAAAAATCGTTTGATTGAACGATTAAATCCTTTAATCCATCGATCGAACGATTTTCTTCGACTTAAAAAAGCTACCAAAGCCTATGGGGACCTTCCCCATAGGCTAACATTGACTTCGGTAGCTTTTAGGTGGCAAACTAGGGGGTCAAAGTTTTTCTTAAAGAGACAGTACTTCGACTATCGAATGGTCGAATAGTCGAACGATTTTTAGTTCGAAACGTTCGATTCGAAGGTTGAAGAAGGTCATTCGATGGTCGAAGTAGCCATAAAAACCATTCGAAATTCGAAGTTTTTTTTTTTCTATTCCTTCACTGGAGCTAAGTAAATGGGCCCCTTACTGTAAGACAAATAGGTGACTCTTAGAAATGAATGAATTTTTCAAGTGCTAAGGTAGTTAAATTTTTATAATAAATGTGTTGGCTTCTTAAAAATTAATTATATCTTCTCCTTAATACAAGTATCCTGCTGCACATTCTAAAAAAAGCCATTATATGTGCAATGATTACAACTGTCATTTGCAATTTTTAGACATCCCCCTAAATAAAAGTTTTAAAGCAAATGCAAAATCCACCTCCAGACGTCCCAGCACTTGGTTTAATGCTGCAGGAAACGTACAAACCTTTATAAAACCCATCAAATGGCAACTCAGGCATCTGCAAGTTGAATTTGTGGGGCCAGTGCATTCTGGGAAATGTAATCAGCCGATGGCGACACATTCCAACATGTTATAGTCTCTGAAGACATTCCTGTTATTTTCCTATTATAATGGCTTCATGGAACTAGGTTACTGTTTCTGATGTGGCGGCAAGAGTCTTAACATCCAAAAGACATTATGATTTGAAGGATCACATAAGTAGTGATTTTCAAACCTGCCCTCAGGCCACCCAGCAGTGCTGGGTATGTTCACAGGAGCTCAGGGGACTCAATGATTCGGACTCTGTTCCTGTGAACAGAAGGTCTTGACAATACTGTTAGGAAAGGTAAAGAAAACATGTATGCAAAGTGAAGAATCTTCAAACTGTTCTTGCATGTTTGATATAAATCAGTTGCAAGTTTTGCATCAAGTGACATATTTCAACATTAATCCTTGCTCCACGTGTACCATCATAAAGCAAATGTCACATTCAAATGCTTTTGTTCCATTTTATATGTGCAGATATTTAATGATGACATTTTTGAGAAGGCATATCGATTCAATATAGTATTCAGGTAAAAATATTAAACAGGTGATGGAAATAATCGTTATAGAAAGTGATAGCAGGTTGGCACACTGGTGGGAGAATCCAGTTACAGGTCATTTAATATGTGTATGGCAAATAAACTGTGGATGTACTTAATTTTGTTCACTTTACACTCTTCCTTCTATTTTGAATTGTTTCTGTTTTCCATTTCAGCATTTCAGAGGACTTGGACCTGCAACCCTTCCCTTACTCATCCCCTAACTTCATTCTGTTGCAAAAGCTAATGAGTGGCGGTGAAAACAAGTCACAATGAGGACCTGTTCTTCTCACCTGTCCTATGGCAGGTGGTAAGGACAGGGTAGACCTGTGCCTAATAAAACTATGTTCTGCATCTAATGCCAGATTGTTTGTCCAGTGTGTGGTGCAGAACATACTCTCTTTATGAGTACTCTAGGGTGCACTCTTCCTCTCCTAAGTGCTTTGCTCTTCAGTCTGGGTCTTTGTAAATTAGCCCTTCAGTAAACACTAGGCACAAGTCTGTGTGCATGGATAATATCTCTCTTGGGTTTACACAACCAATAATACTATCTGCACAAAACAATCACCTAGGCTTTCTACTCTTTAGTTCCCTCATGCGGCCCTAGGTATATTTTCCTTAAAA
The DNA here is from genome assembly GCA_038501925.1 of Xenopus petersii. NCBI lineage: Eukaryota > Metazoa > Chordata > Amphibia > Anura > Pipidae > Xenopus > Xenopus petersii. The sequence goes on from CM076688.1 coordinate 29,128,529, forward strand.
AAAGTCTCTATGCATAAAGATGAGGGGGTTAATTACTAAAACTCAAGTTAATCAATTTTTTTATGAAAACAAAATCGAGCAAACTCCCTTTCACAAATTAAACTCATTTATCAATAATTTTTCTCGAAAAAGTCGAAGGGACAAAACATTGCAACAATCAAGTGTCAATTCGTATCGTATGATTGGCACTCTGAAAACTAGATTTTACTTAATCGAATATCGAAAACTCAACTTTTTTAGATTGTCGAATGATAACCCCAAAATACTTTTGTTGCCCATAGACTTCAATGCATTTAGGCAATTTTTTTTGTCATTTCACTAATTAAACATTGCTAGACTGTTTACCCAAAAGCTTGACTAATTAAATTAATTCTAAGAGCTGTTTCCAATTGCAGTGGAGTCTGTGTATTTCTTCAGAAACATGTGGGTGTGTTGTTTCTATGGATATATACAGTATGTTGCCAGCCTCTCCTTTGTCTGCTTTCCCAATGAAAATTTGGCAGCATACCTCAGCTTTTCCTTATAAACAGTTGATACAGGAAAGGCCCAACCAACTGAGATACATTCTTTATGAGAATAGTTATGCACTTCTAATAGCAGTCCTAGTTATTCATAAGTCTGTATCTGGGATGAAGGAAATGCTGAATAAAATTGTATTTTTCTTCTTTCCTTCTCAAAACAGAACATGACAATGCCATTACATAAACATGTTCATCCCACTACACAGACTGTTTTAAATTTGTTTGGCGCTATAATAAAGGCTATTTTAAAAGAGATCTGGTTAACCTGCTTCCTGCCATGGTTAGACGTGATGTTGTTTTGTTACAGAAATGGGTTTAAGACTTCTCCTAACAACCGTCCAGGAAGATTTAAGACATCATGTGGCTCTATTTATCTTTTTAACAGATTATAGTAAGATAAATCCCCTGGCATAAAGCTACAAAAATGGCCTATAAAAATACAGCTGTTTCAGATTGTAGCAAACTGTAAAGAAAAAAAATATAATCGCGCATTTACATTTGATATAGTAAATGGGTCTTATAGATAAAATCCCGCATCTCAGACCTGTAGAGATTGCATATAAGTCAATAAGAGAAGTCCCAGTGTTTTTTTGACGTGCACTGGGTTTCGTGCAATGCCCCGAAGTTTTCAGACAAAAAGTGTAAGAAATCCTAGTTTTCAGGTGAAAAATCCGAAAAAATCTTGAAAATTGGAGGAAAAATTTGAAAAAAATTTATTTTTTCCCACAAAGCGAATTTTCGGGAAAAAGTAATAAATAAGCATTAAAAAATCAGAGCGGATTTGATCGGAGTTTGTAGCAGAAAATATTGAAATACATTTGGACTTAATTTTTTCACCTTTCTAAAGTTGCTCTGGGAGGGGGTGGTCATTGATTCTCTAAACTGTTCTAAATTGATACATTGGGCTGCTGAGGGGGAAATGGTGTCTGAAGTTTGTCAGAGCAAGTCCTGCGACTGAGGGCACTTGGGAAACCAACAACATGTCTAGCCCAATGTCAATATTTCAACATTAAATATAAAAAAATCAGTTTGCTTTTTTGAAAAAAAGGATTTCAAGGCAAGACTCTGTTAGAGGAGTGCTATTAATAGGTGCTTTTTATAAAAAAGTGTTTTCCTATGACGGAATCAATTTTTTGTTCCAAACACAATTTACAACTACTGATCAAAAGAGACATTGTACATGAAGATACAGTATATTCACCAAAGTCTACTTCTACTTCTGAGCTTATTGCTTATATGTAGGTATAGGGTTCAATATTTAAATATCATTTTACATGGTTTGTTTCCTGAGTGCCCCAAACCATTTCAGACTTGGTATAAAGCACTTTTATGAAAATTAGTAATTATTATATTCAATTGCTTCAACAGGGACATGGCAAATGATAATAGTTTTATAAAGCAAATTTAGACTCATTGATTCCAGCTGAATTATTGAATTCTGGTTATATTTGCATTTCATAGTTCATTTATAGATTGGATTTATAAACTTCTGAAAAATGATTCATTATGTCCAGCAAAGTGTCTTAATCTTTTCTTAAGGCAGTCATTATATCAAGGTAATTTTATATCAAGGGCTTTAATATACAGTGCAACTGCCAAGGTAGAGTCTGATGGGTATATAGGAGCAAATCTTCAAATTGACTGGCAAAGAGGGATTATACTAAACAAGTACATATTAGCAACAAAATAAATTTTTTTCAACATATATTTTTCATATACTTAAAGGATGACTAACCCCTAAAAATAAATATGGCTAAAAATGCATATTATATAATACCTATTACATAATGAACTTATTGCACCGGCCTAAACTGTCAGCTTCTCAGTAACAACAATGGTCCAAAAGTTAAAACTTGGCACAGGGAGTCACCATCTTGGAATGTGTCTGTTAAACTCACATGCTCTGAGCAGCTGTTGAGAAGATAAGCTTAGGGGTTGTCACAAATTATCCAGCAGAAAATGAGGTTGGCCTGTAATATAAGCTATATAAGATATAAAATTCTGAAGCCAGTTGCACTGGTTTACCTGTATTAATTACTAATCAGCCTCATATATAAACTTTTTTTTTCTATGTGTACTGTATATTGTGAGTGGGTCCTAAACTCAGTAAGTGACAGCAGCCCAGAGCATGTGCAGTGAATCAGCAGAAAAGAAGATGAGAAGCTACTGGGGCATCTTTGGAGACACAGATCTTTACTGCTAAAGGGCTGTGGTTGCCTTGGGCTGGTAGAGAAACCCAAAACATAATGTACAACATTTCTAGCTACTTCTTTAGTTAGGCTTTAGTTCTCCTTTAACTCCTGCTCTAATTATTTCCTGTTTATATTTTATATTAAGTCAATGAAAATGTTCGGCTGTTACATATAACATGAGGTTGTACAAACTGCAGTCATCTGCCTGTTCTCAATATCAATCTTACAGTTCTCAATATCCCCACGTCCTCATTGGCTGGTGATGCTATAAAAGTAATGCCTTAAACACTGAGAAACGTTAGCACTTTATTCCTGGAGATCCCCTGTGATGTATATCTCCTGGCAGATTCTCTACAATTTGTTGGCCTATGTATATTTGTCTTTTTTGTTTGCATTATTAGTTTATAACACATAACATTCTCCTTTCTCACTTTCATTGGACGAATTATGTAAATTATTTAAATGTTTATGAGCTTATTTCTTATGTAATGAATGTAATGTCCCTCCAGGTGTTCATCTGAAAGGTTTCAATCTACTTTCACAATAGAATGTATTCCCAACCAGCATTGTCAGCAATTCTTGTTACAGACATAGATTTGATTAAAACTATAACAGTCTGGTATTGCTTTATAGTCATGTGTGCATTGGGAATTTATAATTACATATAGTGACAGACCTTCCATTGGCAGCTAAATAATCCTTTTATGATGTAGATCTGTGAATTTGAAGATCATGAAGGGATATCAGTATAGAGATTTGCAGTAGTGTGCCCCTTCGAGGAGGGTGATTAAGTAACTTGTATATTTATAAACCAGAAGCGAAAACATATTACTATATGATTACTTCAAGTTTAAAGGGGCACTGAACATTGAACACGAGTTAAGTGAAAAGGGCTTGTGCTGAACATATATTATGAGTATTGTTTTAATTAAGAAAGATTTTTTTATTGGTTTATGGATATAAATAGTGATGGACAAATTTATTCGCCAGGTGGGAATTTGCGGCAAATTCCCGCGATTCGCCACATGTGAATACATTTGCAAAACAGCTGCGAAATTTCGGTGGCAAAATTTTGCCAAAAAACGACGCCGGCGTCAAAAAACGTATGCTGGCGTAAAAACCGAGACGCTGGAGCCGTTTTGCAAATTTTTTGTCGTTTTTTGAATTTTTTGGGAAATTCGCGACTTTTTTAGCGAAGCAAAACGCCCCAAATTCGCCCATCACTAGATATAAACAGGTAACACAGAAATAGGTAAGATACTGCATATTTCCAATCTCCTGGTTACAGTGAGGTCAAGATCCAGATTACCAGTGCACAGATAACCCCCCTATACAATGAATGTCTGCTTATTGTATCAATAAGCCAACAGTCAGACCAAAGGGTTTAAGAGAGAGGGTTGTTTATTTAAAGCTCATTATCTCAATTTAAACTAATTCATATAATTACAGGGATGTGCCTATGGTTTAAAGGTGGCCATACACTGGGAGATCTACTCATTTGGCGGATCTCTCCCTGATATGCCCACATTGAGGTGGGAGCGATATTGGGCTGATCCGTTCGGATGATCAGATGAGAATGGAGGCAATGTGGTCGAATCGTGGGACCACATCAACGAACAGATGTGGCCACGATTTGAAAATATTTTTTACCCAGCCTGAACTGGCTGACTTTTGACCAGATATCGATCGTGGAAGCCTGTCCGAGCCTGTCGGACTTGGTCTGTCAGCAGCTTTTATCTGCCCGTGTATGGGGGCCTTAAGAATTGGAGTTTGGACCAAGGAGGAAGCTGTTGTACAGGCTTGACAAGAAATAGTCCAAGGGGTTAAAACATTTTTGGTAATTTCAAGGCAAAGATCAGGGCAGACAATGGTGAATCATAATCAGGAGTCAAAGCAGAAAGGTCAAGAGCCAGAAAGGAATTATAGTGCACCCAGGACTTCAAATGTATGGGATTTTTTTCTTTACTCTAACAAATTCAAATGTACTCACAATTTGACTGGGAGGTTATTTATGAAAAAATCAATTATCTAAAATTCGATCGAATGGGATTCAATTCATAGTAAATTTAAACGAAAAAAACTCGAATATAAGGAAACCTATAACATCTACAAAGGGGTCAATGGACCTCTGCCATTGACTTGTAAATGAATTGACTTGCAAAAGATTGAGTTTTAGGTGACGAATATTCGAATTAGAACTTTTTCCATGGTCAAGTTGTGATAACTCTAACTTTTGAATTTACTTTTGAATTGGTGTTTTAAATTTGAATTTGTGAATCTTGACACAAAAAAATCAAATTTGAACTTACCATTGGAACCTTAATTAATTTGCCCACAAATCTACCATGGTTGGTGGATTCCTATACAGGTATTCTAAAAATCCCTTTCAAGTATTTTAAGCTTTGGGTACAGTACCAGTAATTGGCCTAAATGGGTATTTATGCAGTCTAATTCGATTTTAATAAGATATGGATAATTAAATTATGGAAAAAACCCTTATCTGGAATACCCCATTTCCTGAGCATTATGGATACCAGGTCCCATACCTGTAATTGTATTAGACATCAACAAGGACTTTGTGACCAGCTTTATAATATATCACCTTGGAACACTGTGGCTTATATTACCTTAGTACTGAGGTCCCCAACCGTTTCTACTCATGAGCCACATTTAAATGTAAGTGAGAGAGTTGGGGAGCAACACAAGCACCCCTGGGGTGCCAAATAAGGGCTGTGATTAGTTATTTGGTAATCCCGATGTGCACTGGAAACCCTCAGGTGGCTCACTTTGGCAGTACACCTTATTTTTATATCGGTATGGAACTTATTATCCAAAATGCTCGGGACCTGGGGCTTTCCGGATAACAGATCTTTACGTAATTTGGATCTTCAGTTACTAGAAAATCACGAAAACATTAAATTAACCCAATGGGCTGGTTTTGCTTCCAGGAAGGCTTAATAATATCTTAGTTTGGATCAAGTACAAGCTACTGTTTTATTATTACAGAGAAAAAATAAATAATTTTTAAAAATTTGGATTATTTGCCTATAATGGAGTCTATGGGAGACGGCCTTTCCATAATTCTGAACTTTCTGGATACTGGGTTTCCGGATAACGGATCCCATACCTGTACAATTAAAACTCAAAGCACCTGCTTTGAAGTCACTGAGAGCAACATCCGAGGGGTTGGTGAGCAATATGTTGCTTGTGAGCCACTGGTTGGGGATCACTGCCTTAGTAAAAGATACTGTAATTCATGTGCATAAACATGTATTTATGATTTATAAGTGATTACAATTAAAAAAACTAAATACAAAGTATATCTTATATACTATATAAGATACATACAAAAATATACCAAAAAGAAGGCAAGACAGATTTCATGTTCCTAACAGTCGTGTACATTTCTCAAGTTGAACGCAAAGCTTTGTTTTATTTACTGCTGAATTTTCAAAAGTACCTTGTGTTCCTTTTTCAAAGCAAAGAGAAACACCAGGTGGTTCCAAAACTTCAGCAGTAAATCAAATAGATCATTCAATTCAATCTTGAGTTCTCTGGATCATTTGACTTTAGTTCCATAAGGATTTGGGAAGGCTGTTGTTTTTTCCTCTCCTCCTCTGTACTTTATAAAGGGCAAGAATGAAGGTAATTCATGTGAAAAGCATTCATACTGGGTTGATTCTGCAAGTTTTATCCCTACATTGATACACCTTGTCAATAATACAGCTATTTTGCTAAGTATTTGTAAAATGCTTTCTATTTCTTTATGAATATATATCACAAAATTAAAGAAATTGTGTACAAAAATACAATGGGTTGTTTCCCTTTTAAAATAGTAATAATTTTTCTAACCTTAAATGTACCTGATATTCTGCAACAGAATTTTTCCCAAAGCAAAACATAATTATCTCTCCTGTCTCTGGATGAAGCCAACAATGTTATTTTACTAAGCCCACTGTGACAAATACTCTGACATTTTCTTATGCAATTTAGTTTTACAGATGTAACTGGAGTCTTTACAATTAACATTTTTTTTATACTGTACAGGACTGTTTTCTTGCCTTTTTTTCTGTAATAGACTTTATTTTGCTGTCTTCTGCAGTATGTACTCTTCCGCCCAGTAAAAGCATTTTTGGGTGTGAAATGTATATTTTCTGCTTGGTTGGAAATGGTAAACATTTAATTTAGTGCTGAATTTCCATTCTCTACGTGTTCACATTGCTAAAGGCTTCCGATGGATACTCTTGCAGTGGTGTTAGTTTTGCTATCTTCTCCTACAGATAATATTACAGATCTTGTATTACTCATAATTCCTGTACAGATCGGTGTCGGATGAGGTCTAAGGCTGATATTTCAAGGGTTACTTTTTTCCAGGCAATTAAATGCAGAAATTTGATGAATGGTATAGTGTGGTCTTGGTATAAGTAGTCAAGAGTCCCCTGAGCCTAAATGCATTTCACCTTATTTACATGGCTAATACACACTGCTCAACACCCACAAACCAAAAGAACACATGCAAATCAAAGTAGAATAGTAGCCATATTGGTGGTGAATAGCGATGGGCAAATTTATTCGCCAGGTGCGAATTCGCAGCGAATAAATTTGCGGATGTGCCACAAAAATGCGCTGGTGAAAATTTGCCGGCGTCGGGAAAAAACTTTTGACGCTGTCGACACCGGCTTCAAAGTTTTTTTGACTGATGCCCATTGCCGTTAATGGGCGCCGACGACTTGTCAATGGCGTCAAAATTTGTAGTGAAGCGAAACAGGACAAATTCACCCATCACTAGTGGTGAATCCATGCTTCAGAATTGATACACTGGAGATCAAAGGAATACATGTCTCCTGTGAGCAACTTAATGAGTATTAATACAACAATATTGTTAGCCCCACTTCAAAGGGGAGGTTCACCATTAAGTTAGAATGGTTAATCCTAAGCAACTTTTCAATTTGCCTTCATTTTTTTTAATTTAGTATAGTTTCTGAATTATTTGCCTTCTTCTTCTGCCTGTTTCCATTTTTCAAATGGTAGTCTCTGACCCCATCTAAAAACAAATTCTCTTTAAGGCTATACATGCATTGCTATTGCTACTATTGGTTACTTATTTTCTATTAAGGTCCTGGTCTATTCATATTCCAGTCTCTTATTCAAATCAGTGGGTTATTCAGACCGTAGCAACCAGATTACTGAAACTGCAAACTGGAGAACTGCTGAATAAAAAGCTACATAACTGAAAACCCACGAATAATAAAAATGAAAAACAATTGCAAATTCTCTCAGATTATCACTCTCTACAACATACAAAAAGTTAGCTCAGAGGTGAACAACCCCTTGCATATTTCACCAGTTTCATTTACTTGCTACTCTGAGCATTTAAAGGTTAAAAGAGTATCAAAAGCAAACACTTAATCCATTGATGCACCTATCACTGTGGCGATAAATGGGTGAAAAATTGCTGCTGGGGAGAAGAAAATGTTCAGTTTGGGAAAACATGGTATTGATTGCAAATAGAGGGGGATTTTACACTGAAAATGAGTATTAACTCCTACTAATTGCCCTAACAGATAAACACACAAATACTACTCGTAGCTGCCAAAAGGCAAAACTGGGACAGGGACTGTGATAAACGAATTGGATAGCAGTGGGTTAAATGATTCTGCTGGGTTAGTTCAGGTGAAGCAGTCAGAATCACAATCATTTCCAGTACATTTATTATAACACGGCAGGTAAGACTGGCCTGTTATATGCTTGATTTTCGCTTAGACAGGAAGAGGGAAACAGGAACGGGAAAATGAATCATAAGACAATGGCAAAAAAGCAGGACAGTCCCAAAGATACAATAGTAACTATTTAAAGGACCAGTAACGCAAATTTTTTTTTTTTAAACAAATTTGTTTGTATAGAACAAATAAAAACACAAAGACATATTTAACTTTAAAATAGCAAAGTCTTTATTAAAAATTAACTTTAAAATTAAACTACGCTTCAGAAAAGCCGACGGGGCAACGATGCATCGTGCGGCGCTTGATTTCTCCTACCTGGCTATCTCCTATAGAAGGCAGGGAGGAGAAATTGAGCACCGCACGATGGATCGTCGCCTGCGGCCCTTTCTGAAGAGGAGTATCGGTAAGTTATTTTTTAAAAAAGACTTTGAGATTTTAAAGTTACATATGTCTTGGTGTCTTTTTTTCGTTCTATACAAATGAATTTTTTTTTTTTAAAAAAAAATTGCCGTTTCTGGTCCTTTAAGATAAGCAGGTCTCTTAGGAGAACTGAGACTTACAGCATAAAGGGCAATTCACCTTCATTAGCAAAACTGTAATAACATAAAACCAAAAGTCCAAATATAGTTTGATTCCGAGGAAGCTAGGATCACTCCCAAAAGTCCAGCGTCAACTCAGGTTCTCCTCCACCTGTTAGAAAATTCTTCCAAATGTAAAGTCGCTGTATTCCTCCAAATAAATTTGGGGAGGGAGAATAACAGAAATAAATTTCATACAGTGTAGTATTTTTAAACGTTTTTTGCTGACCCCATTGGTGTCTATTTAAAACCACCGTGCTTTACAATTCACACTATAATTGTGTCATCCAATGTTTCGTGCCAAACTTAAATTCAAAGCAATTTTAAAGAAAAAATAAAAAAAAAATAAAAAATATTAAAAAATAAAAAATGGAGGAGAAAGAATTGTTTTGTGAAATATTACATTAAAGAGTAGCCAATACGTGCAGCCCTTGCTGTTATTTTTTCACCCTGTGTGCACACAATAATTACGTAACTTTTAAGTGCTGAGTGTGAACACTCTAACCACAATTCAGAGACCGATTGTGCCAGTAGCACAAACAACTCACCAGACGTGAGTTTTGAAAGATCAAAGATCAAAAAATGCAGAATCCAGCCTCCGCTGGTTCCGCCAATTATGCTGGAGAAGAAGAGCCGGGGCTTCCCATTCACTTGAGACTGAGGAGCAGAGACAGATCCATGCGGAATCAGAAGCAGAAGGAGCGGAGGATCCAAAGGGAACGGGGGAAAGTTCCGGGGAAACAAAACCAAATGTTCCGGAAAGAGAAGCGGAAACTGAGACTGAACCGGGGTGTCAGGAGGGAACAGTCTTGTTATCGGGAATAAGATTTAAATCCTCCCCCTGTGGAACAAACTGATGAGCTCATCAGTTCGTTCCACAGGGGGAGGATTTAAATCCTAGGCAGGCACGTTTCAGGGGCTGCTGCCGCCTGAGGCAGCAGCCCCAATGCCGCCCCTCCTCCTGCTCCGCTCTTCTAACTACCAGCGTCGGAGCGGGTGGAGCAGGGGCCGCATCGCTAGTGCAGTGAGCGCTATTGCGCTCGCTGCGCTAGAAGAGCCGAATTTCCGTTTTAAAAAACGGAAATTCGGCTCTTAAAGTTACTAGAGGCGGCTTTTTGCCGCCCCTGGTAACTGGCCGCTCCGTGCCGCCTGAGGCAAGATTCTCACCTTGCCTCATGGCCGGAGCGGCCCTGATCCTAGGCATTGAAAAACGTTGATCCCTACTTTCTAAAAAAAAGCCAGCCAATCAAATTAAAGCTACACTAGTATGACCACATTTCTTAACACTTCAAGCCCAAATAGGATGATTCATCTTCAATGAATGCCTTTGGGGTTTTACATAGAATGGTATTTTTTAAAGCTTTTTAGATTAAAAAAAAACTCTCTATATTTCCGACTATTCCTGACATCTGTTGAAGATGCGGTCAATCCAATGGAACTCTTAGCCATATTATGTGGCATTGCCCCAACTTACAACCGTACTGGACTCAAATAAAACAGTTGCTGCCCAAATTTACTGATATGGCAATACCGGATTCGGCGTCATTTTTCTTGCTGCATTGCAACGAAATGTCTCCCGCATGTTATCGTAAATCGCTCATCTCAACTTTAATTACAGTAGCTAAATCCTTGATACCTTTATTTTGGAAATCTAAAACTATCCCTACGCTTAAGGACTGGGCGCTTAAAGTACACGAAATTTACCAATTTGAACACTACAAGACAAAGACGAGTAATCCGCGATACCTGGAAAACTTGACACAGAAATGGTTCTACTGGCTTCAGTTCACCAAATCGCAGGAATATCGGACCCTTACTTCCTGAAACGGCCACTATTGGTCCATTGCTTACAAGAAACCCCTGATATTCAATTGATATTCACTTGATATTCAATTGATCTTCAATTGCTACCTCATTGATATACGATCACGACACTCAGTTAATACATGATGCTTATCACCGTACTCCTTCTGTGCCTCCTCCTCCGCCCACCGTCTTGTTACTATTTACAGGACTGTAGATGTGCCCAACATGGTTTGTTTTTTCTGTATTTCTTTTTCTTGTTCAATGGTTTCTTACTCACAAAATTCGATTACGAGATATGTAACCTGCTGGTGTCTTGTTATACTCTTTATTATGCGATACTGTATGCTCAAACACTATCTTATACTTGAATTCTTTATTGCAGGAATCTCATGCCATTGTACTTAACGTAAATAAAGAATTTATAAAAAAAAAAAAAAAAAACTCTCTAAAATCCCTCAAAACCTGTACAACACATCAAAATCCAATGGAGGGTCACATCCACCTAGACAGCCCTGCAGTATATTAAGAAAATTGTTTTCTTGAAACATATGATACAGATGTTCTGAACAGAACTTTAATGCATACATTAGGTAATTAGTTTATTGATTAGGAAAGGTAACAGTTTCAAAATCTGCAGCCACCATCACATCAATATAGATTTTATGACCTTTAATGTAAGTAAAATATTGGCTGGTTTTAACTCTTACTGCAGATATATGATCCAGTATGAAAACTGCACCTAATTTGGCTTATTTCCACTCAGCAAGACAGAAATGTTAATATGTAAATGGTTATCTTGTTGGCGCTATATCAATAAATGATAATGATGATGATAATAAGTAAATGGATACAAAACATTTTTTTTTTAAAGTGCATTTAGAGTACTTTTTTTTAAAATTAGTTGCTAAGGCAATTCTTCATTGTTTGCTGATTAAAAGCTAGCGAGATCTATATTTACTAAAGCAAATGAAATGTAGATAATATAGACGCCAGCTTGTCTGCGTATGACTGGAAGTGAGACATGTTGGAATATGTTCCCTTTCAGACGTTAATGGCAATATTAGTTTGAAATGTAATTGACACTGTGTTTATATAGAGCAAATATAACAATAATTACTTTCCAGAGCCATCTAGTATTTGGCATTCTAAGCTTCTACTTGGCACACACTATTGTGAGCCTGGGCTTGTAGACCACCATGCAGTATGGAGACCAGTATGGCCCTCAAACCTGTGGCTTCTCTCCACTGCATGGTTGTCTAAAAGCAATAGAGTGTGAATCTGCAGGATGTTTTAGGACATACACTGATCCACACTGCTCACACTCAATTATACCTGATTGAGTATGTATATGGGACTATAGGAACAGCCTTGGAATGCTATCAGTTTTAAAGCACTGTATTATTTTTTAACACAATTTTCATGCAACCCAGTAGGTGTGCACTGAAAGGATTTATGTTTTGAGTTTAAAAGAGATTTAGGATAAGTGACAACCCCCTAATATTGTAAGCAATAATGGGTAATACATGGTGCTCATTTTACTTTGGGCTAACAATTCATATCTTTAAGAAAAGGTCCCTTTTATAGATCTGCTATGGTCCTTCTCCATGATTCAAATGGTTGTGGGTGTGTCATAATGTCCCCTGCTATAAGTTCAGTAAGATGGGGATAGCCAATCACAGCCTACAATCACACAAGCAAAGACACACAAGCAAAGACACACAAGCTTCAGTTCCCTATTAGATCAGCCTGGGTGCTGATTGGTTCCTATCCTACAGTGCAATGTGCTGAATGATGCCAGTTCCCCTACACAGCCTGGGAAAGGAGGTAACAGGAAGTGAAACAGATGGGTGGGATTAGTAGAGTTTTTGCAGATATTTTCAATAAATCAACCAGAAATACTACTTTTTTAAGCACATTCCTTCAATATTTAAAAGAGTATAATGCAGTGATACATTTCTGGTTTTCACACAATATGTCTCCTTTAACTTCTGCTTCAGCTTCTTTTTTTAACACTGGATGGAGAAGATACTGTATCAGATGAAGCCCATTTCCAGGTAAAATCCATACGATGCAGTTACCTGCAACCAATAATGTTGTTTAACACCACAGGTGCAATGCTTGGGAATGAAGATCCAGCAATAAATGTGCTTTTGTTTTAGAGATAAAGAACATTGGTATAGTCAATCTGGTGCTGTTCTTGGTTTCTCACTTTCCAAAGGCTGCAATATGTTGCTTCTAAGGCATAATCCAAATTGAACAATCTTCTGAAGATGACTATGTTGATTGTTTAAGTGCTTGAAAGAATACTGACAGCATTTTGAAATTGTTACTCCCCTGTCCTCCCCATCACGCAATATTCTGGTGATGGCAAAGTTGCAGCATATTTGTTAAGATGTAGCAGTCTAATAATGCTAATTTCACTGCCTATGGTGTGCTTTAGGAAGTTGGTGTAATAAAAACTACTTGCCCTGGTGGTCCAGTGGTGCGGCGAGGATGCCCGCCACGCCGTTCTTCTTCCTCCATTTTGAGTTCTTAGGGCGCGTGCGCCCGCGTCTCGTTCTATTTATGGATGCGGACGCGGGGGCATGATGACACAGACGCGCAAAGGCACGTTTTGGAGCGAAATTCAAACCCCTATATAAGGCTCATTCTGGCTTCAGTACCTTGCCCGTTATAGGTTTATCCTTGTGGTGTTTTGAGTGTAAGCTATGTGATTCTGATCCTGTTCCTGTTTGATATCTGTTTTTGACCCTGCCTGGCTTTTGACGATTCTACATTCTATATCCTGACCCCTTACCTGATTACCGACTTCAATTCTGCTTAACCCTCTGATTGACAACCTGGTTTGACCCTTGCCTGCCTGACTACGATTATTCTCTGCCTGCCCCGACTCGGCCTGATCTGACTACTCTATTGCCTAACGCCTTGTACCTTGACCTTCTGCCCAAAGACTTTGCTAACAGTCGTGCCCCTCTGTCTATCCAGAACCTCTAGCCTTGCACCTCTAGTTTAAGTCCTGGTGGCATCCAAGTAGCTGAGGGCTCCTCCCGAGGCCAAAGGCAGTCACACTACAGGTGAAGCACGAGCCGAGACCAGGGTGCTTGGCATTTGTTCTGGTGTTGGGTGCCGGCCGTGACAGTTGGGTTGCTGTACACTCCCACAGAAATAAAGGAGCTCTAGCCTACAATATGAGATGTAAGTTACAATGACCCCATACTCAAAAAGAGCAAACGTATGCTCCATGGTTAGGCTGTACTTTACTCCTAGCACCAGACTGGAAATTTGCCACTAGATGCAAAGCACAGTGCTGTTGGGTGCAAGGCAGCCCTGTTTTTACCACCTGCCATAGGGCACTAAGTACAGGGCTCTGTTGAGATTTCACCTGCATGATCTCCCTAACTAGCAAAAGGGGATGCAGGTCTTTTTTGGAGCACAGAGACCTAATGTAATTTTTAAAGGTACAAGCCAAGCAAAAAAACATGGTGGGTTCTACCTTTTTTCTAACTTTGCACCTTGTCCTACACTAAATAAGTTTCAAAAATGTTTTGGAAAAATAATTGCAATCCAATATGATGACAACCTGAAATCATCTGCAAAAGAGGCAGAAAAGAGTGCTGTGTATTTATAGCTCTGCCTGTTCATTTCCAGTTACTGAAAAAACATTTACTTTAGTCTCTGTTAATCATCTAAATGGTATGGATTAATAAAGCAATTAACAGATGTTATTGCAGAAATGCCACACCCTGCAAAATAGCTTGCTGTTAAAAACAGAGGTTCCCATTGTGTTATTGCTCTGCATGTTTACAAAGGAAAAAAAGGCAATGTGGATTTTTATAGTACATGGGGATTTATAGAAACAATATAAAGATGGCTGCAGTGTCCCCATTCTGCCAACTCAATTTCATCACACAGAAGCAATGGGATGATGTGGAATCCATACACATATACAATCTGCAACAGCTCATTGTTAATTAAACAAAAGCATTTCTATTGCATAATATTTTGCCATGCAAACATCGCATTACTGGAGGATATTTAAGAACATGATGTTATTAAGTTGCTAATTGACCTGTATACAAATACAAAGATGTTCTAAAGTGCAGTATTAGGTATCAGATATGTGTTGAAACTTCTAAAACACATGCAACCCTGTAAACAGGAAATTTATATCCATTATCATGCTTAGGTTAATCATTTTCAAGTGTCCCTGTTACTTAGTGTTATCACAATTCATACACCAACTCGTCCTTATTGTTTAACACAATATTCATGACCAGATAATGTTGTGTTTGCATTTAGCCTGTATAGTGTACAAGAATACTGTATGTTCAGCATTTCAATAAACTATGACTCATACAAATAAAATGGTGTAATAATGTGATTGTCGTTACAACCTTATACTCATATACTGATTAATAATCATAACTTCATTACACTCAAGCAGGGGCCATCTTGTTATTCATGTACTTCTTTTCTATACATTCATTTATGCTAGTAAGAAAAGCATTCCTTGATGCAGCCCTAAAATTATATTTAAACATAAGATTGCCCTAAATATTAATGTAGGGGATCAGACAAGTCCTTCCCCTGTTTATCTGTCTATGACATCATCCAGCCTGATTACAGGCTCAAGAGCCATTTGATTGGCTTGGCGCCAATCGAATGGCTCCCCAGTGCATCCCTCGGAGAGTTCCTGATTCTGGAGCCAAATGCATAGTGTTACAGACAGAGCTTATAATGGAACCCCTGTGGCAGCAGCCAGCAGAGAAAGCCAGATCTGTAAAGTGTGACAAAGCTGCTTAAAAAGAGTAATCAGGGAGTAGCAAACATCCATCGGCCCTTACAATACTTAGGGGGAACCCCGATTTCCACCCTGGACAGCTGCAAACATTCCAGTCTCACTGGGAAGCTTATAACTTAGTGAGAGTCATTGATTTCATACATCCACTTCATCGGAGGTTATATACTTATCAGGAACTAACCAATAAATGTAACTGGCAATCAGGACAGGAGATGGAATTTCTCCAAATCAAACACTACATCATCACACTCCTTGGGCAACAATCCCAGCCGCAACTTACCCCATTTGAAAAAATTCTGGGTGGCCCTTTTCCCTGTAAGGGTTTGATCTCACAGTTGTATGCGCTAATGAACGCCTTACCTGATGATCCCTTTCCTACTCATGCCTACATGCATTATTGGGACTCGGTTTGGGATCCTGGTTTTACTATATCCCAATGGAGCAAAATGTGGGAGAATGCTCGTACAATAACAACATGTGTCCAACAAAAAGAAAGTATTCATAAAGTTATGATGAAGTGGTACTTAACCCCTGATAGACTCTCCAAAATGTTCCCACAAAGCAGTCCCTTATGCTGGAGAGGATGTAACCACAAAGGTACGCTACATCATATTCTCTGGGCTTGTCCTAAACTGACAAAGTTCTGGCAGGAGGTTGTAAACCTGATAATAGCGGTCTTCAATTCCCCACTGAATATTACGATGCCTCACTTGCTATTAGCCCTACCTATCCCCAGATTGAAAAGAGCAGCCCAGAAGTGGGTTAATCAGATATCCACGGTCGCCAGATTGGCAATTACTTCCAAATGGAAGACTCCACTCATCCCCACCATTCAAGAAATAACTCTTAGACTAGAGAGTAACAAGAAGTTTGAGGAAATGACTGCCCGCATCAATAATACGTTAGACTTGCATAGCAATATCTGGGGTGATTGGGACCACTACCTCCTGACTAGAACCGACAGCTCTTAAATTTTCTTGGTACTTATTGATAAGCTGCAGCTATGATATCTGTTCGCGAGGTTCAACTCCCCCCCCACCTCTGTTTTCTATATTTTTTTTTTTTTTTTTCCCTCCCTTGTTTTCCCTTCTGCATTTGTTGTACTGTCTCACAATTACTGTCGAATCCAATACTTAAACGTAGTCTATTGCTTTACTTAGAGGTGTTGGTTGGACCTGCTTGCACTCTATGTAATATTGATGTACCTCGTACTCTGTTCTGTCTGCTTGTTTATTTTGAAAATTAATAAAAAATGTAAGTTACAAAAAAAAAAAGAGTAATCAGGAAGAGCTTGGAACGGGCTGTGTTGTGCTCTGCTTTGAGAAAGCATTTCAGTATAAGGGAGAGCCAGTTTTTATATCCTGCCTGTGGATACTTAGGCCACTATGTGATTCCCCAGGGTGAAGACAGGTCTTGCTCGTGTACCTGCCACGTGGGAGTGGCTACTAACTCCAAAGGGACATTACCTTGGGGCAGGTAGCACTACCTGTGAACACAAGAGCTCTTGGGGAAGGGGCATTAAACTGACCAGAGTTATTCTCCATTTATCCATCTGAAGTGGAGTGTGGGACTGTGGCATTGGAAGACTGTGTGCCAGGGGTTGATAGTCCACACAGGTTCCCTAGAGCAAAGTTAAATTGTTTTATTGGCATTGACATTTATTGTATACAGCCATCCTGCTCCACCACACATGACTTGTTTAAAAACCCACCCTACTGGGCCAATTACTCTCAACTGCCCCCTCTACCTGTCACTTGCAAATATACTCCATTCCCCCTCACAATCCATTGTTCACAACTCTGAACCACTGCATACCATATTCCCCATAGGATGCTAAGCTTACGATCTCTGCTCCAGCTTGCAACCCCAACCCTGTTGCCCCCTAGACAGATGCCTACTCTCTTTACCCATAGTTCCATCCCAGTCTGCAGTTAGGTAACATCATGCAACTGTAACAATAATGATTCCAAATACACACCAGAAACTCATTTAAAAGGTAAATTACACCCCTACCAATCGTGGCTGTACTCAATGCTTTTGGGTAAGAGGATACATTTAAAAAATTCACTCAATTCCTACACCTTTGTTTCATTTACAACATTTTATAAAAATTACACTGAGTTATTTTATAAAATCCGAATTTATCTATTTTTTTTAAATTAAACAAAGCTCGACCAAAACTGCCATCCAATATTTTGCCTTATTTATTATTAAAATAATGTGAATAAATTGGATCGCAGATAAACCTGATAATTTTGGTTTTTGCTCAAAAAAAACTGACCAGTAAAATTTGCTTTTTAGTAAATAACCCCCTTTATTTTGTAGCAAAACATCTTGTTCCATAACAGGTATAACTAAACCATGGCCCCCCAAAGTTTCTTACCCTTGTGCCACAAGCAAATATAAAAAAAAAGTTGGGGAGCAACACAAGCATGAAAGAGTACCTGGAGGTGTCAAATAAAGGTTGTGATTGGACTTTGGTAGCTTATATTGTATGTGGACTGGAGGCTCTGTTTTGCAGTACACCGGGTGTTTATGCAACCAAAGCTTTCCTTCTAGCCAGGAATTTAAAAATAAGCACCTGCTTTGAGGACACTTGGAACATCCAAGGGTTGATGAGCAACATGTTGCTCACGAGCCACTGGTTGTCGATCACTGAGACTCTAAACCAAAGTAAGCCTTAAATACGGCTGAAGGGCCATCTTGAGGTTGACATTTAGTCCAGGACCTACAGTTGTAAAGGCTGCCCTGGCTGTGTTTGTAAGAGCTCAATAAACATTTCAACATGCAACTTCCATGGCTGACCATCTGTAGTGAATTATGTTCTTAGTTAAAATTACAAATGTTGCCATTTTTAAACATGGTTTAGCTTTACCTCCAGAACATGGAAGTATATATTGATCATTATTGAATTTGGTCAAATACAGAAGGTAACTTAGCTTAGGTTTTATTTCATTAAAAATAAACAGTAGTGAAGGCATCTAATTTAAATGCCAAAGCCCAGACTGTGACAAGTGATGGGTTTTCAGAGAGCCTTCATAATCCTGCATCCAATAATGCAGTACATAAGAAAGACACGTCTCTGCATAGGGAGAGCTGATTTAAAAACGCAGAAGGATCACCAGCTTCCTAGACCACGGTGTGCTATGTACATACAGGATTTCAAGTGTATTCATTTGCAGCATCTTACTCTTGCCAATGGAATACAGAAGGATTATGCTTAAGGGTTTAGTGCCAGTAAACTAATATTAAATATTGCTAGATAACTGTCAGTGTTGGACAGCTTTCCTGGGAGAAAGCTTATATACTGAATGTTTAGCTGTTGTCACTGTTCACTGGGAAACAAAAGCAAGACTAATAACCATCCCCACATGGGTAAGAACATTTTTAAATACAATACACTGACTTTTTGTTAGTTCTCGCTCATCAAAAAAAAAAAGTATCTTGTTTATCGGTATATCTTAACTTTCATATAAAATATACTTTATTTCGTTTTTTTCTGTAATCCATTTAGTATATAGCCTAGGCAGCTGCAATTTCAAAAAATGTTTTCTTGAGATTAAATTTAAATTTATTTGACAAATCAGGGACATGTGTATATAAATATATATATATATATACTGTATATATATATATATATATATATATATATATATATATAGCCGACTACATCAAAGTCATCCATGGTGTGGTCAGTTCCTACACTCAACCTGCATCTGATTCACTAAGAATTCTATTGCTTAGACATTATTACTGGTATTGGACCTGTTATCCAGAATGTGGGGACCTGGGGTTTTCAAGATAATGGGTCTTTCTGTAGATTCGATCTCCATATCTTCAGTCTGCTAAAAAATTATTTAAACATTAAATAAACCCAATAGGATTGTTTTGACTCCAATATGTCTTAGTTGGGATCAAGCACAAGATAGTGGTTTACTTTTACAGAGAAAAAGGAAATCATTTTTAAAAATGTTAATTATTTTAATAAAATGAAGTCTAGGGTAGATTGTGCTTCTGTTATTTGGAGCTTTCTGGATAAAGGGTTCCCAGATAGTGGATCCCATACTTGTATATAATATATCTCAAAGGGGTGCCCTTCATTAGCATCTTCTGTTCAAACTCAGAGACAATGAAGAGACACATAAACACTTTGTTGCATCAAATTTCACAAAGGCCAATTTCAGCCATTCTTAAAGAAGGCACTTTCTAGTAGAGTTCATTCTTTTCTGATTTGATCAGCAGTCCATGATCGACTTTTTTTTCTTTAATGGAGAGGACAGAATATACAGTTTTATCTTCCAGTTCCATTATCATTTTCTCAGACTCTGCTGGTCTCTACCCAGGGATGCGAGGCAACCTACGTCTTTGTTCTTCAATTAAATAAAGCTCTTCAGCTCAGTCATATGTATAATTTTATTCAAGAGCCTGGACTGACTATAATGTATTACATTTTGTAGCAACTGTACACAGTGTATATTAAATAGAGAAACATTTAGGGAAAGAGAATGGTTCATTTCAGGAAGCAGCAAAACCAGAGCTAAATGGACTAATAGGATTCTATTAGGAAATGAATGAGAGTACAACAGCTTTAAAAAAACGTATAAACTTGTGAGTATATATAGTCACGCTGATTTAAAATATAAATCAAGAAAAACAATGTTCCTTTGTGTGCCCTTCTAACATACGAAATACTGACACTATTTATATTGTCATATGTAATAATATCAATAAAATCCTTTGCACCCATTAACACTAATATATTCAAATTAGCCAACTGTGCCAATGTCTTACACACCCTCATTAAGTAACTGAAATGTTTTTTAGTGGTGAGTCCAATCTTTCCTGTTACTACTACTAAGATATTCCAATTCATGACAGGATAGAGAGCAAAGAATACAATTAAGGGGGCACCATGTTCCTCAAGGGGGTGCTCCTTTGTGCTCAAGGGGGTAATTCATCACCCTTAAAGGTCCAATTAGGCAGTGTATTTTCTGGTGATGCTCTTCCTTAAATGTACTTGTGGGGACTTGTGGCTGTGAAGAGAGAGGCACTTCCTTCCACATGTAGTAGACCTGTGTGATGGTCAAGGTGTTCTGGGAGATGATTGCCTGCACACTGAAATCTGTCTTCAAACACACTATATAGCCCAATCCCCTATCCTTCCTCTGGGGTTTGCCAAACTGAAAGAATACTTCCCTCCTGAATTAACAGACACTTAGGGGTAAATTTACTTATGGTCGAATATCGAGGGTTAATTAACCCTCGATATTCGACTGTCGAAGTTAAAGCCTTCGACTTTGAATATCGAAGTGAAAGGATTTATCATTCATTCAATCGAACAATCGAACGAAAAATTGTTCAATCGAATGATTAAATCCTTTGAATCGTTTGATTCGAAGGATTTTAATCCATTCGACCAAAAAAAGATAGCAAAGCCTATGGGGACCTTCCCCATAGGCTAACATTGACTTCGGTAGGTTTTAGGTGGCGAACTAGGGGGTCAAAGTTTTTTTTTGAAAGAGACAGTACTTTGACTATCGAATGGTCGAATAGTCAAACAATTTTAGTCCGCATCGTTCGATTCAAAGTCATAGTCGAAGGTTGAAGTAGCTCATTCGATGGTCGAAGGTTTTTTTATTCTATTCCTTCACTCAAGCTAAGTAAATGGGACCCTTAGCATTAAAGTTAAATGGATAAGATCTATGTATGGCACATCTACAGGGTGAAGGATATTACTGTGAATTCCCCTGAGTGGAAAATAAGAGAGATCAGTTAAAATCAACATGATCCATCCTGAGGCTACACTCCCTTTAATTAGTTCTCCACTTTAGTTAAACAGTTAACTAGTAACCAATTATACCTTTCTTCTCCCCTAGTCCACCCGCTGTTCCAAAGATCACTAGTATGAACCTTGGCAGATCTCCCCCCTTTATAAGAGGACCGTTGATACTCTATCAAGAAAGGGGTATGATGACATACCATCCTTTAAACTCTATCTACTGTGATCACACTGGTGATTGGCTGCACCCTAAGACATAAATTGCCTAAATATAAAAATAAATAAATTATAACTAGAACTGTTTCTAGGGTGTAGCCATTTTTTCTGTACCAGTCCATGAATAGTAAGGAGTATTGGGTCCTGGTCGATTTCCCCAAAGTGCCCAGTCTGAGTCATAAGACGCTACATGTTTACATACAGAACAACGAGTAGAAGAAAGATCTCAGGTCCATGACCTCTGCAGTGAACCCCAATGTCTTACTTTTTATTAAATGTAACATTAGGGAAGAAAATAATAATGTGTGATTTTCTGGGAACCTATTGTAACACTCTCTAAATTTGTTTATGTCAGCAGAAAGAAAGGAAAGATTACAGTACAGTGTCAAAAAGTAACTACACTGTGTTTTAACTAAAGAACACCACTTTTACATAGTATCAAATACACTATCAAATGCAATTAAAAACATTTTTATTCAAAGATTATGTTGACCAGTGCACTTGATCTCTTGCATCGAATATATCAAAAACTAATTTGTGAACACAATGGGGCCTTGAATACTTACATTTTCTTATATATATAAAGCATTTGTACATTAAGAATCATTAAAGCCAAATAGCGAATATTCATAATATTCTTCTTCTAAAGCCGAACAAGTTGATGAAATTGCAACTGAAAGAGCCCTGGATTATGCATAAACTTTGTATGCTCAATTGTAATGTTTTATTGAGATTTGTTCCCAAATGTGAATATTTCTGGACAGCTTAATAGAATATTATAAATAAGATATGAGTTAAAGAGCATTCTCCTATTATACTTCTCAGTGCATATTCCTCCTGATATATCAGCATATCATTTACATACCGCAAAAAATCCCCTGATATCTGTATGGATGAATCTGATCTGATGCAGATTACTTGGCTAGTTCACACGTCTCTTGTTCCCTCTTCCTTTGTTCTGCATGGTCAATAATATCATTTTACTTTATGCTGAGCCTTAGCAATATTAAATGTACACTAATACTCCAAAACAGGCTATTAGTTTTTTAAACTGAATGTTATAACATTTACAAATACAGGCATATAATTTTTCATGCATTGATCTAAAATAAGATACATGTTTCTTGAATGCAATGTTTCTAGGAGACACTATAGGAAGGAGACCCTGCTGATCTTGAATTGTAGTTTAAGAAGTGCCTCAATGCAAAATTTATGAAAATCTCAATCCTATCCCCATCCAATTTCCCCTGTTTATTTACAGCATTTTATATTTAAGAGTTTGTGTGCTATGGTCCTTCATCGAGAATTTGCCTAATGCAGTTTAGCTAAAGCAAAGTTACTATGAATGGCCTTTTTGTCATGCCCTAACATCATACCTCTAAAAGATTATAACCTAATATAAGATAATAATTTAGCTGTGCAATCTTTAACAATTTTAAGGAATTCTTACCTTTATTTTATCTTAATACTACACAACAATATTTCACTAATTAATGCATTCATAAATTAAAAAGCCTGGCCCTCAAGTTTGGGTTTGGTCATATTCTAATCCAGGTCTTCTGGACCAACTCATATACCAAGCAGACTTTGCCTGCTGATACTTGACTAAGCCAGTTGCAAACTGACCAGTGTGTATACCAAAATCAAGGCCTCCTTGACCTATATTTAATTTGTGCTGATTTAGATATAGTTTGAACTGGTTTCCTCCAGTCAAGGGCAGCTTAAGACCAAGAATCCTAAGGCCTACGTATGATTTGATAATAGGTCCAAGGACCAAATGATTTTATTTGGGCCCATCGCTTGAGTCGCTTATCCTCCTCTGAGTTCCATTCACTTGCTAATGTTAAATTTTTATTCTTTGAACATAATTGAAAACCACAAAAATTAAAATTATGTTTTAAAAATGTATTAATTTCTTATCCATGGTAAGGGACTAAGAAAATGAGCACTTTTCCTTTTACTTTCTAAAAGGACATAAACCAGGTCAGCCAGTAAGACATTGTTTTCGGTTAGAAAATTCCAAGTGATAGAGAATCCTGTATAGACAGTTCCTGAACAGGAAAATGTTATGAATAAACATTCCTTCTGGAGACTATGACATACTGTATACAGTAAACATCCACAGACAAACCCAACTTAGCCCAAGAAAATAGACACAAAGCTTGTCAAACAGGAAGATTGTGTATATAAAACATATTTATGATGTTGATAAATAATTCACATATCCTTGTTTAGAGTAAAGGAATAACGAACTGTGCTCAGTCAATAGCATGCATTTGTTATGGAACAAAAATTGGCATTTGTAAATTATTCATTTGTTTCATTATTTACGCACTGTTTAGGCGGTATGGACTGCAGTAAAAACAATTAAACTATTTAAGGTGAAATAAAATCTATTTATAGTAGGGACTTATCCTCTAGTTATTTTCTTTGAAATCATCAATAAGAGCACAGCATATCAAGTAAACAAGGAAACCATGACTGTTGCCAGCAATGTAATCATATTACCCCCTTAATTTCTCTAAATATATGTAAATCCTTCAACATTTGCTTGTTTGAGCAACATTGATTTATGATCATTTTCATTGCTGTATTGCTTTAGCTAATCCAACAAGAAATTGCTTCTTGATTCTTGACAGTACTATGGATGCATAAAGTCAACACAAGTCTTCTAAATAATACCTTCACATTACCTGAAGGAAAATAAAATTTAATCTCACTGGAGGTCATACAATATTATTAAGTCTTACTGATACAACAAACAAGCCTTTCCTGCTATATGATTTAGGTTTACCGGTGAATAAGATGGTATATAATCCAGAAGAGATCTACCTTGTTTATTTCTAAGTAAATGATCAAGAGAGAGAGAGTGAGTCTTCTGGCTAGTGGCTAAATCCCAAAGGCAGTGAATGTTCATTTATGGAAGTACCTGACTGCTATGGTTTCTGCCCAAGTTTGTCTTCCATCTCAACTATGATCCTATTTTCCACTATTGTTGGTAATTGGTTACGACCTGTGTTTCTATAGGATCTTGTTCCTATATACTTATTCTGCTGACCTGGCCTGTGACCTTCTCCTAGTGTCTCCTGCCCAGACTTTGCCTTGTTTTATGACTACACTTGATGCCGGTCCAGACCTCAGTTTGTTCCTTTTGCATGGCCATACCGTACCTTGGCCTGGTCTGCAGCTAATTATGTTGTATGCCAAGACCTTGGCACATCATATGGCTTGTCCTGCTGTCTTCTACCTGCCCAGACCTCGTCCTGTTTTAAGGCACTTGTGGAGTGCTTTTATCACAGCTGAACAGTCAAGTGCCTTATGTCACAAGGAAGCAGGGAACACCATTGCTCTTCAAGGGGAGTCTGTCATTCCACTAAAATACTTGTACCATAACAGAAAGGATTAATTAAGTTTAAAACATTCAGTGCCAACATTATAAAACCTCCAAGATAACAAAAGTAGTTTATTAAAGAATTTATTTAAAATTTATTTTACTGCAAAGCCAGTTAGGAGCATAAAGGGAAATACCCAAGTTCCTGGAGAAGCAAGGGTTTGTTTGTTTTGCTGTTCAGTTAAAAATGCACCAGTTCATCCGTGTATCTGTGTAAATAAAAGTTGATTTCTCACAATTCAACCTTATACTAAAGTCAAACAGTCATAACTTTGAACTTTAAATCCTTCAGTATACATTTCTTTCCATTTCCTAACTGCCAAATTGAGAACACCGTTGTTACAGAGATACATCTTGATCCCTTCAGATAATAAGGGAAATGACTGCATTGATGGTTTCTCCTATGATCGCATGTGGTAGGTTAATGACTGAATGAAAGATAAACAGGAACAAAGAATTAAAAGCAAAAGTGAATCCATGTCTCTCTCTCTCTCTCTATACAGTTTACTCTACCCTTGTTACAAAGAATAATAGCTTTATTTAGCTACACTAAAATAGGAGAGAATATATCTATTCAGTCTGCTTACCTCCACAGCAGATATTTTAGAAAAAAATATAGCTTTTTTTGGCAGAGATTTTTTATTTGTTTACAGAGGCAATAACTCATCAGATAATGGTGTAATAGTTCTAAGGCAAATCTATCTCTTGCTCTCTCTTTCTTTTTTGCTTTTGAGATCACGAGTACTGTATGTAGGAATAGCTAAAGCTAATTAAAATGTTCCTTCTGGAGTAATTGTTAAAATTAAGAATGAGAGAGTTAAGAGCAAACAGTGATGTTCAAGCCACCAGCAAGATATTGATCCAGGGCTGCTTTTGCAAAGTCATGAGCTTATCTTTAGGATTTTAAGAAGAATACGGTCTTCAAAATTAATAGGGAATACTGATGCTGACATGGATTATTACTGATTAAGATTACAGAGATAGGATTGTTATGACAACATTTATGAGAAATATAGTATTCTTATATAAATGCCAGGTGTGCATACTCTCATGGTTATGTACCACTTGCCATGGATGAAGCCCAGACTATTTTGAAAATAAAATTCATAGCACTCATCAAAATTATTGAAAAAGTTCAGTTCATCCACCTTACTGTAAATCAGGGCCAATGGTTTATTGGTTTATTTATTAAAGCATGTGAAAGTCGCCAAACTGATCTGCTAGCTGATCCAGAGGAAGCTGATTTGAATTGATACAATAGTTGATAATATTCCCCATATAATGCTAAGAAATGTTTTAACTAATTGCATCAACTAGCAAATTGTAACAGTTCAGATGCTCCTGGATCACTGAGCTGCCAGACTGAACACCAGAGACATTAAACTTTGAAAAATATCTGAAAATAACTTTAAAGGAAAACTATACCCCCAAACAATGTAGGTCTCTATAAAAATATATTGCTTAAAACAGCTCATATATAAAATCCTGCTTCATGTAAATAAACCATTTTCATAATAATATACTTTTCTAGTAGTATGTGCCATTGGGTAATCATAAATAGAAAATTGCTATTTTAAAAAATAAGGGCCACCCCCTGGGATCGTAGGATTCCCTGTACTCAAACCAACAAACCATACATGTTAGGTCACATGAACCAATTAACAGACAGAGTTGTGTCTTTTGCTTCCACACTTCTTTTTGTTACAGTTAGAGTTGAAGTATTTCTGGTCAGGTGATCTCTGAGGCAGCACACAGACCATCACGAAATGGTGGTTCAAGGCAAGAGATGTAAAAGGGCAATATTTACTTAAATATATATTCCAGTTTGGTAAGATTCTTTAATATGCCACTTAATATGATATGAATTATCTGTTGCTTAAGTGTTCATTTTGGGGGTATAGTTTTCCTTTAAGGAAACAGTCACCAATATCCAATCACAATGGTTCCATTGAACTGTTCAGGTAGGTGTTGTCTGAAATTCACAGAGGTGTGAAAGTGAGATTTATTTTATGTGCAATGTAAGTATGAAACAATCCCCACATACCAGACAATCAGGGGGAGGATGCAACTGCTTTGTCTCTTGATCCTGATCCCCAGCACAAACAATAATCCTGGGTAAAGCTCAGTCTTACCTACTCCCTAACTGTACTTGGCACTCACATCACAGAAGTCACCAGGTTGGTGTATAATAACTAGGGATGTAGCGAACGTCGGAAAAAAAGTTTGCGAACATATTCGCGAACTTGCGCAAAAATGCGAGTGGTTCGCGAACGGTTCGCGAACCCCATAGACTTCAATGGGAAGGCGAACTTTAACATCTAAAAAAGACATTTCTGGCCAGAAAAATGATTTTAAAGTTGTTTAAAGGGTGCAACGACCTGGACAGTGGCATGCCAGAGGGGGATCAAGGGCAAAAATGTATCTGAAAAATCTGCCTGTGTGTGCTTGGAAGAGATAGTGTAGGGGGAGAGCTGTTAGTGATTTCAGGGACAGATGATAGTAAGTTTGCTGGCTAGTAATCTGCTTGATACTGCTCTGTATTGGAACAAAAAAATAAATAAAAGCAGTCCTTACAAGGACTACTGTTATTGCAGCAGTCAGCAGTAGGGATGTAGCGAACGTCGGAAAAAAAGTTCGCGAACATATTCGCGAACTTGCGCAAAATTGCGAGCGGTTCGCGAACGGTTCGCGAACCCCATAGACTTCAATGGGAAGGCGAACTTTAACATCTACAAAAGACATTTCTGGCCAGAAAAATGATTTTAAAGTTGTTTAAAGGGTGCAACGAC
Organism: Xenopus petersii; assembly: GCA_038501925.1. Lineage (NCBI taxonomy): Eukaryota > Metazoa > Chordata > Amphibia > Anura > Pipidae > Xenopus > Xenopus petersii. The sequence goes on from CM076688.1 coordinate 29,156,325, forward strand.
CTGGACAGTGGCATGCCAGAGGGGGATCAAGGGCAAAAATGTATCTGAAAAATCTGCCTGTGTGTGCTTGGAAGAGATAGTGTAGGGCGAGAGCTGTTAGTGATTTCAGGGACAGATGATAGTAAGTTTGCTGGCTAGTAATCTGCGTGATACTGCTCTGTATTGGAGGGACAGAAGTCTGCAGGGATTTGAGGGACATTTTAGCTTAGGTAGCTTTGCTGGCTAGTAATCTACTGTTCTCTTTAAACAACTGCCATACGTTGACCTTGTAGGCATTGTTTGCCCAGTTTTTTTGGACGCAGCCACTGAAGCACAGTTGCCAGAAAAAATATGCCATATAAATGCTGAAAATAGTCATTTTTCGCCATACGTTGACCTTGTAGACATTGTTTGCCCAGTTTTTTTGGACGCAGCCACTGAAGCACAGTTGCCAGAAAAAATATGCCATATAAATGCTGAAAATATAAATTTTTTTGGTTGCAGCCACTGAAGCACAGAGGCCAGAAAAATTATGCCATATAAATGCTGAAAATAGTCATTTTTCGCCATACGTTGACCTTGTAGACATTGTTTGCCCAGTTTTTTTGGACGCAGCCACTGAAGCACAGTTGCCAGAAAAAATATGCCATATAAATGCTGAAAATATAAATTTTTTTGGTTGCAGCCACTGAAGCACAGAGGCCAGAAAAATTATGCCATATAAATGCTGAAAATATAAATTTTTTTGGTTGCAGCCACTGAAGCACAGAGGCCAGAAAAAATATGCCATATAAATGCTGAAAATAGTCATTTTTTGCCATACGTTGACCTTGTAGGCATTGTTTGCCCAGTTTTCTTGGTCGCAGCCACTGAAGCACAGTTGCCAGAAAAAATATGCCATATAAATGCTGAAAATATAAATTTTTTGCCATATACGTTGAGTCAAGGTATGGCAAAAAATGACTATTTTCAGCATTTCTATGGCATATTTTTTCTGGCCTCTGTGCTTGAGTGGCTGCGGCCAAAAAAACTGGGCAAACAATGCCTACAAGGTCAACTTATACACTACTACAGCGATGGATACGGATTACGTAAAATTTATTATGGCTGCTTGAAAAAAGTCACTCCGGTGTTTTTTCTGGAGACGGTAATATTATGGATATTTAGACAGAATGTGAACACGGGCACACAGCTAGATAGCAGTTGGTTGAATAACACACTGGGCAAAAAATGCCTACAGGGCAAATAATGCCTAAAAGGTCAACTTATACACTACTACAGCGATGGATACGGATTACGTAAAATTTATTATGGCTGCTTGAAAAAAGTCACTCCGGTGTTTTTTCTGGAGACGGTAATATTATGGATATTTAGACAGAATGTGAACACGGGCACACAGCTAGATAGCAGTTGGTTGAATAACACACTGGGCAAAAAATGCCTACAGGGCAAATAATGCCTACAAGGTCAACTTATACACTACTACAGCGAGGGATACGGATTACGTAAAATTTATTATGGCTGCTTGAAAAAAGTCACTCCGGTGTTTTTTCTGGAGACGGTAATATTATGGATATTTAGACAGAATGTGAACACGGGCACACAGCTAGATAGCAGTTGGTTGAATAACACACTGGGCAAAAAATGCCTACAGGGCAAATAATGCCTAAAAGGTCAACTTATACACTACTACAGCGATGGATACGGATTACGTAAAATTTATTATGGCTGCTTGAAAAAAGTCACTCCGGTGTTTTTTCTGGAGACGGTAATATTATGGATATTTAGACAGAATGTGAACACGGGCACACAGCTAGATAGCAGTTGGTTGAATAACACACTGGGCAAAAAATGCCTACAGGGCAAATAATGCCTAAAAGGTCAACTTATACACTACTACAGCGGTAGTAAAATAAAAAAAAAGTTAAATAAAAAAAGAATGAATATTAAAAAAAAAAAATTAAAGTTGGTGCTGCTGAACTACTAGGAGCAGCAGATTAGCACACCAGTCCCACTCCCCAACACTGCTAGACTAATAGCACTGGGCTCTTATAGTAGTAGTAGTAGTAGTAGTAGTAGTAGTAGTAGTAGTAGTAGTAAAACAACAAAAAAATAAATAAAAGCAGTCCTTACAAGGACTATTGCTATTGCAGCAGTCAGCAGATGAGATCAGAAGCAGGACAGCTGCCCACTGCAGCTACATACAGAGCACTGCAGTAGAAGGTAGATTACTAGCCAGCAAAGCTACCTAAGCTTAAATGTCCCTCAAACCCCTGCAGACTTCTGTCCCTCCAATAACAGAGCAGTATCAAAACGATTACTAGCCAGCAAACTTTCAACTGTCCCTGAAATCACTAACAGGCAGCAGCTCTCTCCCTACACTATCTCTTCAGCACACACAGGCAGAGTGAAAAAAAGCTGCAGGGCTTCGGTTTTTATAGGGAAGGGGAGTGGTCCAAGGGAGAGCTTCCTGATTGGCTGCCATGTACCTGCTGGTCTGGGGTGAGAGGGCAAAAAAAAGCGCCAACAATGGCGAACCCAAAATGGCGAACGTCGCGCGACGTTCGCGAACTTCCGGCGAGCGCGAACACCCGATGTTCGCGCGAACAAGTTCGCCGGCGAACAGTTCGCGACATCTCTAGTCAGCAGATGAGATCAGAAGCAGGACAGCTGCCCACTGCAGCTACATACAGAGCACTGCAGTAGAAGGTAGATTACTAGCCAGCAAAGCTACCTAAGCTTAAATGTCCCTCAAACCCCTGCAGACTTCTGTCCCTCCAATAACAGAGCAGTATCAAAACGATTACTAGCCAGCAAACTTTCAACTGTCCCTGAAATCACTAACAGGCAGCAGCTCTCTCCCTACACTATCTCTTCAGCACACACAGGCAGAGTGAAAAAACGCTGCAGGGCTTCGGTTTTTATAGGGAAGGGGAGTGGTCCAGGGGAGAGCTTCCTGATTGGCTGCCATGTACCTGCTGGTCTGGGGTGAGAGGGCAAAAAAAAGCGCCAACAATGGCGAACCCAAAATGGCGAACGTCGCGCGACGTTCGCGAACTTCCGGCGAGCGCGAACACCCGATGTTCGCGCGAACAAGTTCGCCGGCGAACAGTTCGCGCCATCCCTAATAATAACACATAAAAAAAGCAGACTTTTACTCAAATAGTTCTAAATTGTAGATTTACATACTCATAGCAACCAGTTAAATCTTTGCTTTCAGTCTCTAACTTACCTGATCAAAAAGTATTGCTAATTAGTATAATTTAGCACCTATGTTACTATGGGTGGCAGAAAGTACAGTACAGGTGTAATAAATAGTCTTAAGTATAGTACTTGTCTAGGAATCCATAGCAACCAATCAGCAGACAGCATTTACTGGTCCGTTGTTTGAAAGCCAACATCTGGTTGCTAGGGGTAGATATGTAGATGACTTAGAAATCCAATTCAACTCTTTCACCAAATGCCCTTAAAGGGACTCATTATTTTTACGGTATAGTTTTAATTACTAAATTACACTGTGCACATTGTTGTAATTCATTCAACCAATTAAAATGTTATTCTTTAACCACTATATGTATATTTTTTTAGTTTTAATATTGGTGTGTCAGCAGACATCTTAGGTCATTTTTGCCTGGTCATGTGTTTTCAGAAGGAGCCACCAGCACTTCAGAAAGGCTAACTGAGGAGTCAGTGGGATTTTTACTATTGCATGTTGTTCTCATATTTACCACTAGGAGTATTTTTTGCAAGTCAGGTGCCTGGGAACTGTTATCCTGTTACTTTCCCATTGTTCTGCTGATTGGCTGCTATGGAGGGCAGGGGGAAGTCTGAAGTTTATTAAAATACAAGTCATATGAATAGGGGTACCTGGGAAACTAACATGTTAGCTCCATGTCAGATTTCAAAATTAAATAATAAAAATATATATTTGCTCTTTTAAAAAATAGATTTTAATGCAGATTTCTGCTGGTGGAACACTATTAATTTATGCATTTGTAAAAAAACATTTTTTCCCATGACAGTATCCCTTTAAGGGACATATTTCAATTATAGAAAATGTTAAAATGTGCTTAAAATATAAATGATTGCGTTATATCTAAAATGCCTTTTATGACTCACAAGCATAATGTCAATAAACAAGACTGTATTGAAATCGGTGATCTAATGTTTTTCTTTTTCCAGGATCTGCTCTTTCATTTATGACACCAATACATCTCACACACATATTTTGTTATATATATAGAAGAATAGAAACAAAAGGGGAAAAAAAACACATTATTACCTTTTAAGAGGGAGTATGGAAATCCAATTAGGTTTTGAATTTTAATTTCATTTCTCATATTAGTCTTAGAGCAGCAAGACTGGAAATGTAAATGGCATTTCAGTGGCTTATCTGCATAATTCAGAGGCTCAAAAAAAACCTGTCATGCTTACTTTGTCAAGAGATGATAAAGCCAGCGAGGGCAGTAACTAAATTTGCTGCAAATGGGTAAATAATCAGAAATGAACATCTTTTATATTCTGATCTGCTTCAGATTTATTTATAACTGCTTCAGTAAAGAGATTATTTCACTAAAAGGAAATGACATTTTCTTAATATCCTCAGTGACAATATATACAGGGGACTCAGCACACTGGTGCCAGACTGTGAACTTGGAAGGCATCATATTAAGCAGATGCCGTTTGGCTGTATGTCTTCATTGCATGTGGAAAATGCAGTTATAGGAAAACAGCTGATGTTGTTAGACCAGGAGAAAAAGGAAATTTCATTTTCAGGAAATGTAAGTGATCTAAATCGAAAAACAAGCATGCCATTGTATTTAATAGGTTTATATTGCTTTTTTTATGTTTAAAAAGGAGTCATTCTAAAAAAAGATGTTCATTGCTGCTGTCATTTTATTTCCGTGTCTCTCTAAAACTTTTTAACCTTTCTCTACAGTATTTCTCTTTGGTTTTGGTATGAATTATAGGGGAGTATGTTTTAAAACGTATCCCTTTTTGTTTTTTAAAACAAAGTCAACCTAACTCCAATCCCCAAGTTTTAACTCATTAAATCAGCTGGAAAAATCAGTGTGAGAAAGATCTGGATAAAATTTGTGCGACAATTCGAATCGTACAAATTTTTAGAATTTGACATCTGAATCGTACTATTTTTTTGTTGTCGCCTGAAAACCCTGACTTTTTTGGATTATCATACAAAAACCAGTGAAGATCACAACATCTTCAAGTTGTAAAAGGGACATCTGCCATTGACTTCTGCATGACTTCGACAGGTTTTTGATGGAGTATTTTCAGATTCAGATTTTTAGCAGCTTTGGGGTAGAAAAATCTCTAAAAATTAGACCAGAAAAAATCTAGGTTTAATAAAAAGACCCCTAAGACTCATTGACCAATGCTGTGATGGTAGTGGGACCAGTAGTCTGGCAAGAGATAAGACCCCAACACCAATAACTGCAAAGAGCTTGACAAGATATTGTAACAGTTTATTTTTAGTATAATAAAAAATGATACATTATACATTTTACAATTGAAATTACATTGTCTGGATTACTTAGTCTTCTTTGTACATTGTCTGGATTACTGATTTCCTACAGGTCATGACAAGTTTGATATAAGTGCAATTTTGAGCCCCAGTCAGTGCAGTTTTGGCCCCAGTCCTTAGAAGCTTTAAAGAATGCAGAGACATGCAACTAAACTAGTAGATGTACAAAAAATGGGGGTTGTGGGGGCACTCAAAGGCTAAGTTAAAATATGTTTAAGTATAATGGAAGTGCTACTGATTTGGCCAATTAATCAATGCACATTCTCTTTTCCCCTGTCTCATAAGTAATTCAGTATATATGCCCACCCCCTTAAACAAATGGTGACCGTATGCTTTTAAAATATGGGCGTTGGTTTGTGCAATCTCTCTCTTAAAAGCCGCAAAAGCTAGTGGCGGGGGAGGATCTAGCCACTGAAACCAGGGTTCAGGAGACACTGATTACAAGTAATGCTACAATTCAGAGAGGTAAAAGAATTTTTATACTATAACCGGAGGTAGACAAGTTAGGGACCATCATATGGGATTTATCTTGACATAGTATGGTGGCTTATCAACATTATGATCATAACTTTGTAACTCAAAACCCCCTGTTTTTGTAAACACATGCACTTGCATATATACTGAATTACTTATGAGACAGGGGACCAGGGAATGTGCATTGATTACTTGGCCAAATCAGTAGCACTTCTTAAACGTAAACATGTTTTAATTTAGCCTTTGAGTGCTCCCACAACCCCCTTTTTTTGTAAACTGGTAGATGGAATGAAGCAAATGATAAGAAAATATTATCCCAGTTGTGGTTCTTTTCCCTGGATAAAAGGCACTTGCAAGGGGACATGATTACTGTGTGCAAGTACATTACAGGACATTATAGACCGATTGTTTTTACACATCAGGAAAAGGAACTTAGAGGTCACGGTTTCCAATTTCTAGTAGTTTATTTGATATACTGGATAAAGATGATGTTGGTGTAATTTTAAGACTAGTTACATAATCAAGAGTGCTGCCAGTTCAGAGATCCAAAGAGAGACCATGCATAACCAATGGAAAAATAGACACATCTTTTTTTTTTAACCAGAATGCAACTTTGTCCCCATAATGCCTGCATAATAGTGCCATTGAGGTTGTAATGCACATGTGTTAAAATACAAGCAATTGTGCATGTGCTTCAGTTGGCAGTCCAGTTGGTGGTGGTCATTTTCAAGATATCAAGATAATGTCTGTGCCTGATTATTTAGGCACAAATTCTTTATGTCATTTGATCCAAGCCACTGTAGAAAACCTGGAGCTGGTGGAGAGGTAGCAGAAGCTCCAGGGTTCCCCTGCGTCAATAGGCACACTTGTGCAGAATTCACATCAGATGTGGGGGCCTATTTATCAAAGGTCGGATTTTAGTGGTTTTAGAGGTTTTTGATACTACAACAAAATTCACAAACTCTAAAACTATGAATGAAATGATATCCTTTAGAGGTTTTTGATACTACAACAAAATTCACAAATTCACAAACTCTAAAACTTTTAGTGGTTTTAGAGGTTTTTGATACTACAGATTTAGTGGTTTTAGAGGTTTTTGATACTACAACAAAATTCACAAACTATAAAACTACGAATGAAATGATATTTATTAACAAATCTGAATAAAAAAGTACAAACGGAAAATGACGCTAACAATGAGCTAAAATATACGATTACCTTGAAAACCTCCAAAAATGTTAGTTTTTCTGACAATTCCTAGCAAAAAAAATCTGAAAACCTCCAAAAGTCTGAATTGATTTAAAACATGCCAATAGATCAGCGCAGCTCCAATTGACTTCTATAGGACCTCGACAACTTTTACCCAACAGAGTTTTGTATTAGAAGTTTTCGTGGTCTTTACCCTTAATAAGTCTCGAATTTTTGAGCTTTTAAAAAAATTAGAAAACCATTCATTTTTAGAAATTCAAGGAAAAAATTGTAATTTGGTTGTAAATGGGCCTCTATATAGAATTATGTGGAAGAGTGTGGAGCAAGTGGCTTTAATGAATGTCACATATTTGTTTAAGAACTATGGTTGCCCTAGTAGCTAAGCCCAATGTCTTAGTTGCTTTCCAGATTTCTGTGTTTATCATGTGAAAACTCTATTGAAGTCTATGGGGAAAACTGGAAGTGAATTAGTTTTTCATGTGATGAACCAAGAGATACCTTTTTCTCCCTGCATTGAATCTGACCCGACGTGCTTTAAGCGCATAACTAGGGATGAGCTCATAACTTTGCTCAGTACAGTTTCACAGTGAAATTCGTGGTTTTGCCAACAACAAAAATCTTTGCAAATTTGTGCTAAAATGTTACCACTGATTCTGCTCATCTAAAAAAAATTTTATTTTCCAACCATTGCTTTCCACATCAACAAATAGGACAAAACTGGAGCTGTTGTAAGCTTTGAAATGCCAATGGATGTTTTAAATCCGTTTTTTATTGAATTTTTGACTTTTTTGTCAAAATGCATCATAACCTACAATTTTTTTTCAGGATATCAAAAGTAACCCTCTAACCATTTGGCGTATAATTGAATAAAGACACAAGAGACACGTTAACTTCGAACACGATGCAGACAGTGGTAATCGTGAATAATTTTGATTGGTGTTTCATTTTTTATTTGTATTTTTTAATTCTTCAACTTTTTGTCCTGCAGCCCTTCTGTCTGGGTTTTATACTGCTATCTTGTTACTAGAGCCCATTTATTTTAACTACCAGGCAGTGGTTAGTGTGAGAAAGCAGAAGATGGTTATTAATTTGTGAATAAAAAAAAGAAAGAACATTTTATTTATGAAACTGATGTTATTTCTCTAATAACACATAGTCTCTGTAGTTCTGGTATGGATAAGGAGAAACATTTCTAAACATCAAAATGTATTCATAGCAGAATTACTGCTGGTGCCAATTAAATAAAAATGTTTAAAGAAAGTCCATATTTTGTGCTGATTTTTAAACAAAATATACAGTTGGTCAAATGTTTAAATATACACAAAGGGATATCTTTCTGGATACTAATGAGGAAACAGGGGTTGAAGGTATGTGCCAGGAAGACTTAGTACTTTTCCCTCCAATTACGGCAAATATCTAACAAGTTCCTTTATTATTATACCACGCTCATATTTTAAAGAAAATGTAAGACTCAAATTATAAAATATACTTTACATTTAAAAATAGTAAATGAAACATTAGTAGGTAGGGCTGGGAGGTAGTTTCAATTATCTTCATGTGCTGCCCTTTTCTTTCTGTAATTTTGCGATTGTGACCTGTCTCATTTAAGGTAAATTTCATCAAGGGAAATGATGTGTTTGGTATGCTTATTAAAGTTGAAAGCATAATGGTGGCATGTCAGAATCTAAACTGCAGAAACCAACAATGAATGTCTTTATATTCTCATTACATAGTTAGGAATACTTAACCGACACTATGGGGCAAACTTATGAAAGAAGAATGAAATTCTTTGTGATAAATGGTCCCCCCTTCAGAGACCCTCCTTCCTTCTTAACCACATCACTTTGGACACCCTAAACAAAACTATTTGTCTACCTTGTTCTGTAAGGTACAAGCAGAGTAGTACAGAAGGGTTGATGGGCACCATCTTTCACCATGTCAGGTCCTCTTCTTGGTAATATTGTAGCAGAAATATATGCAGTTGAAGCCAATGCTAGCTTCAGCTAAGCATGCCGAGTAGAGGACCTGAAGCAGTGAGAGATGGGCCCAAGGTGGTTGTAAGTGTTGTGGTTTGGGGGGGAAGAGAGGGCTTTGGATGAGGGCCCATTTTTTGTTCTAAAATATTGTGAGGAGGTCATATGCTTCCTGATGATATCAAACGGGTCCATCCAACATACATAAGTTTATAGGGTTGTTTTCTGGGGACTGAATTGCCAGACACCCCACGTTTGATATCATTCTGATTGCCCACTTATAAAACACATCATGCCTATACATCCCCATAAACTCAAATTGTAACAAATTTGCAAAAGCATGTAGATTATTTGCTATGCAGTATGTAAGTCCAGTAGCTGCAATGAGCTCTAACACCCCACTGAGGCGCAAATTCACTAAGCGCCGAAGCGCCGAATGCTAGCGTTAATTTACTAGCGTTTGGCATTTTCGCTACTGTGCAAATTCACTAAGGAACGCTGGCGTATTTTTGCTAGTGTTACTTCGCATCCTTACGCCAGGCGAATTTTCGCTAGCGATGTAACTACGCAAATTCACTAACTTGCGCAGTGTACTGAACGCTACCTGTTACGCTAGACTTCCTTCGCCACCTGAGACCTGGCGAAGCACAATAGAGTAGATAGGGATTGTTTCCAAAAAAGTCAAATTTTTTTCTAAGTCCCAAAAAACGCTGGCGTGTTTTCTACATGATGGGTGATAGGCTGAAAAAGATCGAGATTTTTTTTGGGGCTCCCCTATTTCCCCCCTACATTTCCTGACTCATGGCAACTTACCTAGACAGTGGGCACATGTGTAGGGCAAAATACAATTTTTATTTGCTGATTTGAAGGTTTTCTAGGCATTTGAAGTGGTGATACGTATTCCTCCATTGAAATTTGAATTTTGCACCGCATGCAAATTAGCCTTCGCTAGCGTAACTTCACTTTACATAGTGAATCAACGCTAGCGCAACTTCGCAACCTTACGCTACCCCTGTGCGCAACTTCGGATTTTAGTGAATTTGCGTAGCGCTGGCGAAACTACGCCTGGCGAAGTGCGGCGAAGTGCGGCGAAGTTGCGCCTGGATGTTTAAGCCCTAGGAATTTATCAACGTCATGTCAAAAGGGATGGGGCTAATGAGTTGGAAAACTTAATTTCTGCACTGTAAAAAGATCATCACTATGTGTTAAAAAGTAGATGTAAGGGCATTGCTTAAAACAATACTGGAGCATAATAAATCAACCTCTTAATTATTTGGTAGTATTAACGGTAATAACGTAGATAAATGAGCGTACATGTTTTCAAAAATCCTGAGGCTGATTTCGCTTCAAATATAATTAAAATAGACAACATGGAAATGCTGGAAAAATTGTATACCAGTTAAAACACAATTCCTGATTGAACAGTTCTGTTTAAACTTCATGTGTTCTACTGAAACCAAGACAAATCATAAAGCCTGTGGTAATGTCACGATCGCCGCCTGGAGCAGGCCCAGGAGCTCCGGGCGGCATGTCTCTCCCCTTGCCGGCGTCGCTCCCAAAATGGCGGCGCCCATGGCCGCCATGTGGGTAGCGGCGCCGGCGCGATGACGTCAGCGCGCCGACGTCGGCGCAAGTGCGTCAATGACGTCAGAATGACGCCAAATTCAAAATAAAAACACCAACTTGACACCAGAATGGCGCCCAAGAATAGGATTACTTTCCTCAAGTGTATCCTGGGGTTCCTGAAAGCTTTTCTGCTAATTCTTGTTCCTGATTTGAATCCTGACCCTTTGCCTGGACTTTGGACCTTGTTGTAATCTGCCTGCCTGTGAACTCTTGCCTGGATCCTGACTATTCTTCATTTAACCCTTTGGACACCGCGACCTTGTTCCCTCAAGAGGGCTTCCTCCTTGATCCTGACAACCTCCCTGGAGGGAGCTCCCGGCTCCCTGACAGGTAACAACTGAGTTCTTTTCCATCACTTTGATGCATTTTAATACATTCACAGACAGACTGTTAAGCATAAGAACAATCACAGTTTGTAGTTAACAAAACAAACTAACAACTACAATAGGAGCTAAAAAAAGTAATGTTATTCAACCAACTTTTTCATAGCCCGAGCACCTGGCAGGTCTGAGACAACTAGGGTTACAAAACCATTTATTCTTTTGAGTCATTCCGCTTCAAAAATGTGCCTGTTACATGTTCCCTGTCTCCAATTCTTGCAAATGAAACGATAAGTGGAGTCAGTGTGCGCTATTCCTGTTTTCTTTGTTCTCCTTGCAACGTAGGAAAGACAAGTTTCATAATTAAAAATGTAGCGATAAGTCATTGTGGTGCAATAAAGAAAACTCAGCAGTAAAATATTATCTATTCCTTTACTGTGACAATCTCAAGGTTCTAATTAGAAATAAAATACTCATTTATCACCTGTGAACTCAGGAATGAGAATGAATAAGCAGCAGTGTATTGAATCTGGGTTTCAAATAAATGAATGTAAAATGTAAAACATATTCAGTGTGTATACTGTTTATCATATGGTCTCCCAGACTGGATTCGCAACTTATTGAGTTTAACAGGAGCAGCACTGACCCACTGATTACAGTAAATTACAGTAAACATGAGGGCCCATTTATGACCTCAACTGCACTGAAACCATTCGTTACAGATTCTTGCGTCCAAAAGATGATTTTAGAAATACCCTGTAGTTGCCAGTGCTTCCATCCTTGCTCCTGCTCCAAATCTTTTGAAAGTGCACTCAGTGATGCATGGAAATCATTCAAGGATTCCCACAGTGGGCAGTGCCAATAGGTGCACAAGACTTGCACCTAATAAATCATGCACAGGTGTGACTTTGAGTGTGAGTGCTGGAAATGGTGCAGGGATGACTTTCAGTTCAACTGCCTCTGCTGGAATTGTAGGAAAAACAATTGATTTGAAATTGCTTTTTGCACACTGCACTTGCAATGGAAACAGGATTGGACTAGACCAGTGGAACACCGTAAAACAACTGGTCATCCCCGGCCATTGTGAACCCAGCAAGCCCAGGCCCAGTCCCTGCTGAATACTGTATGTGGCCCCTACTTCTAGTCTCATCATGATAAAGGTAAATGTGTGCAAGTGTGAGAATGGAGGCAAGTTGGCATCAGATTTGACAGCATGGAGTTTGTGTCTGGGGTTGGGGAGGGGCTTGTGACTGGGGTGGGGTACTCATGTCTGACCCTGACAACAATAATACAGTAAGAATCTGTGTGTGTAACGAGAACTTCTTGACACCAGAAAAAAAGGAGGAAAAACTGTTTATTTTATCTGCCTAAGGCTAAGGTCAAACTATGTCAAAACTGGGTTTTAAATAGCAATATCATTGGGAGGAAAACAGTGGTTACCAAAATATTATTCTCCATTTATCACCATGCTTCCCATATTATTCAATAGGAAATAATGTGCCTGAAGAACACGTGGTGGACTTCTGCTCCAAAAGACTCATAATTAACGCTGTATACAATAGGAAAGTCAACTTAAATCAATGTAAATACATTTTTTCAACACTAATTTATGTTGCACTATTTAGCCTAATTAACATTTTTTTTAATAAAACACCATTATTTCTTTTAATCATAATTTGTTTGTTCACAGCACACTTTTACCTCTTCCTATATGGTAAGCCCAGTGGCTTGTATGGGATGACATTGTCTCACTACTGTTAGAAAATATATAGAGGCACAACAGAGCATATGGAAGTGTGGGGAACTCCTGTTTGTTTATTGCATGAATGTGTCAGGGCTTTTTCCCCTTTGTCTTTGATGGAGGGGCTTATCCCAGAAACATTGCATTTATGCGTTACACAGGGGTTCCTCACACTTCCAAATGTTCTGTTGTGCCTCTATATATTTTCTAAGACAACTGATGAACTTGCAAGATCATAAAATAGCTGGGGTTTTGCGAGGTTTCCATTAAAAAAAGGAATGATCTGTTTGACTCTTGTTTAAATGAATAGATAACTACAAACAACATACAACAAGGGAAAGAGGTACCATTTGGCAAGGTCAAGATGGAGAACACAGAACAAGAAGGATTACAGACTCAATTTTTGCTGCATGCCATTGCTCTTCAGTTGAAGTGTGGGAAATGACAGCATTATTTTTATAGATAGATCATCTTTTAAAAACCGTTTGCTGGGAAAAGTAGATGGAAAGTGGTGATTTTTTTATGAAGGAAATATATTACGAAAGGCAAGGGCAGTTGGACAGGTCTTCACAATAGTAGACCCCTAATCTTTCCTGTCTCTCAGTTTGAATTTGTCTATAAATTTTGGCCTTTGGTACAACTCAAGTGGTGATTGAGAGGATGGATTGTTTGTATCCCTCAGGCAATATATCAATATTCATTCTACTGCTCAACAAACAATAGCTTTGCAAGCAAAATGATATTCCAAAAATTTATGCAGCTAGCATTATCCCAAATGCTATTGTTAACCACCTCACGCTACTTTTACCTGTGTAATGAGGCTTAGCAAATGACTGCAGAATTAACTATTGCCATAAATGTAAGATTGTACTATAATTCTGCTACAGTCTTAAGTGCTTCAGGAGATGCTGGTAAAAAGCCAAAGCCCTACACATCTGTTGCAATGCCTAAAAGTAAACATATATATTTTCCTGAAGACGGCTCCAGCGGTCGAGCTGAAACGTTGATTAATAAAAGTTTTTCTATTTTTGTATAAAGACCTGTTGGTGCAGTTTTTCTTTTTGCTTATATATATATATTTATATATATACTGTCGGTTCAGTGAACGCACTCCTTCCGGATTAGTTTCAATCGATGGTGGTGCGTTGGTCAAAGTGTAATACAATTCAGTAAGCAGGACCCGCACTCGTTCATATTCAGTGAAATAAAAGTGTCTTTATTCACAGGTTCATTTTCCAACGTTTCGGTCCTCACTGGGACCTTTTTCATCCTTGAAAAAGGTCCCAGTGAGGACCGAAACGTTGGAAAATGAACCTGTGAATAAAGACACTTTTATTTCACTGAATATGAACGAGTGCGGGTCCTGCTTACTGAATTATATATATATATATATCAGTCCATGAAAGCACTCACAGCAATCACCATCAAGCATTGCTTGATGGCGATTGCTGTGAGTGCTTTCATGGACTGCTAGATTTAATTGGGATTAGCACCCGGCATAAGACTCTACAAGTGGTGAGTGCCGATAATCTCTGTATATATATATATTATCTATAATGTCCTCTAATGTACTTGTAAAGTGTAATTTTGTCCCCTCGCAAACGCCTTTTTTCCAGAGAAAAACATGACCCTCATAATTCAAGTCTTCATTCCCCCTAACCAATTTAGTTGCACGTCTCTGCACTCTCTCCAGCTCATTTATGTAATGATCGCCGCCCGGAGCAGGCCCAGGAGCTCCGGGCGGCGCGTCCTCTCCTGCCGGCGTCGCTCCCAAAATGGCGGCGCCCATGGCCGCCACGTGGGTAAGCGGCGCCGGCGCGATGACGCCAGTGCGCCGACGTCGGCGCAAGGACGTCAATGACGTCACAAAGGCGCCAAATTTGAATAAAAAGCCATTTTAGACGCCAGAATGGCGCCCAAGTATAGGATCTCTTTCCCTGTTGTATCCTGGGTTTCCTGTGAAGCTTTGTTGCTAAATCTTGTTACTGATTTGTATCCTGACACTTTGCCTGGACTTTGGACTTGTTGTTATCTGCCTGTCCCTGAACTCTTGCCTGGATTCTGACTACTCTTTTGGATTAAGCCCCTTGGACACCGCGACCTTGTTCCCTCAAGAGGGCTTCCTCCTTGATCCTGACTACCTCCCTGGAGGGAGCTCCCGGCTCCCTGACATTATACTTGGGCCATGGATCCTACTGAGGAAGCTACGCCTGATGTCGGACGAGCGCTCCGCGGACTGGCATCCCGCATGGAGGATTATGAAGCCCAGCAGTACCGCATAGGGCAGGCACTCGATACCCTTCTCTCTCGTATGCCTCCAGCGCCCCCTGCTCCCCAAGCTGCGGTGAATCCGTCCATGGCGGCCGTTTCGTCTACCGCAGGTTCCTCGTCAAGTGAGCCTCGCATTCCGCCTCCTCCTCGCTTCAGTGGGGACCCACAAGCCTGCAGAGGTTTCGCTACACAGTGCCAGATCCAGTTCGAGTTCCAAAGCTCGCACTTCCACAATGAACGTTCCAAGGTGGGGTATGTGATGTCTCGTTTGGTGGGCAAACCGCTTGAGTGGGCAACATCTCTTTGGGAGAAGAATTCTCCGCTGACTTTTGATGCCAAGGCCTTTCTTCAAGCTTCTTCATACTGTGTTTGATGCTCCGGGTCGGGTCACTAATGCCCCTTCTCGTCTTCTGCAACTCCGGCAGGGAAACCGCAGTGTCAGTGACTATGCTATTGACTTTAGAACTCTGATGGCTGAGACTTCCTGGAATGACGATGCCTATAAGGCCGTATTCTATCAAGGTCTGTCTATTCGCATTAAGGATGATCTTGTCTCCAGGGAGTTCCCTGACCTGTTGGAGGATCTGATCACACTTTCTATTAAGGTGGACACTCGGCTCAGAGAGCATCAAGTAGAGAGGGAGCGCTGTAAAAGATTTCAACCCTTGTTGGCACCTCGCTTCCAGAGACCTCTCCTGCAGACTCCGGCTACTCAAGCCTCTCCTTCTCCTCCGGAGGAACCAATGCAAGTTGGAAGGGCTCGTCTATCCGAACAAGAAAGACTCCGTAGACGAATGGCTGGCTTATGTCTGTATTGTGGCGGACAGTCTCATTTTGCGAACTCTTGTCCGGTGAAGCCCATGAGTTCTGTTCCCCGAGGTATATCTAGGGTAACGCATGTAGGGGGCACTACTCCAAAGTCTCAAGAGAACACTCACAGGTTTCTCCTTCCATTACAGATTCGCCTAGCCTCTAAGACTATCGTTGGCTCTGCTTTCATTGACTCTGGAGCTGCTGGGAACTTCATGGACGCTCAATTCGCCAAACACATGGAAGTTCCCTTATTCCCATTGTCTACTCCTCTCCGTGTCATTGCCATTGACGACAGACCCCTGGAGGCTGAATTTATCTCCATGACGACTGGGGAATTGCCTGTGCAGGTTGGGACGCTGCATAAAGAAAGACTTTCGTTCCTCATTATTTCCTGCCCATCCGTTCCAGTTGTCTTGGGACTCCCTTGGCTGCGCCTGCATAATCCCTCCATTGATTGGACCGCAGGACAGATTACCCGTTGGAGCCCATTTTGCCAGCAGCACTGTCTTCCTGCTGAACCCCTCCAGAGGGTGAATATTTCTTTGTCGGATCTGAAGTCTCTACCCCCCTTTTACAAGGAATTCACTGATGTATTCTGTAAGAAGTCTGCAGAATTCCTTCCTCCACATCGACAATACGATTGTCCTGTCGACCTCCTGCCTGGAACCATGCCCCCTAGAGGTCGTACTTATCCTCTCTCTCCAGCGGAGACCACTGCCATGAAACAGTATATCCAAGAAAATCTCCAGCGGGGGTTTATTCGCCCTTCTACCTCTCCTGCCGGGGCTGGATTCTTCTTCGTGGAAAAGAAGGATGGAGGCCTATGTCCTTGCATCAACTACCGGGGTCTTAATAAAATTACGGTTAAGAACCGGTATCCCTTGCCCTTGATTGCCGAACTCTTTGACCAACTGAAGGGGGCTAAAATCTTCACTAAGTTGGATCTCCGTGGGGCGTATAACCTTATCCGCATTCGGGAAGGTGACGAATGGAAGACTGCATTCAACACTCGGGATGGGCACTATGAGTACCTCGTAATGCCCTTTGGTCTCTGCAATGCCCCCGCTGTCTTTCAAGAATTCGTGAACGACATTTTCCGGGATCTCTTGGGAAAATTTGTGGTCGTGTACCTTGATGACATCCTGATTTTCTCCAAGGACCTTACAAGCCATCGTTCCCAGGTGAAGGAAGTACTCTCTCGTTTGAGGAAGAACTCTCTCTTTGCCAAACTGGAGAAATGTGTGTTTGAAGTGTCCAAGATCCCTTTTCTGGGCTATATCATCTCCCCAGAGGGTTTCGAGATGGATCCTGTGAAAGTGTCTGCAATCCAAGAGTGGCCCCTACCGCTGAGCACTAAGGCAATCCAGAGATTCATTGGTTTTGCCAATTACTACCGGCAATTTATTAAGGGCTTCTCTTCTCGTATTGCTCCTATCCTGGCCCTCATCCGAAAAGGGGGTAAACCCAGCTCATGGCCCCCGCCTGCTATTGAAGCTTTTCAATCCTTGAAGGATGCCTTTACTTCTGCTTCGGTTCTCCGCCATCCTGATCCAGAGTTACCTTTCTTCATCGAGGTGGATGCTTCTGAAGTTGGAGCTGGAGCTATCCTGTCCCAAAGACATCCCTCTGATGGGAAGCTGCACCCATGTGCGTACTTCTCTAAGAAGTTCTCTGCAGAACAGAATTATGATGTTGGAAATCGAGAACTTCTGGCTGTTAAGCTTGCCTTGGAAGAGTGGCGTCACCTCCTTGAAGGTTCCTTGATTCCAGTCACGATCTACACAGATCATAAGAATCTTGAGTTCATTCAATCTCTCAAGAGGCTGAATCCCAGACAAGCAAGGTGGTCTCTCTTCTTCTCCCGATTTAACTTTGTCTTGACCTTTCGCCCTGGCTCCAAGAATCGGAAAGCCGATGCTCTGTCTCGAAGTTTCACTCCGGTGGATCGTACTCCAGAAAGACTAGAGCCTATTATTCCTTCTGTCAAGATCATCGCTTCTTTGTATCCTCAGTTTGCTGATCGAATCCTGGCTGGTCAATCTTCTGCCCCTCCTGATACCCCCATTGGAATGGCATTCATACCTCCTGAGCTTCGTCTGCCTATCCTGCAACAGACTCATAGCTCCAAGCAGGCAGGACATCCTGGTCCTGCTAGGACTCTTGAACTTTTACGACGTCTAGTCTGGTGGCCGACTATTTGTAAAGATGTCAAAGACTTTGTTGCTGCTTGTACCGTTTGTGCCACTTCCAAGTCTAGCCATTCTCGCCCTAGCGGGTTACTACAGCCGTTGCCTGTTCCCTCTCGTCCTTGGACGCATTTGGCAATGGATTTCATTGTTGAACTTCCTCCCTCCAGTGGGAATACCGTGATCTGGGTTGTCATTGATCGCTTCAGCAAGATGGCTCACTTCATCCCTCTACGGAAGCTTCCATCTGCAGTGGAGTTGTCACAATTGTTCATCCAGTTCATTTTTCGCCTACATGGCTTCCCGGCCGAGATCGTTTCTGACAGAGGGTCCCAATTCACTGCAAAGTTCTGGCATTCCCTGTGCAAAGATCTGGGTATTAATCTCCACTTCTCCTCAGCTTATCATCCCCAGACGAATGGAGCGGCTGAGCGAGTTAACCAAGCCTTGGAACAGTTCTTGAGAAACCACGTTTCCCTTTGTCAAGATGATTGGTCTGATCTCCTCCCGTGGGCGGAATTTGCTCATAACAATGCCTGCCACACTTCCACTGGAAGGTCCCCATTTATGTCGGTGTATGGTCAACATCCTCAAGCCTTCCCACAAGACTTTGTGTTGTCCGATGTTCCGGCCGCTGATGACCATGCAGCTCACATGTCTGCTATTTGGGCCGCAACCAAGTCCAACCTGGAGAAGAGTGCTTTGGTTCATAAGACGTTTGCAGATCATAGACGTAGACCCTCTCCTCCCTACAAGGTCGGTGATAAAGTCTGGTTGTCTTCCAGGAACATTCGGTTGAAGGTACCTTCTCCTAAGTTGGGTCCGAGGTTCGTAGGTCCTTTTTCCATCCTGGAGGTGATCAACCCTGTGGCTGTCAGACTTCAGCTTCCACCTGAGATGCGAATTCCCAACGTGTTTCATGTCTCCTTGGTGAAACCCGCTACCTCCAACCGCTTTTCTGTTGTCCAGCCTCCTCCTCCTACCATCTCTGTGGATGGTCAACAAGAATATGAAGTGGAGAAGATCCTTGACTCCAGAATCTCCAGGGGGTCTCTTCAGTACCTCATCAAGTGGAAGGGCTTTGGCCCTGAAGAATGCTCCTGGGAAGGATGCTCTGATGTCCATGCTCCTCGTCTGGTGAGGGAGTTCCATTCCAAGTTTCCCCAGAAGCCAAGTCCTGGTGGTCCGGAGGCCCCCCGTGAGGGGGGGGGTACTGTAACGATCGCCGCCCGGAGCCGGCCCAGGAGCTCCGGGCGGCGCGTCCTCTCCTGCCGGCGTCGCTCCCAAAATGGCGGCGCCCATGACCGCCACGTGGGTAAGCGGCGCCGTCGCGATGACGTCAGTGCGCCGACATCGGCGCAAGGACGTCAATGACGTCACAAAGGCGCCAAATTTGAATAAAAAGCCATTTTAGACGCCAGAATGGCGCCCAAGTATAGGATCTCTTTCCCTGTTGTATCCTGGGTTTCCTGTGAAGCTTTGTTGCTAAATCTTGTTACTGATTTGTATCCTGACACTTTGCCTGGACTTTGGACTTGTTGTTATCTGCCTGCCCCTGAACTCTTGCCTGTATTCTGACTACTCTTTTGGATTAAGCCCCTTGGACACCGCGACCTTGTTCCCTCAAGAGGGCTTCCTCCTTGATCCTGACTACCTCCCTGGAGGGAGCTCCCGGCTCCCTGACATTTTATATCTCACTTAAGGACTGCTTACCTTCTCATAAAAAGAAATCAAGTTAAGTCTGTTTGTATCCTGTTTAATAATAAGAAATAAAATAATGTTTAGTAAACTCAAGTTTGTGCTTGCTTTCCTTTTACTTATTCCAAAATACAACGTTGTACACTTGAGCAAATATAATAATAATTGGATCTTGCCTTAGAGGTTGATATTCAGTAGAGAATCAACAGGCCTCCAAGGTTTCCAAGTTCTTGCTAATGCACAGGCCATACATATTGGACATCAGCACCTTTTTCATGCATTTTCTCATTGACCGTTTGCATTTCATCCAGAAAAAAGTCAAAGGGCTATGTCATACAAGATGATATCCTGCTTTATTAGTATTATTATTACATTCATATAGATAGAGTGCCAATATAATTAGGGTTGCAACCTTGACCTTGGCCAAACAAGAGGGGCAAAATGATGACATTGGGGATAGACCAGCATCATATGTGGGTGGGGTCATGATATTTGTTGGTGTATTTGTGGCTAGTTGGGATGGGACTGTGACATCAGAGGTGGTTATTGGTCAGATTTTTGTAACCCCAAGCAACTCCAAAACAAACTTTGGGTCAAAACCGAACAGGTGGCAACCCTACCTTGAATCAAAGCCTCACGGTCCCTTAATTAAGGCCACACAGTTTCCTTGATTTAAAGACACAAAGTTTTCTTGAATTAAGGCCTCATGGTCATTGATTTAAGGTGCCACAGGTCTCTTGATTCAGGGCCTCTTATGTGACTAGATTTAATGCCTCACAGTTCCCTTGATGTAAGGCCTCATAGTTCCAGGGATTGTTAATTTACAGCTGAACATGTAGTGGGACAAAAGACAGATATTCTGGTGACAGGCTATGTGTTATGCATACCATTATTTTAGACTATAATTAATGATGGGCAAATTTATTCGCCAGGCTCAAATTTGCGGCGACTTTTGCACGATTCGCCGCCGGCGAATAAATTTGTGAAACGGCCGCAAAAATTTGACGACTTAAAAAAACTTAATAAACTGCTCTAGAAGGTCCCCATAGGCTAACATAGCAGTTCGGCAGGTTTAATTTGGCAAAGTATTGAAGTTGAGAGTTTTTTAAAGAGACAGTACTTCGAATATTCAAACTATTTTACTTCGAATCGAATTTGAAGTCGTAGTATCCTATTTGATGGTCAAAGTATCCAAAAAATTACTATCTTTTTAAATATCTTATTTATCTTTCCAATTATGAAATAAATGTGTTCCTTTTGTTTTCAGCCTCTATTTCCAGTGGTTCAGAATTTGAAAAATAAATAGGCCCATAGCATGAATATTATTATGTTATATCCTAATATACCTTAAACTTATCTAGTACAGACTATATTCATTATTTTCACACCTGTGCAGATAGCTATATAGAGATTATTATATTGTTTAGTGGTTGCACCCAAGAAGTCGAGACAAGGCTCTTATAGGCAAGGGACACAGATATTCATTTTATTTTAGTGTTTATTGTAGTGATGGGCGAATTTCTCCCAGTTTGCTTCTCCGAAAAATTTGCAATTTCCAGAGAAATTTGCAAAACGCTGAAAAATTTGCAAAATGCGGTTTTGGATACTGGGAACAATTCCGACGCCAATTAAAGTCAATGGGCACCTAGAATTGTCGCCTGCAACTTTATTCACCGGTGGCGAAATGCGGAAATTCAAAGCCTGTAGAATAAATTCGCCCATCACTAGTTTCTTGTGTTTGAGGATTTGAATACACTACCAAATGCAATACCACTTACAGTACCACATCTCACACCCACTTAATTCTGATCTTGCCCACTCCCACACCTTGTGTATTATTCCCCTTATTCCCTATTATTGTAAGCTCTTTCTGCAAAGGGCCTTCCAATCCTCACCTTTTGTACTGGTATAGATTGTGATGTATGTAACTCCATCAGGGGAATGTAATAAAAGTCGCAAAGAGCAAAACAATTCGCACCAATAAGACTAAAAATCCACATCTCGCAATGTAATATTGTTCCTTAAACTGTTATTGCATTGCGAATTTTAATTGCGCATTGCGACTTTTAATTGCGCATTGTGAATTTTAATTGCGCACTCATAAGAAGTGCTTGAAGGTGTCGTAATCTTTTGGAGCAAACATAACGACTTTTTCAGTAAGAAGTTTTATTACATTGACTGCGCATTGGCGCAAACTATAAAATTCGCAAACGGCCTTTCACTGTCGGAAGTGGTCGCTAAACAGTTTCCGGGCTCGCAAAAGCTATATTAAATTCGCACAAAGCAAAATTTGTTCGCGCAAAGGCATAACTTTTCGCATTGCGAATAGTTTTTCCGTTAGCGATTTTTATTACATTCCCCTGCATATGTTCTATGTATATAATTCATGTGATTTAGTTGTATAAACACATTTACTTTACAGTAGGGATGCACCGAATCCAGGATTCGGTTCAGGATTCAGCCAGGATTCGGCCTTTTTCACCAGGATTCGGATTTGGCCGAATCCTTCTGCCCGGGCCGAACTGAATCCAAATTCCAATTTGCATATGCAAATTTGGGGCAGGGAGGGAAATCGCGTGACTTTTTGTCACAAAACAAGGAAGTAAAAAATGTTTTCCCCTTCCAACCCCTAATTTGCATATGCAAATTAGGATTCGGTTCGGTATTCAGCTGAATCTTTCGCAAAATTGTGGATTTGGTGCATCCCTACTTTACAGTGCTACAAAATATGTTGGCGTTATATAAATACATGTTATTAATAATCATAATGTGTTCATAGTGCAAATCTTTTTCCAATATTTATTGGTTGATATTATTGATGGATATGGTGCACACAGCTCAATATGTGGGGTTTGGCTATGTGTGCCTAATGCCTAATTTAAATCTACTTCCTCTGGAACAAAAAGTAAATTGGCCTCAGAAATTTTCCCAGCATGTCATAACATTGTTTCAGAGAAGCATTTTAGCTCAAATAATACCCAAAATTGCACTAAATTCAATCTTCTGATTTTGTCTCAACAAAGTACTTGTGAACAAAATTACAAAAATAAAAAAATCCAGTGCATTTAACTACAACCAGGATGATGTTTGAAAAACCTCTTCATATGATTTTTATCTGCAAGAACACATTTGTATCACACATTGGTATCTCATTTCCTGTGAAGCACCTCAACTAAGTCTGGGTATCACAAAAGTCATTTTGCATGCCAGGCACATTTGAATATTAAAGATGTGAAAAACCATTTACCTTGCAAGCTTAGAGTTTGATCCTTTTTTTTTTTTTCATTTTCAAATATATTCCATCCAGCGTTACAGGGTAGATTGATTGCAATCTTTTATATATTTGATTTAGGGTGCTCCAGCTGAAAGCTGTTGTTCCACTCTTTGCTGCTAGCCTGGACATATGTTTTTAAGGATACCATGACCCCTCAAAGATACAGTTAAAGGGCATGTAAAGTCTAAAATAGAATAAGGCTAGAAATACTGTATTTTGTATACTAAATATAAAAATGAACTTACTGCATCACAAGCCTAATCAAACAAATAATTTATGCTTTCAAAGTTGGCTACAGGGGGTCACCATCTTGTAACTTTGTTAAACATCTTTGCAAGACTAAGACTGTGCACATGCTCAGTGTGGTCTGGGCTACTTATGGATCGTCATAGACAAAGCTGCTTGAGTTCTGCATGGCTGGGAAGTAAGGCAGGGGCTCCCCCTGCTGTTCATCAGTATGATTGTTTCCCTGCTCAGCAGTTAGGGACCGTCTGACAATTCCTATCCACAGCAGTAAATGAAGGGAGAATTTCACTGCATACAGTCAGGTTTCTTATAAAAACCGTACACATTTTTTCATTAAAGTATATTGGAGATATGTTTCTTTTTCATTAAAGAAAGTAAAAATGGGATTTTATTTTTTTGCCTTTCCATGCTCTTTAAGGAGGAAGCAATGGTCATTTCATAATGGAAGTATTTCCTTGTTTATCTTAATGTTTTTATTTTTAATTAGTCATAGCTGACAACAAAAGCTAGCATCTCATATTCCAGTCTTGGTATCTGAAAAACATCAATCATATTAGATATAAGCTTTCAGAAATATTGCACTCTATTGAATTTCAATTTTGTACATTGAACTAATTACTAGAAAATACCAGCTAGCATTTGGTATAGCTTTGTTTATTGCCTAGGTAAAGGAAGGGATAAGATGCTTTTCATATCTTAAGTAAAAGGTATGACATGAATTGAAGAGAGATGTTATAATTTTTATTTTATTTATTTATTATTTTATTATTTATGCATTATATTAGCTATTTCCCAACACATTTTTTTACCAGGCAATAACAATGTCCTAAATTGGGTTGAACATAATATTTGCTTAGTCTGTACTGTACCTATACTTCTAAAAACTTCAGAACCATTATATATATTTGTATGATATAGAATTGCTAATTCTAAGCAGCTTTTCAATTGGCCTTGATTTTTTATTTTTTATAGTTTTTTAATTATTTGCTTTCTTCTTCTGACTCTTTCTAGCTTTCCAAATGAGACCCCACTGACCCCATCTAAAAACAAATTCTCTGTAAGGCTACAAATGTATTGTTATTGCTACTTTTTATTAATCATCTTTCTATTCAGGCCTCTGCTGTTCATATTCCAGTCTCTTACTAAAATTAATGCATGGTTACTAGGGTAATTTAGACAGAAATTGCAGAAATTGCAAGCTGGAAAACTGCTAAATAAAAAGCTAAATAACTTAAAAACCAAAAATAATAAAAAAATTAAAACCAATTGCAAATTGTCTCAGAATATCACTCTCTACTCGTGATCGATGAATCTGACCTGTTTCACTATGCCGAAAATTCCGCAAAATGGCAAAAAATTCACCAAATGCATTTAATCCAGGGGGCTACACATTTTATTTTGAAGCTTGACAAATTTTTTCATTTACTAGAGTCTATGGGCAATTTTTGCCAGGAAACCTAGCAAATAATTTTACTCATCACTATGTCTATACATAAAAGTTAATTTAAAGGTGAACGACCCCTTGCCTTGCTACTAAAATCCCCTACCCCCTACCCTACAAAGACCCCCCTCCCTGCTCCTCCCCAGCCTAGGTGGTACCTTTGCTACATCCCCCTAACTCTTTGCCTACCCCTCATTGCAGAGTCTGTCCAGCGGAGTTCATGGGCACCATCTTCTTCTCTTTGGTAATCTTCAGGAATAGAGTGACAACTGCGCATGCGCCAAAAGTCATGGAAATTTCTGAATCGCTGGAAGAAGACCCGAAGTTTACCAAAGCAGCTTAAGATGATGCCCGTAAACTCTGATGGACAGAATCTGCACCAAGGGGTAAGTAAAAAGTTAGGGGCATTTAGCAAATGTACCACGTAGGCTGGGATGGAGCAGGGAGGGGGTCTATGTAGGGTAGGGGGGTAGGAGATTTTAGTAGCAAAGGTTTGTTTCTCCTTTAAGGTGGTATAGTGGCTTGGCAATTTTATCTTACATTTGTAACTAAAAACTCTTGTTTTAGAAAATATGAAAATATTTTATTTTATGATCTTACATTTGTAACTAAAAACTCTTGTTTTAGAAAATATACTGTATATACACTGACACAGAATATATTGCCCCAATGAACACAATTAGGGGTCATTTATAAACACTGTGCACTGGGCGACCAATCAGATTATTACTTTCAGTTTTCAACCTGTAGCTGGTTAAATAGAGTTAATCGCTGATTAGTTGCAGTAGGATACTACACAGGAGCAAATTGGCTAAGTGCTTGTAAATGGTCCCTAATTGGAGTTTTTCTCATTTAAACAACAGATGTAAGATGGCAAAAATGACTGTAGTAACAACCAGGACTTCTGTACATTTCTACATATCTCACAAATCACAATTAAATCATTTAAATAAAAAATTACAAAAGCTGTTTCAGATGAGAATATATGCTATAAATAGCTCATGGTAAATAGAAAGATGTGATGTTAAGACATATAAAAGTCTTCTACGAGATTGAGTGTCATATTCCCTAATTAATAAGTGTTAAGGCAAGTAATGATCAGCGAGCTTGGGGATTACATTCATACAATCCTCAGGAAAAGTTGTTTTAATATTAGTGTGGATGTTGCAGTAAAATATTTTGAGAAAAAATTGTTGCTTTATGTTAAGATGCCTTATAAAACTTCTAACCCTACAAACAGCATTGTGTGTGTATCTATAACATGCAGGCAACATGCCCCTACTGCAATTATGAGAGAAACATTCAGTTATTAAGTTACTGTCAAACAAACAGAAGAGTATTGATTCTCTGCAATGGCCCATTGTTTTCTTTGGAAGAACATAATCTAAATAATGATGCCCCATTTTTTCTCTGAAAAAGGGCTTTGTTCAGCCAGTGTCAGCTTTATTACAACATCCAAGGAAAATGCTTTCAATAGGTTTCTAAGAAGATTAGTCAGGTAGAGACCATAGTATGAAGCCAACATGGCCAGACATCTTTATACTGAACAAAGATGGAATATATATATAGAGTGCTGATCCTAGGGTTTACAGTAGTACGATCTACAACTCTAACTATATATATATATATATATATATATATATATATATATATATATATATATATATATATATATATATAGTATATCACATACTTCAGAAGTATAACTTTACTGAAGAGTCTACCATGCCCATTGTTTTGAAGGATAAAAAAAATAAAATGATTATTAGGGGCCGATTCACGAATTTCGGGTGAAGGATTCGAATAAAAAAAATTTGAATTTTGAAGTATTTTTTGGGTACTTCGACCATCGAATTGGTTAAATTCGATCGAATTCGGATGATTCGAACGATTAGAAGTAAAAATCGTTCGACTATTCGACCATTCGAAAGTCGAAGTACTGTCCCTTTAAAAAAAACTTCGACCCCCTACTTCGGCAGCTAAAAGCTACCGAAGTCAATGTTAGCCTATGGGGAAGGTCCCCATAGGCTTGCCTGTGATTTTTTGATCGAAGGATTTTCGTTCGAAACAAAACGAAAAATCCTTCGATCGATCGATCGCAGGATTTGCGCAAAATCGTTCGACTTCGATATTCGAAGTCGTACGATTTTAGTTCCCAGTCGAATATCGAGGGTTAATTAACCCTCGATATTCGACCCTTCGTGAATCGGCCCCTAAGTGTTTATTTTGGCCTTGGGCCTGGCTCTCAGCTGCTCGGGTGCCACCAGGTTTTACAGTACCTCAAAAAATCCATTACAGTAGGAAAGGAGCCAGTAAAGACTGAATAACTGTAGGTTGGGTCAGTACCAGAAGGACAACCACTGAGACATGAGATAAACTCTAAGACCGGAACAGGTTGGGTCAGAACCAAAAAATAACACAAGGAGGAGGAATCAGGAATGGAAATCAGCACTGAAGAACAAGCATAGTTGACTTACAACAGGCAATGAAATGAGCACAGAACTGGGGATTTATAGCCATGCTGATGGCAAACTGGGAGCACCTATGGCAACATTGACCACAGGTAAATTCACTACATGGAAACATAAGGTGACCATAGCATAAATTATGAGCCCATCTACTGTAAATGTTCAGATTGAGCAGTGGCAAGTAGGCTCAATAAAGACAGCAGGTTACCAGTTCAAATCCAGGCAGGATGTGACAGATTGGCCAAGAAATATGTCACCTGATGTAGGATTGTTTTTTTACTACCTCTTTAATAAGTTGATGTTGGCTTATATGCCCTTAAAATTACATTGGCGATGTCTCACATAGTAACACTGACGTTGGTGCACCATTTAGTCTGGTAGATAGAAGGAATAAAGTGCAGTTCCTCAAGTCTTCTCCTACATTTTTAGAGAAAAAAAATTGTAACAGTGGACATCGATCAAGATTAGGCACATGCCATAGAATGATGAGTAATACAATTTCTTCAGAGATAAATATGCCTCTAAACTTTATATCAGGGAGAACTAGCAATGCATTGGTGTGATGTTTTACTTTATATATTATATGTCTGCTGGTGCCAATCAAAGGAATCTTGAAGTGACCTTTAAGAAGATTTTTTTAGTTTTAGAATTATAAACTTTAACCATCATCCAGTTTACAATTCTTAAAGGGGATGTAAAGGCAAAAAAATAAAATCCCATTTTTACTTTCTTTAATGAAAAAGAAATCTATCTCCAATATACTTTGATTAAAAAAATATCTATCGTTTTATAAGAAACCTGCCCGTATGCAGTGAAATTCCCTCTTCATTTTACTTGCTCTTACTGCTGAAGATAGGACTTCAAACAGTCCCTAACTGCTCTGCGGGGAAATGATCATACTTTCATACCCCCACCTTACTTCCCAGAACTGGAGCAGATTTGTTTGTTTCCCTGTAGAGCAGCCGGCGACCATGTCGAGATTTGTATCCACAGGCCCAGTGCAGTCTGCATATTCTGATTATTAATCAGTCTTGCTGTATCGGCTTCTATGGCAGATATTATTTGACTTGTGCTGTTTTAGATAATTTATGATGATCCCTAAGCTTAACTTTCCAACTGAAGCCCAGACCACACTGAGCATGTGCGTGGTCTTTGTCTTGCAAAGATGTTTACCTCTTGCAAGATGATGAACCCATGCGGCCAACTTTGAAAGCTTAAATCATTTGTTTAATTAGGATTCATGTTTATGTTTAGTATACATAATACAGCATTTCTAGCATTATTCTATTTTAGACTTTAGTTCTCCTTTTAAGTAGGACCCCATTTGTAGACCCTTAAAGTGATGAAGATAAAACTTTTTGTTCAGGTTTTGTGGTTGTTTTTTTAAATGTCTTTATGATTGAATGATTAATTATAAGATGTTTGGATTTGATTTCTGTTATTTTGATACTTATTCCTTCAAGGATGATATGCAGAATTAAAGGTTCACAAGCAAGGATTCCAAGGGAAATCAGAAGGTAGTATAATAAACAGAACTTAAAAGTAGCACATTTTATACTTGGAAAATATACTTTGGGAAAAATATAGCAAACTTCAATGGGAAAATATCTAAAAAAGTCCAAGGTCACATTTTGAAGTGGACAGGCAAATAGATGGAGGTAGGAATGACATTAGAAATATCAGTTGATATAAGATTTGTCCAAAATCTTGACAGGCTTTGATCCTGTATTATGAGGGTTGAATGATATTAATACAAAGATTGACTGGGAGTGATTTCATTA
The DNA here is from genome assembly GCA_038501925.1 of Xenopus petersii. Taxonomy (NCBI): domain Eukaryota; kingdom Metazoa; phylum Chordata; class Amphibia; order Anura; family Pipidae; genus Xenopus; species Xenopus petersii. Next base: position 29,185,367 of record CM076688.1, read on the forward strand.
CAGATGCTGTCAATCTTGCTTTGAAACTGAGCAGACAAATATTGTACAGAAAAAAGTAAAAAATCGAAGTTTGAGGGAAAAATTATATGTGAGCTAAAGATATCTGAGTTGTCCGTCAACTTTGGTTGAAGAACAATTGATTAGTAACATTAAGGGCTCCTTTTAACCCTGTATACTGCAAATGAGTTTAACTCTGTATAGTGTAGATAAGAGGTTAGGACCTATTGGTATTTATTGGATCATCATGCAGTAGTGTATAGAGCTGTCTTCTTGTTTTATAATCCTCTTTGATACGCCTATGCACACACCCAAAAACAGAAAGATTTAATTGTAAATGGCACTAGTTCCATGTAAAAAAGTCATAGCAAACCATTGATATCAAATATATATATATGTTTATCAATGTAAAGTATAAATCATTTATAGAAATGTATATTTTATTATACATTATGAGTGCTGACTTGCTTCATCATTCTCTATACTTCTCTATAACGAAATGAAAATCAGCAGACTGGTGTAGCTACAGTTGTAGAAATAAAGGGGTCATTTCATTTACTTTGCTCCAGGGAATATTAAAGCTAGTGCCAGGTCCAAGGTGGCAGACCCTGGGGGCTTCTAAAACCTATATAAGATAATTGCTAATACAATCATATTGCATTGCACTTTCCTTTGCCTTAGATTACAATCTCCTTCTAATTTAAACAGTTAGCTAAAGAAAAAGATACAAGCCCTTTAATAATCCTACTTTCCATTCAACAAAAAATATACATGTTGAACGATTTTATTCCTCTTCAGATTCTCTTTATTCTATTATCTCACCTCTCCCAGTTACTCGGTATACTAATGGTTAGGTTGAAAAGCAAGCAGAGGATTTATTGCACATAGTCTCACTCTGCTCTGCTCACATGAGTCTAGAGAGAAGAAGAATATAAACGATGCCATAAAGTCAGGTACTGAAGGATACCCGTGGTGCTACAAGGGATGTATAAAGCAATAATCCCATATGCCACCTGCACTTTACTCATGATCTGAATTCCAAACAGCAGGTCATGGCAGTATGACAGAGAAGATATTCTTCACTAACCTCCATTTTACATGGGTCACTTCAAATAATAATATTACCAGGCAGAGCCAAAACATGTGAAATTGAGATAAATTTTCTGTTAATGCTTTGGAAACATTGCAGATTTGTACAAAGGGTAATCTGGCAATGTAAATGAATAAGAAATTGCTTATAGTTCAGATTATGTGGATGTCTGTTCCCCCTTTATTTTCCCTTTATATAAAGGGACTATTTGCAGAATTTAAGAAGGAATAATTGGATAATAAAAGGGTGTTGCAAATGATAGAAAAAGCTATTGGCTGCCATGGGCTACAGTAATGAATGTATTCAATGTAGTAAATAAGCTTCAGAAAACAGTGGTGGCCCCATAAAAGTCAGATGAAAACTATTCTATGTGGTTTTGTCGATAGGGCTTTATTTATATTCACAAGATAGCAGCAGAAGACCCTGTTGCTTTAGATAAGCAAAACTGGGTTTCCATAATTGACCCCAAACCTTCTGGCTGAATACAAAGCACTGAGCAAAAGAACATCAGGCAGGGGACATTCATATATCTCCTCCAGCAAACATTAGAAAGCACCAGTCATAGAGGGCTCATATATATATACTGTATTTTTTACTGAGCTTGCAGAAGATGCCAATAAGAAAGAGAACATCAGGCAATGTGCAATCACATACAAGGACACCTCCAAGAATTATACAATCTACTTGGTCTACTTGCCTAGTTAGCAAGAGCAGACATTAAGCACTAATAAATATTTTCCCCAGGAAGAAGTAAATGTTACAGTTTAATAAAATTTTTGTAGATAAAACTGAAGTGATGAATATATATGGTTCTTTTTCAAACTCTCTACTTAAAAAATTTCAACTGATACACCCCAAAAATCAGATAAAATATTTGGGATTAATAATTCCTTCAGACATAAATAATTCATTAAACAACACTCCAGCTTGTCAGAAGGTTTCTTCCATGTGTGAAAAATGGATCAATGCTCCACTTAATCTTAAGGGACGAGCGATATTTTTTAAATCTTTGATATTTCCCAAGCTGATATACCCATTAATTAATCTCCCTTTGCTTATTAAACATTCTGATATCAAGAAAACTTGATTCTGCTCTAACAAAGTTTATATGGAATGGGAAAAAAGATTGCTCTCCATAAGTTAAGAGCTCCAGTTAAACTTGGAAGCTTAAATCTTCCCAACTTCAGAGCTTTTAATTTATCAGCCCTCACCAGATATCTCATTGAGTGGATCTCTCAAGGTAATAAATTTACAAATCCTGAGATTGAAGTTTTCCAAGAACCTTACTTTGATATTGTATCTGTTCTACATGGTAAATAGAGTAATATTCCTAGTGATTTCCAGAAGATTCCTCTTTTCCGAGACTCTATTGTGTGGAAACATTTATTCTCTCGCCATAACTATTGTTATACACAATGTCTTTTATGCTGGCTAAGCTCTTACTCAAACCCTAAGATTTTCAAAAGTCTGAGTCCTTTTTATTCTCTTTTAAGAGAAAATTACTAGTCTTAGTAAAAGATTTATTAGATCCACTCAATGGGACTCTGTTATCTTGGTCAAGACTCAAGACAGAGCATAGGCTTCCTGAATCTGGTATTATTACCTAGCTTGTCAATGCGGCCTTTCTTTGTTACATAATATTAGAAATTTCGTTTTGTCTGACCACAGGTTAGCTGAAGAATTGGGAGAGTATTTGGAGATTCCTTCTTCGATTTCTATTAATTCTTTATCTAGAAAATTTTGGAATGATTACGGGTCCGACCCACACCCATTACTTAAAGTTTCCAATAAATGGACTGAGTTCCTACAGTGTCAAGTGTCTCCTTCAGACTTGCTGATGTCTGTTTATGATTTCAATAAATTGATTTTAGCAGAGAGTTGGAGGATACAACATTTTAAGTTAGTTCACTTAGGCTATTGGAATTATTTTTCTAATAGTACCTCTTCTAGTCCTGTATCATATTGTCCCAAGTGTGATGAGACCAATGTGTCCCTTTTTCACTATTTATGGACTTGTCCAAAGATTAATATGTTTTGGAGGGAAGTCACAAGTTTTCTGACCATAAGTCTGACCATAAGTCTGAAAATTAAAATAAAAATTTCTCCAGGTTTTGCATTGTTGCATCTAGATAAAAATAGGCTTTCTTCAATTTCTAATATATATTTTATGTCCCAAGAGAATAAAATATTTACAAATTTATTTTTAGCAGCCTCCAGGAAGGCATTATTTAATATTTGGCTACAAAAGAAGCCCCCCTCATTATCAGATATATTTTCTTATATGAACCAGCTTTGTTGGCAGGAAGCTTTATTAATAAAAACAAAAGGAAATAATTCTAAAGAGTCATTTAGACTTATATGGTCTCCTTACTTTGGGATCTGTGACTCCAGCACTAGAAGTCAAATATCTCAGTTCCTTCAATTGTAATTAGAGTTTGTATTTGACATTTCAAAAATTCACTGCACATCTTGTTTTACGACAAAATAAAAGCGTGACAAATGCATATGCCATTTTATCCTTCTCCTCTCTTTCCACATCAACCAAAAGAATCTGATCCATGCCATTGTCTATATAAGGACATACACATACAGTAACTATATGGATTATTAATTTTAATCTGGGATATACAAAGCACCCATATATTATCTGTTGGTGGTCAGATTTTTTATTAGATGTGCCTGTGTCTGTAAGCTAGTAGTAATTTATAAACTATAGATGGTACATTTAACTAAAACAGCAACATAGGAATAAAGTGTAGTAGTATATAGTGATGGGCGAATTTGTCCCGCAAAATTCATGAAACGGGCGAAAAATTAGTGAAACGCCGGCGCCCATTACAGTTAATTGGCGTCATCATCGCCGGCATCTAAATTTTCAAAAAAAAACTTTGATGCCGGGGAATTTTCACGGCAAATTTGCGAATTTATTTGTAGGTGGCGAAAAGTGGAAATTTGCAGTGAATTCGCACCTGGCAAATAAATTCACCCATCACTAGTAGTATATACCATTAGCAGTCACCCAGAGGTAGGGGGTTATTTATTAAAGTTTGAATGCCTAAAACTCGAAAAACTTTTGACTATAAAATCGAAAATTTTCACTGAAACTTTCATGAAATGGGACAGATTTGCTCATCACTATTAATTATATATAAGTTTGGATCACGTGCAATGTACTGTTTCATAATTGCAGAGAAAAGGGAAATCTTTTCTAAAAATTCAATTATTTGCAGAAAATTGAGACACATAGTTCAGAGCTTTCTGGATAAAAGGTTTCTGGATAACGGATCTCAGACCTGTATAGGGAAATGCTCTTTAAGCACTTTAACAAGCAGACCTTGCTAAAATAGACAAACATGGGAGCTATTATCATGCAGATCTCTACATAACATTGGATGGACACTGCTGTCAATATAACACACATATATCAGGGAGAGGATTAGCTGGTTAAATCAATCAGTGCAGTAACTGAGCAGTGCAGCTGCCATTAAATGATTGCATGCTCTTAAATAATAACAGCGGGATTTACTTGACTCATTTCTCCATGCATTTTAATAGTAAATGAAGGAACACTCCATAAGATAAATTAAGCATCTAGTGCACCTCTAAAATGGTGATTCCACATCTCTGATTCTCAGTAAATCCCAGTACAATTCACAATTGATACAGGACCAAATTGTGTTGCACCTTCAGCAGGATTCAGTCCAGCAGGAAAAGGAGTAGTTGATTAGAAAAATCATGTACTAAATGAAATTATCTGCTTATTTGGGTCCATCTAGAGTGTAAACATAATAAGGGTCATTTATGAATGGCGTAATTTGAAATGTACACATTTTTTTGCAGTGTTTTTTCCTAGTGTCAACAGATATACAATCACATGAACCCAAGGAAGAGACACAATGGCTCTTGGCACAACTATACAAAAGTGCAAAGAGCATGTTTGGATGAAAGAACCCATCATAAATACCATCAATAATTTTCTTGTATATTACCATGACCATGTTTTTTGTAAGGGTTCAGAATTATTGCAATTGTAAAGCCTGCATTGCATGATACTGTACAAAGGTTTTATGTGAAAAGGCAAATAGAAAAACATCTAGAAGCCTCTGAAGGCACTCTGGCTGACCCAATGTAGAACAGGAGTGGGCTTATCTCTGACAACCATACAACCAGCATCTCCCCTCTGGCTATATGGCACACCTTCAGAAGCAAATTTGGCTGGAAGAGTGGTATGCAGACTCATGATCTATGTATAAAAGCAAACAATACACAAACTTCCGGCCAATGAAACACTTCCAGATAGTAAATCCAGGGCTATCAGCATGGAAACAGCAAGATGTATGTGATTATAAATGAGGGGGTTCGAGGAGGGTTTTGGAAAACCTCTCTCATTTGCATCATTCCTTTGCAGTCCACAGTCATAAAGCTGCCATTGTTCCTGGAATATTCCAATAAACGATAATGAATTGAACAAAATACAACTTCTCAGATATTGCATGTGTGCTCAACTGAAAGGGAGGATTTTGCAACAATATTCTTTTAAAACCAACCACATATAAAATGCAGGCTGCCACAATGTCTTCATTGTCTATGAGAAATAATGGACATTTTGTAGATGTTCTCTTCTAAAACAAAGTTTAAGGGAAAGGAAACAGGCAGATGTTCCTCTTGTTTGATTTCACTTGCCAAAGGGTTCTCCTGTTTGACTTCAATTCATGTTAAAAATGCGGAGAATCCAGTTTTATGTGACTTTCCTTTGTGGTGACATAATTAACTAGGTGGTCTAATAGTTGTAAATAGATGTGGTTAGAATTGAGGGTACAGTCAAGCACTAGTCTGTTTTACATTTTCTAGAGCCTTCACAGTAGCACTGGACATCAGGACTTGAGTTACCTTCAAAATTCTCCATAAAGTTTTGTCCTTTCATCTGGGAAATACTGCAGAGCACTACTACATATGTTTATACAGTACTTGTCTATTCTCTGGCATTGGCTTTGTTTCACTGTGTACTACAGAAATTCATTAACTCAGTAACATAATAGATGACTCTAGTGCACAGATCACAAAAAAGCAGAAGACTCTTTTTAGTGAGGCTGGAATTCAAAAAGGTAGTTGCTTTTGACTTGGTTGCACCATATCACAATGGAAAACAAGATTAATTTGCTTGCATTTAATCGAATGGAATTATTCTCAGTACTTAAAGGGTGCTTCTGAATGGGAGAGAGAACAGGCAAATTCAGGGAACGTTCTGCACATCTCTTTAGGCTTTTACAGAAACAATTCAGTTGCAAGAGCTTGTCACTTCACATGCCCTGTATGAAATACAGTGTTCTTGTTCTTGATAAAATGTATTTTCTGCATGAGTTGCTATCTTAAACTGATGCTTAATATGATAATGGATATAGACAGACATTTCCATTTACTCGAAAGATTTTATTAGCCGCCTTAATCAACAACTCTCTTGTAAATGTCAAGAGATTTAAAAAGACTGTGCGGGATTGGCAAATTCATTCAGTTTGGTTATAATATACCCCCGTATGTATATGCTGATAAGTGATTAGAACTATGACCTTTTTTAAATATTAAGGTCATCCAAATAACGTCACAATGGTTCCTGAGCTTGTGCATGATAATTTGTTTGTACCAGAAGATATGATGTTGGCTATGCCAATATCATACAAAACAGTTGGTTGCAACGTCCACAGAAACATTTATGTTTGATAACTTAAACACATTAATTTAAGCCAATGTAATAAATGTAGAGCATCTTCAAATCAGCTTTAAATGCATAAAGGTTGGCAGTTTAAAATTGCTCTATTCCACAGAGTGGAACTGAAGGCTCACGAACAGATAGAGAAATAATGCAAAGCAGTAGAGTCGGTTGGTGTGTCATAGACATCTATAAGTACCAATATCATTTTAATAATGTTCCTCTTGTGATTTTCAATAAAAAGCCAAGTTAATGGAGGTGGATAATGACACTTGTCCATCAATTTCTTCATTTAGCACAAAAATTTCTAGTTGAATAATTCAGAATAATTTCAATTACTATCTTTTAGCCTGTCTAGAGGTAGGCAAACAAGCTCAGGTGTCTATTAGGCCTCAGATGGGTACAATGCATTTCTAAATCAGGAAGTACTGATTCTGTTAATGGGGACATAAATATTCTACAACAGAGTTGCTCCAACCAAACATTGCTGGACTCTCAGTATTGTCCAAAAACGTTATTATATGATAAAGATGAGGTCTCTGGGCCAGCATATCCAAAAAACTAGATACACCTGTTCAGAGCTAATGAGAATGCTTCATTTCCTCTCTTCATAAAGGACATCCTTTTGTTATGTGTATATTAACCTTTTAAAATGAATTATTTAATAAGTTGTAATTATGAGTTTTTATTACAATACATAGTTTCATGCCCCCCTACAAAAAGCCTTTATTACAATGCAAAGTCTGAAGTCTAATTTGTATTCAGGATCATAATATAAATTAGTATCATCTACATCTATATGCCTACTACATCTATGTTCCTGCACCTACATTGAACCTCTTGTGCCATTTTTTCACCTAGATCTCAAGTCTCATTTTTATTCAGGATCATTATATAATTTAGTATCATCTACAGCTATGTGCCTAAACTTACACTGAAACTCATGTGTCCTTTCTCCACAAAAGTCTTAAGTCGTATTCTTATTCAGGTTCATTATAAAATTTGGTATTGTCTACTAGGGATGGCGCGAACTGTTCACGCGAACATCGGGTGTTCGCGCTCGCCGGAAGTTCGCGAACGTCGCGCGACATTCGCCATTTTGGGTTCGCCATTGTTGGCGCTTTTTTTTGCCCTCTCACCCCAGACCAGCAGGTACATGGCAGCCAATCAGGAAGCTCTCCCCTGGACCACTCCCCTTCCCTATAAAAACCGAAGCCCTGCAGCGTTTTTTCACTCTGCCTGTGTGTGCTGAAGAGATAGTGTAGGGAGAGAGCTGCTGCCTGTTAGTGATTTCAGGGACAGTTGAAAGTTTGCTGGCTAGTAATCGTTTTGATACTGCTCTGTTATTGGAGGGACAGAAGTCTGCAGGGGTTTGAGGGACATTTAAGCTTAGGTAGCTTTGCTGGCTAGTAATCTACCTTCTACTGCAGTGCTCTGTATGTAGCTGCAGTGGGCAGCTGTCCTGCTTCTGATCTCATCTGCTGACTGCTGCAATAACAGTAGTCCTTGTAAGGACTGCTTTTATTTATTTTTTTGTTGTTTTACTACTACTACTACTACTACTACTACTACTACTATAAGAGCCCAGTGCTATTAGTCTAGCAGTGTTGGGGAGTGGGACTGGTGTGCTAATCTGCTGCTCCTAGTAGTTCAGCAGCACCAACTTTAATTTTTTTTTTTTTAATATTCATTTTTTTTTTATTTTACTTTTTTTTATTTTACTACCGCTGTAGTAGTGTATAAGTTGACCTTTTAGGCATTATTTGCCCTGTAGGCATTTTTTGCCCAGTGTGTTATTCAACCAACTGCCATCTAGCTGTGTGACCTTGTTCACATTCTGTCTAAATATCCATAATATTACCGTCTCCAGAAAAAACACCGGAGTGACTTTTTTCAAGCAGCCATAACATATTTTACGTAATCTGTATCCATCGCTGTAGTAGTGTATAAGTTGACCTTTTAGGCATTATTTGCCCTGTAGGCATTTTTTGCCCAGTGTGTTATTCAACCAACTGCCATCTAGCTGTGTGACCTTGTTCACATTCTGTCTAAATATCCATAATATTACCGTCTCCAGAAAAAACACCGGAGTGACTTTTTTCAAGCAGCCATAATATATTTTACGTAATCCGTATCCATCGCTGTAGTAGTGTATAAGTTGACCTTTTAGGCATTATTTGCCCTGTAGGCATTTTTTGCCCAGTGTGTTATTCAACCAACTGCCATCTAGCTGTGTGACCTTGTTCACATTCTGTCTAAATATCCATAATATTACCGTCTCCAGAAAAAACACCGGAGTGACTTTTTTCAAGCAGCCATAATAAATTTTACGAGATCCGTATCCACCGCTGTAGTAGTGTATACGTTGATCTTGTGGGCAGTATTTGCACAGTGTTTTCTTCAAACCGCCATCTAGCTGTGTGAGCTTGTTCACATTTTGTCTAAATATTGATAATATTATCGTCTCTAGAAAAACCACTTGAGTTACTTTTTTTCAAGCAGCATTCATATATTTTACGTAATCCGTATCCACCGCTGTGTATACGTTGACCTTGTAGGCATTATTTGCACAGTGTTTTCTTCAAACCGCCATCTAGCTGTGTGAGCTTGTTCACATTTTGTCTAAATATTGATAATATTATCGTCTCTAGAAAAACCACTTGAGTTACTTTTTTTCAAGCAGCATTCATATATTTTACGTAATCCGTATCCACCGCTGTGTATACGTTGACCTTGTAGGCATTATTTGCACAGTGTTTTCTTCAAACCGCCATCTAGCTGTGTGAGCTTGTTCACATTTTGTCTAAATATTGATAATATTATCGTCTCTAGAAAAACCACTTGAGTTACTTTTTTTCAAGCAGCATTCATATATTTTACGTAATCCGTATCCACCGCTGTGTATACGTTGACCTTGTAGGCATTATTTGCACAGTGTTTTCTTCAAACCGCCATCTAGCTGTGTGAGCTTGTTCACATTTTGTCTAAATATTGATAATATTATCGTCTCTAGAAAAACCACTTGAGTTACTTTTTTTCAAGCAGCATTCATATATTTTACGTAATCCGTATCCACCGCTGTGTATACGTTGACCTTGTAGGCATTATTTGCACACTGTTTTCTTCAAACCGTCATCTAGCTGTGTGAGCTTGTTCACATTTTGTCTAAATATTGATAATATTATTGTCTCTAGAAAAACCACTTGAGTTACTTTTTTTCAAGCAGCATTCATATATTTTACGTAATCCGTATCCACCGCTGTGTATACGTTGACCTTGTAGGCATTATTTGCACACTGCTTTCTTCAAACCGCCATCTAGCTGTGTGAGCTTGTTCACATTTTGTCTAAATATTGATAATATTATCGTCTCTAGAAAAACCACTTGAGTTACTTTTTTTCAAGCAGCATTCATATATTTTACGTAATCCGTATCCACCGCTGTGTATACGTTGACCTTGTAGGCATTATTTGCACACTGTTTTCTTCAAACCGCCATCTAGCTGTGTGAGCTTGTTCACATTTTGTCTAAATATTGATAATATTATCGTCTCTAGAAAAACCACTTGAGTTACTTTTTTTCAAGAAGCATTCATATATTTTACGTAATCCGTATCCACCGCTGTGTATACGTTGACCTTGTAGGCATTATTTGCACACTGTTTTCTTCAAACTGCCATCTAGCTGTGTGTATTATCGTTTCCAGAAAAACCAACTGAGTTTTTGTTGTTGTTGTTTTTTTAAAAATAATGCCAGGCAAAGGCAGGCCGCCACGCAGAGGCCGTGCTAGGGGCCGTGCTGCTATGCAATCCTGTGGCCCTAGCAAATTGCCCAGTTTTAAAAAGCCAATGACCCTGAACTCCCAAAATGCTGAAGAGGTAGTTGACTGGCTTACACAGCACACCCCATCCTCTACCGTTTCTAACTTTACCACAACATCCTCCTCATCCTCCACTGCTATGGCCACCCCACGTAACACTTCCTCCACCACCGGTGCCCCTTCTTCACTGGAGTCAGAGGAGTTATTTTCCCATGAGTTTCTTGAAATGAGTAATGCGCAACCATTATTGCCAGAAGAAGATGAAGGAGATGAGGACGTTACACCAGATTTAATTCTGGCAGAGAACACGACAGAGATGGACATAATGATGAGTGATGAGGAGGAGGTCCCCGCTGCTGCTTCCTTCTGTGATGTGTCAGAAGAAATTGATGCATCTGAGGAGAATGATGATGAGGAGATTGATGTTTTGTGGGTGCCTAGTAGAAGAGAGCAAGAGGAGGGTAGTTCAGATGGAGAGACGGAGAGTCAGAGAGGCAGTAGGAGAATAAGACTTAGAAGAAGCAGGGAGGACAGCCCGCAGGGATCAGTAGGGCAACAACATGTATCGGCACCTGTGTTCAGCCGGCCAACGCACCCGCCATTGCCGCCAATGCCGCCAACTTCTACTGTTACCGCCAGATCGCACACTTCCAAAAAGTCAGCAGTGTGGGATTTTTTTAATGTGTGTGCCTCTGACAAAAGCATTGTAATTTGCAATGAGTGCAGTCAGAAACTGAGCCTTGGTAAGCCCAACAGCCACATAGGTACAACTTCTATGCGAAGGCACATGAGCGGCAAGCACAAAGCACTTTGGGAGCAACACCTCAAAGGCAACAGGCAAACTAAAAGCCACACTCCTTCTGGTCCAGCATCTTACTGCTCTACCTCTGCTCTCCTTGACCCGTCTGAACCACCCTCCACTCCGCCTTCCACCTTGACCACCTGTTCCCATTCCCAGTCATCTGCCACCAGCCAAGTTTCTGTGAAGGCCATGTTTGAGCGTAAGAAGCCAATGTCTGACTGTCACCCCCTTGCCCAGCATCTGACAGCTGGCTTGTCTGCACTCTTAGCCCGCCAGCTTTTACCATACCAGCTGGTGGACTCTGAGGCCTTCCGCAAATTTGTAGCAATTGGGACACCGCAGTGGAAGGTACCCAGCCGCAATTTTTTTTCTAAAAAGGGAATACCACACCTGTACCAACATGTGCAGAGCCAAGTTACCGCATCTCTGTCACTTAGTGTTGGGCCAAAGGTCCATATGACTACTGACGCATGGTCCTCCAAGCATGGTCAGGGCAGGTATGTCACCTACACTGCCCACTGGGTGAACTTGGTAATGGCTGGGAAGCAGGGAATGGGTAGCTCAACAACAACAACAGTGGAGTTGGTGTCACCGCCACGGATTGCACGCGGTTCTGCCACCACCTCTACTCCTCCATCGCTCTCTACCTCGTCTTCTTCCTCTTCTTCTTCTTACTCTGCTGCTGGGTCCTCCTTCTCCTCCTCCACACCTGTGCACCCCCAGCTCCCCCTAGGCTATTCGACGTGCCAGGTACGCCGTTGTCACGCTGTCTTGGGGATGACGTGCCTGGAAAGCAAAAACCATACCGGATCTGTACTCCTGTCATCTCTGCAGTCACAGGCCGATCGGTGGCTGACCCCACACCAACTGCAGCTCGGAAAAGTGGTGTGTGACAATGGAAGCAATCTGTTGGCAGCGTTGAGACTGGGCAATTTAACACATGTGCCCTGCATGGCACATGTGTTAAATTTAATAGTCCAACGTTTTGTCTCCAAGTACCCAGGATTCCAGGACGTTCTCACCCAGTCCAGAAAGGTGTCGGCCCATTTCAGACGTTCCTACACAGCCATGGCACGCCTTGCTGACATTCAGCAGCGCTACAACATGCCAGTCAGGCGTTTGATTTCTGACAGCCAGACTCGCTGGAATTCAACGCTCCTTATGTTGGAACGTCTGCTGCAACAACAAAGGGCCGTCAACGAGTACCTTTTTGAACTGGGTGGTAGGACTGGATCTGCAGAGCTGGGGATTTTTTTCCCCCGTTACTGGGTGCTTATGCGCGATGCCTGCAGGCTCATGCGACCTTTTGAAGAGGTGACAAATATGGTCAGTCGCACCGAAGGCACCATCAGCGACCTAATACCCTTCGCTTTCTTCCTGGAGCGTGCCGTGCGACGAGTGACAGATGAGGCTGTAGACCAGCGTGACGAGGAGCTGGAAGCGCACGATTTCTGGTCGGAATCACCAGAACGAACCCAGGCACCTGCTGCAACGCAGGGAGAGGTGCCAGAAGTGGAGTCAGAGGAGGAAGGTGGCTTTGTGGAGGAGGAGGAGGAGGACCAACAGGAGCAGGCTTCCCAGGGGGCTAGTGGTGACCTTTTGGGGACCCCTGGTCTTGTACGTGGCTGGGGGGAGGAGACCGTGGATGATGCAGTCCTTGATAATGAGGAAGCGGAGATGGATAGCTCTGCATCCAACCTTGTGAGAATGGGGTCTTTCATGCTGTCATGCCTGTTGAAGGACCCCCGTATCAAGAGGCTTAAGGAGAAGGACCTGTACTGGGTCGCAACGCTACTAGACCCTCGGTACAAGCATAAAGTGTCAGAAATGTTACCAACATACCACAAGTCCGAAAAGATGCGGCATTTACAAACCAGCCTGCAAAACATGTTGTACAATGCTTTTAAGGGTGATGTCACTTCAGGAACTCATCAACATTCCAGGGGCAGAGGTGCCAGTAATCCTGCCACGAGCACACCTGCAAGGACAAAGCCCTTTGGCCGGTCTGTAACGTCAGACATGCAAATGTTTTTCTGTCCAAGGCAGCGCCACAACCCTTCTGGATCCACCCTCAAAGAACGCCTCGACCGGCAGGTAGCGGACTACCTGGCATTAACTGCAGATATCGACACTCTGAGGAGCGATGAACCCCTGGACTACTGGGTGCGCAGGCTTGATCTGTGGCCAGAGCTGTCACAATTTGCCATGAACCTCTTGTCTTGCCCAGCCTCAAGTGTGCTCTCAGAAAGGACCTTCAGTGCAGCAGGAGGGATTGTAACTGAGAAGAGAACTCGCCTAGGTCACAAAAGTGTCGATTACCTGACCTTTATTAAAATGAATGAGGGGTGGATCTCGGAGGGTTACTGCACGCTGGAAGACTTGTTCTGACTTCTATGCAGCTGTCCTTCTCTTCAAGCCTCATGACTCCACACACAGCTGTCCTTTAGCGTCCTCCTCCCTCCGCCACCGTTACAAACTAGGGTGCAAACCCTACTGGTTTAATTTTTTCTGGCCTCTGTGCTTCAGTGGCTGCAACCAAAAAAACTGGGCAAACAATGTCTACAAGGTCAACGTATGGCAAAAAATGACTATTTTCAGCATTTATATGGCATATTTTTTCTGGCAACTGTGCTTCAGTGGCTGCGTCCAAAAAAATGCATATTTTCTGCATTTATATGGCATAATTTTTCTGGCCTCTGTGCTTCAGTGGCTGCAACCAAAAAAATGCATATTTTCTGCATTTATATGGCATAATTTTTCTGGCCTCTGTGCTTCAGTGGCTGCAACCAAAAAAATTTATATTTTCAGCATTTATATGGCATAATTTTTCTGTCAACTGTGCTTCAGTGGCTGCGACCAAAAAAATGCATATTTTCTGCATTTATATGGCATAATTTTTCTGGCCTCTGTGCTTCAGTGGCTGCAACCAAAAAAATTTATATTTTCAGCATTTATATGGCATAATTTTTCTGTCAACTGTGCTTCAGTGGCTGCGACCAAAAAAATGCATATTTTCTGCATTTATATGGCATAATTTTTCTGGCCTCTGTGCTTCAGTGGCTGCAACCAAAAAATTTATATTTTCAGCATTTATATGGCATAATTTTTCTGGCAACTGTGCTTCAGTGGCTGCGACCAAAAAAATGACTATTTTCAGCATTTATATGGCATATTTTTTCTGGCCTCTGTGCTTCAGTGGCTGCGGCCAAAAAAACTGGGCAAACAATGCCTACAAGGTCAACGACGTTGACCTTGTAGGCATTGTTTGCCCAGTTTTTTTGGCCGCAGCCACTGAAGCACAGAGGCCAGAAAAAATATGCCATATAAATGCTGAAAATAGTCATTTTTTGCCATACGTTGACTCAATGTATATGGCAAAAAATGACTATTTTCAGCATTTATATGGCATATTTTTTCTGGCAACTGTGCTTCAGTGGCTGCGACCAAAAAAACTGGGCAAACAATGCCTACAAGGTCAACGTATGGCAAAAAATGACTATTTTCAGCATTTATATGGCATATTTTTTCTGGCAACTGTGCTTCAGTGGCTGCGTCCAAAAAAACTGGGCAAACAATGTCTACAAGGTCAACGTATGGCGAAAAATGACTATTTTCAGCATTTATATGGCATATTTTTTCTGGCAACTGTGCTTCAGTGGCTGCGTCCAAAAAAACTGGGCAAACAATGTCTACAAGGTCAACGTATGGCGAAAAATTACTATTTTCAGCATTTATATGGCATATTTTTTCTGGCAACTGTGCTTCAGTGGCTGCGTCCAAAAAAACTGGGCAAACAATGTCTACAAGGTCAACGTATGGCGAAAAATGACTATTTTCAGCATTTATATGGCATATTTTTTCTGGCAACTGTGCTTCAGTGGCTGCGTCCAAAAAAACTGGGCAAACAATGCCTACAAGGTCAACGTAGGGCAGTTGTTTAAGGAGAACAGTAGATTACTAGCCAGCAAAGCTACCTAAGCTAAAATGTCCCTCAAATCCCTGCAGACTTCTGTCCCTCGAATACAGAGCAGTATCAAGCAGATTACTAGCCAGCAAACTTACTATCATCTGTCCCTGAAATCACTAACAGCTCTCCCCCTACACTATCTCTTCCAAGCACACACAGGCAGATTTTTCAGATACATTTTTGCCCTTGATCCCCCTCTGGCATGCCACTGTCCAGGTCGTTGCACCCTTTAAACAACTTTAAAATCATTTTTCTGGCCAGAAATGTCTTTTTTAGATGTTAAAGTTCGCCTTCCCATTGAAGTCTATGGGGTTCGCGAACCGTTCGCGAACCGCTCGCATTTTTGCGCAAGTTCGCGAATATGTTCGCGAACTTTTTTTCCGACGTTCGCTACATCCCTATTGTCTACATTTACTGTATGTGTCTACTAGAGTTACGTGTCTATATCTACATTGTACCTCATGTGCTCTTTCTCCACCAAAGTCTCAAATCTAATTCTTATTCAGGATTTTTATATAATTTAGTGTAATCTACATCTATGTGCCTACTACATCTATGTTTCTATTCCTACACTAAACCTCATGTGCCCCATCTACACCAAAGTCTCAAGTCTAATTCTTATTCAGGATTGTTATATAAATTAGTATCATCTATATGCCTACTACATTTACATTCCTACACCTATACTGCACTCATGTGCCCTTTCTACACTGAAGTCTTATGTTTAATTCTTATTCAGGTTCATAATATAATTTATTATAATCTACATCTATGTGCCTACGCCTACACTGAAAAGCATGTGTGCTTTCTCCACCAAAGTCTTAAGTCCAATTCCTATTCAGGTTCATTATATAAATTAGTATAATCTACATCCACATGCCTACTACATCTATGTGTCTATGCCTACACTGAATACCATGTGTACCTTCCCACCAAAGACTTTTATGTAGGACTGTGATTTAACAGTATTATCTACACCTACTAGTGCAATGTTCCTACATCTACACTGGAACCTCATGTGCTCTTTCTCCAGCAAAGTCTCAAGACGTATTGTCATTTAGAATCATTATATAACTTAGTATCATGTACAACTTTGTGCCTACTACATTTATGTGTCTACACCTACACTGAATACCATGCACCCTTTCCCCACAAAAGACTAATTTCTTTTTAGGACAACAGGTATGGGACCTGTGGTTTTCTGGTGGATCCTATACCTGTATTATATAACAATTTCATCTAAACCTACTAGAGTCAAATGCCTGCATCTACACTTAACCTCATGTGCTCTTTTCCCACCAAAGTCTCAAGTCTTATTCATATTTAGGATTACTATATCATTTAGCATCATTTACAAATTTGCATGCATTTTTAGGCTATTTGTATAATCATAAACAATAACTAAAAAGCACAATACAGATAAAAGCAGTGCTCAGGGGCACACCCTCTGTTCTACCATGTTATGAGTTTGCCAACAAATTCTTTCCCATTTTTCCATTTATAGTCAAATAAGTAGTGGTGGGCAAATCTGTGGTGTTTCGCTGAATAATTCGTGAATTTCCGTCGTCCATTTTTTTTTGGACACAGCAAATTTTTGCGTGAATTCACGCCTGGTGAAAAAATTTGTCACTACAAATAAGTTAAAATAAGCAAAGAATACAGCCACCAACTTTACTTCATTTATCCACAATGGCCCACTTTGTTTTTAATAACATGATTCGTTTAGTTTTATATTTTATTCTTAGATCACTCCATGATAATTTCTCTTTCCTCACTGTTACAATTGGTTCCCTTCCTGGTAACAGCTATAATTAAGAGTATAGCAGGAAGTGAGGAGGAATAATAGGGAAAATGACTTTTTAATGACTATGACTGCAAAAAGATGATGCTTAATGAAACAGATGCATTCATTATTACAAAGCTCCTGTTAGTGCTTATGCACAATATGTTTTACAAAGCTGCAAAGATATTTAAGTCATCTACCCCAGAAGAAAAACAATTGTGCATCTTCAAGCAGATCTTGAAAATAACTATAATGTTAGATTAAGATTCACAATGCAGTATTTAAATAGCAAACAATACTATATAGTGAAATGTACCTTTTTCTTTCTTAATGACTAATTTTCATCCTTCGGAAAGCTTTTATTACATTCATCCATAAATGTGATAAGTGTTGCTTCTCAAAATACTGCAGTCTGTGAATCACCAATGATATATGTTATTATGGAATAATAAACTCCTGTGTTGTATTGATTGGCATGGGGTTCATGGGGTTCATCAGAATTAGAAGTATATTACATTGCCATGCATCAATTGCTTACATATTTAGGAAAACAAGTCAAATTGGAAAAAACTCTTGAATGCTATGAAAATTACTTTTAAAAAAATATTTATTATAATAGAATGCTTAATGACAATTTTGTTAATAAAGGGGTGCCCTGTTATACCCAAATCCTGGGGTTTAAAGGGGCAGCCTACCAGCTTGAGGCGGCACAGTCATATATTTTTATTATTATTAAATATTATTTGCCATAATCTTCTTGAATCAAAGAGAAAATGTGACCTCAAATGTGATTAATTTGCCCCTTAGTGTTAATTACAAAATATAAACTACCTATTTAATATGTTAATTGAAGACCACACCTCAAAAATAATCAGTACTTAATACAATCTACCACATGATATGGGCTAATTTTAATACTTTTAGAATGATACTTACATTATTTTATTGACAAATCACAAAATAAAATATGAGATCAACTCCAAAGAATCTTTCAAAACAATGAACTGTTTGTAGACACACGTGAATAAAACCATTCAAGAGCAATTTATCTAATATTTGCATGAATCACAAGATAATTACGTTCCATTAGTTACTGCGAGTCTTAATCTGACACTTATCAGAAAATAGACATGTATAGAAGACTTGGCAGCTTTAAGCCTGGTGTGAAAACTGAACTACACTGACACTTCGAGATCACTTATGTTGCTCTTCTTCAGGCTTATCAATCAAACTGAAATATTTTCTGACAAAGATTGTTCAATTATTAGGAATTTAAGAGAACATTTCCATTGACAAGGAGATTTGTCAGTGGCTGCAAACAGTGCCAGAAGCTTAGAAAAAGCTTTATTGCTTCTAATCAATTAAGGGGAATTAATGTATATGTCATGTAAGTAGATAATGTACATTTGTAGTTAGCATGTAACACAAGTATTTAATATTTCACAGAAACATATCCGTATATATAATATCAGTAGCCCACACTGGTAGATAATATCTTGCAGGGATGAAACCTGGTTTTATGCAATAAGAACGACATGTTAAATTATATTACAATTTTATTTTGCAGAGAGGGTTACACCCTACTGATGCCAAAAGTTTTCAAGAGCAGCTTTGGTGCCCTACCCCTAAAAGGGTACTGACCTTTGGGGTCACAGTCATAAAAACCTTATAAGTGCACACCTAGCAATCTAATTGATGGTCAAGTAATTCCTCTTGCTTGTGAAGCTGGGAATGTTATTGGATATGTTGTTGATCCTACAATCCTACAATCCAGCAGAGGATGGGTTTTAAGATAAAAAGGACATATAACCACCACCCACCCAGCATAATATAAAATATGGGAATGGAATTTGATAATTGTTTATTTTTTTAGACATCATAAGCATTAAGAACAATATGTTTCCCTCACTCTCTGTGTGTGTGTATATATATATATATATATATATATATATATATATATATACACCTCCCACGGAACGAAACATTTACTTGTGGTGTGGCACTAAGGAACGATCGCACTGTGCACGATCACTAGGGATACAATCTGCCCTGATGTTTTCAATTCTCTTGCTCACTATACACGGGGTGTATTTATTTTTCTCCCCACGCTGGGGGGGCGCACTCTGATGACGTCATGACACTAATTTTGGCGCCAATCGATGTATGTTATTTAGGACCTCATTGTGTGTTATGTTTTACCTCCTGAGGACGGCTAGAGTATACTAGCCGAAACGTTGAGGAATAAATGTCACAGCCCATGGGGGCTCATTTTCTTGCGAAAGTCCTGTGAGTGCGGTCTTTTTTTCAAGTACTGTATGTAATTTCGTTACCAGCACCTAGGCGAGTACCTACCATATTGTGGAGTGCACCACTGAGGATCTGTATATATATAAATATATATATATATATATATATTCGGAAGGCTAAAAAAAAATTCTGAATGCCAAAATGATGCTGAATACATTAATTCAATGGGTGTGTTTTGCTGACTTTTCTTATTTTTGTGCCAAATGCATTGAATTAAGTGACCATTTTTTCTTGTGCCAAATGCATTGACGTCAATTGGGCAACTTTACTAAAGGGTAAAGAGCATTATTTAGTTAAAATTCGCCAAAATGACAATTCGCAGGTGCATTGTCAATTTACTAAAAGACGAAAAACACAATTCTCAAAAAAGCTCAGTGCAAGTTGAACGATCGTTAATTCACAAATTTAGCAAAGTGTGAACTTTACTATATGCTACCCTTTACGCCAAAGTCTATTTCACCGGGTTCTTCCTGGCGAATTGATAAGATGAAGTTACATCCTCAATGTTATTATGTCAGTAACATCATATCCTGTAGTCCATAATTGTCATAATAAAAGACAAAAAGCTGGCATTTCTTCATATTTAATGTGGGATTATGTTTGCAAGTTTAACTGTTTAACGTATGCGTAAGTATCTTAACAAAGTTTTGCTAGGAAGAATGTAAGACTAAAGAAAATTTGCTAAAGCACTTTCAGGCTTACGAATTTCTGCTGACAAAAGTACGCCAGCATTCATTTGCTTTAAACATATAAAACCACTAAAATGAGACTGTAGATAAATAGGCTTCCAAGTCTGAAGCTAGCCATATATGGGCATATTGTATTGCCACCTTGTGAACAATCTTATCAGCTAACTGATCGTTTTAATGAACGATTCATCCATCCATGGGAAACAATATGTGAGGAGACTTTTGTTGTATGTTTGTTGTGTTGGCTGCAAGATCATACATATATTAAACAATAGCTATCTGTTCCTTTGTTTATCAATGCAAAAGTCATGCACAGTGAATGTTTGTTTAACAATGATTATCTCTTTGTCCCATTCACTGACTGATTTCATTGTTTCATGGCGAAAATGTTTTACCTTCCAGAATGACTGTTGGGATGATTTTGTTGGATTGTACTAAAATCTTTCTGCTTGTGTATGGCCACCTTAAAGAAAAGGAAGCAACGTGTAAAGGCTTTACAAGGAATGGCATTTCCGCCAGTTTGTTGCAAGAGAAACCGGAAGCTAACACTACACAAAAATCTTTACTAGTCAATCATTTCCAGGCTGAGTTGAATCAAGAAAAATAAGCATTGTCAGCATTTTTAATGGGCCGTTAGCTTGCAAAAGCTTAACTAACAAAATTAAAATTAATTTTCTAAGTGAACTGTTTATTAAAATGAATTGTATAGGGTACATGAGACAAAACAAATTTATCGCATGATACTGTACATGCTACGTTGGGGAAAAATTTAATCTGGGACTTAATGCTGTCAAGTTAATATTAATTATAAAAAACTAGGCTTTAAAATTGTCCTCACTCACTATAAGTCATGAAACATAGAACATTATAATAAGCAATCTTGTAAGTATTAAATAAATTATAGGTTTGTGGATGAAGTTTGAAGAGAATGCCTTATAAATCAATATGTCTGTTTCTTCATCACTGCTTAGTACTGTTTAGATAGACAAAGTCCTAGTTTCAGAGCACTTCACTTGGTTTAGCAGTAATAGGTTGTTAAAAATGAATTCCAATCAAAGTGAATAGCAAGAAATGTACATGTTCTAATTAGGTGTTTTATTGCAAAACATAACTATTAACTTGACGACTTATAGTTAAATCAAAGTATTTCAGATGCATAGAGTGTGATAGCTTGATACTTTTGCTATAAAACATGTGCGTCTGCAAAATTACTGGAAAAAATATTCAATATATGTCTTAAATTACAAAATACTCTACAGCTGCCAAAGATCCAAAGTATATTACAAAAACCACAAAGGCAGTGGTTGTCACACTCTTGAGCTGGTCCACATTGGAAGGTCTTGGATCTCAGCCCAAAGGCCAGTTAAAGAATTGTGGGGAATTACCACTTGCTCTCCTAGATACACCTGAAAGCCAAGCTTAAAGGTCAGTTAGGATAATAATTAATTTTCTGTAACAGATTTTCTTAAAACTGTATCTGAACGACGGATACACCAGTATTTTAGTTTATCTGAAATTATAACAAAGGTTATATCGAAAGATGGACCTTCAAGGGAGAGCCCTGACCAAATGATGGACCTTCTTCTCCAAAAATTGTCTCCTTGTTTTTCCCCTTAATCCAGTATAATTGGGGAGTTATGATAAACTCAGAAGTTACAGCCAACATTCTTGGAATTAGGACTTTGTTACTTCTTGCTTTCGTTGTTAAAATTATTTGCTGCACCTATTGATGCGACCTGCTGCGTCAGTGAGTGTCATTCAGCTGGAGAGGCAGGATGAACAAAATGTTTTTTAACAGAATACAGAAGTGCAAAGTGCATGTTTGGACACATGTACCTTTGATAAGTAGCGTCAATAAGCATCCATTTTAGAGTGACTACACTTGCTTTTGTGATCATAAATGAACACTTATGTTTGCCTTGTGAAATCTGCAGTTGAGAGTCAAAAAAAAACACAGTTGATCACCAATAACTATTGCACAATCCCCTCTGATCTGAGTTTTTCAACAACCACAAACAATTTTAAAGGGATAGCTCACCTTAAAGTTATTTTAAATATTTAACTTAAATTTTTTTTGTAGTTTTATAAACCATTTTGCATATATATTTGCCTATATTTTGCATTGGTTATCTACCTTTTCCTGCTTTTTGCTGTTTATGTTCTAATCTGTAAAACCACTGGTTGGTTGTCAAAGCAAATGGGTGCTCAGAGAGCTGCTGAGAACAAAAAATAATCCTGTAACTACAGAAATCTAAATTCTAAATACTACATCATACTAAAAGTTCGTTATAAGTTCAACTACTCCCTTTTGAGCAATAGAGAAATGCTTAATTTGGAGGTAGTCTCACTGATATTTTGTGCAGTTTGTGCTTAATCTTGTCTAAATCTGAACCAATGCCCCTATTCAGGCTGGTTGCATTTAATAGTTACTTGCAGCTACATTATACAGGCAACAATATAGATGGATTTTAATTACATGATAACTCATCCTCTTAATCAAGATTATAATGAGAATGTAATTTGGCAGAACATTAACCTTCCCTCACCAGCATTTAAATATATATTTTTTCAGTGTTCCCAAAGCTTGAAGAGCTCTTTTTTCAAAATTTTTCTTGAACTCTTTCAGAAGCAACAATTGGTACAAACCCTACCCTAGCCCCAATATACATAAGTGTATCTGTGTAATAGGGCTACGGAAGGTACTGTTGTATCTGGAACTACTGTATGAGCTATTTTGAGTGCAGTGATCATCTGGATATCACCATTAAATTGGTCCATTATGTGCAGTGTGAGTTAATTAACAGGTAGGTTAACAGGTGCAGTAGATCGACTACATTCATCCATTATGCTTACCATTAAACATTGGTAATGAATATTCTGGGTTTTAACAACTTGCAAAAGAAAATAACATAGAAATGTTATGCATATTGTGCCTATAAAAAAGCATACAACTAGGTCTGATATTGCCTCATGATCATGTGCTACAGATATCTTTTGTTTTCCCAAATGGTTATTAGATAATGAGCATTTTTCAGTTTTAAGGTTAACGCAAGGTGTGTGATTGTATAATAGCAGTGCTGAGATGAGCAATTGTTCTCTCACTTTTACCCTTATGGGCCTCAGGGCTTCAAACATGATGCACAACAGGGAGCTGAGAGCCCTCTGGCAGCAAAAGGATTTAGAATGTTCATGGCTGTATATAGTTCCATTGGGAGTAGTAGATATACATAAAGGCTGCATTTTTTCTAAAAAGTGTTGTTCAGCTGGAGGGAGAAAACAGAATTTGGTGCTGTCAGTCTAGTCTTAAGTCTTTAAATGTGCAGTAAGTTATGTGCAAGAAGGATGTTTTATTAAATACTTCCCTTGAGGGACCTATAACTCTAAAGGTACCTAATAACCCCTCCCCTTCAGATTATTTAGTTATCGGTAGGTTGAAAAGTAGTTTGGAAACTCCCAAAAGATTACACTGGGCTATGGAGGAGGTCCATGGCCAACATCCCTCCATCTAATCCAACTGTTGGCTCAAGGTTGAACATTTGTCAATCTAGCCCGGCTAGCAGATCTTCCTCTGTATGTTTAGCTTAAGATATTGTATGAATAAGTTGTATATAAACATATGTAACATTTTTAAGTAGATATTGAACAGGCCATGCATATAGCTGTACTATGTGGATGTCAAGCCAAAACAGTTGTAGTTCTGCCAATTGCACCATATTAGTTTGTATGGTGTTTCGCTTATGGACAATCAACTATCATATACCTGATCAAACTGTGTTAAAAGGTCAGGTCTCCTATGGCCAGCATAAGGCTATCTGTTATTAAAGCTTTATACTGTGTACTGCTATAGTTCACCCAGCAAAAAGAAAATGGTTTGTTGACCATACTTTGTTGACTTTGCATCTACTTAAGTCTATTTGAATATGCATCATCTAGCCTATAAGTGCATAAAGCTTGTCAGACATTTTTTCTTTTAAAGGGATTGTTAATTTTTAGTATACATTTTTAGTATAAAAATTAAAACTGGGTAAAAAGATAGGCTGTGCAAAAAAAGTTATTTCAATATAGTTAGTAAGCCAAAAATGCAATGTATAAAGGCTGGAGTAACTGGATGACTAACATAATAGCCAGAACACTACTTCTGGATTTACAGCTCTCTTGGGTTTCATTGATTGGTTGCCAGGCAGTAACCAATCAGTGACTTGAGGGGGGGCACATGGGTCATAACTGTTTGCTTTCTGGCCTGCATGGTATGGATCAGTTGCAAACTCACGGAACATTTATATACCATGTGGCCTCCCTTAAAGTCATGGACTACAGTAACTCAGAGTTAGAGTTAGCTAAAAAGAAAGACGTGTTCTGTTATGTTATGTTAGACATCCAGTCACTCCAGCCTTTATACATTTCTAACTACATTAGAAACATGTTTTTTATTTTGCACAGCCTGTCTATTTACCCAGTTTTTATTTTTACACTAAACTGTTCCTTTAAAGAAGTTGTTCAGAGTAATATTATGAGACAATTTGTAATTTGGTTTCATTTTTGTGGGTTTTTGAGTTATTAAGCTTTTTTATTCACCAGCGCTCCAATTTGCAATTTCAGCAATCTGGTTGCTAGGGTTCAAATTACCCAAGCATGCATTGATTTGAATAAGAGACTGGAATATGACTAGGAGAGGCCTAAATATAAAGATGAGTAATAATAAGTAGCATTCACAGTTCCGCTCATCAATTTATTCCTATCCTTTGAAGGAATTAAGTCCCTGGAGACTTGCTTATTGGGTATTATAGATAAAGTAATGCCCCTACAAAAATCCAGGACACTTCTAAGGTCTATTTTATTTTACGCAAACAAGCTAGTAATAATGAAATGGATGAGCCCCAGCTCTCCTACACTGCAGCAGTGGATTGAATAAATGAATGGCACATTGCCCCTAACTTAACTGACATACAATGCTAGGGGAACACCTGGGAAAATTGAGAAAATATGGGAACCCTGGTTGGATGTCAACCCTCAGGCATTCTGCCCAGATGACTGATCAATAGGTTTGATCTGATATACTGCATGGATGTCACAATAATCCCTAAATGTGTTACATGCTTAGTTATGCTTTGAAACCACTATGGTATGAACAAAATAATTGTAAACAGTAGTCAAGTAAGTTAAAAAGGTTGAACTCGATGGACATGTGTCTTTTTTCAACCTTACTTACTATGTTACTATGTAAGTGTCAAGACTCTAACTTTTTTTAGATGATGTCAGTGACTCCCATTGGAAAGCTGTACACAGTCAGAAGAAGTAGGTAAATAATTTAAAAAGAAATAATGAAGGCCAGATGAAAAGTTGCTTAGAATTAATCATTCTATGATATACTAAAAGTTAACTTAAAGGCGAACCACCCCTGTCTTCATTAAAAAAATCACTATATTTACATCTTGTTGCGATAGAATGTAGAATCTGTAGTACAGATCCTGAGCTGTATTATCACCAGCAGTGGTTAATAAAATGGTCACAAGGGTGGAATCATCATCATCATCATTTATTTATATAGCGCTGTCAAGATAAGCAGTGCTTTACTGCAGTTATAGCAAACAGGGAATAAATGGTGGATAACAAACAAGGATTACAGAGTACAATAGGGTTTACAAACTAAAAGGTTAGGGTACAATTGAGACATTAGGATTGTATAAACACTTTGTCATTTTTGATACAGCAATGATTAATTAAGATACATCGAATAGGCCTCTTTAAACAGATGGGTCTTTAAGGAGCGCTTGAAAGTTTGGAAGGAAGGAGAAAGTCTGACAGCTGGAGGCAGAGAGTTCCAGAGAAAAGCAGAAGCCAGAGAGAAGTCTTGTAGACGAGAATGGGCAGAAGTGACCAGAGGAGAAGTGAGGCGAAGATCAGAAGCAGAGCGTAGGTTTCGTGAAGGAGTGTATTTGGAGATTAGAGATGAAATATAGGGAGGGGTTTCATTATTAAGGGCCTTGAATGTGAGTGTAAGTAATTTGAATTTGATTCTAGAAGAGATTGGGAGCCAGTGAAGGGACATACATATGGGAGCAGCTGATGTTGAGTGGAGAGCTAGATGAATGAGTCTAGCGGCCGCGTTTAGAATAGATTGGAGTTGTGAAAGGTGACTTGTTGGAATACCTGTGAGGAGTAAGTTACAGTAATGAAGGCGGGAGATGATGAGAGACTGAATCAGTGTTTTAGTTGATTCTGAACTGAGATAGGGTCGTATTCGAGCAATGTTGCGCAGTTGAATACTGCAAGATTTTGCAAGTATTTGAATGTGTGGTGAAAAAGACAGATGAGAGTCTAAGATGACTCCTAGGCAGCGTGCCTGTGTGGTGGAATGAAAGGTGGTGGTGTTGTTTACGGTGAGTGATATCTGAGGGACAGGGGAAGATCTTGGAGGAAATATGATGAGTTCTGTTTTAGAAAGGTTCAGTTTCAGGTGGCGCTGTGACATCCAGGAGGAGACAGCAGAGAGACAGTCTGTGACTTGGGAAAGGACAGAATTAGAAAGATCAGGAGTAGACAAGTAGAGTTGAGTGTCATCAGCATAAAGGTGATACTGAAGTCCAAATGACTGAATGAGTTTTCCTAGGGAAGTTGTATAGAGCGAGAACAGCAGGGGGCCATGAACAGAGCCTTGAGGAACTCCAACAGAGAGTGGGAAAGTAGTAGAAGTAGAGTTAGAGAAGGAAACTTTAAAGGAACGGTCAGACAGATATAATGTAAACCATGAAAGAGCATTGTCCTGAATGCCAGATGAGTGTAGAGTGTCAAGGAGGAGTGTGTGGCCAACTGTGTCAAAGGCTGCAGAGAGTTCTAGAAGGATTAGAATGGAATAATGACCTTTAGACTTTACCAATAAAAGACCATTGGTTACTTTGGTGAGTGCAGTTTCAGTCGAGTGTGATGGGCGGAAGCCAGTTTGCAATGGGTTGAGAAGGGAGTTATGAGTGAGATGCTGGATCAGGTGTTTGTAAACAAGCCTTTCTAGTAATTTGGATGCGAATGGAAGAAGGGAGACCGGTCAATAGTTAGTGGGAGAGCTGGGATCAAGGGGAGGTTTTTTGAGGATAGGAGTGATTAGTGCTTGTTTGTATAATGATGGAAAGGTACCAGTAGAGAGTGAAAGATTGAATAGGTGGGTAAGTGCAGGAGAGAGTGTATCAGAGATTGGGTGGAGAAGGCGAGAGGGTATGGGGTCAAGGGAGCAGGTGGTGGGTTTTGAGCTGGCTAGAAGTTTGCTAACTTCATCTAGAGTTGCAGGGGTGAAGGAGTGCAAAGTAGATGTGAGTGGACTGCACGTTGGTCTGAGATTGTTGTCGGGCGGTATGCTCAGCCTAATGAGTTCGATTTTTTCATTAAAGAAATGAGCAAGGTCTTGGGCGGGAACATTAATAGGTGGAGGAGGTGGAGGGGGGCATAGGAATGAAATGCAGCTAAAGTTTAACAAGATTGGTGAATTGGGATGGGCGAATGTTTTCGCCTTGTTTCGCCGTGGTAATGATGCCCATAGATTCTTATGGCTTCAGGCGTCAAAAAAAAATGTCAAAAAAGTTTCACCGCACGTCAAAAACATTTTGCACCCATAGACTTCAATGGGTGTCAGAGTCATTTCGCCGGCAGTGAATTTTTGGCGAAACGAAACAGGTCAAATTCGCACAACCCTATTGGTGAGGTCTTTGACATACTTTGTGTAAAGTAAAGTAAAAAGATTCATGTATATCGGAGCAAATCCCAATTAGGCCTAGGCTTACCGGATTTTAAACAATATTTAAGAGCAACCACTTTGGGAAGGATTGTGGAGTGGTTCAATTGCCAAAACAAAAAAAATGGATCCAAATAGAACAATCTTTGACTGAAAGACCACACCAAGCGTTAAATGTAGCAGACAAATTTTTGAAAAGGATCACGCAAGGGCCCATGTAGGAAACCCCACTTTTATACCTGGCATGATGAATAGTTTATTCCTAGACAGAAAACCCATGGGCATTCATGTAATAAAGGACAAGGCATTAAACTCTCTAGCCAATCTTTGTCCAGGCAAAGAAGAATTTTTTCTATATAGTTTAAAATAAGCTCAACTAAAATACTGGTTTATCTTGCCAGAAAACAAACAGATAGCAACAGAACCCACATCTACTTTTGAGGACTATTGTCTAGCTAGACATCCCCCTAACCACCTCACCTAACTATTGTATAAAATAACTAGTGATGGGCGAATTTATTCACCAGGCACGAATTTGCGCGATTCGCTGCCAGCGACTAATTCGCAAAACACCCGTGAAAATTCACGTTAAAAATTCGCCAGCGTCAAATTTTTTTTCTCGAAAAACGGACGCCGGCGTCAAAAACGGGCGCTGGCGTCCAAAAAACGGGCGCCGGCATTTCACTGATTTTTTGGCGTTTCGCAAATTTCATGCGAAATTCGCAAATTTTTCAACGAAGCGAAACTGCGCAAATTCGCACATCACTAAAAATAACAGAACACCAGATTGTAAATAGCATTATGAGCAGCAATGGCATGGCTTTATGAAGTATAGGTCATCAGGCTGATTGTCTCACAAATGACTGCTTTCTGAACTAATAGCTGTTGGGGTTAATGAATTTGTTTGCATATTGATAGAAACTGGCTACAGGATCCGGTACAGAAGGCGGTTTTAATGGTACATTCTTAGTGGTGTCCCTCTGGGCTCTGTATTGGGCCCAATTCTATTTAACTTGTTCATTAATAGCTTAGTGGAAGGTATTGTAAGTAATGTATCAGTGTTTGCAGATGACACAAAACTATGCAGCCCAATTTATTCCATCCATGATGAGACTTCCTTTCAACAGGATCAAACTGGCAATCTGGGCAGCTAAGTGACAAATGAGATTTAATGTTGATAAATGTAAAGTCATGCACCTGGTATGTAAAAATATGCAAGCCACTTGTACCCTTAATGGGACTGCACTAGGCAAATCCATAATGGAAATGGACATTGAGTCCTTGTAGATTATAAACGTGGCTGTAGCAAGCAATGCCAGTCAACAGCTTCAAGGGCAAACAAGACCTTGAGCTGTATTAAAAAGGACATAGATTTGCCGGAGGAGGGGGTTATTTTTCCACTATACAGAGTGCTGGTAAGGCCCCATCTAGAATATGTCGTACAGTTTTGGTCTCCAGTGCTCAAACGGGACATTATTGAATTAGAGAGGGGATAGAAAAGGACAACTAAGCTGGTAAACGGAATGGAGAATTTCAGCTATGAAGAAAGACTCCCCAAGGAGGGGTTGTTCACACTGGAGAAGAGGCACTTAAGGGGAGACATCATAACTCTATATAAATATATAAGGGGATCATACAATGCCCTCTCTAATGCTTTATTTACCAGTAGGTCCTTCCAGCTAACAAGAGGCCACCATTCCAATTAGAAGAAAGGAAATTCCCTCTAAATATTCAGAAGGGGCTTTTACAGTGACTGCTGTGAAGATGTGGAATTCTCTCCTTGAATCAGTCGCACTTCCTGATACATTAGATAGCTTTAAGAAGGAGTTGGATGGCTTTTTAGAAAATGAGGGAATACAGGGTTACAAAATATAGCTCATAGTACAAGTTGATCCAGGGACTAGTCCAATTGCCATCTTGAAGTCAGGAAGGAATTTTCCCCCCCTGAGGCAAGTTGGAGAGGCTTCAAATTGGGTTCTGCCTTCATCTGGATCAACTGGCAGTTAGGCATGTGCACTGGTACAGTGGAGGTCTGCCCTGTAACTGGAGAGACACCAGATATAGTTGTGAGGAAGCCTAACTGGAGGAATAACCACAAGCCTGGAGCCCTCAAATGTGATAGTGGCACTGAGTCCATGACACTGAAGTTGCTGAACATTATGTTAATAGTTCCCGAAGACAACTGAAAAGTGAATATGAATCATTAAGGGACAACATTGCTAAAAACAGTTTAAGGTGGCCAAACAGTATAAGATGTACTTGTTAGCTGAGGTCTCCAAACAAGCAGATCTTTCCCCAATATGCCCACCTAAATTGGACACTATCAGGCTTTAATCTGATCTTTGGCCCTAGGGCCAAATGATCAGATTACAACACGATATACACGTGTTCAGAGTAAAGGTGGCCATAGACGTAACAATTACGATCTTTCCTGTGACCATTGGTTCATTTACAGGTACTGCATTTAGACCTGAATTGTCAGATATACAGTATAAACAATAGAATTTTACCTGTATCTGACAATTCAGCAGTAAACACTGGCTGATATTTGAAGGTGCCCAATCAAAATTTTCCGACCTGCCCAATCGACAAGCCGACTGATATCCAAGTCTTTTGTCGATATCGGCTTGTCTTCCGCCATACACACAACGAATATCGTTTTGTATGATAATCAAAATCAAACCTGCCAAATTGTCATCTGGGCGATTTTTGGCCCTATTGCACTTATTGATCATTTGCTATGAGTGCTCCTGTATGAATTCCCCCTTCTTCCCCTTACACCTTAAAATACCCTCTCTGAAATGCATGTTCCATTTGCAATAAAGTCACTTTTATCCATGACCTACATATTACAAAAAAATGTGGCTCTCCTCAACTGACCCTTTCTTATCTACCTCTCTCTCTCTTAGAGTGGCTACTCTATACCTAGTCATATAATATACCTAGACCCACCTGTGGAAAATGGTTGCTCAAAGAAAAAAAGACCTTAGCTAAAGCTCACCATTTGGCAAATAGATCCTAAGTGGGGAGGTAGGGGGGTGATGTTGCACTTTTAGTGAGATTAGGCTAATATCTAAGGGTATAGTTCAGGGTGCAGATAGGTCTAGCAAGTGAGTGAAGGTTCTCTTATTTCCATGTCTGTGGATTGTCCATAAATGTAGGTGGATTAGACAGTCATACTGGAGTGCTCGAATTTTTGGAATGTTATAATTTTGTCTCAAGCTAGGAGAGTGCACAGAAATAATCAGGGTGGTCTGTTTTAGGGTATGTAAACCAAAATGTATGCAACTAGTCAGAAATAGGAAAGCAATTTTTTAACTTAAACTGCTCCTTCCTATTATTGACTTCCAAAGAAGTGTTTACCAACCCTTTTAAAACACATACCCTTTAATGTATAGCCATTGAATAAACAATCTGAAAGTACATTACAAAGCAAATCCATTGTTCTTCTTGGGGGATTTTATCAGTCTTCTGCTAAATGAGTAAGAGTCATATCATCATGTTCTCAAAACTATAGACAGAACTGAGGCTGTTATTCAGTTCAATCCAAAAGTTTGATTGATGAAAAGCCAAATATGTGTAACCTTCAGTAAGGGAGCAATTTATAATCAATTTGAAAACTTTATTAAATATTTTGTGGTTTTCTAAAACAGCATCAAGAAAATCATTGTTTTCCATTTCAGGCTTGGGATATTAGATTGTCTGTCAAAATGCCGATGCTTGAAATGCTCACTTAATGTAAGAAAAAAAACTGTCTAGGATTATAGACGTACAATATAAAATTCATGTGGGATTAACTGGTTGAGAGAATTACTTTCGCTGTCCTAATGCAGTGACCTTACAAGCAACACAGGCCTTTAAATCTCAATCAGACCTTTACGACAGAAAATCATTTTCAACTTCTATGTTGAAAAAAATAATAAAAGTGAAAAAAGAGGCAAGATAATGTTTCCTGGGTGAGCTCATAAAATACACACTGTAAATTACATATCTACATAGTCATCTATGTCACTCTTAAGGGCATTAAAAGAATCTGCCATCAAAACATGTCTCAGTAGGGAATTCTACAACCTCACTGTCCTCACTATGAAGAACCACCTACGCTGTATCTCTAGTCTAAAGATGTGGCCTCTAGTAGGTTGAACTTTTTTGTGGGTCCCCAGCTATCTGCCTATAATGTACTTTTACATAGTAATCATGTCATCCTTGCTAGTGTCTTTTCTCAAGCCCCTTAATATCTCCAACTTTGACAGTCTTTCTGAAATTTTATTTCTTCTTTTAATTATTTTACCAGTCTCCTTGCACGTCTCTGCACTCTATCCAGCTCATTTATGTTCCTCTTAAGGGCTAACGTCTAAAACTACACCATTTATTCAAGTTGAGGCAATATTAGGGTCCTATAAAAAGGCAAAATTATGTTTTCATCCCTTGAGTTAATACCCTTTTTTATGCAAGACCATACTTTATTTGCTTTAGTAGCTACATAATGACACTGCCTTTCTACCTGCCTATCATTAGACAAATTGTTGTCTACAAAAATCCCCAGATCCTTCTCAATTAAGGAAACTCCCAACACACTGCCATTTAGTTTATAACTTGCATTTATATTATTTCTACCAAAGTGCATAGCCTTGCATTTATCAACATTGAACTTCATTTTCCAGTTTGCTGCAGATCACTCTGCAAAGTGGCAGCATCTTGCATGGAACCTATAGTTCTGCACAATTTAGTATCATTAGCAAAAATATAAACAGTACTTTCAATGCCCTCCTCCAGGTCATTAATAAACAAGTTAAAAAGCAAAGGACTTAGTACAGACCCCTGCGGTACTCCGCTAACAACACTGGTCCAATCAGAAAATGTTCCATTATTTGTAATCTATCCTTCAGCCAGTTCTTTATCCAAGTACAAATGCCATGTTCCAGGCCAATATTCCTTTCTTTAATCAGTAACATTCTGTGTGCTGATGCTGTTGAGCAAACACTCTGGCATTAACAGGGACGTGCAGTGGCAAACGATTTCTGCTAACATTAATTGAAGGCAGCCTTCGCTTTCCTCTGTCCTGTTTAATTAGTAAACATATTTTTAGCCTTCATTAAAAATTAAACGAAATGCCATGCTCTGTGCAATAATATGAGTGATATTTGAATTTCTAGATTCTTTCCAGTCTAACATACAGTATAAACTTTGTACTTATAGGAGTGTATTTATAAAGTAGTGTAAATTTATTATTAATTATTAGTGATGAGTGAAAAATTTCACCATTTACAGATTTGCTGCAAACTTCCAGTTTCCGGCGCTGGCAAAAAAATATTTGCAAAACTGTGTCATAAATTTTCCACACAGCTTTTTTCATTTTGTGTGACGAAAAAAAAGGCATGCAGTTTATACCTGTAGACTTCTAAAGAAGCATCTTAAGCAGAATTTTAAGAGACCAGTGCGACACACCTCCCTTGACACGAGACAAAAGACCAAAAGAACTGTGAGGCGCGTCACATGGACAGATTCGGCTCCATTCTATAACCATCCTGTAAAAAGGTCTTCCCATAAGTGGTCTCACATACAAGAGACAACGAAAGTTTAAAATTGTTGTTTCTTTATTTTTCTATTTTTTAGCTACCCAACTCTAAAGGCTTATCTATTGACAGACCCTTAACCTCTACCCCCTTCTTTCTTCAGCTTTGGTACAGCACATCAACGTCTCGGGGCTTCCCAGACAAACTCCTGATGGCCCCTGAGCCCCCTCCGGCTCCTCCTCCTTCCACTTAATGGTAGGCTCACATAATGTCAACGACCTAAAGACACCACAAAAGCGCTCAATGGCCTTTTCACAAACATAGGATGGATATCTTGCTGCTGCAAGAAACACACTTTAGCAAAACATCAACACCCAAACACTTGTCAAAACATTACCCTCAGGCATACCTGGCTAATTCAACCACCAAAATAAAAGGGGTGGCAATACAGGTTAAGTTGTAACTTAAACAGAAACATGCAGACCCAGAGGGCTGATATTATGCTATATCATAACCACTGGCCTACTCTAGAATCAACTAACCACAATAGCCTCAGTTTATGCCCTTAACATATCCAAACAGATATTCTTCAGAAGCTTCTATGACAAATTTGCGGAAATCTTGGAGGGCAGAGTCATAGTGGTGTGAGACTTTAATACAACTTTAAATAACAACATGGACAGGTCACAAGACAGCTTAGAGCCCCAGACTCCCATCACCCATGACCGTAACGCCAAATATTTAACCAAACATCTAACAGCCGAGACACTAGTAGACACTTTGGAGAGATAAGCCACACTACTACAATACATTAATTCTGCCAAAACACATGACATTACCTGGTCAAACCATGGCATGGTGGATAGGGATGTAGCGAACGTCGGAAAAAAAGTTCGCGAACATATTCGCGAACTTGCGCAAAAATGCGAGCGGTTCGCGAACGGTTCGCGAACCCCATAGACTTCAATGGGAAGGCGAACTTTAACATCTAAAAAAGACATTTCTGGCCAGAAAAATGATTTTAAAGTTGTTTAAAGGGTGCAACGACCTGGACAGTGGCATGCCAGAGGGGGATCAAGGGCAAAAATGTATCTGAAAAATCTGCCTGTGTGTGCTTGGAAGAGATAGTGTAGGGGGAGAGCTGTTAGTGATTTCAGGGACAGATGATAGTAAGTTTGCTGGCTAGTAATCTGCTTGATACTGCTCTGTATTGGAGGGACAGAAGTCTGCAGGGATTTGAGGGACATTTTAGCTTAGGTAGCTTTGCTGGCTAGTAATCTACTGTTCTCTTTAAACAACTGCCATACGTTGCCCTTGTAGGCATTGTTTGCCCAGTTTTTTTGGACGCAGCCACTGAAGCACAGTTGCCAGAAAAAATATGCCATATAAATGCTGAAAATAGTCATTTTTCGCCATACGTTGACCTTGTAGACATTGTTTGCCCAGTTTTTTTTGGACGCAGCCACTGAAGCACAGTTGCCAGAAAAAATATGCCATATAAATGCTGAAAATAGTAATTTTTCGCCATACGTTGACCTTGTAGACATTGTTTGCCCAGTTTTTTTGGACGCAGCCACTGAAGCACAGTTGCCAGAAAAAATATGCCATATAAATGCTGAAAATAGTAATTTTTCGCCATACGTTGACCTTGTAGACATTGTTTGCCCAGTTTTTTTGGACGCAGCCACTGAAGCACAGTTGCCAGAAAAAATATGCCATATAAATGCTGAAAATAGTCATTTTTTGCCATATACGTTGAGTCAACGTATGGCAAAAAATGACTATTTTCAGCATTTATGTGGCATATTTTTTCTGGCCTCTGTGCTTCAGTGGCTGCGGCCAAAAAAACTGGGCAAACAATGCCTACAAGGTCAACGTCGTTGACCTTGTAGGCATTGTTTGCCCAGTTTTTTTGGCCGCAGCCACTGAAGCACAGAGGCCAGAAAAAATATGCCATATAAATGCTGAAAATAGTCATTTTTTTGGTCGCAGCCACTGAAGCACAGTTGCCAGAAAAATTATGCCATATAAATGCTGAAAATATAAATTTTTTTGGTTGCAGCCACTGAAGCACAGA
Source organism: Xenopus petersii (assembly GCA_038501925.1). Taxonomy (NCBI): domain Eukaryota; kingdom Metazoa; phylum Chordata; class Amphibia; order Anura; family Pipidae; genus Xenopus; species Xenopus petersii. Next base: position 29,220,844 of record CM076688.1, read on the forward strand.
GGCCAGAAAAATTATGCCATATAAATGCAGAAAATATGCATTTTTTTGGTCGCAGCCACTGAAGCACAGTTGACAGAAAAATTATGCCATATAAATGCTGAAAATATAAATTTTTTTGGTTGCAGCCACTGAAGCACAGAGGCCAGAAAAATTATGCCATATAAATGGAGAAAATATGCATTTTTTTGGTTGCAGCCACTGAAGCACAGAGGCTAGAAAAATTATGCCATATAAATGGAGAAAATATGCATTTTTTTGGTTGCAGCCACTGAAGCACAGAGGCTAGAAAAATTATGCCATATAAATGGAGAAAATATGCATTTTTTTGGTTGCAGCCACTGAAGCACAGAGGCCAGAAAAATTATGCCATATAAATGGACAAAATATGCATTTTTTTGGTTGCAGCCACTGAAGCACAGAGGCTAGAAAAATTATGCCATATAAATGGACAAAATATGCATTTTTTTGGTTGCAGCCACTGAAGCACAGAGGCCAGAAAAATTATGCCATATAAATGCAGAAAATATGCATTTTTTTGGTTGCAGCCACTGAAGCACAGAGGCCAGAAAAATTATGCCATATAAATGCAGAAAATATGCATTTTTTTGGACGCAGCCACTGAAGCACAGTTGCCAGAAAAAATATGCCATTTAAATGCTGAAAATAGTAATTTTTCGCCATACGTTGACCTTGTAGACATTGTTTGCCCCGTTTTTTTGGACGCAGCCACTGAAGCACAGAGGCCAGAAAAAATTAAACCAGTAGGGTTTGCACCCTAGTTTGTAACGGTGGCGGAGGGAGGAGGACGCTAAAGGACAGCTGTGTGTGGAGTCATGAGGCTTGAAGAGAAGGACAGCTGCATAGAAGTCAGAACAAGTCTTCCGGCGTGCAGTAACCCTCCGAGATCCACCCCTCATTCATTTTAATAAAGGTCAGGTAATCGACACTTTTGTGACCTAGGCGAGTTCTCTTCTCAGTTACAATCCCTCCTGCTGCACTGAAGGTCCTTTCTGAGAGCACACTTGAGGCTGGGCAAGACAAGAGGTTCATGGCAAATTGTGACAGCTCTGGCCACAGATCAAGCCTGCGCACCCAGTAGTCCAGGGGTTCATCGCTCCTCAGAGTGTCGATATCTGCAGTTAATGCCAGGTAGTCCGCTACCTGCCGGTCGAGGCGTTCTTTGAGGGTGGATCCAGAAGGGTTGTGGCGCTGCCTTGGACAGAAAAACATTTGCATGTCTGATGTTACAGACCGGCCAAAGGGCTTTGTCCTTGCAGGTGTGCTCGTGGCAGGATTACTGGCACCTCTGCCCCTGGAATGTTGATGAGTTCCTGAAGTGACATCACCCTTAAAAGCATTGTACAACATGTTTTGCAGGCTGGTTTGTAAATGCCGCATCTTTTCGGACTTGTGGTATGTTGGTAACATTTCTGCCACTTTATGCTTGTACCGAGGGTCTAGTAGCGTTGCGACCCAGTACAGGTCCTTCTCCTTAAGCCTCTTGATACGGGGGTCCTTCAACAGGCATGACAGCATGAAAGACCCCATTCTCACAAGGTTGGATGCAGAGCTATCCATCTCCGCTTCCTCATTATCAAGGACTGCATCATCCACGGTCTCCTCCCCCCAGCCACGTACAAGACCAGGGGTCCCCAAAAGGTCACCACTAGCCCCCTGGGAAGCCTGCTCCTGTTGGTCCTCCTCCTCCTCCTCCACAAAGCCACCTTCCTCCTCTGACTCCACTTCTGGCACCTCTCCCTGCATTGCAGCAGGTGCCTGGGTTCGTTCTGGTGATTCCGACCATAAATCGTGCGCTTCCAGCTCCTCGTCACGCTGGTCTACAGCCTCATCTGTCACTCGTCGCACGGCACGCTCCAGGAAGAAAGCGAAGGGTATTAGGTCGCTGATGGTGCCTTCGGTGCGACTGACCATATTTGTCACCTCTTCAAAAGGTCGCATGAGCCTGCAGGCATCGCGCATAAGCACCCAGTAACGGGGGAAAAAAATCCCCAGCTCTGCAGATCCAGTCCTACCACCCAGTTCAAAAAGGTACTCGTTGACGGCCCTTTGTTGTTGCAGCAGACGTTCCAACATAAGGAGCGTTGAATTCCAGCGAGTCTGGCTGTCAGAAATCAAACGCCTGACTGGCATGTTGTAGCGCTGCTGAATGTCAGCAAGGCGTGCCATGGCTGTGTAGGAACGTCTGAAATGGGCCGACACCTTTCTGGACTGGGTGAGAACGTCCTGGAATCCTGGGTACTTGGAGACAAAACGTTGGACTATTAAATTTAACACATGTGCCATGCAGGGCACATGTGTTAAATTTCCCAGTCTCAACGCTGCCAACAGATTGCTTCCATTGTCACACACCACTTTTCCGATCTGCAGTTGGTGTGGGGTCAGCCACCGATCGGCCTGTGACTGCAGAGATGACAGGAGTACAGATCCGGTATGGTTTTTGCTTTCCAGGCACGTCATCCCCAAGACAGCGTGACAACGGCGTACCTGGCACGTCGAATAGCCTAGGGGGAGCTGGGGGTGCACAGGTGTGGAGGAGGAGAAGGAGGACCCAGCAGCAGAGTAAGAAGAAGAAGAGGAAGAAGACGAGGTAGAGAGCGATGGAGGAGTAGAGGTGGTGGCAGAACCGCGTGCAATCCGTGGCGGTGACACCAACTCCACTGTTGTTGTTGTTGTTGAGCTACCCATTCCCTGCTTCCCATTCCCAGCCATTACCAAGTTCACCCAGTGGGCAGTGTAGGTGACATACCTGCCCTGACCATGCTTGGAGGACCATGCGTCAGTAGTCATATGGACCTTTGGCCCAACACTAAGTGACAGAGATGCGGTAACTTGGCTCTGCACATGTTGGTACAGGTGTGGTATTCCCTTTTTAGAAAAAAAATTGCGGCTGGGTACCTTCCACTGCGGTGTCCCAATTGCTACAAATTTGCGGAAGGCCTCAGAGTCCACCAGCTGGTATGGTAAAAGCTGGCGGGCTAAGAGTGCAGACAAGCCAGCTGTCAGACGCCGGGCAAGGGGGTGACAGTCAGACATTGGCTTCTTACGCTCAAACATGGCCTTCACAGAAACTTGGCTGGTGGCAGATGACTGGGAATGGGAACAGGTGGTCAAGGTGGAAGGCGGAGTGGAGGGTGGTTCAGATGGGTCAAGGAGAGCAGAGGTAGAGCAGTAAGATGCTGGACCAGAAGGAGTGTGGCTTTTAGTTTGCCTGTTGCCTTTGAGGTGTTGCTCCCAAAGTGCTTTGTGCTTGCCGCTCATGTGCCTTCGCATAGAAGTTGTACCTATGTGGCTGTTGGGCTTACCAAGGCTCAGTTTCTGACTGCACTCATTGCAAATTACAATGCTTTTGTCAGAGGCACACACATTAAAAAAATGCCACACTGCTGACTTTTTGGAAGTCTGCGATCTGGCGGTAACAGTAGAAGTTGGCGGCATTGGCGGCAATGGCGGGTGCGTTGGCCGGCTGAACACAGGTGCCGATACATGTTGTTGCCCTACTGATCCCTGCGGGCTGGCCTCCCTGCTTCTTCTAAGTCTTATTCTCCTACTGCCTCTCTGACTCTCCGTCTCTCCATCTGAACTACCCTCCTCTTGCTCTCTTCTACTAGGCACCCACAAAACATCAATCTCCTCATCATCATTCTCCTCAGATGCATCAATTTCTTCTGACACATCACAGAAGGAAGCAGCAGCGGGGACCTCCTCCTCCTCCTCATCACTCATCATTATGTCCATCTCTGTCGTGTTCTCTGCCAGAATTAAATCTGGTGTAACGTCCTCATCTCCTTCATCTTCTTCTGCCAATAATGGTTGCGCATTACTCAGTTCAAGAAACTCATGGGAAAATAACTCCTCTGACTCCAGTGAAGAAGGGGCACCGGTGGTGGAGGAAGTGTTACGTGGGGTGGCCATAGCAGTGGAGGATGAGGAGGATGTTGTGGTAAAGTTAGAAACGGTAGAGGATGGGGTGTGCTGTGTAAGCCAGTCAACTACCTCTTCAGCATTTTGGGAGTTCAGGGTCATTGGCTTTTTAAAACTGGGCAATTTGCTAGGGCCACAGGATTGCATAGCAGCACGGCCCCTAGCACGGCCTCTGCGTGGCGGCCTGCCTTTGCCTGGCATTATTTTTAAAAAAACAACAACAACAAAAACTCAGTTGGTTTTTCTGGAAACGATAATACACACAGCTAGATGGCAGTTTGAAGAAAACAGTGTGCAAATAATGCCTACAAGATCAACGTATACACTACTACAGCGGTGGATACGGATTACGTAAAATATATGAATGCTGCTTGAAAAAAAGTACCTCAAGTGGTTTTTCTAGAGACGATAATATTATCAATATTTAGACAAAATGTGAACAAGCTCACACAGCTAGATGGCGGTTTGAAGAAAACACTGTGCAAATAATGCCTACAAGGTCAACGTATACACAGCGGTGGATACGGATTACGTAAAATATAAGAATGCTGCTTGAAAAAAAGTCACTCCGGTGTTTTTTCTGGAGACGGTAATATTATGGATATTTAGACAGAATGTGCATACGGGCACACAGCTAGATAGCAGTTGGTTGAATAACACACTGGGCAAAAAATGCCTACAGGGCAAATAATGCCTACAAGGTCAACGTATACACAGCGGTGGATACGGATTACGTAAAATATAAGAATGCTGCTTGAAAAAAAGTCACTCCGGTGTTTTTTCTGGAGACGGTAATATTATGGATATTTAGACAGAATGTGAACACGGGCACACAGCTAGATAGCAGTTGGTTGAATAACACACTGGGCAAAAAATGCCTACAGGGCAAATAATGCCTACAAGGTCAACGTATACACAGCGGTGGATACGGATTACGTAAAATATAAGAATGCTGCTTGAAAAAAAGTCACTCCGGTGTTTTTTCTGGAGACGGTAATATTATGGATATTTAGACAGAATGTGAACACGGGCACACAGCTAGATAGCAGTTGGTTGAATAACACACTGGGCAAAAAATGCCTACAGGGCAAATAATGCCTACAAGGTCAACGTATACACAGCGGTGGATACGGATTACGTAAAATATAAGAATGCTGCTTGAAAAAAAGTCACTCCGGTGTTTTTTCTGGAGACGGTAATATTATGGATATTTAGACAGAATGTGAACACGGGCACACAGCTAGATAGCAGTTGGTTGAATAACACACTGGGCAAAAAATGCCTACAGGGCAAATAATGCCTAAAAGGTCAACTTATACACTACTACAGCGATGGATACGGATTACGTAAAATTTATTATGGCTGCTTGAAAAAAGTCACTCCGGTGTTTTTTCTGGAGACGGTAATATTATGGATATTTAGACAGAATGTGAACACGGTCACACAGCTAGATAGCAGTTGGTTGAATAACACACTGGGCAAAAAATGCCTACAGGGCAAATAATGCCTACAAGGTCAACGTATACACAGCGGTGGATACGGATTACGTAAAATATAAGAATGCTGCTTGAAAAAAAGTCACTCCGGTGTTTTTTCTGGAGACGGTAATATTATGGATATTTAGACAGAATGTGAACACGGTCACACAGCTAGATAGCAGTTGGTTGAATAACACACTGGGCAAAAAATGCCTACAGGGCAAATAATGCCTACAAGGTCAACGTATACACAGCGGTGGATACGGATTACGTAAAATATAAGAATGCTGCTTGAAAAAAAGTCACTCCGGTGTTTTTTCTGGAGACGGTAATATTATGGATATTTAGACAGAATGTGAACACGGGCACACAGCTAGATAGCAGTTGGTTGAATAACACACTGGGCAAAAAATGCCTACAGGGCAAATAATGCCTAAAAGGTCAACTTATACACTACTACAGCGATGGATACGGATTACGTAAAATTTATTATGGCTGCTTGAAAAAAGTCACTCCGGTGTTTTTTCTGGAGACGGTAATATTATGGATATTTAGACAGAATGTGAACACGGTCACACAGCTAGATAGCAGTTGGTTGAATAACACACTGGGCAAAAAATGCCTACAGGGCAAATAATGCCTAAAAGGTCAACTTATACACTACTACAGCGGTAGTAAAATAAAAAAAAGTTAAATAAAAAAAGAATGAATATTAAAAAAAAAAAAATTAAAGTTGGTGCTGCTGAACTGCTAGACTAATAGCACTGGGCTCTTATAGTAGTAGTAGTAGTAGTAGTAGTAGTAGTAGTAGTAAAACAACAAAAAAATAAATAAAAGCAGTCCTTACAAGGACTATTGCTATTGCAGCAGTCAGCAGATGAGATCAGAAGCAGGACAGCTGCCCACTGCAGCTACATACAGAGCACTGCAGTAGAAGGTAGATTACTAGCCAGCAAAGCTACCTAAGCTTAAATGTCCCTCAAACCCCTGCAGACTTCTGTCCCTCCAATAACAGAGCAGTATCAAAACGATTACTAGCCAGCAAACTTTCAACTGTCCCTGAAATCACTAACAGGCAGCAGCTCTCTCCCTACACTATCTCTTCAGCACACACAGGCAGAGTGAAAAAAAGCTGCAGGGCTTCGGTTTTTATAGGGAAGGGGAGTGGTCCAGGGGAGAGCTTCCTGATTGGCTGCCATGTACCTGCTGGTCTGGGGTGAGAGGGCAAAAAAAAGCGCCAACAATGGCGAACCCAAAATGGCGAACGTCGCGCGTCGTTCGCGAACTTCCGGCGAGCGCGAACACCCGATGTTCGCGCGAACAAGTTCGCCGGCGAACAGTTCGCGCCATCTCTAATGGTGGAATCCACATTTGCCAAACAGGATGCAATGAGAGGGAACGGGAGTTGGAGACTAAACAAATCTCTACTATTAGATGTGGACACATAAGTCACTTACATGATCAAGGAATACTTTAAAATAAATAGCCCACTAGAAACATCCACAGCAATTCGGTGGGATGCCCTAAAAGCAGTGATCTGGGGGATACTGATCAAACACGCTACATGATTGAAAAGGATCAGGGAGGAGAAAACCCAACAGCTCTCATTCAGACTACACAATCTAGCTGTATCGCACAAACGAAACCCAACCTCAAAAAGCCTTAGAGAAATACAGGACACAAAAACACAATATATTCAAATGCTCTCAGACAAGGTAGCCTATGTTATGCAGAAAACTAAGCACCTATATTATGAATATGATAATGTCAGCCCGCAAATTAAAAGCTCTACAAACCTCACAAACTATCTATGCTATACGAACCCCAAAGGGCATGATAACGAGAGACAACAAACAAATCTTCAACGCATTTAATGCCTTCTATACCAATCTATACAAAGCAGGCAAAACCCCAGATGCAACATTAGAAAGCCAATCCAATTTCTTGACAAGCTGGGCCCCTCCCCCCTTCACAACAGAAGACCAGGAGATGCTGGCTGCACCTATAGACACAAAGGAAATAGAACTAGTGATCAAGGACTCTAAACCAAACAAAGCACCTGGCCCAGACGACTTCACAAAAAATTCACCAAACACCTAACCCCACATTTGAAAGAGCTATTTTAAGCTCTCCTAGATGGATCACCATTAACACATGCAATCAGCAAACATTATAATGATATTAAAATCGGGGAAGAATCCTCAAAACTGTGATTGTTATTGGCCATCTCTTTTATCAACCCCACCATTTTTGAGAAAAAATATTGATTAATGAGTTCAATTCATGGAAGGGAGTTTGGCTGGATTTTCTTTTTCATAAAAAAATTTGATCAATTCAAGTTTTAGTAAATTAGCCCCATAATGTCAAAAAGGGTGTTTGGGAATGAAAAATAAGGAGGATGCTCAGAAAGTCCTCTTGTAATTCTTATTCATGAATGAATACATCACAATGATGGAAATAATTCATCACAACGAGCCAAGGCGTGTCTTTTATTTTTTATGCCAGATTGACATTAAACTATTTTCACACCACTCTTGAAATCACCCCATTGTTGTACATTTATTAAAAGTAGAATTCAAGGCTTTTAAAGCTTTTTTCAAATTTAAAAAACTTAAACTTGAATTCTAGAAAATCTCCATTGCTAATTTATTTATGAATTGCAAAAATTTGCTTGTGTTAATCCAAGTGAGAAAACACAATCACACTTAAGTTACGAGTCTGCAAAATTTAAGTTTTTTTTGTTTTGTTTTTAAATTCATTTTGTAAACACTGTTTGCAAGCTTTTAGCTGCCAAATGTATTTTGTATATTCAAGGTTTCTTTGCAACAAAAACAAATGAATTTTGGAAAAAAATCTACAATTTCAATAAATCAGCCCATTATGGGCAGAGACAAGAGGATGTGTTTAAATTTTTTTTTCTATTCATATTTTTATGTCAGGCAGAAGGTATTGTTAAAAAAAACCTCAAAATATAGCTGATCTCAGGATCCATAACATTTAAGAAAAATAAAATCAGAGGAATGCACACTAAAGGGATAATCTATTGATTTGCCATGAAAGCTCTAAGATTCAAAGAGAACTAGTAGAAATTGCAGTATAATGTTTCATTGTAGAGGAAAGCCATCAACATATATATATTGTTTTACTGACCATAGATGTCTTCTAATGACAAGAGCATGCACCCTGTTCCGCTACATATGTGACAGATTAATGCACTATATCCTTCCCTGAAGCTAAATCATTGATTAAAATGTGCAATAAAAGAATCATTCTGGAAATTTATCTCAGTGCTGTACTAGGAAGCCGAAAATGAAGGATATATCTTGTACTGGAACAGATTTTGCAGGGTTTATTGACTGTGGTAAAGCTTTTCTGTCATTATTGCTGCAAATGTCATAAAATCTTATGGACCTTCATTTGGAAAAGAAAATGTAAAAGTCATAAAGCTAGACTCACAAAGCATTTGACTTCATTTGTTGTTGGTAAGATCAGATTTGTGGGGAAGCAGATTTTATTTCTGTCACAAGGTAAAAAGAAAAGAAGTATAATGTAGTTTGGGTTTTGCAGTCAAAATGATGGTGAGTTATGATGGGACTAAGCCAGTAATGGATGAAAACAAGTTGTAGCATTCGAGGATATATAAACCTAAAGAGATTTGGTAACCAGAAAGAATCTTATGCTCACAGACATGATTCTAAGAATATTATGTGCACAGACATGGAATTAAATCATCTATGCTCTTTAGGCATTTATGCAAGACCAAAAAAGAGATATAATTGAAGGCACGCCAACTCATAAAGTAAAAACGACTATTTATTGTAACATTAAGAAACAGGTGGTTGCTGTGTAATAGACGCCTGACGCATTTCGCATCTTTGGCACATAGGACCTACAGTCTCAATAGCATTTGTTCTTGCTCTGTGCAAGAGGTTGTTTGGACAAATCAAACACAGTCCGGGCAGAAGGTTGTAGAGTGGACATGGAGTTCGCTATTACGTGGTCATTCTGGGTGATACAGAAGGGTGACCAAATATTAATCATCACAAAAAACAAAAATTGCCTGTACTATGCTAATAAAAGGAACTTCTTTCATAAAAGTATAATGGAAGTCTTCTGCTCAGCCCAATGTGTCAGATTTATAACTGTCAACTAATACATGGATTGGATTCCTTACCCAGGAACCCATTATCCAGAAAGCTCAACATTACAGGAAGGCCATTTCCCATAGATTCCATTGTAATCAAATAATTCAGATTTTAAAAAAATGATTTCCTTTTTCTCTGTAATATTATAATAGTACATTGTACGCAAAAAAACTAAGTTTTTTTTAATGTTTGAATGATTTTTTATAAGACTAGATATGGAGATCCAAATTATGGAAAAACCCCTTGTCCGAAAAATCAGAGGTCCATGGCATTCTGGGTTACAGGTCCCATACCTGTACTACCATAAATCTGAAACACAAGGCTAAGATATAAGTTTCTAATACACTTATTGGAATGGAAAGTGAAAGTCTTTATCTACCGACACGACCACAGTTGGTTTTGTTTGTTCCTTTTCTAATTCCCTGCTCTTAGGGGAAATTTTAGAGAAATTATTAGGGAAATAATTAACATCCCGGTTATATATAGTTTTGTATATGTAGGCTAAAAGGTGTACCTTATTCATGACCTTTCACAAAGTTCTCCCATCCATTGGGCAGTACTGTATTTACGAGCACTGGGTTGTACATGGGAGCCCTTAGCTTGCATGTCTAAATGCATAGAGGGTCCCTGTACTTAAAACCTTCTCTGTGCCCACAGCGATCCTCTTTACACTTTGTACCAGAAATAGCACAAGCTCAATCATATGACCACAAGGGCCTTTTGGATGATTCCAGAGGGTGTAATTTTGTGGAATGGGAATTGTATTGTACATTTTATTTACATGTTTTGGAAACCAGCAACAAATATTTGAGAAAACCAATTATTAGATGACTTGATCTCTAAGGGGCCTATTTATTAACATTCTGACTTCCTTTTTTTTCACAAATTGTATTTTTTCTATAAAAATAATTTTTTAAATAAATGCCATGACATTCATTTGATAAATAGGCCTCCACAAGTCTCCATAGCTTGAAAAAATGACGCTGAATGATCCAAAAAAATTTTTTTTTGGACAATTCCTAGCAATAAAAAGTCTGAATTGGTTTGAAACGGTCCAATAGGATCAGCACGGCTCCCATTGACTTGTATAGGACATTGACAATTTTTACCTGGCAAATGTTTGTATTAGTGGTATTCTTCTTGTTTACACTTAATCAATCTTGAATTTTTAGAGCACAAATTTCTTGGAAAAAAAACAACATTTGATTAGTTAGTGATGGGCCCATTTTCATATTTTTTTAGCTAGTAATTGTCCAAAAAGCTTTACTTTTTAGAGGTTTTTGAGTTACACTGACAAAACCTGTTACTTTTTCTTACACAATATTGCCAGAATCCATCCCTTTCTTTCACCTGAAACGGCCAAGACTCTCATGCATGCTCTCATCTCAACTGGCCTCCCTCCCTAACTGTCATCTCTCCCCTCTACAGTCTGTATTAAACACTGCTGCCAGAATTCTCCTCCTCTTATCCAAAGGGTACAGGCCCTTCCCCTGCTGAAATCCTTATCATGGCTTCCTATAAAACAAAGAATAACTTATAAACGCCTCCTCATGACTTTCAAAGCCCTTCATTCCTCTGCACATAACTGCATCTCATCTCTTGTTTCTCTGTATGTTCCTGGCCGAAACCTCCGCTCCTCCAAGAGCAACCACTTGGTTGTACCCCCCACTACTACTGCTGTTTCTTGCGTCAAACCCTTCTGTCTTGTCTTATATTTGGAATGCCATACCTGATACTATCCAGAGAGAATCCTCTTTCAATGTCTTTAGAACTAAACTCAAAGACTACCTCTGGGAGCATCTGGATACCTACAGCACTTTAATACCCCTACGAATTGTGTCTGTAAATTACCCTCCCATTTAGATCATAAGCCCTACGCGGTAGGGTCCTCCATCCTTTTTATCCTTGACACTGAGCACATAATCTGTATTGTAATTATATTTTATATTTATGTAAATTGTATTTCTAATAATGCACTTATTGTTACTTATTAATGCAGTGCCCCCTTGTTTGTTACTACTAATGTATTGTTTTGCTGTACAGTGCTCAAGGAGCACTCTACAAATAAAAATATACATACATATTCATATATTTTTTTCTGCACTTTTTTCCATTTGTATTTTTTATATTTGGATCTTTTAATAACTTTCATGGCATTTGTGATTTTAGAGAAACAGAGTTTAATCGTGATTTCAAAAACCTCTAATACCACTAAAATTTGACTTTCATAAAGTCTACTACACAACTGCAGAAGAATCAACTCACAATTAAATCTTTTATTGCCTGTTCTGAATTAGTCCTAGTCCTTCTGGAAGTTTACTTGAATATAAATGCAAAGAGAACAAATAAGAAAACAAAAATGTATAGTTTCTCCATTAGCTTTATTAATAAATATTCAACCATTCAACCTTGCCTGTACAGCAAAAGGGCAGATTTGAATAAATGCATGAGTAGGCAGTAACCGCATTTCCACTGGGATTCCCCAACAATGTTCTTTAGATAACTGTCTAGATGTTTGAATGACTGGCAGTGCTGTAAAAAATGGCTTTAAGTCAGACAATAGATCTCGAGTAAAGGCAGCTGATGTGAGAGGAAGCATGACAGAATCAAGACTTGTACATCTTCATTTTTTTATATTTTCTAGCTGCGCAGGTAACTGATCAAGGCAAGGCAAAACAACCCAGAAGACAGGCAGTTAACAAGGGCAAATAAATATTATTATTGTTTAGTTTAGTTATACAGACTTTTTTACATTTCCAAACCTCTGTACACTCTTACGCGTAACATTTTTTTTTTTACTTTGGTCAGAAATGTAAAATGCGTGAGGTGGATGTTAGTGTCCTGCAGAGTGGAGTAAAATTTGTTCTTGGTCTTTTTTCCAGCAAAACAGAAAAGCCAAAAAATGTCACCAGGAAGAAAGGAAGAACATTTTTGCTCATCCTTAATTGTGAAATGTGTTTTTTTTTTTATTTCTGCAAAATTTTTTGGTTTACTGCTTTTATCATACAGGTATGGGATACATAATCCAGAAATCTCTGAATTACGGGATGACCATCTCCCATAGCCCTTTTCTCAGTATTAATGACACTATAAATTGTACTTTATCCCAACTAAGATATAATTGATCTTTATTGGATGCAAAATGATCCTATTAGGTTTATTTAATGTTTAAATGATTTTGTAGTAGACTCAAGCTAAGAGGATCCAAATTAGATTCATTATCCAGAACACCCCAGGTGTTCAGCATTCTGGATTATAGGTCCCATACCTGTATTTCCCCACCTAATAGGATTAGTTATAGAGCAGAAATATTAAATAGAAAAATGTTATGGCAGTGTGTAAGCAGGGGCCAATACGGTGAGCAAAACACTTCAGCCATCTTGGTTATTGTCATTCAGTTGATAATATTGTAACATTTATTCTCTACTACCTTCAAAATGGTACTGTTTTTGGTTAATAATAGCTTTGACTATACATGGTTATCATATCCTTGACACAGAAGGGATTTACAACCTTATGAAATGAAAGAATGAATTGCACTTATATTGGAATATAAAACACATCTAAAAATAATATTCTGCCATGACTAAGCAAACCCAGCCACAGACTCACAGACTGATCCGGCTCCCTAGATAGACTCCATTAAAGTCAACGATAAATAAAATATTAGCATGCAACAATCTTTTCCTTTAGAGAATGACAATGTTAAAGTGAAGCATTGCATTTCCAATTGAACATGAGTGAGGAAGCGAGGAAATGAAATTATTTTATTATAGGAATTACCTGGTCTGCTACCTAGTGAATTCTGATTGATACAGATTCCATCCTTGAATGGACAGTAAATGTGTATGTATATATACATATGGATAACAGGTCCCATTTGCAGGGCAGGGGAAGCCTTTTCTGTTCTGATCTGAACTGCAGGTGCAGCTTCTTTGTAAAAGAACATATTCACCTTCTGTTTGACACTGCAGAGAAGAAATCACAACTTCTGCCCCTTTTAACAATTACTCAGAAAAGACTATAAGAGCCTAATTTGTGGATGAAGGTCAGTCACAGTTTTATTTTCATGTTTTTATTCAATGATCCTTGCACACTTGTAAACACATATTTCTATAACGGACTTTTATTATAATTATTATATAATCATTTTCAGACCAAACCAAAAAAACACAGATACCAACCATTGCAAGAGCAATAGGCATGTGAGAACAATTCTTTATCCATATAATAATAAAGCAAGAATCAAAATCTTTCTGCTTTCTGCTGAACCACCCAAGAGCAGTAACATGATTGCTTTATAGAACTGAGAATAAACACTTCAGCATGACATGTCTACACCAGAAGATTTCATAGAGAGAACACACACACAGGAAGAGGAATTAAAGCACCCAGGGTTACAGGTCAAACATGACATCACATTGCTATTCAACAATAGCCCCTCCCTACAGTAAGTAACTTTAAGATTTATTGGAACAATCTCTGTTTGTATCACATTGTACTCACTGAACTTTACTATTGTACTTTGTAATTGTGTATTACATTATAAAAAATCTAAATGTGTCCCCCTACCCTATGCTGCATAAGAATTCATATATACTTTTTGTATAAATAGCAATAAATTCCTACTTGACGTGACTGACTTGTATTCCAACATTTATACTTGTGGGCAGCTGCTGTTGCTGCCTGAGGTGCAAGGAAGGTATTTGGGGGGGGCATGAGGATCGGCATGGGGTGGTATGGGCCACAACTGAGGGTTTGTGATGGGGTAGGGTCCTTGACTGTCAAACACCATAGGATTATAATTTGTCAGATGAAGACACATTATGTAGAGTTCTCATCCAACAGTTGTGCTGCATCAGATTTTACTTTTAGAAAACTGACATTCTGCATAAAGAATTATATTAACCTTTAAATTGGAAAAAAACACATGTTCCACTACGAGACTGCTACAGTTTTCATACTAGTCCCGAAAAAGTGATGTGCCTGAACACCTTAAGGTAATTTGAATTAGAAAAATGGATAGTGGAAATATTGAAAGATTTTTACAGAAGGTGAACCCATGTTAGGCAATAGGCAGGATCATTAATAAGCACCTCTATGGCCACATTGCCATCGTAGAACAATTTTGAGAAAAATATGATTGAGGAACAGTGTTTACATGCACTTTAAGACAATTAGGAATTATAACACTTTTATTCTAAGATAGCTAGATGTAGGCAAGAGAAAGACTCCAGATGAGGCTCAAAATGCCACCACCAATGCCAGAAAAGACATATTTTAGCCTGAAACAAAAATGTTAAATGGCTAAACTACAAAGGAGATTTTAATTAGATTTTGTGTTTCAGATTTTATCTGATCTTGCCATCCAACCCCACACAATACCAGGCAGCAGCACAAGATTAGTAAGATCATACAATCAAAATCGGATACCTCTATAGCTAGAATGTAAAGTCGGATCAGATAAAGTTGGCTGGTGTAGTTTGTTCATGCATCTACATGAGACACTCAATGTATTTCAATGAAACAAAAAAAAAGTTAGTCAGACACCATCAGGTTATATCTCATCAGATGAAGACACAGTATGCATAGTTCCCATCCCCAACAGTTGTGCTGCATCAGATGGAAAAATCTCCATGTAATTTACACATCAGATTTTTGTACCGGTCCCATTATATTTTGACCCATGTAACTACAGTACATCTGACCTGTAGGATGTGATCTGTTGATCCAACACCAACCTACAAAATCTCCAGTGGAGTTTAGCCCAAAAAGACATACACATACCTTTAAACCACTAATCCACAACTAGTGGCTTGGGAGCAACATGTTGCTCACTAACCTCTTGGATCTAGCTCTCAGTGGTCTCAAAGCAGGTGCTTATTTTTAAATTACAGGCTTGAAGGTAACTTTTGGTTGCATAAAGACCAGGTGTATTGCCAAACAGTGTTTCCTGTAGACTGGCAGTCCATATACAGGCTAACAAATAGCCAATCACAGCCCTTATTTTGCACCCGCAGGGACTTTTTTCATGCTTCTGTTGCTCCCTATCTCTTTTTATGTGTGAATGTGGCCAAGGGTGAAAAATGTTGTTAAACCAGCTCTCTAGATTCCCCTCGCTCTCTAAAAGTAGGAACCCATTCTTAATTACAGAGGCAAAAGAAGAAAGTGAAATTTGAAGCACTCATGGATGCACATGAGCCCTCAAGTCTAACAGCACTATCAACCACATTTTTAATGGTGATACTCATGATAATATGCTGAAGCAGAACTGGGTGCTGGAAAACTACTATGTAAGGTGTATGTGCCTTTAAGAATAATACTCTGCCTTTAAGTAGTTATCATAACAATTCTCAAATAAAACAGTATTCCACACTACTTTGTAAATTAAATTAAATTAAATTAAAAAGGGTGTGTGTGCCTTTATAATTAGTCTTGTTAGGGTATAGATACAGTAAATAGAAGATTTTTGAAGCATTAATGCTGGTGCAGTTGCATAAAGATGCACAAAAATGCTGGCTACTCTTTAAGCCCTGGTGGCTCCTATGAGCATTTCACATAGTCCTAATGTGAGAGAATGGTGAGAAAAGTTACTGAACTTTGCTTTTACTGGTCATCTTAAGTGCTGAATAAAAATATAATGGCAATAATCACACACATGGGTTTCGGAGGTCATCTCCTCATCAGCTACATAGTTCTTCTTAAACTTTTCATATTTACAGTATAGATTTATAATTGATCTAATTTTTTTATTCCCCTGCTCAGCATTTACGAAAGCACAAAGCATTTTTATAAATGAAAGCCCTTCTTTTGTTGGTACTTTGAATGAACACTTTCAAAGCCTCCTAGAAAAAGAGCTTTATGACACGAGTTAACCTCGTCGGCTTCCTTCTGTGTAGAGATGCGAATAGATACCGTGGAATGCAAATATCATGCCGGGCGCCCATGTATTATATTATTCATTTTACCAGTTCTGCACAGATTTTGCTTTTAGAAAACTGACATTCTGCATAAAGAATTATACTGACCTTTGAAATGGAACATACATTAAAAAATAACACTCAATTCAGTGTTCCCATAAGAGACTGCTACATATTCATTAAAGAACAAAGTACTGGTTTTCATACTAGTCCCAAAAAAGATACTGTATGTGACTGGACACCTTAAGGTAATGTTAATTATAAAAATTAAAGTATTGGAAGATTTTTACAGTGTGAAGGTGAACCCGTGTTAGATGGGGTCATTAATAAGCGCCTCTATTGCCACATTGCCATAGTAGAATAATTTTCCCCAAACAAACCTGTTATCCATAATGCTTGGGACCTGGGGGTTTTCAGACAAGGGATACTTCCATAATTTGGATCACCATAATCCATTTTTAAAATGTGAATTATTTGATTAAATTGGGCTGTATGAGAGATGGCCTTCCCGTAATGCAAGGCTTTCTGGATAATGGATATCCAGATAACAGATCCCATACCTGTACATGTTAACTATTACCAATAACAATGGTAAAATACAGTGCTAGGAGAGCAGGGAAGGACAAGTATGTGTAAATGACAATTTATAATATAAAATGTATTCACCGTTACATTTATTCTGAAAATATCTTCTACTCAAGAATGCCCTGGAGGAGTGGAAATGACAGGGCCATGACAGGGCTAGGAATGAGGGAACTGGGAGAGGAGATTAAGGATTATGGGGGTTGTAGTTCCTGGGTTGCTATTGGGGTGGGTGGAGAAGACACAAGGGAGAAGGAAGTGAAGGGAGCCTGCTATTTTACCTTGAACAGCTCCGGCCTGCCCTCCCCAGAATAAAGGAGTAGTTGGGTAAGGGAGTGTTAGCAAAATGTCACAGAAGAAGGGACTCCCCTAAGGGGGGAGCCAGTGAGAGTGGTAAATCTAGGGCTTAACAGTGGTTAGGCCTGGGGCCAAAGTGATGGAAAGGGCCCAATGGAAGGGGCACGAGTTACGGAGGAAAGTCTTGCCTAGGAAGGACAGCAGGTGGGCCCCTCGCTATTGGGTACAATTCTTTGCAGCCGTCAGCGGCTAAGTACGTTAAGTAAGTTAATAGTTAAATATTTGATAATTGTGATTGTGTATTGCTTTTCATTTATGTTGGTCATTATTTATGTGTTTTAATAAATAAGCTGTGGCCTTTTCTTGCGAAATTCATGAAACTGGTGAAATTTGCTGCCGACAACAATTCACAGGCGTCAAAATGGGCGATGGCATCAGAACCATCGCTGGAGGCAAAACGGGCAAATCCACAGCAAATTCCTGCCTGGCGAATAAATTCCGCCATCACTACTGAAGGTACAGGGGAGGTTTCTCCATTGGTGTATTTGGCTCGGGGAGAAATACCAGGCATTGCCCTGATGCCGCCCCCTAACTGTAAGTCAACATACCAGATAAGCACTGGAGGTTCTCAAAGTGAGAACTAGAACTGCCAGTACTGACAATTTCAGGCCGTTTCAAGTATAGTAAAACGGAAGCAGCAGGGGTGGTTATGGGAACTTCTCTGCCGGCTGCAATATGAAAGTACTCCATGTATCTTTCTCCTTAGGGAGGAAGAAATGGAAAACATTAGCTGAAGTATGAAATGAACTAAAATCTATGTACTTTTATGCTTTTATGCCAATTTATTTCAAACACAGGTTCTTAGAAAGAAGGGGAAGGGGCTGGGGAGGCCTTCAATCTCATTGCTTGATGGAGAAGCATAATAATGATGTATGTGTATTTTTTTTCCAGCACAATAGAACACCTTTTTTGGGCAAAACAGTCTACATGAAGAAAATGAAACATTTTGCTGCTGGCAAAATTGCAATTTTTCACTATAAAACTACCAGGTGAAAAAATGTGCCTATTTCCAATTTCATTTGGACCAGGGTGCAATCTATGCATTTGACCTATGGAAAGATCAACGATTTTGAGCTGATTATAAAAATGAGCAATCTTACTACTATATATTACCACTCAACGTGTAATATACTGTATGTGCAGGTTCTACAATGTACTACGGGTTATGGGACCCATTATCCTTAAATCCTTTATTCACAAAGCTCTGAATTACAGGAAGGCCATCTCCCATAGAGCTCATTTTAAGAAATGATTTCCTTTTTCTCTGTAATAATAAAACAATACTTAATCCCATCTAAAATATAATTAATCCTTATGGGAAGAAAAACTAGCCTATTGGGTTTATTTAATATTTACATAATTTTCTTGTAGACTTTAACTATGAAGATCCAAATTATGGAAAGATCCCTTATCCAGAAAACTCCTGGTCCCAAGTATTCCAGATTAATATGTCCATTACCTGTATATATTTTTGTTACTGGGTATTAAAACCAATAAAAGCCTTTTTGGGACCCTGCAGACCCTCTCATCCACCATCCTTAACTGGCTGTTAACCTGCCCAATATTTACATTTCTTTGTCAGTACCCAACCTTATGCAGGACTCTCGATATTTAAATTTTCCTGCAGAATTCTGCTTAGAACTCAGGAATACTCATACTGGCATAAGTATGGGCAAACCTATATATTCAGCTTTTGGCTGATCCATCCCTAGTGACAATTAGCACCTTAATTACAAAGTCATATGTAACAATTTTGGTTGTTAAAAACAATATTCTATAAGAAACAAAAAATTTAAATGTGTTAAAGTAATAAAAATGTAATGTACTGTTGCCCTGGTAAAACTGATCTGTTTGCTTCAGAAACACTACTATAGTTCATATAAACAAGCTGTTATGTAGCAATGGTGGACATTGAAAAAAAGCTAAACGGCACAGGTTAAATAGTGGATACCAGATAACACCATTATCTTCTAAAGAACTTATCTGCTATCTGCAGCAGCTTGTTATACACAATAGTAGTGGTTCTGAAGCAAACACAGCAGTTTTACCAGTGCAGGGCAACACTGCATTATATTTCTTTTACTTTACATTTTTTATGTTACTGTTCCTTCAAAGGAGATATAAATCCTACATAACAGTTTTGCTACAAAACGGCGCTGACCTTACAGTGCCATAAGTCTCCAACATTTTATAATTCCATGATGGGAGCTGTAATCAGGCAACTAGAGATGTATTTTTCAATAAACATTGCACAAGTTTGCCAACTTCGAGTTAACACTTGACATTTAATCTCCACTTTTTCTTTGGAGATCCTCTTTCATCTGCGTTTACATTTGGGATACCTTCTTTAGAAAGCTAAAGGTGCTTTATAATAAAACATTTCCCCATAGGAATACAATTGATTTACTGGCCTCTAATGCTGTACAAATTGAATTGGATAAAAGCGAAATAGTAATGGTAAATAATATTGTTGGGAGTGTGCTCACGTTCTCCATTAATGTTCTAAGAAGCCACATGGTGGTCATGATATACTGTTACTAATTATACTTATATACAAAATATTTTCTACTGAAAAATAATTATTCATTACAAAAAAAGACTGTCTTGGATGAGCAAAACTGGCAGAGAAAAATGTCCCATTTTGCAATTCAGCTGGTCACACAAGTTCACAGTGTCAATACTGTCTGTGGTTTTGAGTTTGTGGGCTAAACTTGGATGACACTTCTTCCTCTGTTATCATCATGTGGTTTGGGAGAGAGAATTTGTACATGTAAATATAGTTTGCAGAAATGTCCTCCTCTTTGGTACTTAACAGGGACACTATGTTCATCCAATTTGTTTTTCACCACAATAGGTAAATACAAACACAGCCTGTTCAAGTTCAATGGGTTCCATGGTCATGTGTGATTTGGGAAGCAATGGTGACCTTGTATGGCTCCCAAGATACTGTGTGTGTGCACATCCTGACTTTGACTAGATAGACATTCATAAAGATTTTACAGTAATTATATTGCCACAATTTCCTTATATTTAAGTATAATTATATATTATGGCATAATCCACAATTTTTTCTTTTCTTTTCCCCCCACATTTAGGTCTTACGCTCCCAAGAAGGAAACAGGATTGGAGACCAGAAGTTACACCCATTTGGTTTCTGCCTTCCATTCTATGACTTCATATTTTTAATTTCTATTTTGGCACAAAGTTGACTGTTGCTCTAAAGAAAAAAAAATCCAATTTCAGACGGTTTTATTCAGCAACTTGAAAACATGACCTCTGCTACAGTTCAATGGATGATTAAATGTGCTTTTATTGTAGATATAGTCAGCTATATCTTTAGAGCAGGGGTGTCCAAAAGGTAGATTGGGATTTACCAGTAGACCTTTACTTGGTGATCAGTAGACCTCAAGACACTGTCAACAAACAGCTTGTCTAAATCATACTTTTCATTCAGATATTTATGTTAGGGTTACATAAGAAATAGTTGTTAATTATACCAATAGACATTTTTTCATGAATACATTTTAATTTATCAATATTTAAGAAATGTTTTCCATGGAACAGAATGCTAAGTGCTTTTATGGATGTAGATCCTACTGGGACATCATCACTTAAAGTAAACCTTGCATTAGCAAAGCATGGACACTCCTGCTTTAGAGGCAATTGTTCAATACCCCTGATCTGTGATATATACAGAAACTGACTAAATATACTATAGTTTGTGAATAAACAAAATAACATGTGTGAATGTCTATCCTGTCTCACATACTGTATAAATCTAAAACTGAATATACATTGCCCATAATTCATTCTAAGAAATAAAAAAAATTTATTTTTGAACCAATAAATGTATATTATTTAGTTGTAACGTTAGTGTGTAGGCAGCCATCTCAAGCCATTGTGCCAGGTTACAAAAGAGATAATGACTTGGGTTAGCCAGACTTGGATTTTTACTATTGAGTGCTGTTCTCATATCTACCACTAGGCGGGTAATTTTTAGCAATTCAGGGTTCAGGGACCTTCTCACTATTTTGCTGATGGACTGCTTGGGAGTAAAGGCTAATATCACTCCAACTTTCAGCGCACTTGTCAGGTATCAAGGCGAGTCTGAAGGTATGAGCCTCCCCCACGCTTCCCACTGAGCTGCGCCCTGAAAGTTGGTACAGGACGGTCCCAGATAAGGAATAGCAGGAGTGCCAGGTGAGCCCGCAGAATAACAGTTCGTAAATAAGGACTCCGCACTTAGCAATCGAAGAGACAAAGTCAGGGACAGGCCGGGTTATACACAGAGAATGATCAGGAAGCAGGTGCCAATTGGGGAAAATCCAGCAGAGTTGTCAGGGATGCCAAGGTCTAGATCAGGAGTAACAAACACAGGAATCCAGGGATAATCAGAAGAATAGTCAGGAACAAGCCATAGTCGTAATCAGAATAATCATCAGTAGTTAAATATGCTTAGTGTCAGTAGAGACGATCACCTCGCATTGAGCTTAGGCCTGAGCGACCTTTTAACCCCAGAACACGCGTTTGCGTCACAACGAACGCCTGCATCAAAACGCGCGCCTACGCTAAAACGCGCGTGCACATCAGAACGTGCATCTGCGCTAACAACAGGCGCTGGCGTGGGGACGTCGGCCAGAGTGCGAGAAGACGTTGGCTCAACCCGAACCTGACCTGCTGGGTCCTGACAGCACTAGTAAAAAGAGATCAGAGCAGAGGTCCCATGGCTGATGGCACCTGGGAAACTAACAACATATCTAGCCCCACACCTAATTTAAAATAAATATTAAACAACTGTATGTTCTTTTGAAAAACAGATTTTAATGCAAGATTCAGCTAATGCTTTTTGTAAAAAAAAACATTTTTTTTCCATGACAGAATCCCTTTAAATCTTTCTCCATTAGTAATAATGCAGTCAAGCCAGGAGCCTTAAGGCCATGTATTCCTATAGTGCAAATCAGGGGCGTAACTACAGAGGAAGCAGACCCTGCGGCTGCAGGGGGGCCCAGGAGATATAGGTGCCCTATGAGGCCTGAATTCACATACAATTTCAATAAATATTGGTAAAACAGGTCAATCTCTAAACATTTTGGGGGCCTGAAAAATAATTTGCTGTGGGGCCCAGTAATATCTAGTTACACCACTGGTGCAAATTATATGAAAATAAGTCATTCTACCTTCCATATGAAGTGCACATAAATGTGAAAAAGACAAAAACAATTTGTAACTCACAATCACAGCTAAACCACATCTACTAAAAGAGTAGGAGCAGAGCTGACCCTGATCCCCTTTAGGAAATTTAGAGTATTCTTTTAAATTGGGATACTTGGAGAGTAAATTTACCTTTTTATCATTGCCCTTTGTGTTGGTCTCTTCCCTTATGTAAAATGCCACAGCTGAGCAGGAGCAAACACGTAGGTCCTGGGATTTTGACTGACATGTGATATGGTAATTCATGGTGGGTACAGAGGTAAATTTGTTCCTAAAATTGTGTACAATTAAAATTTGACCACAACATTTCATAAAGCAACTCCTATTTAGTCATTGCTACCCTTCATCTATTGATAAAATGAGCCGGATCAAAAAATCATTATTAGAATTCCATAGCTGAATGCTTTCTTTCTTTTTTTGTAAATGCCTCAGCATTATTCCATATCTCAATGTTTCAGTCATCAGCTCTTCAGAGATCAAAGTAAGTTTAAACCTATCAAAGGAATTTACTCTTAATCCATATATTTTGTTGTCTCATCTTTCTCTTGAGTCTGTGATATTTTCTGTTACTTAGTGGAGCTGACAGATACACTATATGCAGCATTCCTACTTTTTCCCATTCACAATAAAAGTCCTATCTAGCATGCTTTCTCCTCCATTAAACTCAATCTCGGATAAGAACATATGGTGGAGGAAAGATTCACATTCACGTTGCATATTATAATTCTTTGCAATTTAACTTTTATGTGCACTCTGTTGACTTTGCCATACAGTATATTGCATTGGATACCTGTTCTTTTTAAGGGAAGCAAGCTACACTGAATCTTTTTAAAGTGTAATACTTTAGAAATGTTGGAGTCCACCCAGACATCCAGATTTTGCACTCTGTTTCTTTTGTGTTTATTAGTACTTAATAAATCATATATGAACATTTAGGGGCAGATTTATCAAAACGCGACTAGGGAATAGTCCAAATTCGATTTGAATTTGAAAAAGAATCAAAAATTCGAATTTTGAAATTTATCATGTACTGTCTCTATTCGACTTTGACCAATCGCCACCCAAAACCTGCCGAATTGTTGTTTTAGCCTATGGGAACTTTCGAATTTGAAATTCGACCCTTGATAAATTTGTTCCTTAAACTTTAGCTATGTGAGAGTCAGTGTATTAATTATATTTGCAGTCTATACTGATTTGTTGGAATCAGTGTGCCCCCCTTTAATCCAATTTATTATGACCCAGATACAAGTGTTAGAACAATAAGGGGCAAAACAATTGTCCAGTGTGGCTGCATTTTGGACCTATCCAGGTTCTGTGGTGGGCCCAAGACAGTCTTGTCCTTACCATCTGCCATAGGCAGTTTGCAAAGTCCCAAACTCTTATCTTAGCACTATTTGTTACATAACATTCCTTCCATCACATAAACACTGATTTTAAAGATTTGTCTTCCTGGAACATGCCTCTACTGTGCAATGTGCAAATTCCATTGCTGATACCTAATCAAAGTACCAACTCCCTCAAACAGGCCTGCAAAATCACCATAATAACATAGCAGGGAACATACCGATAAATTGCCAAAAGTCTCACATGGTTTAAAGCAGTGCTTCTGTGGTACTGAGGGCCGGAATTTTTCTGGCCTACGTGTTGGACGGCTGATAATGTGTGAAATGGAAGTAGAGGTATGGGATCTGTTATCCAGAATTCTTGGGATCTAGGGTTTTCTGAATAAGGGATCAGGGCCGGAACTAGGGTTAGGCAGAGTAGGCACGTGCCTAGGGCGCAAAGCTGAGGGGGCGCCAGGCATGTACCTGCTCTGTCGCCTGCCCCGTGTCTGGCCTCTCCTCGGCTGGCACTGGCATCTTCCGCGAAAATGCGCTTCTGCGCATGCACGCACACATTTCGCGCATACGCACTGGAGCGCACTTTCGCGCATGCGAAGTAGAGCGCGCACAGAGCCGGGAGGGGGATCTTACCCTAATTTTGGTCTCCATACCTTAAGTCTACTAGAAAATCATGTAAACTTTAAATACACCCAGTGGAATTGTTTTGCTTCCAATAAGGATTAATTATATCTTAGTTGGGATCGAGTAGAAGGTACTGTTTTATTATTAAAAAGGAAATACTTTTAATTATTTAATTATAATGGAGAGCTTTAAGTCAGAGCTTTCTGGATAACAGGTTTCCAGATAACAAATTCCATTCCTGTAATAAAATATAATTTAATAACACATAGGGGCACATTTACTATTGGTCGAATATCAAGGGTTAATTGACCCTCGATATTCAACCGTCAAAGTAAAATCCTTCGACTTCGAATATCGAAGTCCAAGGATTTACCGCATTTCCTTCGTTCGAACGATCAAAGGAAAAATCATTCGATCGAACGATTCAAAGGATTCTAATCCATTGATTCGATCAAAAAAAGCTAGGAAAGCCTATGTGGACCTTCCCCATAGGCTAACATTGGTGCTCGGTAGGTTTTAGGTGGCGAAGTAGGTGGTCGAAGTTTTTTTTAAAGAGGCAGCACTTCGACTATCAAATGGTCGAACAGACGAACGATTTTTAGTTCAATTCATTCGATTCGAAGTCGAAGGTAGAAGTAGCCAATTCGATGGTCGAAGTAGCCAAAAAAAATACTTCGAAATTCGAAGTATTTTTTATTCTAATCCTTCACTCGACCTAAGTAAATGTGCCCCATAGTATATGTCATTAGTCTCCCTCTTTTAAAACATTTAAATGATTGCAACATAGACTTTACATTGCAAAAAAAAAAACCATTGTGTAGACACAATGTCTATATTTCCTCTTTCCGTGCAAGTGAATAAAAAAAGTTTTGCTAGACAATAGGCACCACCTGAACAACTGCTGCCATTCAAGAGGTTAAAGAACAATATTGATATGTTGGGCTCAACTTTAAGGTGCAGGCTACAGGGTGGGCATCAGTGTCTTACCCACATAATGAATGTAGAGTGTTTCTGTGAGTATAGTTCTAGAATGTAAAAGTATTAAAAGAGCAGCTGTTTCATTACTAATTGAGAATGGTGGCCCAGATTTTCTGGCTGAGCACTTGGAAGATATTTGTATGCTGCTGCAGGCTTCATCTACTACTTTTACAATCATCTAATTGGATTTTCATGTCCAAATCCTGTTCTCTTAATCAAAAGGCAAACAAAATCAATCTTTTGAGTTCCAAGAATTTGAGTTCAGCATTTAGTTCTTAAGGAATGAAAGACATCGTCTATTAATACCCATCAAAGCCAGCTTCTTAAATTGTTTAACTATCCAAGCACCAATGCTTTGTATAGCGCCATCAAGATTAGCGGCTGAGAAGGTAGATAATAGATTAGAATCTTAAAAGTCATTAATAGCTATATTGTCAACAGGATCAGGGAGCTCTTTCCCTTCTTTGGCTGCAGGAATTGAGTATTTCTGTATATACTTAACAATGAATACTTTTCAGAAAAGCAAAATTCAATAAAATTCTAGAAAGTATTCAATACATTTTCTTTATATCTTTGTCTAGTCCGCTTATAGACAAAAAAATGTTGATTCAACATAGTAACTTAGTAACATATTAAGTAGAAAAAAAACACACGTCCATCAAGTTCAACCTTTTGACTTTTTTTTTTAACCTGCCTAACTGCCAGTTGATCCAGAGGAAGGCAAAATTCTATAACAAATCCGTTCAGAATATATTGCTAAAGAGTGTAGAAATAAGAAAACGTTTTGACATTCTATACTATGTGGGGGTCAATTAGAATATAAGGATTCGATTTATCGAAAACAACGTTCTCCTACTCCTTCCTGGAAGGTGTTATCTTTGTTAAAATGGCTTATAGAGATACGGTGAAACACAGAGACATCTGCAGAGGAGGTTTCAAAACAACAACAATGAGACTAGCTTTGGGAATGCTTCTGTTGAGACTCTATCATGAAAAGTTTTGCCAATAATTTAATTGAAACTCAAATATTTTGACTGTTGAAGCAAATGTTTTCTTGAAACAAGCTGAAAGCGGTTTGCTTTTTACTAATCATTAGAATGCAATTGATTTTAAGTCATTCTTGGAAATAAGGGATCATGGATCCTTATAATACAACCGAAAATGTAAAAACTTGGAAGACTTGAAGACAGATAAGAAATACTGAATTTTCTTGACAAATGGGGACTCTTTCCAAGAAATTTACTACAGGTATGGGACTTGTTATCCAGAATGCTCAGGACCTGGGGTTTTCTGGACTACAGATCTGTCCGTAATTTGGCTCTTCCAACCTTAAGTCTACTAGAAAATCATGTAAACATTAAGGGGCAGATTTATCAAGGGTCGAAGTGAATTAGAGGGAATTTTCAAAGTAAAAAATTCAAAGTCATTTTTTGGATACTTCGACCATCGAATAGGATATTACGACTTCGAAATTCGCCGGCGTCAAATTTTTTATTTTTTTTTCGAAAAACGGGCGCCAGTGTAAAAAAATGCGCTCCGGCATCAAAAACGAGACACCGTCGCCGTTTCGCAAATTTTTTGCCGTTTCGCAAATTTTTTGGCGAAGTGAAACGCCGCAAATTCGCCCATCACTATCCAATATCTATACAAATATAGTAATTTGCTATGTATTTATCACTACTGGAGGTGTTTAATTGGCACCTTATGTGACAGTTTTTCAAATGTTAATAAAGATTGGTCTAATACATGAAATGAGGCTTATACATGATACTGAAATAATGAGTAGTACATTTTACATTTATCTACTTGCAGGCTTTTGTTGGGGTTTGTTCTCCAACAATAGCAGAAAACAAAGTTCTGTAATTTATTTCAAGTTTTCCTAGATCTAGATCACCATTGGTATCTATAAGGACATTCTATCCAAGCATTGGTAAGGAATCTTACAATACAATCAATTAAATATTTACCACGCAAGACCCCATATCAGCATGCCCAAAGCAAGAAACGGCATAATGATGCCACTCAGTATAAGAAACAAATTTATTACAAAAAGAGTAACTAGTGCAAAGAGAACATGGAAGTCTACCCAAGAACAAAACCAAAACATTTTGCACAAAATTCGTTTTTTAAGGAATTTGCTGTATATGATCTATTGATTATATGTAAATCACATTGGTGGTACGGGTAATGTTTTTAGTAACTGTATTAAAAGGATATTTCTTTCCTATGCATTAACATTTTATGTTGATTAGAACTCCAATTGACACTGTTTTCAGCGATGTGATTAAACACTTGGATATTACAAAATATGTTTCTGCTTTTAATTACAATCTTTTTTATTAAACAAAAAAATCCTGATACCCATGTTAAACTGGCAAGTATATTCTTTAACACAGCTTGATAAATATCCTTCTGGATGGGAAAAGAACTTGGGCCGAGGAACAGTTTTAAAGGGACATTAAACCAGCTGTAAAGTTGTCCTACAGGGCCCCTAGTTCTTTATGTAAGTTTATGAAAAATCTTATTTAATTTAATTTAATCTTAATAATTTATATAAGATAATGAACCAGTGAGTTTGTTGATTACCTGCACACAAATTGCTGCAAGACCTTACAAATGATGGACCTGCTGGTAGATGTCCCTATGTCAAAAACACAAAATCAACCCAGGCTATTCTTATTTGTGCTTTTTAGGCTGTGAACTCATTGGGTGGCTCATCTCTGTTATCCTCTGCTGTCAACTGAGTAGGCAAGATTCAATCAACATATAAAATGAACTTTCAGTAGCTTTGAGTGTAGACACGTACAAATGTCAAACAAAAATTTGGCATCTGTGGTCAAGTTAGTATATGCGTGTCCTTTTTAGCTACAATATCTTCCAATTATTCTATATTCTATACTCCAGGGTTTGGATCTTGGCTTTAATTCTCTCCGCTTTTCTTTATTCATGTTCCCATTGTTTTTCTTTTCTTCCTCTTAGGTAAAAGTTGATTATACCATTTGTACTTCTAGCCTGCAAACCAATACAAGTTCAGTACAAAATGTTAAAAGGAAAGAAAAATTAATATAATAAAATATGCTGGGAATGAGTGGGAGTTCCCAAGTGTTAGAACGCCAGTTTTTATATTCTCATTGTAATGCCCAAACAAGGCTCTTATATTTCACCCATAGCTCAGAAGATAAACAGAATAAAAGATTTTGGGAATGAATGGCAGTTCCCAAGTGCAAGAACACCACCAATTTTTATATTCTCATCGTAATGCCCAAACAAGGCTTTTATATTTCACCCATAGCTCAGAAACCTAATTTTGAATTCATGTTTTTTTTTTAACTTCAGTATTAAAATTATTTCTGCACTAATGCTGGAATGTAGAAGGAAAGAAGATGAGACATAATACAGGTAATAGAGTGGTGCTTAGCCAAAATAGTAAATTGGATTTTAATAGCAGCAATATTATGGATTTCCATTTTACATGTGTAATCGTGTGCAGGTACTGATAATAACCTTTTATCGAAATACATACACTAACGGCAGAGATGGCGAATATCAACTTCTATTTTACTTTAATGGGAAATGAAAATAAAACATACATTTTACTGGCGCCTAGTGAAATCGCTGAGTATAAAAGTAACATTAAAACAAGATGCTCTGAAAAAGCAAAAGTTGTCAAGCCAAAGTTAGCTGCCAAAATAAAAGAAACAATTGAGTCAATTAAAAAATGTTAGTTGCAAGCTCTTAACCTTTTAACATCTCACCATGACTAGCATTAAAAGTACAAAAGTAATCAGAAGATACAGAAAAATAATATTTTCTCCACCATTGCTAAAGGAGAGCTATAAAAAATGCAGTTTAAATACCAAACAATGGAAACAGTTACATAATTACTTTAAAGGGATACTGTCATGGGAAAACATGTTTTTTTTCAAAATGTATCAGTTAATAGTGCTGCTCCAGCAGAATTCTGCACTGAATCCATTTTCCAAAAGAGCAAACAGATTTATTTTTATTCAATTTGGAAATCTGACATGGGGCTAGACATATTGTCAGTTTCCTAGCTGCCCCCAGTCATGTGACTTGTGCCCTGATAAACTTTAATCTCTTTTTGCTGCTGTACTGCAAGTTGGGTGATATCACCCCCTCCCCCCCCCCCCAGCAGCCAAACAAAAGAACAATGGGAAGGTAACCAGATAGCAGCTCCCTAACACAAGATAACAGCTCCCTGGTAGATCTAAAAATAACACTCAATAGTAAAAGCCAAGTCCCACTGAGACTGATTCAGTTATATTAAGTAGGAGAAATAACAGCCTGCCAGAAAGTAGTTCCATCCTAAAGTGCAGACACAAGTCACATGACTGGGGCATCTGGGAAACTGACAATATGTCTAGCCCCATGTCAGATTTCAAAATGAAATAATAAAAAATCTGTTTGCTCTTTTGAGAAATGGATTTCAGTGCAGAAGTCTGCTGGAGTAGTAATATTAAGGGGCACATTTACTATGGGTCGAATATCAAGGGTTAATTAACCCTCGATATTTGACCATCGAAGTTAAATCCTTCGACTTCGAATATCGAAGTCGAAGGATTTACCGCAATTCGTTCGATCGAATGGATCGATCAATTAGCTTCTCAACAGCTGCTCAGAACTCAGTGGGCATGTAAGTGTCGCAAACGCTTTCCAGGATAGTGACCCCCTGTAACAAGTCCTGGATCATTGCTGCTATTGAGAAGCTGAGACTTTAGGCTGGTGCAATAAGTCTGGTATATAAAATATGGTATTTATATCAATATTCATTTTTAGGGTTTAGTTCTTAAATCAGTAACCTTTTGCATGGCACTAAAATGTTTAAGCAAAATCAAAGTAAATCACATCCACTGCCACCCCAGGTATAGGTTTCTGCTCACCTCTATGTACAGTATAAGGCCATTATATTTGTTTAGCAGAAATATACCACATTAGTGACTTGCCCATATTTTGCTAAAATGCTAGACATCAAAAAAATCATGGACGATAGGAAGAAGGTAAAAGTAAGTAAATTGTTTTGGCAACCACACAACTAAGCTCCTTTGTATCATGTGTGAACCATCTGCTTTAGAACCTCTTACAAAATGTACTATGAAGCAGAACAAATGGTAAGAAAAACATGCATTTGTTCACTAAGGCTCAAAATCAGTACTGGACAGGTGATGGGGCTGATTACTCCTCCCTTTTGAAAAAGGCACAGGACTTGAATTCTGTTGATGTTTTCCTTTGCAGGAAGTAGGAGGTGAGCTGGTGCAGCTTGGAGAAAGAAGACAAAAACTATGAGTGAGATATTTGAGTTTAGTGATTGAGTGGTCTTAGTGGTTGTGGTAATAAAATAAAAAAAACAGGTTCTTAGTTATTCAGACTACCAGTGAATCGGTCTGCTTTGGTTTCAGAAGAATAATCTGATTCTTTCCATTGTTTGTTTGGAAAAGTGCCCCGATTTGTGAAACCCCAGAGTTGGGAATAAAACACAGGTGCAATTAATTGCCTGTCCCTTTAAGCTTGATACTTTACCTGCACCCTAGTAAGTCGTTTTTGCTCCTCGTCTGATACCACATCATCCTGTTAAGGACATGTGTAAGGCAAAAGTCACTTATTAGTATCATAATTTAATGGTATAATAATGGAAGACTACCTGATGTAATAATTTTTGCACCCAAAACTAATTTTCCACTTGGACAAGGTATATGGCAGGGGTCCCCAACCTTTTTCACCCATGAGCAACATTCAGATGTAAAAAGATTTGGTGAGCAACACAAGCATGAAAAATGTTCCTGGGTGGTGACAATAATGGCTGTGATTGGCTATTGGTAGTCCCTATGTGGATTGGCAGTCTACAGGAGGCTTTGTTTGGCAGTACATCTGTTTTTTATGTAACCAAAACTTGGCTCCAAGCCTAAAATTCAAAAATAAGCACCTGCTTTGAGAGCAGCATCCAAGGAGTTGGGGAGCAACTTGTTGCTCAGAAACTACTGGATGGGGATCATTGGTATATGGAATAATGGGCAACATTCTATTTCTAACAGTCTTACATGTTCAGAGGGTTGAGAGATCCCTTGTACAGGTCTCCTTCAATCCCTTGTATGTTTGTGCATTCCTGTTTACAAAGAATATACATTTATTTTACAATCCTAATTAGTTAGTTATGTTATTTAATATGTACCCTAGTATTTTCTGACCCTGTGATTAGATTGCACTGTTCCTTGCTTTACAAAGCACAAGGGCTGGACTGGAAAGACACTGTTGTTGTTGCATTTATTGTACTACGTGCTTCACAGCATGAAATTGGTTGCACAGTTCATGTGAAAAATCTACTCTGCTTGAAACGCTACATTGGTCATAAAAGAACCTGTATTTGCACCTGTAAATAATATTTGGTTACACTGCAAGGTCAGACTGGTCAGTTTTACATTTATTTTTCATAACTGGGTTGCCATGTCAGTTTTAACCGAATTAAATACACTACAGGATCTAATGAGGAGATGATAGGGGAAAAGTGAGATATAATATGTCAGTAAATATGAGACTTAACATGATACTGACATAAGAAAAAATTATTATTCAAAATATTAATGTACATCAAAAGTTACCTATAGGTCATGTCAGAGCCGAGCCAAGGTATTTTGGCACCCTAGGCAAGTCCTTCAATGTCCCCCCCCCCCATGGTTCTGTATTACCATTGTGAATTCTCACAACAAATGTTATTATTCAGTAAAACCAAAACATCATTTTCAGTCAGATAATTTTATCATGTTTTATCAGCAGTATTCAGAAACGGAACTAGAGGGAGACGGGCCCTTGCGCAGGACGCGCAGCCGGGCCCCCGCCCCCCACCGTACACCCGGAGCTGGCCCGGGAATATGCGCAGCGAAGTGGCTCGCGTACTGCCGGGAGGCCCTGAGGGGGTGCGGGCCCTGGCAGTATTTAAATAAACAAAGTGCAAACACGCCTACAAAAAAATGTAATACGGTAGAATCCCCATATTATGCTTTTCAGGGGTATAATGGTGAAAAATCCAGGAAAACATAACATGAGAGAAATTTATTATACATTATATATTGGTGGAACCTCAGAAAAGCAGTGAAATGTGGCAAAACTTAAAATCAGGGTATGATTGTGCCAGCAGTGATCATCCAGCCAAATAAATATATAATATAAGTCATCCTTCAGCCAAATAAAATGTGCGCTCCTCCCTGATTGCCCCCATGTACCTGTGCCAGCAGTCAGCAGCAGCCAATGACAAAAAAATTGCAAAGTTCTGTCTCTTTATCCAACACGAGTAACACCAGTGCAACAGGTCTCGGCCTCCTCTCCCATCATCCGTGATAATGACATATGCATGCGCAGGCGCATACATCGCGTGCGCACACCGCATGGGATGGCTCTGGCCTGCAAGAAAGGGAATCGAGAGGGCAAAGGAAAATAAAAGTGTGCGCGTCATATGGAAATCAGGACTGGGTGCGACCAAAAAGGTTAGGCAGCACTTGTTTAAAGTTAAAAACCATAAAGGTCAAGTAAAAACGCCAAAAGAAATAAAAATAATTCTCCTATTTGCGCCCCCTGTTGATTGTGCCGTAGGCAGGCGCCTACAAGTAATTGTTACTTGAAGTTCCTAAACCCGACTGTTTTGTCAACCTGACTGTCCCTTCTCATAGAGTTTCTAATGCTAACGGACTCCTGCTGCACAAATATGGCAGCCCCCTCATAGAGGAACATGGGGATCAGATGTGTAATGTAAAAGCATTTGTAAATACTTTTATGGCAAAATTATAGATTGCATGCAAATACAATATTATGATAGATGTAAAAAAAGGTTTAATATTAGATGTCAGTATCTCTTTAAGACTAGTCCATTACATTGCTTGGCGCTAATACAAGTATGGGATCCATTATCCAGAAACCTGTTTTCCAAGTTCCGACTTTTAGAATCTCTCACAGACTCCATTTTATCCAAATAATCCATATTTTAAAAAATTATGTCCTTTTTCTCTGTAATAATAAAACAGTACTTGATACTTGTATTTGATCCAACCTCAGATATAATTAATACAGATTGGAAGTAAAATAAAAAAAAATTAAGATTGCACACTCAGTCTTGAATAAAGATACAAAAAATATTTATTGTTAAACACTTACATAATAGCAGGTCTCCCTACGCGTTTCGACCACCGAAGTGGTCTTCATCAGGGGCCAAATATTATACAAATAGGTATAAAAAGGCCTTTTTATACCTTTTTGTATTTGTATAATATTTGGCCCCTGATGAAGACCACTTCGGTGGTCGAAACGCGTAGGGAGACCTGCTATTATGTAAGTGTTTAACAATAAAATATTTTTGGTATCTTTATTCAAGACTGAGTGTGCAATCCTTATTTTTTTGGGCTTGTAAATGTTAAGAGGCTTCTTTTGGGCGGCCCCCTTAGGCATTACCACCTCAGCATTTCTCTTTGGGTGTGCGCTTTCCAAATTGTAGTTTGAAGTAAAATCAATCGATTGAGTTTATTTAGGGGCGTATTTTTCAAGGGTCAAATTGAAAAAACATCGAAATTCAAAAAGACCAACCCGAAATTAAGTCAACTTTTTTTAGTCGATTAGGTCCATTTTCAATCAAATATAACCTTATCCTGCCGAATTCGAATTGTATGAATCGAAGGAATAGCGCATTTGATCAAGTCCACCAATTGACTCCATATAGGTTCTATGAGGTCCCACAATAGGCTAAAACAGCAATTTGGCAGGTTTTAGATGGCGAATGGTTGAAGTCAAATTTTTAAAGAGACAGTACATGATAAATTTCGATATTCGAAATTTTGAATTTTGTACATTTGAATCGAATTTGGACTATTCCCTAGTTGAAGTACACAAAAAATAGCTCAACATTTGAATTTCTTTCATTCGAAAATTCACCTCGACCTTTGATAAATCTGCCCCTTAATGTTTACATGATTTTCTAGTTGACTTAGGGGCATATTTATCAAGGGTCGAATTTAGAGTTTATGGGAGTTTATAAAAAGTCCCATGAACTCTCATAAACTCAAAATTTAAAAAATAAATTACCAATCAAAATTTATTAAAAAATGTTTTTCCATTTTTTAAATTCAAGTGAATAGGATTGACAGCAAACTCAAATCGAAAAAAAAGTTTTTTCACCAAAAAAAGTTAAAAAATAATTAAAATCCACCAAATGACTCCAAATTGATTGTAGGAGGTCCCCCACAGGCTAAAACACTGATTCAGCAGGTTTTAGATGATGAATAATCGAATGCAAATTCTTAAAGGGACAATACAAGATCATTTTCAAAATTTGGATTTTGAATTTTTTTTTAAACTCAAATCGAATTTGGACTATTCCTTAGTTGAACCACACTAAAATAAAAACTTGAAATTCCAATTAAAAAATTTCAATTTTCAAAACGACCCTTGATAAATCTACGTTATGGAAAGATCCATTATCTGGAAAACCCCACATCCCAAGCATTTTGGATAACCGGCCCCATACCTGTAGCTAATATATAGCTAATATTTTATATTTTATAACAGCTAATATTTTATATAATCAATTTACTGTACAAGCCCTAAGGTACTGCAGTGCTATAGGAGCAATAATTGATGACCACAATAGGGTCCACAGCAGCACCCCCTCTTCTTATCTTCTTAGGTCATCTTTTGCATTTCAGTAGCAAGGCTGATATAGAAGCTCAACATTTAAGGTTCTAGCCCAAATCTTTGCTGAGATATAGTTTCCTTGAACATCGAGCAGGTCACAATGAGCAATGCATCCAAAACCATGGACATGACTGGTGCTCATTTACTACTAGCAGCTCATTGAATGTTCAGGGTTCTAAACTAAATTGTGTTGAAGTGAAGGATGTGTAGGAATATTTCACACATGATGCCTATAATGAAATAAATGCAACTCACATGGCCGTCCGAATAGTGTTGACATGCAACGGTTTTGATGCAAGCAACTTTTCCTACGTGCGCCCAAAGTTTTTTGACGCTGGCAAAAAAAAGCGAATTCACGCCTGATGAATTTATGTGCCCATCACTTGGAGTCATATTTATCAAGGGTCAAATTTGAAAAAAGACCAACCGAAATTAAGTCGAAGTTTTTTTTGGTCGAATTGGTCCTTTTTCGATTCGAAGTTTTTCCCAAAAAAAACCCTTTGATTTTTAAAAGTCCACCAATCGGGCTAAAACAGCAATTCGGCAGGTTTTAGATGGCGAATGGTCGACGGTGAATTTTTAAAGATACATGATAAATTTCGATATTCGGATTTTCTAATTTTTTTCAAATTCAAATCGAATTTGGACTTGCTTGAAATTTTAATTTTTTTCATTTGAAAATTTACCTCGACCCTTGATAAATCTGCCCCTAGTTGTTTAGATGGTGGCAGTCTTGTGAACTTGTTTTGTTGACTGCATAAGTGATCGCACAAAAACATGTTCGATGTCTTAGGAGGCTGGGATTTGTAGTTCACAACAGCTGGAGAGCTCACAGGTTGACCCCACTGCTCCACTGAATACTAACAATACATTTATTCATGTATTCTTCATAAGCATAAACATCATGTGGATAATTGACCCCAGAGGTCGCCACAGAAATATGTCCATGGTTACAGCATGTTTGGAAAATTTCAGCTTAGTATGGTGATAAACCTCATGCCATTTCCAAATAAATCTATAAATCAGCATTGCACATATATACATACAGTAAGTACAATATATTGATCGTCATAATATGCGCTATAAAGAAAAATGAGTGCTATAGATTTTTTGAGAAGTCTGGCTCTGAATGCACAATAAATCAGTCTCATAAACTCATAGGTCACGATGCATAAATCAGGAAAAAATGCATTTAATTAGCCATGGTTGCCAGCCTTGACCCTGTACTTTATACATGCATGGGATCTGTTATCTGGAAACCCCTAATCTAGAAAGCTCCGAATTGCAGGAAGGCCATCTAACATATAGATTCCATTATAATGATTTTATTAATTTTTTTTTTTAATTATTTCCCTTTTCTCTGTAATTATAAAACAGTATATACTGAATAAAGTACCCCCTCTTGTAAAATATAAGGATATTATACGTTGCAGAGGAGTTCCATGACCATATAAAAACACAAGGCTAAAGGTGACTTCTAATATTCATATTTTGCAACAGAGGGTACTTTATTTATTATAAAACACGTGAAAACACAGAATTTTTCTCTGTTTTACCACTTCTGACTGTGGGTCTCAATCAACGAAGCTGCCAAGACAACAGATAAAGAAAAAACGTATTATACTCATATGCAGGGGTAACTATGAGAACATCTACCACTACTAAAGCTGCTTATATTTATACAGGTGTAGGGATGTGAAAATCTTAGACACCCTTACACTTTACAGACAGGCACATCCCTAGTAATATGGACACCTCAGTGGGTCTTTATGGGGACCTTGTGCCTTGTTACAGTTACACCTCCACACCGTTGCGAGGGCTTACCCCTGAGAAAGAGAGCTCATCGGTGGTCTCAGCCCACCAAGGAAAGTAGCTTAAACTGCCCTAGCACAAGTCAGTTTATTATAGTGCTACACAGGTATGGGACCTGTTATCCAGAATGTTCAGGACTTGGGGTTTTCTGGATAATGGATCTTTCTGTTATTAGGATCTCCATACCTTAAGTCTTCTAGAGAATCATGTAAACATTGAACAAACCCTGGTTTTGCTTCCAACAAGGATTAATATCTTAGTTTGGATCAAGTACAAGATACTGTTTTATTATTACAGAGAAAAAGGAAATCATTTTTACAAATGGGTATTATTTGGATAAAAAGGAGTCTATGGGAGATGGCCTAACAATAATTCGGAGCTTACTGGATAATGGGTTTCTATTTAATCAGTGTTAATAGAATTTATAATCCAAGCTTACTATTATATTATCCTTTTTCCAGCACCATACTATACTTGCGATAATTGAAATCCCAACAAATTTACATAGGGAGATAAACATACTCAGTAAAATATTCAGTACAGCTATGGGACCTGTTATCCAGAATGCTCAGGACCTGTGGTTTCATGGATAATGGATCTTTCCATAAGTTGGATCTTCATACCTTAAGTCTTCTAGAAAATCATGTAAATATTAACAAAACCCAATAGGCTGGTTCTGCTTCCAATAAGGATTAATTATATCTTAGTTGGGATCAAGTACGAGGTACTGTTTTATTATTACAGTGAAAAAGGAAATCATTTTTGAAAATTTGTATTATTTGTATAAAATGTAGACTATGGGAGCTGGTCTTCCTGTAATTTAGGGAATCCTGGATAATAGGGTTCCAGATAATGGATCTCATTCCTGCATCAGCATAAAGTGACACTGTAATGGGGAAAATATGTTTTTTTCAAAATGCATCAGTCAATAGTGCTGCTCCTGCAGACTTCTGCACTGAAGTCAGAAAAGCAAACATATTTGCTATACTATATACTATATTTAATTTTGAAATCTGGCATGGGGCTAGACATATTGTCAGTTTGCCAGGAGCCCCCAGTCATCTGAAACGTCAGTCGCTCTTTAATGCTGTACTGCAAATTTGAGTGATATTACCCTCTCCCTTACCCCCCCCAGCAGCCTAACAACAGAACAATGGGAAGGTAACCAGTTATCAGCTCCCTAACACAAGATAACAGCTGCCTGGTAGATCTAAGAACAGCACTCAATAGTAAAATCCAGGTCCCAATGTGAAACATTCAGTTATATTGAGTAGGAGAAACAACAGCCTGCCAGAAAGCAGTTCCATCCTATCCATTCCAAGTGCTGGCTCTTTCTGAAAGCACATGACCAGGCAAAATGACTTGAGATGGCGCCTACACACCAATATTACAACTAAAAAAATACACTTGCTGGTTCAGTAATGAAATTTTATATTGTTTGCAGTAATTAAGAAATAAAAACTACACCATAAAAATCATGACAGAATCCCTTTAATACTACACAACCAAAATGCAATTCTGTAATGTTCCCAGTCTTGCAAAACATTTTATTCACATAAGGAATGGGTGTTACAGGGTCCATGTACTAAAATGTGAAACAAGTTGGTGTAGCAACTGTGAATACTTCTATTATTATGAATTTTCTGGAGTAAAACTGTTTTTAGATATTTTTTTTTTCTACCAGAAACTACTAATACTCTATATCATCTGGTGCCTGATATGATCCACACGCAATGTCAAAATTATCATCAGATATTATTGTTTGTCATCTGGAAAAAAACACACAAAAGTAGTCTGATAGACAGACTGTAAAGTCATTTTAAAACAAGGTAGGTGTCCATCTGTTATAGTATTAGGATGCTAATGGAAGAAGAATGGAATATATTTATAAATGAGGTAGAGGCTTGCCAGCCATCAAAATCCAAGGAGAATGTAGTTTGAGTGATCATAGCTTAATTCTTTAAAAAGAGCAAGTTGACATCTTTAACTCAAGCCTATTGCACCTTGGAAGAAGTGTAAATAATGCCAAATTCTGCACTTTTTAATCTACTCAGACAATAAAATCA
Organism: Xenopus petersii; assembly: GCA_038501925.1. Taxonomy (NCBI): domain Eukaryota; kingdom Metazoa; phylum Chordata; class Amphibia; order Anura; family Pipidae; genus Xenopus; species Xenopus petersii. The sequence continues at coordinate 29,259,989 of CM076688.1, forward strand.
TGTAACCTATATTTTACTGTTTGTTATAAACAAGCTTACAGTGTACTGGAACCAGGATGTTGGGGAAGACCAACCTTTCAGCTCTCCACTAGTATGCCCTCAATAAGGACAGAGGTAGAAAGTGTTGGAGAAGTATAGGGGCTTAAAACAATATCAGAGAAGTGAAGAGCAGGGACATGGGCTCCTTAGGCTGTAAACAAAGCTGGAAAACAGTCATTTGTGGGTCATCACTGGCAGCATGAAGCAATATTCAGGCCAAAGGTCAGTAATGATTAGGCAAAAGAACCAGGCACAGTACTAGGGTGATCAATAGAAAATACATAGACAGGTAAGGGTAAAATGAAGACCAGACATTACATACCAAAGGCTAACAAAGAGGATACCCGGAAACAATGTCCAAATGACGATTAGGATGCAGAGCAACACAACACAATTTCAGTATGCACTTACATGTGGGGACTTGCAAGAGAATATGCATATGTAGGGACCACCGATTCCAGCACCAGTCGTAGTATTGTAGATTTTTTAGGCTTGCATTTTGCTGTAAAAAGTTGTTCCTTATGTATATGTATTGCAGAAGCTAGGTTTCAATAGATTAGGATAGGGTTATCCTGAAGACCTTCAATTAAAATGCAAAGCTCAAAATAAATCCTTGGGAAAAGCTAAAAGTTTGGAAGCCCCTCTATAGCTAACTATATGAACACTTCTATAGCTAACCATATGGACCAAATTAAGCTGCCAGCTCCAAGCTGAGTCAACGGCTAACTGTTATAAATACGATAGAACAGGGTGCCTGGCCAAAATCTGGTCATAGATTAGGCAAGTTTGAAAATCCATCATACAAAACACACTATTAATCATCACTTTTACTTGGCAATTCAAGTCATTTAAGTGAATTAGTGTTTGCAGCTTCCCTGTTGTCCTCTCCTCTGATTGAACTGCAAAAATAAACACTAAAAAGGAAGAGCACAGAAATGAAAACACATATAGGGGCCCATATATATAAAAATCAAACAGCTGTTATCTTGTTCTGTTTTCTCATTTTTTGCTTCATCTTGTTCTTTTACTGTTGTTGTTTTTTTTATGGTTGTTTTTGGCTTGCCTTTATAACATGTTCCTTTGCAGTTTTGTTCCATTATAGTTGATGTTTTTTCTATTAGACTTAAACAGCCATGCCCTTTTGTTATCTTGCCGTTCTATTTATTTACTGGAAACGATCTAATAATTTTAACAAAATATAAAAAAAATATATATTTTTTCTATTCTCACTTTTTTTTATCACTCAATACAAAGTAAATGCAGACAGTATGTTATTAAATGCTCTCAAACTGATGTTGGCATCTGATGGAAAACATACAATGGTGCTCAGCTTTGCCTGGATAATTACTTTAATTGAAGAACCACTGATAAAATGGTCATCCAAATATACTGTATACAGCATTCCGAATATTGATGCCTTATGTGTTATAAATAAAAAGTACTATACATACCGACTGCATTTGTGCTTCAAGAGGTCTGTAAGGTTATGAGCAGTGCTTGAATTGGGAAGAAAAAGGTGAAGGATGGGGGTGTGGCAGATGTAGCCCTGCCCACAGGCAGCACCTTTGGTGAACAAGCCCCCCAATGAAACCAGGATGGCATAGTGGCAATTTCATGTATAAATACCCAGAACCCATAGCAGGGTGGGACAGAGGTCATTTATCAACACTGGGCAACCAGACTGCTGCATTCATTATTCTACTTGCAGCTGACTTTAAAATGTTAATCGCTGATTGGTTGTTGTTATAAGTAACTGCCCATGGGCAAATTTTGATAAATGAGCCCCAGTATCAAAGATCTAGTAAAGCTATTGGTAATAGAGGTTGAGTGTTGCCTGCCTATCACCGGTACTGATGAGACACACACACACACACACACACACACACACACACACACACACACACAGTGAGGGCAGAATGGGGCCAATGCCTATTGACACAAGCAGGACTGCACCCCACACACACATATATACTGCAGATATTTGGCGTAACTTGGCAACCCTGATTGACAATTAACTCCATGAAGTTATATTCAGGACCAGGAAATGTAGAATCATTAATGCTGAGTTGTTAAGCACCCCAGCAATTCTAGTTGCTTACATTAGACTCCAGGCCCATCCATCTCCAAAAATTTACCGATCCAGCTGGGTACAGTTCTTCTCAGTGCCATGCCGCCATACTCTTCCAGTACACCGGCATTCTCTCCACCACCCTGGGCAAATGCATGTGCTGTACAGAAATGATTAGCCTATTTCTATACTGCACAAGTGCAGAGGATTTTGGGGCACCTGAAATGCATGGGGAGCAATGGATTTTTAGGAAGAACTCCCAGATTTGGGTCTGAACTAAGCAACTAGTGATTTCACCTTTTCTTTATAAACAGCTCAGTTTTGAGTTCTGAATATATACCCTTTAATGATGTCACCTTATCTGATGCACCCTTTGTAAAGTCCTACTCTGCTTGTCCTTTAGATCAACAACACTTCTCCGCAGTTAGTTCTCAGTTTACCATTGTGTTTATTTACTCAGTCACATACTTTTGTTAAGTTGCATCGGGCCAATATACAAGCGGAAGAAGTACACAGCAGTGCAGGCAGGGTTGCCAGGTTTTCATTTCAAAACCAGCCAAAAAGTAGCCAAAAGTAGCCCAAAAATAGCCAAATTCCCAAATGACTTCATCTCTACAAGGGAGTTTCTATTGGTATTTGGAGACCTGCTCTGCCCATATTGCTATAAAGCAGCAGTCTGTTCTCTTTGCCCCCAGTCACTCCTCCTTCTGCTCTTACTTCCCATTTAACTTGAGGTTTGAAATAAGCATAACTGTCGTTCATGGCTACCATAATCCTTAGATGGTAGCATTTTAAGGCTCCTTTTTTCCAATAAAAGGACAGTAATAAAATGATATGGGGTAGGCCATTAAAAAGATTTGGTGCGAAAGTACGCATGAAAATCCGCGTTTATTGCATCAACTCTATCAATTGCACCAATTTGGTGATTTATACGCATGTTCATCCGCATAATCGGATTTACCGCGTAAATTACAGCATACGTACTCTGCATTAAAACTAAGTTAAATTCCGCAAGAGAAATAAAAGAATCAAGAAATTGATATACGAGAATGGAGCCTATGATAAATACGCATTACGCATCAACAACATACGTGTAAAAATAAAATGTTTCGCATAATTAACAAGTAACACGTAAGTTACTTCAACTCTCATTCTTGGATTCAACTTAGTATTACGCGTAAGAATACGCAAAGTACGCATTAGATAAGTTTAAGAAACTACAATAGATAATTCAACAGAAGACAACTTTATATTTTTATCTATGTATCTTTATATGTTAGCAAATGATATTTGTTAAGGTCTCATTGATTAAAACAGTCAAGTTTATATGTTGATGTAAAAATCTTACTAATATTGATGATATAATTGTTATTTTCCTGGAAAAAATTTTCAATAAAAATTATTGAAACCTAAAAAAAAAAAAAAAAAAATTTTGGTGCCACGTAGAAATGCCACTCCTGAATCAACCGTGCCTTTTCACACACAAGCAAATGTTTTCACTCTTCACAGACTGAATACTGTCTTATAAAGCATGATACAATAGCTGCTTTATGAGAGGAAAAAGGAAACTTCACTATTTGATCATGCTCCTGTAAATCATATTTTTCCCATCTGCTTCTATAGCCTTTGTTGGCAATATTGGGCTGGGCCCCTAGGTGCACAAGGGTACAAATATATGAAAACACTATAGTAACAGTCAGTCTCCAGGGGTTCCTGTAGTTAGTAAATAAACATAAAACTCCCAAATCTTACTGCAATTGCCCCTTAGACTAGCCCTGTCTTATATCAAGCCCCTCTGGAGGGGCAGCTCCATAGCTCAGCATTACCATAGCTCCCCCTGGTTCTTACTCAATGGCAGTAGAATAAGTGATCAATAGTTGGGATACTTTACAGGTGCCGCTGTTCTGTTGACATAGCCATAATGTAATATTAATATTCCAAATATGTCATGCAGCTTATCATCATATATGTCAGACAATACTGATAACAGATAATGTAGCCAGGTAACACATTAACTGTCCCACCACTGAATCAGTTCAAATTCAAATTTAGTCAAAAAAAAGAAGTGGCGGGATGGCATCCTGCCGCATCCCACCTCAATTCAAGCACTGGTTATGAGAGAAGAACTTGACCAGCACTGAACCATGCACTGAACTAAAAAAGCTTGAAAATCTGTTTTTTTTCCCGCAAAGTACATTTTTGGGGAAATGAAATAATAAATAAGCATAAAAACCCCAGTGGAGTTTGTAGCAGAAAATATTGAGATAAATTTGGACTTTGATAAATAACCCCCAAGGTTTCTGGATCATTGTAAAATTTAATAAATACAAGTTGTTGGGATGCATTTGCTTGTGTTATTGCAAGGGTTGCTAGGCAAAAGTAATAAATCACCTAGTAGGGGTAAACTGTATGTTTCAGTGCAAATACAATTAGCATTATTTCTGCTCCATTAACACTAAGGGGCCGATTCACTCAGCTCGAGTGAAGGGTTCGAATGAAAAAAACTTCGAATTTCGAAGTTTTTTTTGGGTACTTCGACCATCGAATTGGTTAAATTCGTTCGAATTCGATCGAAGTCGAACGAAATCGAACGATTCGAAGTAAAAATCGTTCGACTATTCGACCATTCGATAGTCGAAGTACTTGCCCTTTAAAAAAAACTTCGACCCCCTACTTCGGCAGATAAAACCTACCGAAGTCAATGTTAGCCTATGGGGAAGGTCCCCATAGGCTTGCTAACCTTTTTTTGATCGAAGGATTTTCCTTCGATCGTTTGATTAAAATCCTTCGAATCGTTCGATTCGAAGGATTTATTCGTTTGATCGAACGAAAAATCCTTCGATCGTTCGATCGCAGGATCAGCGCTAAATCCTTCGACTTCGATATTCGAAGTCGAAGGATTTCAATTCGAGGGTCGAATTTCGAAGTATTTTTAACTTCGAAATTCGACCCTAAGTGAATCTGCCACTAATTATCTTGGTTTGTTTGTAAATCCAGACATTAATAAATCAATATATATGTATTGTTTAAATATATAAACATAATTTTACCCTTTTAGTAAACCTGGTTACAGGAACATGCATATTCCTCCATTACCAACTGAATTAGGGTTTCAAGGTTAACATGCAGGCATTCTTTGATGAGTCCAATAATCTTAAAGCACCAGATCCTCTACTGTTTCCAAAGCCAGGGTCTTCCTGTTCGTTAAAGAAGATCCTGATTTTTTATAGATAGCATCATCAATAGGGATGTAGCGAACCGCCGAGTATGTGTTCGCGAACGCCGTTCGCGAACACCGGCAAAAAATGCGAACAGTTCGCAAACAGTTCGCGAACTTCGAACATCCGAAAATCCGCTAAAATCGAAGGATTTTCGTTCGAATCGAACGATCGAAGCCATTCGATCGAATGATTTCATTCAATCCAATGGCTTCGATCGTTCGATTCGAACGAAAATCCTTCGATTTTAGCGGTCGAAGGAATCGAATGGTCGAATGGTCGAACGATTTTTGACGCGAACGCCTATTGGCGAACGTCGCGCGACGTTCGCGAACTTGCGGCGGACGCGAACAGTCGAAGTTCGCGCGAACTAGTTCACCGGCGAACAGTTCGCTACATCCCTAATCATCAATATGCAAGAGTTGTTTGACAATAAAACAACAACAATACTTTGTATTATTCATTCATGTTCAGCAGTACTTTCTTCAAGGAAATATGGCTTAAATATGCCATCTTTTCAATATTCAGACATGCAAGTCATGACTCCACACATCACAGACTCTACTGTCTGCCTTTTCTATTTGATATTGAGGTTTGTTTAGGTGTCCTCCTTGTGTAGAAGCAGCATTGGAACGTGTGCTTATATTTCTCTGATATTGAGTGGTTGAAATAAACAGAATCCATAGCTGAAGATTTTCTGTAATTCATGTATATATTGCTGACTTGCCAAATAAAGCTACAGACTACACTGTATTTTTTTTTAAATTCTAGATGTGTCTTTTATTTTACCAGGCTTTATATATTTAGATGGTTCATTTTATTCCATCCTGGTTTCCTTTTTCTGTTGGGAGATCTGAAATATCATATGCATGTTTATGTTGCTTTCTGAAAGCAGTAAAATTTCCAAACCGTGTCCATCAGGCTTTTTATAGCATCTTTCTGAAACATAATGAGTATTGCACAGACACATTTTGGTACTTCTTCCCCATTCCGTTGGTTTTTATGGTCTTGAATCCATATACTTTGACAGTATAAAGTCATTTCCCCGAGAAACTATTTTCAGATCTCATTTACATAATGGTCTGTTGAGGGAATGTGCTTGTTTTATAAAAGGGACACTGGGGAATTGTCACACGCAGTGAATATTGCAAAACCCAAGGAGCCAATTATATATGCATTATATGTTTAAACCAAAGTACAGTATAAAAGCAATGTCCATTAAAGATACAATACTATAGAAAGCACCACCACTAGCAAAGTTAAAATTACACATTTGCTAAATTTTTCCACTGTATCATTAATAGATATGAAAGTAGAGGTAAAAACAGATTTTCAGATTAAAATACTTCATAAACTGTGACCCATATTACCAACACTTTCTTAATCATTGTCAGGCTAAGCCTCTAATTACTATTTAGGGAGGGAAGGACCCCTAATTACTGAGTATTCTTGGTGAAATAAAAATAAAGGTATAACATATATATATATATATATATATATATATATATATATATATATATATATATATATATATATATATATATATATATATATATTATGTGGATCTTTCTATATAATGATTTACTGACTCACTAAAGTCAGGTGTAATAACCCCTTACTAACAATGGTTTTCTCATGAGGCTACATAAAGCAGTTGGATGTTTTTCCCTTCAGAAAACTATACAATTATTTAGAGAAAGAAAGAGTGATATTGTAGCAAAGATCTAGCATGTATCATGTTATCCTATTTTGACAAAAGGCTACTAGGAATGGACTAGTATTTCTATTAAGGGAAATGTTCGCTTTTTATGGTGCAATGTTTTCTATTAAAATGGTTACATGTTGCTCTGATTTTATTAAAAGAACATTATTATAAGTTAATGAATTATTTGTAATGCCCAAAAATTGTAACCAAAAATAAAGGGTTTATGTCATGGTCTGATACATGTAGTTTAGTTTCTGGTGGAATTATAAAATGTGCCTACGTGCAAGCAAGATGGCACAATGTGTCCACATTGCCACAACAGCCTTCTCTTAAAACAAAGGAAGAGGCTGACCTTTTGGCATATTGCATACTACTGGAGACACTTTCATCATATATGATTATTGTTTAGTTTTTGGGAATGTTAAGCCTTCATTATTGTCCTGCCAACAAGACCACAAGTAAGTCCTATTCTCTTTGCTATTTAGACAAATGCTTATACAGTACCTTTGCAAAACTGCCTTGTTTTACAGTCTTGCTGCCACTTGGATTGGCCTCCATGTTCTTAGCTGAAGAATATTGTAAGCCCTGTTCTGCAACCTTTCCCTGATTCTGGTTTACCGGATTTTTTACTACTTTCAAGCTCATTCTTGGAAAGACCCATTTATCAACATTTTCATTTCGGTAGTTTTAGAGGTTTTAGGAACCACAAATAAATACATTTTCTCTAAAACCACAAATGCCATGTAATTTATGAAAAGATCCAAATTTGGGATGCACCAAATCCACTATTTTTTCTGGATCTCTTAAATCATAAAAGTATAATTTGCCTTATCCACTACAAATACTGTAAATGCAACATCAGTAGATCCATGTGTGTGACCTGCCTGCATCTGACTAATGGAGAGGTCAGTAGGTGGAAGTCCACATCAAAGCCGATCGTATACTGAGTTTTGGATTGATGTTAATGTTTTCTAAAGATGAAGAATTTGATAGATCTGACCTTATTCAAAGTTGCTTTAATTTTTGTCCATTCTCTATTATAGGAATTGACAGTGAAATTTGATGTCTGGAACGGTCTAATTCCTTTGACGGACGAATGGCTAGTGTCAGAGGGTTGATATTTGTCACCCCCGCCCTCTATGACGCCATAACGCTATATGGCCTAAGGCAGGATGGACTAAAAAGGGATTAAATGGTCAACTGTGGACAATGGTCACTCATATAACTTATACTAGGCCATACAAATAAATGATCTCCACTCTGTTACTTAGAAGAGTGTCAGCATAGTGTCAGCATGTCTCGTTTGCCCTTTTGCAGAAGTGTTGCTCAATAGCTGTCTGTACCACAATGGCTATGTTTAGCCAACAGATGTCTATGAGGCTGTGGACAGTTGGAACCAGAAATCTCTTATGTTGCAAAACTGCACATCTTACAGGAATGTACAAATATATGCCAGTAAGTCTCCTCGCCAGACCATGTATGGTATTTCCGTGAACCCCTTGTCACAATTACTGTAAATGCCTTCTGAAAGCTATATAATGCCTGGACCAAGAGGTGGGTCTTTGGTAAGTCCTTGGCTGACATTCTGTGTGTTACTCCAACAGCTTACCCAGACAAAACTGTTATGTTGTATTATGTAAGAATAAATTGCCTGACTATTACTAAAGGTTTTCCTTTACTGAGTTTTGTCTTACACGAGGTCAAAATGGTATTACTAAAATTACCATCATATGGTGACCCGCCGACTGTGATCCAGTTTTTTCCAGTCATTTTTTTCAGGCAATGGAGGGCTCCAGGCTGTGTTACTGGAGTGTACCTGAGGACCTTTGTTCTCGGATGTCTGTAGATACCCGTGGAGTTTTTTTTTCTCCCGGATGTCGATAGTTTACCCGTGGATATCTCTTTTCCAGGAAGGTTTCCCCGTCGAGCTTTACTTTACGGATGGATACACGCGCGTAAGTGCCCACTGGGTTGGGCATATATGTTTTTTCTAACTTCTTCTTTTTGCCTATTGTTTTGTTAATTGTTGTGTTAATCAGCTGAAATTATCTGCCATTCATGATAGGAATCTGTAGTTTCCTTCCTGTTTTTGTATTTTGTACGTCTCTTATTCCTTATCATGAAGTGTAGTCTAAAACATCTTGAAATAGAAATTACACGTGTATGTTGTTTAATGAATGCAAAAGGATCCATGAATGTTGAATGTTTGCCTAGCTGAGTGCGTGAATAACTTTAGTGTAACTGTCATGTGTATGATGGTGTACGAGAGAATTTGTGGCTCTATCTCAGAGTCTGCTCGCTGTTCAGGACTAGGTTTTCTGAAGGAAATTCTTTAGAGTGGGAAGTGTGAATCACTTTCCTGTCCGTTTGAATTGTCAGATGAAAAACGAGAGCCATACAAAATTTAGGTGCAACTTCAAACCTGTTTTCTCCCTTTACACTCAATTGTAAGCCTCTTCTAAATTATAGAGAAACGTATAACATAATTTTTTCCTGCAGGTGACTCCAGTTTATATGTCTGTTTGTTTCCCTGTTTGTTTTATAAACCAATGTTAATTGCTTGCTGCTAAGCTTTTTTGCATCCTACAGGTCTGTTAGAGCATATTTTGAATGTAATACTTGTGTGTATGTTAGAAAGAAAAGGACTTGACTTGACTTGACTTGACGGTTATATGACTTTGATGTGTCTGTAATGAATATGTTTGCCTTACTGTTTTTGGTTCTCGTTAATGTTTCTATGTTTTCATAGGTACCTCTTGAAATATAATATTTGTTCTATGTGTCTGTCACTAAAATATTGTAATTTTGTCTTAGACTATCATGTCACTATTCTTATTTTATCCTAACATTGTCTTCTTTGTTCTTATTCTCATAGTAACATTAGTTCTCTTGTGTATCTCTGTTTGTGAATGGGTTACTCGTAAATAAGGTTAATTCACTCCACTTGTCTTTCTATTTTAACAGAAATATTAGTGTTGTCTCTTTAAATGTTCTCTGTTGAAGTTTTTTGTCTCAAACAAACGTTACTTCTCTTTTTTATCTTTATGTGTCAGATTGATAACTCTTTTCTAAGTGTATTATGTTTTACTTGTGATCTGAAAAAAAAACATGCTCCATCAGTTTAGAATATCTAACAATCCTCCTAGATATGCTAGTTGAGTGCCCAAAACATTTTAAGTTTCAAAGCCTTTGTTAAGTGTCACAGTGGAGGGGACAAGACTGCGTTTTCCTGGCCAGAAGGCGATAGTTTTCTTCCCTCACAACTTGCAATTCTACTGTGACAGATAAAGGATACGTGAAAGAGTAAATATTTTACTATACAAATTGCATGCCATTAGATCTATCAGGCTTTTGCCAACAATAGAAAGTGATATTTCTCACATATACTTCAGCTGAGACATTACACCTATTCTTTGCTCCTTGCTCAGCAAACTTAGATCCAGTCCTTTATATGGATACTCAGGAGCAATTAAATGCCATTTAAATATGCCTATTGGCAACCTTAGAGTGATACAGGGTTACACAATCTCAGAACTTTTGGTTCCACAGACGGTGCAGCCCCAGTAATGAAGATTCTTATTGAGCTAATGGTTCAGAATGTTTTAAGCTTATTAACAGAAATACTTAACGGTGCATTAGACTTACAGCACCCTTTAAGAGGAAATCTAGTTCATAGTCCAAATTAATAACAAGAAGGATTCTATTTGCTGGTACTGTCATAAAAACTACATTTCCCAGAATCCTCCGTTGCACAATATTTCAGATGCTTAACTTCTCTCACTGTTTTGTAACTTCCTCTTTTGTCAGGCAGCTGGCTCAGGAACTTTTAACCACAGTAAATATTTTTAACTTTACCGTTTCATATTCATCTGTATTTTTTTTTCTGTATCTCCTGCGTCTGGATCTTTTTCACCAACATGTAAGAAACCTGATGCAGTTTGGATCCATACCCGATTCACTCATTGGTACAGGTTAAATTCCTTTCATTATTCTCTAGACAGATGTGAATCTATTATTTCATATTATTGTACTGCATTTGCAGTACAACAAGAGAGGAGTATTATATTGTGGGTTATGTTGTTGTTACTATTTTTTCTAATTAAATAAGTTTCAGTTCATAAAATGCAGCTTATGTGCTTGTGCCGCTGCTAAAAATTCTTCCGTAATCTTTGCACTTGTGTATCTTGTATCACAAGTCTGCAAGTGTAAGAAAATGCAGAAGTGACTTAGAGTTATTGTTGATTTCATTTGATAAGCAGTAATTTCACTACCAAATTTGTAGAAATAAATGATGCTAATAAAATGGGTCTGTCATTCTCATTTAGTCTAAAAATATAAATATATATATAAATATATATAAAGGTACAAGAGAGAACTTGTTAAATGTTTTTCCTGGTTATGATTAATCAATATTATTTTGTTATAAGAGGAAACAGTACAGGTTGTATTTGATAGTTTAAACAATTCAATTTTCGATTCTGTTACAAATTTGCAAATTACACTGATCTTAAGTGGAGTTGTGTCTTTGTACCATCCCACTTCCAACAACACAATTACTGGCAGCATTTGGTTGGATTTACTCCTAGCTGTCCTATCAATTCTCTGCAACAATCCTATCAGGTGTTGTGGACTTTCTTCATATGAATTAACCACAAGAAAACAAAAGTCCTTCACTCATATCATACATGTACAACCACTTCTCATTACTGACAGTTCATACAGTTTCATTAGAGTTCTTTAGCTAGTACACTAGATAAGTCAGTATTACCAGAACACCAGATATTGTCACATTGTCTCTTTGTTTCCAGGTTGGTGATCTGAGCAAAATTCCATCAGTAGCTGTTGAGATTATTCCAATCCATTCCAAATAGAACAGCTATCATTGATCACACCACTCATTGAAAGAAACTCTGCATACATACAAAGAGTCATATCAAAGTTTGCCATTCGTATCTGTGATGCCTTTACATTTTTGCCTATCCTAATATCGAATCCATGGACTAATTATGAACTCTTAAAAACGGTACAGAGACTGCTGCATTGACTGAATACAAGTGACTGTTGAATATTTCTTCATATGTCTATCCACCGCCATGATGTCTCTCTGATTGGACTTTCCCCTATAATGAACTGATGGACTGATATTGAAACGGGTTAATTTTAAGTTTTAGATTCATGCAGTATTGAATGTGATATAGTTAAATTGTGTGTAATTTATAAGAACAATGGGAATGTGATAATGTAACATTTTCTCTATATGTTTAGTTTTAGATTAGTTATGAAAACAACAAAGCTAAAAGTGTATCTGGTTAAAAAGTTTTTAGAAGGGAAGGTTCCTGTAATTACTCATTATTGTATTATTACCCCAGTTCCTCAGCTCTATATGTAGCTGGTTGTGTGTAAACAGCACTGACGTAGTTAAAATAGAGAAAAAATGATAAACCCCATAATAATAGAACTTTGTCATATGCTAATATTAGTATTGAGTAGAGTCTAGGTTCCAAGAATAGTCCCGCCCATAATAAACTAAGCTCTATAGTTAGTATAGATATGGGTATATAGAATTTATGTGAAAGTATGGAGGGGTGTGTGTATGGATACTGGGTTTTCATTTGGAGGGGTTGAACTTGATGGACTTTGTCTTTTTTCAACCCAATTTAACTATGTAACTATAAACATAGAGGTTGTTCAAATAAATAGAGTAGCTGACCAAAATAGTATGATTTTAGATTAGCATGTGTTTTGATAGGAAAAAGAAGGTTGTACTCATATTGTTTCTGAAATGTTTGTTGAATGTCATATAGTCAAAGTTTTAGAGCTGCAACAATAAGTGTAATCTTTTTATAGAACAGTTCAGTTATTCCAAATGATTAGGTAAAATTTTATAGCTGGTTAAACAACTCCATTGGAAGTTTCATTAAGTCTATCCATGTCATCCTAGCATTAATACTTGGTCTATATTTCTCTGTTAGAATTTGTGCTATAAGTACCTTCCAACTTCTGCTCACATTTGATTTACATCTATAAGATAAAACTTTTCTCAGCCATATCTGGGGAGGTTTGAAAGAAAGAAAGAAAGAATAATTTTTTACTTTTCAATAGTAATGAAATCAGTATTATATTTGTCTCTGATAACATGTTACATGTATATTATATATTCTTTGTCATTTTATAGGGTTTTCTGTTCCCAGCTGCACTTAACCAAGTTATTTCATGAAACAGGATGTATCTGTAGCTCCCTAGCTTCCTGTTTTTTCTTTTCACTGATTTCAGCTTTCAGCTGCACTTCTGTATTGGTGCTGCCACGACAGTTGAACTGTAACTCACAGTAGTGCACACCACTGTCCCATTTATAATAGACCTCCCTTGTTCCTGGGGGTCCTCTCAGCACTCTTACTGTGCCTGTAATTACTAATGTGAAACATATTCAATGTTTCAAGAGAGGTAATGACAGTGAAATTTGATGTCTGGAACGGTCTAATTCCTTTGACGGACGAATGGCTAGTGTCAGAGGGTTGATATTTGTCACCCCCGCCCTCTATGACGCCATAACGCTATATGGCCTAAGGCAGGATGGACTAAAAAGGGATTAAATGGTCAACTGTGGACAATGGTCACTCATATAACTTATACTAGGCCATACAAATAAATGATCTCCACTCTGTTACTTAGAAGAGTGTCAGCATAGTGTCAGCATGTCTCGTTTGCCCTTTTGCAGAAGTGTTGCTCAATAGCTGTCTGTACCACAATGGCTATGTTTAGCCAACAGATGTCTATGAGGCTGTGGACAGTTGGAACCAGAAATCTCTTATGTTGCAAAACTGCACATCTTACAGGAATGTACAAATATATGCCAGTAAGTCTCCTCGCCAGACCATGTATGGTATTTCCGTGAACCCCTTGTCACAATTACTGTAAATGCCTTCTGAAAGCTATATAATGCCTGGACCAAGAGGTGGGTCTTTGGTAAGTCCTTGGCTGACATTCTGTGTGTTACTCCAACAGCTTACCCAGACAAAACTGTTATGTTGTATTATGTAAGAATAAATTGCCTGACTATTACTAAAGGTTTTCCTTTACTGAGTTTTGTCTTACACGAGGTCAAAATGGTATTACTAAAATTACCATCAGAATATTAAGATAAAATTGCTATATGTCATTGGGTAGACTATTATTTAGCTACTGTGTACAACCTACTGACAGTGGTTTTATCAAATCATTGACTGGAAAAGCCAAAAAGATATTAAAACTGAGAAAGGAATCTAACAGATACATGATTTGAAGGATACTTTTCCAGAGCAGGTTGGATTCATGATTGGAGATTTTAGACATGCACATTATTTTTATTTGCTGTTGGCTAACATACATGTCCTTGCATTCAATTTACTTTATATAATGTACTTGTACTCCATAGTTCACTGAAAAATTAACTAGTATCATTAACAATCAGGTCCTTCACTGGTGGCAGTGTAGCAGAATACTGGTTTACTAGGCAGAGTAGGCATGCAGAAGTAAAGACACTGAATAACAATACAGGTATGGAACTTGTTATCCAGAATGCTTGGGACCTGTGGTTTTCAGGATAAGGGGCCTTTCCATAATTTCAATCACCATACTTTAAATCTACTAAAAAATTATTTAAACATTAAATAAACTAAATAGGCTGGTTTCTCCTTCAATAATGATTAATTATATTTATATAATACACAAGAGACATGAATATCCTGTAAATTATATACTTATAATCGGTGCTTAGTGATGTCATCAGTTATAATCGGAGCTTAGTGGTGTCATTTCTGTCACATGGCTCACTGAAACTTGTGGTTTCCAGGATAAGGGGTCTTTCAGTAATTTGGATCACCATACATTATGTCTACTAAAAAAATAATTTAAACATTGAATAAACCAAATAGGATTGTATTGCCTCAAATATGGATAATATATGTCTTAGATGAGATCAAGTGCAAAGCACTGTTTTATTATTACATAGAATGAGAAAATCAATGCTAAAAATGTGAATTACCGTATTTGCTTAAAATGGAGTCTGGCCATCCTGTAATTCAGAGCTTTCTGGATAATGGGTTTCCAGATAAAGGATCCTATACCTGTACAGTGAACATATGCAGCAAGCAGCCATCAAGTTATCACTCAATATAATTCATCATGTATTGCTTGCATGATCCGGAACATGCTTCAATTCCCACCTGAAAGAATCTGTTAATCATGGAAAATACTATTTCTGCCTTGGGAGATTTGGGTTTAGGCTGTGAGAAATATGGAGAAAATATATATATTGGAGTTGGCATGTATTCAATATATTTGCAACTTCTGGATTCCCCAGACTCTCATTTCTTCAAACCTAACAGTTCAAGGGTTTCAGGGTTGAGAATGTGGGAGAGTCAGAGGAGCTTACTGGCCAGTTTCCCACGTAATTGTAACAGGATTATACATCTTTGTTTAACAGGAATATTAAAATGTGTAAAACTCTGTTTCACATTGTACACTGAAGATTCTTTAGTGGCATTGATGCTTTTACTCAGCACTAGTAAAGTCTGGATATAGTAGATACATTGGCTAGAATTGCTAGATTATAATTTAACAGTTTCAAAATGGCAGGGCAGCTTTGCTAATTCATTTTTCACTCCTTCCTAAATCAAGTTTTAGGTCTTTAGAAATGCTTTAATAAGTACTCTCAAATACTGCAAGTGAACACTAAAGAGTAAACTAATGGGTAGGGATGGGCAAATTTTTTCGCCTCGTTTCGCCGAAAAAATGACGCCCATAGACTTGTATGGAGACGTGCGTCCAAAAAAAGACGCGCGACAAAATATTTTCGTCGCGCGACAAATCTTTTTTGACGCCCATAGACTTTAATGGGCGTCTGCGACATTTCGCCGGCGGCGAATTTTTGGCGAAACGAAACGGGTCAAATTCACCCATCCCTACTAATGGGCAGATTTATCAAAGGTGGAATTTCAAAGTTATGTGAATTCTAATAAATTCTAATGTAATCACAACTCGAATGGGAGGTTATTCATGAAAATTAAAAAAAAAAAACAATGTCAGGAAGGCAATTAACATCTTCAAATTCAAGGGACCTCTGCCATTGGATTGTAAATAAACTCGGCAGGTTCTTGGTGGCAAATATTCAAATTAGAACTGTTTCCAGGTCGAGATGTGATAAATCTCACATTTGAATTCAAATTCGAGTTGGTGATTTAAAATTCAAATTTGTGATAACAAGTGAATAAAATTAAGGGGCAGATTTATCAAACGTCGAGGTGAATTTTCAAATGAAAAAAAATTGAATTTCAAGCTATTTTTTGTTTACTTTGACTAGGAAATAGTCCAAATTCGATTTGAGTTTGAAAAAAATGCTAAAATTTAAATATCGAAATTTATCATTTAAAAAATTGACTTTCGTCATCTAAAACCTCCAGAATTGCTGTTTTAGCCTATGGGGGACCTGCTAGAACCTATTTGGTGGACTTTGAAAAATCAAAGTTTTTTTGGGGAAAAACTTTGAAACAAATTCGATCAAATGTGCTATTCCTTCGATTCGTACAGTTAGAATTCGGCCAAGTACGCACCTATTCGATCAAAAATGGACCTGTTCGATGGTTGGTCTTTTTGAATTCGAATTTCGACATTTTTTTCAATTCGAAATTTGACCCTTGATAAATGTGTGTTTATTGTTCCGGGTGACGATGTCCATACAGTAGAATTCTAGACAACTGGAATGATCAAAAATGGGCAGAAAAAAAATGAGAGAAAAGCTATAATAGATTTATAGTATATAAAAATATTTTTTTTAATCTGCACATTGCTCTCAGACCAGTTGGTTTGGTACAGTTTATATATATATGCCATTTCTCTTGTGTTGCTGTAGTTTCTTTTCCATGGGAGATAAAAGAAATAAAAAAAAAGTGCTATTTCATGTAGAATTTAATGCAAACATGTGATTATGGAATTTAATATTACATTGGCACAGCATAACTGTGTACATTTTGCACATAAATACATCTCCGCATTACTTTAATACTGCTCAGATTAAAAGAAAAACTGCACTTCACAGAAGGCAGCACTAAGCCAAAATGAAAACCCTCTGTGCCATTTTATAGTTATTTTGGTACCATTTTCTGTTTGATATATAGGCCCCTGAGGAAAGACTGGAACGTTAAATACAGACTGCTAAAAAGACATGAGGTTACTTGGAGCCCATAGCAATTGAAAGGCACATTAATACTTTAAAAAATAGTCCTTCTGAGGACATAGCTGTCTACAACGAAAACAGGACAAAGTCATATATTTAGCCGAGAACAACAGAACCTTTATAGTTGCGCCTATTTAGTAACAACCTGTTGTTTAATATTTAGGAATCCTTTCTTTGATCAACACACGTTACAGAAGACAAATGAATGTGAACATTTGAGATATATGTGTATGTATTTCTTAAAATCATGGAATACTAAAGTAAGGGTGGAACTATTAAACTCTTTCCAAACTGACGGAACTTAAAGGAACTTGCTTGTTTGCCATCACAATGAATATATAATAACTTACTATTGTATAAAAAGATTGTTTACAATGTAGTCAATATTGAAGAATTTGTTATACAAAGCTGCTAAAAATACGAATCCGAAAAAAATTCCATCTCAAACCTGTCAAGGTCATGTAGAAGTCAATGGCAGATGTCCCTGAAGATGTTTCTTGACATGGTGAGCTGCACTGGTTTTTGTACAAAAATTTGAAAAAGAGAAATTTGGGTGTCACACTCGAGACTTTTTCTGCATTAACATTTTCGAGCTGATTTTTTTTATAAATTAGTAAAATTTGTGGATGGGAGTTAGGTTAAATTTTTTCATAAACATTAGATACATTTGAGTTTTAGTAAATACCCTCCTGTTTTCAGGTGCATAATATCTGGTTTTCATACTCAACTGCATTTTAGCATGATGCTGAAAGGGGCAAAAATTTGCAGATAGTCTTAGGGGCACATTTGCTAAGGGTTGAATATCAAGGGTTAATTAACCCTCAATATTAGACCATCAAAGTAAAATCCTTCAACTTCGAATATCGAAGGATTTACCGCAAATGCTTTGATCGAACGATCAAAGGAAAAATCGTTCGATCAATTAAATCCTTCGAATCGAACGATTCGAAGGATTTGAATCCATCGACCAAAGGATTTTCCTTCCATCAAAAAAAGCTTAGAAAGCTTATGGGGAAGGTCCCCATAGGCTAACATTGACTTCGGTAGCTTTTAGGTGGCGAACTAGGGGGTCGAAGTTTTTTTTAAAGAGACAGTACTTCGACTATCGAATGGTCGAATAGTCAAACGATTTTTACTTCGAATCTTTTGATTTGAAGTAGTAGTCAAAGGTCGAAGTAGCCCATTCGATGGTCGAAGTAGCCTAAAAAAATTTTGAAATCTGAAGTTTTTTACCATCGAATCCTTCACTCAAAGTTAGTGAATTGGCCCCTTAGAGTTTTTTGGATTTTTTTTCCACTACAAATTGTAGAGGAATTCACATTTTTTTCTTCAGACCGTTCTGCATTATTTTCCATGCGTACTTTTTGTCTTTGGATCTTTTAATAAATATCATGACATTGGTGGTTTTAGAGAAAGTGAGTTTAAGGGGCACATTTACCTAGGGTCGAATATCGAGGGTTAATTAACCCTCGATATTCGACCGTCGAAGTAAAATCCTTCGACTTTGAATATCGAACTCAAAGGATTTTGTGCTATTCCTACGATCGAACGATCGAAGGAATAATCGTTCGATCAAACGATTAAATCCTTCGAATCGACCGATTCCTTCGATCAGGAAATTGTTTGGAAGCCTATGGGGACATTCCCCATAGGCTAACATTGGCCTCGGTAGGTTTTAGGTGGCGAACTAGGGGGTCGAAGAATATTTTAAAGAGACAGTACTTCGACTATCGAATGGTCGAATAGTCGAACGATTTTAGTTCGAATCATTCTAATCGAAGTTGAAGGTTGTAGTCGAAGGTCGAAGTAGCCCATTCGATAGTCGAAGTAGCCATATTCGACCATTCGAAATTCAAACTTATTTTCCTCTATTCCTTCACTTGAACTAAGTAAATGGGCCCCTAGTTGTGGTTTCAAAAACCTTTAACGCCACAAAAATGTGAGCTTTAATAAATAGGCATCAATGGAACAAGATCAGCTCAGTGGGAAAAGAGAAAGTGTATGTATTTGTTTGGTTATCCTAAATGAAATATTGGAATCTCTAGGATGGCTTTGAAACCCAATGCCCTAATTAGCTGTATTGGCCATTGGTAATAAGTAATTTTTGTGAGCTGGGCTTGTTTTCTTTTGTTGCATAATTTAAGAATGAGGATCAATGATGAAGAAGTTCCTAATTACCAATGAAAAACACACACAGCAGGAAAATATTTAGGTGTTTTTCTTCTGCTTTTAATTGACTGTGATTAGAGAAGTCAATAGATAGAACTGTTGTCAAGGTGATAGAATTTATTGTTCTTCCAAGCTCCTCATTGTTACTTAACATCGTGGTTGATTGTTTGAGAAACAAGTCATCTTTATTTCATTTTATGGCTCATTAAACAGGTCTAGGACATAGCGATTTCTGTATACCAGCACAGGAAGGCTTTAAATGCATGTTCTGCTAATGATGCTGGAATTAGCAAATCCAAATATTTAGTGTACAGAGGTCAGCACTTGCATTAATTGAAAATGTATCTGGGCAGAGTAAATGAAATCAATTATCCACCTTCTAATGGGTTGACAGTGGTATTAGAAAGGATGACAGTAAGAATCATAATCAGGAAATTGGTTGCACTATAATTGCAGATGGTAGCTAATGTGCCTCTAATGCACAGACAAACACACATCTGGAGCTTGGGAGAGAAATATGACTGTCCTCATCACTTTCTCTGTGAGATGTACAAGATATGAATCCTGGAAGCTTGCTTACAGGGTGGGAGTTGTACCCTTACAAGCTAAAACAGATGCCCAAATGTATTACTCAATGCATTAATCAATTTTATTATAAGACTGGTTGTGTCAAAAACAGATCACAGCATTGATTGATGACCCTGCATCCTGCATCTTCCCTTGACTGGTGATAAATGTTCTGCAGAGATATTTTACACAAGCAATGCCTACATACACATGAATAGAATACAATGCAAGTGTCTGAGCTATTACCTATTAAGTGAGAAAGATAATAGCCGGAGAGCACGCAATTCTTCAATTAAAATGTCATCTCTTTATTCGCAGAACACAACATGTTTTGGCTACATCGGCCCTGCACCTGATGAAGGCCGATGTAGCCGAAACATGTTCTGCAGTAATTTCTGCGAATAAAGAGATGACATTTTCATTAAAGAATTATGCGCTCTCCGGCTATTATCTTTCTTATTTGGAAACTATTGCACTCCGGCACGGGGTTTGCAGCTCGTTGAGAAGCACACATACACTGATGATTGCATAAAGGACTACTCCATTTATGGTTTGATATTACCTATTAAGTACCAAAATAGAATAGTTAAATAGTTAAATAGTCAATAGCAATGGGTGAATTTATTTGCCTGGGGTGGATTTGCGGTGAATTTCCACATTTCGCCACCTGCAAATTTTTCCACAAAATAATATTTGCAGCTGAAAAGAATTTGCTGCAACAAAAAAGTTGCGCGTGTAAAAATAATTTTGACACCCATTGACTTTAATGCATTTAGACAAAAAAAGTTGTGTGTGTAAAATTTGTCGTGCTTGTAAAATTTGCCACGTGTCAATGCTTTTCTCAAATTTTTCACCTTTTCCCAATTTTTTTCTGAGTTTCGCAAATTTTTCAGCGAAGCATAACAGGACAGATTCGCCCATAACTAATAGTCAAATTTTTCTGCCCTTCTGCTGGGATATGGAACAATTAGAGGAATGGAGAGCTTGAACTTCAAGAAAATATTTTATTAGAATTGTGGGTGGCCAGCACCATCAATAATTTGACATTGTGGAGCACAGAAATGCTATGTATTGACAGGAGGTAATACCGCAGTCGTAAGTTTACCAAATGCAGTGAATGGACTATTCCAATGGCTAACTGACTGCATCCCTATTATGGGCAGCCATGATAATTGTATTTTCAGGAAGCAAATCCAATGGAGAGCTTGGACTTCAAGAAAATATTTTATTAGAAATGTGGCCAGTGCCATCAATAGTTTGACATTGTGGAGCACAGAAATGCAATGTATTGACAGGAGGTAAAATGGCATTGTCATAATATGTTCATTTGACACAAATTATGATGAACATTAAGGAAAATGCATTAGAAGCATAAGATAAACTTGCCTATTTTTAACTTACTGGTTAGGTAATATTTGGCATGTTATACAATAGATATAGAAGAACATGAAAAGATCTGCAATACCGTTTTAAGCAATAAGATATTTCAAGGCAAGCATCACGTCCGTGTTTTTTTTTAATACCGCTGTTGTAAGTTTACCAAATGCAGTAAATGGACTATTCTAATGGCTAACTGATTGCATCCCTATTATGGACAGCCAGATAATTTGCATTTTCAGGATCCAATTTTTGCAGATAAACTTGTAACCTTGTGCAATTTCTGTTTCAATTGCTTTGTAATATGACTTTTCTTTCCTTTGTTTTACTGATGCCATTAATATAATAATTATCCATGCAAGCCTATCCGAAAAAAAGGGTAGTATTGCTTCTCTGCTGTGAAGGTATTACATTTGAGTTTTGAAAGTGACCTGTTAACAACTCTCCTTCACAATGTATTTGTCCTGGGCAGTGCCAAGGCCACTGGTCCTATCACCTTACCTGACCCAATGTATATACTGTAACAAGATGATTATAATAAAGACACTTGGAGCCCAGGATGGAGTTTAAAGGATGCAGCTTTATTGACAGCCAATATTAACAAAGCATAACTGTAATTTAAACATTGATCCAACTGGAATGCTTCACTGATAAATACTGAGTGCTGTGGCACCTGGATGGGCAAGTAGGACTGAAAATTACCTCACTAAAGTCCTTACTTCCTAGGACTCTTAAGTGGAGAGGTACCACAAATTCTACAGATCGGGGAATACTGCTCAATTCCATACTCTTGCAAGCATTTTACTTGTCCAACAAAACTAAGACAATTTCCAGGTTGATGGCAGCACATGTGAATGTTCTTTATTTATTTTACCATACATGAAAAATGTTAGAAGTTTACAGATGAAGCCACTTGGATTTGTGAGTTAAATGCGTCATGACTCAGGGGTAATTGAAGAAACTGTGTTATCTTAAGTCATCTTAACTCATTTAATGCATTTAACCTTTTCATTAGCATACCAAAGCTCCATTGTTCACAATGGTGAATGCTTTAATTAGATGGGATGTTGTGACGCAGTTTTCTGTGTTAAATGAGATAAATGGGATATCTGTGTTTAGTTATTCTGTGTCAAACAGACAAACCAAAGTGGCTTCATCTGTATGTCAGCTAAGAGCTTTATTTGAAAATACCTGTTGCTGTCACTCAATAGATTTGTTTGTTGAGCTTTATTCTTAGCTGTAAATTTGCAACGACTCACAGTCTATTGAAAAACTGGAATCAATGCCAGGTCATAAAAAAATTAATATGGAAAAATGTTACAGTTATGCCCGAAGAGGCAAAATAAGCAGCTTGTTTATTTAGAGGAAAAGATTTAAACATTTTCAGTGTGCAAAAACTATTTAGAAAGCAAAATTATATCTAACATTAATAAAGGGGATAATGACGAGCATTCAATTTTATTGATATCTTAATTTAAATTTGAATTAACATTATATGAACACATATGGATGGAGCAGTCTTTATTAGATTCTACTTTAGCAATATATCATGTGATCCAAGAAATTCACGGACAAAAATATATGCATCATACATTTTATTATTTGCACTTTAAATACATGTGGCAAACAAAACTCACAATATTTGGGACTGATTTATTAAAACTTGAATTAATCTATGTTTTATGAAAAAAATCCAACCAAACCCCCATCATGAATTGAATTAATTTATCAATAATTTTTTTCGAAAAAAATCAGAGCTACAAAATGTCACAACAAAATAGAGTGTCAATTCGTATTGTGTGATTAACACTTCAAAAACTTGTTTTAAAAAGTTTTAATATGATTTTTTGGATTATCGTATGAAAACCCTGAATTTTACAGATTATCCATAGTGATGGGCGAATTTGTGCCGTTTCGCTTCGCGAAAAATTAGCGAATTTCACGTGAAATTTGTGAAACGGCGAAAAATTCGCGAAACTGCGCCGGCGTCTCGTTTTTGACGCTGGTGCCCGTTTTCGATGCCGGCGGCCGTTTTTCCGCAAATTTTCACGGTGTTTCGCGAATTTATTCGCTGATGCCAAATCGCGCAAATTCGCCGCGAATTCGCGCCTGGCGAAAAAATTCGCCCATCACTAATTATCCACGATGATCACAATGTCAGGAAACATTGTCATGAACATCTGCCATTGACTTCTACATGACCTAAACAGGTTGGAGATGGAGTTTTTTTCAGATTTGGATTTTTAGCAGCATTGGGGTATGATAGAAAATCTAAAAATGCAAGTTTTTTCCCCCACCAAAAATTCTAGTTTTCCAGAATCCATTATCCAGAAAGCTTCAAATTAAAAAAATGATTTCCTTTTTCGCTGTAATAATAAAACAGTAGTTTGTACTTGACCAAACTAAGAGAGTTTTTACCCTGGTTTGAGTTTTTCATATAAAAAAAAAACGCAAATTCAATTTCCCAGAAACTCAAATATTTTGCCCCTTTTAAAAGGTGGCAAGTTCATATAGAAGTTAATGGTAGTTTTATTTTCCAAATTCATGCTATTTTTCAATTTGAGTTTTTGAGATTAATTTGAAATTTAAAAGGCTCATTGAAACGGAATGAAAAAAAAAATTCACAATGTTTATGAGGTTTTTAAAAAAAATTTAAGCAACCACATTTTCCAGTTTCAAGATTATTTTCAGATGTAAGTGCACATTTGAGTTGAATTGCTCAGTTGCTCAGTTGAATTGCTCAGTGTTATATATAGTATTATTATATAATTATTATATTACATAGATGATTCATTTATATTATATAAGTACTTTAATCAGAGTGAAGTTTGACCTAACACTGTACCATTTAAGTAGTTAAGTAATACAGTACATTTAACACAAGGTGGTGCAAAAATGTAAAATTACTGCTTTGCAGTGCTTGGGTCCTAGGCAGTTTTCGACTGGGGTTCCTGTGGCCCACTAGAGAACCTCAGCTCAGGGGCCCACCATGCAACATACACATCAGTGCACCCACTGGCTACACACCACCATTGCCTAAGGCGAAAGTAAAGGTTTTGGTCCAAAAAAAAATACACAGAGCATTGCACATTTCCAACATGTTTAGGCCTTTTGCCACTGTTGTTGGCTATAAATTACCCAGACATACAAGTAAGATAACTGCAGATAATGGGTAATGAACATATTAACAATGAACCTGCTAGTAAGATCAGTGCATAAAATGTTTAATATCATGCACACATTAAGTAAGACAGACATTCCAACTTCCAAATTCTTTGACAGTTGCATAAGCAGAAAACCACCAACTTCTGCTTCTCTCTGAGTGCTTTCATTCTGCTTTTACTTTACTGAAAAAATTAAAGATGGCATGTATTCCATGGTGGAATGCACTGCCATATTTGATTTTATTTCGGTTCCTCAGAAAAAAGTGTTGTTTTTTTTCAGCATCGGCAGGTGGTAGCAGTAGGCAACAGTGCTGAGATCTCACCTTGAATACATTTTGGATTTCTTGCAGAAGCATTCAATGAGGTGTGCCTTTGTTCCTATTTTTGTGTATTATACGAGAGTTTGTGATTGCAGCAGAGTTAACATTTAGAACCTCATTTCGGTAAATATAAATTATTTTGGCAGAGCATAAAGACAGAAGGAAGCTTTGGATTGGGCAACAGGAATGGGGCCTACTGGGCCAGTCCATCCCTGGTACTAGGTTCAGTCACAGCCTGAGCAAGTTATTTCCAGGTACCCTGGTTTCCTCCCACATTCCAAAAACATTCATGAAGCTTAAATGCCATAAAATAGTTATTAATGTTATGGTTCTATGCCTTTCTGCATTTTCTTTTAGACCATTAGGACTCTAATTTAATGAGTTTCAAAGTAAATCTATGACCCTAATGTTAGAAAAAACTTTTTTTATAAAAATAGGGAATAAGAAACATGCATGTCATTTTTATTTTAATTAAATATAATTATTTAAAAAATATGTCTTTCACCACATGACTGGCATCCTTTATCTTGAGGATAAATTGTTCATATATTTGAAGTTGCACCAAACAAGGGATTTTTTTCTAAAAGTATCTTGAGCTTGGATTTCCATAGAGGTTTAATACTCTTCATAGTAAGGGGGTGAGAAGGGCAATTGCAAAAGAAAATATTTTAAATGGACTGCCTCAAGCAGATGTAAGATCTAAAGAAGTCCTGGATAACTTTCAGACCTGCAGGGACAGGTCACAGAAAGATTGGTTAAACCTTGGCATGATCTCTATCTGGGATGTCTTGGGAAAAACATAGCCAAGGTCAGAAATTTAGAGTGCTCAGGGCAACATATTTCTAATTTAGTTTATAGATATTGTAAGATGTGACTGACTTGAGAACAGTGATTTGCAAGAGAGAAGGATTTATTTTGAGAGCCGTCAATCCAGGTTGAGAAACTTTCTGGTAAGGTAGTACTTGGTCCTTATCTTTGCTGCTTGGGATGGATTGTCAAAAGCAAAAGGGTCCACTGTTACGTACTATGTATTTGTATAGGATTGTAATGAGCCATATATTATTTCAATAAAGAAGAATCCTATTATCATTCAGCTTCAAATGATTTGCATAAAAGGTGATATGCAACGAGGACACCAAAAGAGCCATAAATCATATCTTCTCTTGGGAATCCCATAAGAAAAAATACACATTCAGTCTAATCAATGCATAGAATGTACACTTATTTTAAAGAAAGTCTGAAATAAAGGAGAAAATAGAATACAAAATAACCAGAAAACATAGATAGATATAACAGTTAGATCTTCTCATGTACAAAGAGTGGCCTCCAATCATTTCTTGAATGAGGATAGTGGACTAGGTCAAAACAATATCTACATTCTTGGAAGAAAATGAGAATATCCTTATCTTTACCTATATATTATAATCTATCTCAATATAATATGTCTCAAGTATAATCCTAGTAATTGAGACAGCTGTTGCAAGACATACAGGCTGTCACAAATACAAGGAGAACAAGAGGAAAAAAATAGATGGGCCAATGTGTAGCCGGTAATATGTCACCATAGATGTGGGCAATATTAAAGTCAAAGCAAATCAGATTTTGCAATGCTTCTCTAATTCACCAGTCATGCCATTTCCCAGTGCAGGGATATATCATTTATAAATATAAAATTATTTAAGCCCCCTCTAGTTTTTTGGGCATTCAAATATGCAATAGAATGCAATAGTTTTCTCTGTACAGATTATAAACCCCTGTTTCTGTATCTTGTGCATACATCAACCGAGATTTCAATGCTTTGTGTTGGGAAAAATTGTGATTCCATTACCTGTTTCTAATGAAATCCATTTGCTAACCCCCACTCTTCTTTTATCCTAATTCAGATGCAATTCAGCAAAGTATTTATCTGATCCACAGGATACCATTTTAAGGCAAATAACAGTTAATGGCTAGATAAGATTGCCTTAAACTTAAAATTTACTTCAACTTTTTTGCAGAATTGCCTTGCTTTTTCATAACAGCAACATTAGAGTAGAACTGTTTTCCCATAATAAAAGATGTAATTATTTTGTCTAAAATAGCAACGGTAGAAGACATGGCAATAAAGAAACAAAGCATTATGAAAGCTCAAAAAAGCTTGCTTTATGGTTTAATTGATTGCTATACAAATAGCTGAGGATGCCAGGATATCCTTGCCATTTTAACTGCAAAATGAACAAGATTTAGAGGCAGGATCACATATGTGTGTTATTGTGAAGGTGTTTCCTTTAATAAAGGAAAAAGTAAAGTGGGTGCCCCTTTTTACCTTGCAAAGCTCCCACCACCCCTCTCTAAAGTGGGCGTACTGAGGGGAGAAGGATAATGGTTTAGGGGATGGTATTGCTAGTGTATCATAGTGAATGGGCGACTTTTGAAGGAAACCAGATAGAATGGGCCCAGGAGGGGCTCCCCGGGGGGGAAAAACCAGTGATAAGGGTATGTTGGGTTGCTCAAGGCTCTGTTCTAGGCCCTCTGCTGCTCTCGTTCTATACTACTTCACTAGAACTTATTCAGTTGTTTGGACTTAAGTATCACCTTTATGCTGATGATACCCAAGTCTACTTGTCTAATCCTGACCTCTCTCCTTCTGTCATTTCCCAAGTTACTGAATCTTATATTTCATCCAAGATCTTCCCATGTCCCTCAGATATCACTCACCTTTCACTTGACCACACAGCCAAGCTGCCTAGGAGTTATCTTACACTCTCTCTGCTTCAGACCTTAGCCTAGCTTCTCCTCTCATCACTTCAGCTCATTCTCGTCTACAAGACTTATCTCAGGCCTCTGCTTTTCTCTAGAACTTTTCTAAGAGAGGTCAACGTCCAGGCAAGGTCAGGAATCCAGGAATCAATAACAGGAGAATTATCACACAACCAGGAATGCAGCAAACAATTCCTATACTTAGGCATTGAACCGGCGACCTAAACGTCCTTTAATTTTAATTTTGCGCCGGTTTGTGACATCATCGCTCCGGCGTTCTCCTATTGTAAGACATAGTAAGTAAGTAAGGTTGAAAAAAGACACATGTCCATCGAGTTCAACCTTTTTTTTTTTTTTATTAACTACCTATCTGCCAGTTGATCCAGAGGAAGGCAAAAAAACCATCTGAAGCCTCTCCAATTTGCCTTAGAGGGGGAAAAATTCCTTCCTGACTCCAAAATGGCAATCGGACTAGTCCCTTGATCAACTTGGACTATGAGCTATTTCCCATAACCCTGTATTCCCTTACTTGCTAAAAAGCCATCCAACCCCTTCTTAAAGCTATCTAATGTATCAGCCTGTACAACTGATTCAGGGAGAGAATTACACATCTTCACAGCTCTCACTGTAAAAAACCCCTTCCGAATATTTAGGCGTAACCTCTTTTCTTCTAATCGGAATGGGTGACCTCGTGTCAGCTGGAAAGACCTACTGGTAAATAAAGCATTAGAGAGATTATTATATGATCCCCTTATATATTTATACATAGTCATCATATCACCCCTTAAGCGCCTCTTCTCCAGCGTGAACATCCCCAATTTGGCCAGTCTTTCCTCATAGCTAAGATTTTCAATACCTTTTACCAGCTTAGTTGCCCTTCTCTGTACCCTCTCTAATACAATAATGTCCTGTTTGAGTGATGGAGACCAAAACTGTACGGCATATTCTAGATGGGGCCTTACAAGTGCTCTATACAGTGGAAGAATGACCCCCTCCTCCCTTGACTCTATGCCCCTTTTAATACAGCTCAAGACCTTCCTTGCCCTTGATGCTGCTGACTGGCATTGCTTGCTACAGCCAAGTTTATCATCTACAAGGACTCCAAGGTCCTTTTCCATAATGGATTTGCCTAGTGCAGTCCCATTAAGGGTATAAGTGGCTTGGATATTTTAACATCCCAGGTGCATGACTTTACATTTATCAACATCGAATCTCATTTGCCACTTAGCTGCCCAGATTGCCAGTTTGTCAAGATCATGTTGCAAGGATGCCACATCCTGGATGGAATTAATTGGGCTGGATAATTTTGTGTCATCTGCAAACACTGATACATTACTTACAACACCCTCCCCTAAGTCATTAATGAACAAATTAAATAAAAGTGGACCCAATACTGAGCCCTGGGGGACCCCACTAAGAACCTTACTCCAAGTAGAGAATGTCCCATTAACAACCACCCTCTGTACCCGATCCTGTAGCCAGTTTCCTATCCATGTGCAAACGACTTCATTAAGCCCAACAGACCTTAGTTTAGAAAGCAGTCGTTTGTGGGGCACAGTATCAAACGCTTTGGCGAAATCCAAATAGATCACATCTACTGCCCCCCCAGTATCCAGAATCTTACTTACCACATCATAAAATGCAATCAAATTCGTCTGACATGACCTATCCTTCATAAAGCCATGCTGATTGTTGCTCATAATGCCATTCATTAGGACAAAATTTTGAATGTGATCCCTTAACAAGCCTTCAAATAATTTGCCCACCACAGATGTCAAGCTTACTGGCCTATAATTGCCAGGCTGAGATCGTAATCCCTTTTTAAATATTGGAATAACATCAGCTTTTCTCCAATCCATAGGCACCATACCAGATGACAGTGAATCTGAGAAAATCAGAAATAAGGGCTGGTCTAAAACTGAACTAAGCTCTCTTAGAACCCGGGGGTGTATGCCATCAGGCCCTGGAGCCTTGTTTACATTAATTTGTATTAAAGCTTTTTGAATCATATACTGAGTCAGCCACTGACTAGATTGAGCTGAACCATTCGTGCAGTTATTAAGTGAGCCTGTGAACCCAGACTCCTCTATTGTATACACTGAAGAAAAGAACTGATTTAACACATTTGCCTTATCTGTATCTGTTACAACCATACTGGTACCATTATTTACTCTTGTACTCTGTAAAACCTTGTTTGTTATTCACCATTTATTCACTGTTTGTTATAAACTAAGGCAAAGTACTGTGAAACCTATCTGCACTATATAAATATGATGATGGTGGTGGTGATGAAGTGTAAGGCATTGCAGAGGGTCAGGCCTGCGGCCAAAGTGAAGGAGCCCAGTGGAAGGGGCATGAGTTATAGAGGAAAGTGGTACCTAGGAGTGACAACAGGAGAATCCCTCAATCTTGATTATAATTGTTTGTAGCCTTTCTGGAGGTTACAGGGAAGTTATTGGTTAAATTTTGGATGTAGGGTTAACATCGTCCTTACACTTTACTTATGTTGATAATCATGTATTGTATGTTGATTCATGCAATTTGTAAATAAATAAGCTGTGTCCTTTTTCACCAAACATTTCATGTGCTCCAGTATATTATTATAACATAACAGGGGGTGGGGGATGGGGTAGGCTGATGTTGTTGGGAATGGATTGACAATTGACACAGCCCCTGTCAAGGTCCTTGTTAAAGGTGCAGCAATCTTCAATGCTCATTTGTGAGCTGGGGAGCAGTAGGCCAGTCAAACAGCTTTAAATTGATAGCCTAGGTGTATACTCTATATCTGTAATCCCCAACCAGTGGTACACAAGCAATATGTTGCTCACCACCCCCTTATGTGTTGCTCCCAGTGGCCTCAAAGCAGGTGCTTATTTATGAATTCCAGTCTTGGAGGGAAGTTTTAATTGCATAAAAACCAGTTGTACTACCAAGTAGAGCCTCTTGTAGGCTGCCAGTCCACATAGAGGTTACCAAATAGCCAATCACAGCCCTTATTTGGCACCCCCAGGGAGGGATGCATCTGTTGCTCTCCAACTCTTTTTACTTGAATGTGGCTCACAAGTAAAAAAGGTTGGGGCCCCTGCTCTATATGGTCCATGTATGATCCATTGATCAGCCCCTGAGTCACTAAGGGGCATATTTATTATGCTGTGTAAAAAACATTGTGATAATGCACCACACATCACCAGCTTCTCTGTTTTAAAAAAAAAAGCATAACTTTTTATGCATTTTTCCATAGAGTGACTTCCGTCGGAAGCAATGTAAAATAACTGTGGCAAATTTGGCATTCACATGGCATAAAATAAAACACACCTTCATAAATTCGCCATTTATTTTACAAAGCTTTTTACACCATTTTTTTGGGCGAATTTTGTTTTGCGCAGCATAATAAATATGTCCATAAGAGTGCAGCACGGTGCATTGGGGTAACAGTCTGGGTGCTTTTGTAAGTACAGGAATGATGCATACAGGGTGATATGTTGCTGCAAATCAGTTTTTACTACATTCTTCCATAAACTAAGATATGAATAATATGCAGCAAATTACTATAGACAACTTTTCAAAAAGGCCATGCAAAAGAAACACAATGTTCAACTAGTATGTATGCTCAATATAATACATTTCATTGAGAGATGAAGGAAGTTCTGTTCTCCATGATATACTCCAGAAACTTGCATAAGGTTTCAGTGATGTTTAGATCTGCCCATTACGGAAAAGACCATGTTTAACTTTATGACAAGTATAAAAAAAGAAAACGCTGTAAAAATCACCTGAGCAATATGTAGAATATTTTTGCTTTCGTGAAAAATAGAAAGCAATTAAACCATCAGTGAAATATATCTAGTATTCCTTGGCTACACTTCTATAAAAGCATCAGGAAATATCAAGGTCTGGAGGCTGGCGGAAAGATGACTCCAGAATCCTTAATACTGGAGACGTACTAAGGGGACCTGTCACCCTAAGAAATAATTTCAAATTCTTTTCTATCATGTTAGTTGAGCAAAATAAACTTTACTCTGTATTTATTATTTAAATTTTGTTTCCTTCTGTTTTGGAATTATACAATCACAGCAAGCAGGCAGCTGCCATTTTGTGGACACGGTTATTAAGGGAAATTGTGTATCACCTCAAAATCTTGTGTATGAACCAGAATGAGGGACCTAATGTTCATGTGCAGTGCCCTACACAATTATAGAGCCTGAGGAGGGAAGGGGGAATCTAGGAAGCGCTGAATGGAAAGTGAAAGTAATTGACTGCCCCTCCTCTATGCCACGGGCATAGAGGCGGGGCAGGTAAATATTAGATTGACAGTTTAGATATTTAAACACCTTTATAACAGATATGGATGTTTTAATGAAAACATTTTTTGGGGTTCCATATTTAATTTGGAAAGGACTTTCATTATGCAGTTTTTTATGTGTAGGTGACAGGTCCACTTTAAGTTTGACAGCTAGGAACAGGAGGTGTAAAACTCATTGATGGAATTGATCTTTTTAAGTATAAACCCATCATGAGAGAACAGAGAAAGAAAAAGGTGGCTCAGCAGATTGTATAGGTCAGTTTATTTCTATCAGTCTTACAATATAAGGGGTTATCCATGGACACTAAGTTACCCTCAAATGATACAGGAACAGAAAAGTTAGCTTTTTTGTGATGTCAGTGAAGTCAATACTAAGCTATTCATCATGCTCGTTTTAGTGGGTTATTTACTAAAACTCAAATTTTTCAGGTTGACTTTCGTGGCAAAAACTTTTTTCGTGGAAAAGAAACCTCAACATTTTCTAGATTTATTCTACCCTGATGCTACAAAAAGCCTGAAGCTGAAAATCCACCATTTCAAACCTGTTGAGGTCATGTATAAGTCAATGAGAGATGTGGTTTGCGCCATAATGTTCCGGGCAAAAACTCGAAAAAATTGAGGCTTCTCCAGAAAAAAAGTCAGAAAAAAACGATTCAGGTTTTCTCTCGATTTTATTGAGCATTTTCTCGATCGATAAATTCGAGTTATTTTAATGATAAATGAGGCAAAACCTGGGATGGTATTCTGTTCAAGATTTTTTTATCAAAATAATGAGATAAAATCAGATTTTAGCAAATAACCTCCTAAATGTCCACTTGCATTTGACTTAATTCTACTAGATACTGTATATATCATGACCTGGATAAATGTGAATCTTCATAGATATATATACAGTATACAGTATAACACCATGCACATCATCTCAAATGTGCACTTACATATAAAAAAAACTCTAGAAACTGGAAAATGTGGTTGCTTAAATTTTTTTAAAAACTCATAAACACCCCGATGCTGCAAAAAACCTGGATCTGAAAATCTGCCATCTCAGACCTGTCGAGGTCAGGTATACGTCAATGGGAGTTGTCCCTATCCAAATTTGAAGATATTGTGGTTTGCAATGAGTTTAGCCCAAGAATCTGAATAATTCAAAAAATTTAGCGATTCGGTTATCTTGTTTTTTTCCAGATAAGATTTATTTTAGTTATTTTAATGATAAATAAGGCAAAATTGTAGATGGGAGTTTAGTCAAGCTTTTTTTGTTGAAACAATGAGATACAATTAGATTTTAGTAAATAACCCCCTAAATGTGTGAAAATGTATGTTTCAATGGCAGGTATCTACTGTCCCACACCAAAACTGTGGCAAACACACAAATCTTATTAAAGCAGCCATGCACATGTTAACCAGGTCAGCCAAATTAGTCAGTTGACATTGACTTTTGCTATCAGTGCATATGTGGGGATGTTCCACCAAGGCACCTTCAGTTTGAATCCAATGTACCACTCACCAAATCACTGGAGGCTTCTTCTTTAAGAGGGTGTCATCTCTGCTAGGCTTATTGGCACCAATTGCAAAGTAGTTGACAAATATTGGCCATCTTTGAACTGAAATAAATGGTTTGCCACATACATTGTGTGCGTGCAGTGTATCAACAATGTCTGCTTCATCTATACATGGTTTTGGAAGGACGGAACATTGCATTATTGATATAGTATAGCCCAGGGGTCCCCAACTTTTTTTAACCGTGAGTCACACTCAAATGTAAAAAGAGTTGGGGAGCAACATAAGCGTGAAAAAGTCCCTGGGGTGCCAGATAAGGGCTGTGATTGGCTTTTTGGTGGCCCCTATGTGGATTGGCAACCTACAGGAGGTTCTTTTTGGCAGTACACCTATTTTTATGCAACCAAAACTTGCATCCAAACAAGAAATTCAAAAATAAGCAATTGTTTTGAGGCCACTAAGAACATGTTGCTCCCAAGATACTGGTTGGAGATTACTGGCATAGCGTCATGAACCCATGACTAAGCACCCTGAGGGGTGTGAAACGTGTAGGGTGGATGGAGATGGAGCTAATATTTTAATTTTTCTACTAATAAATTTAATTTTTAACTGAATATCTCTGGTCTTGTGGATCCATATGAGTCAGCCCTGCTTCTTTATCTTATAGCGTAATGTAGACAAAAAATGTCCATGATTTAGGCAAATAGTATATGTTGTGTTGTTCAGTGTAATACTGAATTTTCAAAGGCATAAAGAAGAGGTTTTTTTTTTTAAAAGGAATCATTACCATGCTCACAATTTGCTTTCCCACGTGGTATGGAAATAACTTACTTTGAGGATTATACTGTTTTCAACTATTTTTTGATACCTTGTTAGCAAGGACTGTATTCTCCAAATTAGTGGAAATATAACAGCAGATACAGTGCTTATGGAGTACTAGCCCTTTGGGGGGAAAGTTTTTGTGTTTTTTTTCCAAACTGTAAAGTGTTTATGGGTGTAGTTTCCCAAAAGCTTCCCAGTAAGTGGCAACGCTAGTTAATATTGCAAGATGATACCATGTTTTTTTAGTCGAGTACAGCTGCGCTTTGTGATTTGAGGTGCGAATCGAAATGTTGGGCATCGGAAACAAATCACATATTTTCACAGAGAAAAGTGTCCAAAGAACAAACTGAAAATTGTATAACAACAGCATACAGTAATTACTGTACCCTTTCCATTGAGTTTCTCATTATAGCAGATCTCTCCAGTGCAGCTGTAGGAATACACTTTTCTCTGGGGTTTGAAATTGCTTCAGGGTGCAGTTATAAGACCACATCAGATGGAACTGTTTCATTTCAAGAATGGAACCATCTAGTTACCAAAGTGTTAATGGACTGAAAAGAAAATGTATCAATGGAGATGTGTTAGTTTGGCAGAATGTGTTCAACTGCTTTGAGCTGTCGAATAAAAATCTGCTCTAAGGGGTGTTAGAGCTCAGCAACTGCCCTAAGCTCTAAAAAAACTGTAAATTTGTGATGTAAAGTGTCCAAAAGATTGCATTATCTGAGCATTACAGAGGGCTAAGACTTTATGAGGAGTTACAAAAGATTTGGGAAGCAATTGAATAAAATGGACATTTAAGGGCAGCTTTATCAAGGGTCGAATTTCAAAGTAAAAAATACTTCATAATTCGACCATCGAATTAAATACTTAGACTTCGAATATCGATCAAATTGAATGATTCGAACGATTCAAATTAAAAATCGTTCGACGATTCAACCATTCGATAATCAAAGTACTGTCTCTTTAAAAAATACTTCACACTTCACAATTTAAACCTACCGAGGTGCAATGTTAGCCTATAGGGACCTTCCCCAGCACTTTTCTAAGTTCTTTTTGATCAAATAAAAATCCTTTGATCAATCGCTTAAAATCAGTTGATTCGAACGATTTTTATTCGATCGTTCAATCGAAGCTTTGGCACTAAATCCTTTGAATTCGATATTGGAATTCGAAGGATTTTTACTTCGAGGGTCCAATTCGAGGGTTTTTTAACCCTCGAAATTCGACCCTTGATAAATCTGTCCCTTGGTGTCATTTCTGGCATTTGGTGTGCAAGTGTGGTGTGACCTCTGTTTCGGTGGCTGATGCAGGGTGCGGTGGGAACCCTGGCGCTTAAGCCTTTGAAAGTACCTTTAATGAATGGGATTATTATGGCGAAATGACCGTGGTATAGAAATTAAATGAGCCCTCATGTTTTTAGACAATAAACAAATCCCCTAATCTTTCTGGACGATTGAGCTATGGGCCAAAATTGCCTCTAATTCATGGAGTTAGCGATACTGCTTTAAACAGCTACTTAGGTAAAGCCACACCAGCCATTTAAGGATCTAGTTAAAGTTTAATAAGATTACAGCATTTTAATGATCAGTAGTTTTTCTGTACTTGTTTGCCTTCACAAGGCAGTAAACACACACCAGCTGCTGCTGAGCCAAGTAGTTTAGAAATAAAAATAACACATTCTTTCCATATCATTGCCCAAATACACAGAATAAAAAAGAGAATTATTGGAAGGCAAAAAATAGATTATAAAATGAAAGGTTGTTTATATTTTGATGGCAATTCCATGTTAAAGCACATGCCTGTGGGGCTCATAATTACTTAGAATTTCCCAGAATTCCAGCATAGGTGCAGGCACATGCTAAATTGTGTCCACTGAAACTTGAGAGTGATATAATCAGTAAAGTATGACCTAGGATCTACAAAAGGGACATTATTTATCTTCTATTATTTTTCTTGTGTGTTTCTTGATTTAGAATGAAATTCACCATTTGACCACAATATCCCATCAGTGCAATGTCAGTAAGGTGGCAGATATTTTAATCAAAACCTATTTACAAAAAAGGCATTCAGTGTCTGAAATAATTAGGGATGCACCGAATCCAGGATTCGGTTTGGGATTCGGCCTTTTTCAGCAGGATTCGGATTCGGCCAAATCCTTCTGCCCGGCCCAACCGAATACAAATCCTAATTTGCATATGCAAATTAGGGATGAGGAGGGAAAACACGTGGTTTTTTGTCACAAAACAAGGAAGTACAATTTTTTCCCCCTTCCCACCCCTAATTTGCATATGCAAATTAGGGTTCGGATTCGGTTTGGTATTCGGCTCAATTTTTCGCAAAGGTTCGGGGGTTTGGCCGAATCCAAAATAATGGATTCTGTGCATCCCTAGAAATAATGTAGGTTGGGGTAAACTTACCCAAATAGATGGGGGTCCAGGTGCTCAAGCCCCAGACCTTCAGCTCAGCGAGGTAAACAATTGCAAAATAGAAAAAGGCTGGCACAATCCAGACCACACTCCACAAGTTGATGCAGTAAAAAAGTATTTATTAAGCAAAAAACATCACAGCAAAGGGCCTTACGCGTTTCGTGCCTAGAGGCACTTAATCATAGGCTGAACAAACATAACACGAACATAGGCACGAAATGTGTAAGGCCCTTTGCTGTGATGTTTTTTGCTTATTGCATCAACTTGTGGAGTGTGGTCTGGATCGTGCCAACATTTTTCTATTTTACAGATATTGTGATCAACTTGATATTTCAAATAAAGGATATGCTAAAAATCAGAGGGTGAATGTGGGAGCTGGGAATCAGGTGAAAAGATAGTACATTGCCTGTATCTTATTATTTATCAGAGGCACCAAAACCCAGTGGTTTAAAAATTGCTTGTATGATCAACAACAGAAGTATAGTTATGATTACATAGAGAATCCGTTGTGATTGCTACAGGAAAATGACCTTAATTTCATTTTAGAAAGTATATTTTTTTCCCAGTGGGAAATATTTTGCCTTCATATATCTATTTTTCAACACAATTTCTCTTTTTTCAGTCTTATTAAGATCTGCCTTTGCAGTTATTTATGGAGTCAACAGGAAAATAAGGGCAGCGTTTTAACAAATATTAAATGTTATACAAGTATAGTAATTTATATCAAGAATGCTTGCGACTTGGGGTTTTCCAGATAAGGGATCTTTCTGTAATATGGATCACCATACTAAAAGTCTACTTAAAAATTATTGAAACATTAAGGAGCATATCTATATATAGGGTGGTTGTTAATGGGACATTCTCTACTTGGAGTAAGGTCCTTAGTGGGGTCCCCCAGGGCTCACTATTGGGTCCACTTTTATTTAACTTGTTCATTAACGAGTTAGGGGAGGGTGTTGTAAGTAATGTATCAGTGTTTGCAGATGACACAAAATTATCCAGCCCAATTAATTCCATCCAGGATGTGGCATCCTTGCAACACGATCTTGACAAACTGGCAATCTGGGCAGCTAAGTGGCAAATGAGATTCAATGTTGATAAATGTAAAGTCATGCACCTGGGATGTAAAAATATCCAAGCCACTTATACCCTTAATGGGACTGCACTAGGCAAATCCATTATGGAAAAGGACCTTGGAGTCCTTGTAGATGATAAACTTGGCTGTAGCAAGCAATGCCAGTCAGCAGCATCAAGGGCAAATAAGGTCTTGAGCTGTATTAAAAGGGGCATAGAGTCAAGGGAGGAGGGGGTCATTCTTCCACTGTATAGAGCACTTGTAAGGCCCCATCTAGAATATGCCGTACAGTTTTGGTCTCCATCACTCAAACAGGACATTATTGTATTAGAGAGGGTACAGAGAAGGGCAACTAAGCTGGTAAAAGGTATTGAAAATCTTAGCTATGAGGAAAGACTGGCCAAATTGGGGATGTTCACACTGGAGAAGAGGCGCTTAAGGGGTGATATGATGACTATGTATAAATATATAAGGGGATCATATAATAATCTCTCTAATGCTTTATTTACCAGTAGGTCTTTCCAGCTGACACGAGGTCACCCATTCCGATTAGAAGAAAAGAGGTTCCGCCTAAATATTAGGAAGGGGTTTTTTACAGTGAGAGCTGTGAAGATGTGGAATTCTCTCCCTGAATCAGTGGTACAGGCGGATATATTAGATAGCTTTAAGAAGGGGTTGGATGGCTTTTTAGCAAGTGAGGGAATACAGGGTTATGGGAAATAGCTCATAGTCCAAGTTGATCCAGGGACTAGTCCGATTGCCATTTTGGAGTCAGGAAGGAATTTTTCCCCCTCTAAGGCAAATTGGAGAGGCTTCAGATGGGTTTTTTGCCTTCCTCTGGATCAACTGGCAGATAGGTAGTTAATAAAAAAAAAAAAGGTTGAACTCGATGGACATGTGTCTTTTTTCAACCTTACTTACTATGTTACTATGTTACTATGTTACTATATTAATTAAAAAAGTCCAACCAAACTAGAATCCACAATTGAAACTTGTTTATTATAAAAAAAATCCAGATTTAAGTGAATTTTTCGCAAATCACATAATTTCTTTCTGGCTATTTCCTAAAAGCCCGAATTTTTTCCGATTTTTGTCCAAAAAGTCTGAAGTAGTTGGATTTTTTTTAGCTAATTCCAGCGCAAACCACAGAAACTTCCAAATAGTAGAGGGACCTCCCCAATTGACATATATAACCTCAGTAGGTCTGTGATGCCATATTTTTGGTTTCAGACTTTGTCATCCATAAGGTATAATAAATCTCGAAAAATTCAATTTTTTCCACTAAAAATTCAGCTATCATAGTAAAAAACTCTCACATTTTTCTTGTTTATGGCATTTGGATAAAAATACGCAATAGGATTGTTTTGCCTCCAATAAGGATTATATTAATTATATCTTAAGCTAGCCATAGATGTAAAGACATTTGTTTTCTACGATTTTTGGACTGTGTGTAGAGTCAGAATAATCGTCTTGAGATTGGCACATACGCAGTAGATCCATACCGGCGAAATGCTCCTACTGCACATGCGCCAAAAACGCCAGTCAAAGCAGAAAGAAGATCGCTTAGGAGAAGATGGCGTTTGTGAACTCCGTGGACTGGACCTGCGCAGAGGGGTAAGTAACAAGTTAGGGGCATTTGCTCAGCGGGACAGGTAGGCCAGGGGGGAGGAGGGAGGGGAAGCAACACAGGGGAGGGGGGAGGGTTTTTGTGCCCAGGGGGTTTCCTTCTCCTTTAAGCTTAGCTTCTCAACAGCTGCTCAGAGCCCACTGAGCATGTGAGTGTCACAGACACTTTCCAAGATGGTGACCCCCTGTGACAAGTTTGAAGTCCTGGATCATTGCTGCTATTGACAAGCTGAAACTTTAGGCTGGTGCAATAAGTTCAGTATATAAAACATGGCATTTTTAGCCACATTAGAGTTTAGTTCTCCTTTAACAATATGTGAAAGCATGTCTATCGGTGTAAAACAATATACAATAGATATACAGTATATTGATTTTTGGCAGTTCAGATTATTAGAATTTATGCATGTTGTGTTTAAATAAGCCCTAACGAATGAGCTCATGTCAAAAACAGGTGATAATTTCCTTTTAATTTCAACACAAAAGCACCAAAAGCAGATATGCACAGCACTAGGGATGTAGCGAACGTCGGAAAAAAAGTTCGCGAACATATTCGCGAACTTGCGCAAAAATGCGAGCGGTTCGCGAACGGTTCGCGAACCCCATAGACTTCAATGGGAAGGCGAACTTTAACATCTAAAAAAGACATTTCTGGCCAGAAAAATGATTTTAAAGTTGTTTAAAGGGTGCAACGACCTGGACAGTGGCATGCCAGAGGGGGATCAAGGGCAAAAATGTATCTGAAAAATCTGCCTGTGTGTGCTTGGAAGAGATAGTGTAGGGGGAGAGCTGTTAGTGATTTCAGGGACAGATGATAGTAAGTTTGCTGGCTAGTAATCTGCTTGATACTGCTCTGTATTGGAACAAAAAAATAAATAAAAGCAGTCCTTACAAGGACTACTGTTATTGCAGCAGTCAGCAGATGAGATCAGAAGCAGGACAGCTGCCCACTGCAGCTACATACAGAGCACTGCAGTAGAAGGTAGATTACTAGCCAGCAAAGCTACCTAAGCTTAAATGTCCCTCAAACCCCTGCAGACTTCTGTCCCTCCAATAACAGAGCAGTATCAAAACGATTACTAGCCAGCAAACTTTCAACTGTCCCTGAAATCACTAACAGGCAGCAGCTCTCTCCCTACACTATCTCTTCAGCACACACAGGCAGAGTGAAAAAACGCTGCAGGGCTTCGGTTTTTATAGGGAAGGGGAGTGGTCCAGGGGAGAGCTTCCTGATTGGCTGCCATGTACCTGCTGGTCTGGGGTGAGAGGGCAAAAAAAAGCGCCAACAATGGCGAACCCAAAATGGCGAACGTCGCGCGACGTTCGCGAACTTCCGGCGAGCGCGAACACCCGATGTTCGCGCGAACAAGTTCGCCGGCGAACAGTTCGCGCCATCTCTACACAGCACACATCCAGTATGCAGCAAGCAGGCAAAGCTGAGACAAATACAATGTCCATGCACTGTATAAATGAATAAAGTAGTTTAAAGTCATAAATGACCCTGGGTCCGATGTTTTTCTCGAGTATATCAAATATGGTTATAACAGTAGCAAACGCCAGAGTATATTATGACTGCATTCACTTATATTGC
This sequence comes from Xenopus petersii, assembly GCA_038501925.1. NCBI lineage: Eukaryota > Metazoa > Chordata > Amphibia > Anura > Pipidae > Xenopus > Xenopus petersii. Next base: position 29,300,908 of record CM076688.1, read on the forward strand.
TTTTTTCCTAATGCATCTATTCTTTCATTATTGATTTTATTAACTCCTACACTGTTTCTCCTGTTGAATTTGCTCTTAGGTATATCACAGTACATTTTCCATTTTCCTTGTAAAATCATGTATTTCTTTCCCTTCAATTACATGTTTCAAGGCAGGCTTTGCTTTTGCTCTCTCTTTATACATTGAGTTTAACCAAGCAACTTCATATGTTTTTTACATCATCTACACAAGTGCTGCTTTGAACCAACACACACATATAACTATGTAAATAGCATCTACTAATTGGCATAATTAAGCTCTGTATTTCATTGTCATTCTCAAAAGCCGATGGCTCACTTGACAGACATAAAATTAATTAATGCTTTCAATGGCTAACAAACAGGCAAAGGGCTCCAAGATTTTTAAGGCCAGTCATTATTATTGACTATTTCATAACACAAAGAATCAAAACACTTGATCATCTCAAATATTGATTGTGACCCCCCACAAGCTAAGGCATAGATATCATGAGTCAAATGGATAGTATACTAACAAAAGTCAACATCCAAACAGTATTAAAGGAGAAGGAAAGGTCTTTTAACTTGGGGGTGCCAAAAGTAAGGCACCCCCAAGTGATCACATGTACTTACCTGAAACCCCGAGTTTATGGGAAAAAGAAAAAGAGATTCGCATGCACATCAAAAAAAAGAAGCGGACATGTGCTGCCGGGAGAAAGGTTCCAGAGGGGGGCCCTGAGACAGCAGCACTGGTGGGCCCCAGGCCCCCCAGTTCGACCCTTCTTAAATACCTCCGATTTTTTGAGTTTATGGTTTAAGACATTGAGGGGCAGATTTACTAAGGTTCAAGTGAATTTTCGAAGTACAAAAAGTTCAAACTTCGAAGTAATTTTTTGGATACTTCAATCATCGAATAGGATACTACGACTTAGAATTTACTTCGACTTCGATTCGAAGTAAAAATCATTCGAATAATCGACCATTCGATAATCGAAGTACTGTCTCTGTTAGCCTATGGGGACCGTCTACAAACTTTTTTAAAGTCTTTACACATTGAATAAAAATCCTTCGATCATATGCTAAAATCGTTAGAATCGCTGATTCAAACGATTTAATCGCTCGATCAAACAACTTTTATTCGACTGCAGGATTGCCAAATTTGCTGAAAAAACTTTGAATTCGAATTCAAAGTTTTTTAATTCAATGATCGAATTTCGAACTTTTTTGTAGTTCGAAATTCGACCCTTGATAAATCTGCCCCTGAGTGTTCATGGGAAAACTAACATCAAACACCCTAAAACACCTGAAAATTGTGAAGGCAAAAAAATCTTCAAATTGTTAAAGGGACCTGTGCCAGTGATTTCTCCATGACATCGACAGGTTTTAGCTGGAGTATTTTTGGATTCAGACTTCTTGCTGCTTTGGCGCATAATGAATCTTGAAAAATTCGACAAAAACATTTCTCTTTTTGGTGACAAAAACTAAAATTTTTAAAGAACACAAAACTCGACCTTTAATAAATAGACCCCTAAGTTTGCTTCAAAATCGTGTAAACATGAATTAAACCCAATTGGCTGGTTTTGCTTCCAATAAGGATTAATAATATCTTAGTTTGGATCAAGTACAAGCTACTTTTTTATTAATACAGATAAAAGGAAATCATTTTTAAAAATTTTAATTATTTGGTAAAATGGAGTTTATGTGGGATGACCTTTCTTTAATTCAGATTAATGGGTTTCCAGATAACGGATCCCATACCTATTTTACTATTGTAAATGCAACTAAGAGAATTTTTGCGATTTTCAAATGCAAGCTTTTATCCTATTGTCTTTTGAGCATGCTTCAAGCACAATAAATTGCAGCAAGATGCAATAAAATCAGAATGCAAAGAAATGCAACTCTGCGCCTAAGTACAACCCGGCTGAATATAAAGGAATTAAAAAACAGATGCAATTATTTGCGCTCAAACCTGCATCTCAAACTTGCACGTAAAAAAACTCCCATGTTTGTGGACCTGTCACCCAGACACAAAAATCTGTATAATAAAAGTATGTTTCAAATTAACCATGAAATCCAATTTCTATTTTTAGTAAAGCATTCATAGCTGTTGTAAGCTCATTTAAAAATCTTAGCTGTCAATCAAACATTGTCTGCCCCTCCTCTATGCCTTAGCCATAGAGGTGGGCCAAGCAATTCATTTTAATTTCAGTTCATTTTGCTTGACTAATGTGATAAAATAGGATATTGAATATTTCTTTTTAGGTGACGGGTCCCTTTAAGAGCCCTAAGAGGCATAATACCCATTATATATTCATATATAGGAATATATTTTTATACATCTCTAATGGAAAGCCTTCTACTGGTTGCAAAATGTTCACTCTCCTTCACTGCTAAACATTAAAATAATTCAGCAGCTCTTCACATATCAATGCAAATAAGCACATGTGGCCCCTAATGAAATAATCACTTTTGTGTGAAAATATTTGGAGCGCTGCCTGCTGCATTATTTTTATTTTAAGTCCCTGATTACCAGCTTAATGTTAGAGCCTGATATATGCACCCACCATTGCTAGCTTCATGGCAGCTTGTGTTTCAAGATAAGAGTTCATATGGGTTAAGGTCAATAAAATGTATTCAGCTCATAAAATATCTGCAGTGCTGCAAAAGGTCTTATTGACTGAGACTCCAGCAACTTGCTTACTAAGCACAAAACATGGTCACCTTTTCACAGCTCAGTTCCCTTTGGTTCAACACAATGGGCGGTGGTCTAACATTTCTATTCAGATGTTGCACTGATATTTATTGTTTCCGTATGTGGCGTAGAATTATGGAGCTGCAATCAAGTTGTCTTTTTTTTTTACCTACCTTTAAAGCAAAAGATACCACTCATCTTCAGACATTTTTGGCCTGTGTTCAGCTTGAAGTACTATTCAAAGTGTTTAATACTGATGTGCTCAACCTTGTCCATGCCCTTGTCCTGCTCAACCAGCCCATGTAACATTTCAGTACAGTACACTGCAAAATGATGGGGTACTGCCCAGGACTACTACCACCCCCAAAAATAAATCAGTAGCACGGCACCTTAAGACCCAATAATTTCTGGTTATTCCATTAGGAGTTCTAAGCAAATTATGATAAACACAAAATAATACCTATAATGGAGAACATAGGGTTGCCACAACATCTTCTCAGGTATCATACGAGATATGGACTTGGGACTTATGAAGTGATACTGAACTTGCTCATGGTACACATACATGATACAGCAAACCATAAGTAGTATACGTCCTCCATTGAACTACCATGTGATACATAGGGATAAGCAAATGTTTTATTTCAAGGCGTAATTCACGTTTTTGACAATTCCCCCGCTGGGAAAAAAATTTGAAAAAGGACATCAATGGCAGTAAACAGGTATGGAACCTGTTATCCTAAATGCTCGGGATCTGGAGTTATCCGGATAACAGATATTTCCATAATTTTGATCTTCACACCGTATGTCTATAACAAATCATGTAAACATTAAATAAACCCAATAGGCTTGGGTTAGCATCCAATAAGGATTAATTATATCTTAGTTCGGACCAAGTGCAAGTTACTGCTTTATTATTATAAAGAAAAAGAAAACGATTTTGAAAAATTTGGATTATTTGGATAAAATGGAATCTATGGATAACAGGTTTATGGATAATGGATTCCATACCTGTATTAGAGCTATGCCACGCATTTTGTTTTGCTACAGTTTATTAGACTTTCTCAATGTATTTGCATAATGTGTTTGTTGCAAGATAAATGTGGGGGGGAAAATGTCTGTTGACTGCAATCTATCTCTATATATCTATCTATTTATTTATGGAATCTATCATCTATCTATTATCTATCTATCTATCTATCTATCTATCTATCTATCATCTATCTATCTATCTATCTATCTATCTATCTATCTATCTATCTATCTATCATCTATTTATCTATTGATCTATAATTTATCTATATCTATCATCTAGCTATTTATCTATCTATCTATCTATCTATCTATCTATCTATCTATCTATCTATCTATCTATCTATCTATCTATCTATCTATCTAGTCTGCAAAAGATTATGTTGATCTACATATTTAACAATTGTCATTCTTTCTTGTGGCAATCTACTAACCAACATAGCAATACAAAATTTTATAAAAATGATTCACAGTGGCCACAAATAAAAATAAGCTCAACACAGCAACTGTAACAACAACAATTGTGTGTTATTGGAATTGAAGTATAATATCATGTAACCCTGCACTGGCAAAAATTGCATGTTTGCATTATGTCCTACTTGTATGTCTGATTTTGAGAAAAAGGAAATGGATTCTAATGTATCTATAATATATGTATCTATCTATTTACCTATTTATATTTCTGTCTATTTATCTATAATCTATTTTACTCTATTGTCTATCTATCTATCTATCTATCAGGTATTGCTGGGATTCGAGCCAGGGACCTTTGGGTTTCTGGCTCGATGCCTTAAGCGTTTGGCCAGGTGAGATCCTTTAGGATTGCTCACTATATGTTACCTGGCCTCTACAGCCCCAGCCCAGCTGCTGCCTGATTAGTTGCAGTCAGCCAATCAGGGCTGACTCTACCCTATTTAAGGTCAGCCCTCCAAACACACCTGACTAGCAGTGTGGTATTGTCCCTAGCTAAGGGTTTCAGCTTTTGCCTTCTTGCCTTGTTCTGTCTTACCTTGAACCTTTCCTCCTTATCCTTCCTTGTTCCTGTCTGGTCTTTCCTCCCAGTTCTGCTCCAGTTCTACCTTTCATCTTGCATTAACATATTTCAGCCTTGACCTTGACCTGACCCCTGCCTGTTCCTGATTTCTGCTTCCTGTTCTACCCTGTACCTTTCCCTGACTTCACCCTATACTGACCTTGCCTCGCCTGTTCCTGATTCTTGCTTCCTGACCCTGCCTTGTACCCCCACATCTCGCTCTGCATCTTGCCCTGCCTTTTCCAGTCCTCTCCTGCTATCCTGCTCTCCAGTCCTCTCCTGCTATCTGCTCTAGTCTCCTTCTGAACACTATCCCCAGTTTGATCTGATCTACGCCCGCACCGTCCTGTCCCATAAAGTCTGTTCCTGTTCCACTCCTGCTCCCTTCAGTCTGTTCCTTTCCTGAGTCGTTGTCCTTTTCATTCTGCCTAGTCCAGTCCTGATCTTCACCCTCTCCGTCCTGTTCTGCTCTGCACCTGATCCAGTCTGACTTTTCGCCCTCATCAACCTGTTACTGCCTTCCCTTTACGTGTTCCCTAGGCACATACAGCTCCTTCCTCAAGGACTCGCCCTTTCCCCATCTGTCTCCACAGCGCCCCTACCTAATCTATCTATCTATCTATCTATCTATCTATCTATCTATCTATCTATCTATCTATCTATCTATCATCTATCTATCTATCTATCTATCTATCTATCTATCTATCTATCTATCATCATTTGTCTGTATGTCTCTCTCTCTCTCTCTATACACACACACACACACTCACAGCATCTACTTCCTCTACAAGAAAAAATAAAACCCTGCACAAAAACCTTCCAGAAAACCTGTGTTTCTGCCCAGTGGATTCGGAATCAATAAACAACACTAGCTGTATATATCAGTCTTCCTTGCAAGCTGTCAAAAGGCAGACTTGTAAAAAGCAAGGTAGATTTGTTTTGTCACCATCTATTATGATGATTGTGTGTTTATTTCTTGAGCAGCTCTTGTGTTGTTGCAGATTCTGAGAACTGACATCTAGAACGAATATATTATCATCTCATTTGTCCCCCAAATCAAAGCTCAGATCCTAGATTAAAGGCTGATTTTGATAATGGACAGCAACATATATGAGTACATACATGCACACGTGCCTATTTCTGATAATAAATAGATACTCGGCTACTGGAAACCTATTTCTCCTGATCAAAACATGATTATTTCTAATGCTACTCTGTCCGACAGGATGGTGCAATACGAGATGTGAAAGCTTATTGATGTATTCAATTACAGTGCACCGCTGTATTGTGTGTTTGGCAGAGAGAGTCAGTTATCAGTTTAGCAGAGCTCTGTGTTTGTGCCTAACAAAATCATAACTTCCACAATTACCTGCGTGATGGATGGAAAACAGCAGTATCTTATGAGGTCAATGTTGCTGTCATCTCTTTTCCATTTCTGAAATTGCCTTGTAATTAACAAGATTAGATGTACAAAGAACAAAACACAATATTTGCATAATTCTTTTGTGCTGCGTGTGGTTGCTAGGTGCTATCTGATTCTCAAGCCCAGAAGGTGCTACTGTATTTTGCTGCAAGAATTGGTTAAAAATAAAAAATAAAAAAATAACTCTCTGCATTGAACTTTCTAAATTTTTTGAATTGCGTTGTTAGTATTAGTCCTTGATAGAGATGCGCTGCAGTCTGCAACAGATAACATTGATTTAATAATTGTCCTTCTTTCTTATGGTAATGTACCTGCAAAGGATTACAAAATATTCAAAAATGATTTACAGAAATGAAATAGAAATAAGCCCAATACAGTTTAGCCAAAGTTTAGCATTACATCTTTTTTCATGGTACACTTTATAAATCTCAACTTTTTAGAGTTTTAGAGAAATCTAAAACACAAATTAAAGAAAAACATTCAATTCATGGAAAAAATAGAAATTCGAATGTTAGTTAACAAGCCCCTTAGAGGTCTATTTATCAAAATTTGAATTTGTGTTGTTTTTTTTTCAACAATGAATAAACTCGCATTTTAAAAAATGCACAGGTATCAACTTAGTTATTAAAAGATGAGAATATAAAAAGAACGATCAAATAAAAATGAGGACTAAAAATATGATTTACAATTTGCAAAGGACAGCTCCTGTTGACTTCTACATGACCTCGCCAGTTTTTACATGGAGAAGTTTTGTATCAGAGTTTTCTGTGGTTTTTACACTTAATAAATATTGAATTTGTCATGATTTAGAATAATTAAATGCATGATTTTTGCTGGGAAAGAAAAAAATATAAACAATAGTAAATCAGCCCCTTACTTTTCCCAATCTATTATAGCCTATCACTCAAGCCCCTATAAAACCAAACAGTCTTTTACACTTACAAACTAGTATTTATACATTTTCTTGCAGCTCCTGTTTTGCAACAGGTTGTCTCTAGTGATGGGCGAATTTGCGCCGTTTCGCTTCGCCAAAAAATTCACGAATTTCGCGTGAAATTCACGGAACGGCGAAAAATTTGTGAAACGGCGCCAGCGTCAAAAACGTTTTTTCGACGCCGGCGCCCGTTTTTGACGCAGGCGTCCGTTTTTCGGAAAAAACATTTTTTGACGCCGGCGAATTTTTACCGCGAGTTTTCGCGGGCGTTTCGCAAATTTATTCGCTGGGCGCGAATCGCGCAAATTCGCCGTGAATTCGCGCCTGCCAAATAAATTCCCCCATCACTACTTGTCTCTCTCAAATAGCGATGGGCGAATTTATTCGCGGCGAGTTCCTGTGATTTGCCAAATTTGTGAAACTGACGCAAAAATTCGTCAGCGTCAAAAAAAATGGACGGCGGCATTTCGCAAATTTTTAACTGTTTTGCCAATTTCGCGAGAAATTTACGAATTTTCCGGCCAAGCGAAACGCCCAATATTTACCCATCACTACTCTTAAAGGCTTGTGCTCCACAGGCTACTTGTCTCTCTCTCTCTCTCTCTGGTTTCCATTTGTCTCGTGGCTCTCTTTTATGCTCCATCTAACACAGGGAAGAGCCCATAGGTGTGGACACATACCTATTTAACTTGCAGTAGTAGCTCTGCCAGCAACTGCCACCTAATACCTGCTGAGTAGTGAGGAGCAACATTTTAAATTGAGTTTTGGGGCAAAAATGATGCCCATAGAATCCAATGGGTGAAAAAAAATGATGATTCATTGATGTTGTTACAATATTTTCAACAATAACATGCCCAGACACTTACCAAACAGGTACAAAATTAAAACTGAAATTATCTGTATGGTTCTAATTAGTGATTAGCGAATTTGGGGCTTTTCGCTTTGCCGAAAAACTTGTGTAACGGCGTTTTGATGCCGGCAAATTTTCGCGGTGGTTTCGTCAATTTATTCACCAGCGGCAAATCATGGGAATTCACGCCTGGCGAATAAATTCGCCCATCACTAGTTTTAATTGCTTCCACTGCCATAGGCTTTGTTCTCAAGGAGTTCTAACCTGTAAAATACATTCCTATAGATTTTGCATAATAATGTTATCAGTTATAATTGGTTCTTACTTAGTTCTGACTTACTTGTTTCACATGGCTCAGTGTGTGCTATAATGAATAATGTAGCCTCTCCATATTAAATACAAACTACATCCTTGTGCCTTTACATGGCTATGGAACTCCTTTGTGAATTTTATTATCTTTATATAATCATTTTTGCAAAAGGGGTGCATATTTTATAAATTTACTGGAACTAATACTTCTATTGATGAATAGGGATGGGCGAATTTTTTCGCCTCGTTTCACCGAAAAAATGTCGCCCATAGACTTGTATGGAGACGTGCGTCAAAAAAAAAAAATGCGCAACAAAATAATTTCGCCGTGCAACAAATTTTTTTTGACGCCCATAGACTTTAATGGGCGTCTGCGACATTTCGCCGGCGGCGAATTTTTGGCGAAACGAAACGGGTCAAATTCGCCCATCCCTGTTGATGAATAAACACACACACAGAACAAATATTTTATAGAAATCCAAATCCACAATGGATTGCGTCTACCCACTTTAACTGTTAACTACATTATTCCTGCTGGCTGACATTGAGAGTCCCTTACTGGTCTCTAAATAATGTGCTTGAGTTTTTTCTTGGGCTAAATTACGCTTGCATATATCAACATTAAGAGGGAGTTCCAAGAAAGAGCAATCTCTGTACTTGATTTTTCCAGAGATAAATGGTTGCATTCCGGGCTGCTATCATGTTTTTACCATTTGCATACATTTAATCTAACAGTTTAAATCTAGCACTATCCTTAGTCTTCAGTTAAGTGTGTTTATTTTAGGGAAAAAATCCCTTTATACAAATAAATAGAATTTTGTGATGTGTCTCAGAGGGGAGTAAATCGCCTTAATACAACCGTCCCTGTTTTTCAAAAGAAGCTCATTATGTTCTCACTGGTTCCTAATGGATTGCAAGGTCATTTGGTAACACAACCAGTTCTGTAAATGACCTTCCAATAAAGTCAGGGACACAGCCATCAGTGCTGCTCGCCATGCATCTCCTAATTACCCCTTCATCACAAATGCCTCCCCCCATTGAATAAGTGATGACATCCTGGGATGTTGTATTCCTATTATATATAGATTTTTTAAATATCCAAGCTTATTAAATGGTCTACAGATTCTCTATTCTTCTTAAGTTGCAATGATTTATGCAATCCATTCTATCATTTGCAAGTCAAGCTAAACTAAATTATAACTGATCTAAATTTACTTTTATTAGCAGCATTTTATCCATTGCACTACATTCATACTTACAGTTATATAATATTCAAAAATCTATGTATTACTTTCCTTATTTATCCTGTAAAGGATTTTGATTTGTCATTCTCCATTGTAATAACTTTATTAAAAAAAAAATTGATCTACAAAAATGGTTTTAATAATGTTGAGCTGTGGCAGAAAAGGACCAACTTTACAATATCATTCTGCTAAATAAATGGTTGTTTGAACTGATGCTCATTGACTAGGGATGTAGCGAACGTCGGAAAAAAAGTTCGCGAACATATTCGCGAACTTGCGCAAAAATGCGAGCGGTTCGCAAACGGTTCGCGAACCCCATAGACTTCAATGGGAAGGCGAACTTTAACATCTAAAAAAGACATTTCTGGCCAGAAAAATGATTTTAAAGTTGTTTAAAGGGTGCAACGACCTGGACAGTGGCATGCCAGAGGGGGATCAAGGGCAAAAATTTATCTGAAAAATCTGCCTGTGTGTGCTTGGAAGAGATAGTGTAGGGGGAGAGCTGTTAGTGATTTCAGGGACAGATGATAGTAAGTTTGCTGGCTAGTAATCTGCTTGATACTGCTCTGTATTGGAGGGACAGAAGTCTGCAGGGATTTGAGGGACATTTTAGCTTAGGTAGCTTTGCTGGCTAGTAATCTACTGTTCTCTTTAAACAACTGCCATACATTGACCTTGTAGGCATTGTTTGCCCAGTTTTTTTGGACGCAGCCACTGAAGCACAGTTGCCAGAAAAAATATGCCATATAAATGCTGAAAATAGTAATTTTTCGCCATACGTTGACCTTGTAGACATTGTTTGCCCAGTTTTTTTGGACGCAGCCACTGAAGCACAGTTGCCAGAAAAAATATGCCATATAAATGCTGAAAATAGTAATTTTTCGCCATACGTTGACCTTGTAGACATTGTTTGCCCAGTTTTTTTGGTTGCAGCCACTGAAGCACAGTTGCCAGAAAAAATATGCCATATAAATGCTGAAAATAGTCATTTTTTGCCATATACGTTGAGTCAACGTATGGCAAAAAATGACTATTTTCAGCATTTATGTGGCATATTTTTTCTGGCCTCTGTGCTTCATTGGCTGCGGCCAAAAAAACTGGGCAAACAATGCCTACAAGGTTAACGTCGTTGACCTTGTAGGCATTGTTTGCCCAGTTTTTTTGGCCGCAGCCACTGAAGCACAGAGGCCAGAAAAAATATGCCATATAAATGCTGAAAATAGTCATTTTTTTGGTCGCAGCCACTGAAGCACAGTTGCCAGAAAAATTATGCCATATAAATGCTGAAAATATAAATTTTTTTGGTTGCAGCCACTGAAGCACAGAGGCCAGAAAAATTATGCCATATAAATGCAGAAAATATGCATTTTTTTGGTCGCAGCCACTGAAGCACAGTTGACAGAAAAATTATGCCATATAAATGCTGAAAATATAAATTTTTTTGGTTGCAGCCACTGAAGCACAGAGGCCAGAAAAATTATGCCATATAAATGGAGAAAATATGCATTTTTTTGGTTGCAGCCACTGAAGCACAGAGGCTAGAAAAATTATGCCATATAAATGGACAAAATATGCATTTTTTTGGTTGCAGCCACTGAAGCACAGAGGCCAGAAAAATTATGCCATATAAATGCAGAAAATATGCATTTTTTTGGTTGCAGCCACTGAAGCACAGAGGCCAGAAAAATTATGCCATATAAATGCAGAAAATATGCATTTTTTTGGACGCAGCCACTGAAGCACAGTTGCCAGAAAAAATATGCCATATAAATGCTGAAAATAGTAATTTTTCGCCATACGTTGACCTTGTAGACATTGTTTGCCCAGTTTTTTTGGTTGCAGCCACTGAAGCACAGAGGCCAGAAAAAATTAAACCAGTAGGGTTTGCACCCTAGTTTGTAACGGTGGCGGAGGGAGGAGGACGCTAAAGGACAGCTGTGTGTGGAGTCATGAGGCTTGAAGAGAAGGACAGCTGCATAGAAGTCAGAACAAGTCTTCCGGCGTGCAGTAACCCTCCGAGATCCACCCCTCATTCATTTTAATAAAGGTCAGGTAATCGACACTTTTGTGACCTAGGCGAGTTCTCTTCTCAGTTACAATCCCTCCTGCTGCACTGAAGGTCCTTTCTGAGAGCACACTTGAGGCTGGGCAAGACAAGAGGTTCATGGCAAATTGTGACAGCTCTGGCCACAGATCAAGCCTGCGCACCCAGTAGTCCAGGGGTTCATCGCTCCTCAGAGTGTCGATATCTGCAGTTAATGCCAGGTAGTCCGCTACCTGCCGGTCGAGGCGTTCTTTGAGGGTGGATCCAGAAGGGTTGTGGCGCTGCCTTGGACAGAAAAACATTTGCATGTCTGATGTTACAGACCGGCCAAAGGGCTTTGTCCTTGCAGGTGTGCTCGTGGCAGGATTACTGGCACCTCTGCCCCTGGAATGTTGATGAGTTCCTGAAGTGACATCACCCTTAAAAGCATTGTACAACATGTTTTGCAGGCTGGTTTGTAAATGCCGCATCTTTTCGGACTTGTGGTATGTTGGTAACATTTCTGCCACTTTATGCTTGTACCGAGGGTCTAGTAGCGTTGCGACCCAGTACAGGTCCTTCTCCTTAAGCCTCTTGATACGGGGGTCCTTCAACAGGCATGACAGCATGAAAGACCCCATTCTCACAAGGTTGGATGCAGAGCTATCCATCTCCGCTTCCTCATTATCAAGGACTGCATCATCCACGGTCTCCTCCCCCCAGCCACGTACAAGACCAGGGGTCCCCAAAAGGTCACCACTAGCCCCCTGGGAAGCCTGCTCCTGTTGGTCCTCCTCCTCCTCCTCCACAAAGCCACCTTCCTCCTCTGACTCCACTTCTGGCACCTCTCCCTGCGTTGCAGCAGGTGCCTGGGTTCGTTCTGGTGATTCCGACCATAAATCGTGCGCTTCCAGCTCCTCGTCACGCTGGTCTACAGCCTCATCTGTCACTCGTCGCACGGCACGCTCCAGGAAGAAAGCGAAGGGTATTAGGTCGCTGATGGTGCCTTCGGTGCGACTGACCATATTTGTCACCTCTTCAAAAGGTCGCATGAGCCTGCAGGCATCGCGCATAAGCACCCAGTAACGGGGGAAAAAAATCCCCAGCTCTGCAGATCCAGTCCTACCACCCAGTTCAAAAAGGTACTCGTTGACGGCCCTTTGTTGTTGCAGCAGACGTTCCAACATAAGGAGCGTTGAATTCCAGCGAGTCTGGCTGTCAGAAATCAAACGCCTGACTGGCATGTTGTAGCGCTGCTGAATGTCAGCAAGGCGTGCCATGGCTGTGTAGGAACGTCTGAAATGGGCCGACACCTTTCTGGACTGGGTGAGAACGTCCTGGAATCCTGGGTACTTGGAGACAAAACGTTGGACTATTAAATTTAACACATGTGCCATGCAGGGCACATGTGTTAAATTTCCCAGTCTCAACGCTGCCAACAGATTGCTTCCATTGTCACACACCACTTTTCCGATCTGCAGTTGGTGTGGGGTCAGCCACCGATCGGCCTGTGACTGCAGAGATGACAGGAGTACAGATCCGGTATGGTTTTTGCTTTCCAGGCACGTCATCCCCAAGACAGCGTGACAACGGCGTACCTGGCACGTCGAATAGCCTAGGGGGAGCTGGGGGTGCACAGGTGTGGAGGAGGAGAAGGAGGACCCAGCAGCAGAGTAAGAAGAAGAAGAGGAAGAAGACGAGGTAGAGAGCGATGGAGGAGTAGAGGTGGTGGCAGAACCGCGTGCAATCCGTGGCGGTGACACCAACTCCACTGTTGTTGTTGTTGTTGAGCTACCCATTCCCTGCTTCCCATTCCCAGCCATTACCAAGTTCACCCAGTGGGCAGTGTAGGTGACATACCTGCCCTGACCATGCTTGGAGGACCATGCGTCAGTAGTCATATGGACCTTTGGCCCAACACTAAGTGACAGAGATGCGGTAACTTGGCTCTGCACATGTTGGTACAGGTGTGGTATTCCCTTTTTAGAAAAAAAATTGCGGCTGGGTACCTTCCACTGCGGTGTCCCAATTGCTACAAATTTGCGGAAGGCCTCAGAGTCCACCAGCTGGTATGGTAAAAGCTGGCGGGCTAAGAGTGCAGACAAGCCAGCTGTCAGACGCCGGGCAAGGGGGTGACAGTCAGACATTGGCTTCTTACGCTCAAACATGGCCTTCACAGAAACTTGGCTGGTGGCAGATGACTGGGAATGGGAACAGGTGGTCAAGGTGGAAGGCGGAGTGGAGGGTGGTTCAGATGGGTCAAGGACAGCAGAGGTAGAGCAGTAAGATGCTGGACCAGAAGGAGTGTGGCTTTTAGTTTGCCTGTTGCCTTTGAGGTGTTGCTCCCAAAGTGCTTTGTGCTTGCCGCTCATGTGCCTTCGCATAGAAGTTGTACCTATGTGGCTGTTGGGCTTACCAAGGCTCAGTTTCTGACTGCACTCATTGCAAATTACAATGCTTTTGTCAGAGGCACACACATTAAAAAAATCCCACACTGCTGACTTTTTGGAAGTGTGCGATCTGGCGGTAACAGTAGAAGTTGGCGGCATTGGCGGCAATGGCGGGTGCGTTGGCTGGCTGAACACAGGTGCCGATACATGTTGTTGCCCTACTGATCCCTGCGGGCTGTCCTCCCTGCTTCTTCTAAGTCTTATTCTCCTACTGCCTCTCTGACTCTCCGTCTCTCCATCTGAACTACCCTCCTCTTGCTCTCTTCTACTAGGCACCCACAAAACATCAATCTCCTCATCATCATTCTCCTCAGATGCATCAATTTCTTCTGACACATCACAGAAGGAAGCAGCAGCGGGGACCTCCTCCTCATCACTCATCATTATGTCCATCTCTGTCGTGTTCTCTGCCAGAATTAAATCTGGTGTAACGTCCTCATCTCCTTCATCTTCTTCTGCCAATAATGGTTGCGCATTACTCAGTTCAAGAAACTCATGGGAAAATAACTCCTCTGACTCCAGTGAAGAAGGGGCACCGGTGGTGGAGGAAGTGTTACGTGGGGTGGCCATAGCAGTGGAGGATGAGGAGGATGTTGTGGTAAAGTTAGAAACGGTAGAGGATGGGGTGTGCTGTGTAAGCCAGTCAACTACCTCTTCAGCATTTTGGGAGTTCAGGGTCATTGGCTTTTTAAAACTGGGCAATTTGCTAGGGCCACAGGATTGCATAGCAGCACGGCCCCTAGCACGGCCTCTGCGTGGCGGCCTGCCTTTGCCTGGCATTATTTTTAAAAAAACAACAACAACAAAAACTCAGTTGGTTTTTCTGGAAACGATAATACACACAGCTAGATGGCGGTTTGAAGAAAACACTGTGCAAATAATGCCTACAAGGTCAACGTATACACAGCGGTGGATACGGATTACGTAAAATATAAGAATGCTGCTTGAAAAAAAGTAACTCAAGTGGTTTTTCTAGAGACGATAATATTATCAATATTTAGACAAAATGTGAACAAGCTCACACAGCTAGATGGCGGTTTGAAGAAAACACTGTGCAAATAATGCCTACAAGGTCAACGTATACACAGCGGTGGATACGGATTATGTAAAATATAAGAATGCTGCTTGAAAAAAAGTAACTCAAGTGGTTTTTCTAGAGACGATAATATTATCAATATTTAGACAAAATGTGAACAAGCTCACACAGCTAGATGGCGGTTTGAAGAAAACACTGTGCAAATAATGCCTACAAGGTCAACGTATACACAGCGGTGGATACGGATTACGTAAAATATAAGAATGCTGCTTGAAAAAAAGTAACTCAAGTGGTTTTTCTAGAGACGATAATATTATCAATATTTAGACAAAATGTGAACAAGCTCACACAGCTAGATGGCGGTTTGAAGAAAACACTGTGCAAATAATGCCTACAAGGTCAACGTATACACAGCGGTGGATACGGATTACGTAAAATATAAGAATGCTGCTTGAAAAAAAGTAACTCAAGTGGTTTTTCTAGAGACGATAATATTATCAATATTTAGACAAAATGTGAACAAGCTCACACAGCTAGATGGCGGTTTGAAGAAAACACTGTGCAAATAATGCCCACAAGATCAACGTATACACTACTACAGCGGTGGATACGGATTACGTAAAATATATTATGGCAGCTTGAAATAAGTCACTCCGGTGTTTTTTCTGGAGACGGTAATATTATGGATATTTAGACAGAATGTGAACAAGGTCACACAGCTAGATGGCTGTTGGTTGAATAACACACTGGGCAAAAAATGCCTACAGGGCAAATAATGCCTAAAAGGTCAACTTATACACTACTACAGCGATGGATACGGATTACGTAAAATTTATTATGGCTGCTTGAAAAAAGTCACTCCGGTGTTTTTTCTGGAGACGGTAATATTATGGATATTTAGACAGAATGTGAACAAGGTCACACAGCTAGATGGCTGTTGGTTGAATAACACACTGGGCAAAAAATGCCTACAGGGCAAATAATGCCTAAAAGGTCAACTTATACACTACTACAGCGATGGATACGGATTACGTAAAATTTATTATGGCTGCTTGAAAAAAGTCACTCCGGTGTTTTTTCTGGAGACGGTAATATTATGGATATTTAGACAGAATGTGAACAAGGTCACACAGCTAGATGGCTGTTGGTTGAATAACACACTGGGCAAAAAATGCCTACAGGGCAAATAATGCCTAAAAGGTCAACTTATACACTACTACAGCGATGGATACGGATTACGTAAAATTTATTATGGCTGCTTGAAAAAAGTCACTCCGGTGTTTTTTCTGGAGACGGTAATATTATGGATATTTAGACAGAATGTGAACAAGGTCACACAGCTAGATGGCTGTTGGTTGAATAACACACTGGGCAAAAAATGCCTACAGGGCAAATAATGCCTAAAAGGTCAACTTATACACTACTACAGCGGTAGTAAAATAAAAAAAAGTAAAATAAAAAAAAAATGAATATTGAAAAAAAAAAATTACAGTTGGTGCTGCTGAACTACTAGGAGCAGCAGATTAGCACACCAGTCCCACTCCCCAACACTGCTAGACTAATAGCACTGGGCTCTTATAGTAGTAGTAGTAGTAGTAGTAGTAGTAGTAGTAAAACAACAAAAAAATAAATAAAAGCAGTCCTTACAAGGACTACTGTTATTGCAGCAGTCAGCAGATGAGATCAGAAGCAGGACAGCTGCCCACTGCAGCTACATACAGAGCACTGCAGTAGAAGGTAGATTACTAGCCAGCAAAGCTACCTAAGCTTAAATGTCCCTCAAACCCCTGCAGACTTCTGTCCCTCCAATAACAGAGCAGTATCAAAACGATTACTAGCCAGCAAACTTTCAACTGTCCCTGAAATCACTAACAGGCAGCAGCTCTCTCCCTACACTATCTCTTCAGCACACACAGGCAGAGTGAAAAAAACGCTGCAGGGCTTCGGTTTTTATAGGGAAGGGGAGTGGTCCAGGGGAGAGCTTCCTGATTGGCTGCCATGTACCTGCTGGTCTGGGGTGAGAGGGCAAAAAAAAGCGCCAACAATGGCGAACCCAAAATGGCGAACGTCGCGCGACGTTCGCGAACTTCCGGCGAGCGCGAACACCCGATGTTCGCGCGAACAAGTTCGCCGGCGAACAGTTCGCGCCATCTCTATCATTGACACACATGTTTAAATATAGCCAAACTGCTCCTCAACACCTACCTCATTAGCTCTTCACATACATGCATCTGAGACTGTGATAGGCCTGAAATACCCTTCCATGTTCCATCTGACTTCCTCCCAATTTCTCTCTGCCTTTAAATTATCTCTTAAAACACATTCCTTTAGAGAAGCTTAACCTCATCAAACCTCACATTCCTTCATTATAAACTACACTGCTGTGTAGTGTCATGCTCAGTGCCACATCTCTCACTTTGCTCAAAAAAGCTTACAATTTAAAAAAGGGGTCTGATACACATGGGGGCAAATTCTCACCTGCAACCACTTCGCCACATCGGCGCCACTTAGCCGGGTGCAAATTCGTTATCTTTTTGCTAATTCACTAAAATGCAAAGTTGTGTCTCAGCAGCCAAACGCTGGCGAATTTTCTATATCGTTACTTTGGCTAGCGAGCATTTCCTATTAATTTTTTTGCTAGCATTCATTTCTGCCTAGCAAAACTTCGCTAACACTCTTGCACATAGTTTAATTTGAATATTTGAATTTAAAAGTCATATGAACGTCTTTATTAGTAATGTTGGCACAAATACTTCAAGTGGCCGCTTTTTCAAACACATGTCCAATGAGCCATAATAAAGACAAAAGAGATCCTCTGACGCCCTAGACATGAGCCCACCCTTAAACAAATGTGGCATGCCCCTAATTAGTTTTAATAGTTCAGACTTTTGAAGGCAATCCCGCTTTATTTAAAAAAAAGAAAAGTCGCCAGACAACTTTAATGCATTTCCGGCATACAGGATATGATGTCAGTGACATAAGATAGAGGAGAAGATGTAGCTTTGTTTTATCAGTTTGCCTGGTTTGAGGTGGCGAAGTAAACTCTGGCTAAAGGCAACGTTTCAGTAAAATGCGCATCTTAGTGAATTTGTGGAGTAACGACAGTCACCTGGTGATAGGGTGCAAATGAACATTAGCGACGGTCTAGTTCGCTAGCGAATTATCCTCTACGCTTGTTAGTGAATTGGTGATGTCCCTGGTGAATTGTCGCTAGTGACGGCAACTTCGCCCATTAGTGAATCTGCCCCATGGTGTGGCTATGGGCAAGATTAAGAATCAGGGTGTATATTCAAGATGTAGAAATGTACCATTTTAAAGGATTACACTCACAGTGATTTCATGTGAGCGATTCGCAGTTTATTGTGGATCAGCTCTCTCTATATTTGTCATACAAAATGTTGTGCCAAAAAGTCAACCAATGATGTCATTAACAATGTGACACACATTTTGTAAGTTTAAAGGACAAGGAAAGCCATTTTTTCAAGAACTCATTATATAAGTTGTCACCCTTCCTCTCCAAGATCACTAGGTTTAACTAAAGCAATACCTTTTATAATAGTCGCTGTTTCATTGATGAATCTACCTATGTGCACTTCAGTCACAGCTGCCATCTTTACAGAGCCTACGTCACGATGAGCCATGAGTTTGATGCACTGGGCATGCATGCCTGCTTTCCCTTGCAATCCTACTCGCAATGGGGAAAGAACACACATAATGAGGGTTATCTGGGCCTATTTGGAAGCATATACATTGCGTTGGATCTTGGTCTTGCTGATAAAGTGGTACACTGTGGGAATTTAATACTCAGCTATTAGATAGTATTTAGGTACGCCTTTCCATACCCATTATTGTGTTTAAACTTTCCTTGCCCTTTAAGTTTATTATAAATGGTCCGATTCATTCATTTGGTGGGAGGAAGCTTTATCCAGTCAGTTTCTCAAGTCTTCCCAACCAATATCTGACTGAGCCCCAATTAGATATAATTTGGGAAGGCCATTGTCATTTCCCTTAACATATTCCCTAAAAGCTCAACTGTTGACTCCTGTATTGCCAGCTTTGATATCAGAAAGACCCTTTTTGGCGAGGTGGCAAATTAATTAGTAATTATTCTGGCTCCAATTGCTGTAGTAGTGGCTGATTTTCCATTGAGACATCCCTGCTGGGCCTGTATGGAGCTGTATGGAGCTGGTAACAACCACTGAGGACACTTGGAACCCACAAAGCTACTTTATTTGTAGTGTGTTATGTTTCGGTAGTCGAGGATGAGTAGAGTATAACAGTGCTTTATTAGCAGGCTCATGCAGCTCTTACACAACAGGAAACAACTCTAAGCAGTCTAGACAGTATTGTGTATTCACAGTATAACTATTGTGTACAGTGACATCTATAGGCCATTTGTATAAACATTTGTGGATGGACAAATGTAGGAGTGGGTGTACAAGTGTTGCAGGTCAAAAGGAATAATCCTTTTCCTAACCTCAGAGTAGCTCCTCACTCATGGAAGGCAGGAACACAAAAGGACGATGGAAGGAACTAACACATGAGGAAAGGGAATGGGAGGGTTGTACAAACAAGGAAATTCAGAGCCCGCTGTATACCTTTGGTCACTAGGTGGCAGCACAATAATGGGTAAACGTATAAGCATATAAATTTTAACTTAATAAAACAATTAACCACTGGGACAGCACAGTCACTAATAAAGTACCATGAGATGAGTATCAAGTTCTAGCTTCTTTCTTTTAATTGCTGCTTGGTATAATTGAAAATATAACCCACTGTAGAATTATCTCCATGTTCCACAGATGATTCTTGCAATGTAAATATTTATTTTACATATTCGCTAGGTATATTTAGCCTCCAGATGCATCTCTTAACTGTGTGATAGTTCTGGGCAGCAGTTGTAGTGTAATTCAAGGACAGGGTCACCAGTTGGGTATCAATCATTTGAATAAACATCTTTCTTCTGATGTTTCTGGTGTTCAATTTGCCCTAAGAATTTCTAACACTATTGGCTCTTTCGTTTTAATTAAACTTTTTTTTTTCTCGCGTTAACAGAGATCATCTTTCTCCAACATTCAACATGCATTAGCAGTTTCTTCACACAATATGTCTAGGTTAACTTTCCCAGCTTCACATGCCATACCATGGTGTGACAATAGTTTTTGCTAAGCTTCATAACCTAGACAGCTGTAGTGTGAATCTAAAGGCTGTAGGCAAGCATTTTTTTTAATGTTTCAGAACATTAATAAGTTCTTCAAAGTTGAGTTTAACCACTAGTGATGGGGAATAAATTTGCCATGCATTTATTTGCGAAAAGTGCGGTAAAAATTTACCAGCGAAAAATCCACCACAACAAGAAAAATTTGGCATGCGTCAAAATTGTTGCGCGTATAAAAATTGCGTGTCGTGTCAAAATTATGCCGGCGCCTAATGACTTTCATGGGCGCCCATTTCTTAAATAAAACATCTGCCCAGTGCCTTAGGTTATCTCAGAGGTCACTTGTTCACCTTATATACCCTGTATAACTTTTTCCTAGTCTTGTACTGTTTTGGAGAGGAGCATATAGATGCCTGTACACTTGTGTATTGCCTACTGTCTCAACATTTTGAACTGGGCCCTACAAGGCCCAAAAACTTTTTCTAAAAGCAAATTCCTGAAAATATTAGTCAACTTTCAACTGAAGAATACATCATCTTTCATTTTAGTATATGTCTTAACCAATTCATCAGTAACAAGGGAGGGAGTGCTAATCTTTTCAACACGGCTTTTAACAGACAGATAATTTTAATGTTCCCCATTAGAAAATGGGGAAGTGGATAACACTTTCCATGGCCTTCAAACCATGGAAGAACATTTGTTACATAAATGTAACAGTCTTGTATATACATGCACCTAATGATTACATTCCTGTAAAGCATCCCATTTTTAAATGAAAACAACTCCATGTATTGAACCTTTCTTTATAAGGTAAATCGTTCGTTCCTTAAATTCATCTGGTGGCCCCTCTCTGAACTGTGTTTTTAAACAAATATTGGCAGATTAATTAGCTTGAATTGAAAATAATGACTGTAAATCAATGTTTATGTCCCTGAATTCATTCAATGGTGCAAATTGCTAGTTTCAAGAAGGCTTGCAAGAATTTGTTTTCAAACCAAGGAAACCTACCTCAATCAGTACTTGGTCAAATGGAACTAATAAGTAACATAGTAACATAGTAAGTTTGGTTGAAAAAAGACACACATCCATAAAGTTCAACCTTTGAACTCTATTTTAACCTGCCTAACTGCCAGTTGATCCATAGGAAGGCAAAAAAAACCCATCTGAGGAGGAAAAAATTCCTTCCTGACTCCAAAATGGCAATCTGACTAGTCCCTGGATCAACTTGTACTATGAGCTATTTCCCATAACCCTGTATTCCCTCACTTGCTAAAAAGCTATCCAACCCCTTCTTAAAGCTATCTAATGTATCAGCCTGTACAACTGATTCAGGGAGAGAATTCCACATCTTCACAGCTCTCACTGTAAAAAAACCCTTCCACATATTTAGGCGGAACCTCTTTTCTTCTAATCGGAATGGGTGACCTTGTGTCAGCTGGAAAGACCTACTGGTAAATAAAGCATTACATCCCAGGTGCATGACTTTACATTTATCAACATTGAATCTCATTTGTCACTTAGCTGCCCAGATTGCCAGTTTGTCAAGCTCATGTTACAAGGATGCCACATCCTGGATGGAATTAATTGGGCTGGATTCTTTTGTGTCATCTACAAACACTGATATATTACTTACAATACCTTCCCCTAAGTCATTAATGAACAAGTTAAACAAAAGTGGGCCCAATACCAAGCCCTGAGGGACCCCACTAAGAACCTTACTCCAAGCAGAGAATGTACCATTAACAACCACCCTCTGTACCCGATCCTGTAGCCAGTTTCCTATCCATGTGCAAACGACTTCATTAAGCCCAACAGACTTTAGTTTGCAAAATCCAAATAGACACTTTTGCAAAATCCAAATAGATCACATCTACTGCCCCCCCCACTGTCCAGCATCTTACTTAGCTCATCATAAAAAAACAATCAAATTTGTCTGACATGATCTATCCTTCATAAAGCCATGCTGATTGCTGCTCATAATGCCATTCACTAGGACAACATTTTTAATACCTTAACAAGCCTTCAAATAATTTGCCCACCACAAATGTCCAATTTACTGGCCTATAATTGCCAGGCTGCGATCGTAACCCCCTTTTAAATATAGGAATGATATCAGCTTTTCTCCAATCCATAGGCACTATACCAGAGAAAAGCGATTCTGAGAAACCAGAAATAGGGGCTGGTCTAAAACTGAACAGAGCTATCTTAGAACCCAGGGGTGCATGCCATCAGGCCCTGGAGCCTTGTTAACATTCATTTTTATTAAAGTTTTATGAATCACATCCTGAGTCAGCCACTGACTAGGTTGTCACCAACTGATTCTCCTCAGTCAATTCAGACCAAACTCAATCCAAATCTATTGGAATAACTTTTTCAAAATGATGTTCTGGCACTTTAAATACTGGATGCCTTTCCCATGAAGAACTGAAAGTGGAGTGAAAGCTCTTTGCTGGTATGTCATTCTTTCTGTCCCTGTCAGATGACTTTTATCCCTACTACACACTCATCCCTACTACACCATTTATCCCTACTACACCTACCTTCCATTAAGTATACCATAATCTCTAGAAATTCAATATTTATTACGTGTACAAACCACAAAAAACACAAATACAAAACTTTGTTGAGTTCCTGTAGATGTCAATGGGAGCTGTGCTGATCCTATTGGACCATTTAATATCAATTCGAACTTTTAGAGGTTTTCAGATTTTTTTTTCGCTTGGAGTTGTCAGAAAAACATTTTTGCATTTTTTCAGTGTTATTTTCTGTTCTTACTTTTTTTTATTCATATCTTTAATTAAATGTCATGACATTCGAGGTTTAAAGAGAAAGTGAGTTTAGTTGTGGTTTCAAAAACCTCTAAAACCATTAAAATTTGACTAAGACTCTAATAAATAAGCCTTCATGGCTGTGCCAATGAAAAAGGGTTATGAAGTAAATAAGCATCTGAACTAATAATGCTAACAAAATAATAATATTGCCAAGCATAACAAGGTTACATAGTCCTCCCTCCCAAGCCCTGTTGTTTACAGGCCAACATGTGTTACTTTGTGTGTGTTTTGGAAGTCAAATACTTAAGTGGGTGGACAAGAGCTGACCAGGTTGGGAGACTTGAAGAAAACCTGCAACTGTCATTCTAGAACTTACCAAGACTGAATAATCCTGAATGATCATCTGGCTGGTGGTCTAACCATTTAAGATCTAACGATTATATTAAGTTCCTATTTGGTTTAATTCACAATTTATTATGTTAGCCTTCTGATACATTTTCCCATTTACCCATGTAAAAGGATATCTAAAATGCTACATTAAAAATTAATTTTACAGTAGACATGCAGTATCCTGGTTAATAAAGACAATGTTACCACCTTGATAATTGTGCCGACCTTTATTATGTTGTGCATAATCCCAGCTGGTCCAAAGATTTGATAGAAATTGCACGCAGTGTGGCTTTTTTCATGATAAATATATCTTGTAGGAAAATCAACTGTACTATGCAGCATATACCATCTTAATATGTGTGTCCTCCTCGTTCAGGCAGAGTGAAAATAAACAAAGCATACCCTGCCATCTTCCAGCCGTTTGGATTTTATCCTGCTCTTTGTTCACCTCAATTTTCTGCTGGCATTTTGCTTAATCTTCTGTAATTGCTTTCTCTAGAGCTAGGTGGTCTCTAAGCCACTAACATTCTCATTTGCAAGAACACATATGCTCCATTTGACCTTAAATTCGGAGCCATCTGATATTATCTTAATCACAATGTTCTCCACTTGTCTCTGATATAACCATGCATTCCCTTGAAATATCACTGTTAGTTCCAAAACTTAAAATGCTTACTTTGGTAGAAGACTCTTACAAAATGCTGCAATATTTGTCCAGGCAACACCATCTCGACAGAAAACCAAATTCAACAAGGTCAAAAAAAACTGTAAAGCCTTGACAAAGGTCTTGATCAGTTAATGGAATGTTTTCCACTAGAAGGGCTTTGGGAAAAGAGCAAGAATCTCATAAATAACTTGATGTGAGCCTTGGAGGTGTTATGTTGGTCAAGTCTAAGCAAACACAAGTCTTTAAATCATTGAAAAACCTCCTAGTCAGTTGTCCACTATAAAAACCTAGGTGTAATGATCAGACACTGAAGTAAAATCAGACTGGAGCCTGTATGTTTGGGAACCCAGGGTATACATGTAAATGACAGAACCAAGTTTTAGTCATGGCGAAGTAAATGCAGAATTTAGGGTCAGGGCACACAGGCAGATTCAGGGAGATTAATCGCCCGGTGACAAATCTCCTCTTTTTTGGGGTGGCCATTCTCCCCGAACTGCCTCCCTTGCATTCCTGCTGGTTAAAATGTAAATCGCTGGCGGGATGGCACTTTGAGCGATTTGTTTTCCGAAGTTGCCTGTGTACCCTGACCCTTAATAGGACAAAGTAAATAAAAAGGTGCATGGTGAAAATATAAAGAAACATACAAGCCAGAGACAGAAGCAATCGGGAGGCATAAACTGAGTCCAGTGATCAGGATCAGGGGTCAGACAGCAGGCAAACAGAAACCAAGAACAGGTCAGAGGTCACAATAGGGAAATCCAATAGGACAGGAGAACAAGAACAAGGGTGGGAATCATGGAATGAGGGAGAGTGTCAAGAACAGGAATCCAGGAACAGGAATCCAGGAGCAGGAATCTCAGGAAGATAAATCAGAATGGAAAGATCTGGGCTATGAAGTACAATGACCAAGCAAGGAGCAATGGTCAGGGACATGCTAATAAAGAGTCTTGAATACGGGATGAAGAACACCTGGGACTTATGAGGTGGGAGGAGACAAGGGAGCAGATAGAAAGAACACAATGAATAAATGAGTAGAAGGACTGGTCAACTCAGAGGCAACCATGAAAGACTTCAGTGGCTCAGTTGGTGCACATTCCCCAAAACATACATTGTGGCTTAATAGTGGGAAGTCTGGTAAGATACTAGGGATGCACCAAATCCAGGATTCGGTTCTGGATTCGGCCAGGATTCGGCCTTTTTCAGTAGGATTCGGATTTGGCCGAATCCTTCTGCCCGGCCGAACTGAATCCGAATACTAATTAGGAGCAGGGAGGGAAAATCCCATGACTTTTTGTCACAAAACAAGGAAGTAAAAAATATTTTCCCCTTTCAACCCCTAATTTGCATATGCAAATTAGGGTTCGGATTCGGTTCGGTATTCGGCTGAATCTTTCACGAAGGATTCGGGGGGTTCGGCCGAATCCAAAATAGTGGATTTGGTGCATCCTTATAAGATACCAACCCTTCTGCCTAATGTGCACCCTGGATGCAATCAGTAATGCAGCTTCATGGTTCTAAGGGTGTGGGGCACATATTCCAAGACCTCTCATGAAACCCTGACCCCCTTCAAAACTGACTTTTAGAAAAACATAATCCGGTATGAGAAGAAAACATTTCTGGGGCCTAAATGCCAGGGCTGTGAGGCCCAGAAAATCAGCACTGAAGAAGGAGAAGCTGGCAATAGCTAACAAGCATAATAAGCAGATGTCCAGTATGAGGTATACAGAGGGTTGAACATAATTTTGAATTATAATTAACTATATTGTGGCTTAATAGTGGGAAGTTTGGTAAGATACTAGGAATGCACCAAATCCAGGATTCGGTTCCGGATGAGTTAAATTAATGAGTATAGCCATGTACAAGCAAGAAATATAGTGCAGACAGGGGCGATCCTGGCCCCTCCGCCGCCCGAGGCAGCAGCAGTTGCCCCTCCCCTGTGCCCCTTGAGGGGGTCCAGGGGGGTCCACCAGGACAGCAGAGAGGGCCAGTGCACTAGCGCAGAGAGCCTAACTGCGCTCTCTGCGCTAGAAGAGCTGAATTTCCAGTTTGAAAACCGGAAATTCGGCTCTTAAAGTACCAGGAGCGACATTTTTGCCGCCCCTGGTACCTAGTGGGGCGATGCCACCTGAAGCGACAGTCTCAAGTCACCTCATTGGCGAAGCGCCCCTGAGTGCAGATAATAGTGCACACAACTTTACCAAGAAAGACCTACAATTGAACCCAGGTCTCTGGTCTCTGTTTTTTTTTTTTTAAAATTGGTCTGTTGTGTTTGTTACAGAACAACAACCCCAAACAGCTCCCCCCATGAAACCTGGAAATTGAAGTCCTGCAACCGCTAAAGTGCCAAAAGTTGCTTGTCCCTATATTAGCACGATCTATAGAGGGCATCCACTTACCAAACATTTTCCCTTGACAAATGATTAACCATTTGATATTAAACGCTTGCAATGACCTACGTAATGTTTGATATCAATCACTTGATGAAGAGGTACACTAAATTGTTCATTAGTTCCTCTCTGATTGATGTATCTATAACCCTGCTGCATTGTGGGGCGGTGTCGATTTTCTCTCTGTGCTGTTCTGAAATCTGAAGGAGAAGCAGGTCTCTCTGCTCACCAATTCAATACAGGCCTGTAAAGTCATTAACCTAATTAGCAATGTCAGAATAAGAAACTGCGTACGATATTAAACAGGAGCAGCAATTACTTTTGGTTGGTACTAACCAAGTTTAAATGTAATTGGGAGTTATAAGGAATAATAATGCCATGAAAGTGCACCCTTGAGATCAAAGGGAAAAAAAAACATTATAAATGGCTGTAATTTGCAAATGCATATTTTTGCTCAGTGAAGTACCATTTATTCCATGTGCTTCTCTAGTCTAGGAGATAGGTCTTAGTTTAAAAACCTGTCAAATATTGAAGGTATTAACCAGTTAATATTTGGGGGTGATGTTTCACCGAGGCTCCAAATTATCAAAATGGCTTCTAATGCACAAATCCCAAAGCAATTTAAGTGTCTTCATACTACATTGAACTTTTGATTCAGGTTCATATGGCTGCAAACCCATTCATCCAATGCATGACTGGTTTGAGTATGCCTGAGCGTACAGTCATTGCATACAGAACTACATTGATGGTACTATCAAATAATGATGGGAAAGTAGAATTTGATGTGACATGGAAAGGAGGGAGTTTATGACCATCCAAATCACAAATTGTTGGAAAAATATTACATGTCTTCTACACACTTTTCTGTAGGTACTGTAGGTAGTTTATATGATATTATTGTTCAATGAAATAGTTGTGTCTGTTTTTACTTTTAATATTAAAGTAGTATGACAATGTAAAGGATTGTTTGAGTATTAATAAAGATGGCTATTGGCTTTGTTCTGTACCTATTATGTGCATGACCATTGCTCACCATCACAAGCAAAACTAGAAATGATTTGGTCCACAGCAAAAAAAATTTCATGCCCTTACCATACCTTAAATCTTTGGCCTGGGTTTTGTCAAGACTTATTATTATTTTTTCTGTAGAAAAGCTGCTTGCAAGGGGATATGATTCAACGCACCAGAGGCCACTCCTTTAGACTTGAGGAACAGAATTTTCATTTGAAGCAGTGTTCTATACTATGAGGATGGCGAGGTTGTGATTAATGCCTATAAAAGGTTTCTTGGACAAGCATAATATCATAGTATGTTGTGACACTAATATCTTCAATTAGTATAGCTATTGGTACATATTATGTATATATGTCAATATAGATAGATCCATATATGTATTTGCATATGTTTGCACTAGGGTTGGTTTGGAGGGGGTGAACTTTGGCCTTTTTTAACCTAAATTACCTATTTGACTATGTAACTACTTAAATTAGTGTATTAGTCAATATAGTGATTGGGATCTTTATATGCCCCTGCTGAGTTGGCCAGCATTCCCCAAGATGGGGCCTAGCTGAATGGAGGGCCTGATAAATGCAACTGGGGGAAGGTGAATCACATGGCACCCGTGAGTTTGTACAATTGGGAGGTCAGTTTACTTCTCATGCACCTCTATTGCCTCTCCCTCAGTCTGGGCCCCAAAGTTATTTCAAGAGAAGTGTAGCAGTGGGTACCCGTCAACAAGTAAAGGTCAGCAAGTAAAAACAACATACTCTACAACAGGGGTCTTTCAGTTCTCATTGAACTCATTGATCATCATGCTACCATCTTCACCTTGTGCTGGATTAAAAATTCCGTTATAATGTAAAGAACCTAGCACTAGCAGCACAAGGCAGCCCTGTCCTTATTGCTGTCATGTCAGTCGTGTAGCCCTGTATTCCTGCAAAAGGTGCAAGTCATTGAACTCTATTTTGGAACAAAAGAACCCGTGTCTGTGGGTGCTCACCCATTGGAAAGGCTGTAAAGGACAGGAACATGGCAACCTGCTGAGTAAGTGATAAATGACCCTCCTTATTTACCTGAAGTATCCTCCCTTTTAGCACAGTCCCATAGGATGTTATGATAGTATATTATTGAAGAACTGGAAAAAGCTTACGTGCCGCTTTAACAATACATACCTGAACTAAAAATCCAATCAAACTAACATCGTATGATAAGCTGGAGCATTCTGGTAACCGCATCAATGAGCATTTGGATGGATCAACATTATTACAGAAGGCGTATGGAGAATACATGAGTTGTTTTGCTTCATTGTCACTAGATTTGCATTAGTATTGCCGGAGCCAATGTATTGAAGACTAAAGAAGTGACAATCTTTTTAACAGGGAAAACTTTTGTTTGCAATAATATAATAGAATGAGCCAAGTCACGAGTACAGCAGCACCCGGGGTGTTTGAAGAATACATTCCATATTACTCAAAGAAATACTTTACATTGTTGCTGCTCTTTCCGGTGTCCTCATATTGTGGAGGTAAGGCATCCTGCTAAATTCCTGGCAGTGTAGCAGAGATGCTGCTAGCTGAATACTTGAAAGGCCTAGGTAATAGTGCGCCTGTCTTTGTGATAGTCTATTTAATATTTAAAACGCCTTGAAGCTACTGGCTTTATTATCTGGACTTTCATCTCCGTTCACACAAGCCATGCTAACAGATGATAGCAGAGAAGAGTTGGTCCCCAGATTCTTGTCTGTCAGTGGTGGGTTCATTTGGAGGCCAGTTCTGGAAGAGGTCTGGGCTTAAGAATGTGATAAGATAATGCAAACTACAGAATCAGGTCATTTATTTAACCTTGCTCTGTGATGTGTTCATATTTTTTCCATGCAGAGAAGAAAGATTCACCAAATATAAAAGCTAAAGTCATATGAACCAGACTTGAAGCTTGTCCCTTGGTGTTCATTCAAAGAGCATTTGCCTCCTGGGTCTGGCTGCTCTTTGAACTTCACACTGAATTAAAGGCAACAGATGTAAGACTGCCCTGTCCTTAAAATGAGGGCTATGTTGTTGCCTGTGCCTGCCAGAATTTCATAGCTTGCATCTCTAAATAATGTTGGGAGTCACATAAGTGTACCCCTTTCCTGACCCCTCCTGCCAGCCCCCCATGAAAACAGTGTTGCCGAATGCAGGGAGAGCTGTATGCATAAGAGAAATGCAAGTGTTTGTGCTCTATTTGCTGGAAAAGTTAAGCAACAATTAATGCATACTCCTGATCTTGAGATTATTAGCCAGATGGTAATGCATGCCTATTTACTCATCCTCTGCCAGCTTGAATTGGAAGGAAACTCTGAGAGCCCTCATGCAATAATTTCCCTTAAGTGAAGTTTGAATAAAAACATAAAGTACACAAACCTTTAAGATTACAGATCCGTATTTAGTCTTGAAAGAAACATGATGAATGACCACCTAACCTGCAGCTGCATCACACATAGCACCATCTGCAGGCCACATAGCCAGTGCCGGACTGGGCTGGCGGGACACCATGATAAAACCTCGGTGGGCCCTGGCTCTTTTGGGGCCCTGCCGGCCCAGATCCGCTCCCTGGATTCCTTATACTCACCTCCCTCCCTGAACCCAGTAGAGACGCATGTGCACACGCGCACACTTGTGAGCAGGGGGAGGGAGGGGTTAAGGGAGAGAAGACAGCGGCTGGGGGACCCGGGCGATGGTGTGGGGGACCTGAGGCTGGAAGCCTGGTGGTCCCTTGGCCCCCCAGTCCGACGCTGCAAATAGCACCATCTATAAACTGGAGGCTCCAAATTAAATAGTAGGTAAAGCCCTCAGTTCAGGTATGAGACCTGTTATCCAGAATGCTCTGGACCTGGGGTTTTCTGGATAAGGGATATTTCCATAATTTGGATCTTCATACCTTAAGTCAGTGATCATGAGCAACATGTTCCTCTCCAACCCCTTGGATGTTGCTCCAAGTGGCCTCACATAGGTGCTTATTTTTAAATTCCAGGCTTAGAGGCAAGTTCTGGTTGCATAAAATCCAGGTGTAATGCCAAAAAAGCCTCAAAGTAGGCTGACAATCCACATATGGGCTGCAAAATGGCCAATCACAGCACTTATTTGGTACCCCAATAACATTTTTCATGTTAGTGTTGCTCCCTAACTCCTTTTACTTCTGAATGTTGCTCACAGGTTCAAAGGGTTGGGGATCCCTGTCTTAAAGGGCATGTAAAGGCAAAAAAATAAAATCCCATTTTTACTTTCTTGAATGAAAAAGAAACCTATCTCCAATATACTTTAATTTAAAAATGTGTACTGTTTTTATAAGAAACCTGACTGTATGCAGTGAAATTCTCCCTTCATTTACTGCTGTGGATAGGAATTGTCAGACAGTCCCTAACTGCTGAGCAGGGAAACAATCATACTTATGAACAGCAGGGGAGCCCCAGCCTTACTTCCCAGCCATGCAGAACTCAAGCAGCTTTGTTTATGACGATCCCTAAGCAGCCCAGACTACACTGAGCATGTGCACAGTCTTAGTCTTGCAAAGATGTTTAACAAAGTTACAAAATGGTGACCCCCTGTAGCCAACTTTGAAAGCATAAATTATTTGTTTGATTAGGCTTGTGGTGCAGTAAGTTTATGTTTATATTTAGTACACAAAATACAGCATTTCTAGCCTTATTCTATTTTAGACTTTACATGCCCTTTAAGTCTAATAAAAATCATGTAAACATTAAATAAACCCAAAAGGCTGGTTTTGCTTCCAGAAAGGATTAATTATATCTTAGTTGGGATCAAGTATAAGGTACTGTTTAATTATTACAGAGAAAAATGTAAACATTTTTGAATATTTCTATAAAATGGAGTCTATGGGAGACAAGGGGGACAATATGATACAGCTCTATGCAAATTATATTCCCAAAATAAAGTACAATTTTTATTTTGTATTGCACCTTTTATACAAGTAGAGCTGATGCTCTGTGATTGGCTGCAAAGTATTCTCAGAGGATAACTTTCTCTGCGATAGACCAAAATGCTATAGTCAATTACAGACAGGATCACCTCCCACTCTGCCTTAAGTCTCAGGTAGGGATGTAGCGAACTGTTCGCCGGCGAACTAGTTCGCGCGAACTTCGACTGTTCGCGTCCGCCGAATGTTCGCGAACGTCGCGCGACGTTCGCCAATACGAGTTCGCGTTCGATTCGAACAAAAATCGTTCGACCATTCGACCATTCGATTCCTTCGACCGCTAAAATCGAAGGATTTTCGTTCGAATCGAACGATCGAAGCCATTCGATCGAATGAAATCATTCGATCGAATGGCTTCGATCGTTCGATTCGAACGAAAATCCTTCGATCGAACGATTAAAATCCTTCGATCGTTCGAATCGAACGATTTTGCGGATGTTCGAAGTTCGCGAACTGTTCGCGAACTGTTCGCATTTTTGCCGGTGTTCGCGAACGGCGTTCGCGAACACATAAACGGCAGTTCGCTACATCCCTAGTCTCAGGTACACCAGACTGTAATAGGTCCAATGGTTTTTCGTCACTATAATTACTTTTCGTATCAGTAAACCTACAAGGACCAGCACATGAGGTATAATGGGTATTGTGTAAGAATACGATATTAACCACGCAACATCTAAAACTATTGCCACATAGTATTTACTGTCATTATAACTTCAATAATTCTTCTAGTTGTAGTTAAAATCTACAGGATCTAACACAGGCAAAGACTAAATTTGCCAAACAAAATTTCTGTCAGTACTGCCGTCGGGAGCGCACAACGGCGCGTCTTCTCCCGGCGATGGTGAAGAATCCAAGATGGCGGCGCCCAGCATTGCCACATGGGTGGTGGCAGCTCTGATGCAGTGACGCCGGCACGGTGACGCAGGCACGATTACGTCATCAAACGGCGCTGAAGTTTGAATAAAAGGGCACTTCAAACGCTGTATCCTTGCCCAAGTATAGGTTTATGCTGCTATATGAACCTGGGTGTTAATTCTATTGAATATTCCTGCCTGTTCTGGATTTTTGACCCTTCGCTGCCTGCCTTGTGAACTCTTGCCTGTGACTTGTCTACGACTCCTGTTTAACCTTTTGGCTACCTCGACTTGGACTTCTGCTTCTGGGCTTCATCCTTGGTCCCCGACTACTCCCTTAGGGAGCTGCTAGGCCCCCTGAAAATTTCTAAGAGAAGGCATAGAAATAGATTTGATTTCTTTCTGCTGTGGGTGAAAAAAAATCCCCAAAATCCTGCCAAAATGTGTCCCTGTAGAAAGGGACATTGTTCTCATAATAATGTGTCTGTAGAGGAAGGTAGAAATGAGGACATGTCCCCAGATAAGCATTTAGAGATGGAAATAAATAAAATATGAAATTTCTTTCGCTGCAGCAGAAAACAATAGGTTAGAGGGAGTTGCAATGGGTAAGGAAAAAAATGTGCAGCTAAAAAAACATTTGTTTAAAGAACATGATAGAGAGAGAATGTATTGCCAATAGAGGATAAGGATGAAAATGGTAGCAAAGCATCTGTGGAAAACAGTTTCAGAGCACTTATTTTCTCTTGTGGGCTAAAACACAAGTATATCAGCAACATTGCATTT
Source organism: Xenopus petersii (assembly GCA_038501925.1). Taxonomy (NCBI): domain Eukaryota; kingdom Metazoa; phylum Chordata; class Amphibia; order Anura; family Pipidae; genus Xenopus; species Xenopus petersii. The sequence continues at coordinate 29,333,911 of CM076688.1, forward strand.
TAGTTAGTAGTAATGCAAACAGAAATTGTCAAGGTTGCCTTTATTGAGCTGGAGGGTGGATCAGTTACATGTAATGTTCATACAAGCAAAACACAAAAGGGTATTATTATGAAGGGTTCCACTGTTTGCTGCTACAACAACCTCTACTCTTCTGAGAAGGCTTTTCACTAGATGGTGGGATCTGCTCCCATTAATATGAAAGAGCTTGGGCACTGATGTTGGGGATCAGGCCTGACTCATTGCCTGCATTCTAATTAATCCTACAGGTGATCAGTTGGGTTGAGGACAAGGCACTGGGCAGTGGTGTAACTATGGGGAATCCCTGACCCACAAAGTTCTTTCCCTGGGCCCCCACCCGGGTGATAGTGGATGCAATGCAGACCTCAGAGTCTGCTTCCTCTGTAGTCATGCCACTGGCACTGTGCAGGCCAATCATGTTCTTCCACTGGAAAAAAATTATATATGCACTTTACTTTGTGAAGTACCCTATGTTAGCAACGATGGGTGTGCGTAAGTATTGAATTTCAATTATTAGAAATGGTGTCCACAACCAGTATAAGTATAAGATATAAGATAAGTATAATACCACTCATTTTCCAATTTGTAAATGAGCCCTGTAGAGAATGTTGTTTCTAACTACCCCCACACTTACCATTATGCAGTAGCATGCAATGTTCCTAGTATTACTTTCCTATATACAGTATATACAGTATCTTACATTACAATGTGTCACTGTTCAGAATTGAGCAGAATTGACTACAACCTGAATCCAGTTCTAGAGCGGTGGGAAAGGGGCACAAGCACTTAAGGAAATCAAGGACACAAAGAGATATTTTTTAAGCAACAGTATCTGACTACCCCCATACTTGCCAAGGTTAACATTTGCAAGTGTGTTTATAATTAGAAAAAGAATTATAGAAGCAAGAAACAGCACTGCGATATGGCTATCCTTAAATATCCGACAGTAGAACACCCATGTTACGTTTTTAAGGGGACCAGAATATAATGGTGTAAAATCCGGGAATGTGTAAAATCAGGGAAATGTATTATGCTGCTATGCATTATATGTAGATGGAACCACGAAAATACAACACAAAATTAAGGCGCATGTAAAACTGAGGTTTCACTGTATTTTTACTATGCATATGGTACATTCTACAAATACTGTACATTAAAAGAAAGTCTGGTGAGAATTTCTGTTTTACATAAATTGTTTATTAGTGTTAGTAAAAATTATAGACATGCCATACAGTATTTTCTAGGTAATCCCTAAATTTAGGTTTACTGTGAACATAGAAATGCAGTGCAAGTAATGTTGATGTTGTTATTATTATGCAATTTAAGTTTTATGGATGTGGCATCAAAATTAGGATTAAAACTAAATTATGTTATAGAAGTTACATCACTTACATGTATAATGAGTAATAACACAAAGACCAGCTGTTATCATTGAGCTAGAAGGGCTAGTCCAGCAGATTAACTGCACAGCTCTTAATACTAGGAAATACTAATACTAGGATAATTGCTTACTAATGCATAACCATTGCAAATGCAGAGTTGAGCCTGCATTGCCTCTCATCCCTTCCCATACTCCCACCCAATAATTGGATAACTGGTCATCATACACAGCAAAAGGCCCAGTTGTTTATTAATCATGAGAATTATAATATATTAGTATATTAAATAAAATAACCATAACTTGTTATAAAATAATGATTTGTATTAAAAGTTTAACAGCAGCCTGCTTCTCTATTTAAGGTTGTCCACTACTGATGTACGGGTTGACACAAAACCCATGGTGATCCGCAGGATGACCACCAATTGGGCAAGTTTGGGTTGAAATTTGGCCAACCATTGTGGGTTAGATTTGGGAGCAGATCATCCTAGGGAAGTAGACTCCTCCACTGCTCCGGAAGACTCCCAGGCTTGGAACCAGAGTTGCACTCAGAAGTACTGTACAGAGCTAGATGATGCAGGTGCAGGTTGGATGCAAGTCCTACAATGGTAACATTTTGCAGGTTAGGGTTGGGTGCAGGTTAATCCCCCACCAAAGGTCATCTCCAAACCTGTAGAAAAGTTTGGAAAGAAGCTGTTTGCTCCTGGTTGTTTTCAATTCTGTTCTGTAAATTACTTGTGAACTTTAATAATTTTGATTGCAGTTGGCTTTTACTTTGAGCTACTTACTAATTGGCATTGAAGAGAAATTGTCAGATTATACATTATTGTTTTGTTATTTTCCATAATGGACACTGTGTCCTGGTGTTGTGCCAGAGGCTATCAAGGGCATCTCTTATACAGCCTGACACGGACTCATCTGAGACATGGATGTGGATTGCACATAGACTCAAGCAGGCTTTAAGTACATGATTTCTGAAGAGGGACACAGAGATCTGTTCTGATCCTACAGGACCGTTTTAAATCAATTTGGACTTTTAGAGGTTTTCAGATTTATTTTTGTATTCAGATTTTTTTTAGCACATTATTTTCTGTGCATACATTTTTTATTCAGATCATTTAATAAATGCCATGATTATGTTAATGTTATGTTTAGTCATGGTTTGAAAAACCTCTAAAACCACTAAAATCTGACCTTTAACAAATAGGCCTTCAAAAATATTCTGGGAACTGTAGTCCAGCAACATCATCATTTGCCTCTATATCCAGTCTGAGAAATGTTTTAAAATGGCAATGTTTTAACATTGACAAAATTAATTGGAATGCATCATGGAAGAAGACCCTGGACAATAATGAATCACAGTGTTCAGGGTCTTCTGCCATGATGGATTCCAATCCTTCTTTTACTTGCACAGTTCCTCCAGTGCATAATCATGAAGGGCATCTCAATGCAGTTCAGCGCTACAGCAACAATCTTCATGCCTCCTTGTTATTGATGTCATTAATTACGATCATTGATCTTGTACTAAGAGAGAATTTGGTTTGTGAGTTTGTTGAAGGTTACAGCAACTGGCGCATAATGGTTTGGGAAGAATGCTATTTATGTTTTGTTTCTGAATCTATCACTGCCCCTTTAGGTATAGTGACAAGTTTTGGCTTTCTTGTAAGTAAAATGCAAATTGTTACACAATCAAATAAAGTCAGGGCAGTGTCATATTGACACCTGTTAAATTAAAACAAATCACTTTAAACACAGGGGAAAATTTATTTTTAATTCGGAAAGCACATTTTTAGCATTTAACAATATATATAGTCATTTAGATTATTCTGCCATACATATATATATATATATATATATATATATATATATATATATATATATAATTGCAATATATGGACAAACATTCCCTGTTTTGTTTAAAGGGTAAGGCATTTTTCAGTAGCAGTATGCACAAAATGTCTCTGTCTTAAATATATTGATAATGGGTTGAGTGCAGAGGAATCTTGTATTTGTCTATATGTATTTTGTGGTCACACCCTCATTGCACCCCCGCCTAATGGTTTTAAAAAAAATAGTGGTGAGCACAACTTTCCCTTGTTTGTTATACATATATATATATATCTCAGATATAGGATCCTCCTATAGCCTTTGATGAGTGTCAGGATGGCGGTATTTTTGACCATTTGTCCATACAGAATCTCTCCAGTTCAGTTAAATTTGATGGTTGCCGAGCATGGACAGCCTGCTTTAAATCTTCCCATAGATTTTAGATGATATTCAAGTCAGAGGACTGTGACGGCCATTCCAGAATATTGTACTTCTTCCTCTGCATAAATGCCTTTGTAGATTTCCAAGTGTGTTTAGGGTCATTGCCTTGTTGGAATATCCAACCCCGCGTAACTTCAACTTTGTGACCAAATATGACCAAATAACTCAATTATTGTCTTATCAGTCCAAAGCACTTTGTTCCAAAATGACTGTGGCTTGTCTAAGTGAGCTTTTGCAGACAACAAGTTTGTGGCGTGAGTGCAGAAAGGGCTTCTTTCTCATCAAACTGCCATAGAGATGTTGTTTGTGCAAATAGTCTTCAGCTCCCACCATAATAATGTAAAATTTAATGTCCTGATTAATGAGAAAAAGGGTGGGAATGAGATATGCTTCAATTTCAACTGCTTCATCTATACTTTATAATAATCAATCTTATATAGAGATTAGGTCTGGTAATCTCAAAAGCTCTTCATACCTCCAGCTCTCTCCAACACTTCATACAACTCACCAAGAAATATTTATCTATGTATGGAACTTCTTGGTACCAATTAGGGATAAGTGAAATATTTAGGTGCATTTTCGCCACAAAAAAAGCTCATAGATTCTAATGTATAACAAAAAAAAAGTAAATGTTAAAAGGTACTCTCTAAAATTTGTCCAGATAGGATCGTGAAAGATTATTTGAAAATAAATACTTTAGTATTTCTAAACTAAAGTTTTCTGCATTCAGTTCCTGCACCGAATGTATGGCGTAGACCTGCAATCTTTTAAAGCATTCAAGGCTATAGGTAAAATTTGTTTCCAGTGACTTTCTCTATTTCCTCTGCCTTTCATATCCCGAGTGAATATTTGGGGGCCCATTTACTTAGCTCGAGTGAAGGCATAGAATAAAAAAAACTTTGAATTTCGAATGTTTTTTTTGGCTACTTCGACTATTGAATGGGCTACTTCGACCTTCGACTACGACTTTGAATCGAACGATTCGACTATTCGACCATTCGATAGTCGAAGTACTGTCTCTTTTAAAAAAAAAACTTCGACCCCCTAGTTCCCACCTAAAAGCTACCAAAGTCAATGTTAGCCTATGGAGAAGGTCCCCATAGGCTTTGCAATCTTTTTTTTGGTCGAAGAAAAAAACGTTCGATTGATGGATTAAAATCCTTCAAATCGAACGATTCGATGGATTTAATCGATCGATCAAATGATTTTTCGTTCGATCATTCGATCGTACTATTTGCGGTAAATCCTTTCGACTTCGATATTTGAACTCGAAGGATTTACATTCGGCAGTCGAATATCGAGGGTTAATTAACCCTCGATATTTGACCCAATGTAAATCTGCCCCTTGATGTCGCAAGGAATACAAAAATGATTAAAAGCAGGCATCTAGCTATTATACTATCAATGAAATGTTAGGCAGCCTCTTTGTGCTTAGAGTATATAAAAAAGCCATCCAATAATATTGAATCAAGTTTATCCTCAATGATGGACAACACCCCACCCACTTCATTTCCAACAAAACATACAATATCCTTAGCAAGCACATGTATTTTTTTCTTTGCAATATGTGATATATAAAATCCATTACTCGTGCTCACACAATTTGGTATAAGGTTAACAGTGATGTCAGCATTAGGATTACAACCAAGAGGCAGGCGAGGATTTTCTATAGCTGATGTAATGTGGCTAGAAGTGTTTAGTGGACAGAAAAACTTAAAATTGCATTTGCTAAGTACTCCCTTAGGGGCTGACACATACATTGAATGTGTATGATTTATAAACATAGAAACACAACATTTGTTGATCTTATTCCATGCCCTAAATAACCTTATCTTTTGTTTTCTGAATTTCTCTGAACTCTAGCAATTCTACAGTGTGGCTCTTTCATTCTCTCACAATTGTCTTCACTCATTGACTTGATTTTTTTTATAGTCTAACTGAAATAACAATAGCTGGCACAGGTGAGGGTGTAGAATCACTCTGGGTAGAGATTTTGACTGGGCAAAAGGTAACAAAAAGAATTATCATTGGTGTATGCTACAGTATAAACCACCTTGTATAAGTGTCAAATATGAAGCCAAGCTACTCTTGCAGATACAAGCGGCTTCACAGCTGGGTCAAGTTGTTGCTATGGGTGACTTCAATTATCCAGACATTGACTGGGGTAATGGGGTTGCTAAGACAGAAAAAGCTAGTAGGTTTGTAAATATGCTGAATGACAACTTTTTTTTCCAGCTCGTTCAAGAACCTACTAGGAATAACTCTCTTTTGGACCTTGTAATAACTAACAATACTGAACTCATCTCTAACATTTGTGTGGGTGAGCATTTAGGGAATAGTGATCATAACATGGTCTCCTTTGAGATCCTGTTGCAGAAGCAATTCTATAAGGGAGTAACTAAAACACTAAATTTCAGACGTGCAAACTTTGACAGTATAAGGGCATCTCTGCAACATATTAAGTGGGAAATGCTTTTCACAGGGTTAAACACAGAACAAAAATGGGAAGTCTTTAAAATGCTGCTTAATAAATATACTTGTCAGTATATTCCACTTGTAAGCAAGGAACGTCGTTGCAAAGCAAAACCTTTTTGGTTCAATAGAAGCATTAGTGTTGAGGTGGGTAAGAAAAGACGTGCTTTTAAGGCTTTCAAGTTAGCTGGTACAGCCTACAAACATTTATAAGGTACAAGGAGGCCAATAAATCATGCAAAGAAGCTATAAGGCAAGCTAAAATTGCTATAGAAAAGGATATTGCAGCAAGCAGTAAAAAAAATCCAAAATTATTTTTTAAATATGTTAATAGTAAAAAAATGAAGCAGGAAGGGGTGGGACCCTTACTATCAGAGGGGGGTCAGCTGGTTGATGAAAACAAAATAAAAGCGCAGATTCTGAACTCATATTTTTCATCTGTCTACACCAGTGATCCCCAACCAGTAGCTCGTGAGCAACATGTTGCTCTCCAACCTCTTGAATGTTGCTCCTGGTGGCCTCAAAGCAGATGCTTATTTTTGAATTCCTGGCTTGGAGGCAAGTTCTAGTTGTATAAAAACCAGGTGCACTGCCAAACAGAGTCTCAATATAGGTTGACAATCCACATAGAGGCTACCAAATGGTCAATCACAGAACTTATTTGGCATTTTTCATGCTTGTGTTGCTCCCCAACTCCTTTTACTTCTGAATGTTGCTCACGGGTTCAAAAGGTTGGGGATCCCTGGTCTACACAAATGAGGAATCAGTAAGTGAAGGTTTCCTTCTTAACAGTCCCAATTCTAGTAATACAACTAATGATGCATGGTTCACACATGAAGAACTCAAAAGAGACTAGAACATTAATGATGGGCGAATTTGCACCGTTTCGCTTCGCCAAAAAATTCGCGAATTTCACGCGAAATTCGTGAAACGGCGAAAAATTCTGGAAACGGCGCCGGCGTCTCGTTTTTTGATGCCAGCGCCCATTTTTTTTTACTTGACGCCCCTTTTTGATGCCGGCACCCATTTTTGACGAATCTTTGGTGAATTTTTGCAGCACATTTTCGCGGGCGTTTCGCAAATTTATTCGCTGGTGGCGAAATTCGGCCATCACTATAGAACATGTTAAGATTAACAAAGGTCCAGGGTCAGATGGTATTCATCCCAGGGTAATTAGCGCGCTTAGCTCTGTGATTGTCAGACCTCTTTACTTAATTTTTCAGGATTCATTGAGATCTGGCATAGTGCCGAGAGACTGGCGAATTACTAATGTGGTGCCTCTATTCAAAAAAGGATCCCGTTCTCAGCCTCAAAACTATAGGCCAGTTAGTCTAACGTCAGTGGTAGGAAAGCTTTTCAAAGGGTTAATAAAGGATAAGATACTGGACTTCATAGCAAATCATAATACTATGAGTTTGTGCCAGCATGGTTTTATGCGTAATAGATCTTGCCAGACTAACTTAATTTCTTTTTATGAGGATGTAAGTAGAGAACTTGATTCTGGGATGGCAGTGGATGTGATTTACTTAGACTTTGCTAAAGCATTTGATACAGTGCCACACAAAAGGTTACTGGTTAAATTAAGGAATGTTGGCCTGGAACATAGTATTTGTACCTGGATAGAGAACTGGCTAAAAGATAGACTACAAAGAGTGGTGGTAAATGGAACATTTTCTAATTGGACCAGTGTTGTTAGTGGAGTACCGCAGGGCTCTGTATTAGGTCCCTTGCTTTTCAACTTGTTTATTAATGACCTGGAGGTGGGCATTGAAATTTCTATTTTTGCAGATGATACTAAATTGTGTAGAACTAAAGGTTCCATGCAGGATGCTGCCACATTGCAGAGTGATTTGTCTAAACTGGAAAACTGGGCAGCAAACTGGAAAATGAGGTTCAATGTTCATAAATGCAAGGTTATGCACATTGGCAAAAATAATATAAATGCAAGTTATACACTTAATGGCAGTGTGTTGGGAGTTTCCTTAAATGAGAAGGATCTAGGGGTCTTTATAGATAACACGTTGTCTAATTCTGGGCAGTGTAATTCTGTGGCTACTAAAGCAAATAAAGTTCTGTCTTGCATAAAAAAGGGCATTAACTCAAGGGATGAAAACATAATTATGCCTCTTTATAGGTCCCTGGTAAGGCCTCATCTGGAGTATGCAGTGCAGTTTTGGACTCCAGTCCTTAAGAGGGATATAAATGAGCTGGAGAGAGTGCAGAGACATGCAACTAAATTGGTTAGAGGGACGGAAGACTTAAATTATGAGGGTAGACTGTCAAGGTTGGGGTTGTTTTCTCTGGAAAAAAGGTGCTTGAGAAGGGACATGATTACACTTTACAAGTACATTAGAGGACATTATAGACAAATGGCAGGGGACCTTTTTACCCATAAAGTGGATCACCGTACCAGAGGCCACCCCTTTAGACTAGAAGAAAGGAACTTTCATTTGATGCAACGTAGGGGGTTCTTCACACTCAGGACAGTGAGGTTGTGGAATGCACTGCCGGGTGATGTTGTGATGGCTGATTCAGTTAATGTCTTTAAGAATGGCTTGGATGATTTTTTGGACAGACATAATATCAAAGGCTATTGTGATACTAAGCTCTACAGTTAGTATAGGTATGGGTAAATAGAATTTAATTAAAAGTAGGGAGGGGTGTATGTATGGATGCTGGGTTTTCATTTGGAGGGGTTGAACTTGATGGACTTTGTCTTTTTTTCAACCCAATTTAACTATGTAACTATGTAACTTTGCTAAATTGCCATATGTAATAGGATGATGGCAAAGCAGAACATTTATAAACCATGATAAAATATATTGAAATAGGCTGAATACTCATATTTAACTAAGCTTTAACTAAGCTTTAAGTCATGGATGGACCACATGATATTGAGATAATTGTTTAGGGACCGCTCCTATTATTGTCATAGAATAGAAGAGGTATCAGTCATTCATTCCCAGTTTCGGGTCTCCTACATGTTTTGAGTTGTTTTCTCTTAAAATGCTTGCAATGCAAATGTGGACAGTGTGTTTTGCTGAAGAGGAATACCCCTAATAAACCAGAGGAGACTGGAGGATTGTTTTGATACCTTTTAAATTATGTACAGATATTTTTTAATGGACTGGGTCTTTCTATTCAGCACTCATATCTGTAAAAACCCTATTGGTGATTGGGTATAGTAATGGGCAAATTTATTTGCAGCGAATATCTGCACTTCACCATCAGCAATTTTTTTCGTGAAACTGCGGCAAAAACTTGCTGTGGAAAAATTCACTCCATTAAAAAAGTTGCTTGTGTAAAAACTGTCGCACGTAAAAAAATATTGATGGCCATTGACTTTAATGCATTTGGACAAAAGAGTCGCGAGTGCAAAAATTGTTGAGCGAATAAAAATTGTTGCATGTCAAAATTATTTTGACGACCATTGACTTCAATTAGTTTTTTTTTTTTGTAGAATAGAAATGGGACTGATTCGCTCATCACTAATGGAGTAGTAATCCACATGACACCTCTTTCACTAGCCCATACTAATTTGGGAATAGGTAGTGTCATAGTAAATTAAATTAACTGAAGACACGACACGTGTCCATGAAGTTTTGTATGAATTAAACCTGCCTAGCTGCTAGTTGATCTAGGGGAAGGCAAACATAAAAAAAACATCTGAAGCCATCTCCAATTTGCCTTTGAAGGGGTAAAATTATTTGGAGAGTTGATTCAAGCTTATAAAAAAATAGTTGTATCCTTGCCTGCCCTTTCAACAACTTCCTGTGCAAGGGAGTCATGAAATCTAAGGGGCCTATTTAATAACATTTAGTGATGGGTGAATTTGCGCCGTTTCGCTTCGCCGAAAAATTCGCGAATTTTCGCGAAACGGCGAAAAATTCGCGAAATGGCGCCGGCGTCTCGTTTTTGACGCCGGCGCCCGTTTTTGACTCCAGCGCCCGTTTTTGACGCCGGCGCCAGTTTTTTTGGAAAAATTTTTTTTTGACACCGACAAATTTTTTCCGCGAATTTTTGCGGGCGTTTCACGAATTTATTCGCTGGCGGCGAATCACGCAAATTCGCCGCGAATTCACGCCTGGCGAATAAATTCGCCCATCACTAATAACATTCACATTTTCATGAATCATATTTTTTTCATTTAAAAGTTGTGTTTTTTTATTCCTCCAAAACTCAAAAATATTCTAGATTTATTTAGTGTAACAACCATGAAAACACTTTATACAAAACTTCTCCAAGTGAAGGCAGTAGAGGCCCCATGGAAGTCAATTGAAGCATTATTTTCCGTTCATACTTTTTGATTCAGTTTTTTACTAAATGTCATGACATTTGTGGTTTTAGAGAAAGTAAGTTTAGTTGTCATTTCAAAAACCTCTAAAACCTACTAAAATTCAGTCTTCAATAAATAGGCCTCCAGGTGTGTGGGGGTCTCCTTGCCATCCAATGCTATTTTTGAGAAAAAAGGAGTAAAAAAGTAAAAGGCACTGTCCCTTAACCAGTGGGTCATGGTTCATTAACCTATCAATCTTATCCCCCAACACCTAAATTCTTACTTGAAGTGGACCCCTTGTGGCATTGTCCTCCCTTACCGTATATACCCGAGTATAAGCCGAGTTTTTCAGCATCCAAAATGTGCTGAAAAAGTCTACCTCGGCTTATACTCGGGTCAGCGGTACCCGACCCGAGTAGCTGAGATTGCAGTCACTTTTAATCATTCCTATACCAACAGTACACTTGGAGAGACTGCAATATCCCACAATGCCCTCTGCTGGTTATATGAAAGAATAACAGTGACTGCAATATCACACAGCGCCATCTGTTGGTTATATGAAAGAATAACAGTGACTGCAATATCACACAGCGCCATCTGTTGGTTGTATGAAAGAATAACAGTGCGCCCTCTGTTGGTTATATTAAAGAATAACCGTGACTGCAATAGCACACAGAACCCTCTGTTGGTTATATGAAAGAATAACAGTGACTGCAATATCACACAGCGCCACCTGTTGGTTATATGGAAGAATAACAGTGACTGCAATATCACACAGTGCCCTCTGTTGGTTATATGAAAGATTAACATTGATTGCAATATCACACAGTACCCTCTGTTGGTTATATGAAAGAATAACAGTGACTGCAATATCACACAGCACCATCTGTTGGTTATACAAAAGATAAACAGTGATGGCAATATCAAACAGCACCCTCTGCACATGGTAGTGGGACAATGCACACAGTAATCCGTTTGGCAATTCTCTGTCACCATCAACTTTGCAAAGAAGTCCGGTTGATCGCTGGGGTCGCTTTGGCAGAATGTGCGCTGCTGGGAGACAGGGCTGTAGTTGTGTCTAGGCTTATACTAGAGTCAATAAGTTTTCCCAGTTTTCGTAGGTAAAATTAGGTACCTCAGCTTATACTCGGGTCGGCTTATACTCGAGTATATACGGTATATTTAAAACATGCTGGTCACCAGTTAAGAGCCAGTTGCATTTGTAATTAGGATTTGGGTGCCGACTTTTGATTTATTGGCCACAAATGGACTTGGACTTTGGGTTTTGTCCAAAGGAAGAATTTTATGTGCACTGACCACTCACAATACTCTGACTCTCCCCATCCACCCCTGAGCTAAATATTGCGTTAAAGAGTCACATAATGTTCTCACACACATCAAAAGCCTAAAGCACATTAAATAATAAAGAATATTCAGACTACAGCTGGTACCCATGGCTTTGGCATTTTCATTTTTCTTTATTAGAAAATATGTTTTTATGCTTCTGTGTTTTTCCAAGCACAATTTAATTTGCATACTTATGTCTTGCTGTGCCTGTATAAACACCTTAATAAAAATTTATAGTAAGAACCATTAATAACTGTTGAATAATGTTTATCAAAGCCCATAAAACAAATTGCTGCCATGTTACAGTTTCATGGGCCACAAATCCCTGCTATGTTGCAGTTTTAAAGGCCAGATGTTCATCTGATATGTTGTCCCATGTTCATAGTGACCTTCAGCAAAACAATGCAGACAAACTTAATTCCGCAGCTCTCATGAAAACCAAAACAGTTTTACCTTCAGGTATGGATGAAGTACGGGTGCATGAATCTGCTGTATCATAATACAATAAATCACTTTATATAGTGATATATACTGGTAGCGAACAGTAACGGCATAAGCAAATCAACACTGGAAATTACCACTTACAGTTCATTAACAGCAAATTCGAAGTTTTCTGGAAATTTTCTGGTAAAAGTTTTTAGGGGGAAATTGAATTGTTCATGGAAAAAAAAACCCTCATATTTTTAGAGATTTATCATACCCCAAAGCTACTAAAAATTTGAATCCGAAAATACACCATATCAAACCTGTCGAGGTTATGTAGAAGTCAATGGCAGATGACCCTGAAGTTGCTTCTTGATTTCGTGATTATTGATGTATAATCAAAAAATTTGGGTTTTCTAGTCTGATAACCCAAAAGAGTAGGGTTTTTGCAAGGAAAATAGGATAAAGTGGAGTTTTTGGAGTGTCAGTTGTACAACACAAATTGACACTCGGTTTTGTTGTAACGTTTTGTTGCGCCTAATTTTTCGAGAAAAATTATTGTTAAATGAGTTCAATTCATGGAAGGGAATTTGGTTGACTTTGATTAAAAAAAACAGATTCATTTGAGTTTTAGTAAATCAGCCCCAAAATTTTATCCTGTAAGGAAGAAATACATGTTTTTTCCAAAGAAAAATGATGTAGGTGTTTATGTGACTGTAGGGCCACCACCAGGGGGTGCAGGGGTTGCAGGTCAAGGGTCCCAAGAAATAAAAGTGGGAAAAGTGGGTGGGCTTTCAGAGTTGGTGGGGTTTGGGTGGATAGTGGATGGGGTTTTAGTATGGTGGATGGGTAATGGAGGGTGGGTATGGCCTGCAAATCTTTTGTTTTCTACTTGTTGGCAAGGTCCTCTGTCTGTCATATCTCATAGTGGTGGCCTTGTGTGACTGCTAAGATATAAGAGTAAAATCGCTGCCTGTGTAAATATCTATTAATTTACTGTGCCATTGGCCAGTTAGACTTATTTGCAACCATTTGCAGCAATTTTCCTGTTGACAAGTTTCCCATGTGCTATTTCCTTTACTGTCATGTGATGTAATAGAGGCCAACTTTTGCATATAAAACACTTACTGGTTGGAATAATTCTGTGATCGTTGTTTTTATTTGTTTAAACCCTTTTTACTAAAAGAACTTCAGAAAAGATTGCTTTTTTACAGCAGGGACAATTTGTTCTAAAAAAAAGCTCCTCGATGCCGACTGATATCCAAGTCTTCTGCCGATATTGGTTGGCTTGTCTCCCACTTTATACATGCCAAATATCGTATCAAAATTTGTTTCATACACTATCGGTGCGTCTATGTCCACCTTTAGCTGGAGTCCAGATTTGAAATTGTTCTAGTTTTGTCACATAATATTTTTTTTCCCCTGCAAATTTTTGGCCTTAAAAAGCTAGGTTAAAAAAAGTTGTGGTTTAATAAATCGTCCCCTATGAGAATTTTTTTTAAAAACTAATTTGTTTAAAAAAAAAAATAGCCATTCTTTACTTTGTGCTATACAGTATGTTATTTTTCCCTGGGGTGATGGACACATTTCAAACAAAGCTCCTTCTTGCAGAATTAAATATACGTCATGTTGCTGTCTTCACTATATCATCCGCACTACTCACTGCTCTGGGACATATAGCGTAGCTATATACACAGCAAGAGACAAATATTCTATGTAAATAAAACATATGATATTGTTTTTGTTTCTATAACAGTAATAAATAAAATTCTTCAGAATAAGGCATAGATCCCACACTCTGAAAACTTGATTTTATGGTCGCCATGACAGCTTATCTTTATCTGATTATTAGAGGAAAACCAGCGTGGCTCACAATGTCAAGAAACATCTTCAGGGTCATTTGCTATTGATTTCTACATGACCTCAACAGGTTTTAGCTGGAGTATTTTTGGATTCTGATTTTAAGCAGTTTTGGAGGATAATAAATCGCTAAAAATTCAAGTTTCCCCCTTTAAAAACTTGACCAAAAAATACAGGTTTAATAAATAGGCCTCTTAGGGGCCCATTTACTTAGCTCGAGTGAAGGAATAGAGGAAAAAAACTTTGAATTTCGAATGTTTTTTTTTGCCTACTTCGACCATCGAATGCGCTACTTCGAACTTCCACTAAGACTTCGAATCGAACGATTCAAACTAAAAATTGTTCGACTATTCAACCACTCGATAGTAGAAGTACTGTCTCTTTAAGAAAAAACTTCGACCACCTAGTTCGCCACCTAAAAGCTACCGAAGTCAATGTTAGCCTATGGGGAAGGTCCCTATAGGCTTTACTAGCTTTTTTTGGTCGAACAAAAATCGTTCGATCGAAGGATTAAAATCGTTCGAATCAAACGATTCGAAGGATTTAATCGTTCGGTCGAACGAATATCGCTTTGATTTCGATAATCAAAGTCGAATATCGAGAATTAATTAACCCTTGATATTCGACCTTAAGTAAATGTGCCCCTTAGTGTAAAGAAAAATTCAGGCCTAAAAAAACAGGGCTGAATCATTATCTCCATCATAACATGGGTTTTTTGATGTCGGTAAATGCAACATTGCCAAACGTAGGCAGTGCCTAACAAAAACTTTAGTGTTAGACTCATCAAAAAGAGAAGCAGTAGTGAATTATTTTAAAAGTAAAATCCAAGCTAAGCTCCCAGTCACAGCTCAGTGTTCTGCCTTTAGCAACCTCCTTTGGCTTTGGGAGGAGCACTCAGCTACTCAGATGCTGCCAGGTCTTAAAATGAGAGGAGCAAATCAGAAGTTCTGGACAAGCAAAGGGGACAGATCATTACTGAGTTTAGGACGGAAGGCAAGACCAGCTCACCAAGGGACAAACGAGAATACAGCAAGGTCAGGCAGAAGTTGGTCCAGGCAGAATACAAGCAATGTCAGGCAGGCTAGGCTCGGTCCAGGCAGTGTTCAAGCACGGTTAGATAGGCAGAAGTCGGTTCAGGCAGAGTTCAAGCAAAGTCAGACAGGCAGGGATCAAAATCAGAAGATATCAAACCAAATAAGTGCACCCAGGAATTAACAAAGTATAACTAACACTGGGCAATGAATTTTAGCGCAAGGCCCTTTTAAATATTCAAACTTTGCACCAAAACACAATGGTGTTATGACGCTCAGCAAGTAAAACCCAGACGTGCATGCCACTCGGGCCAATGGAGACTGCACCGGAGGAAATGAAGGACTAGGGCTGCAGTCATCCCCGCCCCCCCCCCATGTCCCCACTAGACCATCAGGTAACCTCACACATTTATTAGGACAAAACAACCTAGGCACGAACACATTAGGCTGTTTTGTCTTAAAGGAAAACTATACCCCCAAAATGAATACTTAAGCAACAGATAGTTTATATCAAATTGAATGACATATTAAAGAATCTTACCAAACTGGAATATATATTTACATAAATATTGCCCTTTTACATCTCTTGCCTTGAACCACCATTTCGTGACTCTATCTGTGCTGCCTCAGAGATCACCTGACCAGAAATACTACAACTCTAACTGTAACAGGAAGAAGTGAGGAAGCAAAAGGCAGAACTCTGTCTGTTAATTGGCTCATGTGACCTTACATGTGGTTTGTATGTGTGCACAGTGAATCTTACGATCTCAGGGGGCGGCCCTTATTTTTTAAAATGGCAATTTTCTATTTATGATTACCCAATGGCACATACTACTAAAAAAGTATATTATTATATTAATGGTTCATTTACATGAAGCAGGGTTTTACACATGAGCTGTTTTACTCAGTATCTTTTAATAGAGACCTACATTGTTTGGGGGGTATAGTTTTCCTTTAAGAAATATTTTTTTTACTTTTAAGCTAATTCACTACTGTTGCTAATTTTGTATCAATCATTTTTATTGATTTTCATATTTTTGTCTCACATATTTATACATTTAAAGCATGCATTATACACTCCACTCCTAATATCACTGGTAGTAGTCTGTACACTGTATATTATAACAAATCTATGTTAAAGCTTCATACAACAGATTTGTGCAAAGTATCTATACATCTAAGATTTACATTATCATTATCAGAATTGTACACAGAAATGAAATGCAAATACATTGTAACAAACTGAAATAATATATAATAAAATAAAATATAAACAGATTATGCCTCTCTCATTTATTAAGCTAAGGTTCCATTCTCTATTTCTCACTTATTACATTAATATTATTGAGATATGATTCTCAACTTATTCTTATAAGGACACAAGGTATTGAGGGAGGGCACCGTGGTATCGATAATCCACCCAAGGCCGCCAAACCCGTACAAAATGTTGATATTTATCATATGCTGGTTAACTTCTTGTTACAAAAAAATCCAATCTGTTTTAGTTTTTACAAGTTCAAACTTAATATATGGAAAGTTCCATGATTTTGCTATCACTTGACGTGCTGCCAAAAAAAGGTTATTTAACAGTTTCTTTTGATCTTTGGATACTAAATCAGGGGTAGCTCCTAAAAGAGCTTCAAAGGGGTCTCGTTTTAAATTATTATGCATAATTGAAAATATAAAATTATATATTCTGATCCAAAAGCGCACCACTCTAGGACAGTTCCACCATATGTGAACCATCGCCCCTTGGGACATACACCCCCAAAAGCAATTCTCACTAGTTCCCGGATATATACTGGCAATTCTGGCTGGGGTGAGTTATCATCTAAACAACACCTTGTACCCTGCCTCTAAAAGAACTGTATTCACAGAGCTACTCTTAAGGTTAACACAGATATGTAACTAGTCTTTTTCCTATAACTTTTTCCCTAAATCCTGTTCCCATGTACGGATGTATTTCAGATCTGTGAGAATTTCAGGTGTATTGAGCTGTTTATACAAAATCGAAATTTCATCTGTACACCATCTTTCATAATATCATAAAATGATGGTTGTTGCTCTCGTGAATTTGAGGAGTTCCAGCATGCTGATACAAAGTGCAATATTTGGAGGGCTCGAAATGTTTCATTAAGGGGTAACAAGAAATTCTCTGTAAGGGCCTCCAAAGTGAATGCTCCTCTTGGTGTCAACAATGAATGCACAGATAGGAGCCCCTTATTTACCCACCAATGAAATTGGGTTTGGGATGTTCCGGGAAGGAATTTGGGATTTCCCAATATTGGAGCCAATGGGGTGTATAAGTTGTAAATAAGTGATTTTTAGAAGCCACTGAGTCCCAAATTTGAAGGGAAATGATTAAACACTCGCTTCCACGTTATGTCTCATTCCTCTGGGTATCCAAGGATAGGAAGATGCTATATAAGGGAAAGTATAAACATTTTCCAGGTCTACCCACAGTGGAGGCAACGTTGTATAATGCAGTGTTGGTAAATTAGATAATTGAGTGGCTTGAAAATAATTCCAGCAAATAGGAAAAACTAATCCTCCTTGCACTGTGGAACGATATTAAACCGATTTGCTTACGCATGGGATATTTTTATTCCAGATAAACTGTAACATTTTCACCTCCTATTTCCTCATTTCTTGCCATACAGTAAATATAGAAGTTTTGGGAGTATATCCATTTTTACGGCCAGAATACGACCTATAAAAGATATATGGCACTTTCCCAATCTTCTAATAATTTGCTTAATTTATGATATAAAGGGGGGTAATAAGTCTGATAAAGACAGTCATTGTGTTGTCAATTTAATCCCTAAAATGGCAAGAGAGGATTTTTTCCACTGAAAAATTAGGGAATTTCCAGTGAAATTTGTGAAACGGCGAAAAATTTGCGAAACATCGCCAGCGTCTCATTTTTTTACGCCGGTGTCCATTTTTTACGCCGGTGTCCATTTTTTTGACGCCGGCGAATTTTCACAGGTGGCGAATAGCTCAAATTCGCTGCAAATTCACGCTTGCCGAATAAATTTGCCCATCACTATTACTGGGTGTTCTGGAGTAGGGATGTAGCGAACAGTTCGCCGGCGAACTAGTTCGCGCGAACTTCGACTGTTCGCGTCCGCCGAATGTTCGCGAACGTCGCGCGACGTTCGCCAATACGAGTTCGCGTTCGATTCGAACAAAAATCGTTCGACCATTCGACCATTCGATTCCTTCGACCGCTAAAATCTAAGGATTTTCGTTCGAATCGAACGATCGAAGCCATTGGATCGAATGAAATCATTCGATCCAATGGCTTCGATCGTTCGAGTCGAACGAAAATCCTTCGATCGAACGATTAAAATCCTTCGATCGTTCGAATCGAACGATTTTCGGATGTTCGAAGTTCGCGAACTGTTCGCGAACTGTCCGCATTTTTTGCCGGTGTTCGCGAACGGCGTTCGCGAACACATCGGCGGCGGTTCGCTACATCCCTATTCTGGAGTTCCTAAAACCAGAGATCACTGTTAATAGGTATCATGGTAATAATATTTCAGGGATGGGTGCGGCACAGGGAGTCTTTTTTGGCTGCCAAATTATCAATAGGAGAGGGAGAAGGCGTTTATCACCATTAACACTCCAGCAGTCTAAGCTGCAGCCCTAGAATTCAGGAGAAAAAATTATTTGTCAGATTCAATCCACTGCAAGACAAACTGTGTGAGGGAAAGTGAACTACAATGAATTCCTCCAGACTGCCATAATAATGACTCCAACCACAAGGGAATTCTCATCTAGGAAAGAATCTGTAGCAGCAGATGGAAATATGTGCTATGTAAACTTTATACAGGTGTTACTATGATTTCTGAGGCCTAGCCAGTGTCTGCTGCACAGTCATATTAGAGACCTGCATTCCATTTTTAAATGTAGTATAAGTTAATTCTCATACAGCAGTTTGCCATTGGCGTTTTTTTTTTTTGCACAAAAAAATTTTCCCTTGAGAAAAAGCGTATATGAAAAAAATGACCATTCACTTCAGTACAACTTCAATGAATTTTGTGTATTTCAATGTAGCTTCCACTACATCCATTTAAACCCAAATATTTATCAGATACAGAGATTTTAGTTTTATGCTTGAATTCATGTTTGCAAGAACCTTGAGTGAAATATTCCTGTTTTGCCCATTCTCTACCAAAATTCTGTTTTGCTTTAAGTAACCATTTAATTGTGTCATCATTGTGGAAGTTTAAAGTCAACGCAAACGGGGTTATTAACTTACCATTAAAATGTTCACAATTTCTTATTAAACCAAAGTTCCATCTACAAATTTAGCTACTTTATTAAAAAATAAGATCAAAAGTTTCAACAAAATACTTTTTCATGTTTGACTCTCCAATCGTCTGACTTTTTTTATAGCCTTGACTTTTTTGGATTATCAAAAGAAAACCAGCACAGATAACGATGTTGTTAAAGGGACTAGTGATGGGCAAATAAATTTGGCAGGAGCAAATTCACAGTGAATTTCTGCGTTTTGCCGCTATCGCATAAATTTGCAAAAATGTGTCAAAAATTTCCTGGCGAAAAATACACCACGTCAAAAATAACTTGACGCACATCAGAATAGTCATGCACATAAAAGTTGCCAGACATGAAAATTAATCAGACGCCCGTTGACCTTAAGTGGATATTTTTGAACAGCACCACCAAAATCTTCTTCTTTTTTAAAAATCCTCACGCTGATGCCCTAAAGCATTAATAAAGGCTTTTTAACAAAGGAGAAGAGTTTGGTGGTGCTGTTCAAAAATATATGGCAACTATGATCCCAATGGAATGTGGCCATTGAAAAACGTGCACTGCCTATGTAAGTAAGTGATAATCATTGTGCTGACTACTTGTTTTCCATGCCCATTGACTTTGAGCAACATAGACGCGCATATAAAAATTGTCGTGGGCGTTGCAATTGACTTCAATGTGTTTTGTTAATTTTTTGCTGTTTTGTGAATTTTGTGGTAAATTCGCTAATTCTTCGGCGACGTGAAAGAGGACAAATTTGCCAATCACTTAAAGGGACATCTGCCATTGGCTTCTACATGACTTTGACAGGTATTAGCTATAGTATTTTTGGATTCGGATTTTTTGCATCTTCCGGGTTTTAATAAATATAAAAAATAAATTTTTACCCCTTTAAAAACTTGACCAGAAACATTTGAGGTTTAGTAAATAGGCCCCAAATGAAGAGCCTTCATGAACTCAATCCTGTTGAAGAATTAGCTTGAGTTTCCCAGGAATTCCACAAGATTATAGCCAGACCCAATCTGTGATTGGCTTATTTTTAAACACCAAGAAATGTCTATATTAAAATCTGCAGATCCATAAAACACAATTCTTGTGTCTAAAAATATTCTCTTTGTTATAGATTAAGAAGTAACATCAAATATGGCGCAGATATCCTTTGTCGTATTTCACAATGATTACCTAATGAGTTTTTAACAGTTCATTGTAAGGCTGGATCTTCACTGTTATGGGCTGCAGAATAAGCAGAATAAAACATTTCACCGATACTCATTGAATATGACCATCTGTTTTCTAACATGCAGATTGGACCCAGTGTGAGAAATGAATCCTAAATATACCTGAGAAATGCTTTATTTAGTGGTTTACTAACCTGTTCTAAGAGATACCAACCAGAGCAAGCTTTTGGGGAGGCCGTTACAATCATACTGACAGGTACAAGATATCAGATTCATTTCCAATGTATCCATCTAAATTCTATTCTGCCTTAGGGCAGACACAGAACTAACATCTGAACGGAAAGTCCCTAAAGGAAAAACTGGGTCTGTAAATAAATGATTCTGTTTAATCAACATGTTTGTTTTATATCCAGAACTGGATATTTAATTGGCCTGAACCATCACTGCACGTCAGATTTAATTGCAATTTAAATGATGGGCAAGCTGTCATCAGTATTTAATGATTAACACTGCAGACGGCCTCTGTCATAATTGTAAATAATGTAAAAGTAGTAAACGCTGCTGTATGCTGGCAAATGCACGGAGTTAGTCAGGTAAAATGGGAGAGCTAGAGTTAATTCATGCGCTAAAAACTATGATATAATTGTTATCACTGAGACCTGGTGGTATAAAACATGTGACTGGGCTGTCAGTTTAAATGGCTATTCACATGGAGGGATTAAAAATGGTGGAGGAATTTGAATTAACCTGAATTAAAGTCGAGCTCTACCTTTATTCCCACCTTTAATTCCCCCTGCATTGTTCATACATATGACACCTCTATTGTTCACACTCCTTAAACCCTGTACTGTTCATATCTCAGACTGAAACTTCTGAAGGGGCACTAGATCCTGCTAAGTTTCCCTGTCTCCTTCTGTATTCTGCCTTCCACATGTTCCCTGTGTGTGTCATACTCTGCCTTTCCTATGTTCCCTGTGTGTGCCATACTGTGCCTTCCCTATGCTGACATGGTATATCTGCAGAAAGAAGTCAAATCATCTGGACTCGCTGTGTGCATTCCCATCGCAGAGGCAGTTGAAACAGTGAGAAAACAGTTGCTAAAAGACAACACCCTTGACAACAGAACAAAGCTTAACTCAGAGCAATTATGTTCTTTACTGGACCTATGTGTAAGTACCACCTATTTCAAGTACAAGTTCTACAGGCAGAAGCATGGCTGCTCCATGGGATCGCCAGTTTTGCCCATTGTGGCAAACGTGTACATGAAGAAAGGCCCTGAATAGCTTCAAAGGAATCACTCCCAGTCATTGGTTCAGATATGTGGATGACACATGGGTAAAAATATATACCCAGGAGGTACAGCCTTTCACTGAACACATCAACACAGTGGACCACAACATTAGGTTTACATGAGAAGATGTGCAAGATAACACACTGGCTTTTTTGTACTGTTTGGTAAGAGTCAGTGAGGGTGGAAAGCTGGAAATAGAGGTACAGGAAACCCACCCACACAGACCAGTATCTGCTGTTTGACTCATACCATCTATTAGATCACAAACTGGGGGTCATCAAAACTCTACATCACAGAGCAGACAAGATCCCCATCAGCACAGAGGCTAAGTTGAAAGAGATGGAACATCTCAAAGGGGCCTGAAGACGTGTTGGTATCCAGATTGCGTCTTTGTGAAAACCGGTGGAAAGAGAAGCAATGACACCAAGACTACCAGTGAAGGTGGAAAACAGGACAGGAGAAAGAACTTGGTCCTCCCATATGTAGCTGGGGTGCCGGATTTTTAATAAACACCACACACTGAGGCAGCAACTTGTTGTATAATTCCAGACAGTGTCATTCTGTGGCTACTAAAGCAAATAAAGTTCTGTCTTGCATAAAAAGGGCATTAACTCAATGGATGAAAACATAAATTTGCCGCTTTATAGGTCCCTGGTAAGGCCTCATCTGGAGTATGCAGTGCAGTTTTGGACTCCAGTCCTTAAGAAGGATATTAATGAGCTGGAGATAGTGCAGAGACATGCAACTTAACTGGTTAAGGGGATGGAAGATTTAAACTATAGGGATAAATTGATATGATTAGGGTTATTTTCTCTGGAGAAAAGACACTTGCGAGGAGACATAATTACTCTTTATAAGTACATTATAGGGCATTGTTGACCGCTATCAGGGAGATCTATTTTTCCATAAAATGGATCTTCGGACCAGAGGTCACCCTTTAGACTAGAGGAATAGAACTTTCATTTGAAGCAGTGTAGGTGGTTTTTCACAGTGAGGACAGTGAGGTTGTGGAATCTCCTGCTGGATGATGTTGTGATGGCTGATTCTGTTAACACTTTTAAGAGGGGCTTGGATAATTTATTGGATTTCTTCCTTCACACCCAACATAAATTGAAGCAGTATACTTAAGGTGGCCATGCACACACATATATAATCGTACAAAATGTAGTTTCGTACAATATTTGGTGCATGTATAGCATTTGAAGGCACCCGAATATCTGCCAGTGTTTATTGCTGAAACATAAGATACAGGTAAAATTCTATTGTTTCTATCTGTATATCGACAATTCATCTCTGAATGTCTGTATTGAAAATGAACAATTGTAATTGTTAGGTGTATGGCCACTTTGATACCTAAAACAATCTGGCACAGACGTTACTTGATACACTGAACACTAGAAATTATGCCAGACTGACTTGTTGGTCCATTTTGTGATGAAATGCACATTCTGACATGGCGACTGCACTCCCACATATCAAGGTCCAACATTTGCCTAGGCAACTTTAAAGAATACAAAGTTACAAAAGGGAAATATTGTCATAACATTTATTAATGTTTATTTGCATAAACATTAAGCCTCCAACCTGACAATAGTGCAAGGTACTTGTGTGACGTACTACATAGTACAATGCTAGTCACCAGTTTGACACCCAGTACAAACCTATGGAAATCTAAAGCTACCATAATTGCTAATAATCTGTGATAAACTGTTTTATTATACCTAATTATTTCTAATTCGTCATAATACGTTAGATTATCAGCTTTGCTCTTTCATTACAATAAAGGATTGTGATTATGTAAAAGACAGGCTATATACTATTAAATGTATTAAAGGAAACCCTTGGTAGTACTGTACTTTACTATGGGAGTTTCTTAAAGATGTCCTATTTAATAAGTTCTTTTCTTTACCTAGTGCTTATCTTTTCTATATATAAATCTCTTTGTCTTAGTGAGTATGAGTACTTATAAAGCATTGCACTAATTATATGGTATCCCCCAATTAACATAGCAGCTTGTCATTTAGTTGGAAAAAAATGGTCAAGCCTGGATTTTAGTGGTTTTAGAGATGTTTGAACGCTCAACTAAACGCACTTTCTCTAAAACCATGAATGTCATAAAAAAATATGAATAAAACGATGCGCTCAGAAATCTAAACCACTAACAATTTGAGTTTTTTGGACTATTACTAGCAAAAACAAATCCGTAAACCTCTAAAATTCCAAGTTGATTGAAAACGGTCCAATAGGATCAACACAGCTCCCATTGACTTTCATAGGACCTAAACAACTTTTACCTGGTGAAGTATTGTATTGAGGTTTTCGTGGTTTTCAAATGTAATAAATCATGTATTTTTAGAGCTTTTAAAATATAGGAAAACTTAACATTTTTAGAGATTGTTGAGGGTTTTTTTGAGCTGGAACAGATGGCAGGGTACACATATCACTATTTCAGCTTTCTTACAAATATGAGCTGATTATTGAAACCAAGTCACGTGTCAAAGCTAGAGTACAATACTGTTGCACTTTTTCCCTTGCTAAACCCTTCCCAATGCAAACATCTCATTGTATTCTGTATTCTCTCTCTCTCTCTGACCTTACATACTTTCACTTTAAACACAAACTTTCTAAGACTGCTTTAATTAATCATTGATGTGAGATATGAGTACTCACACGTCATCAGCATACAGGTCACTTGGTTGAAAAGAAAACCAAACAAAGAAAGGCAAAGTGAACCAATCAACCAACCTGATACAATTGTGTTCAACTAATAAAAATACAAGAAAACTCATCTATTGGGTTATAATTAATAACCAATATTATTAAACTTCATCCAGATGTATTTACTCTAAGGGGTATATTTATTAACATTCAGGTTTATTTTTTTCCCAATTCAAAAACTGTATGTCTTTTAAATATCATCAAAACTCTTAAAATGTTAGATTTATTAAGTTTAAAAACCATGAAAAACTCTTTTACAAAACTTCTCCAATCAAAAGCTGGCAAGGTCCCGTAGAAGTCAACGGGAGTGGTGCTAATCCTGTTCGACATTTCTTTTAGCCATTCCGACTTTTAGAGGTATTCAGATTTTGTTGCTATTATTTTTATAGGTTTTATAGGTTTTCATATTTTTTTAGCACATTGTTCAATTTGTTTTTGTTTGTGTTTTTAATTACATGACATGACTAACGTGTGACATAGCTTGGGGTCCCCACTGAAGGTTAACGTGACACATGCCATTGGGCCATATGATGCTCATTATAGTACAGATCTGCTAATCATCTGTCACACAATAATCCCTACAGGCCCATAAAACTATGTATATAGTGAAAATATAGCAAAAACCTCAATAGACTAAAAAACAGAACAATACATAGCTAACCAGATAGCAGCTACCTGACACCTATTTTAAATGCTATTTTCATGGCTACCACTAGCCCCACTAGGTGTTAGGGAGCACGATCTAGGTTTTGATAAAGTACAAAGGGAAGGGGAGAAACAAAAGCTGCCTCAAAGCAGTTCCATGTTGATGTGCTGGCTCCTTCTCAAAGCTCAGAGTCAGACACAATTCTTGGTTCAAAAATACAATTTTAAATGGTAGAGTAAATTATTTGCAATGTAAACAGTGTAATTTAGAAATAAAAGTAAACCATAAAAATCATGACAGAATCCCTTTAAAGAGGGCTCATTTATGCAAGGGAACACAGACATTTCCAGCACCCTACACAAGCAATGGACTCACACCTAAAAAAATCAACAACATATGCCTATAGGTACAACATGCAGAGGGATTCCTGCATGTAATGCCTGTCAGGACAGGTGTTAGTTAAGGGTCTTATGGTACCCTGAAGGTCTTTACAATAGATGAGAATGAGTAGGTGCAAATGTTTTTTATACATATATATATATATATATATATATATATATATATATATATATATATATATATATACTGTATATATATATAATAGAAGCAACAACACAAACAAAAAGTTATTGAAACTTTTTTCATACAATGCACATAATCTAAACTTTTTGCTTTTTTTTTTTTTTTGCATCTTTGCAGTCATACTGTGGTTGTAATAGAAACCAGAACCACAAAAAGAAATCGGAGGTTACAGTATTTCTTACAATGTCTCATATTCTTGGGATACTGCATAGATCAATGTCTGGAAAGTAACACTTTTATAAAGAGGTTGTCATCTACGTTTACACTAGAAAAGTTACACATTAATATATGCAGTGCCTTGCAAAACTTTTCAAACCCTTCAATAATTCCAACATTGTCACATTGAACAATTTTTCTGATGGTAAACTTCATTTTAGCAGACTGAAGCAGGTTCTCTTGCAGTATATACACTGTGCATCATCCATTCTTTTTCTACTTTAAAGGGCATGTAAAGGCAAAAAAATAAAATCCCATTTTTACTTTCTTTAATGAAAAAGAAACCTATCCCCAATATACTTTAATAAAAAAAATGTGTACCGTTTTTATAAGACACATGACTGTATGCAGTGAAATTCTCCCTTCATTTACTGCTGTGGATAGGAATTGTCAGATGGTCCCTAACTGCTGAGCAGGGAAACAATCATACTTATGAACAGCAGGGGGAGCCCCCGCCTTACTTCCCATCCATGCAGAACTCAAGCAGCTTTGTTTATAACAATCCCTAAGCAGCCCAGACCACACTGAGCATGTGCACAGCCTTAGTCTTGCAAAGATGTTTAACAAAGGTACAAGATGGTGACACCCTGTAGCCAACTTTGAAAACATAAATTATTTGTTTGATTAGGCTTGTGGTGCAGTAAGTTCATGTTTATATTTAGTATACAAAATACAGCATCTCTAGCCTTATTCTATTTTAGACTTTACATGCCCTTTAATAAAAATGCCCTGTCTCAGTCATTCCCATGTAATTTTACCATATCAGGGACATGCTTCCTCCAACTCCGGTATAAAATGTAAGAGAACACAGACATTATTTTAGAAAAAATAGAAATCAAATATTTTCTCCAATGGCAATTAAAAAAAAATAATAAAACCTACAGTATGTCATTTAGCAATTAGTGAAATTGTAATGAAGGCCGTTATACAGAAAATAAAATGAAGTTATAATTTTGACTGTTATAGTAAATGTGCCCTGTTTCTATTTGTATTCATCTGTCACTGTTAATAGGTATGTATGAAGACAAGAAAATTGTAGATTACGTGGGGAATGTTTGTAACTCTAAATTTTTTTAAGTTGCAGCTTTTCAGTTTGGCACATATTAATATCTTCAGTATCTAAAATTTTCATTCTAATATCAGGCAAATTAACTTGTATAGATTTGAAACCATGTTGATTTCTATTCAGTATTGCTTTTTTTCTATTCTATTGAACCTATTGAATTTTCTTTTTGAATTGCTTGGATATCTTGTGCAATGGTTTGGGATACTCAGCATTCCACATGGTGGACATGGTAAATATGTTAAAGGTACATGCACATGGTAAAATGTTAAACAAAAATATACATGCATACTTACTGTATGCTTTCACTATTAAATGGTTCATAGATATACTGCCATCAGTGGATTATCAATGTGTGGAGTCAGATATGTCATAAAGATATTTATAATTATGTTTGAAAGCACAGATAGTGTTTATGTGCCTCTTCTGCATAAACCCAACTCAATGAATCCATATCAAAATGGGGATATGAGCCTATGAGTATGTGCCCCAATAGGCACAAAACGCGTTAGGTCTTCATGTCCTAATACATTTTTCTGTTTTTTTTTATATAATTGTTTCTTTATTATTGGAGGTCCTCACATCTTTTCTGGATATAGTGTTCTTCTCTGGACCCTCTATAATTCAATATTGTCCCAGTTGAGCACTATAAAACCTTTAAATACAGCTTAAGACCCTGTTTGCCCTTGAAGCTGCTGACCGGCATTGCTTGCTACAGCCAAGTTTGTTATCTACAAGGACGTGCCTAGTGCAGTCCCATTGTGGGCATACGTGGCTTTACTTGGCAGGTGCATGACTTTACATTTATCAATATTAAATCTCATCTGCCACTTAGCCATCCAGCTTTCCAGTTTGTCAAGATACTGCTGCAAGGATGTTGCATGCTGGATGAAATTTATTGGGCTGCATAGTTTTGTGTCATCTGCAAACACTGATACATTACTTATAATACCTTCCCCTAAGTCATTAATGAACAAGTTAAATAAAAACAAACAAGGAAAACTTGTGCTAATCACTAACTTATAACCCATTAAGTAGGGGTGCAACGAGGCTGTGACTACAAGATTCATACATACAAATAGAAGAGGTTCTCTGCACTCAACGACATTTTGTACCTTAAGCTACTAAAAAATGCCTTAACCTTTAAACATGTTTGTCCATATATTGCAATATATTTAAGCTGGCCTTTCAGCTTTAGTCAGGTGATCCTAGTGGAGGCCAATAAAAGGGCAACTGTGTTTGGTAGTTTTAACCTTGAAAGTAGCAAATAAGTTGCAGGTAAAACTTAGTCCTTTAATTTATAATGAAGCAATGGAATTCTTAATGAATCAGATTAAAGTTGAGTGTAGGACTGGCCAGACCAAGGATGACTTTGACAGAACTAAGCTCTCTTAAAACCCAAGGGTGTATTCCATCTGGCCCTGGTGCCTTGTTCACATGAATTTTAAGTAAAGCATATATCCTGAGGCAGCCACTGACTAGATAGAGCTGAGCCAACAGTGCAGCTATGAGGTGGGTTTTTTATTATATACACTGAAGAAAACAGCTGATATAGCACATTTGTCTTTTCTGCCATACTAGTACCATTATTTAAAGTAACAATACTCTCAATCCGTATATTTTTACTATTAAACTATTTATAAAACTTTTTGGGGTTAGTTTTAGCTTCTGCCACAATGCACTCTTCATTTCCAATCTTTTCCTTCTGGATTGCTGTTTTACAAGGTAGGGGGCTATTTATTAAAACTCACATTTAACTTATTTTTTTATTGAGAAAAAGTCGACATAACAACCATCCATTAAATTAAACCAAACATTCTTCTCAAAAAAGTAGGTGCAAAAAAATGTTGTGACAAAATCAGTCATCAATTCAAATCATATGACTTTTTCAAAACGACAGTCCGGAAATCCGACTTTATTGATTTATTGATGCAAATACTCAAATTTATCAGATCAGACTAAAACCAGCTTGGATCACAATGTTAAGAAACATCTTGAGGGACATCTGCCATTGACTTCTACAGTACACGACCTTGGCAGGTTTTAGATTAGGAGTATTTTCGGATTTGGATTTTTAGCAGCTTTGGTGTTTTTTTTTTTTTATATATTCTTTATTTAAAGAAAAAAGGAGTTTCATATACAGAAAGGAAAAATAAGGTTAGTCATAAGGCGAGTACAGTGAATCCAATAAATCTCATACAAAATGTGGGTATCTTCATTATTTGTGAGGAGAATAGTCCTCTGAGTAAAACTGCTTGCATATATAAAACATCTCCGTCATAAATAGGTGGGTGAGCAGAATAAACAGAATGAGTATTACATAATCAAGGATACCAATAACCGCTTCTAGACAGTCCTGTCCTGCTTTCATATTTCTAGAGAAGACTGCAAGGTGATATGATGATTGCTTATAGCAATGCAAAGGAGGATAAACACTGTGCAAGGCCTGGAAGAAAGGGAGAGAAGTAGAAGAAAGACATAGAAAGGAAAATAAAAGTAAGCTCAGCCGTTTCTCAATCAAACCAATATTTAGCCGACGACATATTCCAGTATATCATTATAGTCCATAATCCTGTTACTCAGATAATAACAAGCTCCTAGTCCGGGGGGGTCTCTTCAGGAAATTCAGATTCTAAATGTGTGGCCCATGTCGCCCAGGTTGACACAAAACATTCCTGTTTGTCATGGGTGTAGCTTAGCAGTTCCTCCATTCGCATAATAAATCCCATTTCAACATACCATTCCCCTATTGTAGGGGGGGTTGGTGATTTCCAGTGGCGAGGTATAACAGTTCTAGCAGCTCCTAAGCAAAATCCTGTAAGTGATCTCTTATATCTCGCCACTGGTCCAGGTAACATAGACAATAACCCTATTGTAGGGTCAAGAGTCAAATCTAGACCCTCTAATATATTAATGATTTGAAATACCTTTTCCCAGAAAGGGACAAGTAAGTGGCATTCCCACCAAATGTGTAGTGGAGTACCCACCTCTGTGTTACATCTCCAACAAAGCTCCGAAACTGTGGGGTAGATCTTACGGAGAACATTCGGACACTTATACCATCGTGACAAAATCTTAGAATTAGTTTCCTGGTTTTTACATGCAATTGAGAATTTGTGAGTCAGTAAGAAACAGGTCTGCCATTGGTCATCAGAAAATTCCCTCTGCATTTCATATTCCCATTTCCTTGTAAACTTGGGTAAACCAGACTTATCCAAAGTCTCAATTAATTTGTACAGCTTAGAGATAAGATGTGTCAGCGGAGATTTTGTTACACATAGTTCCTCAAACGAGGAGGTAGGGGAACAACCAATTATTTTATTTTGGGGGGTACCCAGCCAGTGTCTAAGTTGTGCATACTTAAATTTAGTCAGAAAGGCTTCTGCTCTTTCCGGACAGATTACTGTGAGTGGTAGGATAATACCATTTTTTAAAGCTTGATAGCATGCAAAGTGTTCATTATACCGTCTACCCAGGAACCCTGAACCTGTCATTCCCGGAGGGAAGTTTGGATTTCCCACAATAGGGGTTAAAGGACCTACATGTGAGATCACCGCAGGATTTTTACCTAGATACCGGTCAGCACAGGTTAACGTTTCTCTACAGATTTTAGGAAGGCTATAAGAGGGGGGTCTGAGTACTGGGTGAAGCCACCAAAGCGCTTGCAAGGGCCTATCAACTAGGGATTGTTCAAGCTGAATCCATTTCTTGTTCCCAGAGAAATGGAACCATTCTAAAATTCTACTCAGTGTGGACGCATAGAAATAGTGTTTCAGATTAGGGAGGCCCAGTCCCCCTTGTGATTTTGATTTAGTCAGAATATTGTTGCTTATTCTGGGTTTAGAGCCATTCCAGATGAAAAAATTAAAAGCCAGCCGCAGGGTGTCAAAAAAGTTCTGAGAGGGGGCTATCGGGATTGTCTGAAAAAGATAGAGGATCCGTGGTAGCACATTCATTTTTATCAGGCTTATCCGACCAAACCACGATAATGTGAGGGGTTGCCATCTTTTGAGATCTAATTGAATCTGTTTCAGCAGAGATATGTGGTTTAGGGTTGAAAGCTTAGTAAGGTCCGAAGGGATTTGGACACCTAAATATGTAATGTATTCATTTTTCCACTTAAAGGAGTAATTAGCTTGTAGGGTGGTCTGTATATGTAGTGGCAAGGATACGTTAAGAGCCTCAGATTTATCTACGTTAATCTTATAATTACTATAGAGCCCATATTCCCTGAATTCCTGCATTAATGAAGGGAGGGAGGTATGAGGGTGCGTAACAAAAGCTAAAAGGTCATCCGCATATAATGCTATCTTATGACGGGTCCCTTTGATAGATAAGCCCCTAATGTTCGGGTTCTTCCTGATCGCGATGGCTAAATGTTCCATGACTAGAGCATACAATAAAGGAGAGAAGGGGCAACCCTGGCGTGTCCCGTTTCATATTGTGATAGGTTCAGATAATTGCCCATTAATTTTTAGTCTTGCTTGGGGGTTATTATATAAGACCATAATGTGTTGCAGAGCCTTTGGGCCCAGACCAATTTGGGATAAAGATTCCTGCAAAAAAGTCCAGCTGACCCTGTCAAATGCCTTTTCTGCATCTGTCGACAGGGCCAGCATGGGAATCTTATGATGTTTGGCATGGTCTATGATTGTGATAGCTTTCAAAGTATTGTCTTTTGCTTCTCGGAAAGGCACAAAACCGACCTGATCTAGATCTATCAGGTAAGTTAAATGTGTTTTAAGCCGCTCGGCCAATATTTTAGCATATAATTTGATATCTACGTTCAGTAGAGAGATTGGCCTATAACTCGTACAAGATAGAGGGTCTTTACCTGCTTTTTGGATTAGGGAGATATGTGCCTCCAGCATAGGGGATGGGGAGCATGGGTTTGTGTCCAAATTATTAAAGGCCTGTACCAGAAAGGGTGATAATTCCTGATGCAGTGATTTGTAAAAGATGGCCGAGTAACCATCGGGGCCGGGAGCTTTGCCTGTGGGGGTTTTTTTAATAGATAGTAGCAACTCTTCTTTAGTAATAGGGAGCTCTAAAAGATCAATATCTATTTGCTCAAGTCTCGGAAGTGCTGTACGTTCTATATATTGTCGCAGCTTTAGGAGCTGTTTGTCACTAGTTGTGGTTTTGTTATTATCAATATTATATAGGTCTGAATAAAATTTATGCATAGCTTTTAGGATTTCTTGAGTTCTATAAACTATTTTGTCATTATGGGCCTTAATAGCTGAAATAAAGCTGGAGCCTTGGCTTATTTTAACAGCCCTTGCCAATAGCCTCCCTGGCTTATTACTATGTTCATAATATCTGTTTTTGCACTTCAATAGTGCTGCTGTTGACTTCCTATTTAGTTCACTTTTTAGTAATTCCCTTGTCGCAGTGAGTTCGGACCACGTGTCATTCTCAATGGTATTTTTATGTTTCTGCTCTAAAAACGTTATTTTCTGAAGTAAATAAGAGATGCGCTGGGAGCTGGCCTTTTTTATCCTCGGCCCATGTTTAATGAGGATGCCTCTAAGGACAGCTTTCAGAGCCTCCCATTTTATCACTGCATGTGAATCGTCTGATTCATGTACTTCATGGAAAGTTTTTATTTCCTTTTTGATTTCTGATAGGCAGTCTGTGTCTTTTAGGAGGGAGCTATTAAGTTTCCAGGTCCATGCTTTCCGTTCAGAACTAGGTAAGAGAAGTTTCAAGAATATAGGGGCATGGTCAGACAGTAGCTGTATCCCAATTTTACATTCTGCCACCCACTGCAGGGCAAAATGTGAGAGAAATAGATAGTCAATACGACTATGTGATTGGTGGACCTGAGAGAAGTAAGTGTAGTCCCTTTCAGAGGGATGGCATATTCTCCAGCCGTCCATTAGTTGGTTTGTATGAAGTAGGTGTTTGATACGCTTTAAATTCTTATATGATAGATGTGATTTCCCCGAGGAAGAGTCAAGCTTAGGATCTAAAACCAAATTGAAATCTCCTCCAAAAACAGTTATACCCTCAGAGAAGCCTTCAAGCCGGGTCAGGGCCTTATCCAAGAATGAGCATTGGTCTTGATTTGGTGCATAACAATTAGCAAGGGTGAGTATATGCCCAGAGAGATTTATTTTTAAAAAAACAAATCTCCCTAAGGGGTCAACCAGAGAATCTAGGAGTGAATAGGTAAGTTGTTTATGGAATGCGATGGCTACACCCTTGCTTTTAGAATCCGGGCTATCGCTACAGTACCAGTTTTGATAATATCTATTTTTAAATGACAGCCTATGACCCAGCTTAAAGTGCGTCTCCTGCAAGAAAACAATCATAGCATGCTGTTTGTGTAGACCTGTAAGGATTTGTGACCTCTTCATTGGAGAATTAAACCCCCGGACGTTGTAGGAGCATATTCTAGTTTCAGCCATTGGGGCTGCTTGGAGTCGGCTGACCCAGAGAAACACGGCTGAGCATAAGAGAAAGAGAGAGAAAAGTTAACATTGAAAGTAATGTTATTATATCTAAATCAAATAAACTTTGAATACCTCTAGGCATTATAAGAGGCTGAGCAACAACAAAATACCATAAGCATTCCTGCTCAACTAACCAATACCTATGGGGGGGCATAGGTAGAACTAATGTCCTGTTTGTGGACGTGAGAATAGAACACATCTATGAACTAACGTGACATTGCTAACCGTAACTTCTGATCTAACTAAAAAAAGAAAAAAAACAAAAAACAGTATATGACTCATCAATGGATCATTTCAATCATCTAAGAGTTCCTGGATCATTCGATGAAAGTCCCAGGGAGTATCAAGTGTTCAAGTTCCTCTTCTTAGTTGGGGTGTTGTGTCCGCTACGAGGAGTTTGGTTCCTGATGTGAGGGTGTTTGTTGGTCGTGGAACTTTTCGGTAGGGTCCCTGGTGCTATCAGCCACTCCCAGGATTCCCAGTTAGGGATATTAACATGCGGCAAATTAAGGTTATCCAAAAATATCGGAATGTCTCGGTGTGAACGAATCGAGAATAATTTGCCATTTTTGATAACAGTTAGGGCAAATGGGTAGCCCCATTTGTAGTGAATGGAGTGGTCTCTCAGGAGGTCGAGAATGGGTTTTAGGGCGCGCCGTCTTCGCAGGGTGTTTCTAGAAATATCTTGGAATAGCCTGAGCTTTGTCCCTTCAAAGTCTATGTCTCCCAGATCTCTGGCTTTCAGCATGACAGCTTCCTTAACTCTGTAAAAGTGAATTCTGCAGATTACATCCCTCGGGATTTCTGAGGAAGGATCTCTGGGGCGCAATTCTCTATGGATTCTGTCTATCACCATGGATTTCCCTGGAGGTTCGCCCAAGAGAGTATTAAACAGTTTAACCGCTGTTGTTATAAGATCTTGTGGGGCCACCGACTTCGGAAGGCCTTTGATTCTAATGTTATTTCTCCTCGAGCGGTTTTCCTGATCATCCAGGAGATTTTGCAGATGCAGAAAACGAGAATCGTATTGAGCCAAAGTCTTTTCAATTTGTGTGAGATTAGAGGAGTTAGAGTTGACCGTGCCCTCCAAATATGCATATTTTTCTCCCATCTGTTGGAGTTCAGTGTGTACAGCATTAATTTCTGACTTCAGTGCGGTCTCTGTTTTAGAAATAAGTCTTTCAATATCCTGCCTAGATGGGAGTGATAGCAGATGGGCCCTGAGCACTATGTCGTCTGGAGTATTTAGGCCTAGACCGCCTGCGTGTGCTGCCTGCGTGTTAGCATTAGCAGTGTTTAATGGCGCTGCACATAATTCTCTCTCTGGGCTGGATGCCTTAGGTACAGAAGGGTTTTGTATGGGAAGCGGGTTATATACCTCGGTTGAGATGTGTTGGTCATGGACCGCATGGTCGCTGTATGCGTCAGCCGGCAAAAGGGACTCAGGAGTCATCTGCCAGCCGTCCCCGCTGGAGATGCGTCATGGCGTGCGGTAATCGCTTTCGTGGGTGAGGAGGGGCCCATCATTATCTCCGATGCGATCGGTAAGCTATTGGACTCACCAAGCTGCTTGTCTTTCAGCTGCTGGCTGTGCGCTGATGAGGTGGGTGTCCAAGATGGCGGACGTTCGCGCTCTTCGTCCTGGACGTCCGAGCATGAAACAGAGCGACGCTGAAAAAACTTTGTCAGCTGAGTTTTCTGCGTCTGTTTTTGTTCCTCTGGACCCCTTTTGCTTTTTCGCTGTTTCCTCATAGTTGATATCCACGAAGTTGAGTCTGATATAAAGCTTTGATTACGGCAATGTACACGGAGCTCAAAAAAGCACGTCCTCACTCGGTCATGTCTAGGCCATGCCCCCCAGCTTTGGTGTTTTTTGACAAATAGCTAGAGTCTGAAAATACTCCAGCTAAAACCTGTTGAGGTCATGTAGAAGTCAGTGGCAGAGGTCCCTGAACCATTTGAAGATGTTTATAGCCTTCACGATCAAGTTTTTTTCAGTGGGTTTCGCTCGAAAACATTATTAATTCGAACAATTTGAAAACTCGATCAATTCGAGTATTTACTTTTTTCACCCCAAATTCACTTATTCTAATTTTTTTTTTTTTTTGAGTTTTTTCATAAATTAGAAAACATTTGATTTGTGAGTTCATTCAAGGTATAAAAAAGCCTTGCAAACCTCTAAAACTCAACTTAGATAAATAACAATGCATTCACTAGTTTACCCCCCACACAGAGAAGAGAAAAAGTTGTTTACCTATATGTTTTTTTTGTTTTTCTATAGTTTTTTTTTAAAAAATATAGTTATGCCTTTAGCAAGATAAATCAATATGACTGCAAATGCCTAAATATTTATATAAAACAAAAAAATGCCCTTTCAGTTACGTTTTTCTACAGTATGTTGTCAAACAAATCACATAAATGATGAAACTGAAGCCTTAATATTAATCTGCTGTGTTCCATGCTAACATTTAATGGTTATTTCTGAACGGTTTGCAAAGGGAAACTGTTTGCTGAGTGACGGCACTATAATGCTAAAGTTTTATTACAGCCTGGCAAACTGTACGATAGCCACGAGTCTCCATGAAAGTTTTTCAATATTTTGACTTCCATATTTAAAGCATATAATACAGAAAAGAAAAATTTAAGTTTAGAAGTAGAGTTAGTCAATCAAAATTAACATTTTTACTGACCCCCTTAACTTGACTTTTTCTTAAATCCACTCCTATTTAAGGTACATATGAAGGTATCAGCAATAGTGATGGGTGAATTTGCGCCGTAAATTCGCGAAATTTGCGAAACTGCAAAAAATTCACGAAATGGCACCGGCATCTCGTTTTTGATGCCGGCGCCCATTTTTTTGACGCCGGAGCCCGTTTTTTGACGCCGGCACCTGTTTTTGATGCCGGCGTCCGTTTTTTTCGAAAAAAATTTTTTGACGCGAGCAATCACCCATCACTAATCAGCAAGCAATTTGTTCTTCTGTAGGTCTGAACTAATTATCCTTCCAAATGATATATCGGATTTGATCTCACATGGAGGCCTCATGTGACTCATCCCTTTCCTTGACCAACGCTGTATCACTGCTGCCACCGACCTTTGCCTGTAACTGACTAATCTTCCGGATCCCAAACTTGTATTACTTTGACTGATGGGTTTGACCCCATGCCTATTCTTAAACTACATCCAGCTCCATCCCTGTTACTCCAGTCCCACATTCTGGTTACCTTGTCTGCCAAGAACTCTAGCTTTGTTTTCTCACTTTATGTCCTGTGGCATCTGAGTAGCAAAGGGTTACTCCCAACGTAAAAAGGCAGGAAGTATAGACAGAAGCGGGAGCTGTGGCCGGAATCTTGGCATGACAGACAAATTTTTGTGGTTTTAGAGGATTTTAGAGGATTTAGAAGTATATTAAAAGATTTGAATGTAAAAAGCATGAATGGAAAAAAAGGTTGAAAAATCTGAAAAAATAAGAATACCTCTAAAACCTCTACAATTCCTAGCCAAAAGAGAAAACATCTAAAAGCCTGAATTGATTAATAAAGATCCTATTGGATCAGCACAACTCTCATTGACTTCTATAGGACCTCACCAATTTTTATTTGATGAATTTTTGTATTTTTCATGGTTTTTACATTTAAACTAAACCCTAAAAATGAATCGGGCTAAAAATGTCATGTTTTATATACTGAACTTATTGCATCGGCCTAAAGTTTTAGCTTCTCAATAGCAGCGATGATCCAGAACTTCAAACTTGTCACAGGGGGTCACTCACTAATTATCAAGCAGAAAATGAGGTTGGCCTGTAATATAAGCTGATGCTACAGGGCTGATTATTAAATTCTGATGCTAATTGCACTGGTTTCTGAGCTGCTGTGTAGTAATTATCCATATTAATTACTAATCAGCCTTATACTGTGACAATTCTAGTCTATGGGTACTGTATATTGTAAGTGGGTCCCTAAGCTCAGTAAGTGACAGCAGCACAGAGCATGTGCAGTGAATCAGCAGAAAAGAAGATGGGGAGCTACTGGGGCATATTTGCAGGCACAGATCTTTACTGCTAAAGGGATTTGGTTACCTGGGGCTGGTACAGAAGCCCAAAACATAATGTGCAACATTTCTAGTCTACTTCTTTAGTTTAACTTTCCTTTTCCTTTAATAAGTCTTAAAAACTTTATGGGGCAGATTTATCAAGGGTCGAATGGAAAATTTGAATTGGAAATTTTGGGATGTTTTTATGGTCAAAACTGTCAAATTCGATTAGGGAGTTATTCAAATTAGATTTGAGTTTTTTTTAAAAAAATTGAATTATATTTTCGAGATTTATCATACTCTGGCCTTTTAAGAACTCGAATTTGACTATTCCCCACCTAAAACCTGCTGAATTGCTGTTTAAGTCAACGGGAGAGGTCCAG
This sequence comes from Xenopus petersii, assembly GCA_038501925.1. Taxonomy (NCBI): domain Eukaryota; kingdom Metazoa; phylum Chordata; class Amphibia; order Anura; family Pipidae; genus Xenopus; species Xenopus petersii. The sequence continues at coordinate 29,371,829 of CM076688.1, forward strand.
GGATCAATTTGGGGTTGTTTGCAACCTTACTAACTTTTGAGTTTTTTTCTGAGTTTTTTAAATCTGATACGAATTTGATTCGAGTTTTCGGGTCAATTTAATTCATCCGAGTTTTAAAAATGCGACACATGAATTTGAAATTCGACCTTTGATAAATGTGCCCCGCCCGAGTTTTAAAGGAAAACTATACCCCCCAAACAATGTAGGTCTCTTAAAAGATATTGAGTAAAGCAGCTCATTTGTAAAACCCTGCTTCATGTAAATGAACCATTATCATAATAATATACTTTTTTAGTAGTATGTGCCATTGGGTAATCATAAATAGAAAATTGCCATTTTAAAAAATAAGGGCTGCCCCCTGAGATCGTAAGATTCACTGTGTACACATACAGACCACATGTAAGGTCACATGAGCCAATTAACAGACAGAGTTCTGCCTTTTGCTTCCTCACTTCTTCCTGTTACAGTTAGTGTTGTAGTATTTCTGGTCAGGTGATCTCTGAGGCAGCACAGATAGAGTCACGAAATGGTGGTTCAAGGCAAGAGATGTTCCAGTTTGTCATCCAGTTTGATATAAACTATCTGTTGCTTAAGTATTCATTTTGGGGGTATAGTTTTCCTTTAAAGAAATATAGAAAAACCACAAAGCTTTAGGCATTCATGAAAAAAAAGAAAGTTGAATGTTAGTAAATAGGCCCCTTAGATAATCGTCATGCAAGGTAGAGTACCTCATGGACTTGTGAATGCTGTCCCATTGTTTGTTCATCTTAGACTGAAGACTTGCACATAGGCTGTAAAGTACAGAAATTTAGTGCAGAAATTTAAAGGAACACTGGAAATGCCACCTGCCTTTCATTGTTGCACTAGAAAGGGTGCAATCTGAACCCTGAAAAAATTGAAATTGAAACTTTTTCCCAGTTTACCAAGTGGATGCTAATAAGAGTATAAATTAGGAAACCATGAACTATGAAGTTGTTGCACAAACTATTTTGTGATCAAATGCTGGGTTTGGGGAAACAGCATTATGGGCAACTTGCATCCATTTCAAGCCAACACTTGTATAAGCTCTGTACTTTTTATGCATTACATATTACTATTATTATTATGTATTAAGTATTATTATTATTATGTACTGTATTTATCTTAAGGAACACAAGATCTCTTTGTACACAAAAACAGATGACACAAATACAGCATGTGATCTTGAAGAACCGGGTGGGATTAGATTTGTTGTTTAACGAAGTACTAATTCTTAGTGAGATACAATCAGTTTTTCTTATCTTCTGAGCAGCATAATAGCCACTAGCTTAAGGCAGACTAACAGTCATGCTGCACCCTTTCACAAGGTTCATTTAATTTATGAATTTGTACCAATGACTTTTAAATAGTTGAATAGTTTTAAAACATTTCTGCTGGCTGACCAAAGCCAATTCTTAAATGAGGTTTCAAAACACTAAAGCTGTTTTTTTTTTTCTCAAAGAGAAAGGCCACCAAGAAGAATTTTTTTATTTACCCTTGAAGAAATACTACTGAGATTTACACATACAATGCCAAGCTTGTTTTCTTTCTTTTATCCTAAACTGCAAGCCAGTCTAGATTTGATCAATGGTGTCATAACAGTTCCCCATAGGAGCCTGCTGGCAGAGTTCAATTAATAGCTCTCTTATTGACTGTGCCAAACAATTGACTTCACAACCAGGATCTATTACAGAGCAGGAGTTGCCAACAAATGTGACAGTTCTTGTGAGGCCAGACTTGTGACATGCCAGTTGATGAACTTGCTCAGGAACCTAACAAGTTAAAATTTCCATGCAGCACTTTATAATTGCTGAGAAATTTCAGCTCCAATTTACAGGAAGGCCATCTCCCTCCATTTTAGTCAAATAATTCAGATTTTTTTAAAAAAAAAAATGTTTTTGCTATAATAGTAAAACAGTACCTTGTACTTTATCCAAATAAAGTTATAATTAACTCTCTCTGTTGGAGGAAAACACTTCTATTGGGTTCATTTAATGTTTTAATTATTTTTAGCAGACTTAAGAAATATCCCTTATCCAGAAAGCCCCAGGTCCCGAGCATTTTGTATAACAGGTCCCATGCCTGTACTGTACTGTATATATTCTGATATTGACTGATTTATAATTGCTTTAATGTGTTTGCAACTTTTTTTATGAGCTAAGCAGGGCCTTGGCCAAATTTAGTTCTGTAAAGGGAGGCTTGAACCAATTAAGTCTTAAAACCACCAGTTTGAGTTTTAGTAAATAACCCCCAAAGTGTTAAAGGTGTGGTTCACCTTTAAGTAAACTTTTAGTGAGTAATAGAATGGGCAATTCTAAGGATTTTTTTCCATTGGTTTTCATTATTTATTTTTTAGAGTTTTATAATAAATATATCAATTCTTCTGACTTCGATCGTACGATTCGAAGTAGGCCAAAACCCTTCAACCTCTATTCGGTTGGTCTTTTTGAATTCGAAGTTCGAAGTTTTTTTAACTTCGGAATTTGACCCTTGATAAATCTGTCCCTTAGGGGGCAAATTTACTTATGGTCGAATATCAAGGGTTAATTAACCTTCGATATTCATCTGCCGAATTGAAATCCTTCGACTTCGAATATCGAAGTCGAAGGATTTAGCGCTATTCCTACAATCGAACGATTGAAGGAATAATTGTTCGATCGAACGATTAAATCCTTTGAATCGAACGATTCGAAGGATTTTAATCCATCGATCTAAGGATTTTCCTTCGATCAGAAAATTGTTAGGAAGCCTATGGAGACCTTCCCCATAGGCTAACATTGGCCTCAGTAGGTTTTAGGTGGCGAACTAGGAGGTTGAAGTATTTTTTAAAGAGACAGTACTTCGACTATCGAATGGTTGAATAGTCGAACAATTTTTAGTTCGAATCATTTGAATCGAAGTCCGAAGTAGCCCATTTGATGGTCGAAGTAGCCAAAAAAAAACCTTTCGAAATTCGAAGTTTTTTTCCTCTATTCCTTCATTCAAGTATTGTGTCAATTCACACAATAAATGTGTGTTTCAGTAGAATTTAGGCATGGTTCTCCAAATGGCCATGTTTACGAAATTTGTTTAAATTCATGGAGAAATTCAACTTTTTGCCATTGAAAAATATTTTAGCAAAACGACACCAAATTTACCCCAATAAGTCACAGGGGCACATTTATTTAGCTCGAGTGAAGGATTAGAATAAAAAATACTTTGAATTTCGAAGTATTTTTTTGGCTACTTCGACCATGGAATTGGCTTCTTCGACCTTCGACTACGACTTCGACTTCGAATTGAACGATTCTAACTAAAAATCGTTTGACTGTTCGACCATTCGATAGTACTGTCTCTTTAAAAAAAAACTTCGACCACCTACTTCGCCACCTAAAACCTACCGAGCACCAATGTCAGGCTATGTCCCTATAGGCTTTCTAGGCAATTTGGGATCAAAGGAAAATCATTTGATCGATGGATTAAAATCCACCATTGTTTCCCTCGAAATTTGACATATATCCTTTTGTGTAGCTCTTTTATCAGTGCAACTCTCTTTCATTTAGCTGCCATTTGATGGTAGAATTTTAGGATTTTAAAGTTTAGTTGTTCCAGTTGCTTGTGGTTACAGTTTCTCAGAGCATTCCTTTGTCTCAGTATTACTGTATCTACTCTTTCTTCTTGTATTATAGACCCATAATTGTCTACCAGAAGATAGAGAAGTACTGTATATTTCTGCATACAGTATGCACAGCTCAGGAAATCACTGGGTACCAATAGTGCCTCTAATGGTCACTAGGGATGTAGCGAACCGCCGCCGATGTGTTCGCGAACGCCGTTCGCGAACACCGGCAAAAAATGCGGACAGTTTGCGAACTTCGAACATCCGAAAATCGTTCGATTCGAACGATCGAAGGATTTTAATCGTTCGATCGAAGGATTTTCGTTCGACTCGAACGATCGAAGCCATTCGATCGAATGATTTCATTCGATCCAATGGCTTCGATCGTTCGATTCGAACGAAAATCCTTCGATTTTAGCGGTCGAAGGAATCGAATGGTCGAATGGTCGAACGATTTTTGTTCGAATCGAACGCGAACTCGTATTGGCGAACGTCGCGCGACGTTCGCGAACATTCGGCGGACGCGAACAGTCGAAGTTCGCGCGAACTAGTTCGCCGGCGAACTGTTCGCTACATCCCTAATGGTCACAAGCAAATTATCATCATTTTCGCATCCAGTGGCATCTGAAATAGCACTTACTGTCCCAGGAACACAATAAGAATATAATATAATAATATGACAATAAACAAACGCTAAAGACCAAAACATAATAAAGCGCAAATCAACACTTTTTACTTACTTTTATTTCAATAACATTTTTATGAAATTAAACTGTGCAAATTGGGAATTGCTCAAGTTGATTCATATATGAGTAACATGCTGCGCCTATTGAGTTGGCTCTCCCTTAACTCCTGTGGGTCAGACGGAAGAAATAAGGAGGAAATTGTTATACTGCACTTAAAATCATACTTTAAATCATACCCCAATCATTCTGGGACAGTAGTAAATGTAAGATTAAATCATAAGACTAAGGGGCAGATTTATCAAGGGTCGAAGTGAATACGAGTAAGTAAAAAAAAATCAAAATTAAAAGTAATTTTTTGGATACTTTGACCATCGAATAGGATACTACGACTTCAAATTTACTTGGAATTCAATCCGAAGTAAAATAGTTTGATTATTTGATAATCGAAGTACTGTCTCTTTAAAAAAAAACTTCCACTTCAATAGTTCGCCAAATTAAACCTGCCGAAGTGCATTTTTCTATGTTTTTGAAGTCAAAGTAAAAATCGTTCGATCGTACGATAAAATCATTTGAATTGTTTGATTTTACTTAGACCGCAGAACAGTCAAATTCGATGAAAAAAGTTTTTTAATTCGATGGTCGAATTTTGAAGTACTTTTTACTTCGAAATTCGACCCTTGATAAATCTGCCCCTAAATCATTTTATTTCCATTTCATTTTACATTGTTATATATACAGTATAATTGCACTTTCAACCAACCAGATAACTAGTTAGAATTGGACTCATTTTACATTCACTGAACACTTATAGATGGATGACCCATTCTTCTGTCTTCCAACCCATGACCTTTCTTTTTTCTCTTGTTATTTTGAACGTTCCTGAAGCAGTTATTAAGCCAACCCTGGATTAATGACTTGGTTATTTCACCTTCAATTATTTTCAACATGAGGATCACAACAAAATGATCCCATATTTCATTAATTTGCTACTAGTTTGGGGTTAAATCTATTTTAATTGAGCTGGTCATATAGGCTTCTCTTGTACTAAATGTGACCTGGCAAAATATTTTATTTAGATCCATCTACATCCATTCATCCATTCATCCACATACTGGTGTAAGGTTTTGTGGTTATCATCATAATCAATGCATACTCTAAACATAAAGTCTACATGCCTGTCATGGTGTCTTAGAGGACAAAGTACCTAATATGTCCCACAAGCTCAGCACCCTATAGCAGGGGTCCCCAAACGTTTTTATTCATGAGCCAATTTTAAATGTAAAAAAGAGTTGGAGAGCAACACAAACTTCAAAGAAGTCCATGTAGATGTCAAATTAGAGCTGTGATTGGCTGTTTGGCAACCCTTATATGGACTGGCAGCCTACAGGAGACTCTGTTTGGCAGTACATCTGTTTTTTATGAAACCAAAACTTGTCTCCAAGCCTAGAATTCAAAAATAAGCACCTGCTTGAGGCCACTGTGAGCAACATCCACGGGGTTGGAGAGCAACATGTTGCTCACAAGCTACTGGTTGGGGATCACTGCCCTATAGTATGTCCTAATATAAAACTGTAGGGGTACAGTTTCATCTTTGCTTGCCATAAAGTGAGAAACTGAAGCAACATTATGTAGATGGGTTTTTCAGCCAAAAAGTGAACTCTAATTGACTGTCCCTGTGGATTTGTTTCTCATAAAAAATGATATTTACATAATATAGTTTTATATCTCTGGCAATCCCCCGACAGTGTAATAGCTTGGGTATGTAAAGAAAATTGATTTATACTGTAGGGAGCAATTCTTTCAATGAAACGTTTGTATTCAGATGCCAATTAAGCCCTCTGAGTTCACGTTTTCACAGCTTTGTTAGAAAGGTTGCTGTTCTCATCTGAAAGCTACAAAATCTGTTTGGCACATTTCTTTCCTGTTTCACTGACCTGCTGTAATTGGCTGCATGGCATCAAAGCCTCTTTATTAAAAGTATTTAGCAACTGTTTAGTCCTTGATTATTCATGCAACTTCAGTTTTACTGAATTTTAAAAAGAAAACAACGGATAAACATTTAGGGGCCTATTAATCATGCTGTGTAAAAAGTGGAGTGAAGCAGTACCGGTGATTTTGCCCATAACAACCATAATCAGCAATTAGATTTCAACCATTAAAAAACAGAAGCAAAGATCTGATTGGTTGCTATGCACAACATAACAGGTAATGTTTTACTCCACTATTTACACAGCATGATAAATAGACCCTTTAGGATGATTCTTCCTTATTTACATTTGTTGGTGATCAATATACTTTTGTACCCAATCAGTGCTCATTTGTTTATGTTAATTGAATTGGTTTGGGATTGGGAAAAAAGTCAAGCTTTGTTTTTGCTGTTTTTAATTTTCTATGTCAGTCTGCCTGTGCAAATTTTCACCACAAAAAACAACAGGAATAAAACGCCCGTAGACCCCAATGTACTTTTGGGGCAAAAGAAAGTCGCTGTGACAGAAATGTCCTATGTATTCTGGGTAGGAATAGTTGCAAAAAAAAAAAAAGCCACTGTGGAAAAGTCACAGCGAAAAAAGTTCTATAGACTCCAATGTATTTTGCATGGAAAACGCATCGCAAAGAAAAAGTCAGCATAGAAAAAGTTGCTGTGAAACACACATTCATAGCTAGACCAATCATTACTAACCTCCTCCACTGGACATTATTTGGAGTGATAAATCATTCTTCAAAATCTAGTACTCTAACTTTCTAGGCTTTGGTAGATGCCTGGAGAATGCCTACCTGAATGACTAGGTCTGACCATAAAGTTTGGTGAAGGAGGACGTCTATGGCTCCAGTGAAAGTAAACCTAAAGGTTAAAGCATACAATGATATTGCTCACCCTTCTGTGCTTTGTAGCATAAGTTTAGGAAAGGAACTTTCTTGTTTCAACACAATAATGCCCAGAGCACAAATTTAAATTAGTAAAGAACTGGTTTGCTGAAATGGTAGTGGAAGTTCTTGACTGGCCTGCACAATGCCCTGACCTCAACATTAATGCTGGGATGAACTGGAAAACAAACAGAGTGAGGGCTGATCCCTACCATCAGTGTCCAATTTAATATATGTTCTTATGAGGGAATAGAAACAAATCCCACCAGTAATGTTACTTCCAACACCAAGTAGAGCCTTACCTGACGACTGGAGGGTTGTTACAGCAGCAAAGGAAAAACCATCTTTTTCGTTTGTGGACACAAACACATTTGGCCATATATGGGGTTATTTAATAGAAGGCCCTATGTTTGCCCATGGGCAGTAACCCATAACAACTAATCAGCATGTAGAATTTACTAGTCACTAGTAATGAGCGAATTTGTCCCATTTTGCTTCGCTGGAAAATTTGCGAAGAAACAACAATAAATTAGCGAAACGCATTGAAGTCAATGGGCGTTTTGACTCACGTCAATTTTGATGCCCGCAACAATTTTTATACACGTGCCTATTTTGTCTAATTGAATTAAAGTCAATGGGTGTCCGAATAATTTTGATGCCTGACAATTTTCACGTGACAAATTTTTTTGACGCATCGGATTTTTCGCCAAATTTTTTTGACGCAGCAAATTTATTCGCCGTCGTCAAAATGCTAAAATTCGCTGTTAATTCGTGCCTGGCAAATTTATTTCCCCATCACTACTAGTCACCTGTTTAAATGCAAGTACCTTATTGGTTGCCATGGGTTACTGCTCCTGGGAAAACTGTATGTGTTATATTAGATATAGGGGGATAGTGAATCTTCAAAAGAGAACTGTTTTATTTCCAAATGAAACTACTATCATTTATATAAAAAATGTTATATGAAATTGCATGGATTCTCCATATGCAAATTTGTTTTGCAAAACGGTGGCAAAAATTTGATGCAGAAAAACGCCCGTAAGAAAAAACGCCAATTGACTTTAATTCATTAGGGCAAAAAAGTCGGCATAAGAAAAAACACCCATTGACCATTGACTGTATTTGGAGAAAAAAGTCACCATAAGAAAAAATTTCCATTGACTTTAAAGCATTTAGAGCAAGAAAAATGGTTGTGCATGTAAAAAATTGTCGCATGTAAAATAATTTTGATGCCCATTGACTTCAATGAATTTTTCGCCGTTTCACCCATTATCTTCAATGCGTTTGATGAAATTTTGCAGTTAATTTTTTTGAAAATTTTTCAGCAAAGCAAAATGGCACAGATTCACTCATCACTAAAATTAAACCAAGAATGAAACTAACATAGATACATCCAGTGCACAAGCACTGGAGTCAATTTTAAGAACTATTGTGAACTTTAGATATGGGAATATTAATTGATTTTTCAATAAATGTGTGTAATGCTTCAATTCCTGTATTAAGCAAAATGCAAAATAGTGACCCTTCTACAGTTTATATAGAGCAGTGATCCCCAACCAGAGGCTCGTGCGTAAAATGCTGCTCATCAACCCATTGGATATTGCTCCCAGTGGCCTCAGTGTAGGTTCTTTCCAGGTTTGGAGGCAATCTTTGGTTGAATAAAAACTAGGTGTACTGCCAACAGAACCTCCTGTAGGTGCCAGTCCACATAGGGACTACCAAATGGATTATCACAGCACCCCCATTTTTTTCTATGCGTGTGTTGCTCCTCAACTCATTACATTTGAATGTGTCTCACAGGTGAAAAAAGGTTGGGGACCCCAATACAGAGTATAATGCTTATTTCCATAGTATTTTTGTGGGAGTATAAGCACCGCATACTTTATAGTATTACCAAACTGTTTCTTTGCACAGAGAAGTACATTTCTCATTCCATATGGGGCTTCTTTCTACTTTCATCACAAACACACGCCACTAGTCATGTTTTATGAAAAGACTTTCACAATGACAGCAATAACCCAGAAAGATCAATGCTTCACTACTCAGAAAACCTATATATTGTATTATTGTATATTGTTTACAGCCCTGTAGCAAGTTAGGAGATTTAAAGTATTACACTTGCAGAACATAGAAGAGGAAAACATAGATAGATGAAAGATGTCTTTTATTTAATAAGTCTTTTTCACTTTTTTATAAAGCTCTACAAATGACTACATATAGGGGCCGATTCACAAAGGGTCGAATATCGAGGGTTAATTAACCCTCCATATTCGACTGGGAATTAAAATCCTTCGACTTCGATTATCGAATGTCGAAGGATTTTAGCGCAAATAGTGCGATCGAACGATCGAAGGATTATTAATTCGATCGAACGATAAAATCCTTCGAATCGAACGATAAAATCCTTTGAATTGAACGATTCAAAGGATTTTAATCCAACGATTGAAGGAATATCCTTCGATCAAAAAAACTTAGGAAAGCCTATGGGGACCTACCCATAGGCTAACATTGAGTTTGGCAGCTTTTAGATGGCGAACTAGGGGGTCGAAGTTTTTTCTTAAAGAGACAGTACTTCAACTATCGAATGGTCAAATAGTCGAACGATTTTTAGTTCGAATAGTTCAATTCGTAGTTGTAGTCGAAGGTCGTAGTAGCCCATTCGATGGTCGAAGTAGCCCAAAAATCACTTCGAAATTCGAAGTTTTTTTACTTCGAATCCTTCACTCGAAGTTAGTGAATCGGCCCCTTAATTTTCCAACATAAGAGATGAGGAGTAGTGATGAGTGAATCTGTCCTGTTTCACTTTGCTGAAAAATTAGCCAAACTGCGGAAAAATTTGTGAAACCGCGAAAAATTCACGAAATGCATTGCAGTCAATGGGCATCAAAATTATTTTGTGTGTGATCATTTTTTACATGCACGGCAATTTTCTTGCCTCCAAAGGCATTAAAGCCAATGGGTGTTTTTCTTATGGTGACTTCTTTCCCAAATGCTTTCAAGTCAATGGGCGTTTTTCTTATGGCAATTTTTTTGTCCAAATTCATTCAAGTCAATGGACATTTTTTCTTATGGCAACATTGTTCCCCCTGCAGTTGAGTTTTTGAAATAGGAGGACCCATGTAGTGATAATCATGTCTAAACAGTTCCTGTACCTATTACTCACTGCACTGGGCTCAGGGGTAAAATTTGGCTACAGGAAAAATCTGCAGGGCAATACACCCAGGAAATAGTGTTCTACAACTCATGACATCCAAAAACATACAATAGTAATTGATGCAGAAAGAAATTACCATGGGACAAGTGGGTGCTAGTCATAAATATTTGTGGGTGGTTTAGGAATATTTGTGGGTGTTGTGTATCCACATAGAGCAGGGGAAAACTGCAATATATCTGCAATGCCATAACAATGCAAATACAAACAATTCAAAGCAGTTCTACTTGAAAAAAAACTGAAAATATTTGGCCGAAAAAAACACCAAAACAAAAACAAAACAGTGTTTGAGAGGGCATCCCCATTTAATAAAACAGCTACACTTCAGATATTAATATGAATATTGGGGTTCTGTGTTTGCCTGCAAATCTGGTGAAAGGGAATACATCTTATTGGCTGGTTTCCTGGGACTCGAAGAATGATGTATCATGTCTTTTTCTTGGTTCTTCAATGCACTTTCTATTTGCCCTCAGGGCAATCTTTATCCAGCTAAACCTTGCAAATGATTCTAAGGGATTTACAGGAATAATACAGGGAAAATTAGCAGGTTACATTTAGAGAGTTAAGTATTGTGTTAAACTTTACATACATTTATTACAACATAACAAATTAGCCACTAACTATTAATTTCTTTTTCTAATCTGGCTTTTCTTTTTCTGTAAAGGGATGATCTGTCTTAAACTAAAAGGTAAGACTGAATATGTCTAAAAGACACTGGCTGGCCACAAATACTCAGATCTTGTAGAGTAGTATGGCCACTTTTCAACAATTTGGACATGCATATGACCTCTGGAGTGAAAACAGTTTTAATAGACCAGTCTGCAGTACTATTGCACAGTTGGCAGTCATGTCATATCATCCAACATCAATACATTCAGACCAATTACCAAATGGTGGATTGTGTCATTTCTGGCACTTGTCATTTAGATGATGTTTGCAAGTTTGCAGCATGCAGCAGAAATCCTGGACTTACTACCATGCTCAAGGTGGTGGTAGCTCCATGGTTCCCCTGCATCAATGAGCCCTCTTGTTTACAACTCATCAGAGCAGACTGGGTGGGCACATTGGTGATTGGCGCAAATATGAAGTGCAAGGAAAGTGTTTGGACACAAGTACCTTTCATGAATAGTATTAATATGTGCAACCACTGTGTATATTTTGGTGAACTTGTGGCTGTGATTGCAAATGAGCCCTTAAATAGTCTGTATATTTTTTATATATATTTATATATATAAGTGTGTGTGTGTGTTTTGTTAAAGTTTTGCTGGTTGTAAAAAAAATCAGCTTCCCAAACGGTGCTGGAAGTTCCATGGTGGTAGCATATGCATTGTGGGAAGTAGATACTGTATTCCCATTGACCCAGTTGTATTATGGGTATTCCCTAGATTCCCTAGTAAATACAAATCATCAGATAGGGCTTCCTCTTTGTATTCCACTTTAAGCAAGGTGCTGGAAGGTTTGAGGCACTAGGAGGCCTCAGTAAAGGAGGAAAACCATGTAACCCTAAGGTAGGCAAACACTTTAGTGGAAGTCAGGGACAGGCACCCCATGAATCAGTAGTAAGTGACAGTCTAACACCTGTAGAAATGAAAGATGACCAACAAGAGCAGTTTTGTGCTCCCCCAAGGTGTAATGACAATTAGGTTGACATCTGCCACTCGTAGGGACCAAGTAAAAAAGGAGCATGTTTCATTATCAATGGGATGCAATCACTTACTGGAGCTTTACACCGGGTCTACAGAACTACGGGTGAGACTAAACCTCTGTCTAAACTTAAATTGGGTTTTGGTTGTGAGGAACTGTTGTGGCTGTCTTAGTTTTGCAGATGATATACTTTGACTACCCATAAAGTACCATCTGTTTCTTAAATTGCTTCAAGAAATTAAGGTTTCCTGTGTAAGAACTATTGCCACCAAAATTGTTCTAAAATATCTACTGAAATTGCAGGTAAGAAATTGCTACAACACCCTGACCTTTTCCTTTAAAGTCCAAACTGGGAAAAAAGGGTGGTATGTAGTAGGGATGTAGCGAACCGCCGAGTATGTGTTCGCGAACAGTTCGCGAACTTCGAACATCCGAAAATCGTTCGATTCGAACAATCGAATGATTTTAATCGTTCGATCGAAGGATTTTCGTTCGAATTGAACGATCGAAGCCATTCGATCGAATGATTTAATTCAATCCAATGGCTTTGATCGTTCGATTCGAACGAAAATCCTTCGATTTTAGCGGTCGAAGGAATCGAATGGTCGAATGGTCGAACGATTTTTGACGCGAACGCCTATTGGCGAATGTCGCGCAACGTTCGCGAACTTGCGGCGGACGCGAACAGTCGAAGTTCGCGCGAACTAGTTCGCCGGCGAACAGTTCGCTACATCCCTAGTATGTAGCAATGCTTTACTAAGGAAGCTTGAAGAGGGTACACTAGATCATGAGGGCACTACTAGTTAGAAGCAAGAATAAAATAGAAGAATATGGCAAACATAGAATTAAAAATCTCTCTTCTGCCTCAAAACAAAAAAGGAAAACAATAGTTCTGCATCTAAAATATACTTGCTGTGTATAAATTGGTTGGTTTTACAGCATTAAAACAAAAAAAGTCATATCCTATTCAGATAAACACGCACATGGTTTTTGTGACTGTTAAGGGAAAGATATAATACAGAGGAAACAAAAGCTTTAATCGGAATAACTTAGCACTGCATACTGGGCACAAGGCAATCTGCAGTAATGTAAGAAAAGTATATCCCCCCATGGGATTGTGCAGAACAGAGCTGTAATAAAAGTGGAAGGAAAAGAAATTGTTGTTTGTTAGAACGCAGGGCAATTTTACATACTGTATGTGTTCACACACAGAAGACACCTGCAGCTTTTAGTTTGACAATATAAGACGCTTTTATTTCAATAAAAGCCCTGTTGTTATTATATATTGTGTCTTTTCTAAAGCTCTCACTGAATAAACATCTGCCTTTGAACTTTTCAAAAAAGACATTGGGCCAAATTTACTAAACCTTAGAGAAATCCAGCAAAGATATTCCAGTGATTTAGTAGCGTATAAACGGACCTCTATAGCATTTCTTAGATACAGATGTAGAATCCAATAAAAAAATGCATTTTTCTAGGATTCAGAGAAACCATGTCTTAAAAAATTTGTAATGAAGCTGGTCCATTTTTTTTTTTACATAATATGTAATAATTTCAATATCTATATATATATTAATATATATATATATATAAAACTTTTTTTTCAGTGCCTTTGGGGATAACTGTATAAAACTAAGAAAAGTGTTAAAAGAGCAGGTATTCACTGGAGGATCCTCATTCAGGACACTGGCCCTGGAGGACTTGGATAAAAATGAATGGTTCAGTGTAGCATTGCTGTATATCTATGGTTGCTTGACTGCCTTTCATTATTTAACACTTGATTATATGCTGGAATATATATATAGGCATTGCAGTCAAGCAACATATGGGTAAAGCCATACTGCTCCATTGAAAGCTTTATTCCTTGTTAATTAAAAAAAAAACCTGTGTATTTATTTTATTCACAAATGGATACCTTAGGATGGATGATCGTCCACTAAGGCATCTTACCTTATCTTGTACATAATAAGTAATATATTTAGTATAATATATATTTGAACTAAATATCACACCTTTATTGGGCCCTCCTTGGATCTTCTCTGGTCTGTAACATAAGCAGTGGAATTGTCAGGGACTGGATAGCCAATCAAAGCAGTTCCTTCGCACAGGAAGTTCCCTGTTTGGTCCCCAGCTGCTAGCTGCCTTCCCGCCATTGCTTGCATCCTACAATGTAAAGTACCACCAGCCTGGCAAGCATCAGGAATAAGTATATACCCTTTAATCATCATAGCATTTTATTCTCCTGAGGTTCTCTTTTCTTTATTTTATTTTCCAATAATTATTTTTTCACCTTGTCTGATCATGACATAGTATGATGGGTACTGGAATCTAGTTAAATAAACGTAACAACAAAAAAATGGTAGGTGATCTCAGTATGTCAGGAAAGAGATGGCTGACATATAGGGGCCCATTCATTAACTTCGAGTGAAGGAATAGAAGAAAAAATGCTTTGAATTTCAAAGTGGTTTTTTAGCTACTTCGACCATCGAATGGGCTACTTCGACCTTCGACTACGACTTTGACTTCAAATCGAACGTTTAGAACTAAAAATCATTCAACTATTCGACCATTCAATAGTCGAAGTACTGTCTCTTTAAGAAAAAACTTCTACCCCCTAGTTCGCCACCTAAAAGCTACCAAACTCAATGTTAGCCTATGGGGAAGGTCCCCATAGGCTTGGCTAACTTTTTTTGGTCGAAGATTAATCCTTTGATCGTTAGATTAAAATCCTTTGATTATTCCTTCGATCGTTTGATCAAAGTATTTGCGCAAAATCCTTCGACATCGATATTCGAAGTTGAAGGATTTTCATTCCTCAGTCGAATATCGAGGGTTAATTAACCCTCGATATTTGACCCTTGATGCATTTGCACCATAGCATTGCCACCTTTTCCGATCGGGGAAAAGGGACAGAAGGCGGGTGGATGACATTGGGGGCAGACCAGTGAAATAAGGGGACAGGGCAGATGACATCAGGGGTGGGGCTGATGATGTGGCGATCAGCAATTGGTTGATCACCATGTCATTAAAGTCAATGGCCTGTCCAAATTGCCTAATTTGGCAATCCAGCACTTTTCACCTAGACAGCCCTTCCAAAAACCAGGCTGTATGGGTGAAATTCAGACAGGTGGCATCCCTATGACATAGAACCAGCAGGGATAAGTGTCATTGGAGAATTTACTTGCATGAACCTAATTTGGAAAGACAGAATGCCCAACAGGATAATTTTTAGAGAAAGTCTTTGCAATATTCAAAGGATAGGGATGTAGCGAACTGTTCGCCGGCGAACTAGTTCGCGCGAACTTCGACTGTTCGCGTCCGCCGCAAGTTCACGAACGTCGCGCGACGTTCGCCAATATGCGTTCGCGTCAAAATCGTTCGACCATTCGACCATTCGATCGCTAAAATCGAACGATTTTCGTTCGAATCGAATGATCGAAGCCATTGGATTGAATGAAATCATTCGATCCAATGGCTTCGATCGTTCGATTCGAACGAAAATCCTTCGATCGAACGATTAAAATCCTTCGATCGTTCGAATCGAACGATTTTCGGATGTTCGAAGTTCGCGAACTGTTCGCAAACTGTTCGCATTTTTTGCCGGTGTTCGCGAACGGCGTTTGCGAACACATTGTCGGCGGTTCGCTACATCCCTATCAAAGGACAGTGTATTTCTGTGTTTTGAGAGTAACTACTGTCTGCTAAAATGTTCACAGCATGTTTTCTTTGATTTGTTCCTATATCCAGTATTGCATTGTTTTAGCAACAACTGTAGAACAACTATAGAAAAAATAGAGGACAGGGAACCGTTCCGAGGTCATTGATCATTTTTCTTTTTAAATACCTTGTAGTGCAGTATAGTAGTAGGTTCCATGTCTCCTGTACAGAACTTATATTGGCGCCCATCGCTAATTAAAAAAAATCAATTTCCATGAATTATATAGCATTGCATGTAAGTTTGCATGCTCTAAATACAATATGCTTTAAACAATTCATAATCTATATTGTAAGCCCACACTGGAGCCAAGGATTTCATTCCAGCAAGGATGCTGTAAATCAGTTTGACCTTGCCTTCTTGCCTCTGCATGACTCTATTGTCTACTCTAGTGTCTATTTTGGTACAATGACAATTTGGGTAGGCAGCTACCAGTATTCCTTTCAAAGAAGAATGAAGAATGGAAGGAGCATGATGTTTACATGTAATAGCAAATGCTGGAGGTAGGTTGGTACTTACCAAACAGGAATATTAACCAACATAAAACCGGCATGATTCTCTGTGGCATACACTAGGTCTGGTTTCAAGACCCCTTTTGATTTTCAACACCAGTTATGCCCACCCTCCGACCCCTACAAAAGGGTCTGAACAGAAAATGAGCCGGCAACCAAAACTTCACCATCTGCCTCCCTCACACCAAGTCCCCTGCTTAAATCCACTTAGAGAGCCTCTGCTCTAAAGTACGTTTTGACTTAATGGACGTAAAAGCATTTCAGGACCCCAGTAAATGGAGGAAGGCGTAGATAGTAAAGATCCCTTGTAGCTATTGATTAAGTCTTGCACAGCAGTGTTCTGTAAATGATGACAAGCAAGGTATTATATATGGATTTTATTCCCAGTCATAGGCCATTGTGACATTATTATTTCACATATATATAATATGTAAGGGTAGCTAGGGACCTATAGCAGAGGTTGCAATATTTTAATTCTCATTTATTTTATAAGAAGCCTTTTATCTAAAATGAATTGGACAGAATATAGTTTCCTGTCTAAAATTCCGCTAATTCAAAGAATGTTTTCTAACCAGACCTGATGTTCCATTTCAGTTCTCATAGCATTTGGACGGTTTACACTGATATCCAGGCCCCTTGGTGCATGTATGAGAACTTTCCAGGGACTGCAACCTGTTAAGATTCAGCAGAGAACACATATTAGACTTGTGGCAGGAATGACCTTCAATTATCAATTCAAGAGTGAAAGAGTCTTCAAAAGTAAATCAACTGTAAGGTGCAGTAATTGATACAGCTTTCCCTGGTGCCGTCAAACCCTTTCCAGAACAACATTTTGATCTGCAGTACAATTATAATATACTAACAGAGACTGCTAAATAGGCCAGATGTAATGGGAACTTTTGAAGGAGTTAGAAAAGTCTAGAAGTTAGATAATATATATATATATATATATATATATATATATATATATATATATATATATATATATATATTTTTTTTTTTTATTTAACCTTAGCTGTAGAGAAAGACCAGACAGGACTGAACAGCATTGAACCCTCAGGACTGAACCCTCCCAACAAAATTTCTGGCATCTACAGTCCCAGCCAGTAGCTTATTGGCCTATGTTTTGTAGCAAACCAACAGGCTGCCTGAACAATATGTGATAAAGGATCTTCATCAGACAGGTTTATGGGTAAGGATTGGATTGGCCCCTTGATGCAGCCCTATTCCTGATAGGGCTGCAAAAGCCTATAGCAGGAGTGCCTATACTTTACTAATTCGAGGTCTACTTTTAGTGATGTTGTTCCATGAGGATCTACATCCATAAAAGCATTGCTGGCATTATGTTCCATGGAAAATATTACTTAAATATTGATTTTTGAGAACATGTAAATTATTATATTTAACAAACAACTATTTCTTATGTAACCTTAACATAATAACTATCTGAATGAAAAGCATGAAACATGAGGGTGATTAAGACAAGCTGTTGGTTGACAGTGTCTCAGTATCTACTGATCAACAGCTAAAGGTTTACTGGTAGATCCTGGCCTATATATGTTAAAATCTGTTCAGTGCCTCATTTGACAAAGAATTGGATTAGCCCCAATTTGGCCATGTATGTGGAGCAGGTCAATGTGGCAGGGTGCCCCACATTTTTTTATCTAGTAGAAAACTCCTTCGCCCACACATAAATTGATTGAACTGCTTTTGTTTTTTCTAGGTTAAATGGAAAGGTTGGACAAAATGGCGGTCACGTGTCTGAAATACAGTAATTATCATCTATAGATCTGAAACCCAATGCTCCAACATTTGTTGAATGATATTGTAGGGAGTGTAGCCAATAGATGCAGTCTCAGTCTCATATGGGAAGAAACCTATTGGTCTGTAGATTTGTCCACATTATCAACCTTCTGCTCAGTATTTCATAGAAACCCATTTAGATATTAATCCAGCTCGGTTAAAGATCATATTGGCTGAAGACTGCATTAAACCATTGCTGGTGGACTTTGTTAAATATATAAGAAGTGGAAAAAGTTCAGCAGCACTGTGATTAATGAAAAAAAATAGGGGGACGACAAGAGAACCCTGGACACTTCAGATGTAGTTACAGGATCCAAAAGAATGAATGCAGATTTACTGTAAGTAAACAAAGAACACTGGAAACACTAGAAAACAGTAGAGATGGAAATTTTAAGAAAAATAAGATAAATAAAAAATGCTTATTAGTAGTAGGCAATACATGTACAATGTATATTGTCAGAAGGACACATCTCATTATGTATTCCTGTGTGTCCACACCAGCAACTTAATTATCAAAAAAAAACTGGAACCCGTAACCTTTTACACAGTTTTGCCATATTTTTTGCTGCATATAGTCACAAAAAGCATAATTAAATTGTGTGTTGTTTTGAAGGATTTTCAAACAGTTTTGTTTGATGCCCAGTTATGACCCGACTGATGGTTTCTGGGAAGATGATCAGTTATATGTAAAAATGTATTATTTAAAGCTGAAGATATTATTTTTTTTTATGTTTTTGCTAATAGCTCTTCTGATTTCAGTCATCTTTTATTTGTTGTTATCCAAACAAGGACAGTATTACAATACAAAATCTTCACAAAAATAAAGCCGTGATATTATTTATTAAAATATTATTTTAATGATGTACATTTTTTTTGCAGTCCATGCTAAAGGGCCAAAATGCTTTTCTCCTACAGACTGGTATTTTAAGATCAATTTTCGTGAGTCTTCTTGACAGCAGGTTTGTGATGAAAAAATGTGGGAGCTAATATCTGACTCGCTCAAACCAACGGGCACATCAACACATGTCTGAATGGAAACTTTGATCACTTGAGAATTTTCAAGAATTTTTGAGCATTCTCAGGTTTAGCATTAAAGTCTTTGGAATTCTAGCACAATTCAATACATTTTCTAGGGGGTTTAAGGTAGCTTCAAATTCTGCAACTGTGCGGCCTTTAAAATCAATATCCTAAAAGATATATCTCATGGCAAGACTTGATTTGGATACTTTGGTGAATGCTGACCTAAAAATAGATCAGTGAATCTCACTGGAAATGTTTTACAATGGTTTGAGTAGAAGAATTTGAATAATTGCAGAAAGAGAATTTCAGGAGAATTGTATGTGACTAAGGATGCTTTGTATGGAAGTATCTGTAAGTATGAATAATATTACATGCAAATGTACATTTTACACTCTATCATTATGTCCTATTTTTCATTCAGTTATTCGGATATTATGTAAACTACCTTTGCCTTATGTTTTATCCATACGAAGAAGGAGCATTTATTTTTATAATGTATATTTTCCTCTAAAAATGTTACGTGTTAGCATCCAATTTTCATAGGCACGGTGCATTACAGCTACTAGACCTTTACTTTCCAATTTATCATGTGACTAATTAAAAATTGCCTTCAGCCATTCATTACATAAACTGCTGCATACAAATGAGGTGGATAAGTATGCCCTTACTGCATGCGAAGCTAATCATCTGGATTTACAATATGTTGACTGGAGTTTATATATATAATATTTGCATTTCTCTGAATTGTAATTGTTGTTCAGTGACGGGCTGCAGATTAGCTACCAAGGACTCCATTTTATAAATGTATCAGTATTTGGAAGTGCTTTATATTTGTGCTGGAGACAGTTATTAATAATAATAGTATTATTATTAATAATATTATTCTCCAGGCATGGATGTGCAGCAGATTTTGACATTTCGCCTCACAAATGTTTTTGCCAAACGGCGACAAAAATTTGCAGTGGAAAATCCGGCATGCGTCAAAATTGGTGCGCACATAAAAATTGTTGCGCCTCAGTTTTTTCAGATGCCCATTGACCTTAATGCATTTGGACAAAAAAAAAATGGTTCATGTAAAAAAAATCCGCTCATGTCAAAATTGTTGTGCGTCAAAATAATTTTGACCCCCATTGACTTTCGTGAATTTTTCGCAGTTTCGCAAAGTTTTGCGAATTTTGTGGGCCGAAGCAAAATGGCACCGATTTGCCCATCACTACTTATATGTCTATGAAGGCTTTCATTCATCCAGGTCATCTATATAAATACACATAGTAATACAAAGGGTGGCACACCGTTCCATGATCTCAGACAGTTCCACGGTAAAATATATATATATTCTTCAACAAAAAAGACCAGCAACACCCGGATATTTGTGAAGATCAAAAATATGTCGGCATGTTTACCGACGTGACGTTTAAGTGCCAATTAGGACCTTTCTCAAGGCAACCACACCCTACACACAATCAAGTACATATAGCCAATAAAATTGTAACAATTAAGGAAGTGACATCACTTTGTAACAATTCATATAATAACAATGTGACCAATATAATATGCTTTGCTAGTAAATATAAAATACAAAGAGTGACCAGTGCAAAATAAGTTACAATAAAACCATACAATAACACATTTGCACTGAAGCATATATATATATATATATATATATATATATATATATATATATATATATATATATATATATATATATATATATATATATATATATATATAAGCAAATATATGTAAATACTGTCTATACGTACTCATAAAGAAGATATAAATATGTACCAAAGTGCAAATCAAAAATTTATATGGCAGCTACATCTGTATCCTAAACTTTAAGCTCAGTATTAAGCCCTAATTAAGCTCAACTAACATTCTTCATACCTATATGACATGCACTAAATCAATATATACTTTATATGACATCAAAGTGTCAAGTAGCATTTAAACCCTAAAATAATATAATATAATTAGCATGGGTGGCTTATTTTCACACTCAAGTCAATGGGCATTTTTTTTCCCTATGGTGATTTTTTTTGTCCAATGCATTAAAGTCAAAGGGCATTTTGGCGACTTTTTAGTCTAGGCAACATTTTTGTTGCAGCAAATTTTTATTGTATTGTTACACATTTTATTTTGTTTGACTCTATGGGGCAGATTTATGGAATATCGAATAAAAAAGACCAACCGAAATTCATTAAAAAAAATCTACATTTTTTTTAGGGTGAATAGGCCATTTTCATTCAGGAGGTCCCCCATAGGCTAAAACAGCCATTCGGCAGACGGTGAATGGTCGAAGTCAATTTTTTAAAGAGACAGTACATGATAAATTTCGATATTCAAATTTTTTTCAAATTTGAATCGAACTTGGACTATTCCCTAGTCGAAGTACACAAAAAATAGCTAGAAATTCAATTTTTTTTTTCATTCGAATTTTCACTTCGACCCTTGATAAATCTGCCCCTATCTGTTTATCAAGCGTTTAAGCATTTGGAATGAATGTTTACTATCACAGCAGTTGGGCAGGTATAACTGGTTTCCTTGCCATTTGGTATACTGTATGTTCTCCTGGTTTAACTTACATTCCCACCGTGGCAGCAGTGACTGGCATTTGGAAAATGTATGGTGGGAAATATGACAGCTAGGATGGTTTACTTGGTTAATAAAAAATAAAGCTGTAGCTGACAGTAGAGTTAATATCTAAAACTGTAAAGCACCAAGTTGCAAGTCTTGATTTTACTGTAATTAGACCAGAACAATCTCTAGAATAATTGTGATGTATCCAGGAAGTGACTGGAAAACAATCTCTGTTTGTGTCTATTACGCTGCGCCTTAATCATAAACTACTGGACACAGTTGATCATGATGAGAATGAGAGGTTGCCATATAAGTCAGTAAAATAATACCGCTGAACCCCCATGACACATTAACATTGAAAATAAAATAACATGAGCATATTTAATTAATGCAGCCCTATTGTTCAAACATTTCACATGACTCTAAGAGGCTTAATTATCTAAATTTATTTCTCTGTGGCTGATTCATAAAGGGATTTAAAAACGCTGAGAAAAAAAAAAAATGAGATGAAACAGTGCAGAACAGTTCAGGATGAATCAGAAACTTTCTCCTGTGATGTAAATACAGAAGTTTGTTCTGCATAAAAAGCCTTTATTTTTCATTCATTTATATATTTAGAAATAGAATTACTGATTTTCTCTGATAATCTTTTATGAAGTGAAGCAGTGGCAGGATTACTATCCTGATTGGATACTTTCTTGTCTTAACAAAATGACCTTGTTGTAAAGGGGATATAAATGACACTTTTGTGTCCCCCAGAGTCATTGATCATGTCGTTATCTAACATATAAAGACTACAGTGATATGCCTGTTGGTCTAAGGTTGGAAAACTTGGTTTGATGTCTTTGGAGTTGATGCTTGATGTGAATCTCACCCTTGATAAGTACATTGGACACACACTTAAGTAAGGATGAACCTCATTGTAGAATTCTTTGGCATTTGTTTGGGATGTCTAATTTGGAGAGCTAGTAGGTATAAAAGGGCCATTTTCTAGGAAGGCCTTCATCCTTTTTAATTACTGATGCAAGAGCCTTCTCCAGTGAGTAATATTGTTATCATGCAAAGGCATGAAGCCGATAAGATATAGGAAAGTGTAAAGAATCCATGTCCCCTTTAAGGAAAAACAAAAGGAGGGCAGAACATATTAAATATAGAGTGACTGGCACAAAAACAAGTAAACTTTTCAATGAATTCCTCATTCCACAGACTTTCCAGGGATGACAGACCTGTTTGTTAAATATGGCGGCCCATGCTGACCGCTGGCAGTTCTAATGTATATTCGCCATGACCAATAACCATGACGTTTATTTAAAGGATATCAATGTAAAATATCTGGCAATTTCTTTCTATGGTTGGCCTTGATGGAAAGGCATTTACCCAACTCATATAAAGGCATTCTAATTGGTAGCTATTAATGATGAGTGAAAATGACCTGTTTTGCTTTGCCGAAAATTTGCGAATTGAAGTCAATGGGCGGTTTTCTCTTTGCATGCCATTTTTCAAACCGAGCAACGTTTTTTTTTTTTACTAAGTATTAGGGGCAGATTTACTAAGCTTGAGTGAATAGTTTGAATGCAAATATATTAGAATTTCAAAGTATTTTTTCGGGTACTTCGACCATCGAATTGGTCAAATTCGATCGAATTCGATCGAATCGAACGATTCGAAGTAAAAATCGTTCGACCATTCGACCATCGAAGTACTGTCTCTTTAAAAAATCCTTCGACTCAATACTTCGCCAAATACAAGCTACCGAGTTGAATGTTAGCCTATGGGGACATTGTAGATAGGTTTTGGGCACTTTTTATGATCAAATTAAAAATCATTTGTTCGATTCGAAGGATTTTATTGTTCGACCTAACTATTTTTATTCAATCGTTCGATCCAACCTTTTGCGCTAAAAACCTTCGAATTCGATATTTGGATTTGAAGGATTTTACTTTGAGGGTCGAATTCGAGGATTTTTTAACCCTCGAAAATTCGACACTTGATAAATCTGCCCCGTAGTGTCTATGGGCTAAGTATTTTGCTCATCCTTGGTAGCTATGGGTTGCTGCACCTGCCTAAATTTAATCGGGCAGATTTACTAAAGGTAGATGTGGCTGTCGCTAGCAAAAGTTTGCCAGAAATTCCATCCACAGGGAGATCAGCAATTTACTAACAAGTGTAGAGGACAATTCACTAGTGAAAGAGACTGTTGCTAGCGCAGTCTTGCGCCCTATCAGCAGGTCGAATTTTCGCTCATGCAAATGATTGTTACTCTGCAAATTCACTGAAGTGCGAATTTTATAGAACATTGTGTCTTTCGCCAGAGTTTCCTTCGCCACCTTAGACCTGGTGAACTGATAAGCTGAAGCTACATCCTCCTCAATTTTATGTCAGTGACATCCTATCCTGTATGCCAGAAAGTTATATAAGTTCTAAAAAAAAAAACGCTGACGAAAGTTCGCTATGAAATGCTCGCACTGACGAATTAACTTTGCCCCAATATATTGTATTGTATTATATTGTATAATTATATTATCCACAATGTTGTGTTGTTAAGATCAGTAAACTTAACCTGTTTGAGAGCAACACCATGCTACCATGGCATGTTGCAATTTTCTCAAATCACCCACAGCTTTGTATAATTGCTGAAATCCTTTCTTATGTTATTGGTATATTGGGAGAAAAAGGAGTGTATTATCAATAAGCAAATGACAAATGTAGGCTTTGCACAATAAGCCAAAGATAAGACCAACCATAGAATGGGCAAAGCTTGATTGTTTCAATGAAATTATACATATGTGGGAAAAATGTGTTTTTCCAAGGGCATTGTATGTGCAATATACAGTATATATATATATATATATATATATATATATATATATATATATATATATATATATATATATATATATATATATATATATATATATATTATCCAACCAGATCGCAACACCTTGATAAAAGGTAGCATTTATTGTTGCTATTAAAACATTCAAATGTGCACTTCCATTTTCAGCATTATTTCAACTTATCTGTACAAAGTCCAGCATTTTTAAGTCTAGCGATATCGCCACATATTCAAGCAACCACGCGACGTTTCGGGAAATCCTCCTTTCCTTTCTCAAACATTTACAGCGTGCAGTGGCGTCTAGGACTCCATTGTTGCATCCAATGCTTCTCTATGCGAGGCGGAAGTAGCGTAACCGGTCACTGTGATGACGCGTCTTCATATTGGAGATGGATCTGCACGTAAGCGGACACACCTCCACCCATTGGTTGCTATGTAGATTCCTTAGCTACGAAATATTTGGAAAAACATTTATAGAGATATGCATTTCATATTATATGGAACTTGTTACATTCTATATGGACAAATATACAAAGCCAGCATTTCAATTTACAATTGACCATGGACCTTTCACAAACATAAATGTAAGTCAAAATCGCGATTTAGTCCCTGTGGGATCAGGGTCCCCAATCTATCTATCCATCCACTTTACTTCTGCTCTTTTTAGTATAAGGGTTCGATCTCCCCCTCTTTTGGGTGGTGGAATATGTTGAATACCCCTATATTTTAGATCATCAGATGAATGTCCATAATCTAAACAATGTCTTGATGCAGGCAGTGATCGATTCCCTGTATTTATAGTTGATCTATGTTGGGAAAACCTATCTCTCACTTTTTGTGTGATTTCCCCAACATAGATCAAGTTGCATGGACACCTTAACATGTACACTACATAATTGGTGTCACATGTGTTGTATCCCCTAATTTTGAATTTTTTATTTGTATCTGGGTGCTCAAATTCTGGACCTGTGAGGCCATATCGACATTGTGCACAACCTTTACATCTATACATGCCCTCTTTTTTGGGGCCCCAAAACATCATCCTACTCGGAGGCTTACGGATGTCTGCATTAACTAACCTATTGCCAATAGTGGTTCCTCTTCGATATGACATCATAGGATTTTGTTGATATATATATACTATGATTCTTTCTTCTTTGTTTCTTATAACAAATGAATCTTTCTTTGTGCCATGCACACAACTTTCATCCCTTGCCTAACTATGTGATCCTTATCATCAAGGCTCCGTTGACAAGAGCAGCATAAGCACAGCTCTGTTCCAATGAGCAGAAAAGCCATCTTATCCCTTTCGCAATGCCTTTCATGAAAAAAAAAGGGCTTGCTGAAAATTGGCTTTGCTTGATAGGTAGCCAATAATCCTGCGGCTGTAATTACGTGCGGATTAATGGGCAACTTCATTTTCTGCCGTTGTCAATTTGGCACCTTTTAACATCATTAAATTCACCAGAAATTACACAAAATTAAAAACAACTTAATTAGCAATGATTAGCATAAATTAAGTAGCGTTCAAAAAAAAAATAAAAAAAAACCTTCCCCACGCATATACCCATAACATCTGTGTGTTGGAATAGTTTCATTAACAACGGCTCTTAAGTATTCGTAGGTTTCTCCAACAAGTGTACCTGATATGTGTTTGTTTTAATAACCATATCAAATCTGAAATAATAGGAATTTCAGATGTGCTACTTGCAATTACAGTTGCTAGGATGCAGTGTGCCGTACTGTGGCATTAAACATATTACCAGGGCTTTGATATTGACTCTCTTATGTCAACATATTTAATCATTTTATTTTAACTACTTAGGTGTGTTATTTCTCTGTAGCCTTAGAAACAATAAGCCATTAGGAATTTTTTAAAAAAATAAGGATATATTTATTAAAGGTTGTAAGGACTGAAATAAAACTTGCTTCCAATTAATATTTATAAACCATGTGCAAGTTAATATTGTCAGCAGAAAAGGGGGAACAGGTTATGTAGATTTGTTAAATAGGGGCCCATACTGCTTTAGCAATAAAATGTCAATGTAATTCTACTCTTGTTGAAGAACACAAATGCAAACTATGGGGCTTTTGTATCAAATACAGAACCGAGGAAGCTTTAAAGGTTCACAGTACAGGTATGGGACCTGTTAAGTGGAATGCTCAGTTCCTGGGGTTTTCTGGATAAGGGATCTTTCTGTTATTTGGATTATCATAGTCTACTAGAAAAACATTTAAACATTAAATAAACCCAATAGGCTGGTTATGCCTTCAATAAGAATTAATTGTATCTTAGTTGGGATCAAGAACAAGCTACTGTTTTATTATTACAGAGAAAAGGGAAATATTTTTGATGTATTTGTTTAAAATGCGGTCTAGGGAGATGGCCTTTGTGTAATTCATAGCTTTCTGGACAATAGGTTTCTGGATAATATGGATCCTATACCTGTAGTTCTTATTTCTCCTTTAGAAAGACTTTTCAGACTCTCAATGAATAATGTTTTTAGTGAATTGACACATTTAAAAAAGCTAACGCTTATGTAAATTCAAAAGAATGTGTGTGACTGCATTGAGTAATTGAATTCCATTCTAATATACTGTATGGGGTAGTCGTGCACCGCGCTTTCTTGTAGCTTATGTCTGAATGATTCCAAAATGATAAACTACATCTAAACCCCTGGTCGTTTTATCAAGAGTTACCAACAGTGGCATAAATAGATGTTGCTGGGCCCAATAGGAAATTCAATTTAGGGCCCAAAATATTGATAAGTTGGCCTATTGTACAAAGATATATTAAAATTGCTCATTAATTAGGGCCTTGCTGGGTCCCTTTAACTCCTGGGTCTCCTCTGCTTCCAGGTTACCAGTTAGTAATTCCACTCCAGTTGATACCAGATATTAAGTAACTCAAAATTGATTCTTTCTTGGGATTTCTGGTGGTTCAATATCCTGGTAGTAACATGGCTTTCATTGAAAAGGATAAAGAATTGCACAGACGTTCATGGTATTCTGACTCCATATCCCATACAACTACAAAACTAACTGCGTGATTGTGAAGCATGAAACAAATAAAAGGACACCAATTTTATGGTTTTTCCCCATCATATTCTTCACATATTCCTGTATTTATGTGCATTCCAGTGGTTTTTCTTAAAAGATACTGTGGTGCCAGGGGTTAGACTGAACGCAAGGAGGTATATGTTTTGTTTTTGGTTGCTACACCATCTGCATTAGAGTTGTTTTGGTATGTTACCGCTTATTTATTGTAGCTAGTTAGCACTAAAATTTCTGAAGCATCTCTACTGATGACTGACTTTAATTTCATATACTGGGAAGACAGGAGATGATACACAACTGAAAACCTATTCCCAATACCCTATTCCCAATAAGAATAACTCACAAGGCAATTAACTGTGAGTACTGCATTGGGTCAGGTACCTGTCCACAGGTTGGGTGGAAATCCATGTGGGTGAGAACGCTGGTAAGTGGGTCCTGTTCAGGTTTAGGGAAAGTCACTACTGGTTGGACGTGGGTCTTAAAAAACAGACTAGTGATGGGCGAATTTGGCGCATTTTGCTTTGTCGAAAAATTTGTGAATTTCCCGCGAATTTCTCTGAACTGGGGCTGACTGGCAAGTTATGCAGATAGAATTGTCTAATTTGATTATAACTGTGGGAAAAACAATCATGGATGACATTAAATGACATTTTTTTTGCATTTGTAATTATGTTTGAAATTCTTCATTTGGAAAGCAAAAAGCACAGTTAGTTGTAGGGAAGTTGTATGTCCTTTAAGAGAAGTCCACCAGTTTTTACACAGGGTGGCTGTTTTTTGTACTTTTTTCAGTTGTATGCCAAATAAAGTTTAAATAGTGACATAATTCATGGATGATGATGAAGCTTTTTTTGTTTCTTTTTTATTTTTTCACACCGAGTAAGCATTTCTTACTCTATTACCATCTTAACTAGAAAAAACTTCCCAACAGGAAACATTTCACACATGGCACTCTTTAAAGCTGAGAGATTTGACTTCTCCTTTCTCTTTCTTTTCTCCCTTACATTCTTTTTCCATGCTCAAAGCTTTACATTCCTTTGCATTACCATTGCCTTTATGTGTAAAATACTAAGACTTTCAACCAAATATTCAATTTCAAGATTCATCAACTTCAACCTTCCTATTTCCTGTATTTTATAGCTCTATGCTTCAGTCTATTGTTAAAGCTGGCACAACTACAGTATAATCTTTACAACCAAAAATTCTCCCCTTAGCTTCAGTCTTCAGATATCAAAGTTCTGACACCTTATCATGTTCCAGAACAAATCTATCTACAACATCAATTAATTCCTGTGTTTGTTCATAGAGTTATTGACCTGCGACCTTAAAATCCAGTAACTTTATATATTGTTCAAGTTCTCTTAAAATCCTTTCTGATGAAACTGGAACGTTGAACTTTTGCAAATGCTCATGTGTCCCAAACCCACCTAAGATATTGTTCCAACATATTCCTTCTGTGTTCATTAAAAAAAATCAAAATATACTTTATGGGGCCAATATAATAACATTCTAATTTCTATTTTTTTCACGAAACCTGAAATCGTAAAAATTCTTGTTTTTTAAGTTTGTCTAAAATTCCAAAAATTTGAGACTTACTAATAGTGATGGGCGAATTTGCGAAAGGCATTGAAAAAATGATTTTGCCGCAGTGACAATTTTGATGCGAGTGACAATTTTTTTTTACGATTGACTCTTTTGTCCGAATGCATTCAAGTCAATGGGAGTCCGAATAATTTTGACGCGTGACAATTTTTTATGCGCGCAATTTTTTATGCACGCAACAAATGGGACACACAACAATTTTTTTTTTTTGGCACAGCAAATTTTCCACGGAGAATTTTCGTCACCGTTTTGGTAAAACATTTGTGGGCAGGGAAATGTGGAAATTCACAGCAAATCCATGTCTGGTGAAGGTTTTAGGAGGTTTTAGATCTTTTGTAAATTTCATGATATTCATGGTTTTAGAGAAAACCTCTAACACCACTAAATTAAAAAGTAATGTATGTGCATCTTGCATTTCTTTCCCATAAAACCGTAATACCTTCCCTAAAACTGATTTTTTTATGCCTCTAGCTGTTCAAAGTAGGCATCCCAAACTTAATTACAGATGAAAGAAAATTCTCCAGTGAGTCTCATGCCTAGTAGGAAAAAAAAGAAAAGGAAAGTTTTTAAAAAAAGTAGTGCCATTATCCTATCATTCTCTATTACTTTTATTGGATGAATCTTACTTAGTGTTTAGACTTGCTTCCCATGTTCTTATTATTCACATTTACACTTAAGTCATGAATCTGAATATTGTTTCTGCATCCCAATACCCTATGGAGTTGATGCTACATCTCCAACCACTGCTTAGTATAAATGCAACAATGGCATTGTGCTCAGTGGAGTAACTAGATGCTACTGGGCCCCACAGCAAATTAATTTTAGGGCCCCCAACATTTCCAAAGGTTGTCCCGTTTTACCAATATATATTGACATTTCTCATTAATTAGGGCCTCATAGGCCCCCTATACCTCCTGGACCCTCCTGCAGCCACAGGGTCTGCTTCCTCTGTAGTTACGCCTCTGATTGTGCTCATTTGCATAAAATGAATAATAAAACAATTGTGGCCAAAACCAAATTCCTAGGACACACGTCACCATGTTCTTATAATATGATGGTGTACCACTGGGTTCAAAAGCATAGCTTGGTACATGCTGATATGATCCCAATTCCATCTGTAGACCAGTAGCAAATTGGCTTTGCTTTAAAAAATTTAGTGAATGAGAATTAGTGTAACTTACAGGTTTTCTATGCCAAACTTAATTAGAGAAACAAAATAATTTTCCAACAATGAGACACATGCCTGCTAGAGCCACATCATTCATCTTGTTGTTGTCTAACATAGCTAAGTAAATTTAGGTTAAATAATAACTGCAAAGTCCTGAAAGATTTCTTTTCTCTCTCTCTCTCTCTCTCTCTTTTCGCTTAATGATTATCAAAAAATGTGTGTTTTTTCAATCAAAACCATGATTTTTATCGCAATAAAAATTAGAAGCGAGGAAGAATATGAATGTTGATATAAAGAACACCCTAAGTGGTTGTGTATTATGTCATTTATTTAGAGGAGGATCTATTCTGCACCCTGTTGACATGAGATATTCTGCAGTAATGTAGTACAGGCAGGGCCAGGCCAAGCCAGCTGGGCTCACTGGACCACATGCATGCATGCGCAAATGCGACCATGCATGCATGACCACACACTTTCATTAGATCATGTCAAGACCAGGGGATACTACTAGAAGAGCCAGCAGTGAGAGGACAAGGATCAGGACTATGGCTATGTGATTGAAGAGTTACGAGCCTGGCGCCCCAAGCATGTTCCTCCCCTTTTTTTACCCCCAGATCTGGCCCTGAGTACAGATATGCGATCTTTGTTATCCGGAAATCCATTATCCAGAAATCTCCAAATTATGGAAAGACCATCTCCCATAGACCATTTTATCCATATAATCTACATTTACAATTTTGCTGATCCTTTAAAGACTGGTTTACACCAAGATGAGGCTTGATAGACAGCAAAACGAAATTAACAGAATAACCAAATGAAGTACAGGTATGGGATCTGTTATCCAGAAACCCATTATCCAGAAAGCTCCATTTTATTCAAATAATCCAAATAATTAATATTATTATATGTAATAATAAAACAGTACCTTGTACTTGATCCAAACTAAGATCCTTACTGGAAGTAAACCCAGTTTATTGGGTTTATTTAATGTTTCAATTAATCCAAATTATGGAAAAATCCTTTATCTGGAAAACCCAAGGTCCTGAGCATTCTGGATAGAAGTTCACATACCTGTACCTCAATTATTCTGTCACTCTCCTTTTTAGTTCCCATATCCAATCTCTTGCCCAAATATTACCCCATCCATCCTAAAAAATGATATTTCAAATTCTCAATATCTTCTTCCCCAGTCCTCTTTTGCTGATTTCGGTAAACCACTGCATTGTTTGCCGGAATACAATACAAGATCCAATACAAGCATGCTTCTTTAAGCAGAGTCTGCAAAAACAGGACTCCATCCACCCCTGCTGTATAATGTCTACCAATACTTTCAAGCACACAATATGGTCATCCTCTTATATGAGCTCTGTTATGAGCTCTGTTATATATATATATATATATATATATATATATATATATATATATATATATATATATATATATCTAAGGTCCCTATTATACACATAAGGTTCATGGTCTATTTTATTATTAGACAATTAACCTGCCTCTATGTCTGTAATTTACAAATACTATGGTAAATGGATGCTTCTGCAATTGGATCTTCATACCTTAAGTCTACTAGAAAATCATATAAACATTAAATAAACCCAATAGGCTGGTTTTGCTTCCAATAAGGATTAATTATATCTGAGTTTGGGTCAAGTGTAAGGTACTGTTTTATTATTACAGAGAAAAAGGAAATCATTTTTAAAACTTTGGATTATTTGGATAAAATGGAGTCTATGGAAGACGACCTTTCCGTAATTCGGAGCTTTCTGGATAACAGGCCTGTGCAGATTTAACACAGATCAAGAGATAAATCACTTGTGACATGATTAAAACACGAATTCCAAGAAAGTCCGATTTGGGATGGAACTGCAGTAATTCATAGCTAAAGCTAGTCAAAACAAAATCATGTGTCCTCTTCTAATTGGGAGACGAATGTTTTAGTAGCTGTATTCTAAATATAAATATGATTAGGCAATTTTCTGAGTATCATTTGGACTGAAGTTTCCAAGAATAAAGTAACTGTGAGGGTCATGACCACATCCTAGAAATCATCACTTTTCCTGCGAATATTGGAAAAATCCAACACTCAGGTTTATATTTTTAGATCTACAATTAGTTTTCTTCCTTGGCTGAGTGCATTTCTTTAAGAGATAATCCATAAACGTTTTCCTTCATATTCATAATCACCTTTATACAATTATAGGGTGATGTCATATAAATCTTTAATGGAAAAAAATGTTTTAAATATGGGCAGTTCAATATTTAGTACATTGGTCACTTTTTATTCTTCTTTTATTCTGGGTTCTTTCATAACTGTCAGGAACATTCTCCCAACAGTCAAGAAAGTATTTATGGCAATGACACATTTATCAATAATCAGGAAAGTGTAGAGTTTACACATTTTTCCCCTGATCTATGTGCCATTCTGTCCTATTGGGTATTAGAGCTCTGTGTCAGGGCTGAGCTTGAACACCGTACAAAATAATAAAGCCCCAAACATTAAAGTAGTGATTCACCTTTAAAGGGTGGTTCACCTTCAAACTAACTTTTAGTAGGTTCTAGAATGGCTAATTATAAGCAGTCTTCATTATTTATTATGTTTAGTTTTTGAATTATTTGCCTTTTTCTTCTGGCTATTTCCAAATGGGGGTCACTGACCCCATCTAAAACAAATGTTCTGTAAGGCTACACATTTATTGTTATTGCTATGTTTTATTACTCATCTTTCTATTCAGGCCTGTCCTATAACATTCAAGTCTCTTATTCAAATAAATTCATGGTTGATAGGGTTATTTGGACCCTAGCAACCAGATTGCTTAAATAAACTAGAGAGCTAAATGATATGAAACTGCCTATATGTAAAACACTTAATAAATATAAATATATATATATATTGTTTGTTTGTTTGTTTGTTATATATATATATATATATATATATATATATATATATATATATATATATATATTAATAAAGCTTTTTTGGTAAAAAAAAAAAAAAAAATTTTTTAGTAGTATGTGCCATTGGATAATCCCATAAACTGCCATTTTGGTTTGATTCTATAATAGGCCTCTTATTATTAAACAAATCAGTGCTGTCCAACTTCTGTGGGACGGAGGACCTGAATTCTTATGACCTATGTTGAGAAGAGCCAATAATTGAAGTCAGTGTTAGCCACTCCCTGTTTTAAACCCCACCCACTTTAAACCACACCCATGTTACCACAAGAACTTTTAAGACCATATTCACATTAAAGGTGGTAGCACACCAAAAAAGCAAATGGTTTGTGCTCACTGTAAGGCCATCACTCGCTTGTTAAAAAATTAACATATTAAAACACACCCTCAAATCAATATGCCTCCTTCTACCCAGTGGATAACACCGGACCACCCAGAACATAATTAAACACCTTAGGGGCCCCTAACAACAATTTACAAATGTGAACAAACCCTACCAAGCTCACGTCCAAGTAATTTCAATTATACCGCACTTACTTTTTCAGCCCAGAATAAGCTTACATCCCACAGGTAGTGTAGGGCAGGCAGAGTATCAGTATAAAGAAATAATTGATTATTTGCTATAAGAAAGGTAGTTACATAGTTACATAGTTACATAGTTAAATTGGGTTGAAAAAAGACAAAGTCCATCAAGTTCAACCCCTCCAAATGAAAACCCAGCATCCATACATATACCCCTCCCTACTTTTAATTAAATTCTATATACCCATATCTATACTAACTATAGAGCTTAGTATCACAATAGCCTTTGATATTATGTCTGTCCAAAAAATCATCCAAGCCATTCTTAAAGGCATTAACTGAATCAGCCATCACAACATCACCCGGCAGTGCATTCCACAACCTCACTGTCCTGACTGTGAAGAACCCCCTACGTTGTTTCAAATGAAAGTTCTTTTCTTCTAATCTAAAGGGGTGTCCTCTGGTACGGTGATCCACTTTATGGGTAAAAAGGTCCCCTGCTATTTGTCTATAATGTCCTCTAATGTACTTGTAAAGTGTAATCATGTCCCCTCACAAGCGCCTTTTTTCCAGAGAAAACAACCCCAACCTTGACAGTCTACCCTCATAATTTAAGTCTTCCATTCCTCTAACCAATTTAGTTGCACGTCTCTGCACTCTCTCCAGCTCATTTATATCCCTCTTAAGTACTGGAGTCCAAAACTGCACTGCATACTCCAGATGAGGCCTTACCAGGGACCTATAAAGAGGCATAATTATGTTTTCATCCCTTGAGTTAATGCCCTTTTTTATGCAAGACAGAACTTTATTTGCTTTAGTAGCCACAGAATGACACTGCCCAGAATTAGACAACTTGTTATCTACAAAGACCTCTAGATCCTTCTCATTTAAGGAAACTCCCAACACACTGCCATTTAGTGTATAACTTGCATTTATATTATTTTTGCCAACATGCATAACCTTGCATTTATCAACATTGAACCTCATTTTCCAGTTTGCTGCCCAGTTTTCCAGTTTAGACAAATCACTCTGCAAAGTGGCAGCATCCTGCATGGAACCTATAGTTCTGCACAATTTAGTATAATCTGCAAAAATAGAAACAGTACTTTCAATGCCCACCTCCAGGTCATTAATAAACAAGTTGAAAAGCAAGGGACCTAGTACAGAGCCCTGCGGTACTCCACTAACAACACTGGTCCAATTAGAAAATGTTCCATTTACCACCACTCTTTGTAGTCTATCTTTTAGGTATCTTATCTTTTTAGGTAGTGTGTAAAGTGCAAAAAATGGATGCAACGTGTAGCTTTCTTGAATGTTCTCCTTTTTGGAGACCTGACTCACTCCCCATGAATACAACATTTCCTGCATTTGTCATAGCTGTATTCATGAGAGGCTTGGGAGGTTCTTAGGCACCCCCCTCCTGTCCCCTATGCTTCCCCTAAATTGCATGTCATTCATCAAAAGCTTAAGTTACGGAGAGGCAGAGGCCACAAGCTGCAACAGGGCCCTGATTTTTATCATCTGCCCAGATTGGATAGGACAAGTGTACCCTGTGTCCCTTGATGCTGTGGTCTGCCCCTCATATTGGATTATTTTATCTGGATTGAGATACAGGACAAAGCTAGATCAGGGGAAGAAGTGCTGGCTGAATGCGCTCTAAGGGGAGCACTTTTACACCCCATACTACCCTTGCTTCTTCCCCTGACTGTAGTAAATAACCCCTATAGCTTACTTTTAAAAATAATCAAGCTTATGCTTCGAGCCTGTGTATTGCCAGATTTATAATACAAAGAAGCTTGGGCTTCTCTGACTTTTACAAATGATCATATTTACTTTAGGCATTTATTTTAAATCTGTTTCCATGACCTCTTTTTCTAATATCTCAAGCTGAAAAATAAGTGAAAGAAAAACATATATCGGCTTAGGAAGCCTGATCCAGTGTTATAACACATGCCAACATTACTGCATGGTTTCATAGCCTTTTATAGCAGCCAGCAGACATCACTGAAGATATAGCCCTTGCCAGATACCAGCTGAAGCCCCAGATGCTACAGGTTATCAAAAATATTGTGCCATGACTATGCCAGAACGATCAAATGAGCATGCCAGTGAAGTTGCCTCATCTGCCAAAGGCAAATAAGGGAATATGCTGAAGGCCATAATGCTGACCTCCGTTTCCATAGCCCATGCCAATTAATTACAGCTATCACAGCAGGTTAGTGTTAGATGCACAAGCTGTTATGGATACAAGTTCCAAACCACTGAATTGAACAGCAAGGAAAACAATCTTTAGCTTTATTTCTAAGACTTTGTTACCACATGACCAATTAGATAACTCATACTTTTATTGATTTATTATGATCAATAATCATAAGACAGTTAAACATGTTCTAAAGAAAATATGATATTGTCTAGATCATGTAGAATAAAACTGCATAGTCCACATGCAGGCTATAACTGGGTACTATAACACAATTCATTTTCACTTCATTCTTGAAAAAGATTATCAGATTACTTGAACACTCAGCAACACTTCTAATAAATGCAAGCGGCTGGGTCCCAATTGGATTTTATAAAATGGTCTGGAAACTTAGCACCATCATTAGTATCAGGTTTACAAGTAAATTATCTATGGGTCCAACAATCAGCTCAATCATCTGCATTCTTGAATCAAGATTAGTCATTAGTATTCTTAGGTAGACAATCAGAATTATATCTTAATTCTCTATGGGTCCAGCAATATTGATATGTAGGGAGCGCTACTCAAACTTTAACTGTGCAAATAGTTCTTGAGGGTGCTGCTTTTGACACACAGCCATTAGATATCATTAGACACCAAAAGTGTATGAAGTCAAAGCTCTCACTACTTCTTGCTGTGCAATTTGTAATTTCATTTAGCCAATTTTACCACAAGAGTGATGTTTATGGAGGGGGTCTTCACATGCATTCTTCAGCTCCAAAAAACCAGCTTCATCAATAAAAATACCTGGCTACTGATTAGTTGAAACAAGGGTCTTCAATGAGCACAGAAAACAGGAATACAGTTAAATTCTCTATGGCTCAACAATCAGCCCCATCATCTGCAATCTTGGATATAATCAAGATTATAGCTAAATTATCTACTGGCCCAACAACCAGCTCATTCACTAGAATTCTTGGCTACAGGGTAATTGAAACAAGGACCCACTATCCCAGGCCTATACTTTGGTATAAATAATCAAAAAATATATGGAATCAAGTCTAAAGTCTAGCTTCACAGTCTAAATAAGGTCACCAGGTCAACTGAAAACTCATCGAAAAATCATAGTGCTAGTAAGCAGTCTAGTTTCGGTCATCTGTTTTGTAGGAGAATTAAACTCAAAGTCAAAGTAAAGTCAAAGTAAACTTTATTGTCATCTCAGCAGTATACAAATATACAGTGAGACGAGACGACGTGACTCCAGCTAGTACATATCACAGTTTCTCTACTGTATTCGCTGGAGCACAGTTAGCCGCTGCCAGTTGTGGCGCCGCCCCACTAAGCCCACAGTCTCCCCCAGGGTGCCCAAAGTCACCAGGCCAGCAGTCTCCCTGCAGCTCAGCAGTCTGCCCTGCAGTTCAGGCCTCCAGCTCAGTCCCGGGTACCTCTACAACTTGAGTCCCTGGCTTCTGTCGAGGAGATAAGTCCCGTTTTGTTCTCTGGCTCTGTGTGTGCTAGAGAGCCCGTTTTTCCTCCTTTAGGCAGCGGATGTTCCATTTAGGCTGCTGGTGTGGGAGATGTTGGCAGAAGGGGACTTGTAAAGCACGGATGGGTGCAGATTTTAACAGTGCCATGGGAGCCCTTGCAGATGTGTCTTCCCTGGGGGAGGGAAGTTTAAACAGGGGTTCTCTCTCTACTGGCCCTTCTATCTTCTCTCCAACCTCATGAAAGAATATAACAGCCCACTCCCCAATCTTTTCTTGAAAATGCCAAGACATAGTTCTTTGTCTGAAGGGTCCATGCTCTTGCACTTGCTACCAGAGAGAAAAGGATGAAACGTCCTAATGCTACCAACCTTGATGCTCAACTCTGCAGTGGGTTTAATATGGTACAGGGAGGCAGGTCTGCCATGCCAAAATGTCTTTGTTTTAGTTGCAGAGTGATGAGGATTCTAGTAAAAGGGACCACTAGCTGAACTTTGAGTTTAGTCCTCGTTGAAGGAACTATGTGGTTATTTGGGTCAGTTTTATTGAGGGTTTAGATAATCTTTAACTGGAATCAGTGTAGTCCTTCTAGTGGGTCACAGGCCAGGTTTATTTTGCATTAACAGATGGCGAAAGGGACTTTTCGTTGATAGGAAAGGAGTAAAACATCCTAGAGATGTGGTTTATTACAGCCTTCCACACATATATGCATAAATGCAAGGTGAACTAGAAAAAAATTTCATTGATGAAAGTAAAAAACTTTGGGGCTTGTGACGTGATTGTCAAAGTTTTAAATACATAACTCTGCTGCAAGAAACGAACAGGATGTTGCTCCATTGCTTCATTCGTAAAAAATAATTTCTTCTTTCACAAATTATTTTGCTTACCATTTAATGCTGTAATTATAATGATAAATAATAAAATAAATACATCTGCATTAAGCAATCTTGAATTATTAAGACACTTATCCATGAAAACAATCCGTAAATAAAGATTCTGGATTTATATTCCAATTCTGCTTAACATATTTTGTAACCATTGATACACCTTACTGTTGCACAAAATGTCATATATATTAAAATATATTTCCTAACTCACCAAACCGACAGTTAGCAGATGTTTCGTGAACAGCTGCTTCATGTGAGAGGAAGCCGAATAAGTAGATTCTTGTCTATAAAAGGTTTCTACATACATGAGCGGCCTTAACATAATTACACATGGCAAGAGTGGAATGAATAAGAGTGATGTAATATGGAATAGGCTATGTCTGCCCGCCATTGTTCTTGGCTTGTGCTAGAATGACCTTCATGTGACTTTTGCATGGAAGTTATCACATATAAAGACTTTAGCAAAATCCAAGGCCCTAATGACAGTGGAGTTGGAGACAGTTTTTAAGGCTTGGGTAAACCATACTACCATGAGTCACAATGATCCCATTCTGACTGTAGCTTGAAGATTCCCCACATCCGTCTAACACTCTAGCCTTATAAGAAAAGCATGTCTTCTCATATTCCACGTATTCTTCATTTCCTTTTGTTCTCCTGCCAACTTTAAAACACTTTCGTATATTATTTGAGGGAGTCCAATTTTTTTCAACACACACAAAAATTATCTAATTTAAACCATAATGTGTAGCACAAACTATGTTATATAAGATATATTATAGATACGGTAAATTTTAGGGCCATTAACGGTACATTAAAGGGGGCCATATTTTCATCTGAAAGCAATGTGTAATGTTTAGTTTATTAAAAGTGTTGAAATAATTATATTCATTTTGTAAACAGTTAGAGGTCATTTTTCCTAGTTACATAACAAAAATTATAGCGCTCCTCCACCCAAAAAACTGTTTTGGATAATAAATGAATTCTAATCAACTTTCTGAAAGATTATTTTTGTAATTTAAACTGCTGTTGAAAGCAATAGTCTCTGCACTCCTGGCTCTGACTCTTGAATGATATTTTCTTTTATTATGCAAAAAAAAAGTTTTTTGGTGGAGGACCTCTTTATTTGAATTTACTTTTTTTACTTTTTTCCAGTGGTCTTCCATCAAGTCATGCAACGCTATGCTATGCTGTCTCTCTGTATAGGAGAAAATAAGACAAAAAATCCTTAATTTACTTAATTTTATTGGGCTACAAACTTTGGAATACAATGGGGCATATTTATCAAGGGTTGAATTTCGAATTGAAAAAACTTCGAAATTCAGATTCAAAAAGACCAACTGAAATGAAGTCAAAGTTTTGTTTTGGTCGAATAGGTCAGTTTTTGATCGAATATGTCCGTATTCCACCGAATTCGAATTGTACGAATCTCAGTAACCGCGCATTCGATCGAATTAGGATTTAAGTTTTTCCCATAAAAAACTTCGATTTTTCAAAGCCCACCAAATGACTCCAACTAGGTTCTAGGAGGTCCCCCATAGGCTAAAACAGCAATTTGGCATGTTTTAGATGGCGAATGGTAGAAGTTGAATTTTTAAAGAGACAGTACATGTTGGAGAGAAGATAGAGAAAATTCACCTCAACCTTTGATAAATCTGTGTGTTATTAAAAGTTAAAACTGAATCCATGATTTTTGTATTCGGCTAGTGATGAGAGAAATTGCAACATTTTGCTTTGCCAAAAAAATAGCAAAACTACAGAAAAAATGGCAAAATATTTCACCAAATCCATTGGAGTTAATGGGTGTTTTTTTCGTGTGTTTTTTTTTTTAACTGGAATAAATGGAGCAATTTTTTCTCATGCCAATGCATTACAGTCAATGGGTATTTTTTGTGTGTTTTTTCTCTTGCTAAATGCATTAGAATCAACTGATATTTTTCTTGCAGCAAATTATAGTCAAAGGCCTTTTAGTCTTGTGTCAAATGCATTCAAGTCAATGGGCAGTTTTTTTTTCATCTCTTTTTTCTCACATGAACAAACACATTTTTTTTCATAAAAAAAAAAATGCATGGCAAAATTTTGGTGCAGATTTACAAAACTGACCAAAACAAGTATTTTGCTGCAAATTAGTATCAGGGGAAATGTTTATCCCGGATTCAGTTGAATAGCAAATGCACCTCCTTTTGTTTTCTATTTGCTTTATGTAGGAGTTGAAAGCACATGTATGGGATCCATTATCCAGAAACCTGTTATCCAGAAAGCTCTGAATTATGGGAAAGCCATCTCCCATTGACTCCATTTGGATCAAATTTTTTTTTAAAAAAAATGACATGACAAAAGGGGAACTCGAATGAAACATCAACATAAATATGTTTTATACTATGGATACCATGTGAGTGTATTTCAAAAATTTTATTTTTAAGGAATAAAAAATCATTTTCCACTATTGCTGCTGCATATCCCGCCACAGCCAGCACCAGAGGGGAAGCTGTATTTCGGGATAACAAATCTATGTACAAGCTATAAAAGAAAACATTTGTGCAAAAAAACAGGAATGTATTAAGGAAAGTCAATCCCATTTCCTCTTCTCTGATGGTGGCGTTGTAACTGGAAAAGGCAGTGTACTTAGTAAACCTCATAAAGCACCATACAGGGTGTCATTTATTAAACAATATTACCCTATATTTTTCTCTGTTTGTCCCTGTGCCTTTTGGTGCTGGCTTTGTTTTTAGATATTGTGATTTGGACTTGAAGGGATACAAGTGTAAGCCAGACAAGGAGTGTGAACCTATCCAAACCTTGAGACTTTTTATTTTTGGACATTATTTGACATGTAAAACAGTACATTGTACTTTATCTAAAGTAAGTTATAGTTAGTGATGGGCGAATTTGTCCCGTTTCGCCATGAATTTTGGCGTCGAAACCGTCACTGCAAATTCGTGAATGTATTCGTCTGCGGCAAAAACGGGCAAATTCGAATAAATTTGCCCATCACTAGTTTTAGTTAATATCTGTTGGAGGCAAAACCAACCTATTGGGTTTATTTAATGTTTAAATGATTTTAGCAGAATCATTTACAGAAAGATACCTTATCCAGAAAACATCAGGTCCCAAGCATTCAATATATCAGTTACCATACCTATATAATTTCCATTTCCATATCCCTGCCTTTTATTTTAAATACTAGAATCAGGTGTACATTGTGTA
Source organism: Xenopus petersii (assembly GCA_038501925.1). Lineage (NCBI taxonomy): Eukaryota > Metazoa > Chordata > Amphibia > Anura > Pipidae > Xenopus > Xenopus petersii. The sequence goes on from CM076688.1 coordinate 29,413,381, forward strand.
TATGTGCTCCTTATTTCACATGTGCTCAAAGTCCTGTGAAATATTCAGGCATAGTACACACTCTATAAAGGTCCATGTAAAATAAGGAGGATACTCAATATATGTGTGGCTTGCAGTATTAGCATTTTCAAACAAAAATAAATAAGGTAGACAATGTAATTACATTGAGTTTTTAAATAACCTTATTTCACCCTCCAGAAACTCTGTTTCTAAATCGGATGATCGCGTGTTTAAAGAAAATGTTTAAAAATATCATTTAGATATGTACACATTGGCAGGCAGAATGAGGGACGGGAAACAGACAGGAAAAAGTTTAGACTACCAAGTCATGTTTGCACAGCATGGTAATTACCATGAAAAAATGTATGAGTCAGTAAGAGTACTACTGTGTGCTCATAGGAGAAGAGGTTTGGCAAAATCCTAGGTAAACAGCCTGCCTTGTAATGGTGGTTTCTCTAGCACATCTCATGTAAGAACTGTGCAGCAGTTGCTTGTAATGAGTGTGTTATTAACAAATTAGAGGAAGCAAAATTATTTGTTTTGAAGTGTGTGGGTTTTTTGTGAATATATGCAGAAATCTACCCAGTAACTCTGCAGGTGAATTATACAATAATATATATATATATATATATATATATATATATATATATATATATATATATATATATATATATATATATATATATATATATTATTTGATAAATAAAGCTTAAAATAAAGCTTACAATCTACATTTTATATATATATATAAACATTTTTATATCCTATCCTGAAAAAAAAATATATATATATATATAAATATATATATATATATATATATATTTTTTTTTTTTAGGATAGGATATATAAATGTATATATATATATATATATATATAAATGTAGATTGTAAGCTTTATGGGGCAGGGAACTCGTTACTCTTGTCTCTTAATACTATTAACTAAAACTGCTTATTTATCAAAAATCTAATTTGTGAGGTTTTAGAGGTTTTTTGCTACTTTGAATAAACTCTCAATTTCAACAAACTTGAATGTTTGCTTATTTATTAAAAAATCCTAATATAAAAAACTCGATTGAATACAAAAGTGGAAAAAAAAACCCCCAAAAATATCCAATTTGCGAGTTTAAAAGCTCAGAGATACTTTTAACACAACTTCCCTTGACTTCTACATGAACTATTGGAATGTCGACGTTTCACATCCAAGATTTTTTTTGTTTTTAATAAATACCAAACATTTTTGAAAATATAATTTAAATTTGTGAGTTTTTGTGCAAATAAATTTGAATTTTGGCAACATTTTGAGTGATGAGAGAACTCTCAGCTGTTTGCTGCATGTACAATTTTGTGAAAACATGACATTTTGGAATTAATGGGTAGAGACGATTAAATTGTGGTTAAATGTTTCTGCAATAGCATATTCATTTTTATAAATTTTTTTACAGAGGCTATTTGTACTTCCATATTGGCAATTTTTTTTTCAAAATAAGGTGGCAAATATGGTCCAACTTCTCCATGAATACTGTACGGTACTGTTCTTTCTTCAAGTTGCTCATGTCAAAGGTAGCGGGATTACTGCCATCATATACCAATATATTATCAAGGGTTTACATATTCTGGCTAGGGATTGGCGAATTTGACCAGTTTCGTTTCACCAAAAATTTGCAGCCGGCGAAATGTCGACTACGCCCATTAAAGTCTATGGGTGTCACAACGCCATACAAGTCTATGGGCGTCATTTCCGCGGCAAAACAAGGCTGTAGTCTATCAACCTCAGACCTTTCTTACAGAAACACTACTCAATAAACGTATCTAGCAGACGTAAATGTAGAGCAACTGGACTTACCGAGTAATCAATCATTACTCAGCAAGTCCAGTTGCTCTATATTTAAGGGCACATTTATCAAGGGTTGAATTTAGAATTTGAAAAACTTAGAAATTGAAATTCAAAAAGACCAACCAAAATTAATTCAAAGTTTTTTTTGGCCGAATAGGTCCGTTTTCGATTAAATAGGTCCGTATTCGGGAGAATTCGAACTGTAGGAATCTAAGTAATAGCGCATTTGATCAAATTCGAATCAAAAGTTTTTCCCAAATTGACCAATTGTCCACCAATTGACTCCAAATGGGTTCTAGGAGATCCCCCATAGGCTAAAACAGCAGGTTTTAGATGGCGAATGGTCGAATTCAAATTTTTAAAGAGACAGTACATGATAAATTTCAAAATTCTAATTTTTGATTTCTTTTTGCAAATTCTAATTGAATTTGGACTATTCCCTAGTCGGAGTTCACAAAAAAATAGCTCAAAATTCGAATTTTTTTCATTCGAAAATTCACCTTGACCTTTGATAAATCTGCCCCTTACTTCTGCTAGATATACCATACCTGGATGAATGAAAACCTTCATAGAAATATTCAACAAATGGTTTTCCCAGCTCTACATGTCCTGAGTTGCACTGAGTTAGTAAATGGCCAAAAATCTAATTTTGAACAGGGGTGTCCACAATAAGACATCTTCTAAAAAAATGTAACTGAATCATCCCCCATAAATGACAATGCCTCTTTATTTTAATCAGCTTGAAGAACTCATTAGTGGAGACTTCCAGTCCTGGGTGGTGCATAGGGCATTGCTTTATAAATTGACTTATATTAAACTTTACCTGCTTAAGGGTAGCATAAACTAGATGGAGCAGTTTAGGGGGTGCATCAGTGAGTTCTTTAGCATGGACCAGCTAGTACAGTGATCCCCAACCAGTAGCTTGCGAGCAACATGTTGCTCTCCAACCCCTTGAATGTTGCCCCCAGTGGCCTCAAAACAGGTGCTTATTTTTGAATTCCTGGCTTGGAGGCAAGTTTTGGTTGCATAAAAACCAGGTGTACTGCCAAACAGAGCCAAACAGCCAATAACAGCCCTTTTTGACAATACTTTGGACTTTTTCATGCCTTTGTTGCTCTCCAACCCTTTTTTTTTTAATTGTGGCTCACAAGTAAAAAAAATTTTGGGGACCCCTGAGCTAGCACTTTTAAGCAGCCCTGTTTTAAAAATGTGTTTAATTCAACCAAGGTTGTCCAACGGGATGCCTGCAGAATTGTTGTGGCCCTTTTGTATGGTCCCCGCTTTGATCAAGAATTCCATTGACCTCTTTAAATGACATCACCATTGTATTATAATCGGCTCCTCAAATATACAGAATATAGTAAAACATGTAGTCTAGAGAAAAATTGGCCCACAATATGGAAACAGTTGAACAGGTGAACAGCAAATCTCTTATTGTTATTGTACAGCAAATTCCCTTACAGCAAAAGAAGCTAATATTTTAATTGTGGAACGGTATACAGCAATGCAGGGCCATGGGATAGAGGGGGAAGAGATGGAGGAAGAGAAAAGGTATTATCAGTTTTGCCCCCCCCATGGCAAAATGCAAAAAAAGAAAGGTTGACATTTTACATGTACTTCTTTTGTATATTGTGAAAGAAACTGAGAATTTCATAATTATTAAGCATCCCTACGGTACCTATTGTCTCTAAAACTAGCAAATAAATTTGGAAATGACTTGTCCCCTTTAATTAAAGCTGTTATTCTTATTGCATATGTATGGTAGATGGTGCCGTTAATTATGTTTATTGTTTCTTCAGGACAAGGATTTATTCCTCATGTTTTATTAATGCACTTGTGGTTTTTCTTAATTGCAGTTATCTATCTCTTATTTTGTATCCGTGTATGCTTTCTACAAAGCTGCACATCCTATTGCTGTATATAAATTAAGGTGTTACCTCTAGTATTGGTCAGTATTTAAATATAATCTGTTGTGTCCAGCCTCCTATTGTGCAGTGCTGCTGAATGTTTTCGCTGCTGGAGGGCATGGGACAGGCAGCCTCATAAAACGAGAAGACAGGACCTAAAGGTAACGAGAACAACTTGATGGGAGTCAGGGAAATGAGGGGTTGTAGTGAGTGATAGGATAGTACCTACCATAGCATGCTTTAGGTGTAAGGGACAGCCAGAATGAGCCCTCCTATGATCCAACAAGAAGGGACAGTGTTGGGAAGTTGCCCCACCTAATACCCACCATGCTAAGAACACGTACTCATTGTCTAAGTATCATTCTAATCTAATTTTAACCTTGCTATTCAATTCCTACAGACAATAAGTAATGGGAAACTCCCAAAAGTTGAGAATGGCTGAACGTAACTGACCATTATTCTGATCTGTGTGAAAGGGTGTGTAATTGTATATATTCTAGAAATTCTGTAACTGCTTTTTATATTTTTTATTGTTTGTTCTGATTCATGGTTCCACCTTATAAACTGAACTCCAAAACCTCTTACCACACCTTGTGCATAAGTTCCAGTCTCCTCCAGGGCACTTTTAAACATGATAACTGTTCAACGTAAATAAAGGCTAAGAAAAGAATAATAGTAAACGGTTGATTGATAACATGCATCTCCACTAGTGATGGGCAAATAAATTCACCTGCCGTGTTTCGTCGCCGGTGAATAATGCCTTCAGAAAATTTTGGACACGCATTTGAAAAGTCGCTTGTGTCAAAACTGTCATGCGTCAACATTATTCAGATGCCCATTGACTTTAATGCCACTGTAAAAATTGACGCGGGGGTCAAAATTTGCAGTTTCCCAAATTTCACTGGAAATTAGTGGAACGAAACTGGACAAATTCACCCAACACTAATCTCCAATGAGAAATACGAATGGCGTTTGTACCCCAGTGAAAAGGTGTAAATCTTATATGTAAATTCTCTCCATATCAGCATGCACTGGGACAGCCCCTCCCATACCTCATTGAAGAACCCCTCCCACCAAATAGTTAGATACCATACAGAGGCACCTGCCAGCATAGTGTCTAAAGCTTCAGCCGGATAACTAACCAGGGAGGGAACCTGCTGATATGGAGAAGTACCAAGAAAGGAAAATCACAGTAAGTATGTAGTAATTTTCCCATTTCCCTGGCCCACTCCTGAGGCTAAGTAAAAATATATTAAAGTATAATGGAAGTGCTACTGACCTGGCCAAATCAATCAGTGCACATCCCCGGGGGCCCCTGTCTAAGTAGTTCAGTATATATGCAAGTGCATGTGTTAACAAAGACAGGGGTTTTAAGTTACAAAGTTATGATCATAGAGTTGATAAGCCACCAAGGTAAACCCCACACAGTGGTCCCTAACTTGTTTACCTCTGGGCATGGTATAAAAGGTCCTGTGCCTCTCTGCATAGTACTCCATATCAGCAGGCACTGGGATATAGCAAACTTAGAGATGGGTAGAAAAGCAACAGCACACCAATAAGTCATGCTGGAAAATTTAATACCCCTTAGTGCGCATAAGAAACAGCAGAAAGAACATTGTGACCACACTTAGCACAGTTCCCTGAAGCTTCATCAAGGCAGTAGTGCAAGACAAAGCCAGCCTGTAAGTCATCTCCAACGAAGTACCAACTTCTGCTGCCCATGAAGCTGCTTGACCCCTGGTTGAGTGTGTCATGGGTGTGGGTGTCTGCAACCCATTAGAAGAATAACCCTTCAAAATTACCAAATTTATCGATTTGGAGATTGTTGATTTTGAATCAGCCTCTCCCTTCCTTTTACCTCCTGGGAGAACACACAGTCTGCCTGCTTTTTTGAATGTTTGGGTTGTTGAGCAGTATGCCTTTACTGAACTTCCAACATCCAAAAAGTGTAGAGGATGGTCTCCTTCTTCTTGAACTTGCACCTGAAAGGAATTAAGAGACAGCTAATTTCTAATATGGAAGTCAGAGGCAGCCTTAGGTTTGAAATAGGCAACAAACTTCAGGATGACTTTGTCCTGAAGAAACACTGGACTGTCCTCTACAAACTTCAGAGCCTGTAGCTGCCATCAAGAAGACAGCCTCCAAAGTCAGGAACCAGACAGGGACTTCATGAATTGGTTAAAAAGTTCTGTAGATGAGAATCAAAGGTAGATCCCATGCTGCACATAAAGGCCTACTAGCCAACAACATTCTGATTGCTGCTCTAAAGAACTTGACCACCAGCGGATGAAGTGTCCATCAGACTCCCAAAAAGACCAAGACCGCTGAAACATGCGTCTTAAGGGTGCTAATCTATAGGCCACTTTATAGTCCTTCTCAAAGAAAATCAAGAAGTCATGGTGAATGAACGACTGAGCCCTGGAGAGAGGCAGCATCCATGGGGACCATACTGACAACCTGAGAAAATTCTGAGGCAGGATGTTACAGAAGTGTCGGAAACCAAGGCCTCCTTGGTCAGGCTCGAGAAATTTAAATGACTTTTTCTGTGCACTCCATAAGCTCAGGAGCAGAGGAGAAAATATGTAGCATAAATTCTTTCAGCCACTGTTGCACTAGCACATCCACTGCAACGGCATGTGGTTTCTCCGTCCTTAAAAAGAAAACCCTGCATTTGGCGTTGTTCACAGGCAAGGGTGATCCCACTCTCTCACCAACTGATTGAAAACCCTTGGATGTAGTTCCCATTTGGGGAAACCAAGGAACTTCGAAAAAAATCAAAAAATCAGCTTCTTTGTTGAGTTTGCCTGAAACATGTACCGCCTCATGTGTTGCTTCTGATTTTGACTCTGCACCCTATTGGATCCTCCTGAAAAAAAACAGAGTGCTCTGGCTCTGACCTCAAGAATATTTGAGGGAACATTTGATACGGGCTGCTGCCAAAATCCTTGAGCTGTTCTGCCTTGGAGAACAGCACCCCAACTTGAACCAAGGCGTCAGTGGTCAAGGTGGCCCACTTTCCTGGAAATAGAGAAACATCTGTAGATAGTTGGCCACCACAGAGTCACCAAAAAAAGATGCCGGTAGGTGCCTCTTTAATAATTTGATGGGAGAGGTTCTTCAAGGAGGTCATGTGACCAAAACTCCATTTGGATGCGTTGTCCGAAGTATGTCTTTTGATAGCGAGAAGGATATACAAAAGACTTAAATTCAAAGAGAGTTTATAGTTGCTCATCTCAGCTTCTTGCAACAGCAGACATCACAACAATCCTCACTGTGAGTTCCTTTCTCAGGTCTGGCCGGTTGAGGCCCGTAAGGCCGAGGCTGACAGAATTTTTACCAGTGTCCCGCCAGTCCAGTCCGAACCTGGCAAACATAAATTATAACACTCACAGTATATGGGCTAAAGTTGTATGAACAAACATAATGACTATTACTGGGAGGTGCACATGGCTTGCCAAAAGGCCAAGAAGTACAAGATAAACCCTTAGTGTACTGGCATAGAACTGCCCATAAACACCTATACCACCTCATATTGACCAAAATGCTAGAGACCAGTAATCGCTTGTACCAATGTTGTTTTGCCCTAAAACACTATATCAGTGCTATACATATAAAGGGTCACCATAATAATAACAATAATAAAACACCCTACTGGGCATTTGCAAGTTATAAACTGATTACACCAATTGTGACAGGCAGGTTCCATTATACGCAATGTTGGTTTGGGTATTTCACCAGCTTGTCTGACATTAACCATACACATCATTATTTACTGATTTTAAATCTGTACTGGCCCAACAATAAATAGCTTGTTTCACTCACAGGAATTCCCCTTTTTGCAATGAGAGTTCCTGTCTAACCATTGCTGTGACTAGTCATTCTGTTTTGTCAGAAGTCTTGTGTGTTGTAAAAATATTCACTCATTGCCTAACACTCCCAGACATACAGTACATCTGTTGTGCCTCCCAGTTCCTTTCAGAGGTACAGCAATCATACTGATTTACTGATCTGGCTACCCTCCAGAGGTCTATGTGAAACACAACACTGTGAGAGAGCATCAGATATTCCTGCTCTGAGAGTATGGCAACAGTTGCAAGAGGAGCCATCTGCACTTGAAGGATATGGGATGGAAGCGTTTGTTTTGTCAGAGGAAAATAATCTGAGTTGTATAAAGTCACCGCAGTTAATGAAAAGCAAACGGTCAAGGTAATTTCACCTCCACTTTAAACTGAACCCCCTGCAGTGAGTGATTTAGTAACACAGTAAAATTTTAGCCAGCATTGTCTATAAATAAAGCAGAGCCGGTTAAAATATCAGGCTCCTGAAAAACCAGGGAGGGTTATTTAAAGGAGACAATGTAATTGTATATATATATATATATTGTGTTACACAAGGTTGTGAAGATCAAGAAGACCAGACATGGTTGTGGTCAATGTGAGACACTCTATCCTCTTAATCAGGGATATTCAGAACTTCATGAACAGCAACTGCGCTTTTGTTTCACTGATGGCGTGTCTGGGGGTCAATATGTGAAGCAAGGCAGTAAAGTTCATTATTTGTCCACAGAATGAACCCAGAAGCATTCGGCCTTTATTGTAGCTGTTAAGACCTTGGGCATGGGGAGAAATGAATAAATCATATATGGTTTTTGAACTTCAGGCTAATGTGGCTAACGTCTACATTGAAAGAGAGAGGCAGAAATGTAATAGTGATTGATCTAAAGTTGATCTAAACCAAGATGATGGGCTTACTCCACTCAATTCAGTCGCAATTCAGTGCAACAGTAAGATGCAGATGAAATTTCAAGAGGGCAGTATTTATGTTTTTGGTTATCTCCTTTAGAAGATGACCAAATTGAAACACTATACTGGCCTTGTGCATGAAACCTAGTGATGCAATAAATAGAAACACTAAGTAAGTGCAGCATTTCCATGACTTTTTACTATGTTGCTTTTATTTGATTAGAACCATTTGATAAATCTCATTCTCTTGGCTTTAGATTATCATCTGTACTATGATGATACACAAATATATTTATCAACCAGCAGAAACTCAAGTCTCTAATTGTCTCCAAGCAACCTCCCACTGGATGAATCCACGTTTTAAACTGAACTTCAAACCTGGTCCTTTTTCACCCTTTACAATTTTTACTGACGGCATGCTCAAAATTTTGTCTGGGGAATCTTCCCTCTCCTTCTCTGATCATTTTCATACCACTCTCAAAACCTGATCTTCTTTCACAATATTGGCAAGAGCCATCCCTTTCTTATGAAAGCAACTGCTAATACACTTATCCATGCCCTCATAATTTCCCACATAAGCTCCTGCAACTTGCTAGACAGACATTTCTTCCCACAAGTGTCTGCTGCTAGAGTCCTCCAGTCATCTAAGAGAGAACGGTCACTCCACTGCTGAAATCCTTATCATGGTTTTCAAGCTGTTGTGTTCACAGAGCCACTGGCTGATTGCATCCCCAACTTCTGCTGCTATTACCCACCTTAAAGAATAAAAAGTACTTCTTGGTACAGAGTACTTCTTGGTACATACATCTGTCCACAGGGTATAGAGACAGGCAGAGAAAATGAACAATGAACTCACACCCAACCAGGATGAAGATGGATAGGAGGTGAGTGGAGACTCAACAACAGGATGGACACCAAATGGAAATGGATCCCTTCTGGTGGAAGCTTCTTAAATAAAGAGATAAATAAAGCCTGAGTCTCCATCACTAAGGTAGGAGTCACATGGAGAATATTAACACCTCTCTACTTCTCCATCTGAATATCTTACACCCCTGGGGTGAACTATGACAGGATACTGGTCTGTCATCATGTGTCTGTGCCTCAGATTCAGTAATGGTTGGTTACTTTGGGACTTGGTATGTATGGAGGCCTACCTCCACCTCAGGCCATCTGGTGGATCAACTGCTTGCGATGATGGAGTACAGAAAGAGACTAAGAACATAGTTTCTGTTTATACAATAGGGCAAATGAACTTGTAAACCACCTTTTAGGTGGTCAACAGAGAATACTTCCCTCCCACAGGGTATAGTTTACTGGCCAGGGAATTCTTGAGCACTAGCCTAGGGCAAAGATAACCCTTATTACCCCCTACATGTGCAATAAGTCAAGGCTATCACCAGATCCTTCACATAACTGGAGTCTGTTGTTTCTATTGTTATATGAGCGATATATCTTTCCTTATAACACATGGTTTGGAGAAATATTCTAGTAACTGCAATCTGATATAAACAAGCAACAATCCAACTATGCCAGGACTTTGTTTGCAAACCATTTTGCCAAAGTCTTTTCTTGTTCTGGAAGCTACCCAATATCTTTTATCAACAGAGAAGGTGTGCGGGCCAGCTGTCTTAATATGTGTTAATATGACGTTGTCTGTTCCAGCTACCAGATTGCTTTGAAATATTTCAGTGACAGGCCCAGAGACGCTGAATTTGGGAATCTATTAACTGGAAACCAGTTATCCAGACAGCTCGAAAATACAGCAATTTGATTTCCCTTATTGTACTATTTAAATAAATTTGCCTTTTTTTCTCCAGTAACAGTAGCTTGCAATTAATGTTAATTAAGCTATCATAAATCCCGCAGTGATGACAAAGCTATCCTTTTGGGTTATTTTAATGTTTAAATGTATAGGCTTAAGGCATGGTCACAACATTACAGAAAAAAACTCAGAGGCATTGTAGTCGTGTGGGTAGTTCCATTTCTATGAGTACAGAATAAGTTTTAGTGAATTAATATTGTACAAAGCAATCTGCAATCAACTTCTGCAGTCATAATTAGTCCCCATGGGGGGGAGGGGCTGATATCACTCCAACTTGCAGTACAGCAGTAAAGAATGACTGAAGTCACATGACTGTGGGCTCCAGGGAAACTGACAATATGTCTAGCCACATGTCAGATTTCAAAATGAAGTATAAAAAAATTTGTTTGTTCTTTTGAGAAATGGATTTCAGTGCAGAATTCTGCTGGAGCAGCACTATTAACGGATAAAAAAATATTTTTTGTACGACAGTATCCCTTTAAGAACTTCAACTTAAGCATCTGAATTGTTGGGTCCACTTCTGTTACACATACAAGATTCGAGCAGTGCAAAACTACTAATATAATAAAACAATATTAATGTGAATTAATATTAATTATATTAATTAATATATTCTGGCTCTACAAACAAAATCAGCCTACATAAAGGAAGCCAACCTGAATTATGACATAATGAATACATTCTACTGGGTAGAGAGTATCCTATCTCTTATTATGGTTGATCCAAATATTGAAATAGAAAAACAAAAGATACTAGATGTAACATGCAGCACATATACAGCACATTATTGAACTAAGAATGGATGTTCCTTTGTTTTATAGAAATGTTTCTCTGTTCTCTGGGCTCAATTTGACATTATGGGGCAAATTCACTAAAGCGCCTAACGCTAGTGCAAACACTTCACCGATTTACTAACGGGTGCTGGCATAAATTCGCTAGCAAAGCGGACTTACTCTAGCGCTACTTTGCACCCTTATGCCAGGCGAAGTTGCGCTATGGCGAAGGGATGGAACTACGCTAATTCACTAACTTGCGCATTTTACTGAACTTAACCTCTTGCGCCACCTCACCGAAACTTGCCTTCGCCACCTCACCGAAACTTCGCTACCGTTTTCCTCCCTGAGCGCAACTTCGGATTTTAGTGAATTAGCGGCGCTCTGGCGAAGTGCGGCAAAGTGTGGTGAAGCCTTCGCTAGCGCAACTCTGCAGGTTAGTGAATTTGCCCCATGGGGCAGATTTCTCAAGGGTCGAAGTTAAAATTAGAAGTAAAAAAAATTGAATTACGAGCTATTTTTTTGTACTTCGACTAGGGAACTTCGATTTTTTTAATACATTTCGGTAGGTCTTTTTTTATTTGAATTTCGAAGTTATGGGAGTTAAAAAAACACTCCCATTACTTCGAAAATTCGAACCCTTGATAAATCTGCCCCTAAAAGTACATAAAAGAATTAACCATTATCGTACTATAAAACATTGTGCTATACAAAGACAATGGGGCTGTTGCAGAGTTAATGTCACCCTGTTTTCCTAATAAATAAAGCAAAATAAATCTGAAGCAGATCCTATTTGCTTTGCCTTTATTAGCCTAATACATTATCACCATGAGAGCTTGCAAAAGACATTATTTAGAGTATTTATTACAATAAGCCGTCTGTGGAACACTCTGAAACAGAATACTGATGGCCATGTGCTGCCAAAATAGCTTGAAACACTTAATACACTCTAATGATATTGATTTTGTGTATAATTCAGTTTCATTTTTTTTTGAATATGCTAAAATGTTCAATCTCTCACTAATTTCGATCCTTTCTAGTTTCACTTGTCTCTTATTAGTTACTAGCAAAAGTGTTATACATAAGACTGAATTAAAGGTCTATATCTTATAAAACTGTAAATCCCACTTCTTATAACCTTCATCACTACCCATATCCTATTGTATTATAATCCCCCAGCAAGAACCCAGAAAGGCACATGGTTTTGCAGTCCTGTATAAAGACAGTACAGGTATGGGATCCATTATCTGGAAAGCCGTTATCCAGAAAGTTCCAAATTATGGAAAAGCTACCCCCTATAGACTCCATTTTAGCCATATAATCTAAATTTTAAAAAATGATTTCCTTTTTCCCCTTAATAATAAAAAAGAACCTTGTACTAGAACCAAACTAAGATATCATTCATTCTTATTTGAAGCAAAACCAGCCTATAGGGTTTATTTAATGTTTACATGATTTTCTAGTAGACTTAAGGTATGAAGATCCAAATTTCAACAATCACATACCTGCACTATGAATATCGGTTAGTTAGGGGATTGTGTGGATTTGGAACAAGAGCTGCAACAAGTTATAGATAGAGGAGGTATGTGCCTAGGGCACAATTGTGGGGGGTGCTTGGAACATACCTCATCTGTCTGCCTACCCCTAGTAAGGACCCTTGTCCCCCCACTGGCTCTCTTCACTGCAGTGTGGTGGCCGGACGAGATTTCTTGGGCCTGGCACCAGTTTCTGGTGCATTTGCAGATGAAAAAGTTAAGAAGAGCCACAGTTACAATTCACATACTGCTGATCCAATCATTTAAAGGGCCCTTTGTACATTCTCTGCCTGTTTGGCCAGCAGGGCCGGAACTAGGGGTAGGTAGAGTAGGCGCCTGCCTAGGGCGCAATTTTAAGGGATGTTTTTTTCTTTTTTTAAACCCTGATTTGCTTGGCCTATAATAGTTTTTTAATTTTATAAACCACATGTTCCAACCTCCTATTGTCAGTGTTTTATACTGTGGGCAAAAGTACTTTCCACCTCCCTCTTGGCAGCTGCTGGCAATATGATGGATTTTAGGCTCCTGCTGGCATAAATACATATTTGGAGGTAATATTGTGAATTTTCTGGCTGCTGCTGGCAGAAGTCCAGATTGAAGACAATATGAGGGATTGGCTGCTGCTGGTTCAGGTACAGATTGGAGGCAATATGAGGGATTGGCTGCTGCTGGCTCAGGTATATGGGCAAGATGGTGTCTATTGGCACAGGTACAAAGATGTTTGGGGCAATATGATGAATATTTGGCTCCTGCTGGCACAGGTACAAATTAGGGGCAATATGATGGGGGTTTTTTTGGCTGTTGCTGGGATAGGTACAGATTGGCAGGCCTGGATTTGTGGAAAGGACACAGAGGCCCGATCCTAGGGTGGCAGGATTTTAGGGGGGTGGCAAGAATCCCAACCACACCCACATTGCTTCAAAAACGCTGAGGATGGGCAGGAGATACAATAATTTATAAAATTTCCCATGTGCCAATACTATTGTGGCCACCTTTTTCACCCGTGGAATCCGGGCAAGGGGCAAGGCGGTGACAGGATGGTGACATGGAGGGTATAGGGTTGTGATGTTGGGGGCGGGGCTATGACATGGTGACCGCTGATTGGCCGGTTGCTGCATCAATTATAGGAAATCCTGCAGTTTTGACACGGGCAGCCCTTCAAAAAAAAAGGTGGCAACCCTAGCCAAACCCCAGTGCTCCTGACCTGATGACGAGGGGACAGGGGTGAAGAATAGCAGCGGGCCTAGGGGCTCCCGCTATGTAAATCTGGCCCTGCAGATTGGGGGTAACAATATAATGGATGTTTTAGCTTATGCTGACACAGGTACAGATTGTGGGCTTGGGGGCAATCTGAGGGATTGACTGCCGTTGGCACAGGTACAAATGGGGGCAATATGATAGGTGCTGGCACAGGTTCAGGGGGCAATATGAATGGAAAGGTGGGAAATGGTAATGCAGGACCGGGTGAGGGGGTCACTGATTGAATCCCTTGCCTAGGGTGCCAAAATACCTTGGCCCGGCCCTGTTGGCCAGTTTCGTACAGGCATGGGATCCGTTATCTAGAAACCAATTATCCAGAAAGCTCTGAATTAAGGGAAGGCCATCTCCCATACACTCCATTTTTATCAAATATTTTTTTTAAAAAAATGATTTCCTTTTTCCTCTGTAATCCAAACTGAGATATAATTAATCCTTATTAGAGGCAAAACAATCCTGTGGGGTTTAATTAATGTTTAACTGATTTGTTTTAGCACATTTAAGTAATGGAGATCCAAATTACGGAAAGACCCCTCCAGATCCCGAGCATTTTTGATAACAGGTCCCATACCTGTACAACACATGAACTTTCCCAATAAGCAGCAGCAGTAGGGCTCAGATTGCTAAATGCTGTATTTGCCTGTGAAGAAGAAAACATAAAACTGAACATTTTAAAGACATAATTATATCTGAAAGCTGAAACATATATTACTTTATTTGCCAAATGGCAGCCACTGCTGTGTGATTTACCATCTGGTACATATTTTCCCCAAATATAATAAATCCTTCAGCTTGTATGGAAATGTTTAATTGTATCTTATTCACATTTCAAATATGATCTGATTATTGTTTTCAGTTTGTTATTAATCTGAGCTGCAAAAAAATATTTACCTGTGTTAACTCGACAGGGGCTGACGGCACAAGTGCAGTTACCAATAGCAGCCAATCAAGTTTGGCGACTGCACTTGTGCAATCTAGCACCGAAGCTGTGAACAGTGCTGTATTTGATTCAGCTTCTGAATTTTTTTAAACTTAATTACTCTTTATAACAGAATATAAAACAAGGTACCAGAAATACCCTGTGTGGGTTAGCTGAAATATCTGGCTATGAAAATTGGTATTTAAAGGGGTGGTTCACCTTCAAGTTAACTTTAATTATGTTATAGAATGGCCAATGCTAAGCAACTTTTCAATTGGTCTTCATTTTTTATAACTTTTGAATTATTTGCCTTCTTTTTCTGACTCTTTCAAATGGGGGTCACTCACCCCATCTAAAAAGCAAATGGTCTGTAAGGGTAGGGGCACACTGGGCGATTCGGGGAGATTAAGTCGCCTGGCGACTAATTACCTCGCCTTTGCCGCAACCAATCTTCCCGAACGTCTTCCCTCTGTCTTGCACCGGCTAAAATGAAAAATCACCTGCGCACGCGGCGCTTCGTCTTCCGAAGTTTCCTCGGGAGGCAACTTTGGGCGATTTTTCATTCTAGCCGGCGCAAGACAGAGGCAAAGCGTTCAGGGAGATTGGCTGCCGCAAAGAAGAGGCGATTAGCCCAAGGCGACTAAATCTCCCCAAATCGCCCAGTGTGCCCGTACCCTAAGGCTATAAATCTATTGTTTTTGTTACTTTGTATTGCTCATTTTTCTATTCAGGCCTCTCTCGTTCATATTCCAGTCCCTTGTTCAAATCAGTGCATGGTTGCTAGGGTAATTTGAACACTAACAACAAGATTGCTGAAATTGCAAATTGGAGAGCTGCTAAATAAAAAGCTAAATAAAAAAAACTCACAAATAATAAAAATATCAATTGCAAATTATCTCAGAATATCACTCATACTAAAGTTACTTCAAAGGTGAACAATCCCTTTAAGTATAGAACTCCCCAGCACTAGTGATGGGCGAATAAATTCGCCAGACACAAATTCACAGTGAATTTCCACGTTTCGGCACAAGCAAATTAATTCGCGAAACTGCTGCAAACATTCACTGGCAAAAATCCGTTGTGGCAAAAGATGCAGATTATAAAATGTTTAGGTTCTCTCTGCAATACCCCTAAATGGTTCAGTTCATAGACCAGGGATCCCCCACCTTTTGAACCTGTGAGCAACATTCAGAAGTAAAAAGAGTTGGGGAGCAACACAAGCATAAAAAATGTTCCTGGGGTGCCAAATAAGGGCTGTGATTGGCCATTTAGCAGCCCCTATGTGGATTGTCAACCTACATTGAGGCTCTGTTTGGCAGTACATCTGGTTTTTATACAACCAAAACTTGCCTCCAATTCAAAAATAAGCACCTGCTTTGAGGCCACTGGGAGCAACATCCCAGGGTTTGGAGAGCAACATGTTGCTCACGAGCTACTGGTTGGGGATCACTGTCATAGACCAACAACTTTAGTAAATGAGCCATCAGATTCAGTATATTAAATAGACCTCAGAGCCTCGGCTCTAGAGTTCCATGTTTTTTGGCCATTTTTGTTATTCTGTATTCAGTGATTTCCTCTCTTGACAAAGATATTACAGGTATGGGACCTGTTATGCAGAATGCTGGGGACCTGGGGTTTTCCAGAAAATGGATCTTTCTGTAATTTGGATCTTCATATTTACGTCTACTAGAAAATCATTTAAAAATTAAATAAGCCTAATAGGATAAAATGGAATCTATGGGGGACATCCTTACCATAATTAGGAACTTTCTGGATAACAGGTTTCCGGATAACGGATCCCATACCTATATCAAATTATCACAACACAAAGAAAAAATTATAAATCAGAAGAGGCTGTCTCCATAAAGGAGAGGATGAATCCAAGATAGGTGAGATGCATGCTTGTAGATGTTGGCAGTGTGATTGTGAGACACAGCCGAGGGCTTGGGAAACTGAGTTTGTAACAATAAGAGAAGCCCTATCACATGTCACTCTTCTCATTAGCATTCGGCTCAGGTTGCAAATTCACTGCACCTCCAATCAACCTTAGCAAAACCATTAGGGGAAAGGGATGAGAGCAGAGCAGGGCTTTCACTCGGCTGGCAGAAGTCCCGTTTAACTGTTTAGTGCTGAAAAAACAGAAAAAGAAAGGTAGTGGGAGTAAATACAGATGTTGATAGCCTGAGCCTACCGTATCCAAGAAAATAGTGCTTTTTTTTTTTTTTTGCTTTGCTCTAATCCAACCAATTTTGACACCTGCCATGATTCATAATAGCAGACAAGGTAATAGATGAGATTAGGAGAAGGAGATGAGTTCATACAGGAGCGGCCGTCTCTTTACTGCTGCGTGGTTGGCTCTGGATGCTTTTAATGAACACGCCCCAGTAGTAAAGATTCATTAGGCACTATAGACATGTTCCATTTACTGTTTAATTAACCTGCTTCTATTAAGTAACCTACATGTATTTGTCATGATGAGCTCTGCA
Organism: Xenopus petersii; assembly: GCA_038501925.1. Taxonomy (NCBI): domain Eukaryota; kingdom Metazoa; phylum Chordata; class Amphibia; order Anura; family Pipidae; genus Xenopus; species Xenopus petersii. The sequence continues at coordinate 29,430,655 of CM076688.1, forward strand.
GAAATCTTAAAAAGCCTGCCATGTATTTTCGTTAAGTATTTATAGGTATGGGATCCATTGTCTAAGTCAATATGTCAAGTATTGATAGAAATTAAAATAGTGTTTTAGTAGCCTGAAGGCATGGTGCTCCACATTATGGAATAATCCCTTATCCAGAAAAGCCCTGGTTCCCAACATTCCTGATCCAATATCGCAGAGTATACTCAGTGTACCTTGATGCAAGTTAACAATACATAAATATATCTATAATTAAGACTACAGTGAGTTTGAAAAATAAATTAATTTAAAATTGAAGTCAAATGGGGTCCCAGCCCTGAAAAGCTTATAATCGAGGACGGAAGCATTTTCATAAGCCTTTGGGCTTTTATTTACTAACATTGGACAGCTTTGATCCATTGCAATCATCCATAGCAACAAATCAACAATGACACCTGACCATTGCCCTGCAGGTAAAACAATTAAATGAGGTGTCTATTGCAGTTGCTCCGAGACTGCTTTCAAGATAAAGCAGCCATTTATTTTTACATTGTCTCTATAGTCCTTCTAGTGCACAGCAGCATCTAGGCAAGGATGACTTCAGTAATATTGTATTTCAGTAATATAGCCCATTTGGTGTGGAGCATGAGGGCTTCTGGCCATGGGCAGGGGTGTAACTACAGAGGAAGCAGACCCTTTGCCTGCAGGGAGGCCCAGGAGGTATAGGGGCCCCATGAGGTCATAATTAATATACAATATCAATAAATATTGCTAAAACAGGACAACCTCTATACATTTTGGGGGCCTAAAAAATAATTTGCTGTGGGGCCCAGTAATATCTGGTTACACCACTGGCCATAGGTATTAGGGACCTCTTCTGATAACTTCTTTTCAACAGAAATCTACTCATAACGATGAGATACCTAGGGGATACAATTAGGGCTGCCACCTTTTCTGGAAAAAAATACTGGCCTTCCTATATTCTTGCCATTTTTTCTTATTAATAACATTGGCATCAAGCATCATTTTACCGGCCAGGCAAGTAAAATACCAGCCAGGGGGCAACCAGGGGTTGGATGATCAGCCTGCTATAGCCTACTAATTGTAGCATACAATTAGTAGGCTATATCAGGCTGATCAATTTTCCAATATTGACAAGCCTTGATAAAAGACCGATGGCGCTCTGAAATGTTGCCAAGTGTATCGGGGTCTGAGCCCATGTCTCAATAAAGGCATTTTAAGCAAAGAAATCCATGACTGGTGCTGTCAATATAGGAAAATTGTGAGTGAACGGATACATGGTGGAAACCGTTGTACGTGCACCAGGCTCTAAGAATTGGGAGGCTACAAGTGCTGACTAAGAAACCTATTTGTATATCAGGCTGATCATCCAACCCCCAGGCTCAATCCTATAGAGATCCCGTTCACCTCTGATAAAGCAAATATTTGCTCCTTCAAGGCATATAAATACTCAATAATGGTTAACAAAAGCAGCAGTGCAACTAGGCATCTATTTCTTCCAAAGAGAAACAAATGAAAAGAAAGCAATAAACCTACCAACATTTTACTACATCCCACCCCATATGCCTAATCTAACAGCGTTGATGAAAACAATATCAACAACAAGCATGGAGAACATAAGGTTTGCAGGCCTATAGTCTTTTTAAAGAGTCTTGGTATTGTCCACCGAAAATCTAGCGTTTTCTAACAGGGATTTATGAAAGGCTTCTTTGAAGATGCTTTTTATATAGATGAAAAACAGAAATCTGGGCTGCAGATGGATTAAACAGCCCATTCCATTGTACTGGATAATTTATATGACTTTTTAGAATGAAGTCATGTGTATTAATACAGATGAATGATCAAATGCTTTGTTCATTAGGCAGCAAACATGTTTCCCAATTGGATTAGCAGCTAGAGGAACAATAAAGTGCACAATCCAAAAGGTACACACACAGGATTGTGACTTATGAGTTTGTATGCATGCTTAAACATGTATTGGTAGTGTACATTCTGGACTAGGCAAGAAGGACAAAGAGAGAAATCCTGGTGGACCCCATCACCCCAGAACCACTGCCTGTGAATTGCAATGACCAAAGGTCTTCAGTGGCGAGGAAGCAGCAGTATATGCTGGGGAGGAGAGTGAGAGGGTTTGCAACAGGGGTTGGGGACCTCCATGACTGGAATGGTGGGCCCCAGTGTAGGAGAACCAGAACAGTTATTGGGTACAGTAAAGAGTTTTAGAACAACCCCATTTCTTGTGCAATTGAATCAAGCTAAAGAAGCCATGTTAGAGGTGTGACCATGTGGTTCAGTGGACCCCCAATTATCTGTTGCAAAAGAGGCCAAGGTGAGAAGGCCAAGTGAAGTAGACTGCCCTGATACCAGCCCTACAACATGTTCTGCTCTTATAAGTTCACAGCACCCCAGTTCAAAAGGCAAATGTTTTGGCTACTCTTGGTAAAACTGGCCTGGTGGTTAAGGGAGCTGGGCTGAAAAGTTTGGTGTAAACATTCCCGGGTGGCGAAATGCAGAAATTCGTTGCAAATCCATGCCTGCCAAATGAATTCGTCCATCGCTAGTTATTGTCCCTTTTCTATTGTAAAAGGAAACGCTGTTATCTTTACTGCATGAACACAGTTTAAACCTGCTACCTTGATAGATACTGTCTCTAATTGAGCTTTTGTATGCTGTACGTAAAAACGCATTGTATGGGTATTGTGTGGGCAAAGGGTTAGGTAAGTCTTTTGGCTGGGACACGCCACAACTATGATATGATATGTTCATAATATTAGAAGGTCATTCCACCAGATCCAAGTTCAAAGTGCAGACCATTGACATTAATTAGGTTCATCACAACTAACTATCATCCATCAGTTCTCCACTTATTAGTAATAGTTCATATTAGATCAGGCCACTTAGATAGTAAATGAAAGAAGAGAGCAAGGACGTGCTACTATAGAAATAAATGTAAGAGGAATATTCCTGGACTCTTGAGAATCCGTATTTAGAACCAATTAAAATCTCTCTGCCGTGTCTTCTTGAGGATGGAAACTGATATGCTCTTCTTCCATGCTGAGCACCACTTATTTTCATTGCTACATTAATATATTCTTCCACCTCTGTCTCAGAGAGGCTTGAGTAAAATGATGCCTTCTGCTTTATGGTGGACTGTCACCCTGATCACAAGACACAAACCTTATGCAGTCAGAGGCTGGCTAATCCAATTAAAGAGGAAAGGCAATTAGGCAGTTCATCTTGCTGAACGAGGAATAAATAGGTGTGCAAGAAATGGCCAAAAGGAGGGGAATGACAACTGGCTTTGCAAATACAGGTGCGACAGGGTAAGCTAGGGCACTGATGTATGTAAGGAAGATGGAATAATGTGTATGTAGGGATTATGATTACATCAATAATAAGGAAATGTAAACTAAAGTAAAGAGCCAGGTGTTTGGGAATATATACTTGTGACTGCAACAGGCCCTCAAGTGAATATTACCTGGGTTTGAGATCTTAAATTGAATACGGAGTTTGCTTTTGACAGTGATTATTGCTTTTCTTGACTATGTGTGATATCTTCATAGCACCTGTGTAGAGACGCAGCAGACTTAAGCAAAGCATCTAGTACTGAACAGTTATGTCCCTTTTTGCAATGCATGGTATAGGTTGTGCCATTGGTGCACCAATAAAATGTACTTCATCTATAAACTGACTCTTTGCCTACCTGCAGTTAGGATAGCTCTAGAGTGCATGGACTCTGTCCTCACAAATATGTTTCCCTGTCCAATATCAGCACTAACCAGCCCTGATTCTCCCATCAAAACAACCCTCATCAAAGTGTTAAAAGACCAACCCTAAACCCTATCCTGCAACTTTTTGTCTTCTGTTCCGACTGAAACCAGTTTTCTTTTTAGCCTTGGAGAAGCATTAGACATGCCAACAAGTCACCCTAATGACTGGGGTTATGGTTCTTGGGATATTTTATTACCCCCCACCCCATCACATTACTTCATTACTTTAACTTCCTTCTGGATCAGGTCGGTATTGTGATATGGCGATATCACTTAGTTGTCCCTGATCGTGTGCCCTCCTAACCTGCTTACTGCATGTCCAATGCCAAGTGCTGGTACCCCATCCATGTGCCTCACGACTTCCCGAAAGTAGTTGTGTATGTTGCCCCTTACACCCCTCTTAATTTTAATGGATGAGAGAAGGAGGCGGTACTTCAGGTCCCCTAGTACAGGTATGTGACCTGTTATCCAGAATGCTTGGGACCTGAGGCTTTCAAGATAAGGGGTCTTTCTGTAATTTGGATCTCTATACCTTAAGTCTAATACAAAAATCATTAAAACATTAAACTCAATAGGATGGTTTTTCATCCAATAAAGAGTAATTATATCTTTTTTTGGATCACGTAGATGGTACTGTTTTATCATTACAGGAAAAATTATATCATTTTTCATTTGAATTATCTGATTAAAATAGAGTCTATGCGAGATGGCCTTCCTATAATTTGGGGCTTTCTGGATAACAGGTTTCTGGATAATGGATCCTATACCTGCTCACATCGTTGGAAGGATGTAGATCCGTTATTGGTTTTTGAAGTACCTGGGGTGGATCGTGGTTTCTATAATGGTGTGGGGTTAGCAGACATCTCTGTAGTGAGAGATATTTAATTAAGGCCTGAACCTCATGGTCTCCTTTTCTTTTTTCCATAATACTGGGACTTAGATATATTTTTTTTAAAAAATTGGGATGTTTAGGGTTCAGAGACAGCTGTCCCCCTTAGATGTCTTTCCCCAAGTTTTAGGGTTAAGGGTTGTAATCTGCTAGCTCAGAGGTAAAGTTTAAACTTGGTTTACCAGTCTGGTTTCAAGAGGCTCCTAAAACTAACTGATTATACTGAGTATGGCAATTTATGAGCAGTGCAATTGTTAAGCCTGTGAATTCACTGAGTTGTCTTTTGCAGATTACCTTTATCAAACTTGCCTAAAGGAGAACAAAATGCTAAGTGGTACCTCTCCACCACCGTACCACTACAACCCCATTTCATCCTACCTGCTCCTAATTAATCTTCACTTCCAAGCGATTGCAGACATTCAGAATTTGCACAAACCCAAGTGCACTGCTCTGCTTTATTGGTAGGACAACTAGGGCTGCAGTGATGTGCCCCAGGGCTGCAGCTGTATATATATGGCTCCTGAGCCATCTTGCACATTATAATTAATACTCCCATATGTTTTACTATCCAAGTCTCATGCCTTAATTATCTCTCCCTGCAAGTTAGAATTCCAGGCTGTTTTCACACTTATTGTCACTACTTTGCAGGGAGCTTTATTAAAGGCAAATTCCTTATTCCATCTGCATTTTTTCTGTTCTATTTGCATCTATTTAAATTTGAAGTTGAAAAAAAATATTCCATTTGAATTTTATCATATATGTATATGTGTATATCATCTGTTTATGTGTATATACTGTATATACATCTATGAGTATAATTCTGTTAGATCACAGGTTCTGCACCTGGAGTTACTTTCTAGGGCTCATTTACTATACAAATGCAATTCCATATTCAGTTGCCATGTTTTTCCCATAATGCAGTGTGTTTTGCTCAAATTCCATCGCATTGCATCATTGCAATGTGGAGATGTGACTGACGCAATAGAGGTCGATGCATCCAAATTAGCACAATTAGTACAAATTGGTCACAATTGCACATATTGTTGATTTTGTAGGTGCAAGTGCACTGTGCCCATTAATGTAGGGTGCTGAGGGAACCCTGGAGCTACTACCTGGTCTAAATGTGACATTTCGGGGCCATATCCCTTTATCATCCTTGATAAAGGGGCTTGGTCCAGAAACTTTGCACTTCCGCCCAAAGAATAAAGATAGGGTTTCCCTGCAAACAAATGCCTTGAGTGCCGCTAAATTTGCTTTCTACGTTACATGGGAGGCTGTCGAATCCTCCATTACTGAGCACCAGGCTGCACACTTTGAGGGTCATTGTGGGTGTGCGTCCACTCCTACCTACTTTCTGGTCTAAATGTGGCCATAGCTTCAAGGTTTCAGTAGACACATCAATGATTCGGTACAGGAAGGCAGGGCCTGCAAGCACAACTACAATATATGATGCAAGGAGCACATTTGATGCAAGTTCCTTTAATGAATGTGGTGTTACTGACTGTGGGGAAATTTGCACAAAATGCAGTTGTGTTTGTGGTCCTAAATGGAGGTTTCACTTTTGTAGTGTTTCCTCTGGAATATACAGCTAAATACTGTTAGCGGGCAAAAGGGGTATCTGCCCAGGGCCCACTTATTTTGGGGGCCCACTGACTTGCGAGGTTCTTTTTTAAATTTGCGGTGTAGTTGAATTGTCCAGCGCAGAAAAAACAGAAGTATAGATTAGGATCTTGCACAGGTGCAGAGAGAGGAAGCACTGCTACAGAGGGAGGCAGGTGTGTTTTGTGCGATGGAGATAAACTTCTGTGGTCATCAAGCTTCGGTGACTGGGGCAGGGAAGGGTGAGTCCACTTTATTTTAGGAGAGAGAAGAAGAGGTGGATACATTTGAAGAACATTCCTTTTTTGACCATGCAGTGTTGGACTGGCCCACCGGGATACCAGGAAAACTCCCGGTGGGCCCAGGTGTCAGTAGGCCCTCCTGCTTCTAAATATTTGTTTTATTTCATGGTAATTCCTTATTTCCATAACAAAGAGGCTAAATAGATGTAATAATAGATTATAGTATGTAAAGAAAAGAAGAGAGGTTGAGTGAAGAGAGGCAGAAAATAGTACTGAGAGTGGGCCCCTGATCTAAGGTTTTTTGGTGGACCTCTGGTGTCCCAGTCCGACACTGTGACCATGTATCATTGTACTGCTTTAACTCATTAAAAATCTCATCTCTGTTGCAAAGTCTGATTCTGCATATGTTTGCATTCTAAAACTCAAATGATAGAAAAGTCTACATTACGAAGGTAGCGTACTGAGGAATTATTTGAGAATTTGAATGATCTGGAAAGGGTTAAATACATTTACAGTAAGAGATAACAATGATCCCACTTATTACGCACTCTGTATTGGCTAACAATTTACTCCTGGCTCCCCCAGCTGCCACCCCTTATAGCAGTGATCCCCAACCAATGGCAACATGTTGTACACCAACCACTTTGATGTTGACCTCTGGGGCCTTGGGTGATTATTTTTGCATTTCTGGCTTGAAGGTAACTTTTGGTTGCATAAAAAACAGGTGTTAGCAAACCTCTGTTTAATATTCTCTTATTACAAATGCAGTTTTTGTGACCCGGCAACAACCAGATACTTCACAGTCCTTTAGAATCCAGCCTCAGGAGTGGTTCACCTTTCAGTTAACGTTTAGTATATTATAGAATGACTAATTCTAAGCAACTTTTCAATTGGTCTTCATTATTTATTTTTAATATTTTTTTAAATATTTGCCTTCTTCTTCTGACTCTTTCCAGCTTTTAAAATGGGGGTCACTGACCCCATCTTAAAAACAAATTCTCTGCAAAGCTACAAATGTTTTATTATTCCTACTTTTTATTGCTCATCTTTCTATTCCGGCCTTTCCTATTCATATTCAAGTCTCTTATTCAAAACAACCCAACAATTACAGCGAACAATTAAAATAGTTTGCTAGTAAAGTGATTACTCTGTATTTAATTTTATGGAAGGGCTCAAGAAACATGGCAACAGCTGGGGGTCCATATTTGTCTCATTTATTCCATAGGCTTTTGGGGTGTAGTGAGGAAACCACATTATGGGAATTAGTCACTTATTTCCAGAAATGTTGTAGCTTTTAGCAACACCAGAAATAACAAATTATTTAGAGACACACATGACTATTAAGGAAAAAAATATATATTATAAAATGTATAGTCTAATTATCCATTTAATACTCAATAATCATTGTTATGTTTTGCAAAAATGTGGCATGGCTTTGAAAAAAAATTGGCGCACCAGGGGTCTGGGGGCCCACCAAGGCCTTAAAACAGCCCTGTATCAAGGTATCCTTTTTAGTAACTGATACCCTCCAAATTACAGGATTTTAGCTTGCAATGTCCCAGTAAATACTGACATGGAGTTGGAATTGGAGAAGGTCCATCTGATGGGATCAGTGGGACAGGGCTATACCTAGTATACCACCGAATTTTCCAGAAAAGAAAAATCCCAGTAAGTATGATAAAGTTCCCCTTTGCTAATCTCGTTAATTTCCAGGACTTGCCACTGTGCAGCAGTGGAACAAGTTTTTAGTTTAAATCCTTCTTCTTTGCCTTATACGGTAAAGTCTCATTACCATGAAGAAGACTATGACATCTTCAACTTCTCCTTTGGGTCATTTGCATGTCTGAGATATATTTAAAGCAAATGTCTATAGTGACTAAGACTTACTTCTGGGTTTGTATCATTCCTGCTCCATCTTGTGTGAGGTTGAGCATTAGGAAATCATTTACATGCAGGATTTAGAGGAAGCAATCTCAGTTTAGTGAGTCTTATTGTTTCAACAGCAGATGCAGCTCCAACACCATTGCCTACTGCTTGTAATTTATAGCATGTGCAAGGTGCACATAGCAAATTGGGGTGCATGGGTGCAAGGGCTCCCTCTTTGTCCTCTTTTAGTTTTTGCTTGATGTATTTTGCGCACTCTTGGAGGCAACACCTATGGTTACAACTGAACATGCCTGTATTGCTTCTCTTACTGGTGGGCAAGTTGGTGGAGTTGCTGCATGCTACGATGTGAGAATAAAACATAACAATTTGCACAGATTTGTTTTTAACCTTAGGGGCTTTTATATGTATATACTGTTTGTACCAAAATGAACACCAAACTATAAGCTAACAGAATAGAGGGTTGCATTTTTAAAAAATACATAAAACACAATATATATGTTTTTACATGCTTGTTGTTAATGCTGGGAGGCACATTTAATAAATGTTGAATTTCGAATTCACGTGAGTTTTTAAAAACTCCCCTTAACTCCCATTAATTTGAAATTCGACCAATTGGATTTTATTTAAAAAAAAAAAAAACATTTTTCAAACAGAATTAAATCGACCCGAAAACTCAAATCGAATTTACATTTTTAAAATTTCTCTGAAAAAAAACTCGAATTTCAGGAAGGCTGCAAAACAACTCCAAATTGATCCATGGACGTCTCCCATTGACTTCAACAGCAATTTGGCAGGTTTTAGGTGGGGAATAGTCAAATTCAAGTTTTTAAAGAGCCAGAGTATGTTAAATCGAATTTGAATTTTTTTAAAAAACTTGACAGTTTTGACCATAAAAAAATGTAAAATTCGAATTTAAATTTTCAATTCAACCCTTGATAAATCTGCCCCATAATGTAAACACCCATGTGTAGTTATTGACACCTTCTGAGATGAAGCCGTTTGTGTACACATGCAGGGAGAAAATGTAAAATTGGTAGGAGCTGAAGCAGACACTACTTGTTGTAGTTGTACCCATTATTGCATTGGAATTGTAATTTGGGTTAAACTTTTTGTATTATAATTTTGAACTTTGTGCTCATGTCCTTAAATTAGTGTTTTAGTGGTTTCAAAGGTAAATACATCGAAAATGGGGACAAAGAAGAGCTGCTTACTCATGTGTCAAGGATCTAAAGGTCTAAAGGTTTGGAGAGGTCCAAACAAGCGGATATGCCCTGATATGCCCACCTTGAGTGGACAATTTGGGCTAATCTAATGGTGGGCCCTAGGACCCGATGATAAGGTCACAACGTCGGGTATGCAGGTGAATGTGCCACTACTGCATAAAAGAACCAATGCAGTCCTCGAACCTACTCAATCGAGATCTGCCCAATTTTCACCCAGATATCAGTTGGGGGGGCCAATCAGAGGGCCACATACACTGGCCAACAAGCTGGTTGGCAGCATTCATCAGCCTGTGTATGGCCACTTTTACACTGACAAAAATGAATGGATAGAGTGACCCATGTAAAGAATGGGAGCAGATAAAGATGTTATGATCTATTGTCAAATAAGAAACAACCATGGTAATTTCCTTTATCAAAGATTATAATATTAAGAAATATTATATATATATGTATATACTGTATAGTATATGTAAAGCTTCTTCGCTAAAGGCCACTTTACAGCTCCTCCATCTCCTTGGGCTATGGATTGGAACAAATGAGCAATGTCATAGTCTCAGCATGGGACATTATAACAGGGATCCCCATGTTGCATAAAAGCCTTTTCTGCACATGGTGTGCTTGTTTACAGTGACAGACAACATCTTGTGAACTTATCAGCTCTAGGTCACGGATCCCCAAGACAGCCAAGTCCCTAGCTGCCTGCCAAAGAATGAGTGGTTCTTGGCAAAGGGAACAGAATTATGCACTCCTGATTTCAACTGACAGGTGCCCTTTGTGCTTGAAAAACTTGACAAAGATTGTTTCTAGGTGACTGCAAGTAGCTCATCCAAGGCAAGAGATGGCCAATCTGTGCCAATACATTTATTGTATGCACACAACCCTTACAGTCAATTCTTAGTGCAATACAGTAGCTCAGACTAAGTTCAGTACAGCAGCTCGGCAGCCAACATATACCATTGGCCTCAGTGGATTTGTGATAGGACAGAAGGTTGTGGCTGCAGAGTTAGTAAAAAAATGGAGTCTGAATAGGGCTGATTGAACCTATTGAACACATAGGTACCTTGAGCAGTTCCAGCACCAGCTGCCCCCTTCAGAGTGTTCATTGTAGACGTGTCAACTCACCTGTATTTTTTTAAGCCCCTCTCACCGACAGCAACAGCTTTGCCACCTGCTGTCAGTAATTCACACCCAAAACCTTATTTACCTGCTCCACTGAAATGTGCAGAATCATCACCCAAGTCCTCCAATATCACCTGTAGCAGTGGAGCAGGTAGCACAGCAGGGGGACCAGGGGAAGTTCACACGTGGCCAAGGTGAACACAGATGACTTTTATTTGGGTTTGCATCTCTGCAGTCTTGCAAGGTGAGACGGTGATGTTGCTTCTGTTATAAATAACCCTCATCTGGTCTAAATGGGCCAGAGAAACCTCAGGAAAAAACCCAGTGGGTCCTGTTGGCCCAGACCTGCTCCCCACAGCCACCTGAAACTATGTGTTCCCTGACCTCCCCCTGCCCTGATCGATAAGAGAAAAGCTGGCAGGGGCAGAGAGGAGTTGCAGCTGGGGCAGGGGGGCCCATGGATATGGAGGAGGGGGGCACGAGCCCCTTATGCGGCAGCCCCTGTGAGCTCATTCCCACCAGTCCAATGCTGGGTCTGGAGTTGACTGATATTAGTCTAGGGTTTGGGGTAGGGGGCTGTCACTTTGTCTGTGATAAAATTCTTGAAGGGCCAATGGAACAATGGTGAACAGGCAGAGCTACAGCAGCATTCAGCAGAAAGGGGGGAAGCAGACACTATTCCCCACCAATCCCTTAGAGCCCTGGTCGGCCAGCCAGCAAGACCCATTCTAAGGAGCCCCAACAGTTTATTAAACCTGGCTTGAGTCCGAAAAAAATATCAACAAATTCAGTAATACAGTCATAACATCTCAAGAGAACCAAACAAGAGAAATAATAATACATTTGACTCTAAAAGCATCTGCTCTGCAAATGCAAAACTGAAGGTGTAGTGGCTCTTTAAGCTATTTTATTGAATCTGTCTTTCTAAAAAATAGAAGATATGAATCTCTTATTACTCTGTACTAACTAGAATCCTACAAACCTTATACAGAGAATTATACGGATGTCATTTCTGACACAAGATGACTATGCAAGGAATGCAAAACCGAATTCATTCACACTTAAGTGACATCTTTGAGCTCATGGAACAAATTATTTTATCTATGTACCTTGTTTTCTTTGGCTTTTGTATTCTTATGGAATGAAGCCACCCGCCCCCACCCTTTAAATCAGAGCACTGGCCGGAGAAGACTGATCCTTTAATAACTTAATGGCCTAATTTTTTTTAATCCTATTTAATTACCCTACGTGTAAAGCTGTTGTCATCACAATACTGGGTTTCACCAGCCTTGATATTTGATCGATAAAGGCTCATGTTGTTGTACAATGGCTTAATTATATCGGACATGAGGCCACTCAGTAACACTTGTCCAACAGCTGGTTATTAAACTAAAGCTCCCAGCATTCACTCTGGTTGTACAGGTGCTATAGGTGATAAAGGGTAGGCTCCAGGACTGCAACACAAATCAGAATGGTTATATCTTGATTTCTTTGAAAATAAGACAGTATTCACAAAAGTGCAAGAGCACTAAGCATCATACACTTCTGCATTAGGATTATTATAAAACAATGCAAGTCATACAAAGAGGGTTATGGACATCCCTATCTACCACATTCCCCTTATCTTTCCTTTACTCTGACTCTTGCTCTACTCCTATGATTTACTATATACCATGTGTTCCAGGCAGCACCTTCTCCTGTACCTGCAATTCTGCATTATGACCCTATTCTATTACCTTGTATTTCCATAGACATGGCCTTTCACAACTTGTGTATTGAAGCTTATAGACCCAGTGCTACTTCAAGACCTTGTAAATGTTTTGTGAGCAATTCAGTATTTCCAGTATAAAGGAAACGCAGTACAAGTTAGTACTTGTAATTCAACCCAGTGCCACCCTAGCATCTTAAATGGTATATTATTATAAGATCAGGGTACAGGTATGGGACCTGTTATCCAGAATGCTCAGGACCAGGGGTTTTCGGGATAATGGATCTTTCCGTAATTTGGGTCTTCATGCCTTAAGTCTACTAGAAATTCATTTAAACATTAAAAACCCAATAGGCTGGTTTTGCTTCCAATAAGGATTAACTATATCTTAGTTGGGATCAAGTACAAGCTACTGTTTTATCATTACAGAGAAAAAGGAAATCATTTTTAAAAATTTGCATTATTTAGATAAAATGGAGTCCATGGGAGACAGCCATTCCGTAATTCTGAGCTTTCTGGATATCGGGTTTCCTTTATTTCGCTTTGCCCTTATTCTACAGTGGCTTCTGCCTCGTGCTCTTATATGATCATGGAATTCCTCTGTGACTTATAATATCCTTTTATAGCCTTAATATTCTTATATTTTACAATAAGGGGTACTTTGTTCACAATATAAACGGTGTTCAGTGATGTTGTCAGTTATAATTGGTCACACAACACACTTAAAAGGGACCGGTCACCCTAAAATATAATTCCAAAACCTTAATTTATGGTGTTAGTCAAGCAAAATAAATTCCAAATTTCACTACATAAATGATTAAAATCTTGTTTTTTTTAGTCTTGGAATTCACAATCACAGCAAGCAGGCAGGGGCCATTTGTGGCCACTGCTATTAAGGCAAATCTTTGCATCCTGACAAAATCTTGTTTATGTGTCAAAATGTGGCACCTGATGCCCCTGCTAATGCATTGGCCACACACTTAGATAGTGAGGAGGGAGGGGGAATGAGAGGAGAGCAGTGACATCTAGAATGTGCAGAATAGAAAGTGAAAATAATTAGCTGCCCCGCCTCTGTTCCTAAGGCATAAAGGAGGGGCAGGCAATGCATGAGTGACAGCTAAGACTTTTAAATGTGTTTATAACAGGTATGGATGCTTTAATAAAAAAAAAAAATTGTTTCATGTTTCATTTGAAAAGGACTTTTGTTATACATTTTTTTATGCCTGGGTGACAGGTGCCCTTTAAACTTGTATATTACATTAAATAAAGAACAGTTTTAAAATATGAGGATATTATACGTCATCGTGGAGTTCTTTGGAGGCCTTTGACCTTGTGCTTTTACATACCTCCCAAATGTTCCGTTTTCTGTTGGACAGTCCCAATTTTCTTGCAGTCCCGGTTTGTAACAGAAATGTACCGAGTGTCTCTTTGATTTCCTGCACTGATGCCAAAAAAAGATATAAAGTTTCTGAAACTTAATTAAATAAGAGCCTTTTGCCAGAGAGCCCAGAATACTTAGCACCTGCACTGATACAATTGTAACTATTTCATATAAGCAAAGATACAATTGTAACTATTTAAAATAAGCAGGTCTCTTGGGACAGCTTAAAGGTTAATTGCAACTTCATTAGAAAAAGTGTAATAACACATAAAACCTGTCCCTAAAAAGCCCCAGAAATGTGTTCTGACTTTCCATAACCTGAATTTTTTTTTTAAAAGGTCCCTGCATTTAGGAAGTGTTGCCACAAACTGGCAACAGTCAAAAATGTTCAGATTTTACAGATCTTTTTGTCTGTCTTTCCACCTTTCAAATTTTGGGAGATATGCTTTTATACGGTCATGGATGACTTATAATATCCCTTTATTTTACAATAGGGGGTACTTGGTTGACTTTAAGGACATGTTAAAATCAGTAATGCTAAAACTATAATATAAAATCTATACCATCAACAGATGAGAGGTCTCCTTTAAATGGTTTGTCTTCTCCTACATCAATGGGTGCCCAAAAGGTGGATCGGGATCTACCAGTAGACCCTTAGCTGGTGATCAGTAGATCTCAAGACACAGTCTGTCAACAAACAGCTTATCTAAATTACCCTCCTGTTTCATTATTTTCATTCAGATATTTACTATGTTGTCACATAAGAAATAGTTGTTTGTTAAATATAGCAATATACATTTTTTTCATAAATCAATATCTAAGTAATATTTTCCATGGAACAGAATGCCAACAATGCTTTTATGGATGTAGATCATAATGGGACAACATCACTAAAAGTAGACCTTGCATTAGTATAGTATGGGCACTCCCAAGCTACAGGTAAGATCATCAGGGTCTCTAGATTGAGATACTAATGTCGGACCTTCTAGGCAAGTGATCTTCATGATTTTTTATTCCATGGGCCCATAATGTTCCATATATTGGGGGGGGGGCAGATTATAGCAAAGACTGTAAAACAAAGAGGTTAATGGGGCTTCTGGGCATGCTGAGGGACATTCAATTTTTTCACTTTCTCCTGAGCTGTGTGACCACATTGACCAGAACAGATAAACATATCCCGTAAGAGAGCAGCGTACAGCGTAATTCCCAGGCTTCCCCACACAGCAGAGCATTTCACCGTTTTCCCAAGCTTTTCCCCCCTATAATATGAGAGTTTGAGTCAAATAAGCACATACATAGTGCTGTAATTCTTCAAAAGAGAAGGGCTACAATTGCACATTTGAGGCAGATGGCTTTCATTTATGAGCGTGTGGGCCTGGAAAAGGAACTGGTTTCTGGTGGGTGCTGTTTATAGGAAACTTGAGGGAGGCAACTGCTGCATTTTCAGACATCTTACAGAGTTTCCACACTGGTTTTTTTTTTATATTTTAACCACGGTTTCAGGGAATCGGTGCCTGCTTAAATTAGCAAGCCCTTCTTCCCTGTGATATAGTTTATTATGCTCCCATGAACTGAGGAACAAGAGCATCCAAAATAAAAACTTACAGGAAGAAACTAAACATTTGGAATCCCCCTTCTATATTATCAGTAGAGAGGAAGAGGATTATTTAACCCCTGCAGTGTCTTGTTTTCATATACAGGTATGGCATCTGTTATCCAGAAAGCTCTGAATTACGGAAAGCTCGTCTCCCATAGATTCCATTATAATCAAATAATCCATATTTTTTCAAAATGATTTATTTTTTCTTTGTAATAATAAAACAGTTCCGTGTACTTGATCCAAACTAAGATATAATTCATCCTTATTGTAAGCAAAACCAGCCTATTGGGTTTATTTAATTCTTACATGATTTTCCAGTAGACTTAAGGTATGAAGATCCAAATTACAGAAAGATCCCTTATCCGGAAAACCCCAGGTCCCGAGCATTTTGGATAACAGGTCCCATACCTGTATAATGCTAAACTGAGGGATCCAGAGGGATTTTCAGCACTGAATTATTAACACATTCTTCACTGTCAGGCAACACCTCTTGGCCATCAAGAAAGTGTTTAAAGGGAATCTTCAGCTAAAATCTTGAATAATGAAAGCACCTTCCCATTATACATTCATTAAAGGCAAATAAACCTTCAAAAGTCCATGTAAAATTGCTCATAATGCTCTTTTAAACACTTATGTAGTTTTTTGTTTATCTAGATTTCAAGATATTGGCAATTTTCTACTGCTAATAGAATGAAGCTGAAACAACAGGGCCACCTGCTAATCAGTTCTGCCAACCGGGTGACAGTCGGAAAGAAAATTTCCAAAGGGCAAACTCTTCTGATGTTGCTCTGATTAGGAAAGATCAGAGACATTAGAAGACTTTGCTTTGGTCTTTTCAAAGAAGATCAACATCAGAAGTGTATCCTTCTCTTAAGCTGACATACACAATAAAATTTAAGTGAGGTTACCAAATGAGTGGATATTTGCTTGATATGCCCACCTTGTGAGGCCAAACCATCAGATCATTATAGGTGTCTATGCAAGCCATCAAGATCAGGGTCAGACTAGGTCACTGGGAAAAAACTCAGTCGGCCCCACCGATGCATATTGGCTCCCCATGCTGCTCTCTGACCTCCCCTACTGGCCCGATATCTTTGACATCGAGAACAATAAAAAGATAAGTGGGGGCAGGGGCGATCCTGGCCCCTCCGCCGCCTGAGGCAGCAGCAGTTGCTGCTGCCCCCCCTCCCCCGGAAATTCGCTCTTAAAGTACCAGGAGCAGCATTTTTGCTGCCCCTGGTACCTAGTGGGGCGCTGCCACCTGAGGCAACAGCCTCAACTTGCCTCATTGGCGAAGCACCCCTGGTGGGGGGGTTGCCGAACAGGGTTGCGGCTGGGGTGGGGGGACCCCCAGCCTGATGCTGATCAAAAGAGGACCCTATCAATGAGCCAATGTATGTCTTAATCATTTAATATACATATACAAGTTTGGGCATACCAAAGGTAATTGAGCTAATTGATTGCATTTCATTCTGCCTAGTTATACCCATGAGTGTTTGGATCTGCACTTCCTGACCATTCCACTGTATTAGTATAATGCTGAATGCTGTGTCTGGCATGCGGGGAAATTATTTTAAGTTACAGAAGTGCAAGTTTAACTCACAAAAATGCACTTTAATTGGATACAAAAAATGCCATATATTGGTTTCTGTGCATGCATTCAAGAGCCCATACAGTAAGTGAGAGTTTTGTAGAACTATGTACATGCGAGAACATGTGATTAATATGGCATAAAAAAAAACCCTTGCACCAGTGTGCATCTCTCTGTAATGTCTTCCTATAACTTACTCTTTTAACGCCAGCGGTGGAACATTTGCCTTTTTGACATATGCGGCATATTTGGGAGAAAGAAAAAAACACTGGCAGAGAAAGCGCAACTTGATTCATGCAGTGCACTAAAACGCCTGACAAAACACTTTATTCATATCAGGCTCAATATCTTAGCCAGCTAAGCTTGCTAATAAATTACAGAAGGGAAGCCAGTTTCGTAACCCAGGAGCTGAAGCCCAAGACGGATGCTTTATATAATGCCAAAGGAAAATTTGGGTCTCTGCATTTTATTTCATGTACTCTGTTGTCTGAAGTGCTGTAGCTGGCATGCACCTGCTAATCAGACCTCTGCTCCAATGCCAAGCTCCCTTCGGCCTGTTCTTTAGCCATTGATGCAAGAATATTGGTTGCAAAAGAGAAGATACTCAATATCACTCTGTACACATCGAAGATGAGGGTAGATATAACAAGCATTGTAATTGATTAGGCTACTCATTCTATGGAAAAAAAACCCATTTAATAAGCTTTTAAATAAGTTTTTCATGGCAAATAGAGCCTGAGCATTTTGTAGCTCCCTAGAAAAGGAAACAAAAGGCTCAAAGTTGACCCCCATGCCAAGGGAATGAAAATTGTCAAAAATCTATGGCCAGCAGAGGACATCCCTTCTTATTCCTGGAATTGTCTTTATTAGCCCCAACCATCATTGCTAACATTTTGGGAAAATAGTGTTTCTCCATTTCAGCAGGATAATGTCCCCATGCACAAAGCAAAGTCCATATAGAATGGGAGGGGAAGAACTTCATCCCCAACATCAGTCCCCAACATGTTTCTCTATGAATGGATAGAAATCCCACCAGCAATGTTCCAACATCTAGTAGAAAGCCTTCAGAACATTAGAAGGTAAAGGCTGTGTTAGCAGCAAAGAAATAAACTTGAATACAATTATTTGAAAGAAAAAAAAAACTCGAACATCATGAAGGCTATTATCTTGAAATGGTTCAAGGGACCTTTGCCATTGACTCATATGTGACCTTGACAGGTTTTAGATGGTGTATTTTTGGTTTCAAGCTATTTCCAAGTTTTGACAAAAATGAAAACTCGAATTTTCATGGAAAGCACAACTTGACCCTTAATAAATCTGCCACCATGTTTTTGGTATCTATACCAGCCCAAAGCAACCACAGCCCTTTAGTAGTAAAAATCTGTGCCTCCAAATATGATCCAGTAGCTTCACCTCTTCTATTCTGCTGATTTACTGCACATGCTCTGTGCTGCTGTCACTTACTGAGCTTAGGGACCGATTCACAATATACTGAATATATATTATATATATGTCACAATTTAATGCTGAGACCAATTGTGCACTGTGCACAAGAGTTATATTGTGTATACATAGTACTTTCTATACAGCTTTAAGTGTTAGAGTTGAAATTACTGTTGAAGTGTAATGGCTGCATAAACCTGCTAATAAAGCACTGTTATACTCTACTCATCCTCAGCTACCAAAACAAATTTGCGACGAGATGTCTCTTCTACCTCTGCAGCAGCCTGCAGCTTTTCTCCCGAACCCTGGTGAGCCTACCATATCAAATGTAGAAATCGAGTGATTCAACAGAAGTCTGAAAAAAACACTACAGACAGCAAATCTTACTGGGAAATCTTGGAAAGTATTTACAACAACGTTCCTACATAACTACAGAGCAACTTGCCAGGCAACAACTCAATCATCCCCAGCTGAATAATTACATGGCAGACAGATGGGCACTAAGTTGCATGTTGTAGACATCAAACTTCCGGCCAGACTTCCGGGGGGCGTGCCAATGGTGATGGCCGCATTTTAGAGAGCTCCGCTCCACCTTGCCTAATTTTCTGCGCAACGGCTCGCTGGGATCGCACTAAAAGGCACAGATAGTATTGCGGAATACCTGGAGGCAAACTGGGATCCATTATCTCCCGACTCTCTCCTCCTTCTTGCGGCCGCGGAAGACGGCGCACTTCACATTTGGGCGCGGATCGGATCGGCTGATCCTCACGCACCTGGCGCCTCTCTGCAGCCCAACGGCACCCGACCCCAGTGGGACGCAAGTCTACCAGCTCGTCCACAGCTAAGTACACCGGCCCTGGGGAGGGTGCACGCTATATTCTTGGACTGCCACATAACTGTTATCCCCGCGCAGCGGGGTATTAGAGCCAATAGACCTACTGCAGTAGACCTACTGCGTCACAAGGCCCTTCCTTGGCAACACTCACTACGCCTAATATCTTTTCTGATCCATTGCCACTGGCGCTTTTTGGACTTTATTTGTTCCTGTGGGCTTGCAACTTTATAGTGTCCCCTTGATCTTTCCTGGACAGCGTGCTACGGCAGGCACCCTTGATTGGATTCTTCTGCCCACCATACCGAGAGGTGTTGATAAGGGCCTTACCTACAACGCACAGTCTCGTTGTACCAACTGTCCATAGACCCTCTCGTGCTACAAACAGCCCTGGGATAACCCATCTGGCTAGTCAGGCTACAATATACTTTTCTCCACTACAGCAGACCACCTACGGTCCATTTTTCAAATAGGGTTTCGGCTACGAGTCGTATCTGGCTAGATACATGATAACAGCCACCCCCACTACTTTTTCTGAGTGACTATTGAGGCAGTGCAATCGTAACGGATGATAACATGTTGCCATTGCACAACCTAGCCAAAATGACATAAACGCAAAGAGTGATACATCTACTGAAATTATGTCCAACTAATTGTTACTTGCCTCATACGGGCCGCGTGCTACATATCTCCGGAACTCCCACAAAGTTATGGAAAAGTATCTGGGCCAACCCCCAACCATGGCCTCTCGCAGAACAGTAACTAAATCAAAAGACAAGAAACAGACACAAGAAGTCGCCCAAGCGGAAAGTGACTCAGAACCGGGTACCCAACTTGATCCCACTTCTTCACAAATCGAAGATATGGTCCAAGTTCTGGGCCCTCTGCTTGACCAAAAACTGGCGAGTATTAAAGAATCTGTTTCTGAAATCTTGCAGCAGATGACCAACCAATCCCAAAGATTATCCCAAGCGGAAGACAGGATATCCACGCTGGACGACAACATGGCCGCAGCGCAATTTACTATTGATCTGCAACAAAAAGAAATTTCGATTTTATCAGACAAGGTGGAGGACCTGGAGAATCGTAGTAGGAGAAACAATTTGCGGTTGGTGGGAGTTCCTGAAACAGTCAAGGCGAAGGACTTGGAGAAACTTATTCATGAATGGTTACCTAAAGCCCTCAATATTGATGACCGACATCTCCCTTTCCTAGTCGAAAGGTTCCATAGAATTGGACCGCCGCCTGCTCAAGGCGCACAACGCCCGAGGCAAGTTATATTCAAGCTACTGAACTTTACTGATAAGACCAGAATACTGGAGGCTTACAGGCTGAAACGGAATCTCACCTATGATGGACATTCCATCTTACTATTCCAGGACTATTCTGCATCTGTGACGGCAAAGCGTAGGGAATTCGCTCCGGTCTGCAGGAAACTCTATGATTCGGGATACAAATTTTCCCTTATGTTTCCAGCGAAACTGAAGATAGTCGAAAAGGACACTAATAAGACACAAATCTTTGAAGACCCCAAACAAGCTTCCACTTACCTCATGTCCAAACTGCCAACTTAGGAATGTTACCAGCTCTCACCACGCAGTTTGACGGTCTGTGTCCCGAAATTTTGGACTTCTACTGAATAACCTTTTATGGGACTCTTACTCCTGGTATTGTCAGCAGATTCCGTTACAACTGCACTTGCGGATCTTCCCCCCTTGGATTTGCTTTTCCCCCACCTAGCGGTAACACACAACCGACTTGACCCATACACTTGATCCAATGGAGGCTTTCGAGCGAACTCTGGAGCCCATTAGGCTCAACCCGTTTCGACATGCTCTTGGGATCTCGGACTGTGACGCCTGATTTGACCCTTCTGAACTGCTCTAGTCCCAAAAACATGGGTTTTCACTGGTTACAAAAGTTTGTTAACTTTTCAGCAGGACGTTGATTTTTATTGACTCTATGTCTGTCTCTGCGCTTTCCCTCCTTTCTGTTCTCTAGCTTGTCTGTCATACTACTGCTAGAATACTTAGTTGGACTTTTACCTTCTGTTACCTATTTTCTTCTGATTTTTTTTCTATACCCAGTACGGATGTCTCATGCGACAAATGGTTGATATTGCTGAACAAAGAGATTTTCTTTTGCTATTGTATATAGTTTTACTGTTTTTATTTTGTCAAGTGACCAAGGTAGAACTACCCACACCCCCTTTTTGCAGCCGTGCTGTCGGCTATCTCGGGATGACGTCTGCTCGCTGGGACAGAGTGTTCATCCCCAGGTTACAATTACCCATCCTCACGACTCCCAAAGCGGGAATAGGTTAATATGGCCTCCATGGGTGATTCCACACAAAGCTTACCCCCTGCTGCTCAGCCTAAAAACCTTAAGCTGCTTTCCTGGAATGTAGCTGGTTTAAACACCCCGGTTAAGAGACGAAAAATCCTAGACTTGTTAAAAAAGGAACATGCCCATATTGTTTTATTACAAGAAACCCATTGGAAAAACACTGACACTACGGTGTTAAAAGATTCCTGGATACAGGAACAAATCACGGCATCATGCAACACCAAGTCTAGAGGTGTGGCGATCTTATTAAATAAATCTTTGCATGGTTCCGTGACAAAAACATATAGAGACAAGAATGGCCGGTACTTGATTATAGATATAGCAACACCAGACGCTAAGTATACTGTGGTGTAGGGATGTAGCGAACGTCGGAAAAAAAGTTCGCGAACATATTCGCGAACTTGCACAAAAATGCGAGCGGTTCGCGAACGGTTCGCGAACCCCATAGACTTCAATGGGAAGGCGAACTTTAACATCTAAAAAAGACATTTCTGGCCAGAAAAATGATTTTAAAGTTGTTTAAAGGGTGCAACGACCTGGACAGTGGCATGCCAGAGGGGGATCAAGGGCAAAAATGTATCTGAAAAATCTGCCTGTGTGTGCTTGGAAGAGATAGTGTAGGGGGAGAGCTGTTAGTGATTTCAGGGACAGATGATAGTAAGTTTGCTGGCTAGTAATCTGCTTGATACTGCTCTGTATTGGAACAAAAAAATAAATAAAAGCAGTCCTTACAAGGACTACTGTTATTGCAGCAGTCAGCAGATGAGATCAGAAGCAGGACAGCTGCCCACTGCAGCTACATACAGAGCACTGCAGTAGAAGGTAGATTACTAGCCAGCAAAGCTACCTAAGCTTAAATGTCCCTCAAACCCCTGCAGACTTCTGTCCCTCCAATAACAGAGCAGTATCAAAACGATTACTAGCCAGCAAACTTTCAACTGTCCCTGAAATCACTAACAGGCAGCAGCTCTCTCCCTACACTATCTCTTCAGCACACACAGGCAGAGTGAAAAAAACGCTGCAGGGCTTCGGTTTTTATAGGGAAGGGGAGTGGTCCAGGGGAGAGCTTCCTGATTGGCTGCCATGTACCTGCTGGTCTGGGGTGAGAGGGCAAAAAAAAGCGCCAACAATGGCGAACCCAAAATGGCGAACGTCGCGCGACGTTCGCGAACTTCCGGCGAGCGCGAACACCCGATGTTCGCGCGAACAAGTTCGCCGGCGAACAGTTCGCGCCATCTCTACTGTGGTGAATGTATATGCTCCGAATGATGACAACAATTTTTTCTTTACAGAACTAATGCAAAGGATTGACTCCTGGGGACCCACTAATCTTATAATTGGTGGCGACATGAACACAGTGTGGGACCGCTTCATGGACAGATCGGACACAGCATCTAGATACCCAACCAGAAGGATCACCCCACTACACACACTATGTGAGTTTTTGAGCCTACATGATACCTATAGGTTTACGCACCCCGACGCCAAAGATTATACATTTTACTCCGGGGCACATAGAACACACTCCAGGTTAGATTACTTCTTTCTTGCGGACTCTCAGCTTGCTAACATACTGACCTCTACAATTGGCAACATAAGTATTACTGACCACGCACCAGTTTCCCTGATTTTGAAACAGCTTGTTTCTAAGACTACCTCATACAACTGGCGATTTCCCTCCTATCTGCATAATAACACGGACTTCCACCATTACCTTAAGCAACAATGGGCTAACTATCTTGACGATAATATGCAACACTGGGACGACCAGAACTTACTGTGGGCAGCTTCTAAACCTGTTCTGAGGGGGCACATTACAGCCTATATAATACGACAGAAAAAAATTTTTCATGATAAATACACCTCCTTGCAAAAGGAACTCACGAAACGTTACAGGGCATTCAAACTCACAAACTCTGAGGCAGATAAAATGAACTACATGGACACAAAGGCTTTGTTTAATTCTTTATTACATGACAGCGCCCAGTACAAAATTTCTCATATGAAAAATAAGTTTTACAGGTGGGGGAATAAATCGGGGAGACTGCTTGCCAAAATAACCAAACCCCACACGTCACAACATTTCATTAAGAAATTAAAAACGGAGGAGGGATGGGCTCGGGACACTGAAGCCATTGTAGCTGAACTTGAGACATATTTTAAACGCTTTTATGAAGAAAATCAGGATCATCCAGAAGAAGGCCTCTCTTTCTTACGTAATGCCCACTTATCTAAACTTTCAGTACAGGATAGAGAGATCTTAGATGCACCTATAACAGAACAGGAATTAACATCAACCATAAAACATTTGAAAAATGGGAAATCCCCTGGCCCCGATGGCTTAAGTGCAGAATATTATAAAATCCTTCTCTCGGACCTCGTCCCACTACTCACCACGCTTTTTAATGATGTTCTACAGGGCTTTCCTTTGTGGTGTGAAGCGAACGAGGCGAGAATAATATTAATCCCTAAGGAAGGGAAGGACCCCACCCTCCCCTCCTCCTACAGACCGATTTCTCTTCTAAATCAAGACCTGAAATTATTAACGAAAATTATGGCAGACAGGTTACAACTCGTTCTCCCACATATACTTACCACTCACCAGGTGGGGTTCCTCAAGGGACGCTACCCGGTCCAGGCCCTCCAAACGGCAATGGCTACCCTGTATCAATGCAATCTGGAGAAAAGAAAACATGGTATATTAATTAACTTGGACGCTGATAAAGCCTTTGACAGAATAACACATACTCACATAAAAAGACTACTTAAATTTCAACACTTTGGCATACAGATGCTCAACTTATTTCGGACCCTATACTCACATTCTTACACCCATGTTACGGCTAACGGATTGAACTCCCCTAGATTTTTGATACAGAGAGGCACGAGACAAGGATGTCCTCTTTCACCACAACTTTTTAATCTTGCTTTGGATCCTTTACTACGTCATTTACTTAACGATGACACCTTTGTTGGTATCCGAGTTGGCACACAACAAGTCAAGCTAGTAGCATATGCAGATGACATTCTCCTTTTTATAAACAAGCCTCGAACAGAACTCCCCGCACTCCTACACAAAATAGAGACTTTCGGTACCATAGCAGGATTTAAAATCAATCTAGGAAAATCGGAGGCCCTGCGTCTACAGCACACCTCCCCATCAGATTGGGCGAACCCATTTCCCTTTCAAAAAGCTACAACACATATAAAATTTCTCGGAATCCGACTGACACAACATCACAAAGACATGTATAAATCCAACATTAGACTTACCATAGATCAAATTGAACAAGATACTCGCAAATGGACAAATACAAATCTTACCTTTTCAGGTAGGATTCACTTTATTAAAATGGTGATTTTCCCCAAATTACTTTACAAATTACAAATGTTGCCATATCGCATATCCTCCGCCGACAACAAGCGACTACTACACATTTTCAGATCCTTTATCTGGCACAAAAAACGTCCAAGAATAGGAGTCGCAACTCTTCACCTACAAAAGCAGGATGGTGGACTTAATCTTCCAAACATATTGGAATATAATGACGCAGCTCTCCTTAGATATGCCGGAGATTGGATCCACCATCGACACATATATACCACGGCCCTGTTAGATGAAACTTTAACAGAGGGGAATTCACTTAATTCACTTTTGCATACGCCACTTCAGGATGTTCCTAAAGACACACAGGATAATCCTTTATTTATTCACACATACAGAACCTGGCACTCCATCCGCAAGAAAGCTAACCTTTCCCCCTTTAATTCGATAAATCTTACCTGGTTAAATAATAAAGCTTTCCCCCCTGGCCTAAACAGTATTCCTTTTACATTATGGCAGACGAACGGTCTAAAAAACATGAAGGATATGTTCACAACTGCCAACACACTCCACCCAACCGCGACCCTGGTCCAAACATACCCCTTTTTGCAACTTCACCTATTCTCCTTATTACAGCTTACGCACTTCATCGCGACTCAATTAGCTAAATTAACAGATGTAGATAAGACCAACCCAATTGACTCGATCTGGCCAAAACATGACACAATTAGATCAACTGCACATATCTACAATCTAATCAGGACGACCATTGATGTGGACAACATCACCACAAGCTTTACGAGATGGAAAACAGTCATTCCCGATTCAGATAATGTAGATATTCTCCGTTATCACACCCGAATGATGAAACTACTAGGGATGTAGCGAACGTCGGAAAAAAAGTTCGCGAACATATTCGCGAACTTGCGCAAAAATGCGAGCGGTTCGCGAACGGTTCGCGAACCCCATAGACTTCAATGGGAAGGCGAACTTTAACATCTAAAAAAGACATTTCTGGCCAGAAAAATGATTTTAAAGTTGTTTAAAGGGTGCAACGACCTGGACAGTGGCATGCCAGAGGGGGATCAAGGGCAAAAATGTATCTGAAAAATCTGCCTGTGTGTGCTTGGAAGAGATAGTGTAGGGGGAGAGCTGTTAGTGATTTCAGGGACAGATGATAGTAAGTTTGCTGGCTAGTAATCTGCTTGATACTGCTCTGTATTGGAACAAAAAAATAAATAAAAGCAGTCCTTACAAGGACTACTGTTATTGCAGCAGTCAGCAGATGAGATCAGAAGCAGGACAGCTGCCCACTGCAGCTACATACAGAGCACTGCAGTAGAAGGTAGATTACTAGCCAGCAAAGCTACCTAAGCTTAAATGTCCCTCAAACCCCTGCAGACTTCTGTCCCTCCAATAACAGAGCAGTATCAAAACGATTACTAGCCAGCAAACTTTCAACTGTCCCTGAAATCACTAACAGGCAGCAGCTCTCTCCCTACACTATCTCTTCAGCACACACAGGCAGAGTGAAAAAACGCTGCAGGGCTTCGGTTTTTATAGGGAAGGGGAGTGGTCCAGGGGAGAGCTTCCTGATTGGCTGCCATGTACCTGCTGGTCTGGGGTGAGAGGGCAAAAAAAAGCGCCAACAATGGCGAACCCAAAATGGCGAACGTCGCGCGACGTTCGCGAACTTCCGGCGAGCGCGAACACCCGATGTTCGCGCGAACAAGTTCGCCGGCGAACAGTTCGCGCCATCCCTAGAAACTACTACCAGCTAGCACATACCAAGAAATGTCCCTACAAATATTGCATCACACCTATTTGACTCCTTTGAAGAGATTCCATATTGGCACGGCGGTCTCAGATACTTGCTTAAAATGCGGAGACTCGAGAGCCGATATAATACACTGCCTTTGGTCATGCCCACTTATGCAACAGTTCTGGAGGGAAGTCGCCAGTTACTGGGAAACTCTGTCGGGGAAAACTCTAACCATTCATGCTACTTGGGCCATCTTTAGCAAACTAGAGCTTACCTCCTATGTTTCCAAACCAGAACGGGCTTTGGCTGAAAGGCTGGCTGCAGCGGCCAGGAAAGCCATTTTACATACCTGGTTGTCTCATCTTCCGCCACCAATGCCCTTGGTACTTCAGAAACTGCAATATATATTTCACTTAGATTGGATAGAAACCTTAACGAATAAGGAAAGCCATACGGACACATTTTTTGACACCTGGCTGACGCATATCAACACACTTCCACCGCACACTAAACTGCTGACCGTTCAAACTTTTCAATATACTACATGGTATGACAGGGAGCTACTGCTGGGGTCTGATCTTGTCTGTGAGGCGGAACAACAGCTGATGCATAGAGATGATCAACACGTATCAACTTTAATGGGACCCCCCAGGAGCCACTCCCTTAATCGACTACTAACAGGCTCTCTGTGAGTACGGACCTTTTCCTACCTTTCCCTACTGTTGGTAATTAATGGTATGCTGGATCGTTCTTCACCATATATAAATGGCTACATATTTCTCTGGTCCATTCTTTCCTGGTCACTTGACAACGGCAGAGAATGCTAACTATAGCTTTTGCCTTCTACTCCTTTGTTCTACCCTTGACAAATTATTGTTATCTTATTTACTTTTTTTTTTCTTTGGTCATGATTTTGTTTTACTTCTTTTACTTGTATTCTGGAAAAACTAATAAAAACATTTGTGAAAAAAAAGACATCAAACTTCCACAAAATACTATGCCTACAAAATCGTCTACTGCTGACATTGTCAAATGTCAACAAGCCAAATGCAAGGTTTATATTGACAGAAAATGTGGTGCAAGAGAAGTGCACTTTCAGCCTGGTTCTTTAGTCAGAATTAAGAAACCAGGAATACTGAAACAAGGACTATCTAAATTTACTACACTACTTGAAGTGAGACGCCAGCAAGGACCATACACATATGAACAGTCTGATGGATGCATATGGAATACAAGTCGTCTTGCTCCTGTTAGATATGACTTTGGAGAAGCTCCATTTGATGAAGGACATTTTCCTACTCCTGATGCCAACTGCAATAGACCTGAAGAAAGTGAACCTATAAGGCGTACTGAGAGAATCACAAAACTTTCTGCATGGACCAAGTACTATGTGATGTGAATAATGCATAATATTGCTTTAAGATGCACACTGTTTAATTGTTGATGTTTATTACATTTGCCCAAATGCTTTCCTGCTATAGGGGGAATATGTGATGTTTATACAAATGGCCTGTAGGTGTCACTGTGCACAAGAGTTATACTGTGTATACATAGTACTTTCTATACAGCTTTAAGTGTTAGAGTTGAAGTTACTGTTGAAGTGTAATGGCTGCATGAACCTGCTAAAAAAGCACTGTTATACTCTACTCATCCTCGGTTACCAAAACATAACAAGTACATTACAGCTCAGAAACCAGCACAATTACCATCAGACTTTAACAATCAGCCCTGTAGCATCAGCTTATATGAAAGGCAGCCTCATTTTCTGATGATTTGTGATGACCCCTAAGCTTAACTTCCCTGAAGTTAGCATGTGAGCATGTGAGTGTCGCAGACTCTCTTAGCAAAATCCAAGAGGGGAAACTCCTGTGACAACTTTTAAGGCCTGGGTCATTACTACTGTAGAGATGCTGAAACTTTAGACTGTTTCAATAAATGCAACATCTAAAATATGGCATTTCTAGCTGTATTAATTTTTAGGGTTTAGTTCTCCTTTAAATGTCCAAATTATGTACACTGATTATTTCTCAATAAAGTGTGCATATGAGCTTACTACTGTCATCAAGAACAATGTATAAAACCTTTGTAAAGTAACTGTTCATTGAGAGCAGGAAGGTTTAAATAAGTTGTTTCATCTTTGTTGAACTAGATAATGGCATTCAAATGCTCTTTCAATTGGTATGTTCTTTGTTCTTTAACATTTTATTCTATAAAGTTCAGATTAAATTAGAATAATTATTCTAGACAGAAACAAGAAAAACCTTTGGAGCCTTTTTATTTAGATACTAGAGATATGGTGTATGCTAGACACACATCCCAGCCCTATATAATGTACTATACTATCCCTCCTTAAAGGCACAGACACACACTCAGATTCAGGGAGATTATTCGCCCAGCGACAAATCACCTCTTCTTCGGGGCAACTAATCTCCCCAAACTAATTACCCCTGCCTTCCCGTCGGCTAGAATGTAAATTGCCGGCGGGATGACACTCGGAGCACTTCGTTTTCCGAAGACGCCCGAAGTTTCCTTGTGAGGCAACTTCGGGCGACTTCGGAAAATGAAGCTATCCGAGTGCCATCCCGCCGGTGATTTACATTCTAGCCGGTGGGAAGGCATATGAATAGAAGAGACCTGAATAGAAAGATGAGTAATAAAAAGCTACATTACCAATACATGTGCAGCTTTAAAGAGCATTCCTTTTCTAGATGGGGTCAGTGACCTCCATTTAAAAGCTGGTAAGAATCGGAAGAAAAAGGGCAAACATTATAAAAAATAAATAATGAAGAACAACTGAAAAGTTGCTTAGAATTGGCCATTATATAACATACTAAATGTTACTAGAAAGGTAAACCACCCCTTTAAGTATCTTCTCATTATACTTTTTTGGGGGGAAATAGTGGGGGATGGGTTGCAGAATAACGCCCCATTAGAGGCAAAAAAAAAAAGTTAATTCCGTTCCTGCATGTTAAATATCCTAAATATCATTAAACACAGATGTCAATCAACAACGTGTCACCACATGTAACATACTGTCAGCCAAAATCAGTGCTAATCTGAGCAATATGTATGTGTGTGTTCCTGACAGTTGTAATTTACACATCACTAAGTTGACGATGAGCAAGTAAAATATTCGTATCACTTATCTTCCTATCAGGAGAACTAGAAGGAGCCACGGCTGACCCATGCCAGTCTATGACTATATTTGGTAGTGTGCAGTAAAACTGAAGGGGTGCTAAGTGATTTCTCCCAAACTCTGACAGTGATTGGTGGAGGTCACACACTATTCAAGATGACTCTTCAAGATGTCATATGTCTTGGAAACAACATGAGTAATGTGATTTGTAACAAGTGATATGTAGTGCGAGGGCTTAAAGATGTGATATGTATGTGCTTTGTTTCCCTGTATAACCCTCAACACCTCCCACTAGCTGTCACCTACAGTATGTGATACTGGCATTGCTATTAACACTTACTGTCCTTATTATACAGGATCAGCTCTATGTTTATGGGTGACTCACTATGTATCATTTATTTACTGCTTTCTAACGACATGTACTTCCTTAGTCACATGGTCTCTATCTGTCATCTATCTATCTATCTCCTATCTATCTATCTATCTATCTATCTATCTATCTATCTATCTATCTATCTATCTATCTATCTATCTATCTATCTATCTATCTATCTATCTCTCTCTCTCTCTCTCTCTCTCACTCTCTCTCTCTCTCTCTCTCTCTCTCTCCCTCTCTCTATCATCTATGCATTGTCTATCTATCGATCTATTGATCTATCTATCTATCTATCTGTCTGTCTGTCTGTCTGTCTGTCTGTCTGTCTGTCTGTCTGTCTGTCTGTCTGTCTGTCTGCCTGCCGTCTATTTATCCATCTATGTCTATCTATGCATTATCTAGCCATCTTTCTGTCTGTCTATCTATCTATCTTTATCTATCTATCTATCTATCTATCTATCTATCTATCTGTCTATCTATTATCTATCTATCTATCTATCTATCTATCTATCTATCTATCTATCTATCTATCTATCTATCTATCTATCTATCTATCATCTCCTCTCTCTCTCTCTCTCTCTCTCTCTATCATCTATCTATGCATTGTCTATCTATCGATCTATTGATCTATCTATCTGTCTGTATGTCTGTCTGTCTGTTGTCTATTTATCCATCTATCTATGCATTATCTATCCATCTTTCTGTCTGTCTATCTATCTTTATATATGCTATCTATCAGTCTGTCTATCTATCTGTTGGTCTGTCTTTATCTATCCATCGGTCTATCTATTATCTCTCTATTATATTTTTTCTTTGATATATATCTATATCTAGCTATCTCTCTCTCTGTCTAACTATACCTCTATTATGTTTTATCTATTATATCTATCTATCTATCTATCTATCTATCTATCTATCTATCTATCTATCTATCTATCTATCATCTATCTGTCTGTCTGTCTGTCTGTCTGTCTATCTATCTATCTATCTATCTTTCTAGCTCTCTATTATGTTTTATCTATCTATCTATCTATCTATCTATCTATCTATCTATCTATCTATCTTTCTAGCTCTCTATTATGTTTTATCTATCTATCTATCTATCTATCTATCTATCTATCTATCTATCTATCTATCTATCTATCTATCTATCTATCTATCTATCTATCTGTCTGTCTGTCTGTCTGTCTGTCTGTCTGTCTGTCTGTCTGTCTGTCTGTCTGTCTGTCTGTCTATTATCTTTTATCTATTATATCTATCTATCTGTCATCTATCTATCTATCCTTATATATTATTTCCCTCTATATGTGTATCTAGAGAACTTGGATCATTTAATTTTCCAGGGCTACAGTATGAGCTTAATTCTGGCACAAAATGTACTTGACATCTCTCAGGAATGTTCATTTTAGAAGTGATTCAAATTGTAGAGGATTTTTATTTTAAAAAAAGAAATAACAAAACTGAAATTATGTCTTTAAGGCCAGATGCAGAATTACAGATTACTATTACTATTGCCAGGGCTTAAGAGCTGCCTGTTGTACTGTGTTATTGGCATCTCGGCACAACTGCAGTTGGACGGACTCTCCACGTGGGAAATCAGATGTAGCTGCACAAATCTGTACATCTGAAATGTTATCCCCTGATGTCTATTGAATGCTGATGATGTGTCTGAGTATCAGATTGCATGCCTTCTGCTTTGCACTGACATACAGTAACATACCTTTTCATAGAAGAGAGGGAAATGCATTTCATGTCCATTCCTACAGATGCAGGCAGCTATACACACACACACACACACACTCGGCTTATATAAATATGTGACCATGACACAGCTATCGCAGTTAGCTTCCTGGTTCTTCTATTACTTGCAACCAGAGTGCCCTGCTGTAAATCATTCTTCTAATGTCTCACTGTGATAAATACAAATCAACTGACAAGGGAAAAGAGTCTGTAAAACACGTCAGTGCAAGTAAAGCTCCCCATAGACGCAACGATTCTTGTTGCCGAACGACCGATTTTAGGGAAGTCCGACCAATCCTTCGAAATTATTGTGTGGTTAGTGGGATTCGAACGATCATAAGTCAATAAGAAAGCACATAGGTCTGAGCAAGGTATAGTCATCAAGGTTTTTCTAGTCTACTGTTGATCACAGCACCTGAAATCAGACACATCGACAGAGCACTCTAGCTGGGCTCATTTACTGAAGGGTGCAGAGCATATCAAATCATGGCTGGACTTTGCATGGTTAGGCTATTGATTCTGACCCTCTGATGTCGGAAGCATATAGGGGCTGTGCAATTTATTATGCATAAGGTATGAAGCAGAGTAGCAGGAATCAATTCCACGGAACACATCACAGTAACCCCCCTCCCCCCAGTTTACAGTACAAGAGGAATCAGCAGGTTTTATCTATCCAACAGGGGTACAGACTCTAGTCACTAGCCATTGGGAAATACCATTACTTGGAAGTACCATCACTTGAAAGTGCCATCTTTTGGAAGGGCAATCATTGAGATGTGCCATCACTGGGAACTGGTATCATTGGAACATACCAACACTGGGAAGTGCCATCTTTGGGAAGAACTATCATTGGGAATTACCATAATTGGGAAGTAGCATCATTGAAAGTGCCAACAATGAGACATATCATCACTGAGAAATGCCATCATTTGGGAAGTGCCATCACTGGAAAGTGCCATCATTGAGAAGTACCATCGCTGGGAAGTTCCAGGAGGATCCCAGTATAGGAGATTATTTCCTAAAAATGTAAAATGATCTGCAGAAGGTCACGGAAATTCCTAGATCACATCGCCTTTTCCTAGCATACAGCAGAACTTTGTCAGCAATGTTATTTGTCAGGGAAAGTGATAAAAGTGCAATTAAAACTAATATTGTGTATAATGCTAAATTGTTCCAATCCACTGTCAATATTTCCTTGTTTTATCATTTGTGCTAGAAAAATTCAAAGTTCATTTTACCACTGCCTATTTTCCCTAGTCACTGCCTACTCACTATTGAGCATGTGTACAAGCTAACCAATCACACGCCTGTCTGTCTGCTTCTTTGGAACTTCAGACCTGCTCTGACCCCATGTTCATTTGCTCATGGCTGATTGTTGTGCAGAACCTCATGCAATCTGTCAAATAATACTATACACACTGAACAACAATGTTTGGAATATATACATTAGCTAGAAAAATATGTATTGCTGAGCAGGCCTTTATTGTACTGCAGAATGCATCCAGCCATGCCTTTGGGTCTAGATGTCCCATTTTACTTTCCCAGCCTTTCAGCTTTTAATGAAATCCCTATAAGTTATTGTGAAAACACAAACACATGCTGAACAGTGCACAGCTTTATCAGTAGGGATGCACCGAATCCAGGATTCGGTTCGGGATTCGGCCAGGATTCGGCCTTTTTCAACAGGATTCGGATTCGGCCGAATCCTTGTGCCTGGCCGAACCGAATCCTAATTTGCATATGCAAATTAGGGGTGGAGAGGGAAATTGCGTGACTTTTTGTCACAAAACAAGGAAGTAAAAAAAAATTCCCCTTCCCACCCCTAATTTGCATATTCAAATGAGGGTTCGGATTCGGTTCGGTATTCGGCCGAATCCAAAATAGTGGATTTGGTGCATCCCTATTTATCAGTACATAAATCATAGTAAAGACTTACCGACCCAGCTCTGTTTCTGAGCAGCTAAAGAAACAGAAATCACCTGAGCTTTGAAGTTTCCTGGCCTATAAATTTACATCTTTTTGTTTAATTCAATAGTACTATGCGATTTATTTGCAGCTTGCTTTGCCCATTCATATCTGCAATCGTTCTGAAACATCATGGAAGAACAACCTTATCCTGAGATTGAAGTTGTTAAATGGGAAGTACAACTTGTTGTTCAACGTAAGTTCAGTGAATTAGGCTTGTGCCATACATACGTTTTGCCTATTGTATTAATCATGAAACATCCATGGTTTGAGGGTAAAGACTGCACCTGAAAATGCTTTTACTTTTCCAATTCAAGGGGTTCTTGTGAGTAATCGTGGAAGGAGGGTAAAGTAGTGAAAGGAACACTAACAGCAAAAAATTAAGCAGTTTTAAAGTAATATAAATATAATGCAGTGTTGCCCTGCACTGGTATAACTGCTGTGCTTGCTTCAGAAACACTACTATAGTTTATATAAACAAGCTGCTGTGTAGCAATGGGGGCAGCCTCTCCTTCTGAAAAAGGAGAAAAAGGACAGGCTAGTTAGCAGATAACAGATAAACTCTTTAAAGAAGAAGGAAAGGTTAAAACTAAGTAAGCTTGATCAGAAACGTCCACCTAAATATACCAGTAAACCCTCAAAGTAATTCTGCTCTGAGTCCTCTGTCAAAAGAAACATCACATTTCTTTCCTTCTATTGTGTACACATGGACTTCTGTATCAGACTTCCTGTTTTCAGCTTAAACCTCCTTGCCCCGGGCGTGAGCATGCTCAGTTTGCTCCTCTCCCCCCCCCTACTCTGCTGTAATCTGAGCCCAGAGCTATAAGTGAGCAGGGAGAAACTCAGGCAGGAAGTGATGTCACACCAAGCTAATACTGCAGCTGCTATCCTAAACAAACTCGGGTATGGTAAAACATTCTACAGAATAAATATAGAATTCTACCTTACACTATTGCAGCTAATCTATTCGCAATAAAATGCCTCCATAGCTTTCCTTCTCCTTTAATAGCATACAGTGGTATTCTACAGAGTGCATCTGGTATCTGCTTTGTAACATATGTCTTGAATGGCTGCCCCCATGGCTACACAGCAGCTTATTTATGTAAACTATGATAGTCTTTCTGAAGCCAACACATCTTTTATATCAATGCAGGGCAACAGTACATTATATTTGAATTACTTTAAAACTCTTTAATATGTTGATGGAACTGTTCCTTTAAACAAATTACCAGTCCACAGATAAGCCCTGCATTATGAGCTCCTCCTTATCTCAAATTCTGATGAAGGCTGCAGCTGGGGGAAGGGAGCAGTTCATCGTACAGAGCTTGTTACCCTTAATTAAACTAAATCTACTGATTTAGAGGGATAGGGGATTACGTTACAAAAAAAAAGCAGTAAACATAAATGCCTGAAAGTTATGATTGAGCTCATATGAAACGCACATTCGACTCAAGTAATAGAAAAAAACCAAGTTGTGTTTTTCAGTAAGGCTGACAATGGAGAATAAATCAATCTTCTGTGACCCACCTTGTGTTTAGTGACAGGCACATCATTCTCCTGTTAGTGTGCACGCTGGGTGAATTTCAGCCTATAAATTCACACTTACACATCTTAGTGGTGAAATCTGCCCCATGTAAAAACACCAAAATGTGACATTAGCCTCAGCAGTGACAGGGTACCATCCTTCCAATCCATGGCAACCATAATATCCAGGGGGCTCAACAGCATAAATGCGGGCTGGGTTGCGGGCAGTTTGGGGAGCGGCCGACCAACACTTAGTGATGGACGAATTTATTCTCCAGGTGCGAATGCCAATTTCCATGTTTCACGGAATAATAAATAAATTTGGGAAATTGCAAATTTTTTGACACCGGTGACAATTCCGACGCCATCTACAGTTTTGATGCCAGTGACAATTAAACGGACGCCCATTGACTTTAATGCATGTCAGATGTTGCCGGTGTCGGAATTGCGTAAATTTTCACTAATTTTTCTGCTAATTTTCCCCCCCTTTTCGGGCGTTAATCCAGCCATGAGCCTAAGGCTTTACCAAAAACAGTGTTGCTCTATGGTGTGTTCTCTTTCTGTCAGAAGTTGGATGAATATCTAGGCTGTCAATGGGGCCCGGGTAAGTTAGTTAGTTAACTGGACCTTCACTCCAGGAATACCCAACAGCATACCCAGCAGTATGCCAGACATTTATTTGCGGTGAATTCCACATTTTGCCATTGGCAAATATTTTCAGGAAACCAGCGGAAAATTTTGCCACAAAAATTGTCACCTCAAAAAAAAAAACAAGCGAGGCAACAAAATACCAATTGACCCCAATGAATTTAGCGCATTTAAAACACCCATTGACTTCAATGTACTTTGCTCAGAAAAAGTTGCACCAACAAAAACGCCCGCTGACTCCAATGTGTCCCACAGTTTCTGAATTTTTTCAGCATTAGTTTTACGTCACTGGTCACCTGAACACCCTGGGCAGTGGGTCCTGCCTCAAACCTGATCCAATTAATTAAGTGTAGTTAATTAAGTGGGCGGTTCACCTTTTAGTATGTTATAGAACAATTCTAAACAATTTTTCAATTGGTCTTCATTATTTATTTTTTATAGTTTTATAATTATTTGCCTTTTTCGTCTGACTCTTTCCAGCTCTCAAATGGGGGTCACTGACCCCATTTAAAAACAAAGGCTACCAATTTATTTTTTATTGCTGCTTTTTTTTATTACTCGCCCTTTCTATTCAGGCTTCTCCTATTCATATTCCAGTCTCTCATTCAAATCAATGCAAGGTTGCTAGGGTAATTTGGACCCTAGCAACAAGACTGCTGACTGCAAACTAGAAAGCTGATGAACGAAAAGCAAAATGACTCAAAATCCCCAAATAATAAAAAATGAAAGCCAATTGCAAATGGTCTCAGAATATCACTCTCTACATCACACTAACAGTTAATTTTAAGTAAAATGAGTCTCTCAAGCAGCACACACTCTCCTGCAAGGAGGAACCTTTATGTCCCACAAATGGAACTTTCTAATCTCTTCCCCCCATTGCTATCAGATTCTGGTGCTCTTCATTGGCCATTTATCTGCAATGAGGAAGCACTTAGGCACTGGCTGAGGTTTGTGGACAAGACAAAATGCAGACATGACTGAAGGGAAGTGTAGATGGGGAAGTGTAATAAAAATAATGAAAGAATAATTAAAATTCTTGACAAATGTAATTAAAGTTAAAAGCAAGTGGTTGTTGCTTTTTTGAAACATTGTAACATCCTTTAAATTCTGTCCTTTTCGGTCTGTTAGTCACCTTCCTTCTTCTACACTGTTTCAGGAGTCTGAACCAGAAGTGCAAGCTGTATCAGACTTTTCTCCAGTCCACGTGTGTTTTTCGCCATGCGTGACAGCCTATAACCATGGAGAATTTATAATAAATGAAATCTACCAATCACTGCATTTTATTTCATTATGCTCCCACCCAAAAAAAAAAACAATTGTGGAAAGGAGCATAAGCCTGCTTTAGCAATTCCACACCTGTATCACATCTGTCTGAGATAAACTGCTGGAAAGTGTATATTTATGGACTTAGTTACCCTTAAAATCGTTGGACAATTAAACCTTACTAGCAGCATTTCCGTATGTGAAACAGTGATATGACAATTGGCACGCCATCTAAATACACTTTTACTGTATTTATATTAAAGGGGGTGGTTCACCTTTAAAACTTTTGTTATTATTAATTTTTTATAGTTTTTTTTTTTTTTCTAATTCCCTTTTTCTTCTGACTCTTTCCAGCTTTCAAATGGGGGTCACTGACCCTATCCAAAAAACAAATGCTCTGTAAGGCTACACATTTATTGTTATTACTACTTTTTATTCAGTGCTGGGCAAAGTCGGCCCATGTCGCCCCGTCCTCATGGAAACAAGAGTGTGATTGCATGTGCGGATGAGCGCACACATGTGCGTGTGCACAGGAGGGCTCATCTGGACACGGAAACTGCTGTCGTAGGTGGGGGACACAAGGGTCCATACTAGGGGAGGTGGTAGAAGAGGCACCCCACCAGCTTTTGCTCCCTAGAGAAGCAGTGTCAGACTGGGCCGGCGGGACACCGGGAAAAAAATGGGTGGGCCCCGGCCTTTGGGGGCCCCCACCGGCACAAACCCAGTCCTTGCGCAGAAGCACTGGGGCCAGAGGACGCTTTTCATCTGGGGTGGGGGGCCTGGGGGCTGGTGTGGGGCCCGAGTCAGCAGCAAGCCCGAACTGGCAATCTGTGGGTTCTGGCAAATGCCAGAGGGGCTTCTATAAGGTGCCATAGAAAGTCAGATTTTAGTTAGCTGTTGCGGGCCTCTGTGTGGGCTGATTGGGCCTCTGTGTAAGTAAAATGTCAGGGCCTATTTTCAGTCTCAGTCCAGACCTGAGCAGCAGCCCCAGTGGGCCCCCCAGTCCGACGCTGGGCACATGCTTCTTCTGCCTACCCCTAGTACTGGCCCTGTTTTTATTACTCGTCTTCCTAATCACACACTCTCCTATTCATATTCCAGTCTCTTATTCAAATCAATGCACGGTTGCTTGGGTCATTTGGACCCTAGCAACTAGATTATTGAAACTTGCAAACCCGGAGAGCCGCTAAACACAAAGCTCAAAAAAAACCACAAATAATTAAAAAAAGAATAAAAAATGAAAATCAGAATATCGCTCATACTAAAAGTTAACTCAAAGGTGAACCTTTCATTTACAAAATCAAATTATTTTTAAATTCTAGTGATCTCATAATGTTCATCAGTGCACCCCCCCAATGGCAGCAACAGTAAATCTACATGTACCCCCTGCTAAATCCCAATGTGCAGCCTTATCAGGGCAGGACAGGGGATAGAGAGTAAACTTAATCTGTGCTCATAATTGAAACAAAGAATGGACAACACTCAGGGGTAGGAACTACAGAGTCTGCAATCAGAGAGGAAAGCGATAAATCTCCCTATAAACGCAGCAGCTTTGCCTTGGTGCCACCCTAACCCTGCTGATGATGATGAGGATGATGAGGATGAGACAGTGGCAGCAGGAATGATTTGCTCGGATCCCTGAGAAGCTGACGCCCTCTCCTTGCCTTTGCTGGAGCTGCAGACAGACGGACAGAGCGAGAGAATAAGATAAAAAAAAGAGCCGGATTTTACTTTGAGCTGGAGGTTAGCGCTGTTCCTATAGGCAATGTCCGCGTGTGTGACGTGTGACTGGGGGAGGCCGGTTCCAGCGCTTGCACATCATATTTAACACACCCACAGGAGGCTGGAGTTGCTGCTGTTGCGAGTACAGGAGGCGACTGCTGCTTTTTAAGCAGAACAGGGGATTTCACTCTGCACCTGCCAAAGACCCTTCCCTTCTCCTGTCTCTGTTCTCTCTCCTACTGTAAAGTATCCAGGCTCCAGGAGACGCCAGAAGCCCGATCTCCTTTAATCTGCAGCTTGTTTTGCAGCCATGCTGAGTGCCAAGCCATGGGCAGCATCAGACACATCTCCCTGAATGAGGATTTCTGGATCCAGTACAGGAGAAGCGTCCCAAGCCAATGGTTCCTAGCGCTGTGCAGAAGAGAAGAGCAGCCCTGCAGCTGAAGCCTGGGGTCGGACCAGTG
This sequence comes from Xenopus petersii, assembly GCA_038501925.1. Classification (NCBI taxonomy): domain Eukaryota; kingdom Metazoa; phylum Chordata; class Amphibia; order Anura; family Pipidae; genus Xenopus; species Xenopus petersii. Next base: position 29,470,207 of record CM076688.1, read on the forward strand.
AGGATGCCAACTAGCAGCTCCTTGCCCAGCTCAGCCCAGCATTCCGGATTCTTCTCTCTCTCCTTTCCAAAGCTTTCCTACTGCTAAGACTATTATTTATTCCATTTTTAACTTGTAACATTCCCTTTGAGGGTGAGACCCCTCTTTAGAATAAAGGAGAACCAATGGTGACTAGTATTTATAAACAGTGCAATCTCCTTTAGATCTTTTTGTTTGGGGGGTTTTGCGTCATTGCCAGAGCTCTTGTCTTGTTTTCGGTTTTGGACCTGGGGTGTGTGTGATAAAGGAAGGGGAAAATGAAGATGATTCTAGTTCGGAAGTTCAGGGTGCTGATCCTGATGGTGTTCCTGGTGGCCTGCACCCTACACATCATGATAGATCTGTTGCCCAAGCTGGAGAAGAGATCAGCCAGGAGTGATGGGGAGATGGGTTGCGCCTGTTCTCAGAATCACAATGAGGAGACCCACCAGCAAGGATGGGGTAAGGTGAGAGGCAAGAACGCAGGAGAACCTGGTTGGCCCAACAAGCACACCCTGAGGATCTTACAGGACTTCAGCAGCGACCCCAGCTCCAACCTGACCTCTCATTCATTAGAGAAGCTGAGCATGGACAAAAACGAATCGTTCAGAAAGCTGGAGGACCCCAGGGTCACCGCTAATAAGCAGCTGATTCAGGAAAGGAGTATAAACAAAGCCCATGTTGGCACCGGGCACTCCAAGCTGGCAGCCCTCTTCCAGCACCCCTTGTACCAAAGCTTGGTCCCTCCATTGACAGAGGACGATGTCTTATTTAATGTCAACAGCGATATTAGATTTAACCCCAAAGCTGCTGAGTCCCAGGACTGGTAGGTCATTAAAAAAAATGTATTTATTTTAAAATATATATTTGAGAACTTTAGTTTTTTTTCAGTTATACAGTACACTTCTGTACCTCTGTAGGGTTTACTGTATTGTCAGGGATAGTTAGCTGGGCATGCAGCTATTGTTGGACTACAACACCCAGCAGGGAAGTGCTACGTTTCTGTAGTTCAATAAGAGCAAAAGGCCCATGTGTTAGAATTAGCCATATGTAATATGTACATATAAACAGGGAATAGAGCATTTTCATTCATTCTGTTTTCCAACACCCTTTTATTGCTCTCTGCCATCAGAGAAGGGAGATTCCTTACATGCCTCATTCTCACCAGTCTGGGTCGGCAAGTTTTTAAGGAATTCGCTGTACAGCTCGCATGTTTCAAAACCCCTTTGCACTTTATTTAAGCAAACAAGAAGTGCATACAGGCATATGTTTGCTTACACTATTTTCCTTATCTCAAACCTTTCCTTGCAGTTAACATTTGTTACAGATTTAACCTATTTCCCTAAGCAAACTATTAAGGGGAGAGGGGGTATTTGGACTGCTTATTGGCAATCATTTTAACATGTTTATATGGGGTTTTAATAAACATTAATGGGTTTGTGTTAAAACATATAATTGTAAAGAAATGTTGCACTCTGAGAAGTATTTGTTGGTTGTAGATAGATAGATAGATAGATAGATAGATGATAGATAGATAGATAGATAGATAGATAGATAGATAGATCGACGGATAGATGATAAATAGGTAGGTAGATAGACGATACATGTGCAGGTAAATAGATGGATATGATAGGTAGGTAGATAGATAGATATATAGATAGATAGCTGATAGATAGATAAATGTACTTTCACACCCTTGTGTCCTGTATATAATATACAAACCACTATAGCTGTTGCTCAGATAGATAGATAGATAGATAGATAGATAGATAGATAGATAGATAGATAGATAGATAGATAGATAGATAGATAGATAGATAATAGATAGATACATAGATAGATACATAGATAGATACATAGATAGATAGATGATACATAGGTAGGTAAATAGATGAATAGAATCATAGATAGGTAAGTAGATAGATAATAGATAGATAGATAGATAGATAGATAGATAGATAGATAATAGATAGATACATAGATAGATACATAGATAGATAGATAGATAGATGATACATAGGTAGGTAAATAGATGAATAGAATCATAGATAGGTAAGTAGATAGATAATAGATAGATAGATAGATAGATAGATAGATAGATAGATAGATAGATGATAGATAGATAATGGATAGATAGATGATAAATATATGATAGATAGATAGATAGATAGATAGATAGATAGATAGATAGATAGATAGATAGATGATACATAGGTAGGTAAATAGATGAATAGAATGATAGATAGGTAAGTAGATAGATAGATAGATAGATAGATAGATAGATAGATGATAAATAGATAGATAGATAGATAGATGATACATAGGTAGGTAAATAGATGAATAGAATGATAGATAGGTAAGAAGATAGATAGATAGATAGATAGATAGATAGATAGATAGATAGATAATAGATAGATACATAGATAGATACATAGATAGATAGATAGATAGATGATACATAGGTAGGTAAATAGATGAATAGAATCATAGATAGGTAAGTAGATAGATAATAGATAGATAGATAGATAGATAGATGATAGATAGATAATGGATAGATAGATGATAAATATATGATAGATAGATAGATAGATAGATAGATAGATAGATAGATAGATAGATAGATGATACATAGGTAGGTAAATAGATGAATAGAATGATAGATAGGTAAGTAGATAGATAGATAGATAGATAGATGATAAATAGATAGATAGATAGATAGATAGATGATACATAGGTAGGTAAATAGATGAATAGAATGATAGATAGGTAAGAAGATAATAGATAGATAGATAGATAGATAGATAGATAGATAGATAGATAGATAGATAGATGATAGATAGATAATGGATAGATAGATAGATGATAAATATATGATAGATAGATAGATAGATAGATAGATAGATAGATGATACATGGGTAGGTAAAAAGATGAATAGAATGATAGACAGGTAAGTAGATAGATAATAGATGGATAGATAGATGATAGATAGATAGATAGATGATAAATAGATGATAGATAGATAGATAGATAAGAGATAGATCTTTAGGTAGGTAGATAGGTAGGTAGATGCACGTTCACACCCTTGTGTCCTGTATTTAATATACAAACCAGTATAGCTGCTGCTTAGAAGCAATATAATGGAATTAACGGGAGTCCATACTATAAAGCTATCTATATCCCCCAGGTTTAATATATAGAATAAGCACAAGTCCCTCTATATCAGTTTGTCAGGTTTTTCTTTATTGAAATGGAGAAAAGGTTGTATGTCATTGTCAGGCAGAGAAAGGTGGGGGGAAAGCCGGACTTAATATAATACAACAGCACCCTCTTTCATGCTCCGACATTGTGTTGCCTGGAACAGCTGCATTGTTCTTGTCTCATGGAGAAACTAGATAATTGCAGGATTAAAGACTTCATTAAAGCAGTAAACATATCTCCCCTTTTCAATAAACAAAAGCCTATTCAAACCTGCACGAATGACAGTGTGTTTGTGTGTGGGGGGGGGGGAGACTATAATTCATTGCAAGATAACGTAGTATACGTGTATGAGTCACATTAGTGTTTCATATTGAACATTACAATTCTACCTGTCGTAAGGCCAGCATTATATTTAATAAATAACAGATGGCAGGCAACTGGAGTGATATAGTATAATATACTGCATTAAACACAATGAGATCAATGTTATATTCCCCATTAGATCAGCTAGGCCCCATGAAACAATGTAACGAGGAGACAAGATGACTGAGGCTTTGATTTATTGTATTACATAATATCAAATGGCTGTGGCTGTTACATTATGACAGTATTACACAGGCCGGATTAAAGAAATGTTCACCTGTTTGCCGTTTACCCAGAATGCATCTTCAGTGATATGTAAAATGTGGAAGAGAGATTGGGGAGCTTTGTGTAATGAAGTCTTTATCTTGCAGAGCTTGAATTGAAAGTCTCATTTCCCGGGGCATAGTGAGATAATATAGTTTGTTAGAAAACAAGGCAAGCTTCCCCACTTGTCCCCTGAGATATCATGTATTATAATACACAGGTATTTATGAACAAAGACCATTAATGCATCACCATTACAGGTATATTATTAATGTTAAACGACCACTCCCATCATTCCCAGCCATCCGAGTGTCCTTGGGATTTTGTCTCACAACTAGGGGCTACACGTTGCTACCTCTGATCCAGTACAGGTGTAGGACCAGAATGCTCAGGTGTTCTGGATAAAGGATCTTTCTGTAATTAGAATCCTCATACCTCAAGCCTACTAGAAAATCATGTAAATATTAAATAAACCCACTAGGCTGATTTTGCTTCCAGTAAGGAATAATTATATCTTAGTTGGGATCAAGTACAGGAACTGTTTTAATATTACAGAGAAAAAGGAAATCATTTTTAAAAATGCCAATTATGAATTATTTGGATAAAATGGAGTCTATGGGAGACAGCCTTCTTGTAATCCAGCTAACGGATCCTATACCTGTACATTTAACAAGTCTCTGTTATCAGGCATATATATATACAATGTATCTGTTGAGTACGGTGAGGTTTTCGCAGGACAATAAATATAATAATATAAATACCAGTGCCGTAGATTTCATGCCCTGACCGACTTCTGTGCTGTACATGGAACTGACAGTTGCCTGTAATATGCTGCCTTTCTCTTTAGGCAAAACGTAGAAAGTGAAGGCAATGGAGAGGTGGCATATTTGCCGACAGGAGAAGCACATATAGATTCCTATCCCAACTGGCTAAAGTTTCATATTGGCATCAATCGTTATGAGTTGTACTCGACACAGGATCCGGCACTAGAGGCTTTGCTTCAAGATCTCGGCAGTCAGAAAATCACCACTGTGGGTAAGTGAATGTGTATTCTTTTGCTTTAGTGCATGAAAATTATTTTATCTTATCTTTTCTCTGTTTAGTATGCGCGACCACACAAATAAGAGTTTTAATAGTCACAGAGGCGTTCGATTGCTATTTAAAGTTGTTGTTCACCTTTGAATTAACTTTTAATTATTATGTAGAGAGTGAGACAATTTGCAGTTAGCTTTAATTTTTTATTATTTGTGGGGGTTTTTTTGCATTATTTAGATTTTTTTTCAGCAGATCTCCTGTTTACCATATCAGCAATCTGGTTGCTAGGGTCCAAATTACCCTAGCAACCATGCATCGATTTGAATCAGAGACTGGCCTATAAACAAGAGAGATGAGTAATAAAAAGTAGCAATAACAATACATTTGTAGCCTTATAGAGCATTCTTTTTTTTTTAGATGGGGCCAGTGACCCCCATTTAAAAGCTGTGAAGAATCAGAAGAAAAATGCCAATAATTATAAAAATGAAATAATGACCAGCATAGGGATGCCTCATTCTGTGTGGAGTACAGTGTGCACATATAGTCTCACCAGTATTGATGAAGGGGGGTCTTGTTTTGCCATGTTTAGGAAGTGAGCAATCCCACAGTAGGTACAGTATAGGTTGGTCTCAGCTTGCAGCACAATAAATCCTTGCCTAGAGCTTTAGGCCAAGATTTACTGAACATCAGTAATTACAGCTTGTTTAGCACCTAAAAATTGTGTTATTATCTCTGGGTTAACAAACTTCCAATTCACTGAACTTGGTTTTAATATCACTATGGGAGGAGTTATCACTTCCCTAAGCTTAAAACCAGGTGATATTAAAGTCGGATCTGGGTAAATATAGTTTTATTAGAAAGGGATGTGTTATTTTGCTAACCGTAATGCTTTTCAGGTACCTGTTAATTCTAGTGCTAATAAAGCTTGCTTTCACAGTAGGAGAAATACGGGCTGATAAAAAACGCTAAATTATCAAATTGGTTATTAATCAACCATTTGTAAGGAACATTAAAATTCCACTTTTTGAATAAGAATTAGATAGAATTAGATAAAGCTACTGCAGTGAGGGGTATAGGTGACTTTGCCATCAGGAAGACTGATAGAGGTTGGCTTCACCTCCCTGTATGTATGTGCTACTCATGCCCTTCAGTTATTTAGAGGCCGTGGCACTGTAACATGTTATGTCTGCTGCCTAAACATCTCATACACTTTGCTTATCTGTGCTCTCAAGCCTAGACTTAGGGGCAGATTCACTAACTGGCGAATATTCGTCAGCGTCCGTTTCGCACCCATCGCAACACTTCGCCAGGCTCAAATGCGCTCAGACGACACCAATTCACTAATATGCGGTCATTTAAAGTTGTATGGACGTCTTTATGTTCAATGTTGATGCAAATACTTCCACTTTTTAAAACACATGTCCAGGGAACCTTAATAAAGAGAGTTATTATAATGCCCTACACATGAGCCCACTGTAAAATGAATGTTCCATTTGTTAGGAAATGTATGGAAAAAAAAACAGTTCCCCAAAAAACGTCGGTTAGGACTTTTGCAGGCAATCACATTGAAAAAAGGAAAAGACGCTAGAGTTTTTTGAACTTTCATGCATTTTCGGCACACAGGTTATGATGTAAGTGACAGAAGATAAAGTGACTTTATAGCACTGATCTGAGGTGGAGGCAACTCTGGCGAAAGAGGTAACGTTCATTAAAATCCGCATTTTAATGAATTTGCGGAGTAACGTCTGTTCACCAGAGTGAAAAGCCACCTGGCGATAGAGTGCGAATGACCTCTAGCAACGGTCTGTTTCGATAGCGAATTGGCGCCTGTTTGTAAATTGGCAGGTGGCAACGCTGGCGAAAAGTCGCTAGCATTAGCCACTTCGTTCTTTAGTAAACCTGGCCCTAAGGGTAAGGCCAGACGAGGAGATTCGGAGAGATTTTGTCGACTGGCGACTTATCGCCACGTCTTTTGCGCGACTATCTCCCCGAACTGCCTCAGCGTTTTTTCCCCATAGGCTAGAATGAAAAGTCGCCTGCGCTAATGCACACGCGGCAATGCATTTTTAATAGTCGCCCTCACTGAGACAATTTTGGGTGACTATTGAAAACGCATCGCCGTGTGTGCATTAGCGCAGGCGATTTTGCGCTGTAGCCTATGGGGAAAAGACGCTGAGGCAGTTCGAGGAGATAGTCGCGCAAAAGACGTGGCGATAAGTAGCCAGGTGACAAAATCTCCCCGAATCTCCTCGTCTGGCATTACCCTAAGACTGAATAGAGGCTCTGGCACTTTAATTACACAGAGGCCCCCCCCAGAGGCCCAATCAATACTGACTGTCTATGGCATCTTACAACAGCAGCCCCTCTAGCAGCTGTAAAGTGCCCTTTATATGGTGTCTTCTCCAGTTCCCAAATATATACTGTTTATATAAGCTCCGAGGCCTTGTTCAGTAATCAGTGCTATCTGCCTGGCTCTGCCTGGTTCTAATAAACTGACATACTTACATAAAGAACAAAATGAGCCCAGCAAATTTTTTCCCTTTTTTTTTTTTTTACGACTAGTATTCATACAGAGTCCTGCAGACAGATTTGCTCATGTTTAATAGGAAACATCATATGCTCAGGCCCATTGCCAGCTCTACTTGGTTTTCATGGACAGTGCACACCTGCACAGAAGCATTTCATTGTCACTATGACCTGAAAGCAGTTGCTATTTATGTTATAAACTACTAGTTGTGTTATAAGCTGGGAAGAGAATTCTCATACCCATCAAGCAGCAAAAAAAGTATTCATTCATATAGTGACCGAATACTTCATGGTACTGGTCTCCCAGGGCAGGGGGGCTGAGCAGAAGATTAGAAGGTCCAGACACTGATACAGAACATTCAGGTTAAACCAGCAGACCTTAGTGGTTTCACAGTGTTCACATTTGAGCCGATTTGTTTGCTTGCTAACTCTTTATCAAATACCTACAGATTAAGTCCATGAGTTTTGTTTTTTTTTTGGTAACTACAGCAGAGATTAATATTGAATATGATCTTTTAGATTAATTCTGTGTTCCAAGGATTTATCTCAGCACAAAATCATCCAGCCAAGTATATTATCCCATAAAAAGACTTAGCTATTGTTTATGATGGCAATTTTGGCACAACTCAGCAGCTGCAACTTAAAAGTACTTATGATTAAAAAGGGGGGGAGGGGAATGTAATAAAATTCATTAAATGCAAAAAAAAAAACCCAGAAACAATGCAGACAGTATTTTTTGGGTATTTTAAGTAAAGGTTTGCCATAGATGAATTGTGTAATACACTAAGGGGCACATTTACTATTGGTCGAATATCAACGGTTAATTAACCCTCGATAGTCGACGGTCGAAGTAAAATCCTTCCACTTCGAATATTGAAGTTTAAGGATTTACTGCAGTTCGAACGATCGTAGGAAAACGAACAATTAAATCCTTTGAATCGAACGTTTGGAAGGATTTTAATCCATCGATCGAATGGTTTTCCTTTGATCAAAAAAAGCTAGGAAAGCCTATGGGGACCTTCCCCATAGGCTAACATTGGTGCTCGGTAGGTTTTAAATGGCGAAGTAGGTGGTCGAAGTTTTTTTTAAAAGAGATAGTACTTAGACTATCGAATGGTCGAATAGTTGAACGATTTTTAGTTTGAATCGTTCGATTCGAAGTCGTAGTCGAAGGTCGAAGTAGCCAATTCGATGGTCGAAGTAGCCAAAAAAATACTACGAAATTTGAAGTATTTTTCATTCTAATCCTTCACTCGAGCTAAGTAAATGTGCCCCTAAATGACAGTGAGAAATTCAAATCTTTGTTCTAGTAATTAACTATCCCAGAGACTCTTGCACTTTACATGAATTTTTAATTTGTAGTGGTTAGAGAGATATTTGGATGTTTTAGACTGCTAATAGCAGGCTTTGGGTTAAATGAATATAGGATGAATATAGGGTTAAATGAATATAGGATGAATATAGGGTTAAATGAATATAGAAAGCGTAGAGAAAGGGAGGGTCGATGAAACTTTAGGCCTTCAAGGAGAGCTGTTAGGCTGAAAGCATTCTATTAGCAGGCTAATGGGGACATGTAATAAAAGTCACAAGGAGAAAAACAATTTGCATCAATAAGAATAAAAATTTGCATTTCGCAATGTAGTATTCTTCCTTAGACAAATTCTAATTGCGCACTTTTAAGAAGTGCTTGAAGGTGGCGTAATTTTTTGGAGCAAACATAACTTTGTCAGTAAGAAGTTTTATTACATTCACTGCACATTGTCTCAAACTCTAAAATTCACAACATTTCTTCCACTGTCGCTAAAGAAGTCGCTAGACAGTTTCCGGGTTCGCAAAAGCTATGTTAAATTCACGGAAAATAAAATTTGTTCAGGCAAAGGCATAACTTTTCGCATTGCGAATAGTTTTTCCATTACCAACTCAAAAAATGCTAATATCTAAAAAAAAACACTAAAAACAGAAAATTAATGTCAGTTGCAAAAGTGCTCAGATCCTCAGCACTCTGAGTAACATTGCATAACTTTTTTGGTTAGAGTTTAAATTATTTGTTCCCAGCAGTGCCGGGCCACGCTGGGCAGGTGCCCTAGGCAGGCCCGGCAGTAGCGGCGCCTGTGCAAATTTGCGCATGTGCGCATGCACGCAGAAGTGCACAAATCATGAAAAATACATCGAGTCTGGCAGAGAAGGGAACCGGACTTGGGGTAGGCAACAGAGGAGGTACGTGCCTGGCGCCCTCCCAGCTTTGCGCCCTAGGCACCCCTAGTTCCGGCCCTGGTTCCCAGTTACAGAATTCTATTATATGTAACTGTAGAGGAAGCTGACCCAGAAATTCTTCCAGAAGTTATGTGTCCCCTATGGGGACCCCCACCCCAGTCCACCCCACGCTGGAGTCTCCCAACCACCTGTGTCCCCTTTCCCCAGCGCAGGTAAGAGAGCTGTTGGAGGGTATCCTCTTCAACTACAGAGGTAGCAGACCCTGCAGCCTGTGCCCCCTGCAGCTGCAGGGTCTGCTTCCTCTATAGTTATTCCACTGTTGCTTACTATAGGGATTATACTCCTAATTCATATGTGGATGTTCTAGTGGAGCAAGAATACTATAAATCGTTGGCAGCACGTAGCCCTGCTCTATTGCCAGTTCTAAATATGTATTATATTGTATGAGACATTTTTGTATTTATAACCAGTGTCGGACTTGGGGGTCCAGGGCCCACTGGCGCTCCCAACTCAGGGGCCCACACATCCATCCCCAGGGTCCCTCTCTACAGTCATGAGGTCCTTGATGGACAATCCTTCATGGACAATCCCCCTCCATCCCCTGAATGTACCTTGGTAGGGGGTCCAGGGAGAGTGCCAAGGTTTTAGGTGGGTCTGGGTTGGCAGGGCCCACCGGGTTTTTTCCTGGTGTCCCACCAGTCTAGTCCGACCCTGTTCATAACTGTAGTTTAGACCAGGTGTGTACAATAATGCCTAAAAGTAACATTTCAGGCATGAGTTAATTATGTGGATATATGATTTTTAATTCTCTGGTGCATGCAAGTAATAACCAGCACTCATCAATACACAATATGCCTTTTCAGCAAATTTTGTTGCTATTTGTCGGATATTTTCATATTAGGTCAGGCTCCCTTAGATGTCCAACCGTGGTCAGGGGTCCTCATTATTTGAGATATACTGTAGGTGTATCAGGTGCAAATACATGTTTATCTCACCATAATTGGCCTGCAAACTAGTTTTACGGGTGTATCTAGTAAACCAAATTAACATTTGTTAAACTAACCTCCCCTGCCACCACTCCAGTCTGGGCACCACTGATATAGAAGGAAAGACTTAAATACTGTCGTTTCTCCCATTGTATTTGTGCTAGTCACATTCAGCCTTTGTACCTGGCACAGAGTTCTGGCAGTGTTTCTACCCACGTCTGATCATTCGACAGAATTTGACAAAAGTGAAAGCAAGCCAACTTGAATGTCACTTCTGCATGGCATTGTGTGTGCCCATCTCCGACTGTTCATGATGCTGATTAAATAAAGCAAGCATTTAGCTCTGATGTGACGCGGCAGGTATAAACACTCCCATTTGTACAAGGTGTAGTGCAACACATCCGAAATAAACACACAGGTAACACACAGCTTATGTTTCAGAACAACGAGATAACGTTAACGGTTAGCTACCAGGATACACTGAAATCTTACACAATTGTCTAGTAATCTGTACACTAGTTATTGTAATAGTCTTCCCATTTACAGTGTATTGATTTCAATGTATACTTGAAATAAAAACATAATTTATTGTGATAGTGTTCTATTTATTTACTGTTTAACACAGAAGTAACACACACACACACACAAACAAGTAGTAGGTACTCAGATCAAAGGAGCTTTCAGGTAGTTTGTGTCGTAGGATGTTTATACAGCTATACAATGACCTCGAAGTGTATTGCTTAACAAGCACCGGCTCTAGAGGTTAAGTGTTCTGCCTGCAATGAGATATGGAGGACTGAACCATTGTGCCTGGAGTATTGATGAATAAAAAGAGGTCATGCGGTTGTTGCTTGCAACTCATCACCAGCTCTTTATGAACATTAAAAAAGTAGGCCAGCTCCTCTGCATTTCCCTTATACCACAATGGCTTAGCACCAAGAGTTGTTACCTTTGAGTAAGTTGCATGTTATTGCAATTAGAAAGAATTGCTTTTTTTCCCTTCTTGGTATCTTTTCATTGGGCCACAGTCATGTTGCCGCTAATTAACTGTGATTTTAAAGGAGAAGTGTGCTATATAACATTATACTTTGTTTGTTTTATAGTAGTGAATGTTGTTGTTATTTGCAATTAGTTGTATGGGCTTATTTATTCAAAATCGAATCTGTGAGGTTTTAGCGTTTCTTTCTACTTCCAATAAACTCACTTTAAAAAAATCCAAATCTAAAAACCTCAATTGAATATGATCCTGAAGAAACAGATTTGAATTGGTGAGTTTGTAAGCTCAAAAAAAACCTCTGAAATTTGAATATGTGAGTTTACAAGCTTCAAAAAACCTCGAAAAACTTGAAAATCTCGAATTAAAACATTCTCTCTAGAACAGCTCCCACTGACTTCTACATGAACTCACAAGCTTTAAGAGGCCGACGTTTTACATTCAAGATTTTCGAGTTTTTTGTGCTTAAAGGGGTTATTCACCTTCCAAACACTTTATTCCATTCAGTTGTTTTTAGATTGTTCCCCAGATATAAAGACTTTTTTCAATTACTTTCCATTATTTATTTTTTACTGTTTTTCTAAAATCTATGTTTAAAATTAAATGTCCCTGTCTCTGGTGTTTGAGTCTGGCAGCTCAGTAATTCAGGTGCAGATTCTGAACTGTTATAATTTTGCAACATATCTTTAGAGTATTAGCAACTATTGTATCAATTCTGCCTGTAATGAAACCCAGAGGGGCAAATTCACTAAGATGCGAAGTTGCGCCAGGCGCAACTTCGCCGCACTTCGCCGCACTTCGCCACACTTCAGGCGTATTTTCACCAGCGCTCTGCAAATTCACTAAAATCCAAAGTTGCGCACAGGGGTAGCGTAAGTTTTCGAAGTTGCGCTAGCGTTAATTCACCAAGCGAAGCGAAGTTTCGCTAGCGATGGTTCATTTGCATACTGCGCGAAATTCAAATTTCAATGGAGGAATACGTATCAGCACTACAAATGCCTAGAAAACCTTCAAATCTGCAAATAAAAATTTTATTTTGCCCTACACATGTGCCCACTGACTAGGTAAGTTGCCATGAGTCAGGAAATGTAGGGGGGAAGGAGGGGAGCCCCAAAAATATTTTCGATCTTTTTCAGCCTATAACCCATCATGTAGAAAACACGCCAGCGTTTTTTGGGACTTAGAAATTTTTTTGACTTTTTTGGAAACAATCCCTATCTACTCTATTGCGCTTCGCCTGGTCTGAGGTGGCGAAGGAAGTCTAGCGTAAAAGGTAGTGTTCAGTACACTGCGCAAGTTAGTGAATTTGCGTAGTTACGTCGCTAGCAAAAATTCGCCTGGCGTAAGGGTGCGAAGTAACACTAGCGAAAATACGCCAGCGTTCGTTAGTGAATTTGCGCAGTAGCGAAAAATGCCAAACGCTAGCGAATTAACACTAGCGTTCGGTGCTTCGGCGCTTAGTGAATTTGCGCCAGAGAGTCTGCTCAGAAAGGACATATATAAGAAATCTATCAACTAAACCTATCCATTTAGAACAGTTTACAGGGTCGACGACCCCCCCCTCCCAGATCTCCTTCATAAGGTGAAAAATGACACTTAACACTTCAATATTAGAAAAACGATGACACATAGAAAATAGAAAGTCATTGGAAAAAGTTGTTATTTCTGGTGAACTGAAAACAACTAGTTGTTTGAAAGTGAACAACCCCTTTAATAAATACCAAGCATTCGAGTTGTTGAAAATAAAATTTGAATTTGTGAGGTTTTTGTGGCAAAAATTCCAATTCAAACATCGATAAATCACCCCCCTTAATGCACCATTGTATTGACCTTATTCCACTGGTAGTTTGGTTACGCTGGAAGGTCCATGTCAAGGAGAACCTCTCTATTGAATATTGCTAGATGGCATCAGAGATGAACAATGATTCCATAGTTTTCTTATTATTGGCTTCATAAAGCTTCAAAATCATTTCAAAGACATGGGGGCAACTCTGGGGAAAGAGGGTAATGTTCAGTAAAATTCTCAGCTTAGTGAATTTGCAGAGTAACGACCATTTGCCAGAGCGAAAAGTTGCCTGGCAATAGGGTGTGAACGAACGAAATCGACGGTATAGTTCGCTAGCTAATTGTCCTCTATGCCTGTTAGTGAATTGGCGATGTCCCTGTGGATGAGATTTCTGGAGAATTGTCCATAGCGACGGCCACTTCGACCTTTAGTGAATCTGCCCCAGTGTCGGACTGGCCCACAGGGATACCAGGAAAACTCCCGGTGGGGCCAGGTGCCAGTGGGCCCTCCTGCTGCTAAACTTTTGGCCTATTTCATGGCCATTCTTTATTTCTATGAGAACATAAAGGTTAAATACAGTAGATGGAATAAAAGATTATAGTATGTAAAGAAAAGAGACTAGGAGAATAGAGGTTGAGTGAGGAGAGGAAAAATAATAGTACTGAGAGTGGGCCCATGGTCTAAGGTTTTTGGGTGGGCCCCTGGTGTCCCAGTCCGACACTGATCTGCCCCATGGAGTAGGAACCTTTTATAGAACAGGTGTAAACATAAGCATTCTTGGTGCATAGCCATATAAGTAGAAAATCTCATCAGTTTACACGTGGGAGTCTGGGTGCACATGCCTCAGACCTACAGCTCAAGTTGGAGGTATCAGACCAAGGGACAAGTAAATTAAAGAACCGCAGACAGGGCCGGATTTACATATTGGGCGCCCCTAGGCCCACTGCCATTCGTCGCCCTTTTCCCCTCCAGGGGGACAGGAGCAATGGGGATTGGCACATGGGAAATGTAAAAAATTATTGTATCTCCAGCACATCCCCAGTGTTTTTGAAGCAATGTGGGTGTGGTTGGGCAGCATGCCGCCCCCCGAAAATCCTGCCGCCCTAGGCCCGGGCCTAGGTGGCCTTTCCACAAATCCGGGCCTGACCGCAGACTTTATTAGACACACAGCCTTGCCCAGTTTCATGCTCTAAGGCATTTAATCATAGGCTCATGTAAAACCCAAATTTTTTTACCCATGAGCCACATTCAGGTGTAAAAAAAGTTGAAGAGCAACATCAGCATGCACAACATTCCTGGGGGTGCCAAATAAGGGCTGTGATTGGCTATTTGGTAGCCCCTATGTGGACTATCAGCCTACAGGAGACTCTGTTGGCAGTAAACATGGTTTTTATGGAACTAAACTTGTCTTCATGCCAGGAATTCAGAAACAATCACCTGCTTTGAGGTCACTAGGAGCAACATCCAAGGGGTTGGAGAGCAAAATGTTACTCATGAGCCACTGATTGGGGATCACTGGTGCAAGAAGAAGTGGCATCATACGACTTAATCCTACAAAAAGACGGTTTTAGAACCAAGACAATGACTGTGTTGGCTCAGACACCTATGAAATCTTCTATGCTGCAAAATTATGTTTTGGTGCAAATGTTAGGAGTTTTTCTCTTCTGTATGTGAGATGAGCCTTGCACAAAGTATCTGGTTTCAGTTTCAGAGCAATAGTTTTATGGTTTTATGAAGTGATAGGCATATCTTTCACTTATGGTTACTTACTGTAAATAGATGGAGCAGATGCTATTGGTGCATTATGCATTTGTGCTGTTACAAAAGGGTGTGTCTGTATTTCGAATTAAGAATGGTCCCAGATGACAGTAGAGACAGTTCAGTTTGGTGCCTCTAAATTATTAAAATTGTTTTGCTGTTTACTCCACTTTACTGTAGAACCATAAATGCAAAATATTTGAGTATTCTAGAATGACTTTAACCAAAGCACTGGCTGGCAGGCTGTATGAAGAGTTAGTCCTATTTGCACACAGCAAACATGAGACTGAGATGGACATTGGGCTGCATGAATGCACAATAACTAATCGCTGATAAGCCATTTGCGGAATTTGGTTACTCCCTGCACGGCTGTTTAATATACGATGCGTGTATCTATATCTATATACTCACACACGGGGTGTGAGAGAAAAGCAGTGTCAGTGGAGAGTTATTTTATTTTGTATTTGTAAAACACATCAAGGCTTTTCTCTCTCTAAAATAGGAGGGTTTGTAGTGCAAGAGAAACACTATTTTAATTACAAATGTATTTAGAAGCAATAGGTACTTTGGCTTCCATTAAAAAAAACTCTTCTGTACATGAGACACAGCAGGTCCGGACTGAGAATTAAAATAGTCCCTGGCATTTCAGGTACACATAGGCCAATCATCCCACACAGAGGCCCAAAAAGCCCCTACCAGCCCACTAAATACTGACTTTCTATGGGACCTTATAGCAGCCCCTCTGGCATTTGCACACAGATGCCACCCACAGATGCCAGTCCAGGCCTGAGACACAGTGTTAGACTAGGGGGGTCCAGGCCCCCCGGGGCTGCTGCTTCAGGGGCCCCACACCAGCCATAGCTTCCCACCCCAGGTGCAACCAATGGGACCCCCACCCCATCTGCAAGCCCCCCCCCCCTTGTGGCCAGGTGTGAGGCTAGGTAGCTACACTACACTCATTTCAGAATGGGAGCAGGTCTGGGTCAATGGGGCCCCATAAGTAGGGTTGCCACCTTTTTCCGATGCTAGATCCAGGCAGGGGTGATGTCATAGGGGGGTGATTGTGTCACAGGGACGGAGTGATTGCATCATGTGGGCGGGGCTATGTCCATCTCAGAAAATCCTGCCCGGTTTCCCTCATTTGAACCTGGGCAGCCCTTCCGAAAAACCGGACAGATAGAAAAGCTAACCACAAGGGCCGGAGCCTACTGGGTTTTTTCAGTCCTGATGAGACTATAGCATCTATTTTTTCTGATTTTTCAGAATTTCATTATTTCTTTTAACCACTTACCTACCATAGACCGTAGCATCTACTCAATCGACAGGGCAGGGAAATCTGAAGAAAACTGCAAAAAAAACCCAACAAAACCCACCATGTTTTCTAAACTTTGCTCCCTGCTCTGCACTTTAAAATATTGCCACAGAGAGAAACCTACACCCTCCCCCCAAAAAAAACCATGGTGATGCCATATTTCGGTGGCAAAAAATCACACGAACATTAAAACATTGATTGATGAATATGTACGTTAAAGAGATCCTATCATCGGAAAACATGTTTTTTTCAAAACGCATCAGTTAATAGTGCTACTCCAGCAGAATTCTGCACTTAAATCCATTTCTCTAAAGAGCAAACAGATTTTTTTATATTCATATATTCATATATTTTGAAATCTGACATGGGGCTAGACATTTTGTCAATTTCCCAGCTGCCCCCAGTCATGTGACTTGTGCCTGCACTTTAGGAGAGAAATGCTTTCTGGCAGGCTGCTGTTTTTCCTTCTCAATGTAACTGAATGTGTCTCAGTGGGACATGGGTTTTTACTATTGAGTGTTGTTCTTAGATCTACCAGGCAGCTGTTATCTTGTGTTAGGGAGCTGTTATCTGGTTACCTTCCCATTGTGCTTTTGTTTGGCTGCTGGGGGGGGGGGGGGGAGGGAGGGGGTGATATCACTCCAACTTGCAGTACAGCAGTAAAGAGTGATTGAAGTTTATCAGAGCACAAGTCACATGACTTGGGGCAGCTGGGAAATTGACAATATGTCTAGCCCCATGTCAGATTTCAAAATTGAATATAAAGCAGCACTATTAACTGATTCATTTTGGAGTTTTGGAATGACAGTATCCCTTTTTAATATATGTAAATATTTAAGCTAAATAATGGTTACTGGGATCTTTTATATTGCTCTATAAAATTATTGACTCGGCTTGATAAACAGAGATATTCTTTCTGTGCTGGGAGATGAGAATGTGAGAATGCCTCATGGCAGGGGCGGTTGGTGGCTTTTATTTATGTCTGTTAAACGCCACTGATATTTTTGCATGTAAATTGAATGAGCAGCAGTCCATATGTGCAAAGCAATCAGTTAATGGGAGTCAAGAGCAAGCAGATGCAGAATCAGCAGTTTGGTAGAGATGCCATAGTTCCCACCAGCTCCTTTTATCGAATAAACAATGTCCTTAACTGATTAAAATGCAAGGAGAGCGAGGGTTTCCAAAACTAGTTATAAAACTTAGTGATATATCCCAACTCTGATTTCTTTATGGGGAGCAGAGGCAGTTAACCTGTCGTGGAACCTGCTGATTGATTAATATCCGGCTGTGAGTGAACAATAAAGGCCTTTTCCAATGGGGGTAACAAAAGCTGTTTCTATACAGCAATATTTTTAAATTGTTAAAAAAATACACCGGCTTGGTATATAGAAGTAAGGCATATACATGAAGGAAACATGGGTGTCTCTTATAGTTACTCTGACATGAAAAAAATGCCAAGTTTGCTTAGTAGTAGCTGCTCTCCCATAGACATTAATGAAAAAAATAAATAATTTTGTTTTTAGCTGAATAACTAATGTGTTACCATGTGTAGTTTGCAATCTGCTGCAGATCATGCTTTACAAGTGTTATTATAGTTATTATAGTGCATTAATGCACTGCTCAGTACAATTATCTCCATGGTTAAATTGTAGATCTTACTTGATGTCCTTTTTTTTATTCTAGTATGTTACAGAATGGCCAATTCTAAGCAGCTTTCCAATTGGTCTCCATTATTTATTTTTTTACAGTTTTTGAATTGTTTGCCTTTTTCTTTCTGACTCTTTCCAGCTTTCAAATGGGGGGTCACTGATCCCATGTAAAAAAGCAAACGCTCTGTAAGGCTACAAATGTATTGTTATTGCTACTTTTTATTACTCATCTTTCTTGCCAGGCCCTCTCCTATTCATATTGTAGTCTCTTATTTAAAGCAATGCATGGCTGCTATGGTAATTTGGACCCTAGCAACCAGATTGCTGAAATTGCACACTGGAGAGCTGCTGAATAAAAAGCTAAATAACTCAACAACCACAAATAATAAAAAATGAAAACAAATTGTAAATTGTCTCATAATGTCATGCTCTACATCATACTAGAAGTTAATTTAAAGGTGAACAACCCTTTTAATATTGTCCTTTCCTTCCATTTAGCTTGTGGTTTGCCTTAGCAGTTGCTTAAGACTGGGGCCACTAGATTAAAAATGTCTTCTGGTTAGGAGCTAGCTGTTTCTTCAGCTCTGGTTGACATAGTAGGGGCAGACAGTGGAGCTGCTTCTTCAGCTCTGGTTGGCATAGTAGGGACGGACAGTTGAGCTGCTATAGCTCTGGTTGTAAAAGTGGGGGTGGACAGTGGAGCTGCGGCTTTAGCTCTCCTTGTTATGGTACGGGTGGACAGTGGAGTTGCTTCTTCAGCTCTGGTTGTCATAGTAGGGGCAGGCAGTGGAGCTGCTTCTCAAGCTCTGGTTGTCATAGTAGGGGCAGGCAGTGGAGCTGCTTCTTCAGCTCTGGTTGTCATAGTAGGGGCAGGCAGTGGAGCTGCTTCTCAAGCTCTGGTTGTCATAGTAGGGGCAGGCAGTGGAGCTGCTTCTTCAGCTCTGGTTGTCATAGTAGGGGCAGGCAGTGGAGCTTCTTCAGCTCTGGTTGGCATAGTAGGGGCAGGCAGTGGAGCTGCTTCTCAAGCTCTGGTTGTCATAGTAGGGGCAGGCAGTGGAGCTTCTTCAGCTCTGGTTGGCATAGTAGGGGCAGACAGTGGAGCTGCTTCTTCAGCTCTTGTTGACATAGTAGGGGCAGACAGTGGAGCTGCTTCTTCAGCTCTGGTTGGCCTAGTAGGGACGGACAGTTGAGCTGCTATAGCTCTGGTTGTAAAAGTGGGGGTGGACAGTGGAGTTGCTGCTTTAGCTCTCTTTGTTATGGATGGGTGGATAGTGGAGTTGCTTCTTTAGCTCTGGTTTTCATAGTAGGGGCAGGCAGTGGAGCTGCTTCTCCAGCTCTGGTTGTCATAGTAGGGCAGGCAGTGGAACTGCTTCTTCAGCTCTGGTTGACATAGTAGGGACGGACATTTGAGCTGCTTCAGCTCTGGTTGTCATGGTAGGCTATGGATAGTGGAGCTGCTGTATCTCTGGTAGTTATAGTCTAAAGGACAGTGGAGCTGCTGCTTCAGCACTGGTTGGGGTGCACCATGTCATTAGCTAATTCAGCTCTGATTGTCATAACAGAGGACATGCTATTTTAGCTCTGGTTGTGTTTTAGGAGTGGACAGTGGAGCTGCAACTTTAGCTCTGTTCGTCAAACAGTGGAACTGCAGCTTCGGCTCTGGTGGTGATAGAAGAGGCAGACAATGGGGCTGCTGCTTTAGCTCTGATTGCCTTAGTGCAATGGACAGTGGAACTGCAGCTTCAGCTCTGGTCGTCACAGTAAGTGGACAGTTGGTAGTTAGCCATTGCTGACATCATGGGAAGGTTTTTCAGTGATTGGTTCCTCTGCCAAGTATCCCTGTGCGATCTAACACCTGCTTAATTGATGTACATTGCGACCAGTACGTGACATGAGGCACAATGTTTCCCGAGTGACTGCTCACTGCAGCTGTAGCAAATATGGAACGCTGCAGGGCACTCTTTGAGACCCGTGTCTCTCATGTAAGGGAGGTTTATTGGATATTTCCCCTGCAACTTTCCTGTTTACGAGGCAGCCTTATCTTTACCTTAACCCGAGGCTTTTAAAGACTTCTCCGAAAGGAAACGAGCAGTAAAAATACAAATTACTGTTGTGAAACTGCGTGTTGCAACAATCACAAACTTTCCTTATATCTGAAGAGACTGAGACGAATGACAGCACAAGCTGTTAGCCAGCAGCAGGGGAAGCAATTTTCCGGTGCAGTTCTCACTTCCATTGTTGGTAAACAGCACAGTGCAGTGCTTAGGCCTAAATAAAAGCTCGAGATCAACCCTTTTGTACATTATTGGATAATGCTAGAAATACAGGATGTTCTTTATACTCTCGATGCCCATCTGTCATGTATATATTACACTGTTACCCTTGTCCAGAGTGATCCTTGCCATAAAGCAAGAGAGAACTGCTGCTTTAGACAGAAATGGAGAAAAGACATTGTACATGATTCCCATGGAATGCTAACCTCTACATATGCACAAATGGAACTCATTTTGCTGTTCAAAGAGGAGACAAAGAGGATTTAAGGAAAATGATTTTTAACATAAAATATAATAATCAAATGTTAATTTCTATCTCATAGACCAGGAATATACACATTTTAGTGCTCAGATTAATGATCGGCTTGGGCGAATTTGACCCGTTTCATTTCGGCAAAAATTCACCGCCGGCAAAATGTCGCTGATGCCCTTTAAAGTCAACGGGCGTCAAAAATTTTTGAACGAGCGCCTAATTTTTTTTCGACGCGCACAAGTTTATGGCCGTCATTTCCGCAGCGAAACATGGGGGGAAAAATTTGCCCATTTGAATGTGGAACTGTATTTCCTAGCATTCTTCCAGCTGCTTGTTAAAATGTGTAGTTCCGCAACATCTGACTTTAGGTACAATTGTCATAGAAGCAGCACATCCATGGAAATGAGTGTTTACACATGCCTCGTGACAATCTTGTACACTTGCCAACGGGAACAGCAGGTGACCTTTGCCCCAAGATAGTCATTTCATATAGCGCAAGATAAATATGTAACTTACAGAAGTATCTACTGATTTATCATGAGTGTCTTTCACTTTGCTTAGAAAGTATAACTCTAGGCAGTTATGGATTCTCTATCAAACAACATAATCATGAGTTCTAGTAACATGTCTATCTCTGTCTGATGAATGTTTTGCAACTCTCCTACGTCTATTGAGTGGAGGCAGAAATAAAATATTCTATGGAATACCAACAAGAACCTAAGATGTTGTGGTCATACATTGGAGTCACGTAGAGTCAAAAGTAGTTATTGGCAATGTGATTCCATGTGCAGTTACCATTCACCCACCAACAGGACACCACTATCATAGTATGTCCAGGTGGTGGGGGGCCTGCAGTAATCTCTGAATCTCTGTTAAAACATGTGATAGTAATTTAACATGGATTCATCGTTTTGAATGTTTCACATTTATTCTGCTAAAGCAGAGCCTAACATGCTGTTGCTGCCGCCTCTCTACCCTGAGGCTCTGCAAACCCTTAATGGCGTCCACCAAGGGAGGGCTACTGTAAGAAAGAATCGCTATTTAATAGTTATAGTGGGTTTGAAGTAGCAGAGGCTCAGACGCCACAAGACAAAAAAAATCTGTGTTCTCAGGAGTCTGTATATTATGGTTGCGTTAAGTTATTTCTCTCCAAGGAGGAATTTTGCTGGGTTGGGAAGTGAATTGTAAAATGAAGCAGAAGAATTCAGAGAAGCCTGTTCAGATGAGCTGGAACCTTTATCTGCTTGTTCAGAGATATGTTATAGGGCTAGAGAGTCTTTTAAGTATCATTTGATTATGTAATTAAAGATCTTCATGCGGTTATAAGACTGCACCCTTGTTTTGCACACTACCTCTAAGCTGCCTCTAGGCTATTGTCACATACGTAACATGTATGGGGCTATTAAACTGTCACAAAGTGCCCAATTGCCTTCTCTAGTCAAGGTAAAGGGAGTCTGAGATGCTCTTTAACTGGCTTTGTTGAAGAACACTTGTTTGTAAGCTACAGTTCATGATCTGCAGCTGTACATCACCCCTAGGAATCTAAATTATGATACCCTGGGCAATTGAGGTGCCTGACATACAGTCTAATCCACAACCTTTTTTTTACCAGTGAGCCACATTCAAATGTTGGTGAGCAACACAATCATAAAAAAAGTCCCTAGGGTACCAAATAAGTGCTGTGAGTGGTTCTTTGGTTGCCCCAATGTGTACTCGCAGCTACAGAAGGCACTACTTGGTAATACACCTGGTTTTTATGCAACTAAAACTTGTCTCCAAGCCTGGAATTCAAAAATAAGCACCTGCTTTGAGGCCACTAGGAGCAACATCCAAGTGGTTGGTGAGCAACATGCTGCTCTTGAGCCTCTGGTTGGGGATCAGTGGTCTAATTACACTACTTTTCTGCGTTCCCTCACTTTACTCGCCTGAATGAACCAGTAAATGTGGGAGAACTATGTTCTTTTGTAGGTTGATGAGAATATGAGAAGAACTCATTTAGTGGGACTTTGAAGCAGCAACACAAAAATAGATGGTCTCTCATGCTCCCATTGATAGGGTAATTAGAGATGGCGCGAACTGTTCGCCGGCGAACTTGTTCGCGCGAACATCGGGTGTTCGCGCTCGCCGGAAGTTCGCGAACGTCGCGCGACGTTCGCCATTTTGGGTTCGCCATTGTTGGCGCTTTTTTTTGCCCTCTCACCCCAGACCAGCAGGTACATGGCAGCCAATCAGGAAGCTCTCCCCTGGACCACTCCCCTTCCCTATAAAAACCGAAGCCCTGCAGCTTTTTTTCACTCTGCCTGTGTGTGCTGAAGAGATAGTGTAGGGAGAGAGCTGCTGCCTGTTAGTGATTTCAGGGACAGTTGAAAGTTTGCTGGCTAGTAATCGTTTTGATACTGCTCTGTTATTGGAGGGACAGAAGTCTGCAGGGGTTTGAGGGACATTTAAGCTTAGGTAGCTTTGCTGGCTAGTAATCTACCTTCTACTGCAGTGCTCTGTATGTAGCTGCAGTGGGCAGCTGTCCTGCTTCTGATCTCATCTGCTGACTGCTGCAATAGCAATAGTCCTTGTAAGGACTGCTTTTATTTATTTTTTTGTTGTTTTACTACTACTACTACTACTACTACTACTACTATAAGAGCCCAGTGCTATTAGTCTAGCAGTGTTGGGGAGTGGGACTGGTGTGCTAATCTGCTGCTCCTAGTAGTTCAGCAGCACCAACTTTAATTTTTTTTTTTTTAATATTCATTCTTTTTTTATTTAACTTTTTTTTATTTTACTACCGCTGTAGTAGTGTATAAGTTGACCTTTTAGGCATTATTTGCCCTTTAGGCATTTTTTGCCCAGTGTGTTATTCAACCAACTGCCATCTAGCATCACTAACAGCTCTCCCCCTACACTATCTCTTCCAAGCACACACAGGCAGATTTTTCAGATACATTTTTGCCCTTGATCCCCCTCTGGCATGCCACTGTCCAGGTCGTTGCACCCTTTAAACAACTTTAAAATCATTTTTCTGGCCAGAAATGTCTTTTTTAGATGTTAAAGTTCGCCTTCCCATTGAAGTCTACGGGGTTCGCGAACCGTTCGCGAACCGCTCGCATTTTTGCGCAAGTTCGCGAATATGTTCGTGAACTTTTTTTCCGACGTTCGCTACATCCCTAAGGGTAATATGTGGACCCCAGTGGTACCCCACTGCATGGAGAAGCTGCATGGGACCCGAGTCAAGTTTCAGATACATACATACAGTCTATATATTCTGAGTAGATAAGTTTCAGAGTTATTGTATATTCCGTATTTGAAGGAATCCCTCTGGAGTCCCCTCATCCAAATGAGTCCATTCCTCGGTTCTTCAATCTTCTCTATTATTGTTGCTCATGTGCAGAGAATTTTGATCTGCTAACATTGAACCTGTATGATCTCCTCTTTACTTTATTAGCCTCTATAATAGAGAGAGTTCCTAACCATTAAGATTAACCTAAACCCAGCTCTGTTCACCTAAAGTAGTGATGGGTGAATTTGTCCCGTTCTGCTTCGCTGAAAAACTCCCTAGAAATTCGCGTAACGCCGTAAAATTCACAAAACGTGAATTTTGATGCCTGTATCAATTTTGACGCCCACATTCAGGTCAGTGGGTGTCCGAATAATTTTGACGCACAACAGTTTTTATGCGAGTGACTAGCAGTAGCAGCAGTTTCGCGGGAATTCACCAGAAATTTGTGCCTGGCAAATGTATTTGCCCATCACTAACCTCAAGTGTTTTGGTCATATTGATTCTACTGTAGCTCTTGTCTCCTTTCTGTATTTCCTACCCAACTGACTCTTCTTCCTTTCCTTGTTGTCTTTCCTTTTTATTCTTCTCCTTTATTTCCTCTCTTTATTCCCTCTTTTTGTCCCACCCCATTTATTTTACTCATTCCATAATATTTTTTTCCCTTCACCTCCTGCATATTGTAGCTCCCACAGAGACATACAGCCTAATAGTGGTTACACGGGGGACGTCTTTTGGCTCTTTCCAGCTTTTAAATTGGGGTCGCTGACCCCATCTAAGCAAAAAGCAAATGCTCTGTAAGGCTACAAATGTATTGTTATTACTACTTTTGATTAGTCATCTTTCTATTCAGGGTCTCTCACTCTCCTGTTCATATTCCAGTCTCTTATTCAAATCAGTACATGATTGATAGAGTAATATGGACCCTAGCAACCAGATTGCTGAAACTGCAAACTGGAGAGCTGCTGAATAAAAAAACTAAATAACTCAAAATCAACAAATAATGAAAAATAATAACCAATTGCAAATTGTCTCTGAATATCACTCTCTACATCACACTAAAGGTTCATTTAAAGGAGAACAGCCCCTTTAAACGAAGACAGCATCTGTTTAACTTGGTCTATGAAGAAAACAGAAATACTGTATGTTCAGCTTTTAGGGTAATATGGGGAGCAAATCCAGAGGGTTTACTCATTGTTGGAGCTGCATTTATTTCTCTGTGCATGGGGACGTCACCCTATGTGACACATGTGCTCTTAGTTTTTCACCAATAATTCTTTGATGTTCAATCTCAGTGACACTGGGTATTAGAACATTTCCAGTTTATATTTTGTGAGTAATGAGAAATAAAACAAACGCTTTCTGTTGCAATCAGTGATAATTAAACGGCCTTTAATGCAGCATGTTTTTTTTCTGATATATTTGACTTTTAAAAGAAAAATATATCCTTTTCACAAGATACAGTAAGTGCAATTTCTATTGAGTAATTGTAATAGCAAAAGTGTGTTCCCAGAATAAGCAGTTTGTTTTTGCAGCCCCCAAGGCTGTCAGGTCTGCAGTATCAGGCTATTGGCCTAAGGGTCAGTCATTAGGAGAAATCAGCCAACTGGGACTACTGAAAATAGGAAGGTTGACAGACGTACAACCAGCTCACTGCTGCAGAACTAACATATCCAGGTTACCTTTTTTTTTAAAAAAAAAAAAAAAAAAAACAAGATCTCTAATGGTAATGTATTTTAATTATTTAGCCGTTCCTTTGAGGAAATTCTGGCCAAGCATTAGAAAACGCGGGTCAATAATAGCAGCAAAGCACCTGAGATCAAACTATAATGAGCCGGTAATTAAAGCAGAGACACTTACATAACTGTTTTGTATAAAAAGTAAATAAAAAACATTGACCTAACAGCTAAGGAGCAGCCAAGTTTTGAAGAGGCTCAAGTCTCAGTGGCATTGGGAAACATATTCAATATTGCTAAGGACGTACAATTTGCTGCAAATGTCTGCACCTAATGTTATGGGTATGTATGTATATACATATTTTTATCTGTATAGCGCTCCTTGTTGGTTAGTAGAACAAACAGGGGGTCATTGCAAGAATAAATACCAATAAGTACATTATTAAAATATTACAATTCACATATATATAAAGTATAGTTACAATACAGATTATGTGCTCAGTAGCAAGGAGACAAAAGGATATATATATATATATATATATATATATATATATATATATATATATATATATATATATATATATATATATATATATATATATCCAAATTTCGCAATCTGGAGCACTCCCAAGTGATCGTCACTGCCTAGGTGCTGGTTAAATTATAAATAATCAAACTGGTGAATAAACCGCACTTCCAGGACTTCCATAAGATGTGAAAAAACAAAAATTATTTTATTTTCAACGTTTCGGCTCCCAACTTAAGCCGTCTTCCTCCTGAAGACGGCTTAAGTTGGGAGCCGAAACGTTGAAAATAAAATAATTTTTGTTTTTTCACATCTTATGGAAGTCCTGGAAGTGCGGTTTATTCACCAGTTTGATTATATATATATATATATATATATATATATATATATATATATATATATATATATATATATATATATATAGTCCTCAGAGTTGACGGGACTCATGGAAAAGCAGTTTTGGGGCCTGGGTGCAAAATCAGCATACAATCCACCTCCAACAGAAAGAATCCACACTTGCAGGTCTTAAGAAATAAAATTAAAGCTTTTATTGCAAAAATATGGGCACTGACGTTTCAGCCAAAAAGGAAGTGAACTCTGAATTGTTACTAGACTCCAGGCACAGTCATAGGTATGGGAGCTCTTATCAGATAAAGTTTATTATATTATGGAAATACCCATAGGTCCCATTTCAAGCTAACAATTCTATTCTTTTACAAATGAATTCCCTTTTCTCTGTAATAATAAACAGTCGCTTCTACTTGACAGAACAGGTATGGGACCTGTTATGCAGAATGCACGGGACCTGGGGTTTTCCGGATAACAGATCTTTCCGTAATCTGGATCTTTATACCTTAAGTCTACTAGAAAATCATGTCAACATTAATTAAACCCAATAGGCTGGTTTTGCTTCCAGTAAGAATTAATTATATTTTAGCTGGGATGAAGTACAAGCTACTGTTTTATTATTACAGAGAAAAAGGACATTTTTAAAAAAAATTTGGTTTATTTGGATAAAATGGAGTTTATGGGAGACAGCCTTTCCGTACGCTTCCAGAAAACGTATCTGTAACCCCAGGTTCCAAGCATTCCGGATAATAGATTTCTTACCTTTCCATAAACACTCATTTATACATGCGGTTGGCATTTTGCTTAGTGCAAAAACACAGAATTTGTACCTTGTCCTCCCACAAGAGTTGTGCCTCCCACTATCTATATATATATCTGATTCTTGTTATTACTGCTAATGATCACTAAATTGCATCCCCAGACCCACATACATTAAACACTTGCCCTTTCCCTTTATCCAGATTTTCAGTCTTGGCAGAAGGTGCAGAGGTGCAATGCTTGTCCAGAATAAACATTAAATTCATAGTGCCTTGCATTCCTTCATTCTATGGCTCAGCCCCTTTGTATGTGATGCTGGACTCTACAGAGCAATACCCGGGGGCAGTTGCATTTTAACAAAAAACATGGTGCCTTGCCTGGGACCAATAAGCTGTAGGTCAGGACCAGCAGCACAGACTGAGGTTTTGGCAAGCAGAAGGCATTTTGAAACAGACATAAAGAAAGAGGAAGGCCAAGAATAGTCCAAGAACCAACCGCAGATATTCCAAGATCAGAAAGTCTGATGCGACATATTGTAGTAACTGAGCTGACTTCCTCTCAGAAGATACATATACTCTGCTTATAGTTTGCATGCTGGCATCTAGTTATTTAAGACCTTTACATGGATCTGTGTTTGTGAGTTCAAACCACACATTCCCATTATGGTGATTTTTTCCCTTCATTCTTTATTCTTCTGTTCACTCTCTCTTATTTATCTTTCAATTTGTCATTCACACCACTGGCTAGGGACTTTGGGGCCACTAGCAACCAGACTAACTTATGAAATGACCATCTGTAGGGTGTATAAACATCCCTTGTGGTGTGAGTGATCAGTTTGGATGTATGTTTCCTGGTTCTTTAGACTCTACCCGTGTCATGGGTTTGCTTAGGGCACATGTACAGCTATATACTATGTTTATGAGTGCTTAGGGCTTTCTTTGTGCCTTTTACAATATTTACCTTTGTTACACCTGTAGAATTTACTTACATGTGCTTTACATTCTCTTCCATCTTTTACTGCGGGGCAAAGTTGCACATACATAAGCAGCTTTTCAGGTAAAACTGCCCATAAACAACCTACCGTTGTTAACCTAGAAGCACAAGACAGCAGTATATTTACAGAGCTGTCAACTCCCCCTATTTTATTGGGAGTTACCAGATTTTATTCTGTGTCTCCCGTCATTTACAATCATCCCCCCAATTTCTGCTGATTTCACACGATTGCAGGCAAAACTCCAATGTGCGCATACTTTAGTGATGTCAGCAGTGCAGTTTTTGTGACTTCAGGAGAGACTCTGACATCACTTCCCATTGAGAAACAAACCCCGAAAATTATTGGTGGACCAAGTAAATCCCTTGAACATCGTAACTGAAAAGTTGACAGCTCTGTATATAGACATAGGTAGACTCTTCTCCATAGGCTAGAATACTACTGTAAAAATATGGAAGCTGATTTAATAAAATTTAACCCGGGGATTCCCAGACATTAGAAATCTGGTAGAATTTTTAGGAATCAGTCCAACTGGCCAATAGAATGACTGGTCTGGGAGGGTCAAACATTTTTTCCTTTAGGGGGTTATTTATCAAAGTCCGAATTTATCTCAATATTTTCTGCTACAAACTCCGATCAAATCCGCTCGGGTTTTTTACGCTTATTTTATATTACATTTTTCCAAAAATTTACTTTGCGGTAAAAAATTAGATTTTCAAGATTTTTGGGGGATTTTTTATCAGATTTTTCAAGTTTTTTTGGATTTCTCACCCCAAAACTCATATTTTTGCCTGAAAACTCCGAAAAATTTGTGGTATTGCACAACCCAGCACACATCAAAAAATCCTTGGGACTTCTCCCATTGACTTATATGCAACCTCGACAGGTCTGAGATGCTGGATTTTCTGATTCAGACTTTTCCATCCTCGGGGTTTAATAAATTCCGAAAAATGCGTGATTTTTTTAAAAATCAGATTTAAAAAAATCTTTTTTTGCATTCGGAGTTTAGTAAATAATCCCCCTAGTGTTTTACCCATTAATTCAATAAATATTCATATTGTATAACTGCTTCTTTGTGCATTGGTCTGAAGTATATGATCACTATAATTAACTCTCTCTGTTGTTTTGTTAATAAATGCAAAAATCTTTATGGATGTATCAGGATCAATAAATTCCATTATCATGAATCTGACCCTTAATCTTATCTTGTTCATTTATTTTTGGTAGGAGTTGTATTTGGGTAGGTGCTTTGTGGGTATACGTATGCACTGTGCACTCCCACATATGGTTTTATTGATACAGGTATGGGATCCGTTATCCGGAAACCCAGTATCCAGAAAGCTCCAAATTATGGAAATGCCATCTCCCATAGACTCCAATAATATCAAAAAAAAATTCAAAAATGATTTCCTTTTTCTCTGTAATAATAGAACAGTACCTTGCACTTGATCCCAACTAAGATATAGTTAATTCTTATTGGAGGCAAAACCAGCCTATTGGGTTCATTTAATGTTTACATTATTTTCTAGTAGACTTAAGGTATCAAGATCCAAATTACGGAAAGATCCATTATCTGGAAAACACCAGGTCCCAAGCATACCTCTACTGAACCCCTCAAGTAGTCGTACCATTCTAAAAATTGCACAAATGTCCAATAGACATTTTTGCATCATTCAACTTGCACATTTGCATGTTCTGAGCATTTTGCATAATTTCATTATTTAATTTGTTAAATGAACAGCATTTAAAGATGATTATGTATCCTTAAAAACATCTAATGATTTGGAATGGCCACCATGAGAGGTTTGACCAAGACCCTGATAGTCTTCAGAATTTTTAACTAAATAGAAGGAAACATTCAACTAGTGAATTTTTTCATATGAAATAAAACTAGGCATAATATTTATAAGAGAGAATGTTATCAAGGCATTGCAGTCTGACACGGAAACACGAAACAATGGATAAATGGATGAACATATTCCTTCCTTGCACCTCTTCTCCATCGTCTTCTTTATTGCCTTCTCCTTTCATCATCCATCTTTACAACTTCTCACAAATGCACAGCAAATCTCTCCAAAATCTCTCCTGATCTTTGTCCCATCACTGAAATAGATTCAAATGATTCCCTTCTCATGTTTTATACCTTTGCAAAGATATTAGATTGACATTACTCCAACACATCTTTCAGGCACAATTTAGAGCACCATAGTGATTGACAGCATTGCCCTGATTATTCGCCTCTTATATGTTGCAGAGCAAACTAAGTATAATTTCCATGGAAGTGGAGAGAATCTTTTGTACAATAAATCACAATAAAAAGTGATTCCTGCACACACAAATGCATGTTTTGGTGGCCTTCTGCTCATCTATAAGTAATTTCTTCCATTCTGTGCGACAGACACTGTCTCTCTTTTGGGTCTTGTATGTACCTACAGGAAAGCTTTGTGCCGTTGTTCTAGCTCAGACTTGACAAACTCTACACTTTGGCTTTGTGTTCAGTTTTTGCTACTCCTACCACACCTCTGGCCAAATCCAAATAACTGGAAAATGTTCATATCATGGATGTCCAACCTGCGATCTCTTCAGCTGTTGCACCTCACTGACAGTGTAAGCCTATGATGTGGATAATGGGAATTGTAGATCTATAAACAGCTGGAGGTTTGCAGGTTGGAGATCTATAAATTAGCATCATGTGACTGCTGGAAGCCCCAGGAGAATGACGGAGCCCAGTTGAGCCCTGGCTGATGAGAATATAAGACATATATTTGGGAAAGAACTCTAGTTCCTAAAGATTTGTTGTCCATAAGAAAGATTTAGCTGTGTGTCAAAGTATTTTCCCATTATGCCACTGCTATTAGTCTTACTAGAAATGGAGCAAACATTATCTAGACATATATTTTAAATGATGCATTTTATTATTTTCTTTATATAGATCATTATCACATTGTCCCCATCTTTTTGCAGTGTTGTTTGCAGCCCAATATTTGGGCAGTAAAGCCAATACTGTGTCCTGGTCAGCCATTAGACTACTTATGTGCTAATCATCTCCTGACTGCACAGATTTCAATTGAACTTATCATGTAATAAACCATCGCTTCACAGATGGAGTGATGGTTGAGTGCTACATAATGGTCTCACCAGCTTTGCTCCTGTACCCTCTGTTTTGTGTGTGTGTAATTTTGCATATTTCCATTATTCAGCACCATGGAAAGCAGCCATAACTAATTGGCAATGTTGTGTGCCCCTACAAGGCTAAACAGCTACCACTTAGTAAAGAGAAAAACTGTCTATCACAAGGTGTGGCAAATGGCTCACAGTTATTTTGGCATTTTCTTGCTGATATTTGTTGTTATTTTTATTTTGACACTATGACTTGAGCCCTGGAAGATTTAGAAGTCATAAAGGTAGGAACACAGTGCTGCCACAGTATGTATCTGAAAGACAGAGTGAAATAGTAAAGTAAAAGACTGAGAAAAAAACTTGGAAATGAAGAAATGATGATCTCAGAGGTTTTTATGGGGGGAAACTGTTCCCATTAATAATACCCTGGGGCAAGGCGTGCTGCCATATACAGCAGATGCACTGCTGATGCATTCCAATTTCCAGGTGTGCTGGTCATGGAAGGAATCAGGAGCACAACATAGTAAGGGCACTTTCAGACCTTTTTGACCGTTCTGCTTGTGTGGAAAGAATTCCACATCTCCCCTGTGTCTCCAACTGTTGCTTCAAAAAATGGGAAGGCTGTGTTAGCTGTAAATTTGATGCACTATACCGATGAAATAAGTGCAATAACAGATGTGCGGATGAGAGACAACGTTGGAGAGAGCCTTATGCATGAATTGACCCTTTTCTGCCCAATCCTCGTTTCATTTTTTCCATTTATTGTCGTACCTACTGCAACTGCTCAACCGTTTTCTACTGAAAAGCTACTTTAAACCATGTGCTCAGCATATGAAAACAGATAATTATGTTTTAAAGCAACCCAATCTTGTGTAATGATAGTTTTCTCCGTATAAACAGTACTTTTCAAGTAAATCACAATCAGCTGGGAGGTATCAGCAGTTTGGAGCCATTGCAAGGCATGTTATAGCTGGAAATCAGAGTGCACTTATGTACAAAGCAGACTGTGTTTGTTGTCTGAAAATACAACATTACAGGAGGACTGTAATGAACTGTTTAGCAGAGCATTAAGTAGTGAAGGAGCAGAGATACTTTATAGGCATTTATAGACGGATTTATAGAGAAAGCACTGGCACTCTAATGGGTATAACTTTGCACTTGCATTATCCCCTGGTACAGTGCAAAAGGCTGTGGAGAGCAAGGAATCCTTGGAGGACCTGTTATCCAGAATGTATAAAATGGAGACAAAAAGGAACACCAAGAGCCCCAATAGTGTAATATGTTTTTACAGGGAGTAATGGTAGAGTAAACAAGTTAATACTCACAAACCAGGGTTACCGATAGGCAACCACTGTATAGGCAGGTAGGGAGATTATCCTGACCCCACTCAGGAATAAAACGTCGCTCTCTGTAGAAAAAGAAAAAGGGGATGATACCCCTCCACTCGGGGTGGACTCGATATAGTAGTAAGACAAAACAGAGGCGCCAAAAGGATAAAAATAGCTAAAAGCACTTAAAACCCCAATGGGTAACAATAGCTATAGCTAGAATTACCCATTGGGTTTTTAAGTGCTTTTAGCTATTTTTATCCTTTTGGCGCCTCTGTTTTGTCTTACTACTGTTATCCAGAATGCTCGGGACCTGGGGTTTTCGGATAATGGATCTTTCCATAATTTGGGTCTTCATGCCTTAAGTCTACTAGAAATTCATTTAAACATTAAATAAACCCAATAGGCTGGTTTTGCTTCCAATAAGGATTAATTATATCTTAGTTGGGATCAAGTACAAGCTACTGTTTTATTATAACAGGGAAAAAGGAGATCATTTTTAAAAATGTGGATTATTTGGATAAAATGGAGTCTATGGGAAACAGCCATTCCATAATTTGGAGCTTTCTGGATATCA
Organism: Xenopus petersii; assembly: GCA_038501925.1. Classification (NCBI taxonomy): domain Eukaryota; kingdom Metazoa; phylum Chordata; class Amphibia; order Anura; family Pipidae; genus Xenopus; species Xenopus petersii. The sequence continues at coordinate 29,503,433 of CM076688.1, forward strand.
GGTTTTCAGATAAAGGATCCTATACCTGTAGTTAACACCTGTCTTGAACAGATAGTAAACAAAGTGCTCATCTTGTGCCAATAGGTTCTTCATCTATCAGCTAATCAATATCAGGCTAGTGAAGGATAAACATGTGGACACCCATGGTCACCCACAGGTCTCCCCTTATATGGCGATCACAAGTTGACCTGCTTGTGTGCCATTGACTTTCTAGAATTGGGAATACACCTGTTAGCAGTGGGCACAAATACATGGCAGCAAGTTGCATTGTGAGCTAAAAACATAGCACTGCTTTTTTTGACTTTGCACCTTAACCAAGTATTTTTGCATTGTCAGGTATGGGATATGTTCTACCGAATGCTCTGGACCTGGGGTTTTCCAGATAATGGATATTTCCTTAAATCTATTAGAAAATCATGTAAACATGAAATAACCCCAATAGGCTGGTTTTAAGGATTCATTATACTGCTGTTTGGATCAAGTACAAGCTACTGTTTTATTAAGGAAATCATTTTTAAAAATTTGGATTATTTAGATAAAATTAGAGTCTATGGGAAATGGCCTTCACATAATTCAGAACTTTCTGGAAAACGGGTTTCTGGATAACCGATCCCACACCTGTATATGAATGTGTGCTCCACTGATTCAGTTATATAATGTAGCTCATTCATGCAGAATGCTGTGTCAGTAAACAGAGGATATATTTAACATCAAATGACAGATATTTGGAACGTGAGACCACTCAACTGCCTTTGGCTAAACGTTGCTAGAGAGCTGTAACAACAGTAAATATTTTGCTTTATAGAGTTTCTGTAATGCTGAAAATGTTTGTTTTCCTTTTAAACAGCAATGAAGGCTGGAGGCACGCAGCTGAAACTCATCTTGACATTCCAGAATTATGGACAAGCTTTGTTTAAACCAATGAAGTAAGTAGAAGCTTTTAACTGTATTGACGCACTGTTGTTTATGAAAGAATCTTTAGTACAGGTATGGGACCTGTTATCCAGAATGCTCAGGACCTGGGGATTTCCAGATAACAGATCTTTTCGTAATTTGGATCTTCATACTTTAAGTCTACTAGAAAATCATGTAAATATTGAATAAACACAATAGGCTGTTTTTGCTTCCAATAAGGATTGGCAGGCCAAATACAAGGTATTGTTTTATTATTACAGAGAAAAAGGAAATTAATTCTAAATTAAGTCTATGGGAAATGGCCTTTCCATAATTCAGAGCTTTCTGGATAACGGGTTTTTGGATAACGGATCCCATACCTGTAATATGATAAAATGGGCAAATGATATGAGGAGTGATGAGATGTCTTTATTTTGGCAACAGCACAAATGCATTATATTTGTATCTATATTGCAAAATAATGTGTAATAATGCAATATGTGAATTCAGGTTGGTTATAAATGGGAATGTTTGTGTTGTTCTTGAAACGTACAAGGGTTCATTATGTTTGTTGTTGAATTTTTAAAGTAGTATTTGTACTAGCCTATATTTATAGGAGTTGTGTAAGCACGCATTAATGGTAATGCTCAAATCATCTCGGATGTTGATTGCCTGGACCCTGCTGGGGCCGTCACCATTATATTCAGTATAAGGGCAATTTAAAGTGTTTTGTTGGCCATTCTTAAATCCTTAGAAATATACACAAGAATATTTGCAAACGCAGACAACGTTCTTTAAGAGAATGCTGCTTGGGAGAGATAATCTGCCATGACAAATCTAATAAATGAGAAGGCATCAAGGTAACCCCCTCCCCATATTATTTGCAGTGTACAACAGGAAAATCCTTCTTCGATATTCCTTTTCACATTCCCATGACTTTATTGTTTTTATATTGTACTCCAGATATTCCCAGTGACTGTTGCAGCATCACCCAGTGTCAGCCAAGGCAATGGCTTGAGTTAAAGTGGCGTTTCATAATATCCTCATTATCTCCTCTCCACTAGGCTTCTCAAAGCATACCACCAGGATTCATAATCCTTCTCTGTGTTTTGCAAATAATAATAACACCATATGGGTGTTGCAAGAGTTATGAACAGAGCAGGCAGATGAGTTGGAGTTCAGAGAAGGTTCATTAAAGCATTTGTTCCAGTTTGCAGATCAAGATCCCGCAACCAGGACTTATCCGTTAGCCTAGTGTATGTGCATAGAGACTGTAGATCAGTTGATATTTATGAAAACACTGGGCTCAGGCCTACACTGATACTTTCTTGATTTTGTTTAAAGGAGAAGGAAACTGCTTTTATGCTTTAAGTTAGGCACCCCCAAGTGATTTTTTTAATTACTCGACACCCCGGTTCGGTGTGTTATCAGCAGAAAACTGCACTGCCCCAGAGTTATTCCAGCGAACACCACGGAAAGATCGTCTTCCTGCTTCTTCCTTCATGGCTGCTCATGTGCAGTAGAGTTAAAAGCCAAATTTGAATGAAAAAGCCGGTTATTTCATTCTACTACGCATGCGTCTGCCCCAGGAAATTTGAAAAGCAAAGAAGCAAAGAAGAGGATCCATGGTGCTCACTGGCAGAACCCCCTGGGCCGGTGCAGTTTTCTACTGATAGGAGCACCGGCCTGGAGTGTCAGCTAAGTACAAGCACTTGTATAAATTACTTTTCTTCTTCTTTAAGTCAAGGAAGTTAAACAATATATAGTGATACTAAAATCTACAATTGGGGGTTATTTATTAAACGACATGGCTATCTGTCACTAAAATAGATCCACAGGGCCAAAATATATTAGTTAAAAAATAATAACTTTATTGGTGAAAGTTAGAAAAAAAAAAAAAAAAAAAAAAAAATATATATATATATATATATATGCATTTCCATGAGCCCTACGCATCTCATACCCCTGTGGGTACGAAACGCATAGGACTCATGCATATATATATATATATATATATATATGTATATATGTATATCCTGGTTTGCCGCTCCCTAAAGCTGGGGGTCTAGAGCACCTGGACCACATCAACTATCTGGTGAGATACAGTATTTACTTTCTGTTCTGGAGCACGTTGTTTCTCCTATCGTTGTAGGTTATTTTTGAAGTCCGGATGCCAAAATCTCGAAAACTTTGAGGTTTTTTTTACTATAACATCCAAATTTTTAGTGAAAAAAAACCCTCAAATTTTTAGGGATTTATCATACCCAGACAATGGAAACAGTCAGAATCCGAAAATTCAGCATCTCAGACCTGCTGATGTTGTATAAAAATAAAGATATCCTGATCTGTGCTGGGTTCCGTGCAATAATCTGAAGGTTTTGTGGCATTCGGGCAAAAATCCAAAAAGTTTTGATCTGAAAAATGCATGCAATTTGAATTTTTCACTATTTTTTTCTAGTTTTTTCCCCGCACAGGATATTTTCTTGAAATGTATTGAAATAATACATAATAATAATGTAGGTATGTGCACTGGGATTCATTTGGAGGGGCTGAACTTAATGGACTTTGCTCTTGTAACTACATAATCTGGACAGTAGACCCTGTGACAGTGTGGGGGGCCCAGATGTGAAGTTTCCGTATATATGTTTGGAGTTGGTTGGTTCCACTAATCTCAGATTTCACCACTGTTGAAAATCAAACATATTAACAAGAGTGCTATACTGTGTATGTATTAATTCACAATGTTGCAAGAAGCACATACTTCTGAGTCACAGGCTCAGTCCCATCCAAGTAATGGCTTAATTTTCCTGGCTTCAGAATGCACGTTGTGTTCCTCTTTTCTGTCTGGAAGAATATGTAAAAAATAACATTTTTCAAGCTGTTTTATTCTGTGGTCTGCATGATTGATTACGTCTAGTTCTATAGTTTGTGTGATATGACCAATTTATAGCTGCCTTTGCCCAAGCTCACAAATGTAGGAACCCAAAGTCAATCAGCGATCTACCAGCAGTTTGCCAAAGCCAATGCCAGTCAAACAGGTTCATATAATAAATAAATGGAACAGTGGTCTAGTAACCAATGGCAACCAGTAAATACTACCTGCTGATTGATAGCTGGTTGCATTGGTTACTAGGACAGTAGTTCCCCTGGGAATGTTTGTAGTTGTAGAACTACAGGTCACAAATCAATGCTTTTTTTGAGATCCTTATTTTAATAAGGCATAAACTTCCCTCCTTTCTCATATCTCTTTATAAATTGTTTATGGGGTTATAATGGCAGGCTAAAGACTTGCAACTCATCATTTCAGCTTCTGTCTCCTTGGATAACTCAACAGTGAATGGCGCTACATATTAATGGGCCCAATATATTCATTTTACATTTAATTAGGACTTTTTTTTTTTAATATTGAAAGATACATTTTTATTTTGCATCTAGCATGTCCTTTATTTTAGAGTTTATCATCTGCAACTGGGTTCATTTGGCCCAGGTAAATGACATGATTTAATAGAAGGTCTATCAGTACTGAAATGGGATTTAAATGCACAGTCCCTTCCATTGTTCAGCTAATAACATGCCACGTCTCCGGTTCCAGGAAGACAATACAAAGAGAAAGCAGTTGGCACAAATGAGGACATTTCAGGAATGTGTCTCTGATGATCAGGCTACTTTGCCTGCTTGCTTTGGTGAATAATTAGAAAGGCTACAGTATGAATACATGGGAAACCAGCCACACTTTCTATTGCAAAGTATCCACTTCTACAGCCAGGGATTTAGTCTGATACCCTGGTAATCTCAGTGGGGTCGTACCACTTGTTCCAGGCTTCTGAGCTAATTCACATTTTAAATCCCTTTCAAAAGAGCACAGAGATAGGAGCATTCTCAATAAAGCAAATGAACACAAGGCAGAGGTTTAGCAATGTAGAGGGTTTAAGGTGTTGGTAAAATATTCATAAATATTATGTTCATTTTATTCGGTTATACTGTTAACAATATACAAATTAAGTTAGATATATTTTAGTGCATGTCTGTATGATAATGTTTCTGCTCAATTGCTTTTCAAATAAAGGAAAGAGACCAGGTCCGAACTGAGAATTAAAATAGGCCCTGGCATTTTAGGTACAGAGAGGCCTAATCAGCCCACTAAATACTGACGTTCTATGGCACCTTAGAGTAGCCCTTCTGGCATTTGCCAGAACCCAGAGATTACCAGTCTAGGCCTGAAAGAGACTACCCTCCCTAAATATACCCAAAAGGCAGTGGCTACACCTTGAATATAAACTACAACCAGCACTTGTGATGCAAATACCTTGCTAAATTAAAGGAAGGTTACTGTTGGAAAAGGCCTTTTTGCTACAAGAGGTTTGATACATAGAAGCCAAAGGGGAAATTTAAAAGGGTTACTCTGTGTTTTTATATATGAGTATTGGAGAAGGTTGGGCTTCTGTCTGTTTGCTCATTACACAAGAGCCCAGCAAAGAAAGAAACAACTCCCATATATGAGTTCGCTGGTTCTCTGTTTGTTGAAGCTTTGGGAGATGGTGCTGAGCACCAGAGTAAGCATTTGTGAGAGATAAAGGTGTGCGTTTTATATACCCTTGCACAAGAGGCCATTGACCTATGGCTCTTCTAAGGAAGCACCATAACAAACCAGTGCCCTCCCCAAGACATTGGAATATCAAGTGATATCTGCATGCACTCTTCTCAGACTGTCAGTATCCAGGACCTGGAGGAAATCCCCAACATTCCTCTGCTTTCTTGGGGATGGTTTTATGTTCTATGAATACAGTACATCTGGGGTTTTGATCCAGAATCCAAAAGTGAACATCCAGCTGTTGTTTTGGGATTCGCTTAATCACACGTCCATCATTGGACACTGACAGGGACACCAAACCCCAATATCTTTCTAAATATATATATAGATCATAATACAAAATGGTTCACCTTTAGATTCACAGACTGGCCATTTATGTCTAGATTCATCATTCTAAATAATACTGGAGGATGAGCTAATGGAATTAATGCAAAATAAGGGAAGAACCACGATAAGAACCTGACATTTTGCATTGGAGATCTACGCAATTGTATCAAGGAGGTTTTGTGGAATTTGTTCTCGCTGGCAGACAAACGTAAGCTTTAAATATATATCATATGTGTATGCACATATTGATTTTGCTCGTCATTAAATTATAAAAGTATAGTATCTGTACCCTTTAAAAACCTGTACCAATCACTATGAACCTTAACACTATTGTCGATAATAACATGACCCATTTGGACAGGGGAAAGAAGCTTCTTTTTTTCCCCCAGATCAAAGCTAGACATTGCCTTTTTCATCATCTTGTGGCTTTGAGTCAATATCATAATGTACTTTACTCATTTTTTCTCTGTGTATAAAATTCTGTTGCTGCCCGGTACTAGAAAAAACAGAGTTTGAAGAAGATCTATTTGGCTTTGCTCTGCATTTTTGCTTTCAAACCTCCGGCATAGTCAGATTCCTTGCTTTATAGTTAGTGGAGCCTTGGCTCAAAGCCTATCTTAAGTGGTTCAGGTCTGCAAATAATTAAAATAAATAAATATGCATAGAAATGTTTTTTATAAAAAGCTGGAACCTATCTAAAATAAAGACTGCTAAAATCTGCATGTACTTGTCCTAAGAAAGGCAAATACAACTTTTTTTTCAAGTGATTAGCAATATAGAATCAGGGTGCAGAATAGGGTAGAAGGTTTGCAAGCACTATCCTGTTAGTCTAGACCCCAAGATGCAACTTACCCTTTCAGTTTAGTTAGTTAGAAGTTACAACAGCTTTAATGATCCTACTTGATTCTTAGTCAACTCAATCTGAGCAACCAGTATCTTTAAGTCATCAGTGATGTCATCAGTTAACCAACCTTCTACTGCCATGTTTTGGCTTAAAGCAGGGATCCACAACCTTTTGAACGTGTGAGCAATGTTCAGAAGTGAAAGAGTTGGGGAGCAACACAAGTATGATAAATGTTCTCGGGGTGCCAAATAAGTAGGGCCATTTGGTAGCCCCTATGTGGATTATCAACCTACATTGAGGTTCTGTTTGGCAGTACACCTGGTTTTTATACAACCAAAACTTGCCTCCAAGCCTGGAATTCAAAAATAAGCACCTGCTTTGAGGCCGCTGGGAGCAACATCCAAGGGGTTTGAGAGTAACATGTTGCTCACAAGCTACTGGTTGGGGATCACTGGCTTAGAGTATGCTCAATAGATATCTCTATCTATCTCTACTCTAAGTCATGTTGAGATTTTTTTTTGGTTAGGCTGGTAGACCCCACATGATGAGGAGCTTACTTGCTTGGCCAATATGACTGCAGAGCCCCCTAGTGTGGTCCTACCATTGTCATGTGTGCTAAATGATTGGAACAGCCCCTTTAGGCCCATTAATTAGATGGCAACTTTGAGCAAACATTGACACTTTGGTGACCTGGCATATACAGTATATGAGTACACTAGTGAATTCACAGTCAGTTTAACCTATAGAAAGAGGCAAAATGGCACAATGATCCTCTGCAATATATACAGATATAACAAATTATGTATTTAATTAGCTCACTGTTTATAACCAATATGGTAATTCTGCAACAAAATGGTACCAACACTGTAAAGGTGGCCATACACGCAGAGATCTGCTCGTTTGGCGGTGTCGCCAAACGAGCGGATCTCTCCCCGATATGCCCACCTTGAGGTGGGCAATATCGGGCTGTTCCGATCGCGGGCCCTAAGGCCCAATGATCGGATCCTAACGATGGGTAACGGGCGGTCGGATCGTGGGACCGCATCAACGAAACAGATGCGCCCGCGATCCAACGGGATTTTTAGTCCTGTCTAGGGATGTAGCGAACTGTTCGCTGGCGAACTAGTTCGCGCGAACTTCGACTGTTCGCGTCCGCCGAATGTTCGCGAACGTCACGCGACGTTCGCCAATTGGTGTTCGCGTTCGATTCGAAGTAAAATTTCGTTCGACCATTCGACCGTTCGATCGCTAAAATCGAACGATTTCCATTCGTTCGAACGATTATAAGCATTCGATTGAATTAAAATCATTCGATCGAATAGCTTCGATCGTTCGATTCGAACGAAAATCCTTCGATCGTACGAATAAAATCCTTCGATCGTTCGATCGAACGATTTTATCGAGCGTTCGAAGTTCGCGAACTGTTCGCGAACTGTTCGCTTTTTTGCCGGTGTTCGCGAACGGCGTTCGCGAACACATTAACGGCAGTTCGCTACATCCCTAGTCCTGTCCGATCGACATCTGGCAGCTTTTATCGGCCTGTGTATGGGCACCTTAACTGTTGCAGCTTCTCAGTGTGTGGCCATGGTACAGGGGAATGCTTTTCTGCTTACAAGTTTAGAGATACCACTTACAGCCTCATTTCCAGTAGTTTACTAATCTGTGATTTATTTCAAAAATAGATAAAGTTTATATTTAACACTGATTGTTGCAAGTAATCTTTTTTTCTCCTGGCTGGAATTGTGTAATCACTGACTTGTTAAACATAGTCACTGCTTTCGGGAAATGTCTAATAATGCTGGGTGGTTGCAGACATTTGGGTAAGAGACGACTCTGGTTTTAACAGTGTCTGCCGGTAGAGTGACCTGGCAGTGGTACAGGGCTTTGCAGTGCTGGCAGCTATGCCGAGGAGGACAGTGAATCGAGTACAGTTATATTAGGAACCTCACTGGGATCTCTTGGATGGTATATCCACTTTCAAAGCTAATAAAGAGTCTGGAAGATAAAAGCATAGAAGTATAGGCTGCAGAAAACCTACACACAAACGTACTTGAGTTGGAAGTCACTCAGTGCTACTTCTGCTTATGATATGACATACAGCAACCTCACATTGCAGGAGCATAATGCTTGGGGAAATTTGGTGCTCGCCATATCAGCAGCTCTAAACATCAAGGCTAATTTTTCGTTTCTAATAATTCTTAAACAGATATTTCCCAGGGATGACATGATGTCTCTACCTTTCTGCAACCGTTCTCAATGAAGAACTGAAACAATATTCTTCTATTTTACCAGTGTTTCACAGAAGCACTGTGGGTTAATCATTTTCTTGGGTAGATCTGTCTCAGTGACTCATTCACTTATTGATTAATGTGTGGCCCTGTGTGGATATCCAGCAAACATGCACTCAGGGTGTGAGGACAGGGGACAATTTTAGGTTAAGTTTGGAGACTTTGGATTTGTAAAGCAAATACCAGGTCTCCAGGGTCACCAGCAAAAAACTATTTCAGTCTTTGTTCATGCCCTGCTTTACCTGTTATCCCACATACATTTTTAATTCCCAAATCCTGTAACTGTGCTGGAAGCCTGGAGTAGGAGCTGCTCAGCCACTGCTGTGATGTATAGGATGCTATTTGTTGTTGTGCTAATGCAGAATAAGCTTCTAGAGATTATTCAATTAGAAATTGTTTGCAGAGATTATGTTGTGTATTTGGGAAGGTTTGTGTTTCTCAGGGATTTGGTATATCTGGAGAGCACAAACAGGTATGGCACCTGTTATCCAGAATGTTCTGGACCTAGGGTTTTCTGGATAATGGATCTTTCTGTAATTTGGATCTTCATACCTTAAGTCTACTAGAAAATCACTTCAACATTAAATAAACCCAATAGCCTGGTCCAATAAGGATTAATTATATCTTAGTTTGGATCAAGTACAAGATGCTGTTATATCAGTGATGTAACTACAGAGGAAGCAGACCCTGCAGTCACAGGGGGGCCCGGGAAACAGGGGATCCAGACTGTGGGGTCTGCTTCCTCTATAGAAAAAAAACGTCCTCCCAACCGCTCTCTCTTACTGGCGAGTCACGTGGGAGTGGGTGGAGTCGGGTGGGACATGGGCGGGACAGAGGTGGGACATGTGCAGGAAAAAAGGCAGGATGTGGGTGGGGCCGAGGCGGGGTGGAAGAGGGTGGGAGGATGGGGATCAGAGTGTACAAGCCCCTCTGAAGATTTTTTTGCAGGGGGGCCCAGTGCTCTCTATTTATGCCACTGTGTTTTATTATTACAAAGAAAAAGGAAATCATTTTTAAAAAATTTGGATTAATTGGATAAAATGGAGTCTATTGGAGTCGGCAATTCCATAATTTGGAGCTTTCTGGATAACGGGTTCCCGGATAACGGATCCCATACCTGCAATACAAGGTACAGGTCAAGAACTAACCAATCCAAAGGTAGCCTTTACTGGTCACCTGTTTAAAGACATACATCTGACTGATTGAAGTTGGTTACAAAACCAGGAGAATTTTCAGGGCCCCGGTTTTATAATGACTTATTCCTGCTGTGTAGTTTGGTCATCTGCGCTGTAGAAATGTGTCTTTTGTATTTCTATGAAAGCCTAGCACAAAGTACCATTAGAACTACTATAATACATCTAGAGTTACGAAAGCAATGTACTGTGCGAGAGAAACGTGGGCGGAGCGTTATTGTGCTTTAATTTCCAGTTATTTGATCCTATTTATTTCATGCTGCTAGTAGTATAATATATCTGTCTGTGCTTACAGGGAGTTGCACAGTAATGCCATGTTGCTTAGAAATTATTTTCTTATAATCTACAGTCTGGTCATTTCCCTATGGGACCAGACTGTAAATTACATCCTTATAAACGGCGCGTTCTGACATCAGAACGCGCCGTTTATAACAGGGGTCCCCGGCTGCCAAATCGGATTTGGACACCAGCGAGCAGAATTGGACGCTGAACCCCCTCCCAACATTTCACACAAATGTAGATTATAATGCATAATGTACCCCCTACTGAAATTTATAAAGATATTAGGAGTCACCTCGGAGTTATATGACCTGTGTAAAAGCACTCGGCCTCGTGCTTTTATATGGCCACATAACTCGTCTGTGACATAATATCTTTATAAATTACAGTAGGGGGTACATTATCCACTATATAATACACAAAAGCCATGAATATCCTGTAAATTATACCCTTATAAACGGTGAGTTCTGATGTCATCAGTTATAAACGGTGAGTTCTGATGTCATTTCTGTCACATGACTCACCGAAACTTGTGTATTATAGTAAATAAAGTACCCCCAGTTGCAAAATATGAGGATATTAGAAGTTACCTCGGAGTTTCCTGACCTGTATAAAAACACTCAGCCTTCGGCCTCGTGTTTTTATATGGTCATGAAACTCCTTGGTAACTTATAATATCCTTATATTCTACAAAAGGGGGTACTTTATTCACTATATAATCTTTCAAGCAGTATATCCAGGCAAAGTAACCTGTTTTACTACATGGCAGATCCATTTTCCATTGAGGTTCAACATTTGCTCTTGGCCCCCTAACAAGGTTACAGACATTGGAAAATATTCTTATTTCATTAATGCGTCCATTGTTCAAGAATATCTAGGACAGGGAATAATTGTTGACTTCAAATGTCATCCTAAATGACCTTCAGACCGGGCTTCAAGGTGTATCTTGAAGAGCAAATAGATATTTGATTCAAAGCCTACCTTAACTGTCCCTCAATCCGGTGCCTCCAAGTTATTGTGGGGCAGCAGCACAGTGTAAAACCATTGTCATATGATAAATGAAGTGTGAGGTTATTAAACCTCAATATTTTCTGGTCTAGGGAAAACTGAAATTTTCGTGGAAAAATAAAAACTCGATTTTTTTTTAGAGATTCATCATACCCCAAAGCTGCTAAAAATCCAAAAAAAAAATGGTGAAAATTTGATAAAATCGAGTTTTCAGCGTGCCAATTGTACAATACAAATTGACACTTGATTTTCTTGCTCCATTCTGTTGCTGAAATTTTTCTCGAGAAAAATTATTGATAAATGAGTTCAATTAGTGGAAGGGAATATGGTTGACTTTGTTTTTATAAAAATTGAGATTAATTTGAGTTTTAGTAAATCAGACCCTTAGAGGTCACAAGGAGATGTGGGTGCTCCAGGTTTGACGCAGGTTCTGTATAACCCATAAAAGTTAAACACTGAGTTTTCACAACTGAGCCATGTACATTTGCTATAGTTTTGCTTTCAAGAGTTCTGTATGTTTATAAGATGATGGTTGTTCCCTAGTCTTTTTATACGACGGCTATTTATTGTAGTTGTATAGACCTCTGCTGCACAGTCAGGATTCCGTCATTTGATCACAGTTCAGTTTAGCTGTGGGCTGTTGTTTTATTTTTTTCTGTACAGGAAATTCCAAAGCCACATGATTATTAATCAGCCTAACTAGAGGGCAGATTTATTATTTCCATTGCCTGTATCACATTAACCAGGTCTCTCTGCATTAAATGCTGGGGCTTTACACGGGCATAACTGGCTGAATCGGAATTCATTCATAGCCGCCTTTAGCATCCATAATTAGTCAACAGAAAATGTTAAGCACACAACATATTTATGGGAGGGGTAGAAATTTACTTTACTCACAACAAAGTCTTCTAGTGGCTCTTACAAGGTGGAAAGATCCGTTTAGCACACACCTTTTGAAAACTGAGCTTCAGGCATAAGCCCGTATCAGTCACTGGAATAAAACACCCACCTTAAAGGTTGCACTCTACTGTGATGTACATAAACATTGATTAAATCTATTGAATTTCACTTATATTTACTACCTGAAAGTTATTTTATTTTTTAGAAGTGTACAGTAGTGTCCCAACTTAGACACCAGAAACTGTTGGGTCTACTTAAAGGGGGGGCTTAAGTTACATTTTAGTATGTTGTAGAATGACTGATTCTAAACAACTTTTCAATTTGTCTTCATTATTTATTTTTTATAGTTTTTTTTTTTTTTCTTCTGAATCTTTCCAGGTTTCAAATAGGGTTCACTGACCCCATCTAAAAAAATAAATGCTCTGTAAGGCTACAAATGTATTGTTATTGCTACTTTTTATTACTCACTTTTCTATTCAGGCTAGAGTCCTAGAGTGGGTCTGGTATCCGCAACAAAAGTGGGCACCCTGCGGAATAAGGGGAGGATTTTCAGGTGCGGGTATTGCCGTGGGTCTGCGGGTCGCGGGTCGGGTTGCGGGTCTCATCTAAATTTCTTATCTTATGTAATCTTGTCTATATTTTACTCCTTTTATAGTTTTACAAAACGTGTTTTTGTCCCCGCCCATTGTTGATGACGTCACACGGTTTGCAGCACCATCACGGGTCTGGTTGCGGGTTGGGTTGCGGATAAGGCATTTGAGGGTCCTGGTTGGGTTACGATCAAAGTGGGAAAATATGCGGGTTGCGGTTCGGGTTGCGGGCTGCGGATTTGGGTTGGGTCTGGGGTCTTAGAAATTGGTTCAGCGCAGGACTCTAATTCAGGCCTCTCCTATTCATATTCCAGTCTCTTATTCAAATCAATGTATGGTTGCTAGGGTAAAATAGACCCTAGCAACCAGAGTGTTGAAATTGCAAACTGGAGAGCTGCTGAATAAAAAGTTAAATAACTCAAAAACCACAAATAATAAAAATGAAAACCATTTGCAAACTGTCTCAGAATATCACTCTCTATGTCATACTAAAAGTTCATTTAAAAGTGAGAACCCATTTAAGTCCTGTAAAGATGGCAGTAGGTGAGATACACCTTTAAAATAGTTGCCAGGCCAGTCTATTGTGCTCTCTGAAGAATAATCCCAGATGAGAAATGGACAGAGAACATACAAGGGACCCAGTGTCGGACTAGAACACCTGGGGCCCACCAAAAACCTTTGACCAGGGGCCCACCAAGTAATCTTAGACCAGGGGCCCACTCTCACTTCTATTATTCTTCCTCTCCTCACTTAACCTCTATTCTCCTAGTATCTTTTCTTTACATACTATAATCTATTATTCCATCTATTAAGCCAATTAGTTCTCATTGAAAATATATAATGGCCATGAAATAGGCCAAATGTCTAGCATGATGAGGGCTCACTGACACCTGAGCCAACCGGGACTTTTCCTGGTTTCCCGGTGGGCCAGTCCAACACTGAAGGGACCACATACAATGGGGTATATTTAGAGTTAAGTGAGTAAAGTTAGAGATCGCACACAGTTCTTTAGAGTGAAATTCCGCCACTCTCCATTCATTTCTATGGCATTTTTAAAAGAGTATTTTTCAATGGGTGAAAGTGAAAGTTCATCCTTTGATAAATACGCCCCATAAAAATGAATGGAGAGTGACGGAATTTCAGTCTAGAGGACTGTGTGTGATCTCTAACTTCACTCTTTGACAAATATACCCCATTTATGTCCACCTACCTATTTTTCCAGCCATTCATGTGCTCATTGGATCAGGACAGCGGGAAGTGAAGAGACGTTGCAGCTGCCAATGGTGCATTTGGTGCACTGGCCAACATAATAATGTATCAGCTGATGAAATTTCAAACCTGCCTGATCCCTAATCCTACCGATATCCATAGCCACCATACACAATTTGTATCCATTTATCTGTTTGTTATGGCCACCTTAATAAAGTCTACCAAAGCTTAAAATAATCATTCTTACAGTGCCATCAAATCTAATCTAATACCTGTAGAAGGACCCTGCCAAGCGCCTTAAAGTCTCCCAGCTGGCCCAAGCCCGAATAATGAAATGCAATATAAGATCAGATTTGTTTTAATATTATTTTGTAACTTTAGATGAGAGATTTGTTTTGAAGGCTTCGGGGCTGTTGATCAGATTCAGCTCATTTACTCAAGGATATCTCTGGCTTAGGCCACACAAACTTTTTTGAGACTTTGCCAATGCAGCATTCTTTCTTAGATTTCTTTCCTCTCACAAGTTCTTCACAAGCGCAGTCTTTATGATAACAAGATCAGACCTAGGCAAACAACCTATTAACAGTCCTGTCTTTTATTGGGATTGTTCCCTGACAACACACATATGTACTCCTAATTAGGGATGTAGCGAACGTCGGAAAAAAAGTTCGCGAACATATTCGCGAACTTGCGCAAAATTGCGAGCGGTTCGCGAACGGTTCGCGAACCCCATAGACTTCAATGGGAAGGCGAACTTTAACATCTACAAAAGACATTTCTGGCCAGAAAAATGATTTTAAAGTTGTTTAAAGGGTGCAACGACCTGGACAGTGGCATGCCAGAGGGGGATCAAGGGCAAAAATGTATCTGAAAAATCTGCCTGTGTGTGCTTGGAAGAGATAGTGTAGGGCGAGAGCTGTTAGTGATTTCAGGGACAGATGATAGTAAGTTTGCTGGCTAGTAATCTGCGTGATACTGCTCTGTATTGGAGGGACAGAAGTCTGCAGGGATTTGAGGGACATTTTAGCTTAGGTAGCTTTGCTGGCTAGTAATCTACTGTTCTCTTTAAACAACTGCCATACGTTGACCTTGTAGGCATTGTTTGCCCAGTTTTTTTGGACGCAGCCACTGAAGCACAGTTGCCAGAAAAAATATGCCATATAAATGCTGAAAATAGTCATTTTTCGCCATACGTTGACCTTGTAGACATTGTTTGCCCAGTTTTTTTGGACGCAGCCACTGAAGCACAGTTGCCAGAAAAAATATGCCATATAAATGCTGAAAATATAAATTTTTTTGGTTGCAGCCACTGAAGCACAGAGGCCAGAAAAATTATGCCATATAAATGCTGAAAATAGTCATTTTTCGCCATACGTTGACCTTGTAGACATTGTTTGCCCAGTTTTTTTGGACGCAGCCACTGAAGCACAGTTGCCAGAAAAAATATGCCATATAAATGCTGAAAATATAAATTTTTTTGGTTGCAGCCACTGAAGCACAGAGGCCAGAAAAATTATGCCATATAAATGCTGAAAATATAAATTTTTTTGGTTGCAGCCACTGAAGCACAGAGGCCAGAAAAAATATGCCATATAAATGCTGAAAATAGTCATTTTTTGCCATACGTTGACCTTGTAGGCATTGTTTGCCCAGTTTTCTTGGTCGCAGCCACTGAAGCACAGTTGCCAGAAAAAATATGCCATATAAATGCTGAAAATAGTCATTTTTTGCCATATACGTTGAGTCAAGGTATGGCAAAAAATGACTATTTTCAGCATTTCTATGGCATATTTTTTCTGGCCTCTGTGCTTGAGTGGCTGCGGCCAAAAAAACTGGGCAAACAATGCCTACAAGGTCAACGACGTTGACCTTGTAGGCATTGTTTGCCCAGTTTTTTTGGCCGCAGCCACTCAAGCACAGAGGCCAGAAAAAATATGCCATAGAAATGCTGAAAATAGTCATTTTTTTGGTCGCAGCCACTGAAGCACAGTTGCCAGAAAAATTATGCCATATAAATGCTGAAAATATAAATTTTTTTGGTTGCAGCCACTGAAGCACAGAGGCCAGAAAAATTATGCCATATAAATGCAGAAAATATGCATTTTTTTGGTTGCAGCCACTGAAGCACAGAGGCCAGAAAAATTATGCCATATAAATGCAGAAAATATGCATTTTTTTGGTTGCAGCCACTGAAGCACAGAGGCCAGAAAAATTATGCCATATAAATGCAGAAAATATGCATTTTTTTGGACGCAGCCACTGAAGCACAGTTGCCAGAAAAAATATGCCATATAAATGCTGAAAATAGTCATTTTTCGCCATACGTTGACCTTGTAGACATTGTTTGCCCAGTTTTTTTGGTTGCAGCCACTGAAGCACAGAGGCCAGAAAAAATTAAACCAGTAGGGTTTGCACCCTAGTTTGTAACGGTGGCGGAGGGAGGAGGACGCTAAAGGACAGCTGTGTGTGGAGTCATGAGGCTTGAAGAGAAGGACAGCTGCATAGAAGTCAGAACAAGTCTTCCGGCGTGCAGTAACCCTCCGAGATCCACCCCTCATTCATTTTAATAAAGGTCAGGTAATCGACACTTTTGTGACCTAGGCGAGTTCTCTTCTCAGTTACAATCCCTCCTGCTGCACTGAAGGTCCTTTCTGAGAGCACACTTGAGGCTGGGCAAGACAAGAGGTTCATGGCAAATTGTGACAGCTCTGGCCACAGATCAAGCCTGCGCACCCAGTAGTCCAGGGGTTCATCGCTCCTCAGAGTGTCGATATCTGCAGTTAATGCCAGGTAGTCCGCTACCTGCCGGTCGAGGCGTTCTTTGAGGGTGGATCCCGAAGGGTTGTGGCGCTGCCTTGGACAGAAAAACATTTGCATGTCTGACGTTACAGACCGGCCAAAGGGCTTTGTCCTTGCAGGTGTGCTCGTGGCAGGATTACTGGCACCTCTGCCCCTGGAATGTTGATGAGTTCCTGAAGTGACATCACCCTTAAAAGCATTGTACAACATGTTTTGCAGGCTGGTTTGTAAATGCCGCATCTTTTCGGACTTGTGGTATGTTGGTAACATTTCTGACACTTTATGCTTGTACCGAGGGTCTAGTAGCGTTGCGACCCAGTACAGGTCCTTCTCCTTAAGCCTCTTGATACGGGGGTCCTTCAACAGGCATGCCAGCATGAAAGACCCCATTCTCACAAGGTTGGATGCAGAGCTATCCATCTCCGCTTCCTCATTATCAAGGACTGCATCATCCACGGTCTCCTCCCCCCAGCCACGTACAAGACCAGGGGTCCCCAAAAGGTCACCACTAGCCCCCTGGGAAGCCTGCTCCTGTTGGTCCTCCTCCTCCTCCTCCACAAAGCCACCTTCCTCCTCTGACTCCACTTCTGGCACCTCTCCCTGCGTTGCAGCAGGTGCCTGGGTTCGTTCTGGTGATTGCGACCATAAATCGTGCGCTTCCAGCTCCTCGTCACGCTGGTCTACAGCCTCATCTGTCACTCGTCGCACGGCACGCTCCAGGAAGAAAGCGAAGGGTATTAGGTCGCTGATGGTGCCTTCGGTGCGACTGACCATATTTGTCACCTCTTCAAAAGGTCGCATGAGCCTGCAGGCATCGCGCATAAGCACCCAGTAACGGGGGAAAAAAATCCCCAGCTCTGCAGATCCAGTCCTACCACCCAGTTCAAAAAGGTACTCGTTGACGGCCCTTTGTTGTTGCAGCAGACGTTCCAACATAAGGAGCGTTGAATTCCAGCGAGTCTGGCTGTCAGAAATCAAACGCCTGACTGGCATGTTGTAGCGCTGCTGAATGTCAGCAAGGCGTGCCATGGCTGTGTAGGAACGTCTGAAATGGGCCGACACCTTTCTGGACTGGGTGAGAACGTCCTGGAATCCTGGGTACTTGGAGACAAAACGTTGGACTATTAAATTTAACACATGTGCCATGCAGGGCACATGTGTTAAATTTCCCAGTCTCAACGCTGCCAACAGATTGCTTCCATTGTCACACACCACTTTTCCGATCTGCAGTTGGTGTGGGGTCAGCCACCGATCGGCCTGTGACTGCAGAGATGACAGGAGTACAGATCCGGTATGGTTTTTGCTTTCCAGGCACGTCATCCCCAAGACAGCGTGACAACGGCGTACCTGGCACGTCGAATAGCCTAGGGGGAGCTGGGGGTGCACAGGTGTGGAGGAGGAGAAGGAGGACCCAGCAGCAGAGTAAGAAGAAGAAGAGGAAGAAGACGAGGTAGAGAGCGATGGAGGAGTAGAGGTGGTGGCAGAACCGCGTGCAATCCGTGGCGGTGACACCAACTCCACTGTTGTTGTTGTTGTTGAGCTACCCATTCCCTGCTTCCCATTCCCAGCCATTACCAAGTTCACCCAGTGGGCAGTGTAGGTGACATACCTGCCCTGACCATGCTTGGAGGACCATGCGTCAGTAGTCATATGGACCTTTGGCCCAACACTAAGTGACAGAGATGCGGTAACTTGGCTCTGCACATGTTGGTACAGGTGTGGTATTCCCTTTTTAGAAAAAAAATTGCGGCTGGGTACCTTCCACTGCGGTGTCCCAATTGCTACAAATTTGCGGAAGGCCTCAGAGTCCACCAGCTGGTATGGTAAAAGCTGGCGGGCTAAGAGTGCAGACAAGCCAGCTGTCAGACGCCGGGCAAGGGGGTGACAGTCAGACATTGGCTTCTTACGCTCAAACATGGCCTTCACAGAAACTTGGCTGGTGGCAGATGACTGGGAATGGGAACAGGTGGTCAAGGTGGAAGGCGGAGTGGAGGGTGGTTCAGATGGGTCAAGGAGAGCAGAGGTAGAGCAGTAAGATGCTGGACCAGAAGGAGTGTGACTTTTAGTTTGCCTGTTGCCTTTGAGGTGTTGCTCCCAAAGTGCTTTGTGCTTGCCGCTCATGTGCCTTCGCATAGAAGTTGTACCTATGTGGCTGTTGGGCTTACCAAGGCTCAGTTTCTGACTGCACTCATTGCAAATTACAATGCTTTTGTCAGAGGCACACACATTAAAAAAATCCCACACTGCTGACTTTTTGGAAGTGTGCGATCTGGCGGTAACAGTAGAAGTTGGCGGCATTGGCGGCAATGGCGGGTGCGTTGGCCGGCTGAACACAGGTGCCGATACATGTTGTTGCCCTACTGATCCCTGCGGGCTGGCCTCCCTGCTTCTTCTAAGTCTTATTCTCCTACTGCCTCTCTGACTCTCCGTCTCTCCATCTGAACTACCCTCCTCTTGCTCTCTTCTACTAGGCACCCACAAAACATCAATCTCCTCATCATCATTCTCCTCAGATGCATCAATTTCTTCTGACACATCACAGAAGGAAGCAGCAGCGGGGACCTCCTCCTCCTCCTCATCACTCATCATTATGTCCATCTCTGTCGTGTTCTCTGCCAGAATTAAATCTGGTGTAACGTCCTCATCTCCTTCATCTTCTTCTGCCAATAATGGTTGCGCATTACTCAGTTCAAGAAACTCATGGGAAAATAACTCCTCTGACTCCAGTGAAGATGGGGCACCGGTGGTGGAGGAAGTGTTACGTGGGGTGGCCATAGCAGTGGAGGATGAGGAGGATGTTGTGGTAAAGTTAGAAACGGTAGAGGATGGGGTGTGCTGTGTAAGCCAGTCAACTACCTCTTCAGCATTTTGGGAGTTCAGGGTCATTGGCTTTTTAAAACTGGGCAATTTGCTAGGGCCACAGGATTGCATAGCAGCACGGCCCCTAGCACGGCCTCTGCGTGGCGGCCTGCCTTTGCCTGGCATTATTTTTAAAAAAACAACAACAACAAAAACTCAGTTGGTTTTTCTGGAAACGATAATACACACAGCTAGATGGCAGTTTGAAGAAAACAGTGTGCAAATAATGCCTACAAGATCAACGTATACACTACTACAGCGGTGGATACGGATTACGTAAAATATATGAATGCTGCTTGAAAAAAAGTAACTCAAGTGGTTTTTCTAGAGACGATAATATTATCAATATTTAGACAAAATGTGAACAAGCTCACACAGCTAGATGGCGGTTTGAAGAAAACACTGTGCAAATAATGCCTACAAGGTCAACGTATACACAGCGGTGGATACGGATTACGTAAAATATAAGAATGCTGCTTGAAAAAAAGTCACTCCGGTGTTTTTTCTGGAGACGGTAATATTATGGATATTTAGACAGAATGTGAACACGGTCACACAGCTAGATAGCAGTTGGTTGAATAACACACTGGGCAAAAAATGCCTACAGGGCAAATAATGCCTACAAGGTCAACGTATACACAGCGGTGGATACGGATTACGTAAAATATAAGAATGCTGCTTGAAAAAAAGTCACTCCGGTGTTTTTTCTGGAGACGGTAATATTATGGATATTTAGACAGAATGTGAACACGGGCACACAGCTAGATAGCAGTTGGTTGAATAACACACTGGGCAAAAAATGCCTACAGGGCAAATAATGCCTAAAAGGTCAACTTATACACTACTACAGCGATGGATACGGATTACGTAAAATTTATTATGGCTGCTTGAAAAAAGTCACTCCGGTGTTTTTTCTGGAGACGGTAATATTATGGATATTTAGACAGAATGTGAACACGGGCACACAGCTAGATAGCAGTTGGTTGAATAACACACTGGGCAAAAAATGCCTACAGGGCAAATAATGCCTAAAAGGTCAATTTATACACTACTACAGCGATGGATACGGATTACGTAAAATTTATTATGGCTGCTTGAAAAAAGTCACTCCGGTGTTTTTTCTGGAGACGGTAATATTATGGATATTTAGACAGAATGTGAACACGGGCACACAGCTAGATAGCAGTTGGTTGAATAACACACTGGGCAAAAAATGCCTACAGGGCAAATAATGCCTAAAAGGTCAACTTATACACTACTACAGCGATGGATACGGATTACGTAAAATTTATTATGGCTGCTTGAAAAAAGTCACTCCGGTGTTTTTTCTGGAGACGGTAATATTATGGATATTTAGACAGAATGTGAACACGGGCACACAGCTAGATAGCAGTTGGTTGAATAACACACTGGGCAAAAAATGCCTACAGGGCAAATAATGCCTAAAAGGTCAACTTATACACTACTACAGCGATGGATACGGATTACGTAAAATTTATTATGGCTGCTTGAAAAAAGTCACTCCGGTGTTTTTTCTGGAGACGGTAATATTATGGATATTTAGACAGAATGTGAACACGGGCACACAGCTAGATAGCAGTTGGTTGAATAACACACTGGGCAAAAAATGCCTACAGGGCAAATAATGCCTAAAAGGTCAACTTATACACTACTACAGCGATGGATACGGATTACGTAAAATTTATTATGGCTGCTTGAAAAAAGTCACTCCGGTGTTTTTTCTGGAGACGGTAATATTATGGATATTTAGACAGAATGTGAACACGGGCACACAGCTAGATAGCAGTTGGTTGAATAACACACTGGGCAAAAAATGCCTACAGGGCAAATAATGCCTAAAAGGTCAACTTATACACTACTACAGCGGTAGTAAAATAAAAAAAAAGTTAAATAAAAAAAGAATGAATATTAAAAAAAAAAAATTAAAGTTGGTGCTGCTGAACTACTAGGAGCAGCAGATTAGCACACCAGTCCCACTCCCCAACACTGCTAGACTAATAGCACTGGGCTCTTATAGTAGTAGTAGTAGTAGTAGTAGTAGTAGTAGTAGTAGTAGTAGTAAAACAACAAAAAAATAAATAAAAGCAGTCCTTACAAGGACTATTGCTATTGCAGCAGTCAGCAGATGAGATCAGAAGCAGGACAGCTGCCCACTGCAGCTACATACAGAGCACTGCAGTAGAAGGTAGATTACTAGCCAGCAAAGCTACCTAAGCTTAAATGTCCCTCAAACCCCTGCAGACTTCTGTCCCTCCAATAACAGAGCAGTATCAAAACGATTACTAGCCAGCAAACTTTCAACTGTCCCTGAAATCACTAACAGGCAGCAGCTCTCTCCCTACACTATCTCTTCAGCACACACAGGCAGAGTGAAAAAAAGCTGCAGGGCTTCGGTTTTTATAGGGAAGGGGAGTGGTCCAAGGGAGAGCTTCCTGATTGGCTGCCATGTACCTGCTGGTCTGGGGTGAGAGGGCAAAAAAAAGCGCCAACAATGGCGAACCCAAAATGGCGAACGTCGCGCGACGTTCGCGAACTTCCGGCGAGCGCGAACACCCGATGTTCGCGCGAACAAGTTCGCCGGCGAACAGTTCGCGACATCTCTACTCCTAATGGGTTATTTATCAAAGTCCGATTTTATCTCAACATTTTCTGCTACAAACTCCAATCAAATCCACTCAGGTTTTTTACGCTTATGTATTATTACATTTTCCAGAACATTTTCAGATTTTTTCAGATTTTTCACCCGAAAACTCGGATTTCTTATGCTTTTTTGCCCAAAAACTTTGGGGTGTTGCATGAAACCCAGCGCACATCAAAAAATCATTGGGACTTCTCCCATTGACTTATATGCAACCTCGACAGGTCTGAGATGCCGGATTTTCAGATTCTGACCTTTCCATCCTCTGGGTTTAATAAATTCCGAAATATTCGTGATTTTTAAAAAGTCAGGTTTTATAAAAAAAATCACGAATTTTTCGGGATTTTTGCATTCGGAGTTTAGTAAATAACTAGTGATGGGCGACAATTCGCTGGCGTCAATTTCGATGCCAGCAACATTTGACGTGCATTAGTCAATGGGCGTCCATATAATTGTCGCTGGCTCAAACGCCAAAGACGCACCGAAATGTGCAAATTCGCCGCAAATTCCAGCCTGGCGAATAAATTTGCCCATCACTATAAATAATCCCCCTAGTGTGGTCAGTGTCGGACTGGGATGCCAGGGGCTCACCAGAAAACCTTAGACCGTGGGCCCACTTTCTAAACTATTATTCCTCCTCTCATCACTCAACCTCTTTATGCTCCCAGTCTTTTATACAGTATCTACTTACTATATTCTTCCATTACTACTTAGTTTTTTCCCATTAAGAAGACCATGAAATAGACCAAATGATTAGAGGCAAGAGGGCCACTGACACCTGGGCCCACCGGGAGTTTTCCTGGTATTCCGGTGGGCCAGTCCGACACTGAGGGGCCGATTCACTCAGCTCGAGTGAAGGGTTCGAATGAAAAAAACTTCGAATTTCTAAGTTTTTTTTGGGTACTTCGACCATCGAATTGGTTAAATTCGATCGAATTCGATCGAAGTCGAACGAAATCGAACGATTCGAAGTAAAAATCGTTCGACTATTCGACTATTCGATAGTCGAAGTACTTGCCCTTTAAAAAAAACTTCGACCCCCTACTTCGGCAGATAAAACCTACCGAAGTCAATGTTAGCCTATGGGGAAGGTCCCCATAGGCTTGCTAACCTTTTTTTGATCGAAGGATTTTCCTTCGATCGTTTGATTAAAATCCTTCGAATCGAACGATTCGAAGGATTTAATCGTTCGGTCGAACGAAAAATCCTTCGATCGTTCGATCGCAGGATTAGCGCTAAATCCTTCGACTTCGATATTCGAAGTCGAAGGATTTCAATTCGAGGGTCGAATTTCGAAGTATTTTTAACTTCGAAATTCGACCCTTCGTGAATCGGCCCCCAAGTGTGGCTTTTTGAGTGATGTATTTTGTTGATCTTAAAACTTTTATATAACTTCTCTAATTTCCAGGTATTGTCCCTAAAATGCCCCCATGATTTTATAGCCAGCCAGTTGCCCAATACTTTTAACAGATATAATTTGTCATTGTCGGCTCTTGCTCTGTAACCTATTGAAAAGTGGTGCCTAAAACAAATTTACGTTACAGATATGGGACCTATTATCCAGAATGCTTGTGACCTGGTTTTCTGGATAATGGATCTTTCCATAATTTGGATCTTCATACCAGAATTCAACTAAAAAATCAAGTAAACATTAAAAAAAAAACCCCATAGGTTGGTTTTGCTTCCAATAAGGGATCTTTCCACACGTCTCCATAGTCTTAGTTTACTAAAAAATAATTTACATATTTAAAATTGTATTATTTGATTAAAATGGAGCCTATGGGAGATGGCCTCAATGATACTGGTATGGGATCTGTTACCAGGAAACTAGTTATCTGAATTACTGAATTACCATACACTCCATTATAATTAAATAACAAATGTTAAAAACCTATTTCCTTTTTCTGTGTAATAATAAAACAGTACCTTGTACTTGACCCCAACTAAGATATAATTAATCTTTACTGATGGGAAAACAATCCTAGTGAGTTTATTTAATGTTTAAATAATTTTTTAGCAAACTTTAGGTATGAAGCTCCAAATTATGGAAAGATCCCTTATCCAGTAAACCTCAGGTCACAAGCATTCTGGAAAATAGGTCCCATATCTGTAACGTAAATTTTAGGGACAATCCCTGGAAATTAGAGAAGTTATATAAAAGTTTTAAGATCAACAAAATAACAGGTCCCAAACTTGCACTTTATTTACATAGATCAATAGTTACATAGAAAAACATCAATAAAGTTCAGTTGTTTAGATAATAGCTACCGAATGTCTAGTTGAATTAAAGGAAAGGAAGACACCTGAAGCAGCCTCTTATTTGCCATATAAAGGGAAAGACTTTTCTGACACCATCATTGTCATCGGACCAATCCTTTGATCAAAAGCAAAGCTTTAGAAGCAGATTTCAAGGCGTTAGATGACTTGTACATATGTCTTAAAATGGTCTAGGTGATAAATAACATGCATAGTCCTATGTAAACTCAAGTTTACAGTTGGGTTGGAAAATGGTGAAACACCAGAAAAACAAGAAAAACAGGCAGTAATAAAACACAAATGTAATCCTGTCTATGAGGGCTTTTCTTCCAGCCGAGAAAGCACTGGATGTTTGACATCAATTATGTTGGGAAAT
Source organism: Xenopus petersii (assembly GCA_038501925.1). NCBI lineage: Eukaryota > Metazoa > Chordata > Amphibia > Anura > Pipidae > Xenopus > Xenopus petersii. The sequence goes on from CM076688.1 coordinate 29,528,505, forward strand.
TCTGTTTAAAGTGGACCTGTCACCCAGACACAAAAATCTGTATAATAAAAGTCCTTTTCAAATTATACATGAAATCCAATTTCTATTTTTTATTAAAGCATTCATAGCTGTTGTAAACTCATTTAAAAATCTCTGCTGTCAATCAAATATTGTCTGCCCCTCCTCTATGCCAGTGGCATAGAGGCGGGGCAGACAATTACTTTCACTTTCCATTCAGCACTTCCTACATGTCACTGCTCTCCCCACATTCCCCCAATCTCTTTACCATTTAATTGTGTAACCAGGACATGGGAATGGACATCGGGTCCCCCATTCTGGTGCACAAACAAGATTCTGAGATGATACAAGACTTGTCTTAATACAGTGTCCCACAAAATGGCTGCTGCCTGCTTGTTATAATTATGACTTCCCAGACTGAAGGAAACAAGATTCAAATAATTTATATAGTGTAATTAAAGTTCATTTTGCTTGACTAACGTGATAAAATAGGATTTTGAATAATTTTTTTGGGTGACGGATCCCCTTTAAGGAAGCAATACTAAAGTCATGTAAGGTTGATGAGCAAACACTGGTCTGACACCAGCATTATCTTACCAAAATAAATATACCACTTTACATGTATTATGGTAGTTGGCATACAAATTTTATCATTATGCCTTTAACAGTTCTGGAGCCTTCTATGTGGCATCATTGACGTGCACAGCTGTAATACCGCCCTTTGGGCATTGGTGCCTGTGAGGTGGCAAAGAGCCAATGTACAACATGCTCATCAAGGTGATTGCGGACATCATTGCTTCTAACCTGTATGCTTCCAATATGGTGTCTGCACAGGGTTAAAGTTGTGAGTTATTGAGCTGTTTGTAGACCTTTTGTTTTGCCCCAGTTTGCATGAGGCTTGTGAGTACGGGAAGTTAAAGTACTGGAAACAAGATTCTTCTCTTAAAGGGGATCCGTCACCCAAAATAAATATTAAAAATTGAATTTCATCCCATTAGTCAAGCATAATTAACTTTAATTACACTATATAAATTATTTGAATATTGTTTCCTTCAGTCTGGGAATTCATAATTATAGCAAGCAGGCAGCAGCCATTTTGTGGACACTGTTATTAAGACAAGCCTTGTATCATCTTAGGATCTTGTTTGTGCACCAGAATGGGGGACCTGATGTCCATCCCCATGTACTGGCTACACAATTTAATGGTGAAGAGAACGGGGGAATGTGGGGAGAGCAGTGACATCTAGGAAGTGCTGAATGGAAAGTGAAAGTAATTGTCTGCCCCACCTCTATGACTAAGATATAGAGGAGGGACAGACAATATTTGATTCACAGCTAAGATTTTTAAATGAGCTTACAACAGCTATGAATGCTTTCATAAAAAATAGAAATTGGATTTCAGGTTTAATTTGAAAGGGCTTTTATTATACAGCGTTTTGTGTCTGGGTGACAGGAAACTCACAGTCCTTTAAAAAGGACGTAAGGAGAAAGGCAGGTACCTGTGTGAATGCAGTGTACAGGAAACAGCGTCAGGCTTTTGTTGCCGTGTTCTTGGAAACACAGTTCTAACCATTTCTCAGCTTGCATATTTCCGGGTATATATGGACCTGGCTACTATCTTCCAGCCATGTGGCTCTAGCCCAGTTTCTATTGACCTAGAATTCCTTTGCGCACATGTGAAAATTGCAGACGATAAAATAAAAGCAAGAAGAAATATTTAGTAATGGAAAACTGATTTGTAGTGATGGGTGAATTTGTCCCATTTCGCTTTGCCATGAATTTCGTAAATTTCCCGCAAAATTCACGAAACTGGTGAAAAATTTGCAAAACGGCAATTTTGACACCGGCGACTATTCATTGGCGTCTAAATGGGTGCCGGCAACGGTTCAAAAAAAACTTTGACACCAGCGTCAAAACAGTCTCCGGCGTAAAATTTCTGTTGCCACCAGCGAATTTTCGCGCCAAATTGTGAAATGTCCAAATTTGTTGTGAATTCGCTCATGGTGAATAAATTCGCCCATCACTACTAATTTGACTAACAATAAAATATACATTTCTAGTTAACTGCTTATGTACGGTTAAATAAAAGTAGACATATAGGATATGTAAAAAAAAAAACAACCTTTGTAGGCAATAATGAATTGTACATAGTGCTGGTTTTACATGGGGCTAAAATATAATATTATCATTAAAAATACCCCCTGGAGCTCCCTATAGCTACGAGCCCTGTCAGTTTTTCAAATGAGGAGTGGGCGTGTTTGAATGGTCCGTGCCTGAAGGATAGTAGGAGGGGGACAGCCAATCACAGCCCTGCAGTCACAAAGCAAAGACAGGCTTCAGTTCCCTATCAGGTCAGCTTAGCTGCTGATTGGTTCCTATCCAACAATGCAGTGTGCTTAGTGCCTCCAGCTCCCCTGCACAGCCTGGGAAAGGAGGCAGCAGGAAGGGGAACAGATGGGTGTGACTACTTGGGTTTTGTGGGATTTTTCAATAAATCAGCCTCAAACACATATGTAACGCTAATCTTGGCTATCCTCACCCGCGGGTCGGGTGGGTTCAGGTCGACCTCGCACTGCTCCTCGCGGTTGCTGGGTGGGTGCAGGTTGAGCTCTTCTCCTGCTCTTCCCGTCCGCCACCTTCAAATGCCGGCATCCGTCTTCCGGGTTCTCACGTTTGCTCGGATCTATAAAAGGACCCCGGAAGCGCTGTTGCAGGCGGGTGCGGGCGGCAGCAGGGCGGGTTACGGTCGCGTGAGGGTCAGGAACACCCTGACCCGCACATCACTAGTACCCAGGCTTCCCTGGGCACACCCAGCTGGATCAGCATCCAGCAGCCAAAGAGGAAGAGGCTACTCCTTACACACACTATAGTGCAGTGTGGCAGGAAGTTGTCATTACACCTCTTGGCCAATAACACTGAGCTACACAGGGTTTTATCTGGTAACTGAGAAAAGGGTAGGGCCTTAAAGCCATAGGGGGGAGATTAACCCCTTTGGGCCCCTACACATATTTTTTTAAACACATTTCTTCTATAGTTAGAGGATTATAATGCACTGGCAGATGAAAATATTGCAATGAATGATATTTCTTTACCCCTTGTCATTCCCAGGCAGCAGGGTTATAAGCAAATAATGATTGAAAAAGGGACACTTGTGTCAGTGTTTTTTGCCCAGCTAAGGGAAATGTACAGAATAGTCATCCTTGTTTTTATGGGAGAATCTATATTATCATTCACGCCAGTGAGCAGTACATCTGGAGCTTTGCATGAGATCTAGTGAGCAGGTTGGCCGGACACACAGCTGGTGCTCCTGGGGAGAAAGTCAGAGCGTGGCTTATTTTATATATACAGCTGGTTCATTTGGACCCTACCGTGAGTTCTTGTTGAATTGCATTACTCATCCATTCATTCATTAAATAGCCATTATCTCTCATTTATATATATATATATATATATATAGGTTTTGAGGGGGAAAAAATGAGTTAAGTCATTGTACTTATTAACACTAATGTAATGAACAATCATGTGATGCATTGCTCACTTGGGAATACCACTGTGATTTATAAGAACAGCATGATATAGTGGTTGCTAGCGCTCACATTTCTCTGACATGAGTTCACTGCAAATATAATGCCAAAAAATTGCAAAGTAGAACAAAAATGATAAAAGAATATTAAAATGTTTGAATACTCTCCAACCAACCAGAGCAGTAACCCGTGACAACCAATCACATTCTTCTTTTTATTGCTTTATTTTACTGCTAGTTGAAAATGCTAATCACCGATTGGTTGCTTTGATTTACTGCCCGAGTACAAATTTATCCAGTGTTGATAAATAACCCCCCCCCAAACACAGACATTTTACCTGTGCCCTGATCCTCCTATGCTCTAGTAGTAGTATAAAATTACCATTTCAAAATACTAACTGAGGTTTAAAGGGAATGTAAACCCCCACTTTTCAAATTTATGTTGTTTAGCAATTTTTATACTGCTAATATAATGAAACTTTAACAACAGTTAATTGGACTGGCAGTAGGGAGAAAATGTCAGAAGAGGAAACGCTTCTGATGTTCCTCTGAAAAATATTTTGAGTACAAAATGACAACGGGGCCATTGTACTTATATTGCTTAAAATACACCCAGCCTTTTCTTGTAATGATCTGTTATAACATACGTTTTAACTAAGAGGTTATATTTATCACAGGGTGAACATACTATTAACCACAGTTGACCAGAGGGAAATTACACTGCTCTTTATTCATTAAAGGGACGAAAAAGAAGAAGCTCTTTGGTTCTTTTGATAAATATTCCCTTAACAGAATCAAATACATTCGGGGAGTTCCCCTGCTGCTGCTGAACTGTTTCACTTTGTGTGGCTATTTTGTAAACACTAAAACCCCTGCTTTTTTTTATCGTTTATTAACTCTTCCACTTGCTCATACATAAATTCTCCATGAAGGGGATATTCTTTATCTCATTAAAAGACAATAAGCATAGGACAAGGCCTTCGGAACCAACGCAGAGCTGCCAACTTTTTATAATGGACATTTGGGGGATTTGCAGTGCGCGGGTGAAAATTTCCAGGTCTGTGACGTCATAGGAAGTGACATCATGCACATGTGCAGAACCTCTCCTGAATCTGCGTAAACCACTCCGCTGACATCACTAAAGTAGTCTGCGCATGTGCACAATGAATATTTGTCTGCAATTGCACAAAAACTTCAGACGTCGGGGGTTTGCTTGAAAGTGGCGGGGGACATAGTGTAAAATGTGGTAATGCCCAACAAATAGAGGGAGTTGACAGCTTTGCCAGCAGCCTTGCCAGAATCAATATAAACAATATCGCACGACTCAAAATCATTAAAACTATAAAACCCTGAAATCTTTTATACCAACATATTAATATACATATCCAAACCTCTCACTTAGAGGCAGATTTATCAAGGGTCGAATTTAAAAGTAATGGGAGTTTTTTTCATTTATTTATTTTTAATTTATTAAAAACATCAACGTTTTTTTCTGCGGGTGAATAGGCTGTATTGGAATCGTTCGAATCGAAGTAAGATCTTTTTTTTTTTTTTTAGATTTTTCAAAGTCCACCAAATGACTCAAAAAAAAAATGCTGCTCCTGGTACTTTAAGAGCGAATTTCTGGGGGAGGGGGGGCAGCAGCAACTGCTGCTGCCTCAGGCAGCGGAGGGGCCAGGATCGCCCCTGGTCCCCCCATAGGCTAAAACAGCAATTCTGCAGGTTTTAGATGCCGAATAGTGATGGGAGAACAAATTCGGCAGGCGCGAATTCACAGGCGTCAAAAATTTTTGGATGCGCGTTGGAAAAGTCACTTGCTTCAAACACTATTCTGACGTTGGCGGCAATTTTTGAGTTTTGCAAATTTTTCGATGTTTTTCGGCAAAGTGAAACGGGAGAAATTCACCCTTCGCTAATGCGAATGGTCGAAGTACACAAAAATAGTTCAAGTTCAAATTTTTACTTTGAACCTTGATAAATCTGCCCCTTAATAAAGCCATGTTCCCCCAGACGAAAACATCTATGGAGAGGCCTGGCACTCACCACAACCCCTACTCATTCCAATAAGCATCAGTATTTATTATAGCAGCTAAGGGCGCTTTAAAAATGTAAAGAGCTGAGCAGACAAAAGTGGTAAAAACTTTCTGCACTTTTTAGTCATGGCGGTGTGAGCAGCTAGCTGAACCAGCAGTTGCAATTCTTCATTTTGGCCCTTAAACACTTTGATCAATGTCCGCCGCCATGGAAAATACAGAGACCAATCAGTGTTTTAGCCGCTTCGGTGAAACAAAGAATACAGCAGCGATCTCATTAAAAAATGACCGTGGTTCAGTTCCCTAATTGCAGACTAGGTAACAATATATTTAATACAGTATTGTGATTTTGAACATTTTTCAGCCCTCCGCTTGTGTACAAAAGCACAAAGTTGCAAATTAACAGTTCATTAAATCATTCTTATTAAGGAAAAAAAAAAAACCCCAATGTGTTTACTCTTTGTAGCTAACAATTGAGATTCAGTTCATCAGTTGCTTGGCTATTGTTCTAGGTCATGTCTTTTAATAGAGTTGTGGAATTGATGCGCCAACATTTACTACGCTGCAAGAAATCAGATTTAATTTCTAACGTATTTGGAATAAAATGTGATTTTTCGAAAGGCTGATCATTTTACTAGCATATTATAGACATAAAAAAAAAGCAACACGCTGGGATTGATTATGGCATTAATATTGCCAGCATAAGAATTCTTCATTTATTTACAATGCAAATGTAGAATGGGAATTTTTAGACGAATAATTTAGAACAATAAAGAACAAATATTTTACCCTAGGGAGTAAAGATCAAGATCAGTTGGCGTGCATATTCCATCTGCAGTTTGGACCAATCCCCACAGGTGGGCAGCCTTCAAAGTCCGCCCCCAACACTGGAGCTGATGATATGTGTGTGACGTGCAAATTAAAAAATACATGCCATTGGTTGGCCATTGATAGGCAAGTCTTGTGAATTATATGTGGTCTACAGACGTGTACCTTTATTTACTTGTAGAACTCTTTGGAATTCTCTTTTGATTCTACAGTTCCTCCACATGTTTACTGACAACAACAGAGAGAAGCTCTGCAGTACTGAGCTCTAACACCCCCCCTCTGAATCATTAATCCCCACTGGAATTTACAAGGCAGGGGTTAAAAAATTTCAGAGAATTTCGGGCCCCATAATTTTATATGAATATTATATAGAGTTCAGTGCATGAACCAATAATAATCCAGTTCATCAAATAAAGTGCTTACTAGTGATGGGCTAATTTGGGGCGTTTTGCTTTGGCAAAAAATTCTCGAAACGGCGCCGTCATGTAGTTTTTGATGCTGGCGTCTCGTTTTTCACGCCGGCATCAGTTTTTTGGACGGCGTCCATTTTTTTTTTTTACGCTGGTGAACTTTCAGAAGCAGTTCCAAGGTATGAAACTTTAAGCCTTATCTTACAAGGTTATAACTTCACTAGTTACCCCTATATACAACAGTGGTAATGTTATCCAGGTTAGTGGATATATGCCTACAACTAGATATAATACAGGACTGAGATCCATTATCCAGCAACCTGTTATCCAGAAAGCTCTGAATTAACAGAATGGCCTTCTCCCATAGACTTCATTTTATCCAAATAATCAATTTTTTTATATGATTTCCCTTTTCTCTGTAATAATAAAACAGTATCTTGTACTTGACCCAAACTAATATATAATTAATCCTTATTGGAAGCAAAACCAACCTATTGAGTTTATTTAATGTTTACATGATTTTCTAAGGTATGAAGATCCAAATTATGGAAAGATCCATTATTTGGAAAACCCTAGGTCCTGGATAAAAGGTCCCATACATATATATATATATATATATATATATATAATCTGGTATGGGTTGTAAGAGAATTTCTTCTTAAAGGTCATTATCGTTGAGGCCATCTCCATTTTATTCAAATAATTAAAATATAAAAAGTTTAAATTATTTTTTTAGTAAACTAAAAGTATGGAGAATTACGGAAAGATCGCCTTATCCAGGAAAGCTGCAGGTCGCGAGCATTCTGGATATTAGGTTCCATACCTATTGTATATACCTCTTCCCCAAAGCTCAGAGTTAACACTACTGGCCAGGTCTAAGTCGTTTCCCTTCATATTGACCCCGATTCTTTAAAAAAAAAAGCTACTTAAATAATTATATATAGGTTTTGTCATCTTGACTTCTGTACTGTAAAACCTTTTTCTTTGTAATGACAGCTTTAACATTGCCTTGGCTTTCCCCTCTTTGATCTGGCAAGGGAATCATATGGTTTGGTTTTAAATATTCTTTAGGGTAAAATAATAAATTTCTAACTCCATCAGCCCCAAGGTCAGTATTTTTATGGATTCCTGCTTTAAGACTGACATGGCCCACTTAGATAGCACATGTCCCGCACATGTATGGCATAGAAAAGCCTACAGCAAGAAACTGCTAAATTCTTACCGGTTCAGGCATTTTCATGTGATGACCCAAGAGTGCAGAATTTAAGCCTGCATCTAGGGATTGTGTAAGGTAGTATACAAATGATTGCCTTTAGGCCATTGGCCCCAGTAGCTCTGTTCTAGCTGAGCCACATCTATTAGAGTAGCCTAATGAGCCTTGTCTTTAATGGACTTGAACAAAGGACTCTTGCTGCTGGCCTACATCTGACTGAGCTGCTGTAGCTCAACATATTTTCATCTTGAAACCCAGTCTTTCTTGCACGAATATGATGGACTACAGTAAAGATGTACAATTTGATTTAGAGTACAAAGGGTACGAAGGTTTTAAAGTCTAATGCATTGGTTTTCTCACCCCCCATCGTTTGAGATGCAATCTTTGTTCAGCCCTCCTTAAGGGTACATAGATAGGAAAGTATTGCTATATCATATATCATTCAGCAATCTTTCCAAAAATACAGAGTATACAAATAAGTATTTATTAAAACCTTACTTTAATTGGCAAATTTCCCTCTAGTTGCACAATAACTGGCCTTCAGGCTGGGCCCCCCTTAAGGTGGCCATAGACTCCAAGATCCGCTCGTTTGGCGACATTGCCAAACGAGCGGATCTTTCCCCGACAAATTTACTAAAGGGCGAAGTGGCTAACGCTAGAGAAAATTCGCCAGCGTGATGTCATTTTGTCACTTCGCCGATTTACTAACAGGCGCTGGCGTAAATTCACTAGCGAAGTGTACCTACTCTAGCGCTACTTTGCACCCTTACGCCAGGCGAAGTTGCACTATGGCGAAGGGACGTAACGACACTAATTCACTAACTTGCGGATTTTTGTGAACATTACCACTTATGGACTGGTGCTGTATTCAAAGTTCACACTTCTGCAATAAAATCAGTACCTATTCACAGCAGAATGGACATTCTTTAAACACATAAAATGTGCTAATACAGGTATAGGATCTTATTATCCAGCATGCAGAATGGGAGCTTTCTGGATAAAAGGGTTTGCTAATGAGGGATTCCAGACCTTCCAATTGCTTCCACTGTTTTAATTTGGCAATTTATGCCCTGGTTACGTGCAATGTTACAGGAATTACAGGAATGCCGTCTCATATAGGCTTCATTATCATTATAATCAAATAATCCAATTTTTTTTAAAAAAAAAAAAAAAAGAAAAAGGTTTCCGTTTCATCTGTAATGATAAAACAGTACCTTGTACTTGATCCCAACTAAGATATAATTAATCCTTATTGGAGTAAAAAAAAATGTTGGGTTTATTTAAAGTTTAAATGATTTTCTTGTAGACTGAAGGTATGAGGATATAATAAAAGTCATTATTCGGAAAGCTCCAGCCCCCAGCATTCTGGATAACAGGCTCCATATCTGTATTATCAATAAAATAAAATAAAAAATTTGCTTTTTGGATGCCCAGTGTCACAAAATCTAGGCTCAATTTACTAACAAACATATCAGTTTCTACATCATGGTAACAACTACATTTAAGCTCCATATCCTATTTAAATACTCTTCTGGGATTTATAGGGATTTATTCACCAACTAATATTAAGACATTTGTGTTCAGTTTCAGATTAAAATAACATGGAAGGAATCCAAAAAGGTTATAAGAGCCACTGGCCTCTGGCTGAACTATAATCACAGCCAGAGAGCAATGATGCCTGACTCCCTACTTATTGAAATTCACTATAAAGATATTTTGTACAATTACTCTCGTAATTCTCGTTAATAACGCCGTTCTTTTAAACTCCTAAGATGCATCCACCTGAGTCGCATTCCACACAGTGCCCTTTCCAGTGAGTTTAATCCTGCTACATTTATTTATTTATTTCCATTCAATCTCATCTGATTTCATGGGCAGGTAAAAAAAAAGAAAGAAAGAAAGAAAGAAAGAAAGAAAGAAAGAAAGAAAGAAAGAAAGAAAGAAAGAAAGAAAGAAAGAAAGAAAGAAAGAAAGAAAGAAAGAAAGAAAGAAAGAAAGAAAAAGGTTGAGGCAATGTTTTCCAACACAATAAAATGGATATCTTGGCTTGGTCGCTTATAGGGGAACATAATCTGTATCTACATCTGGTGTCTTTGGTAAAAGAAACATCCCTAAAGAGGTGGAAAAAATGTGAAAATGTTAGTTCTCTTTTGTGAAACAGAAAAAAAAATGCTCTCATATTTTCCAAGCTTTTTTTCTTTAAGTGTGGGAAAGGATCTAACAGTTGTTTCTGCATTCAAGTAATGCCATATTTATTAGTCTGTTAAAGAAGGAAATGTAAAGAAAGCAGTGGTTGGGGAAATAATATTATTTATGTACGGTATATATTTTTATGCTGTTAAAGGACAGCTAATGCCAGGAAATTAAATTCCTTAAAAATTCTGTAAGGTTTATTTAGGCCTCACGTATACAATATAGCCAAAAGTGTATGGACACCATTTCTATTTAAGCCACAGTCATCAATCTTGATACAGTTGCTACTATGTATTGCAATAACATTCTAGACCAGAGGTCCCAACCTTTCTTTACCCATGAGCACATTCTACTGTAAAATGAGTCAGGGAGCAACACAAGTATAAACATTTTTTTTTGCGTGCTGCAAAATAAGGCATGTGATTGGTAGCCCCTATGTGGACTGGCAGCCTATAGGATGCTCTGTTTGGCAGTAACCCTGTTTTTCTGCAACCAAAACTTGCTTCCAAGCCAGGCAACAGCCAATGAGTTGGTGAGCAACATGTTGCTCAAGAGCAACTGGTTGGGGATAACTGTTGTACATCACGCTTAATAATTTGAGGCAGCAGTTTAGGGAATGCCCCCTTTCGCTTTCAGCACAATTATGCCCCAATTCACAAAGTACAGAATAGGTTTGTTGAGATAGGAGTTGAAGAGCATGACTGGCCAGTACAGAGCCCTGACCTCAACTTAACTGAGCACATGTGGGATGCATTGGAACTTTGACTGCAAGACAGGCACTTGTGGCTGAATGGAAGCAACTTCCACCATAAATGTTCCAATGTCTTGCAGAAGGCCTTCCCAGAGGAAGGCCTTCCCACATTTCAATGGAGTGGGTAAGTTAAACTGTTTGTATAGAGCTTGTTACTGTGGGTGACCGGGTGAGGGTGGGGTTCATTCAGGATGATTCATGAAAAGTCTTGAGGAGTTGTCATGTCTGATAGATTTGCCTTGACATTCTGGTAAGTAGTGATTTAGGTTTAAGGGTGCTATCATTTCTCAGTTTTTATCAGTACACAACACTTTACTTATCATCGACTGCCATTCTGTGAATATTATAAATAGGTAGAGTATCTGAAATCTGACCCCATATGGCAAGATTCTAGGTTTTGTTTAAGTACTTTCTAGACCATTAGAAAATGATTTATCACCAAATTTTGACATGATGAAGATTGAAGAATTGTACTCATCATTAAATATCATCACTGTTTAATGTTAATTAAGAGGCACCAGAAGCTCATCAACTTTACAAATGTTACAGAAAAAGGTACTAAATAACAACAAAGGGGTTTGTGTTGGTTCCCTCCAGGCCTTAACAGGGTTAGTTATAACTAACAGGGAGGAAAAGCCCTATAAATGGAGTTGATACATCTTGGTACACTCCTTCATATCAAACAATGACTCAAGAACCTTGTTCTGTTTTTAATTCTAATAAAAACTTAATCACATGAAAACCAGAAATTCTAAAAATAGTGTCTAATTAACAGTGGAAAGCCAGAAATTAAGCAGAAAATTATAATACATGGTTGTGTTGTGTTTTTTTTTCAGTAATTTATAATTGAAGGCCTGTAAATGCGTGATGGAAATACACTATTATTTTTAAAAGAGCTGCCCTACGTCTTTTGTCTGAAACAATATATGACAACTTAACTCAGTAGGTGCCCACGCTCAATAACTGTAGTGCTCAGCTGACATAATAGAAGACTATTGTTATTAAGGAACATACAGTAGATTAATTCAACGCAGTCGTGTGCCAGGAAAAACACTTCTCTCAGTTAACTGCACTCGTTAGAGAGATATTGAGAATATAAATTTCATTCAGACCTATACGCACGCAGTTCTTGTTTTGCAGTGGCGCCTGGCTTTGTACCTGCGGATTGCATCAATAAGCACTATGGAAAGTCACTGTCACACCGAAATCTTAGTCTTACTAATTCTGGATGTACAGTTCTCTGTGCCTGAGAATGCTGTGCCATTTACTAATAGACATTTAGAAATGTTCAACCCTTCATTGCCTTACTAATACAGCTTATAACAAGGCACGGCTGCTGCTTAAATCTCTTCATTTACACTGAAAGTTTTTTGAAGCAATTTTATAATATACATATTAAACATATTCAACAGTTCTGGTAATTACCATTGCAAGAATTGCTTCTTTAGCCCTTCCCGTTCTCTGGTTCTGACTAGCAGACCAGGAATTTCAGTCAGCCGCTATATTGTTTAAACCGGCAGTAAAGAGAATAGAAAGGAGCTATAACAATCTGTTTACCTCGGATCCCGGAGGAAGATAGCTGATCCAGGAGAACTGATGGTAACAGGAACCTCTCTACGGCTCCGGTATTCACCGACGCCCTTTTGGGGCCCCGGGCTTTCTGCTGCGGAGGTGGTAGAGAAGCCAGGCGAGTTACCAGGAGCGAAGTAACCAGGGATCAGGCAAGGCGTAGTCAAGTGCAGGCAAAGGTCGTTTCCAGAAGACAGGTTTCAAAGAAGCGAAGTACCAAGGGGTCAGGCTAAGGCGTAGTTAAATGCAGGCAGAGGTCGAATTCAGGCAGCGAAGGTTCGGAGGTCAGGAAAACAGGCAGAGGGTCAAAACCAGGAAACTCGAACAACCAGGGCTTTAGCAGGAACAGTAGGAACTGAAGCCAGCTTGGGCAATGTGAGGAGGAAGAGGAAGGTATTTAAGGGAACAGGAACCAATCAGGAGCAGGCTGAGGAAGACAGACACATCAGGGACCAATAGGAAGCCAGGCGCCTAAATTAGAGGTCATAGCTCCTAAGTATGTGAGCGCAGGTGTCTGATTTGACGTGCGCGGGCACCTCGATGCCGGCGCCCAAGTTGACGTGTGCCTGCGCTTATGCGCCGGCGCTCAAAACCAGCGGCGGGTGTTACAGGAGCGGACAGATACGGCAAATCTATTTGCAATTACATTTGAAACCACTGAATGAATATATTTGACACATTTTGGAAAGTAGATTTTATTGATTGGACATTTAAAAAAACTGAAAACCAGCAAAAAGATAATGTATATGTGCAGCCAGGGATGTATTTAGGTCTAGTGCCAGTGGACCCTGTCCCCTTCAACCCCTCCAGCTGCTCCACCGGCTGGGGGTGATTTTATGAATTCTATTTTGAAAAATGTTTTTAAATATATAGGCACCAGAGGGCAACTCCCCCAAAAGCCGCTACCCTAGAAACAGGCCCCCGGTTCCTATATATAAATACGGCCCTGGATACGTGCAGTGAATATGCAAGAGGAACAAAATTTGCTTATATTAAATGTGCTACAAAATATTCGGTGAAACATTTTTTTACAGAACTGGATTATTATAATGCCATTTTTAAAGCCGAGCCTTGAAAGTGACTCGATCCCAACTCTGAAAATATTAACCTCAACTTGGATGGCCAAAATGACAAGGGGATTCTGGGAACAAACTCATTGTGGGTAAAAAAAAAAATACAGCATCCAGTGAAAATGACCCTATATAATATTTATTAGTTCCTTTGTATAGAAAAGGGTTTAGTTGCCTGGATATCATGAAAAATCGGTTAGGAGTATTGTAATAAAACATGCTGGGTCTACTAAGCCATATTTCTGGTCATCCGTTTAAAGTAATTGATTGGTTGGGTGTTATGGGCTACTAGCCCTGGTATAAACTTGACAAGCCCCGCATGTTTTGAATAGTTTTTATCTGCAATGCCAGGATGGCTATAAATTCCTGCAGTTTCTTACACGGCAGCTTCAATTACTACAAAATATCTCATTTATACAAATGGCACCAGAACTTCTGGAACAAAAACAATTGTACGAGTGCTGGGTAACAATACATCACATATAAATGTTTACATTTTTCAGTTACAGCATAAGCAACTAGTTTTAAATATCACTATACATACATATATATATATATATATATATATATATATATATATATATATATATATATATATATATATATATATTTGAGAAACAGGATTGCAAGTGGGGTTAGCATCGGAATTTTCAATTAAGGGACCACATCATGATTTTGTTTGACTTTCTTAAAAACACATTTTCCTAAAGATTGTGCTGCAGTACATTATATTTAGGAAAACAAAAGTGTGTTTGTTTTATCCCCATTATGTACTTTTTATAAGTGATTGCCTTTGCTGTGCACTGATTACATGCATATTTCATAAATGTTCAGAATATAAATATAAAAGATGAAGATTTATTTCTGAATAGTTCTGAACTTCATGTTGGCACATACATATATATATATATATGGTATTTATATTAGGGGGGTGTATTTATTAACATTAGAGACAAACATCACCAGTTATGTTATCCATAGCAACCAAACCAGAGTAACTTTTTTTATAGTGAGCTAAAGATTTTCGTAGTGTTCAGGACTGAAGCTATTATGGGGGCAGTGGTGTGCACAAGGGCCTGACCCACCTATAGGGCCCACTAGTCAGACCAGTGGTGGGAGCCATATGCAAACATAACACCCAGGCCTAATCATGATCTGGGCTTACCATGTGAAAAATAGGAGCACATTAATTAAATTAGTACAGGTGAAGCAGATATAACCATAAGTGATTGTAAATAGTAAATCCCAGCGCTGCCTTTTCATAAAGTGCTATAACAATTTTGGTTGCTGAAAAAGCAGAGCTGTTGTTTTTGCCTTGGAATTCACAGTCATTTGTTCATCTTTGCACACCACAGTAGTAGGTATGTGGTTAGTGATGTCATATAGACAGTGTTGGACTATCGCCCAGCCAGAAAGCCCACCCTGCCACCGCCGCACCCCCCTATGCGTTGGGTCAGGGAGGGAGATACAGTGAATGGCAGTGCAGGGAGCAGGTCTGTGTCGACAGGGCCCAAAAGAGCCAGGGCCCACCAGTCCAGTCCCGCCAGTCCGACCCTGCATACAGTTGGTAGCTGCTTTAAAACCAATCTAAACCTCAACCTCAATAACATGTTTGATGACCTCTTCCAGGGGCGTTTTTGCCATGAAGCAATGTGAGCACCTTGCCTCAAGTGGCATCTCCCCAGAAGTTACCAAGGGTGGCAAAAAGCCGCTCCTGGTAACTTTAAAAGCCACATTTCTAGTTATTAAACCAGAAGTTTGGCTTTTCTATTGCAGAGAGCATTTGTACAGAAGTGAGGCTGAGAGCCAAGGGAGACCAGGATATGCAATGGTCTACATTATTTCAACTATACCTTTTGGACCTGATCTTCTTTACATGATAAAAATCACTATCCTATTCAACAATTGCGTTACCTTAGAATTTCTTTAATTTGTATTCCTTTTTGAGTCTACAGCCTGAGGCTTTCTATCCACTACAAAGAATATACCTCTTTTGTTTACTGAAAGCTTGTCAAAAACAAAACAATATGATTTACAAACCCCTTCCAACCTTAATCATAAATGATGATGTAAAACCAAAAGCGGGCAAATCAGCCATTCAATCCTGGCTGAGTGAATATTCTATTGAAAGGAAAGATTAGTGAGGGTACGACAGCACTCTGTACAGTGTGTCGTGGAAATTCGTCTCCCAGAGACCACTTAAGGTAAAAGACAAAGTTTATTTGAAATGAGCTCCGTGGATTCTGAATTCACAAAAAGTCAGAACCCTAAACAAAGGAATCACAGAGTTTTTATAGACTTGTAAAAAGGGAGTTACCGGTGGGAGAGGATAGAGATATCGCTCCACAGCACCGAAAAACAAAGCCAAGCAGATGTCTCTGCCCTCGAGGCCAGGGTACTCGTAACCAAGGTTAGCTTGAGAACAGAATCCATCCAAGACAGGGAGCTCCCGGGGAATCTGCATACACAGAATATTATTCTCTTTCAAGTGCATGAATCAGTAACGATGACAGAATTGAGGTAACAGGTAATACATCCTTGTTATATTATGATGTACAACAATATATATAGATGTAGATCAAAGATTCATCTTGAATAAGGATGGGAAACCAGGATGAGACAAAAAGGAAAATGGAGAATGACAGATGTGAGTGCTTTATGCTACTGATACAAAAACAGACTTTAAAAAGTCCATAAATTAGCTAGTATTGTTTTTCCATACACCAAAAATATTATGAGTTCACCACAATATAAGCATTTTATTGCACAACATTCATCACAGTGAAGGGCATTCATTTTGTGTATTCTAAATTCCTCCAATTTCGTGTGTTCTCTTGGCCAGAAAATCACAGAGCGGGCAGATAAAAACCAAGGTGACATTCTTGCCGCTGCCTATTACAATGAAAAATATATTTACTTGTACACTCTCACATTTGGTCTCATTTCACATTTTAGACTTGCAAAAAAAAAAAAAAAACACTCTAACTCTAGAGTTATTTGGTGCCAAGACTCTTTCTCCCTGAAATGATAAAATGAAATTGCTCTTGTGTGTTATACTAAATTGATTTTGTGTAGATCATAAAAATCCCATGGTTGTTACAGAGCATTCGCTTATCAGCTACAAAGGATGAAATTTAATACTACCCATTAAATATATGTCTGGCTGCCTGACCTATACCCACCTAAAAATAATTGATAATTGCTAATGTGTGCCACTGTTATAATATTGAGCACTGTTAAATAGTTCTCATTCCTATTTTCTCTTGCTGTTCTTGAAGTCTAACCAAACTGGCGAATGCAGAACTCATTACCATTTTATTGCTTAATCAAAATGGGCCATGATCATTTTCCTGCAGATCGGAATTTTCACTTTAGTTTATAAGCTTGCGGTTCTTTGTTCACGATGATGAAAAGTATGCTTTTAAATGCTTTGCCATAGTCAATAATAGCTAATTCCCCCCCTTATTTACAATTTTTTATATGTGGACAATATAACGAGGGCTCGTTTACACCCACCCTTGAAGTCGCTCAAAAATGGCCCCAGTCATTGCGTGAAACAAGGCTTGGTACTTGGTCCAAAGACCAATGGTACTTGTGTCCAAAGAAGTTCCTGAAATTGGGTTCAAGTGTGATTATTGATGCAGGGGCACCCTGGAGCTACCACCACCTTCAAGCTTGTGGTAATCATTAACTCAAGGGATGAAAGTAAATTTTGCTTCTTTATAGGTCCCTAGTAAGGCCTCACCTTAAAGGAGAAGGAAAGTCCTTTTTTCTAGGGGGATGCCAAAATGTAGGCATCCCAAATGATCACATTTACTTACCTGACACTCCAAGTCAGTGCTCCCATCAGGAGAAAACTGCACCAAACTGGGATTCTTCCAGCGAGCACCATGGAGTGATGGTTTTCCTGCTTCTTTCTTCAAATTTCCTGGGGCAGACGCATGTGCAGAAGAACAAAATTGACGTTTTTTTCATTAAAGTTTGGCTTTTCGCTCTACTGCCCATGAGCAGCCTTGAGAAGAAAGTAGGAGCTGGAAGAGGATTGCTCTGGCAGGCAGCAGACAAGTAGTGTCCAATAAGCTGGTTGAGATCTTGTCAGGCAGCAGGTCAGCAGAGTCCAATAAACAGGTTGGGGTATGGGCAGGTAGCAGATCAGAATACAGGCCAGAGGTCAACACAGTAACAAGGGCTCAGGCACAAGGAGGAACAATGCAGGGAACACGAGGGAACAGGACCTCAAGAACTTTCATGAATCATAAAGGGCTAGATCTCAGTAAGGAACATAGGTGTTGTTGTATATGTTGGCTTATTCTGTTTTGAAGATCCTTATAGGACAACTCTAATGAAATGCTTTTTACAAGAATAAAATGCTTATTGGAAGAAACCTCAGACTGCCTTCTGTTGAAGGGCTTTATTCTATTCCCCAATATGGATTGTTGGGAACAGCTTGAAAATGTCTAACTGATGTTTGAAATTAATGGCAGTGTTCCTGAGGCAAAATATAGGGCTCTTTATGAGTCAGGTGTTCCGTGAATGTACTATAGCAGTCATATGAAAACCCCTGGCTAATTGTTTGGAAAATGATTGCTGGTATTATTAGCCACTGGCACTAGATCACTAAAAGCTGAAATAAAGATATCATGCTTTGTAGAATTCATGTTTGTATGCATACATATTTGTTTGTGTGTTTGATATTGTGTGTGTGCCGGCATGGAATTCACTTTCTTCTTTCTCATAGATAATGATGGCTTCTCACATTGATTTGTGTTCCAGAGATCACCCTCAATTTATTTCAGTTTGTGCCATTGCCGGCTCCCGAAGTCTCTGCCCCACACACTGTGACATTTGCTTGATCCATTTATCTTCATTAAAAGCGGCTGCACCATTATAAGTTCATTTTATCAGTCTAATTGAATTGAGAATGTGTTTGCTATAGACATTATTTTTCCTTGAAGACAGAGGGAGGGATGCTCTTTAGCTTTTTGTCTTTGCCCGTGAAATCTATCATCATTTTTCCCCCTTCTCCCTCAGGGGTTTCCCTTACACACTGTTTCACACTCTTGAACTTCAAAAAATGAGAAATCATACAATAAGAAAAAGCTGTTTCTTTCAAGGTGCTTAAAAGGCACACCAAGTTGCTTATTCCAACAAACTCTGTAGGGAAATTTCTCAATAGCAAAGTTGGTCAAAGTGAAAAATATATTCTAAGTTTCCAAATAAATAAAACCCTCTTATTGATTGAATTGTTTTAGGTCAAGTTTGGTGGCATGAGGAGGCTGTGCCTATGACAAATATATATAAAAAATATATAATATATATATAGATATATAAGTTGAGTGCATGGAAGGGAATATCCCCTCATGTGTGCAGCTCACCTTCCCATCATTGTTGTGTTTTGGTAGCCGAGGATGAGTAGAGTATAAGAGTGCTTTATGAGCAGGTTCATTACACTTCAACAGTAGCTTCAACTCTAACACTCCCAAGCTGTATAGAAAGTACTGTGAATGCACAGCACAACTCATGTGCACAGTGACACCTACAGGCCATTTTTATAAACACCACAATCATGCCTGAAGTTTATAGGTATTCTGGGATTTAATGCTACAGCATAAAAAGGGCAGATTATTTTTTTTATACACAGCTAAAGGATCATACTTCCACAGCAATATGCAATAGTAAGTATAAAAAAAAATATATATATATATAAATATAAAGTATATACGTCCCTCTGCCAAGCTTGGGCCAGTGCAGACTCCCATCTGCAGATTAGTTTTGCCATTGTTCGTTCTTGATAGTACAGGATATGATATCATTAATCAGATCTGTATGTGATACACCAATACACCCATTTTTCACTTGTACTTAGAAGTCTTTATGCATAGAACACTATGTACCAAATGAACATTGTACATGAATAATACTCGGCACCAACCACACTGCTCCCTGGACTGTTATCTCTCAGCTAATATGCATTTATATGGATACCTTTTGTTTCTGATGGCTGTTCCTTTTATCCACTGTATGCTCTTCTGGACATGAATTGTCTCCCTACTGCTGTATGTTCCATAATGTATATGTTCACATTTTCCTCTTTGTAGCAATCGATTCTATTTGTATAAAGTGATTAGGCACTATATATTCAATAGACTGTCTTGACCAGTGGCGTAACTATAGAGAAAGCAGATACCCGTAGTCGCAGGGGGCCAGGGAACAGAGGGGGTCTGCATCCTCTATAGCCAATAAGGAAACTCTCTTCTCCCCAGCCGATCTCTTACTGACGAGGAAGGGGACACAAGTCGGGGAGGGGTGTGGGCAGAGTTGGGGCGGAGCATGGGCGGGAGGATAGGGATCGGAGTGCCCCGGGCCCCTCTGACGTTTTTTTGCAGGGGGGTCTGGCTCACTCTAGTTATGCCACTGGTCTTGACTCTTTCTTTCTATATACAGGTATGGGACCTGTTATCGAGAATGCTTGGGATCTGGGGTTTTCTGGATAAGGGATCTTTCTGTAATTTGGATCTGGGTTGTGGGCGGGAGGATAGGGATCAGAGTGTGGCGGGCCCCTCTGAAGGTTTTTTTGCAGGGGGGCCCAGTGCACTCTAGTTACACCACTGGTCTTGACTCTTTCTTTATATATACAGGTATGGGAACTGTTATCCAGAATGCTTGGGACCTGGGGTTTTCTGTATAAGGGATCTTTCTGTAATTTGGATCTCTTACTTTAAGTCTATTAATAAATCATGTATAATCATTTAAACATGAAATAGACCCAATAGGATTGTTTTGTATCCAATAAGGTTTAATTATATCTTAGTTGGGATCAAGAACAAGGTACTGTTTTTTTAATGACTTCAAATGCTTTATTCCATTAAGTATTGCTTTGTAGCCAATTGAACTAATGTTAAAAACTGTTTTTTTATTACCAAGAAATAGGAAATTATTGAAAAAAATGTTGAGTTATTTGATTAAAATGGAGTCTATGGGAGATGGCCTTTCCATAATTTGCAGCTTTATAGATTATTGGCATTTAGATAACAAATCCTATATATTTTTGGTAAAATAAACTGCTTTTGGGTCTACATAAGTGTGTTTGTCTGCATTGAAACACTCTAAAAATGCAAAAGGTATATTACAAGTATGGGATCTATTATCAGGAAACACGTTATCCAGAAAGCTCCGAATTACTGAAGGCCATTTGTCCATAGACTCCATTTTAAACAAATAATTTAACATTATTTAAAAAAAAAAAAAAAAAAAAAATTCTCATGTTATTATAAAACAGTACCTTGTACTTGATACCAACTAAGTAAATAATCCTTACTGGAGGCAAACCAATCCTATTAGGTCTGTTTAATGTTTAAGTTATTATTTTATTATATTTTTTGGTATGGTGTTTGAAATCAAGGAAAGATCCCTTATCAATTAAACCCCAGGTCCCGAGCATTCTGCATAACAAGTCCTATTCTAAAACTATTTAAAAAATCCCATAGGAAGGAATAGAAAGTGGATAAATCTCACATTTGATAAATCTGCCTCTATATGTGCAAATTCATTTTCCTAGTTTTTTTTTGGTCAGTTTGAAACCACTTTTGAAAGACCAGGATACACACAACTGCTAATAAAGACAGGTTATTTCCAGGGTATTGAGGATCTTTGCAAACAAAGTGAAAGTTACATTGCAAGTTATGTTGGAGTTGGAAGTTATTGTAAAGACTACACTGTAAAATTGCAAGTGTATTCATGCTGAGAAGCTGAAATCCTTGTTATAGAATTAATACACTAACATGTCCCCAAAGACGGCACTTTAGCTTGGAATGAAATGAGGTCAGGACCAAGTGAGGAGCTAAGTAGGAAGTGGCAAGCTGGAATTTGAAAGTTATTTTTCATACAATTATGACTTTCCAGTTAAGAAGAGCCGGTGGTGTTTTTTAAGAAACACCTTTAGCTGAAGACAATACATTCATCATTTATGTTTTCGTTTAAATAATGCGGAAGTGTGGTGGTGCAGTGGTTAGCCTTACACTGATGTTGTCCTATGTTTGATTCGAGCCAGGGCGATATCTGCAAGCAGTTTTCGTGTTCTCCTTGTGTCTGTGTGTTTCTACTGGATACTTCAGTTTCCTCTCCAAAAATATGCAGGCAGGTTGATAGGCTTCTAATTAAATAGGCCATGGTGTGTGTTTTAATATGATAGGGACCTTAAAATGTAAAGGTGGAGATCGCTTGTTTGACGATGTCGCAAAATGAGCAAATCTCTCCCCGATATGCTCTTATTTAGGTGAGCGATATTGGGCTGATCCAATCGTGGGCCCTAGGGCTCAACAATTGGATCAGAATGGAGGCAATACTGATGGTCAGAACGAACAGATGCATCCGCAATCCGACAAGATTTTTAACCCTGACCAATCGACATCTGGCCAACTTTCGCCAGATATCGATCGGGGAAGCCCGTCGGAGGGCCCCACACACGGGCCAATAAGCTGCTAACTATTGCCCATTTATGGGGGGGCCTTAAGCCCCACTGGGGAAAGGACTGATGTGGATGATGTATAGTGGCGGCACTATATGAATAAAGATTAATAATAAAGTAATAACAATAGAAGTGGAACAATAGAAGTGGTTGATCAATCTGATAAATGGGCCCTTGGGTCCAGACGTCACTGAGAAAGTGTATAGGACTCCGGAGTAGCTTTTTAATAATACAATTTCCAGCATCCCCAGCTCACACCACAAGGAGTTACAGGAGTTTTCCTTTGAGTGACCAGACAGCTGTTATGGCAAGACAATAGAGTGTGTGTTACTGAAAACAGATGACGCTGCTTGTACTTAAGGTGGGAAGATGTCTGTTTCCTGAGTCCCTCATTACAGTATTTTGCTGGAGCTCACCCTGTAATTAACCTATAATAACATACTGGAGAAAGTAAAACCCTTATGCAAATATTCCTACGGCTTCTATAAATACAACAGC
Organism: Xenopus petersii; assembly: GCA_038501925.1. NCBI lineage: Eukaryota > Metazoa > Chordata > Amphibia > Anura > Pipidae > Xenopus > Xenopus petersii. The sequence continues at coordinate 29,551,057 of CM076688.1, forward strand.
CACGGCTCTGGCTTCTGTAGACTGAGAAATATGTTTACAAACCAGTTAGGAAGATCCAAAAATTGGTTCCATCCTACAACCCTCTATCAGGGGATATTAATCATCTAAGGACTCCCTTAAATTTGGAGCATAACACAGACATATGGCTAACAAGGTGTCTTATATGTTTGCAGTTGGGTTTCTGTTTTGATCTCCTTGTCTTTTCCCAGCACTTTGGCTGTTAGATGTTGTTGTCTGGTATACTGAGCTGCAGTTATACTGTCCTGCAGAACAGTGCAGTCTTGCCAGTAATTGTAGTCAATGGTTGGTGTATGACCCTGGATAGCCCTTAAAGGGCATGTAAAGTCTAAAATAGAATAAGCCTAGAAATGCTGTATTTTGTGTACTAAATATAAACATGAACTTACTGCACCACAAGCCTAATCAAACAAATGATTTATGCTTTCAAAGTTGGCTACAGGGGGTCACCATCTTGTAACTTTGTTAAACATCTTTGCAAGACTAAGACTGTGCACATGCTCAGTGTGGTCTGGGCTGCTTAGGGATTGTCATAAACAAAGCTGCTTGAGTTCTGCATGGCTGGGAAGTAAGGCGGGGGCTCCCCCTGCTGTTCATAAGTATGATTGTTTCCCTGCTCAGCAGTTAGGGACCATCTGACAATTCCTATCCACAGCAGTAAATGAAGGGAGAATTTCACTGCATACAGTCAGGTTTCTTATAAAAACTGTACACATGTTTTTAATTAAAGTATATTGGAGATAGGTTTCTTTTTCATTAAAAAAAGTAAAAATGGGATTTTATTGTTTTGCCTTTACATGCCCTTTAAATGTTGTGTCAACTCTACTCAAAAGTTACCTAAAGTTGGCAAAAGTCTCACCATTTTGGCACTGTAGATTGTGGCTCTGGAGCTCATCAGGTTTCACCACGGTCATGACCCCCTCTCCCCTTCATGTCGTTAAAGGGGATCTGTCACCCCAAGAAATAATTCCAAAAAACTATTTTATGATATTAGTCAAGCAAAATAAACTTACCTTACAGTATATAAATTATTTCAATCTTGTAGTCTTTTAATCTTGGAGCTCACAATCACATCAAGCAGGAAGGAACCATTTTGTGGACACTGTTATTAAGGCAAGCTTTAGATCATGCCAAAATGTTATTTATACACCAAAATTGGACACCTGATGCCCATGCCCAGTACTAAATATGTTGAAGACAGAGGGAGAATGTAGGGAGTTCAGTGATATCTAGGAAGTGCAGATTGAAAAGTGAAAGTAATTGCCTGCCCCACCTCTATGCTTGAGGCCTAGAGGAGGGGCAGGCAATATATGATTGACAGCTGGTATGTTAAAATGCTTTTAAAACAAGTACAGATGTTTTAATAGAAAATGATTTTGGTTTCATGTTTAATTCATTTAAGGACTTTTATTATACAGCTCTGTACTATATGTCTGAGTGACAGGTCCCCAAATGTTCTGGTTCTCTGTAGAAATATTGTTTCATTGTGAAATCACCCACAGATTGGATATATAGATTATTGGCATTCAGTTTTATAGCTCAGCCATATCACTAACAATTCAGCCAAATGCAATGAATGCTTAAAGGAGGCACAGAGCTGTGCATTAAATGTACATTTTCTAGTGCACCAAAGCCTAAGATGTGCCTTTTATTTCACGGTGGGTTTGATGGCACCTGCATGTGTTGATACTTCATTTTATGCCCAGCACGTATCTGAATTTTTCCTTTTTTTCGTGCTTCAGTTGCTTATAATGCACAGGGAATATATCAGAATTGAGGGTTTTGCTATATACTTTATTTTTATTCCTGCTATACAAAATGCATGGTGTGATAACAACGGAAGTGACTTCCTACAGGGTGAAACAAATTCTGTGCCTTCTAAATAATGTTTTCGATTTTGAGCTTGGGTTCACTCCAACCTTTGTTGTAGATCACAGCTGAGGAGGGAGTGCCATTTTTATATAGTCTTTGGTTATGCTTAATCATGGGTAGATTTGTACATCGCTACCAATGAGCTACATCATTCTAACAGCTTCATAATTCTAACCAGGAACTGGTTAGCTGTGGTCAGTTAGTCCAGAACAAACCAAAGCAGGTCAATTGAGTCCTGCTAAAATTGACCATAGGGTGTGTGAATACAATAGGGACCTTGACTATAAGCTGCATTGGGGCAGGGGATGATGAATAATGTATGTAAAGTGCCATATAAATGAAAAATAACAATAGTAACCTGGTTTGAGCTTTATTATGGCATCACCTTCCCAACATTACAAAGCAACTATCCTTTTGAGTCCTGTTATTGTGTTCATATGCAGGTATGGGATCCATTATCTGGAAACCTGTTATCCAGAGTGCTCCAAATTACAGAAAGGCTGTCTCTTATAGAATCCATGTTATCCAAATAATCCAAATTTTTAAAAACGATTTCCTTTTTTTCTATAATAATAAAACAGTACCTTGTACACTATCCAAACTGAGATATAATTTATACTTATTGGAAGCAGAACCAGCCTACTGGACTTATTTAATGTTTAAATGATTTTCTAGTAGATTTAAGGTATGAAGATCCGAATTGCAGCTTTCTGGATAACAGGTCCCATCCCTATACTAAAAATAAACATAATGGACAAATGCAATAGGAGCGTATAGCCTAAAGGAAATGCACATAAAAGATCAGGACGTTGAAAAGAGACTTCTTTGCTAAACTCGTACATTACGCCAATGCTCAGTCCAACTGTTAAACATGGTAGAGTTATGCGATGTTATTCAGAGTTCTTAGGAACTGTGGTTTCTCTGGATAATGGGTCTTTCTGCAATGAGTTGCACCATGCTTTTAGGTTAGTCAAAAACTTTACAATAGTGTGGATTAAAGACAGCAAAATGCAAATAAGTAATACATGAAGAATTATGTGTTTAAATAGGATTCTATGGGAAATGGCAATTCAGAATTTTGAAGCTCTCTGGATAATGGACTTGTAGATAATGTATCCCATAATTACACGGTAAGCCTCTCATATGCTTAAGAGTTTAAACACAATAGGTTTTTGTAAACCCACATAAACTTGTTGACGCCCATATTTTTTTCAATGTCTCTACGACATCACGAGTGGCTTCTAGGCAGTAATTATAGCTGACTATATCTGTCAGAAAGGTTGTGTCTTCACTGCCAATTCAGCACATATTTCCCCTTAAGGCTAAAGACTAAACTTTGCTTCCAGGGAATGGTTTCAATCTCGTTTCTTAGCTTTTTCTCTTGAGAACTACAGAGAATTACCCTTTGACATCAACAGGCTAATTACATATTTTAGGCACTTAATGACTTTCAAACTACTGGTAATTAATATTCAACACGATACCTTAACATTGCTTCACTTTTTGTTCGCTTAACATTCTACACAGGCGTTGCAAGCAGTGTCATCTTAGTGGGAAATTTTTTAGTTAACCATTCATATTGCTCACAGTCTGCTTCCTAGATTTATTACCCAGAAAGCCAGTCCTGAAACTTTTTTTAACAAAATACGTGCTGCTGCTAAATAAATAACTTTATTGCCCATTAGATGGTGTCATGGAATTTGAGGAACCGCAGACCACTTAAGGTGAAAGAAAAAGTTTGCACAAGCTCCGTGGATTCTGAACTTACAAAGAGTCAGAACCCTGAACTAAAGAATCGCAGTGTTTTTATAGACTTGTGAGAAGGGAGTTAAGGGTGGGAGAACATAGAAAAAATAGAGAACTGCTCTTATAGTCAAACAGGTGGCTCTGCCCTCAAGGCCAGGGTACTAGTGACCAAGCTAGTTTAAGAACATAATCCATCCACGCTCAGGGATTGAGAGAATTGTGTTTTCTTTCAATTGTCACTGTCTTTACCCTGCTAAAAAGAAATTAAAAGCAATTAAAACATTATTGAGGCCAAAATATGGCTGCTAAGTGTAGTAAATGTCCAATAATATACACTCACTTGTATTTGGTATTAATTGCTGTCACATGGTAGCATGGCATACCTCCCAAATGTCCCGTTTTTTGGCGGGACAGTCCCAATCTTGACAGCTCAACCCGCAGTTGTGACTTTCTTTTTGATCTCAGCCAGAAAAACTTAAAAACTATATTGGCTTTTGGCAGAGAGCCCAGAATACGGGGCAGGTGCGCTTTGATATTTTTCTCACTTTTTAAGATAAGCAAAGAAACAATTGTAACAAATTAAGATAAGCAGGTCTCTTGAAAAAACTGTGACATGCAGCTCAAAGGGCAATTTACCTTCATTAGCAAAACTGTAATAACACCTAAAAAACACAGAAATGTGTTCAACCTGCCAAATTAACATGGTAATTAGGGGTTGTGGCCACAAAAATGGGCATGGTCAAAAACATTTTCGCTGCGCTCCACAGGCCAAATCTTTTTGTCCCTCTTTGTATTTCCAAAAAGTTAAAAGGTATGTCATGGGACTCTTTAACTTACACTGGGCAATAACTCATAAATGTCAATCAGCTATAAGGTTTGGTCATTCCACTGGAAGTATAATAATACTCTTATTGGTAGCTACCCATACCCTGGTGTATATTAATTGTGCCAAACCTACTGTACTTAGGGCGACCATAACATCCTCAGATTCAAGAACCTCTTTTCAATTGGAAACCTTTCTGTAAAAAATAGGATATGGGATCTAATATCCATTATTCCTGGGAAAAGAGGCCATTAAAATGTAAAAATATATTTTTATGGATTTATTATTGAAAGGTACCAGAGCTCAGTGGTACAGGTGCAAGTACTGGGGAGCCAAGGGGCAAAATATAACATAATCAGTGTCGTACTGGCCCACAGGGATACCAGCAAAACTCCCGGTGGGCCCAGGTGTCAGTGGGCCCTCATGCTGCTATACATTTGGCCTATTTGATGGCCATTCCCTATTTATATAAGAACAAAGAGGCTAAATAGATGGAATAATAGAGTATAGTATGTAAAGAAAAGAGACTAGGAGAATAGAGGTTGAATGAGGAGAGGAAGAAAAATAGTACTAAGAGTGGGCCTCTGGTCTAAGATTAATTGGTGGGCCCCTGGTCAAAGGTTTTTGGGTAGGCCCCTGGTGACCCAGTCCGACACTGAACATAATATTCATCCCAGGAGACCTTGTGCCTATAACACTGGCAAGTTGTACTGTATGCCAAGTGCAAAATACAGAGCCCTCTGAATAATGCCCTCTTTTTGTAAATGACGCCTACTGTCTCATTATTAGATAAAGAAAGCAAATCAATTAACAATGATGTATTGTTTGTTTAATGGAACACTATGGGAAATGGCATAGACATATTTCAGGGCTAGCTATTCTACTCTATTTGGCCTTACAGGGAGTTTTTTATGGACAGATAAAACCACATTTTATTTATCGAGATTGTCCCTTCCAATGAGTCATCTTCCTTCAATGATTTTACAATATACTCTATTGTACCTATTTCACCGGGGAAGAGAGTAAGGCATTGTTGTGCTCTGCTGACCCTACCTGAAGACTTCAGTGAATCCGTCTTTGGCGATTGTGTTCTTTACTTTATCCTTGTTAAAAGAGACTTTAGAATTAAGCGTAACAAAAAGAATCCAGCTGGGCAAGAACTGTGTGACAAGTATTTCATGCAGTATTCATTTCTCCATGTTGTTTTATGGCTCCAATATGGATTTGTCCTTATTTATAGTTGCCCGCTTTATAAAGTGGTATTGGGATCTAAATCCTAATTTCATCTGAAAGATAATAAAAACAAAGAAGATTTGTGAGTACCTATGATGCCCCGTGCTGCTATATATTTACATGATTCTCTAGCTTGCTCATTATAAACGATAACAAAGTGCAACAAAGCTGGAAATCAGACATAAATATAATTATTTAGGGAATACATCATCCGGACTGCCAGGTTACAAGAATTTCTCTGAGAATGTACAGTATATGAGTTGTTATATATTCAATATGTAAAGGGAAATACAAATGGGAAATGCAACGTACTGCAGAGCAGAGCAGAAGAACACCAAATGACACCATGAAAGAACATAGATTCGGAATTCTGCTAATTGTGTTAGACACAATGGTGCTGCATAATATGGGCAGTCAGAAGGGATAACACAGGGATGAGATGGCAGGGAACCAAGACACGCTAAGGTGAAAGAGAAAATAAGGACATATTTATGGAAACAGGGAACAGAAATGGAACAGAGCATGGGAGGAGAATAATGAAGGCTTTTGCCTCCCCAAAAACAGACCCACTGCCATATATAAGTAGCTGCAAGTGTATAATTATAAGCTCTTCTGTGGAGAGTCATCTATTGATAGCCTGTTTAAACACACATTTTACTGTCCTTCCCTGGAAGAAAGCTGCTGAGGTGACACAGGGAGTAGGGACACAAAAATATATAAAGACAAACTCTGAAAGGCAATAGTAAAACAATAATAAGATGATAGTAATAAGGGCCATACAGATATTATCAGGTCCATTAATAGGAAACAAAATAAAGACAAGATAAGAGCAAACAGAAAATACAATATGGGAGGCCAACTGAATCACATTGAGGTGGAAATTGAGACACCCTGAGTGGGAGATAGTGGCACAGTAAAGAGTTAAAAGGTAATAGGAACAGAAAGGGGGGTGTAGACTAAACATAAACTGGTAGGAAGGAGAGGTAATACAACCTGATTGAGAAACAGAATGTTTAGTTATGTTTTTGAAATTCTACAGCTAGCTTTTTTTTTTTTAAAATTAGGGTTAAATAACATTTTTGTTCTTCAAAGGTGGACAAACAGCTCAGTTGCTTGATGTCCATGAGATAGGGGCAACCCTTTAATTTAGGGGTCAGTTATGAACACAAGTGCAGAGAGCACTTATTGACCCCATTTGTTAACTGTTAACAAGCATGCTACTGTACTTCACTTCTACATTGGTTGCCAATGCACCCATACAGTATCTCTTCTCATCAATTGTGAGCCAATGAACCTTTAGACTAGGTGGATTCCCATAGCGGGTTGTGCCAGAAGGCTCACCAATCTTGCGCCCAGTGAATGGGATGCAAATGCCACTTTGAATGCATGATCTGGAAGTGGTGTGACCCCATTCTAAAAATGCACCCAGTTGCACCCAACTTTAGCTAAACACTATAAGGTCCGCTAGTTTGGTAAGGTCACCAAACAAGCAGATTTTCCCCCAATATGCCCACCGAAAGGAGGGAGATATTGGGCTAATCAGTCTAAAGGACCCGAATTGGCAGCTTAAATCTACCCATGTATTGGTACTTTTACACTCAATTTGCATCAACCCAAAGCAAGCTTAGTTGCATCTGTTTTGACACATTGGATACATTATGGGTAGAAAAAATAGTTTGAACTCAAAATTACACACTTCACTTGAGTTAGTAAATTACTATCTATCTGTCTGTTTGTCTGTCTGTCTGTCTGTCTGTCTGCGTGTCTGTCTGTCTGTCTATTATCTATCTATCTATCATCTATCTATCTATCTATCAACTATCTATCTATCTATCTATCTATCATCATCTATCTATATATCTATCATCTATCATCTGTATATCTATTATCTATCTATCTATCTATCTATCTATCTATCTATCTATCTATCTATCTATCTATCTATCTATCTATCTATCTATTATCTATCTATCTATCTATCTATCTATCTATCTATCTATCTATCTATCTATCTATCTATCTATCTATCTATCTATCTATCCATACATACATACACAAACATACATATATATTAATATCCATATCCTTAACACATAGCAAGCCTGGCTGATACATTTAAAAAAAATGCTTGCTATTATAACAATATCAATTATAACAATATGAACCTATCTTTCTTGCCAAAGGTCTGTCTTTTTACTATCTTAAAATATATCAAGTTCTTAAAAAATAATATTCTGTCTTCCTTAGCATATTCCTTTCCAAATAATCCTGATCCTGCGGTTTATGAAAGCAGCACTTGAGGCATGCTGGGAGACAAGCTGGGCTGCTAGAATACTGCAGGCCAGATTTATGAATGTGAGAGAAGGTTAAAGGGAAAAAGCAATGCAAAATAAAATGTGGTCTACTGGCAGGGATGATTTATTCTCTTCCTGGGCCTGCCACTGATTTGTATGCTTTATTTGCCAACTGACAATTCAACCATCAGCATTTTATAACAGTGATAAAAGGTACATACATGCACACCAATATGAAACCAGCACCTGCTTGAGAGCATGTGGTTAGCCAGCACTGGGTCCTGAGTTTGATTCTGGACAATGTATGGAGCTTGTATGTCCTCCCTGTATCTGCAGGTAGTCTTGTTTGGTAAAAAGTGGCTTCTCATTAAAGTGTCAATGCGATAGAGACCTTAGATTGTAAGCTCCACTGGGGCTGGGACTGATGTGAATGTCAGTGATCTTCCCCCCATTTGGAAAGATTCAGAAGAAGGCAAATAATAAAATAATGAAGACCAGTTAAAAAGTTGATTGGAATTGGCTGCTCAAAAACATACTTAAAGTTGAACCTCCGCTTGAAAGGGGACCTGTCACCCAGACATAACAAAAAATGTATAATGAAAGTCTTTTTCAAATGAAACCAAAATTATTTCTTTATTAAAGCATCCATATTTGTTATAAACACATTTAAAAGTCTTAGCTGTCACTCATGCATTGCCTGCCCCTCCTCTAAGTCAGGGCAGCTAATTACTTTCACTTTCCATTCTGCAAATTTTAGTTATTACTGCTCCACTCACATTCCCCCTCCCTCCTCACTATCTAAGTGTGTAGCCAATCCTTTAGCAGGGACATCAGGTGCCACATTGTGGCACATAAACAAGATTTTGTCAGGATGCAAAGATTTGCCTTAATTACAGTGTCCACGAAATGGCCCCTGTCTGCTTGTTGTGATTGTGAATTCCAAGACTAAAAGAAACAAGACTTTAATAATTTATGTAGTGAAAGTGGAATTTGCTTTGCTTGACTAACATCATAAAATAGGATTTGGATTATACTTTAGGATGACCTTTAAATCAACAAAAGGGAGGGGCTTTGCGTGCCAGATGCGCTATATGGAAAAATGAAGGCCAATGGAAAAGTTGCTAGAATTCTACGTTCTACAATATGTACTAATAACTTAAAGGGATACTGTCATGGGAAATTTTTTTTTTTTCAAAATGAATCAGTTAATAGTGCTGCTCCAGCAGACTTCTGCACTGAAATCCATTTCTCAAAAGAGCAAACAGATGTTTTTACATTCAATTTTGAAATCTGACATGGGGCTAGACATATTGTCAATTTTCCAGCTGCCCCAAGTCATGTGACATCTGCTCTGATAAACTTCAATCACTCTTTACTGCTGTACTGCAAGTTAGAGTGATATCACCCCCTCCCCTTTTCTCCCCAGAAGCCAAACAAAAGAACAATGGGAAGGTAACCAGATAGCAGCTCCCTAACACAAGATAACAGCTGCCTGGTAGATCTAAGAACAACACTCAATAGTAAAAACCCATGTCCCACTGAGACACATTCAGTGACATTGAGAAGGAAAAACAGCAGCCTGCCAGAAAGCATTTCTCTCCTAAAGTGCAGGCACAAGTCACATGACTGGGGGCAGCTGGGAAATTGACAAAATGTCTAGCCCCATGTCAGATTTCAAAATTGAATATAGAAAATCTGTTTGCTCTTTTGAGAAATTGATTTCAGTGCAGAATTCTGCTGGAGTAACACTATTAACTGATGCGTTTTGAAAAAAACATGTTTTCCGATGACAGGATCCCTTTAAAGGTGAACTACCCCTTGAATAGGAGATATGGCAATTGATGAATAGTGATGGGCAGATAAATTTGCCAGGCACGAATTCATGGCGAATTTCCATGTCTCACCGCTATCAAATAAATTTGTGAAACTGCAGTGAAAATTCGCTAATAAAAAATACGTTGCATTAAAAAAGCCTATTGGATTTAATGCATTTGGCCAAAATAGGCGTGCTTATAAAAATTTCCGCGGGCATCAAAACTGAAAATAAATAAAGTAAATACACTGTACACTCACTGGCACATTACAATCTTTAGATAAAATTTCACTGAGTCTAGCACACAATCTACCAGCTTCGATGCTGATTTGGCACATTGGAGTCTATTGATTGGATTTCAGTTTACATGTAGGTAGAGTAGATGTCCTTGACATAGTCATTCCCACTGAATACAATTCTCCCACTGGAATAAATAAATGTCACGCGCACTGTGAGTACCGGATGCATGGTCACTATTAATATATTATTTCTGATTCTTTATCAGTAGGACTTGTTTTAGGGTTAGGCTGAAAAGGCAGCCTAAGAAAGAATATCCTTACTACATTGCCTTTCAAGCTTTTGTTTTTCCGAAGGATTAAAACAAAACGTTGTTTCACAGCTCATGGATGCCTCATATTTATTTAAGGTGAAGAAGCAACGTGGGAAGAGTATTTATCTTGATAATGTTTGCAGCTGTAAAATGCCTCATTGCATGGAAACAAAGCAGAAATCCGAACCTCTTAGGGAAATGAGAATAGCTGAATCATTGCCGCATTAACGGCACTACATTATCTCACGGTTTCGTCTGATCCGAGGAGAAAAAAGAAGGGGGAAAATAGAGAAATTAAGCCAAAGATAAAATTCATCTTGTTTTTATTATGAAGTGGAAATGTCACCTACCATTTACCAGTATGGCTCAGTCCTCAGCAGCTGCAAATAAACAATAAAAGGATAACATGGACTTGTGTTGATCTTTGCCTCAATTGGACACCCATTGGAGTTGAGAATTTCCAGCTGGCGAATAAATACGTGAAACTCCCACGCAAATTGCTAGGCAAAAATTCGCTGGCATGAAAAGAAACTAGGACACGCGTCTGAAAAGTCACTCGCGTCAATATCATGTTGCGTCAACATTATTCGGATGCCCATTGACTTTAACGACGGCGTCTAAACTGACGGAAGTGACTTTTCAACGTGTGTCTAAAATTTACACGGGCATCAATTTTCGAGTCTCTCAAATTTTTCTCAAATTTTTTGTCATTTCGTGGATTTCGCGGTAGAACATGACAAATTCAGCCATCACTAGCCCAGTACAATGGACCAGCAAGTGGCTATTAAAGAGTGACCGAGTCTGCCATCAATATTGACCCCATTCAATACTACCATTTCCTTTTCCTCTGTAGTAATTACACAGAACCTGCAGTAACTAAGCCAGCAAAAATCCATATTGATGCCAATGCAATCCGATTATTAATAATAAATTATAATAACGTTTCTTTATAGTAGTTTTAAATCCTGATGCTCCACATTACACAAAATATTCAGCTAATGGGATACATACTTGTGCCAGCCCAGCCCTAAAATAAATTGTCAAATTGCCAGCTGTAACATAATATACACAAAATAAATAATTATAGTACATATAGCTTCAACTGCTCTGACCTGCACATATGGCACACAAAGCCCCTCCCTTTTGTTGATTTAAAGGGGGGTGGTTCACCCATCTATTAGTATGTTATAGAGCAGCTAATTCTAAGCAACTTTTCAATTGGTCTTAATTATTTATTTTTTATAGTTTCTGAATGGTTTGCCTTCCTTTTCTGACTCTTTTTTCAGCTTTCAAATTGGGGGTCACTGACCCCATCTAAACAACACATGCTCTGTAAAGCTACACATGCATTGTTATTGCTACTTTTTATTACTCATCTTTCTATTCATACCCTCTCCTATTTATATTGTAGTCTCTTATTTTAGTGTCTTTTGGACTATAGCAACCAGATTGCTGAAACTGCAAACTGGAGAGCTGCTGAATAAAAAGCCAAATAACTCAAAAATCACAAATATTAAAAATGAAAAACAATTGCAAATGGTCTCAGAATATCACTATCTACATCATTCTAAAAATTTTAAAGTGAGCAACCCCTTTATCTGAATTGTAAGATGTGTGCCACGTGTGTCTGATTCAAAAATACTTCTCTCTTGGAATAACATGTACCTTTACTCAATATGTGTCTCCTGGAGCTTCTATACATTTTTATCTCCAAGGATACCCATGAATCTAAGGGCTACATGAAGGTTCTGGGATCTTGGGTTTTCCAGATAAGGTATCTTTCCGTAATTTGAATCTCCAAACCTTCTAAAAATCATTTAGAAATATAGGGGCATATTTAGCAAGGGTCAAATTTCAAGTTTATGGGAGTTTATAAACTTGAAAAAGCTGTTAAAAAAAATGTAAAAATTTTAAATTAGGATGTATAGGATCGACCAAAAAAAAAAAAAAAACATTTTTTTTAAAAAAATGTGATTTTTCAAAACAACTCCAAATTAGTAGGAGGTCCCCCATGGGCTAAAACACAAATTCACCAGGTTTTAGATTGTGAATAGTCGAATTCAAATTCTTAAAGGGAGAGTACATGATGCATTTCTAATTTTTTTTTTTTTTTTTTTTTTAAAATTTAAACAGTTTGGACTATTCCCTAGTCGAATTACACTAAAATAAAATTTAAAAATTTGAATTTTCAATTCGACCCTTGATAAATCTGCCTCTAAATAAACTCAATAGGATGGTTTTGTCTCCACTAAGGGGCATATTTATCAAGGATCGAATTTCGAATTTGAAAGTTGGGCAAATAGGTCAGTTTTTGGATTGAATAGGTCCGTACGAAACAAAGTAATAGCGAATTTGATTGAATTTGAATCAAAGTTTTCCCCCCCAAAAAAATTACATTTTTCAGAGTCCACCAATTGACTCCAAATGGGTTCTAGGAGATCCCCCATAGGCTAAATCAGCAATTCGGCAGGTTTTAGATGGCGAATGGTCGAAGACAAATTTTTAAAGATACAGTACATGATAAATTTTGATATTCGAATTTTCGAGTTTTTATCAAATTCAAATCGAATCTGTGGGAGACAACCTTCCCGTAATTTGTTGCTTTCTGGATAATGGGTTTCCGAATAATGGATCCCATACTTGTATTAGCCTGAACAGCAGCTGTTATCATATTACTGTATTTCAGATATGTGATTATATTTATGCATTATTGGCTTTCTGTAACAAATATAGAAGAAGAAAAAGGGGGGGGGAATGGTACAATCTGTTAGGAGAGGATGTCTGCATTCCACACAACAGGCAAAGTGTCGGAAAGTTGTGGATTTGATGTCTCAGGATGATTTACACAAACAAGCTGAACAGTCCAGAATTCTTAGCAAGAGGAAGATGTGTCTGGAACATGCCGAGCTAATGATGAAGATAGTGGGAGCACCCAGAGCTGCAGGCAGCTATTAGAAGAGTGAAATTCACGAGAAAGTACTGTTCCTGCAGTGATTTAATGGATGTCCCATATGCCAGTTATGCAGCAGTAAGGAACAATTACACTTCCGCAGCTGCCTAAACTGTCAGGATTAAGCACCAGCCTTTTAATTCTTCCCGTTATTCTGACAAAAAAAAAAAATGTTTGTGGATACTCATTATTTGTTTGTCAATGTAAGCAACGCCATTCCTACTGCCGGGTACAACTGTTTCCAAGCAGAAGAAAAAAAGAAGAAAAAGGCACATCTTTCGCTAAAAAGAGAACTAAACTATTATAACTTCATTAACTAGAGACCTTCTGTTTTTCATTTCACCATCAATGACGGCATTAGAGTGTCAGCTTCATGCGTGGGAAGCCTGGAAGTAACATGTCATTAAGGCAGGTGCTAATTCCCAGTCTCCCTTGTATTCATGGACTTGGCATCAAGTCTTTTTTTTTTTTAATTACTTATATTAGATAGACTTGGCATCAGCACACCACTGCCTGCAATTCATCACATTAATAGAATTCCCATCAGCTGTTCAAATCTCATATCCACCTTGGTTATTATGTTTTTACTCTCCACGCATATCACTTTTTTTTTCACCAATGAATAAGTCTGCAGGGCATTGTGGGAATTTGAGTTTTTTTGCTGGTCTTCTGTTATAATGTATTAAAGGAACAGTAACACCACAAAATGTAAGTGTTTTAAAGTAATGAAAATATAATGTACTGTTGCCCTGCACTGGTAAGATTGATCTGTTTGCTTCAGAAACTCTACTATAGTTCATATAAACAAGCTGCTGTGGAGCAATGGTGGCAATTGAAAAATGGCTATATGGCACAGGTTAACTAATGGATAACAGATAACACCATTAGACAGAAAGAGCTTATTTGCTATCTGCTGTGTAACCGGAGCCTTTTCTCCTTTAAATAGCTGCCCCCATTGCTACACAGCAGCTTATTTATTTAAACAATAGTAGTGTTTCTTAAGCAAACACAGCAGTTTTACCAGTGCAGGGCAACACTGCATTATATTTTCATTACTTTAAAAGACTTTTATTTTTTGACGTTACTGTTCCTTTAAGCTTCAGAACCAGCAGTGCAGAAAGGGACACTCACATATCAGATGTATTACAAGGTAGAACCATGAGTTCCTATTAAAGATGCAGGATCCACTATTGGAAAAGCTTTATACAGAAAACTCCAAATTACAAGAAGACAGTCTTCCATAGACTCCATTTTAATTTAAAAAAATCTAATTTTAAAAATGATTTCCTTTTTTACTGTAATAATAAAAGCGTACACGGCCATAACCTAATTTGGAGCTTTCTGGATAACAGGTTTACGGTTAACAGATCCCATACCCGTACCTTGTACTTCATACCAGCTAAGATATAATTAATCCTTTCCGCTGGCAAAGCAATGCTATTGAGTATATTAATACTTAGTAGACTAAAAGGGATTATGTCATGATTTTTATGATGTCGTTTTTATTTCTAAATTACACTGTTTACACTGCATATAATTCACTCTGCAATATAACATTTCATTCCTGAACCAGCAAGTGTATTTTTTTGTTGTTGTAATATTGATGTATAGGCTCCATCTCAGGTCATTTTGCCTGGCCATGTGCTTTCAGAAAGAGCCAGCACTTTAGGATGGAACTGCTTTCTGGCAGGCTGTTGTTTCTCCTACTTAATGTAACTGAATGTGTCACAATGGGACCTGGATTTTACTATTGAGTGCTGTTCTTAGATCTACCAGGCAGTTGTTATCTTGTGTTAGGGAGCTGCTATCTGGTTACCTTCCCATTGTTCTGTTGTTAGGCAGCTGGGGGAAAAGGGAGGGTTGATATAACTCCAACTTGCAGAACAGCAGTAAAAAATGACTGAAGTTTATCAGAGCACAAGTCACATCACTGGGGGCAGCTGGGAAACTGACAATATGTCTAACCCCATGTTAAAATTAAATGTAAAAAAATATGTTTGCTCTTTTGAGAAACAGATTTCAGTGCAGAATTCTGCTGGATCAGCACTATTAACTGATGTGTTTTGAAAAAAAAAAATCCCATGACAGTATCCCTTTAAGGTATAGAAATTTAAATTACGGAAAGATCCAGGTCCTGATAATTTTGTATAACAAGTCCCATACCTGTATGCACTCTTATGTACTGCCTGCTCGACATGTTCAAGAGTTGTTCATATGGTGGCAGATGCGGATCATATGTGATTTTATCCTCACTATAAATCTCAATAAAAGGAAGCAATAAACACAGTAGTACAGTAAAACTTCAATTTTACATCCCCTGATTTTAAGCTTTTTGTCATTTTACATAGTCTTTTTTTCCCTGATTTTGGATTTTCCCGAAGTTTAAACCATTTATGTGGTCCTCTGAAAAACACAAAATGGGAGTTCTACTGTATTTATACCATATATGTTGCTGTAAAAATGCTCCTCTTGATATTCTTGGCAATATTAATCCTCGAAGGACAAATTCATTTGAGATGACCTCATTAAAAGCCGCATTGTTAGAAAGGTGCGCGCCATCAGTGTGGAGGCTCTTGTAACTCCCAGCAAGCTTCTCAGGAATCCTTAGGAGCATACTAAGTGGCAGGCGGCAATGACAATGGATTTCCAGTCTTCTGACATTTAGTGGGGACTGTCAGAGTCTGTTCAAGGTAGATGCACTAATAGGAAGAAGAATCCTACTTGGTTGACAAGGGAATATCAGGCATTCCCAGTTTCTTTAATAAAACAGCCACTTATTATGGCTCCGTCTGTGATTGTCATTGTATATTTCTGCTCTTGTTCTGTTACTGTCATAACAGGGAACAAAAGAGTGAGTCTCTTACTATTTGCTGAAGGATTTTAGTTGCCATCACAATTCTACCTGGGTAATCCTTTTCTTAATGCTCATTGGATTAAAATGGGCAGTTCCAAACAGAGACAATGGCCCAACCTTTTCTCTTCAAATGTGTGGATTGTGGGAAATGTTAGCTTGCAAGATGCCTCATAGGAACTGATGTAAACCTTCAATCACAGTTTTGTGTGGAAACGCCTGGTAACGATCTTTAAGTGACACTACACCTTTATTTTTTCCCCCGCTTGAACTATCAATTGGTTTATTATCCAGTTAAAAGAAGCCAGAAGGGAGGGTGCTTAGCAGTCTAGGGGGCATAACATCATATCTTTGAGGCAAGGCCAGCTGAGAGAAAAGCAGGAGACACTAAGGACCACCAGAGGTGAGGAACACGGAGGAGGCTGAACTGGGAAACAGGCAGGACAGATGCTTGGAAAGCGGGAGCACTTTATTAAAGTTAAAGACAAGGCAGAAGGTAGGCACTGGCACAAGCAGGTAATGCAAGCAGGTAAGCCCCGATACAGGAAGGGCAATTAAGACCAAGTCCAGGAAATTGGTCAGGCCAAGAAACAATCAAACAGTGTCAGGAACAATCCAAAAGGCATAACAGAAGAGACAGATAACTACACATCAACAGATATACCTACCATGTGCAGAGTGACCAGCAGAGGGGTCAACCAACTAACTGACAGGGAACCATGGGCATCAGCCTTCAACTCTCAATTTCTTACCACTTGTTGCTGATTAGTGATTATTAAATCTGTCCCATTTCTCTTTGTTGGAAAATCCGCGAATCTGTGAATAGTTACACAAAATGTATTGAAGTCAACGGGAGTTTTTTTCTGTGTTTTTTTCTGGCATATTTTTGTAGTGTTTCTTTTTTCTGCATTTTCACAAAAAAAACTCTGCAGGTGGCATCATGGAGAATTTTGCCACAAATCTATGGCTGGCAAATAATTTTGTTCATCACCAGTGCTGGTTCTTGGTGCAATGGCACTAACGTTACCTAACAATTTTATTACCAAGAATTGGACCAGTGATATTTTTACAGACAATAAATGGCACCTAGACAAGCAATGAAACTTCCTTAGCTTTTACCATAGCCTATGCAGAGAGGAAGAGAGAACATAAATCAATGCCGGCATTGGTATACCTCTTGGTATAGGGGTCCTTTAAGAATCAGACAGTGATTTGTTTAGTTATGGCTCCTCTCAGAGTTATTTTTAAGTATTTTATAACGAAAAGTCAGTGTGAATTATTCACTCCTTATGCAAGATTTATTTGCAATCCCACATTTTCCAGTAAAGCATAATATTACCACTTTAAATAACGTAGTAGTCTAATTGCCTTGGAAAGCACAATGCATATGTAACGGAGACATTAACATGTGTGAAGTTTGCGTATCACTATGCATACTAAATAAACATTATTTTGGTTCACTCTCTTGCTACACAGTTTATGCCAGGCCACGCACAGTGTTGACATTCTCTTTTATTTTTTGTCTTCTCTAGGCAAACAAGAGAACAAGAGACACCGCCTGACTTTTTCTACTTTTCGGACTATGAGAGGCACAATTCTGAGATTGCTGCTTTTCACCTCGACAGGTAAATGTCATTCCAAAGTCTTGTCATTGATTAAAAATACAATTTTCTTACAACTTGTTTTGCAATCAAGAGTAAAAGTATGTGTAGTAAAATGTAGAGGCACGGTTTTGAATCAATGAGCACATGCTAAGCTCCACTGTACAGCCATGTACAATAAATTGAATCACCCACTTTCATTCTATTGGATGGCTTGCTGAGCAACAGCAAGGTGTAAGGGTTGACTGCACTCTTGCTTGTAAAGGGAGTGGCAATGGGAGGAACATTTTTGCTCTGTAAATGTTTTTGTTTGATTTGCTGCCACCTGTAACTGCTCCTCTCCAAAGATTTTTTTGCAGGGGGACCTGACACTTGTTTTGTACACAGTGTCGAACTGGCCCACCGGGATACAAGGAAAATTCCCGGTGGGCCCAGGTGTTGGTGGGCCCAGGTGTTGGTGGGCCCTTCTACTCACCCAACTATTTGCCTTGTATGCCTATAAAACAGCAGTTGCCCATTTCTATATAAGAATAAAGATAAGAAATGGAGGTAAAGACTGATGATAATATTTGAGGAAAAGTGATAAAAAGAATAAAGAAATTGAATGACAAAAAAAGGAAAAATATTTTGGATAGTGGGCCGGTGGCCAAAGGTTTTCTGGTGAGTCCGACACTGTTTGTACATCACTGGCACATATTGAATGTCAACATGTAGCTTTGTGCCAGAGCCGGTTACTTTGCAAAACAGTTAGTTCTAATATATTGTCTAGATCAGGAGTCCCCAATCTTTTTATCCATGAGCAGCATTCAAATGGAAAAACAGTTGGGGAGCAATACAAGCCTGAAAAATTCCCTGGGGATGCCAAATAAGGGTTGTGATTGGCCATGTTGTAGTCCGTATGTGGGCTCGCAGCCTACAGGCTCTTTTGGCAGCGCACATGGTTTTTATGTAACCAGAACTTTTTTTTCCCAAACCATAAATTCAAATATAAACACCTGCTTTGAGGCCACTGGGAACAACATGCAAGGGGTTGGTGAGGAACATGATGCTCGCGAGCCACTAGTTAGGGAGCACTGGTGTAGAAAAAGGGAGGACCTAACTGCTAATCAAAATTTGACTCCTACATGAAGTCAAGGATAGGGCCGGCCGGAGTTTTCTGGATAATGGACCTAATTTGGATCTTCATACCATAAGTCTACTAGGAAATCATATAAATATTAAAAAAAGGCTGGTGTTGCTTCCAATAAGGATGACTTACATCTTAGTTTAGATCAAATACAAGGTACAGTTTTATTATTACAGAGAAAAAGCAAATAATTTTTAAAATTATGGATAAAATGGAGTCTATGAGACACAGCCTTAACGTAATTCGGAGATGCCTGGATGGCAGGTTTCCGGATAATGGTTCCGACACCTGTGTAATGACATCATATACTGTAGACAACCAATGAGGCAGTTATGGTGCATTTCTCTGCCGGCATGCATCTATGTATCTGCTGTCAAGTGCCGCAACTCCATGCATTAAAGGTAAAGGGGAAATTTAGTATTAGACTCTACATCTCATTTATGAGACTTCCAACGTTTTTTCCAGTGGCATGTTTCACAAGGGAATTCAAGCACAAGAGCCTGCAAAGTGCTGTTTAAACTTGAGCTAATGAAATAGGATATTGCTTTTATCCCAATGTGCTGCTACTGTATATTGATTTTAAAAAATGTCTAGAATAAACATAACTATAATGTACATGACATGCAGCAATGAAACGCTGAGCAATGGCAAGTGATTTGCAAACAGTGCAGCTTACCCTGCCGTATTTAATAGAGTTTCAGTGAACCAAACAATAAGCAGATGGAGTGGCCGTTATTTCGCCCGCACACAGCTTCCTATGAACAGGGGCCCAGATGATAATCTTGTCTGTGTGTCAGACGCCATCGGGAGATGAAGACACAGGACTAATTGTCATAGTTCATCAGCCGACCTGCTAATTAGGGCACCATATGTATGGGAACACATTTAATCCAACATAATAGCTGCTGTTATTATTGCAGGTGTTTATATTAGCAATTTAAGGTAATTTTTTTGGGGGGGGGGTGCTATGAACTGCCTAATATACTTACAGAATTAACTGGATGATCTGGTAGCTAAAAATTAGCATATCTGTCCCACCGAGTATAATCCAACTGCATCCAAACAAATTTATGTATGCCGCTCCTCCTATATGGTAATTGGTGCAGTATGGCATATTATAGAACTCACAAGAGAGGAATCAAATTCAGCCTGTTGGAAGCAGCGCTAACGTGGATGTCAGTAAGTCAATTATTTTCAGATGAGACGACACATCTCTATGAAGCTGAGTTGAGGATTCAGTACAGTGCACAGGTATGGGATCCAATATCTGGAAACCTGTTATCAAGCTAGCTCCGAATTAAGGGAAGGACGTCTCCCTTAAACTTCATTTGATCCAAATAATCCAGATTTTTAAGAAGTATTTAAAGTATTTTTTCTCTGTAATATTAAAACAGTGCCTTGAACTTGATCCAAACTAAGATATAGTTCATCCTTGTTGGGAGCAAAACCGGCCATCGGGTTTATTTGATGTTTAAATGATTTTCTAGTAGACTTAAGGAATGACAATTCAAATTATGGAAAGTTCTGTTATCCAAGTATGGAGCATTCTGGAAAGGGGTGGGGAATGGTTGAATCAGGGATGTGAAGAGGTAGATCTAGGGGCAGGTGGGGATCTGTGTCTAAAGTTGACTATATATGGGTGGGTGGATGAAAGCTGCTGACTTGGCCCCTCCACACCAAGTCAGCAACTTATTGGCTAGTGTATGGGGCTAAACAAAAGACCTGCCTGATCAATATCTGGCCAAAAATCAGCCAGATCTCTATTGGGCAAGATACAGTTGGGTGAGGAGTGCATGGGCATGTTGATGTGAGCTTCGGTAGGACCTACTAGTTCATGGCCACATTCCAATGATAGTATAAGACTGATTTATGTTTTATGATTTTTGTTTGGTACCTTGCCAAATGAATAACTATGTATGGCCAGCTTTAGAAGAGTGAAGAGCTTATACACGAGCAGTGTGGCAGAATTTTTGCAGAACTTTTTTGGGAGTGAGAGGCTGTTACTGTCTTCATTTGCTGATATAACATGCTGCAGAGACATCGTATAGAAACAATGCAACAATGCATATGTTTGGGGCAAACATTTAACGTCCATTTTCAACCATTTCCAGGATTCTCGGTTTCCGTCGTGTGCCACCAGTTGCCGGCAGATTGGTGAACATGACTAAAGAAATACGGGATATTACAAGGGACAAAACATTATGGAGAACTTTCTTCGTTTCACCAGGTACATTTACAACATACAACAATTGTACAGCAGGGCTGTGTGTTTTTACTGCTCTTTCCCATGTGTGTTTGGAGCTTTTCCATTGGAAAATGGGAAAAATTTAAATGTTTGCTGCTTTTTGAATAACTCACAGGTCTACTGTGGACATCTGATTATTTTCGGTAGGCTACTAGACCTCCAGCAAACCTTGCACTTGTTATATGTTCTGTTTGATTATTACACATTTTCATTGATATTGAAAAATACTATGTTTACAATGTCATGATATATAAGTCAATGCTGGGAAGCCCATTAGATCTGGATTACAGGTCCAATGGCTGTGTAACTACTGGAGGTTTGCAACCAACTACAGTCTTTTCGGGCCTATAAATTTTGTTATAACAACAAACACTGCTTCATTATTTGTATCATCTGCTTAGAACTATTGTTGGGAGTGACAGGAGTAAAGGGATCCCTAACCAACAACAGTATCATGGCATCAAAGGTCAATCAAATGTCCATCAGCTTGTAAGCAGCCGCCACTAGTAGTGAACCAAAGAACATCAACCAATGTTCCATCTGATTTCTAAAAAAGTGTCTTTTGTGCTTTTTTACACATACAGTGTTGGATTTGCTGACTGCCTACAATAACTGCCCAGACCCTTGCCCACCATTACTCAACGTAGATCCTACCCAAATTTGCTTGCTGTGATCTCTTATATAGTAAAGCAGCCCCACATATTTATGACATCACCATGGGCAGACGTGGATATATTTATTGCTGGGATTTCAAGAAATTTGGTGTGGAACATTCTTTAAGGCAGCCCTGTCATTTCCAGATCCATTTCTTTTTAAATCTGAATGGTGACTGACAGCTCTGCACCCATGTTTTCAAGCAAAACAACTTATTCTGCAGTGGACAGGGGGAATCCAGCAGTGGCTTAAGCCAATTATATTGCTAAAAAGCTTTAGGGAAGATATATCCCTGCCGCTAGACAAGCATGTCCCTAAGATTACAGGAGCTGCTTTTCTCTTGAAATTAATTTCTAAGTGGGTTCCATTGCCTTGTGGCTAATACTCTTAATATATGAATTCTGACTGACAGCTCTGTGCCCAAAAGGGTCTCTAGGACAAGCATGCTTTTAAGCAACCTGCTTTGTATTGTACAGTCGGCATCCCATGGTGGTAAGCAAAAATAAATTGCGATTAGCTTTAGGGGATGTGCCTCCCTGCTAGAGCAGCCTTTCTTTATTATTAGGTGAACCATTATCCTCTTCAAATTCAACCTGTAGTGGGTGCCTTTTTATTTCGGTAGCTGGAACCTAGATCTGCAATTTTTGTATACACAAAGATAAAATACACTGTGGAAAGAAAAATCCTATTTCTACATGATATGGATTCGGTGCTATAAATAACACAATGTCAGAGCTTAATACACTTAATCCTTATAATATTGGTTACTGAGAATATTCCAACCATTTATCACTGCTTCTAAACTGGGAGAGGTAATTACTCTGGCATGATATGTGTCTGCCTTTCTCTTCCGTTCCTCTATTGTCTTTTTCAAGTACTGCTCACATGAGGCAGCCTAATGCTATTGCTCCACTTGAACAACAAAATAAGATATTTCTTTGCATAATTTGCTGAATACCTCACTGCTTGAATGTACAGCCTCTTGCAAAATCCATGGGTGGTGTTGCATAACAATCTCTAATTACACCAGCAGTAGTATGCGCCATCTTCTTTTAAGGTTTGGGGACTATGTATGTCTTGCTGTCAATGAAATATAAAGTAAAAATATGATTACTTTCTTATTTACTACCTATATTCACTGTATGATGGAAGCAAATCCTCATACTATTAAAGAGCCCATTTTCCTAATACAGGTATGGGACCTATTATCCAGAATATTCTGGGCTTTTCCAGGTAATGGCTTATACCATAATTTGGATCTTCATACCGTGGTCTGCTAGAAAATCATTTAAACATTAACTAAACCCAAAAGAGCTGGTTTGGCTTTCAATAAGGATTAATTATATCTTAGTTTGGATCAAGTTTTAAAAATTTGGATTATTTGGATAAAATGGAGTCTGTGGGAAATGAGCTTTCTTGATAATGGGTTTGCCGATAACGGATCCCATACCTGTACCATACAGTATCTGTATATTTCTTATAATCTCCAATAAATTCATAAATACTCTTTGGACAGATATTATTCTGCAAATAGAGCCCAGTGATTTCTCTGCACCATTGTTTTAGTAATGTACTTAATAGACTGCAACCCCAGTGGCTAAAATCTAGAAGACTTGTATGGTTTAACCAGGCAATAAATTGGAACCAATCATCTACGTATTTATTATCTGTTGTCCCTTTTATACATTTAGGACAAACAAATAAACATTGGTAACATATATATCATATTTGCAGCAATAGTAGGATATTATGGTGACCATAATATAGACCAGTCATACATGAGCGTCCTCCTATACCTATTCTTGTGACATTAACTCTTCCATACTTTTATTGAGACATAGAATAATGGAAAACAATACTGGTTAGGTTTTGAACCACGTAAATGCACTCATGGGAGACATGCCAAATAGATCCCTTTTTCACTTTCTGAAAGTCCTTGTGTAGGGTATATTTGCATAAAAACCTGTCTCTGGTGTCCCAGCCATAACTAACAACTGACACAGAAAGGGACAAGTATATATCCATTTATGGTGATATATACCTGAAGAGGTTATTAGCTTGAACCAAGCTCATACATAATAAAGGGTTTCTTCTCCAGGGACTTTATCTTCAGAAGTGGGAGACACAAGAGCCACCTGAATTAAAGCTTTATATCAACAGCCCAACTTAACTAACGAAACTGCAGACATAGATGTTGATTATGTTTGTGCATAGTGGGCTGCTTCAGCATCAGCATTGGAATACTTTTGAACTTTCACTTGGAGAAAAACCTTTAGATGAAAGGAACTGCCAAACAGAACATTCCATAGTATTTCAGAGATGTTATATCGAGTGGAGACCATGTACATCTTATTTTATCTCATAGTGTGAAACCCTCAATGTTTATTCCACTGTTCCTAAGTCACAGACTGCAACTCAAGTTAACTGTGCACTTGGCTAAGGTATCAATCACATGGCCTTCTACTAAAATCATCAACATTGCCCAGAACAGAACATTACTGAACAGAGTTGTGTATTCTGTTCTTTTGTTACTCTGAGAATGGTCTTCTATGCTGACTAAACACTAATCATTTATGGGTATGCAGTCAATGTGCATGAGCTCCTTTTACTCGTAACCTATTCCCATGTTCAGTGCTGTGTGTACACTCTATTGTATTGTTCCTCCTTGACACATTAATAATTCTGCCACTGCGGTGACCGACCTGAACTTCAGGTGTCATTGTGACAATAAATGGCAAATCACTGCCATTGGCACCAAAAATCTTTGTTTTCCAGAGCCAACCAGAGCTGCCTTATCCTTCTGAAAGGAAGGTATTAGCAGTTTAAAACTGCATATATATTGAAAATAAAAATATAGCTATGTAAATTGGGAAAATACTCATTCAAGTTTCAAGCACTGCAGAAGCAAGATATTATCGATGTAAAACTAATAATATTAAAAAAAAAGTCAATTAAAATAGTTCTTATAAGAGCAATGTTACATTCCGCCCATTGGTAGAAATATGTCATTTCCTACCATTTCATAAATTAAATCCTACGGAAGAAACCCACCTCTGCTCTGCATTCTGCTGCACCAACCATTATTTCCATAGTGAGGGGCCAGTGAAGGAGTCCGGGAATTGTAGTCAAGCAACTATTAGAAAGTCTTAGATTTCAGGTGGCTGTTTGTTATTTTACTTACTTACTAGTTAGCTGTATTAAAAAAACAGTATTTGCACGGAAAACAAGTATTCACTTTGCAAAGGTCAGTTTGTGGTACGATGTTTATTTTGTAATTGCGGTTCCTGTGTTTCTGTTTGGGAGATCTCGCAATTTAAGAGCAGAACACTGAAGGTTTTGTTCTCCATGTTGTCAAGTAAAAAGCAATGCTGCTCTAATTTAAGTGGTCATTAAAAGTAAAGACAAGTTAAAATGGGCCACCTAAATCTGCCGCGTGCAAATGACTTTTTTTTTACCTATTTCAAAACCCTAAAAAGAAACATATTTTGGTTAATGTGTAGCCCACACTTGCCACATGTTAAGGTTAAACTTTATTCATTTAAATCGGATGTTAAGCTTTAGGACAGGTGTAATCCAATAATTAAATATCTGGACCT
Source organism: Xenopus petersii (assembly GCA_038501925.1). Taxonomy (NCBI): domain Eukaryota; kingdom Metazoa; phylum Chordata; class Amphibia; order Anura; family Pipidae; genus Xenopus; species Xenopus petersii. The sequence continues at coordinate 29,576,429 of CM076688.1, forward strand.
GAAAAGGGGACTTAACCTTCGGGATTTTATCACTGAGTAGGAAATGAAATCATCTTGTCATATTTCCCATAGACTAGTTGTCTTTATTATATATACTATTTGTTCCTCCTATCCGATTTATAGTGATGTAGCGAACTGCCGATTTGATGTTCGCGAACGCCGTTCGCGAACACCGGCAAAAAAGCGAACAGTTCGCGAACAGTTCGCGAACTTCGAACGCTCGATAAAATCGTTCGATCGAACGATCGAAGGATTTTATTCGTACGATCGAACGATTTTCGTTCGAATCGAACGATCGAAGCTATTCGATCGAATGATTTTAATTCAATCGAATGCTTATAATCGTTCGAACGAATGGAAATCGTTCGATTTTAGCGGTCGAATGGTCGAATGGTCGAACGAAATTTTACTTCGAATCGAACACCAATTGGCGAACGTCGCGCGACGTTCGCGAACATTCGGCGGACGCGAACAGTCGAAGTTCGCGCGAACTAGTTCGCCGGCGAACAGTTCGCTACATCCCTACCGATTTATTCAAATCGGGTCGTGTGGTCAAATGATCTAAGGAGAGGGATCCCTCCTCCCATGCGTTGCACCTTTGTTTTTTAATTTGCTTTTAACTGATATCTGAGGCATGGTTGTGAATAAATATTGCCTTTTTAAAATTGCTCGGATGATTTCATTTCCTACTCAGTGATAAAATCCCGGAGGTTCAGTCGTCTTTTCAGGTCCAGCTATTTAATTCAGTTATTTGTGGACACTCCTTGGGTCTTTATCACTGATTATAACTATTATCTGTCGTCTTGCTTGTTCACTTCTAAAGTTACAGTGTAATCCAATAATTATTTGAATTTTTTTACAATAAGTCTTTATATCGGTCACTAAGGGCATGTTTAACTAGATAAGCCAAGTCTATTTGCCATCAACCAAGTATACAGACTTTGTAGAAATTAGGCAATTGTGTAATTATCTTACCTTTCAGAACAAAGTGATTACTGCTGAGGACAAGCCAGGAAAATTGACCTTTGCTCTGTCCCAAGGCCAGTACTGAAACACACCAAACACAGGCAGATTGGCAGATAGTTTTAAATTAACTATTTATACAGCCAGATCCTTTGCAAGGCTTACGGTTTAATTTTCACCTTACCTAATATCTAAATAATGATATTCTTATAATCCATAATCGGCAACAAGACCACAGGGACCTGTCTGACTACCTATGATTGAGTGCCGGAGGGTACCGATTCCATCAAAAGATGTTGAACACACCTGAGAGCTTGTACAGGAATGGGATCCTTTAGCCGGAAACCTGTTATCCAGTTACAGGAAACCATTGTCAGGAGTGCCCAATGCCGCTCCAGTCTCCATCAGTGCTGCTCTCAAGATGGCGGAGTGTGGAATAAAAAGATGTTGAGGTCACGGGTTCAATGCCCAATAATAGGATTTTCTGTGTGGTTCCTGGGTGCATCTATATTTCCTGCTGATTGATTTCTGAACCTTTCTGACCCTGCCTGAACTTGGATTTCGCTACACTTCTGCCTGCCTATTGAAATATTGTCTGGACTTGTTTACATTGACTCTTGAACCCATGTCTCGACCGTGAACGTGGACTTTGAACCCTAAGCTTCCTCCTTGGTCCTGGCTACTCCCCGCTGGGAGCTGATAGGCATTCTCCCATAGACTCAATTTTAAATAACTTGATTTTTCCCATACCCGTATAGAACATAATATGGGACAGTCTCCTTCAGTCTGTTTATTCTGATCACGCAAACCTTGGTCAATAAGGACTAGGACCCGTTCCCTATATACGTTGTCTTTGATTGGCCTAAAGGATGTTATTTGCTTAACAAGTCCAATTAATCTAATTGGGATGAATAAAATGTTGATAAATTTAGCAACTCATCCTCCCCTAATTTGGAGCAAGATCCATTGTGTTTGACCAAGTATATCTATTTTGGTTTACTGGGTGGTGAAGTCCAGGCAAAACTGCTGGATATGTGAAGGTATTTTCATGACCCCTGTCTATTGAATTCAATCAGATAAACTGAATACAGTTCATATATCTTTCAACCAAAGAGAGGGTTGATTTTTTAAATGCTGAAAATTAATATTTGAGTCTTTAAATTCAGCTGACATTTCCAGTTCCTCAGGGGCTTATTATAAATTCTCAATTCCTTAACAAGTTCACAAACCACTGGGTGCATCATCTTTTTTTTTTCTTTTTAAAGAAATTTAATTAGGCTTTTTTGGCACATGAACTATTTTTGGAGAAGACTTAATCATAAGAGCTGACCAGGCAGGGGGTATTTTTTCCTCTGGACTTGTCTTTAATGTCATTGGGAAAAGTGTTTCCTATAAAGCCATTACATGCTGTAGAATATGATCTCTGCTGTAATTTAAAGCAGTGGTTAGTGTGGGGAGACCCCCTTTGCTTGCGTTGTCAACAGACATATTTGTCCTTTGAGTGGTGCAATTCTTGTCTCAAATAAGCAAATACTAAACCAGTAATACTACAATGACATCTCTTTAATTTATAGATGCCCAGTACAACACAGTCTATAAGGGTGGACAATTACAGCTCAATTTGTAATATGTGGTGGTGTATTGGATTTCGTTTAATGGAACTTTATATAAGCATTCCAATGGAAATGGCCCACATAATGGCCTTTGCTCTGTAGTTCTATGCCTGGAGTTGTGTGACTAATCTGAATGGTCATTAGAGAGTTTAGAGAGTTGAATTCATCAGAATGAACACATCAGCATACATCTATTGACTTTTTCTCAACAATATTTTGCCGTGATCTTGAAGAGTAGCCATCTTGTGCTTATAGTCTTGACCGGCCCTGATTTGTACCAGCTTATTGGACACTTCTTCTGTGCATCCATTTAACAGTTCTTTATTCTACGGTATATTTTTAGGGGTCCCTAACCTTTTGTACCCATGAGCAACATTCCGATGTATAAAGAATTGGGGAGCAACGTATGAATAAAAAATCTTCCTGGGTGGAGCAAAATAAGGGCTGTGATTGGCTATTTGGTAGCCTCTCTGTGAACTGGCAGTTTTGGTTGGCAGTACACCTGTTTTTATGCAATTAATACTTGTCTCCAAGCCTGGAATTCAAAATTAAGCACCTGCTTTGAGGCCACTGGGAGCAACATCCAAGGGGTTGGGGAGCAACATGTTGCTCATTAGCCACTGGTTGGGGATCAGTGGTTTATTTGCTACTCTCCGACATTGATAAAGATGTAGATGTAGCAAAATTAGATTGGTTGGGAAGAGAGATTCACTGCTAACAAATGTTTTTGTCTAGATGAAAGTCTAATAACCCATGAGCATTGAACTTTTCAGAAGGAACAATATATTCTCAATGAGGATTTGCAAATGGGCCACTCTTTTTGACACTGCATAACTCTCTTTTTTTTCCATGCTGGAAAGACTGATAACAGTAAACCAATGTATAACTGTATTAATAACACCGGAGGTTACTTTTTAGCCTGGGGATTTGGAATATGGTTCATCAACCCTCAGCTTTAATAGCTAATCAGGAAATATTGAAAAGGTACATAGAAATGCACTGACAGTACCCACTGAGACAGAATGAAGATTGAGCAGCTTGGTATTACAGGTCAATGGTAGTATTCTTATAAATCTAACCCATTGGCCTTATTAATCAAATTCATTGGCTGGTTAATGAAATTGCTGTAGCCTGTCCCAATATGACCTGATCTGTAACCCGTTTAACGCATTGCTAATGTAGTGCTTGATTGTCACAAGGAAACTATATAAAATGAGAGGGAGCTGAGGAGTTCCAGCAATCGGAGCAGCTTTCCCTGGGGCACAAGGGCTCAGTAAGTGAGTGCTAAGAGTTGTAACCTTGTCCCTTTATTGCTCTTGCACTTACACCCTGGGGGATAAGAAATGACCCATAGTGTATTTTATTATGTAACCCCAATGTTAAGCCTTCATTTCTGCAAGTAATGGGATGAAAAGCTTTATGGAGTAGAGTAAACACACTTCTAAATCACTTTCTGTAAAATGTGTGGGTTAAATTATAAGTAAATGGCCAATGGCCCTCTTTATTTCCGGAGCTGCATTGATTTCACGGCTAGTACTGGAAATAACTTAATTCAAATGAAATACAATTTGCTTGCGGTGTTGTATCTTGTTGCTGACATTGCTGTAATTTAGAGTTTTCATTCAAGCTGAACTTTATTGTTCTCGAATTTGTTGTGGGCCCCATTACTTCCATAGCAAGGTAACATATATATCAAAACCGTGTCTTTTCTGTCATCCTGCAACAGATCTAAAGGAGACATATAGAATATGTAAAACACTTGAATTATGTAGGCAATAATGAGTAAGGTGTTGGTTTTACTTGGGGCAGGCAGATTGGTTTGCAAAGTGAATATTTGCCCTGTGCATGGTTATATTTATAAAGCTGAATAAGTGTGCTGCAAACAGAATTGCAATTTTTCTTGTGTGAAGGATTAGAAGGAAAAATACTTTGAATTTCGAAGTATTTTTTTGGCTACTTCGACCATCGAATTGGCTACTTCGACCTTCGACTACGACTTCGACTTTGAATCGAAAGATTCGAAATAAAAATCGTTCGACTATTCGACCATTCGATAGTCGAAGTACTGTCTCTTTAAAAAAAACTTTGACTACCTACTTCACTACCTAAAACCTACCGAACACCAATGTTAGCCTATAGGGAAGGTCCCCATAGGCTTTCTAGGCAATTTGGGATTGAAGGAAAATCGTTCGATCGATGGATTAAAATCCTTTGAATCGTTGCGCTAAATCCTGCGACTTCGATATTCGAAGTCGAAGGATTTAACTTCGAGGGTCGAATATCGAGGGTTAATTAACCCTCGATATTCGACCAATAGTAAATGTGCCCCAAAGTGTTAAGTGTAACTTAATAAATCAGCCAGTAGGTGGTACAAGAAAGTAATAGAAGTGTGGATGAAATATACTCCCCTGTCACTAGAGGGAGATGGTGAGTCTAGAGGTATAAAAAGGGGACCACACCCTGGTTTTATGGCGTAAGTCTGGAGGGAACGGCAGAGAATAGAGGACTGGAAAAAAAGAGATCTGAAAAAGAAATAGCAGGCTGAGAGTAGATAAGAGGGCGTATAGCAGGCACTAGGTGTCTGAGCTAGGATATTGAGCATGGGCCAACTAATGCTCCAACATGGAGGGTAGTGTGGATAGTTCCCCAGTGGATTTTCCACAGGATAGGGACCCAAGAGGAAAGGTTTAGGCCAGTATTAAGGTTTGATGGACTTCGGGCCAGTGGTCTGCCAGTAGAAAATGGTCGTAATAGTAAAGGGGCACCACAGGGAGTGTTGATTATTGAGGCAGGTGGGGAACAGGGATTCCTGGTGACTGGAGACAAGTGTGAATACCTGACCTACCCATTCCAAGTATCAATCCTCTGGATAAAGGTTTAAACTTGAAAAAGCCTGTGTGAATATTATGCAAGTTTGAATGTATGTTCTTGTGTAATGTAAAATGCATGTGGTTATGGTGAAGATGGTTGATGTACTAAAGCTCCTCCTGGTTATCTGCTGCTTGGTGTCCTATATGGGGGAAGTGTGTGTCCAACAAACGGTTACCCTCTGTACATACAGTACATGTATTTTATACAGATTTCAATACCAGACTTGGCTTTCTATGTCTATTGATGCATTTTGATGATTTAGTCTGAAAACTGAACATGTGCTTCAGGAAAGTTGTCGTTAGTACATCTCTATGTCTGTGATTGGGAAAAGAACTGTCATAATAAACCCTCCGAAAACCATTTCCAGGTTCAATATTGTATCTAAGTATTTCTAAATATAATGGAATTTTAAAAAGAATACAGATATTCTCAGCAACTTTGCCTTTTCGATAGCATCGACTCTGGAAGTTGATTTTTAAAACCATTTATTAATTACCTAGAAAAAGCTTGCTCCAGGAAAGTGTAAAGAAAGACATTCCTTAACAATCTTATTTGTGACCTTTTGTTGCAGATGACAATATTGCTAAACCAAGTGAAGGTGCTAACAGGCATCTTAGACGCCAGGCGCGAATTTGCGGCAAATTCCCGTGTTTCACCACCGCCTTCCTTTTCTGGATGCTGGCGCATTTTCGCCAGCGCCAAAAATGGACGCCAGTATCAAAAACGAGACTCCGGTAGCATTTCGCAAATTTTCCGGCGAAGAGAAACGGGACAAATTCACCCATCACTATTCACTAGAAGTCCACTGCTTCCCCAATCTTCACTTTTTGGTGTGCACTAGTGAACAATACTCTCCCTAGCCAATACAATTTTTAGACAACATGGGGTTGGTCTGTGTTTGGAAATGGTGGATGCTCAGGGTCAGACTGGCCCGGCGGGATACCGGGAAAAAACCCGGTGGCCCTGACCCTTATGGGCCCCTGCCAGGCCAGACCCCTTCTGCCGATATTGGGTTGCCAAAAAAAAAAATCTTTTTTTCGGCGCTGCACCAGGTGTGCAAGCGCGCCAAGTGGCGCCGTGTGGTGCCGGCTGCGCACCGAGAGAATCGACGCTTCACAATAGGGGAGCGGTGGGGGCCAGAAGGGGGGCCCTGGACAGCAGTCCTGGTGGTCCCCGGCCCCCCCAGTCCGACACTGGACACCCACCCTGATTCTAATGTAGGATGATGTTGGTCACTTACCTTCAGGCTCCACTGACAATTTATAATAAAAACTAAAAACAACAGAAATTTGTAACTGTATAAATTGTATAATTTGGCATTAACTGAGAACAAAAATATGAACAAAAATTTGACAGTGTGTATTTTGATTTCTTACAGCAAACAACATCTGCTTCTATGGAGAATGCTCCTACTACTGTTCAACGGAACACGCACTTTGTGGAAAGCCCGATCAGATAGAAGGCTCCTTGGCAGCATTTCTTCCAGATTTGTCTCTGGCCAAGAGGAAAAATTGGAGAAATCCGTGGAGAAGGTCGTACCATAAGCGCAAGAAAGCAGAGTAAGGTTTACTATTGCCACATTTCATGTTAATTGAACCCGAATCATACAATTTTTTTTTGAGGGGTTTTGTCCAAAACCCCCAAATTTTTCAGATTATCTGGCTAAACCCAGCACAAACCCTGATATCTTCAAATTGGAATAAGTACATCTCCCAATGATTTTTACATGACCTCGACAGGTCTGAAATGGCAGATATTTGAATTCAGGACTGTTTGTAACATCGGGGTATAATAAATCTTGAAAAAGTTGAGGTTTTTTTTTCATAAAAATTCTAGTTTTTGCCCCAAAAAGCCAGATAAATTTGAGTTTAGTCAATAAACCCCCTTCATGTGTAACACATATCACTGTTATTTTGAGGAGGTCCTTGTACAGGTATGGGACCTGTTATGCAGAATGCTCGGTACCTGGGGTTTTCCAGATAAGAGATGCTTCCATAATTTGGATCTCCATATCTAAAGTCTACTAGAAAATAATTTAAACATAAAATAAAATAAACCCAAAATAATTGTTTTGCCTTCAATAAGGATTAATACAAGGTACCTTCTTCTTATTGCAGGAAAAATGAAACAATATTTAACAATTGTAATTATTTCTTTAAAACTAAGTCTAGGGGAGATGGCCTTCCTGTAATTCGGAGCTTTCGGGATAACAGGAACCATACCTGCATAGAAAAAATATGGGTTCTTGATAGGAGAATGTACGATTTAGATAATAGATGGAGAAACAGCATCCAAGCATATTTTTGCTCTAAGTGGCAGCTCAGATATAGCATAAGATCAACTCTTTGCTGCCTGATTTTGGCATCTCTCCACCAGTGTGATAAAGGGAGGCTGGGGATGCTGTCAGTCTTGCTAGCAGAATGCCTGGAAGTGCTGATGTGAAGGAGAAAGTCACTTTCCCCAGTTCATGTTACAAACAACAAAGGACACTGATATACTGTTAATAGCAAGGCAACCCGTCCATGTAGCAGAGTAGAGCTCCAATGCATTTGTGAAAAAGACCATAATTACTTTAGGGACACTTTTTATAATACATTTACCATGATTCTTTTTTTTTTCCCTGTAAATTGATACTTTCCTCTTTACCCCTTAATGGACAAGAAGGACCAGAAGTGGATTTGTTTCATAGCCCTCTAAAAGCCTAGCACTGGACAGTGGCCAGAGCATGAGCTTATTGCATTACTTGTCTCCCTGTTCCTTTCCATTCATCATTTCTGGCAGCCGTGGAGATATGATTTCTGAAGACTTATCCATTCAGATCATATTAGAGAGGTGGACGAGGGAATGCAGTTGTTTGGCAGGCCTGATGTGTCATCAGATAAATTGCTCGATTAACCTTCTCCTGAATGACACTCCTTAACCCTTTAATGTACTGGCTTCTTGGCTCCAACGTTATGAAGCAGGAGATGGTATCAATCTGTCCATACAGGAATGGTACCTGTTATCGAGAATGCTTGGAACCTGGGTTTTTCCAGATACAGTATCTTTATGTAATTTGGATCTTCATACCTTAAGTCTACTAGAAAATCATGTAAACATTAAATAAACCCAATTTTGCTTCCAATAAGGTTTAATTATATCTTAGTTTGGATCAAGTACAAGGTGCTGTTTTATTATTACAGAGAAAAAGGAAATATTGTTTTTAAAAATTTGGATTTTTTGGATAAAATGTAGTCTATGGGAGACGGCCATTCCATAATTCTGAAGTTTCTGGATAAAGGGTTTCCAGGTAACCAATCCCTTACCTGTACTATATAACACATCTACATTCCAGAAATGGAACCTTCTTTCAACTAGACAGGGGCTGTTGTACTTCATGCACTGCAAATGCTTTTGTAACTGTTAACAAAGGAATATCCAGCTGCAATGCTTCCAAGTATCACTGCCTTAATTAGACATAAAGTAAAAATAACTCCAAGAGGATGGGATGCTAAAGAGAATTCTTCAGTGCATTAGTCATTATGGCTCTGGACATGTAACACAAAACATGAATAAATGTAATTTTAATGTTAAGTCATTTTAAAAACATTCTCCGTTATATAATATAAGGCATTAACTTTGCCCAGGAGCAGTAACCCAATAAAGCATTTGCATTTAAACAGGTGACCAGCAAATTCTACCTGCTGATTGGCTTCTATGGGTTACTGCCCCATGACCAACTTAGTGCCTTATATTACATAAACCTTATATATATATATATATATATATATATATATAACCATATATATATATCTATATATATATATATATATAGATATATATATATATATTTGGATATAGATATATATATATATATATATATATATATATAGATATAGATATAGATATATATGGGGTTATGTAATAAAAGGCACTAAGTTGGTCATGGGGCAGTAACCCATATAAGCCAATCAGCAGGTAGAATTTACTGGTCACCTGTTTAAATGCAAATACTATATATATATATATATATATATATATATACAGGTATATATATATTTATATACACACACTAACTTTGCTGACACAATCTTGGTGAAACCCTTTCCAACAGCAATAAACCATGGACATCCAGACACTCAAATTTTTTTATACAAGGGCTGCAAAAAAATGAGTACAAGTATGGGATCCATCAGGAAACCTGTAATCCAGAAAGCTCACAATTACTTCCCACTGACTCCATTTTAATCAAATAATTCAAATTTTGTTTTACAAATGATTTTCTTTTTCTCTGTAATAATAAAATGGTATGTTGTATTTGATCTTAGCTACTGTATATCATTTTTTATTGGGTGCAAAACAATCCTCTTGGGTTTAATGAATGTTTACATTTTTTAGTAGACAAGGTATGAAGATCCAAATTACGGAAAATCACAGGTCCTGAGCACTCCAGAAAACAGGCCCCATACCTGTATAAATAAAGGTATTGACTAGAGTATGCTTCGATTCTGATGCAAACCCCATTTACACCCACAAATATACTCCACTCACAGATCTTTTGGTGAAAAGGCCGCAGCTTGTTTATTAAAGAACATTTTATTCACTTATTCAATTTAACTCCCAAAAAACATACCAGCATAAAATAATACTGTATAACACTTTGACATTTGGGGTAAAAACAATAGCCGCTGAAGGCTGCACATAACATTTAACAATGTTTACCATAACTTCCCAAACCCCTCTTAGTCCAAACCCCATTAACCAGCCTAAGGCTAAGACTCTGTCACCTGCTTTGTCACTCTCGTTGCCTCGTTGCCCCCTGAGCCTCGCCCCAGGCCTAACCAACCAGCCTCACTTTACCTTCCAGCCCCCTTTTTGGCTACCCAGTAGGGCAGCCCCACTCTGCCATAGCTGCGACTGAAGAATCCGTCCAACCATCTCCATAGGGAGGGAGGGAGGGACGTTGACTCTCCTGTGCCCACTACTGGTAAGGTGATTTCCCGCACTTTTACCCTTATTTAAAGGTTAAGCCCAGCCCCTTTTCCTCCCTACTACAATTCCCATAATGCCTGTCACCACCACTCCTTTAATTCCTCTACTCTCTCCTTAGTCATGTGCCCCTTCCGCTCCACCTGTCCCAGGCTCGCTATTTTGGGCTTCTTTATTGAAAATTACATTTTAAAGATCAATATCTCCAATGGCCTTTTTAATGTAATTTTCAATAAATACATTTTTATACTGATTGTATTTTTATGGAATTTTTGAAAGCCTGGATACCCCTTGTATTCCTTGTCGGTTTATCTGCTCCCCAAAGTGAGGGTCCAGGGCCATTGCACCTGGACCACCTTATCTACATGGTGAGAGCTTCAACTAATGTCTGCTGTGCTTCTGTTTGTTGTTTTGTACCATTGAAACCATTTCCAACACAACTTTCAAACCCAGTGATTGGTCACATCTTAGAATACAGGTTTGGAACCTCTTATCCAGAATGTTTGGGGGTTTTCCATATAACAGTTATTTTTCTAATTTGGATTTTCATACCTAAATTCTACTATAAAATAATTTAAACATTAAATAAATCCAATAGGCTGGTTTTGCTTCCAATAAGGATTAATTATATCTTAGTTGGGATCAAGTACAAGCTACTGTTGTATTATTACAGAGAAAAAGGAAATCATTTTTAAAAACTTGAATTATTTGGATGGGAGACGGCCATCCTGTAATTCTGGATTATGGGTTGGCATAATGGAACCCATACTTGTATATACAAAGACTGAAATCTAAGTTAACCTTCAGTAGCACCTGTCTCCTCTTATTTTCAGTGTAGTCAGTAATTTATATCTGGATTTTTAATACCAATCAGACCCCTTTTTCTATGAATTGAATTATAGGCCAAATTATAGCAGGACACACTGCAGCATAATTTGTAGAACCCTAGATATGCCTTTTTATATCTGCATTAGATCTTTTATTCTACCATCAGCTAAGTGCAATGCATACATTTGCAACATGTAATCACAACACTGAGGGGCCCATTTACTTAGCTCGAGTGAAGGAATAGAATTAAAAAAAACATCGAATTTCGAATGATTTTTATGGCTACTTCGACCATCGAATTGGCTACTTCGACCTTTGAGTACGACTTCGACTTCAAATCGAACGATTCGAACTAAAAATTGTTCGACTATTCGACCATTCGATAGTCGAAGTGCTGTCTCTTTAAAAAAAACTTCGACCCCCTACTTCGCCACTTAAAACCTACCGAAGTGCAATGTTAGCCTATGGGGAAGGTCCCCATAGGCTTTCTAATGTTTTATAGGTCGAAGAAAAATCGTTTGATCAATGGATTAAAATCCTTCGAATCGAACAAATCGAATTTGCGTTAAATCCTTCGACTTCGATATTCGAAGTCGAAGGATTTACATTCGGCAGTCGAATATCGAGGGTTAATTAACCCTCGATATTCAACCCTATGTAAACCTGCCCCTGAAAAATTCATGTTAATCTGTTTGCGTTCTGCCTAATTCATTGTGCATCTAAAAATATTTATATTAATATTTATAATATTGATAATGGCAATTTATATTTCGTCTTGATGTTCAACATACGAGCGCACCGTCGGATACCGGAGCACAAGCCCAAGGGCATGGTTCCTTTCTGCGCACTTTCATCTAGAGAAAGACTTTTATTTTTTCAGATAGGGAACTGAAAACAAAATTGCTATTGAATGGTATATGTTATGTGACAGTTGCAAGGACATTAGGTGGAAGATTGCTTAGCCATGGTAACCCAGTTGAACTATGGACCTGCTCAATGGTAGACGGATTTATAATTTAGTTGTAAGATTTGTAAAACACCTGCGATCAGTTACAGCTTCTCAGGCTGGTGCTGGTGCTGACTGCGGCGTGAATATATAAAAAGATCCAAAATAAACCTATTGAGTTTCATGTGTCACCTCCTATTTTATCTGGGAGTAATGTTCTTAAAACCCCCATCCCTATTGCCGAGTTAGGGAGTCAAAAATAGTGAAGGGCAAATTCATCCCGTTTCGCTTCACTGCAAAATTTGTGACATAAATTTGCGGGTGTCAAAACTGGCACCGCCAACAATCCTTTTGCCTGTTTTGTCCAATTGCAGTAAAGTCAATGGGCGTGAATTGTCGATAGCGTCAATATTGTTTCCGGTGGCAAAATTGTTGCCGGTGTCAAACTATTTTTTTCACGGTAGTTTCACGAATTTATTAGACGGAAGCGAAACTTGGAAATTGTCCGCAAATTCATGCCTGGTAAAGAAATTCACCCATCACTAGTCAAAAACTAGCCAGTGGGGGCTGTCTTAAACCGCACCCTTGATGACCTAAATATGTATTTTTTTATTTTCATTATATTGAAATAAAAAAATAAAATGCTCTTGGTTTCAATGACACTACGTGCAGCTAGTGGGTTAATATGACTATTTCCGAGTTGCAATATCATTAGAGACCAGCATTTACAGCAAATCTGAATTGCGTTATCCAGCCACTGTCAGCACTTTCTATCACAAAAGCCTTAGATTCTCTGAAGAAAGACTATACAATGTCAATTTCAGCTGCTGATCTGTAACTGCAGCTCCATCAAATTGAATCATTCCCAAAGAGTATCCCTTAGGAGACAGCTAGTGGAGACCTTAGATGGAGATCAGCTTCGAGGGTAATCATCTCTGTGCTCTGTGTTTCCTTTTGAAAGATTAGTAGTGGTTGAAATTCTGATAAATTTGCTATTTCTAGCATTATCTTCCATTCCTTACATGATATCTTGATAAATATGAATCTAATAAAAGGGCGAGTTGGAGTTTTCTATAGAATGTAGAAGGGGAACTAGTCTAAAATAGAATAATGCTAGAAATGCTGTATTTTGTATACAAAATATAAACATAAACTTACTGCACCAGAAGCCCAATAATGCATTAAACAAATGATTTATTCTTTCATAGTTGGCCGCAGGGGGGCTGTCATCTTGTAACTTTGTTAAACATCTTTGCAAGACCAAGACTATGTGCATGCTCAGTGTGGTCTGTCCTTCATTTGGGAGGGTTAAGCTTAGGGATCGTCATAAATTATCAAAACAGCACAAGTCAAATAATATCTGCCATAGAAGCTGATATAGCAAGACTGATTAATAATCAGAATATGCAGACTGCTCTGGGTTTGCAGATACAAATATCTACACGGTCGCCGGCTGTTCTATAGGGAAACAAACAAAGCTGACCAAGGTCAGGGAAGTAAGGTGGGGAGCTCCACTCTGCCATTTGAAAGTATGATCGTTTACCTGCAGAGCAGTTAGGGATGTCTGAAGAATTCCTAAAACAAAGGGGGAATTTTACTACATAGATTAGGTTTGTTATAAAAATTGTACACATTTTTTAATTAAAGTATATTGGAGATAGATTTCTTTTTCATTAAGGAAAGTAAAAATGGGATTTTATTTTTTGCCTTTACATCCCCTTTAAATAATGATCTAATATAATTCTCTATGGCATTTTCTCCTTTTATGCAGGCCAACATACCATTACCATAATAACAGATATCTCGTTTATTGAGATAAGTGTGCAATTTTAGCATGCCAATAGTACATAGTACTCGAACTCCAGAAAGGCAGATAAAGTGCTGTTGCATGTTGACAGCTCAACAAATATGTTTAATGCCTTTGGTGATGATACTATGAAACAAGAGAGCAAGGTGCAAACAGAGCAGGTAGACTTCTCATTGGAGAATCCTCTTGCACAAAAATAGGCTGTTGGTTTTGGAAGAGCTGAAGAATTAATTTGGGTCTTTACTGACTGAAATCTGCTAGATTCCACCCCTTTAGACTTGGGGAACAGAACTTTCTCTTGAAGCAGTGCCAATTGTTCTTCATGGTAAGGGAAGTGAGGTGGTGGAATACACTGCCGGGTGATGTTGTTATGTCACATTCTATGAATGCCTTTAAGAGTGGCTTGGATGATTTTTTGAACAAGCGTAATATCCACAGTTAGTTTAGTATAGGTATTGGTAAACTGCATTTGGTTTATATTTGTGAGTGTATAGATAAGCCGGCATAGGTATGTGTATATATACACTGGGGTCATTGGGATGGGTTGAACTTGATGGACTTTTGTCTTTTTCTCAATTACAGTATGTTTATTTTTAACTATGTAGATTCCATTGAAGTAAATAGCAGAGCCACATTCAGGCATTTCTCTACTGGCTAAAATACACCAGTAGAGAATGTGCCCCGTGTGCCATTGACCTTAGGGAAAAGAGTACATATTTTTAAATCCATAGTACACATATGATCTGTCTTAAACAACCTCTGTTGTGTATTTGTAAACACCTTGTCATTAATGTGTGTTTCCCATATAGATGGTGCTAAACAGGGTTGAATTTTTTCACCCCTCCCACCCTCCGTTGCATCTTTTGCTTGTAATGGAGCAATAGTGTCTAGTCCATAGTGCTCCGGAATCAAGCTAATTCCCATGTGACTGGGTAGCATACTGCCCCTTTGTTGCCTTGCCACGAATCCGGGCCTCGTGCCAAATCAAGACATTTAGCTCAGATGCCTATTTTACGTACACAATTGGACCTACAGTTTTTCTATTGAAATGAAACCAAGTCTTCTGTGGTTAGGCATGATTATCATCTGAGAATCCTTTTGCATCTGTAATTGACATGTTGTACCTCCCAGATGTCCCTGTTTAGGTTGCATAGGCTGTGGCTGAAGAATGGGTGGGGTGTGTCTGGTAGAAACTTGGCATGACCCAGGCAGATAAGGAACATGGTCTAAATTGTCTTTGTTTATAGTGTTAAAACATTGGGAAGTATGATTTCATCTGTTTCTCTATGTCGAGGGCCTCCAAACTTTTGTACCTGTGAGCAGAGCCGGGCTAAGGGGTAGGCAGAGTAGGCACGTGCCTAGGGCGCAAAGCTGGAGGGGTGCCAGGCACGTACCTCCTCTGTTGCCTACTCCCAGTCCGGTCACATCTCTGGCTGACTGTCTGCGCTTCCTCTTCTTTTTGTAGTCTTGCGCATGCGCAGAAGCGCTAAGCCGGCGCTGCGGCTGGCTTGCCTAGGGCGCCTGTGCGCCCGAGGCCTGGCCCTGCCTGTGAGCAAAATTCAGATGTAAAAAGAGTTTGGGCCCATTACAAATATGAATAAATTCGCCAGACACGAATCTGTGCAGATTTTCCACGTTTCGCTGCAAGCAAATTAATTTGTGAAACTGCGGCGACAATTCACTGGCAAAAAATGTTCAGCAACAAAAAAAAATATACCCTTGTCCAAATTATTCAGACACCCATTGACTTTAATGCATTTGGACCAAATAGTCGTGCATATAAATATTGTCACTCGCGTCAAAATGATTTTGATGCCCATTGACTACAATGTGTTTCGCAGAGATTCGCCCATAACTACTTATGTGGACTGGCAGCCTACAGGAGACTCTGTTTCGCAACCAAAACTTGCCTCCAAAATAGGAATTCAAAATTAAGTGTTTTGAGGCCACTGGGAGCAACATCCAAGGGGTTGGTGAACAACATGTTGCTCATGAGCCATTGGTTGGGGATCAGGCTCCATGTGGGGTGACTTTGATATTTTAACATGACCCAATAAAATATTTTTTTATCTTAAAAGCATGCACATAGAAAAACATTTTTTGAATAATAATGGTGTAACATGAGAATCAAGTGGGTAATAATCTTATTCTTGTAGAGCTTCATGCATTTCATCTGTACCAACAAAGTTCAGGTTCAGATTCCTATAAAATAACCAAATAATCTGTAAGGTGAATGCAAATAGGCCCTCTGTTTTTTTTTGTTCATGGACATACTAATTCATGCATTATATTGATTTAGAAACACAGCAACATATATGGCCCTTTTACTCTAATGTAGGGATTTCTAAGTGTGCACATGTGTTTCAAAATGTATGCATGCACATGAGCGCACATCTTAGTGGGAACATTGCTGACAGTGCCTGGAGTAATTGCATAGTGGGTGCAGAATGTTCAGATAGCAGAAATATTAGCTGCACGCCAACATCATACCCCCTTCTTGCTGAATTCATAACCTGTATCCACTGTACCCATTTCTTCTTTTAGTTTTTATTGTTTGATTGATCGTTCTGAACAGCAGTAGAAATTCAAATGGGTTTTCGTATTCCATATACCGTATATGTACAGGTATAATACATAGAAACCTTAGTGACTGTCATACAGCATATTATCTTATCATATTATCAGCATATTAGTATTTATATCAAAAAGCCTTTATTCCTTGTAGGCCTTGCATGTACATTTAAAAAATATATTCACAAAGAGTGCCTGCCCAGTGGGCTAGAGACTTTGATATATTAAATGTTTCAGCTTCTTATTCCAGAGTCTTTACAAGAGATATTCAGCACGATCTGTTGTGCTAGATAATGTTTTGCACAGAGAGGAATGTCACACTAGGGGTTTGCTTTGGAGCATGATATGAAAAATATCTCATCATTCAGCTCATGGGTTTCTCTGCGCTGTATAAAATTCACCACATCTCATTATCCAAAGGCTGGGAGGAAATCCTGGCTCAGTTCCTATTCAAAATACATTTTTAATCCTTCATTTCATATTGAGACCATGGTATTCACGTTAATCTCACTATGTGCAGCACAGTTTATATTATAGTAATTTCTGACTTCATTGGAAAAAAAGGGACCTTTCCGATTCTGATTTTGTTATCGTTTATAGCAACATGGTACAGCAAGATGAAACCTGAGTACAGACAAACTGTTTGCACCGGGTCTAGCAACCCATGGCAGCCAATCAGTTGTTCGCTTTTATTTTAGTTGAACATTAAATGCTGACCTCTATAGCTTACTTTACTGGTGCAAGTATTATTACATTGGGGACCTCCAAATGTTCTTTATTTTATATCTTTCTTATATTACTGAGGATGTAAATCCTACCTAAAACTCTGGATGTCACCTTAAATAAGAGATGCAAGAAGATGCTCCATTGCGAATCCTCTCCATGAACTCTGCTCCCGTCTCGTATAGGGAAATTGCTGTGCAAATTGGGCTTGCCACAATAATAATACAATAATATAATAATCAGTACGGCGAAAATAGTGGAGCTCATTTATTGACAGTGGGAAAATGCGTACCTGGGCAGTTATCCATAGCATCCAGTCAGTAATTAGTTATGTTCAGCTAACTGCAAGAAAAATTCATTCACCTTTAAATCCATTGGTTGTCAAAGGTTACTGCCATATGGCAGCAAAAAAAAAAAAAAAAAAAAGTACGCAAAAATAAAGGGCCAATTTTGAGTTGATAAAAAATGTCTACTAGTTTGGTTTTACATTTCTGCATCATTTCCAGACAGGCTTTTCCAGTTGAATTGAATATGACCCAGAATGTGTTTGAAATTAATTTTTTTGATAATCTTGTGCATAAAGAACTGTCATCCTGGTGTACACAAAGTAGATTCTTATTTCAGGATCATCTTCAAGATGTTCACTGATAGCTGGAGTATAATGGTTTGTTTCTCAGACTATATTGCTTTGACTTCTATTCCTGATGGTACTAAGCTGCAGCCAGTGTCCGACTGGTGTGTATGGGGCCCACCGGGTCTACCATATCAGCCCCCCCACCACCCCAGTTGTGGGCTCCACCACTCCAGTCATGGGCTCCCCACCCCAGACTTGAGCCTCCAATGTCAGACCCGAGCTTCTCCTTCCCAAATGCTTCAGTGGTTGGCTGGATACTGGGAGTTGCATATCATAAATAGCTGAAACAAATTGCATGTATACATAATGTAAAACATATGTGATGGACATCAATTAATAAGGGCATTTCTGGCCTCAGGGCTGTGGCTGGCCAATGGTGTCAAGCTCTTTTCTTTTTAAAGCCTATTGTTCATCAATATATATTTTATATGTTAAATACTAGCTAGTATTTGACACCTCTGCTTGGGGTGGGGTGATATTAGGTACTCAATACTATATTTCATCCAAACTGTCCATACTAGGTTAATTTAACTTGTGTTATATATGTGCAGCTTTATAAATATGTTATCTTATGCCTGAGCCTGTTATACAGAAAGGACTGCCATCTCTCTAAGCTTATGAGCAAGGGAAACAACATCGATTCCATTAATACCAGGATTTATCTTTCCATGCATCTCTTCAATTGAATACTGCTTCCTGGCTGGTTCACTGAATAAAAAAATAGCAAGGTTTTAAGGCTCTGCTCTCATCAGCGTTGCAAATCAATGGCCATACCAATCAGCTTGCATTGGCCACGAGGAATTATAGTAGAAATAAACATGCTGCGTCTGTAACAAAGGTCTCAGTATAACATACAATGCAGTAGGTTCTCAATTGTGATTTCCCAGGCTCATTAAAGGTATAAGTGGGTATTCATTGTTCAAATGCTCTCCAATGAGCCATTCCTATATTCCTGGTGACTCTAATGTGAGTCTTTCCAATTCATATTATAGCAGTAAGGTGGATAAATGTAGAAACATGGACAAATTTACCATGCCCAGTGACCAATTCTAACTTTTCTAGTCTAGGACATGGAAAGAAAAACCTCAAATTGGCTGCTATTTTATCAACGTAAGCCATATACGTACTAATGGAATCATATGGAACAACGTCTTCTATCGTTTTTGGTACTTACATGGTGGTCTATCCATCCTCACCAATATTCATGTACTATAGATATCAAATGCTTTGGAGATCTGGCATCTGGCAGATCTGGCATCTCTGTTCACAAGGGTTATACTGTGTATACATAGTGCTTTCTATACAGCTTAAAGTGTTATAGGTGAAGTTACTGTTGAAGTGTAATGGCTGCATGGACCTGCTAATAAAGCACTGTTATACTCTACTCATCCTTGGCTACCAAAACATAATATATAGCCTAAATACTGTACA
This sequence comes from Xenopus petersii, assembly GCA_038501925.1. Lineage (NCBI taxonomy): Eukaryota > Metazoa > Chordata > Amphibia > Anura > Pipidae > Xenopus > Xenopus petersii. Next base: position 29,595,784 of record CM076688.1, read on the forward strand.
TATTCACACTATCCATTTGGGGGTCCTAGTGTATGGTCCCTGCAAGTAACAAAGTGCTGTGCTTATTGAAATTATGGGAAGTATTTGCTCTTGATTTCATTACAAAATGGGGACACTGAATAATTTTTTAATATACTGTATGAACAATTATCATAATTGCAGCTTACAACAGGAATCCCTGTAATGAATGTATAATGTCTACTAAAACATGCTAATGAAATATCTCTTTTCTAGGTGGGAAGTTGATTCTAACTACTGTGAAGGAGTAAAGCAGACCCCGCCCTATGACAGTGGCACTCGGCTCCTTGACCTCATTGATACGACTGTGTTTGACTTTCTGATTGGTACGTTGCAGGCTGTATTGTATACTGAAGTTTAATAATAGACACAGTAGCATGCTGTATATAAATCCTTGTACAGATTACATTTTATGCAAAGGCATTCTCCACAATGCTTTGGGTACAAACCTTGCATTACTGTTTATAAGAATATAATAGGGCATACAGTGGTGTGATCTGTGCTGTACTGGGCTCTCCAGCCAAGAGGAAGGGGGTAAAGCATCTACCAACTTGTATAAAAACCTATGGCTTTAAGCTAAATGACACTGGTTAGACATTCAGATACTATAGTTATTTTAACGGTACCATTACTCTATATTTGCTATGGATGAGACTTATTATTCTCAGGGGGTGAGCCCTCGCAACAATGTGGAGGCAGGGTGCAATGCACTGTAAGCCATATCCATATAATATATAAAAAGAATGGGTGCCAGTGTTTACATTAACCAGAAGAACAGATTGATTCAAACCAACCCACATTGGAGAATATATCAACAATACTGAGCACAGTCATTGAGTAGTCAGTTTATACTCACACATAGAGCATACAATTCAAAAGAGCACACAAGAGGAGTTTACAATTGAATAGAGCACACAAGAGGAGCATATACTATCCAACCAGAGTTCCTTTTCTTCCTCGGGTGACTCCTCTGTCAGGTGAGCTCATATGGGAAACTAACTAGTCCCTAAAACCTGCATGCTGGTTGCTCTTCTGTGTAACAATGCCAATGGGGATCTCACCCCTTCTAACACTTCTTCGCGGAGCCCAGAGCTGCTCATATAGGTAGCCCTGGGCCTAGTGTAACCTGTAATAGGGTCTAGCTAGTCCTTAGCTGACTCCCTTCTACTTAGGGGAGTCTCTGGCAGAAAGCCCTGAGACCACATGGCTCATTCAATATATATTATTACGCTTACTAAACTTTGGATAGCTAGGGGTCATGTTTAGACCCAGGAGAGTCAAATAACTAATGGCCTGTTTAGTGGCCAAACCTTAGGCGAATACTCAGTAAACGAGAAGACCATTTAGTATCTAGTATCTCAAAAGCATCTCATCTAGATGATTTACAAAGACGATTCCGTCAGAGTTTAATAAGCTCTGTAAATTTCAACCACAGTGCCATACACCTTGTGGGATTATGTTTCTTGATAGTTGTTGAGATTACCACTTAGTTGTAAAGATCTCAAGCTTTATACTTGTTACCAGATAAGCCATTTCATATACAATAGGTTTACTTCTCAAGTGCAAAAGTCAAGTATCATTCATGTCTGACAATAGGTGTTGCAAAACAGGACCTGTGCTACAATGGCTATTTCTCTTCTGTCTATTTTTCATTTTCAAGAAAAAATTCTTGCTGTGTTCAGTAATTATCTTGAACGAATGACAAGCGTAGTCATACTCTTGTCATTCAGTACACACAGCATTATTGATTCCGGCAGGACTAGATCTGTTCCAAAAATCCAAGTGAAATGCACTTGAACAGACAGTTCACCACAGAGGGGAACTCTATTCATGTGGATAGGTTTCTAAGAATTTTCTTAACTGGTATGAACTGCGGTGAAATGTCTGTTCACATTTGATTAATAAGCTCTTGCCAATCACAAACTCTTATTAGATGAGCGCTGGCAATGCATTTAAACTATCTGGTAATGTATCAGCAGGATTATTCTTGGAGCCAGAGGGGACTGAAAAAAAAAAAAGAGATAAACTGTACAGTTCACTTGTGTTCTTCTCCCGAGCAACAATCATTATAAATGGAATTATATTAGATATTAATGTCACAGTAAGCAATTTACACAGGGTCAGAATACCAAATTTATTTTGTACAATTCAAATTTTAAGGACATAGGTCCTGCCTTTCAGAAATCTAATAAAACAGTTTGGAGGAAGAGCAAAGTATTATTCATATTATGTCTGTGCTTTTCGACTCTTTTATCAGCGTTTTGGGGCAATTCATATCCAGCCGGTTGTTTGTGCTTCTAATACAATAGGCTTGTCAGCTGGAGCAGTGAATGGGAGGCAGTGTTAGTACGGTGCTTCAGAATACCAAAGGCAGTTCTAGAGCTCTGTTGTGGGTTTGTTTGTTCCTTAGAAGATAAAAAGACATAGGGAGATTTTCAAAATAACCTGGAGACAATTCTAAAGCCCATGGGACACCTATAGTTTGATACCCCTCTGTGCCGCCTGTCATTTAACAATGACAGTTGGTTTCCATTCAACTTAACAGCTGGCACTGAGAGGTATCAAGAATTTCTCCGCCAACTGAAATAAGCCAGCGGGAATCATTCTTTATGACATTGTCCTTAATATACAGTAATACAAGTATGGGATCCATTATCTGGAAACCCATTATCCAGAAAGCTCTGAATAACGGAAAGGCTGTCTCCCATAGACTCCACTTTGTCCAAATAATCCAAATTTGTAAAAATGATTTCCTTTTTCTCTGTAATAATAAAACAGTACCTTGGGTTTAGTAATATTTACACAAGTTTCTAGTAGATTTAAGATTTAACGATCCAAATTAAAGAAAGATCTGTTATCTGGAAAACCCCATGTCCTGAGCTTCTGGATAAAAGGTCCAATACCTGTACCTGTCATACATATAGATTTTATTATTTTGTATGGTCAGGTCTCCTATATATGTTTTCTATCTATCTATCTATCTATCTATCTATCTATCTATCTATCTATCTATCTATCTATCTATCTATCTATCTATCCATTATCTATCTATCTATCTATCTATCTATCTATCTATCTATCATCTATCTATCTATCTATCTATCTATCTATCTATCTATCTATCTATCTATCTATATCTTTATTTTTACCAATGAAATACTGAAGAGAATAGGTGCATCACAGTGTCTTATGACCACAGTTTAAACAACATCATCCGTGCCCATAAATTAAGATTGGGTCTGTTGCTTTCACATTGTGAGATTTACAGTAGGCCGACGTAAGATTTGTGAGCTTAAGGTGGAATCAATATTATACCCCATCTAAAGTAACATTATGTTTTATGACACCAATCTATCTCTCTCTCTAGGGAATATGGATCGTCACCATTATGAGACCTTTGAGAAGTTTGGCAATGAAACATTTATCATTCACTTGGACAATGGAAGAGGGTAAGTATTTTACTTAAACCAGCACAATTATGGTTTGAGGAGGGTCTTTAGTGCTTTTAGAACTATAATCCCAAATTTTTCATGCTACATGAAAAATGTTTCAAGGGACACAGGAATTCGTACAGGGAAGGTATTCTCAGATATAAAGCCCATACACCAGTGCATTTTTTCATGCATCATAACCAGTGCTGTAATCACTGTGCAATTTAAAATATATTGTATTTAAGACAAAACATATTCAACAGGGCCATTTAGTAAATAGCAATAGGAATATATAAACAGTATGACAAACCGAAGAATGCTATGGGAAGGTGGTAATGAATCTTGTAACCAAGTGGCAACTGAGGATATTCTGTAGCGTGCAAAATGACAGCCCAGATCCGTTATCTGGAAGCCCGTTATCCAGAAGGCTCTGAATCATGGAAAGACCTTCTCCCCTAGACCCAATTTTATCCAAATAATACAAATTTAAAAAAAAATGATTGCCACTTTTTCTGTACTTTCTCTGTAATAATAAAACAGTACCTTGTACTTGATCCAAACTAAGATATAATGAATACTTATTGGAAGCAAAACCAGCCTATTGGGTTTATTTAATGTTTACATGATTTTATAGTAGACTTAAGGTATGATCCAAATTACAGAAAGATCCATTATCCAGAAAAGCCCAGGGCCGAGCTTTCTGGATAACAGGACCCTTGTCTGTACTAATTATAAATATCATTGGCCAAAGATCTCCTGTTTGAAGTTATAAAATCTATTATTAATGACTAGTCTGAACCCAAGGGCAGTAGCTAAAGTTCTGTAAAAATGTAATATTTACTGTCACTGTTTAAGCCCATTGACATAGGGTACTATAACATATAGTATAAACATTTTAAAAAAAAATGCAAGGAGTCTTAATTCGAGCATTTATTAGTTGAAAGTAATCAAAGCACACAACATAAAAACCATTGTATCAAATTGCATTTTGCATTTCGTGCCATTGGGCGATTCAGTGGAGGAACTCTGATAAAGAGCCCAATGCCACGAAATGCGTCAGGAGGGAGTGGCTGAAAGAGGGAGGACACTGCTTTGTGTTATGTTTTAATGCAATTTGATACAATGGTTTTGATGTTGTTTGCTGTGATTACTTTGTACAAATAAAAGCTCGAATTGAGCCACCTTGCATATGTTTCCATTTTTCGTACAGTAGTAGAAGTTCTACAGCATCTGGTCAAGGCATTGATTGAAATATAGGGAATATAAATGGGGCAAAGAATTCTAAGCACATGAAAGGCCTTAATCTAGCGTAAATGGTAGACAGTGATGGGAATTGTTCAGAAACAACTCTAATTGGAACATTGCTCAGATGAGTGTGAGGAGTCTGTACCTACTGCCTTTCCAAAGATCTCACTTTCACTCTAGTACCTTGCATTGTAATATTTTGCAACAGCTATACATAAACTATTTCAGCTCGTTATCACTGCAGCTATTTGCTGAGCTGGATTCAATCATGTACTTAGAGATAGATCAAGATAACATGAATTCCCATTTGCACAATGTTGGTTTCTTTTCTACCTGAAGGTTTTTCAAGCTACCAAAAAGTCTGAAAGGCTAATTGCAATGACCATGATTTTGTATATCCTCATCTTCAACAACTGTGGTCCAAACATATTTCAAGCCCATTACAAGTAAAAGTCAATTAGGGTCAGAGAAACTGTTGATGTTCAATGAAATAGGATAGCCTCCAACTTATGTAACTTATAAAACATCCAGCCCCATCAGCATTTTATTAAACTGGCATAGTGTACCTTCAGGCTTTCCATTAAAAAAAGGAACAAAAAGTTCCTTTGTCAGTGTTAAAAGTCATTGCTTTCTTAAGACCAAAATGCCTGAGGTTGCCATGGTAATTTCACTTGGCAATGGACTCAAGGGAGGCATTTATATTGACCTTGCAAGCACTTAATATTCTGCGCATAACACTGGATTTATAAAGGAAAACATCATTTGAATTTGTTCATTGAATCTACCTTATCTAAAAAAATATCTATTGAATTGAAATAGAATAAAATATGACCAAACCTGATGGAAATACATCATTTCTTTAGAGAAGTTGTAACTTCAATGTTTATGATAACCATTAAGAAAATGCGAACACGCCAACTGGAACATTCAGAGGCTGAATAAACCTACAGAACAATTTTCTTGGGTTCCTTCCAAATTTCAGTTTATTTTTGACATTTTTATCATTTGTTTGTCTAATTATAATGAATTATAACCTACAATAAGTCAGAACATTTTACGGTGAACATATTCAAGATTGGGACGTTTCTTTTTCTTCCCCTGATGACAAAAAGTAATTTGCATGCAAAGTAAATGAGGCAAAAAAAATAATAAATATGGTCTTTTTTTGTGTTGCCCCAAGCCTTTGTATTATCTTACAGAAAGGACAAGGGAAATGTCTATACATTTAGAATGAATGAGGTATGATAAACATAATTAACTAATGCCAGTGAGCGTATTAAATAGAATACTGATGATGTGGATATGTAGTTTGACTTCAGCTACAGGCTTACAAGTTGGACTTGCAGTACATATATACATTTTTTTTCCATTGATTAAGGGTTCCACCTTCTTGAAGTCTGGAGGACCCCTGTGATCTTGGCTCAGAATTTACCTTTAGAAATTGCTTTGCAAATGAGAATCACCTTAGCCTGGGTCAATTACCTAATCTCACAGTGAGCACATTATTAAACAGTCAACTGGGTGCGTGCTTAGGTATCATTGCAAAAGCTGTTGAAAGCTCACTTAAATTATCAAGGAAAGCCAAACGTCTGTAGATGGGCAGGAATTTGCCCATTATGGAAGTGGAATAGGGTAATACTATACAGTATGAGTGTTCTGCTGAAATGTTTGCTACATATGCATTGTATTGTATTGCAACACAATAATAGCCATGATTTTGCTATGCAGAGTTTCCATTTATCAAAGCTATTGTTATCATGAGCTGGCCTTAGCAATCAATGTGTTATATCTATAGATAGCATAACATTTCCATTAAATAAACTTAATTGAATGCTGAAAATACACTTCCCACTGTAAACTACTATTCCTACTGCTCCAGCATCTTGGAAATACTCCCAAATATTCAAGTTTTGAAATCATAAGAGATCACCTTTTTTTTGGCCTCATTTTTATCATATTGGGGTAGAAATAAGATGTCAAATTTGAATGAATCATTCCATAAACGAGTTCCACAAAAAATATTACAGCACAAGGCTGATTGCTTTGAGAAAGGTTATGAAACTTCTTGCGTTTATCAGCTGGTAAAACATTGCTGTTGTTTATTTTTTTTTGGTGTAAAAATGGGTGTATAAAGGTGTGTGTAGAGAAAGTAGGAATGTCCAAAATATGGCACACATCACTTGTATATCAGAAATTCAGTGGTCTAAGGATGGTGGACAGACTTCAAACATGGTTAAACTATGAAGAATGGAGCAGTAGAGCCAAAATAGAGGATATCCTGTATTAGTAGGAGGCAGGACTGTCTATCTGGAGAGAACGATTCATCAGTGAAATACTGTATATCAATAAAATCGTCATCAATGAGTGTCAAGTATACATACAGACACATACATATTGTATTTTAAGAGAGCACTGCTATAACCTTGAGGTAAAAGTGCTGTTTTCATACTGTATCCATGGCTTACGTCATTTTTATTTAATCTTTCAACAGATTTGGTAAATATACACATGATGAACTCTCCATCTTGGTACCTTTGAACCAGTGTTGCAGGTATGATTTTTTTGGTTTGAGCATAGCCTACAGTCATTTTTTTTCTACTTTTATTTACTTTCAAACAATAAGGGGCAGATTTATCAAGGGTCGAATTTCGAAGTGTAAAATACTTTGAATTCGAATATCGAAGTCGAAGTATATTTCACCGAATTTGGCATCGAACGATCAAAGTAAAATCGTTTGTACAATTAAATCATTCGAATCGTGTGATTAAATTGTTCGAATTGTACGATTCAACGATTTTAGAGTATGATTCACCGATTTTACTTCTATGTGTGAAGACTTAGAAAAATTAAGTTTTAATTTGGCGAAGTATTGAAGTCGAAGTTTTTTTAAAAGAGACAGTACTTCGATTATTGAATTGAATTTGATGTTCCAGAACAAAGTTCATTTGATGTTCCAGAACAAAGTTCAGAAAACAATAGTCTAGGATATTGCAGTTTTAATAAAGGCAAAAGAGTCCATCATGGACAAAACTATTATGCCACTTATGATTACTGAATAAAATCTTCTTGAATATATGCATCCCATTCTGTTGGCTTATATATTCTTGAACAATCCCTGCAATTGCAGACTTTCTATTAAAAACCCACAACGTTAAAATGTAGGTAGGACAATATAGTCGCACACACACACACGAGTTCTTCTCTACCAAATTTAACCTTTATACTTATAAAATTAATTCCAGCTTGCTTATTGGAAGTAATATTAATATTGCCTGGTATAATTCTGTAAGGCTTCGGTTTACACAAGCATAAAGTTATCAAACATGGTCCTTTCTGAAGTACGTCTATCTATTAAAGGAGAACTATGCCATAAAAATGAATATGGCTAAAAATGCCATATTTTATATACTGAACTTATTGCATCAGCCCAAAGTTTCAGCTTCCCGATAGCATCAATGATCCAGGACTTCACTTGTCACGGGGGTCACATCTTGGAAAGTGTCTTCCACTCACATGCTCAGTGGGCTCTAAACAGTTGTTGAGAAGCAGGTCTGGATTGAGAATTAAAATAGGCCCTGGCATTTCAGGTACACAAAGGCCCAATCAGCCCCCACTAGCCCACTAAATACTGACTTTCTATGGCACCTTATAGCAGCACCTCTGGCATTTGCCAGAACTCACAGATTGCCAGTCCGGGCCTGTTGAGAAGCTAGGCTTAGGGGTCGTCACAAATTATCAAGCAGAAAATGTCTGAAATATCAGCTGATTCTACAAGGCTGATTATTAACTTCTAATGCAATTGTGCTGGTTTCTGAGCTGACATAGTGATTATCTGTGTTAATTTCTAATCGGCCTTATAATGTGACATATATATTCTGAATAAACAGTATATTGAGAGTGTGTCCCTTAGTTCAGTAAGTGACAGCAGCACAGAGCATGTGCAGTAAATCAGCAGAAAAAAAGATGGGGAGCAACTGGGGAATCTTTGGGGGCATATATCTTCCCTGCTAAATGGGTGTGGTTGATTTGGGCTGGTACAGAAGCCCAAAACAACATTTCTAGGCTACTTCTTTAGTTAAGCTTTACTTCTCCTTTAAACAAGCTCCCCAGGTCACTGCTGATATCCGTAGTGGCTCTGAGTACCTGGTAATACTGCACCTAATTTTCTCCCTTCACTAATCGTGCAATGCCAAAATGCCAGTGATGAGTGAGTAGAATATCTACTAGCAGTATGCCTGTAGAAAGTGTATATGTTAAGTAAAATACTTTTGAGTTGGGTAAATGTGGGTACCCACAGAATACTCACAAAGGGGATGGGTTTTGTGTAGAAAGTTCCTGATTCCCTGGTCTGGTTAATACTTGTTCCAAAGTGACTTCTGATTTTGTAGTTCCTTGGTCAGAAGAAATGTTAAACCAATTGCAGGTAGGGTCAGGTAGTGGGTCAGGGTAAGGAGCATAACTGGTTGGCAGGACCTGACCTTTTCAAGACTTTATCTTACAACACCCCCAGTCTAATTTTCTTCTAAAAGACCATGCAGCTGTTCCCCTAAAATTAAAGGAGGAAAAATGCATCCTTTGAAGAACATTAGAAGGATGTTATTTAAATAAAAGAAAGTCAACTTTTTTCCAATTGATTTCACTTAAATGGTAAAATATGAGGATATAGACTGCTTTGAACACAGGATATCATCTCTTTTATTTTATATTGTGTTTTATTATTGTAGTATATATATAAGGATAAGCAAATGGTTGATAAAAATATAGCATAAAAGCAGTGGTTTTCTTTCATTTTTGCAAAGGTGTTGGCCTTTTTCTTTGTTTTGTCAATGTCTTTTCCATACCACTTTCAGTTTTATCAAAATAACAGTTTGTAATCCATGTTTCCTTTCCTATTTACAGAATAAAAAAATCTACTTACCTACGATTACAGCTACTGGCAAAGGAAGAGTACTTGCTAAGTAGCGTGATGGAGGAATCCTTACTACAGGACAAATTAGCACCTATCCTTTATCAGCCACATCTAGAAGCATTGGACAGAAGATTACGGATTGTTCTAAGAGCAGTCAGTGACTGCATTGAAAAATATAGCTATACTGAAGTCGTTGAAGATGATTGGGACTTATATGAAGTGAAAGACAAAACAACCAAGAGGTAGTGACACCAACAAAAAAACGCTACTAACTTCAAATGAGATGAAGGCAACAGTCTCTAAAGAGGACTGTATATGCTCCAGAGTGAATTCAGTGAATTCAGATTAAAGATGTAATTGTTCCCACTGTAGTCAACCTATAGACAGACACAAAAGATTAGGTAACTAAGACATTTGTATGATAAGTAGATTTTTTTGGATGTGCATAAAAACGATGCGGTCAAAGACCCTCGGAGTTGGGATTTAAAGGGTGATATGTTTTCTTTGTACAGATAGAAGGTCTTTATTTAAAGAAAACATATTTATATATGGTAAATCTATTAAAGGAAAATATGATGAGCTACCTACCACTTTTTCTAACAAAAAAAAAAAATTATCTGTGATGGTGATTTAAGATAAAGACACCAAATGATTATGTCGGGAGAATTTCAACAGCTTTGCTTTATTTTGGAAGGATATGTTTGCAACTACTAGTACTTTTTTTTATTTAAAAAATGGTTTACTAATCCAGGTCCTTAAAGGAGCATGGATTTAACAGGATAAAATCCACGAAAACTGTGCAATGGAAGCTTTACTGGAATGAAGAACAAAGACAAAACCAAGAATTTAATAAAAGAAGGGATATTTATCATATCTTTAACGGGCCTTTATTTTTGGACCTTCACTTCAGGGCCTTTGTCTTCTTAAGTTTGTTTTCCATATGTTGGTGTAAATACTGTACATAACATACCTGGATACCGGTTGCCATGGGCAGCTGTATGCTTCATTTTGTAGCATTTTTGTGTTTGCAGCGTGGTAAAAGTGCAATAAAAAGGCAAATCTGCAGCTAAAAGTGTCTTTTGTCAGTAAAATAAATTGTCAGTTGTATATTATAGGTGTTGCTTTGCTGGTTAATGATCTCTCTCTTTTGGGATTCACCAGATTCTTGGCACCCTACATTTGAAACAGTTATTCCATCGATCAGTGGTTGCCAAACTTTTCACTTGAAGCTCCTTCTCTGGGATTCACCAGATTCATGCTTCACAGGAGGATCATAAGAATAGTACATTCAATTGTAGTTGGGCATATTGGGGAAGAGTCTACAGGAAAGTGACTTGTGGTGTTATATACACACTGTAATTTTAATACACACTGTAATTTTATGATGCATGGAGGCACCCTACATGTGAAGCAGTTAATCTTTTATTTATACACTATAGTGTTTGTCAAACTTTTTCAACTAAAGCCCTGCTTATATTCCCAACCTTTGTCCATGGTCCCTATAAAAGGTCTAACCTTTGACCAGGGCCTCCCATTGCTCCTGAAATGAGTGTAGCTATAGGAAATGATTGATGTATCGTTCATTAAGCCAATGGTTTCAAAAATATCTAAGACCGCAAATACATATTCACCCCAAACTGACCTTCAAGCTGGGCTTTCAGGTGTATCTAGGAGAACAAATGGCTATTTTCCCCAATTCTTACCCTAACTGATTATCAGGCTGAGCCTACCTTGCCATTGCTTGAAGGTGGCTAAAACTGGTGCAACATTAACCTCATTAACTGGATCAAAAATATATTTTTGAGACTACTTATTTATGCTAACAAAAGTTGAGTGTCTTGTTAAAATTCTTGTTCTCTCAGCTGATGTAATATTATTAATCCAGGAACCATATAAACCAGGATTATAGCATTATCCAGTTTTGCTCAGTAAAGACACAAGTATGGCAAACAGATAAACTGGAATGCATGGTTACTACTGGTTGCACACTTTTTCTTAACAGTAGAGGATTTTTTTGACATCCATGCAGAAATTATTCATGCCTCATGAGTGATTAAGGAAATAAAGTGCGGACTTTATATCCAAATGCAAACCTTAATGCACATGAAACCAGACAATAGCACTACAAATCATGTCTTTAGACTAGACTGTTTTAGCTAACAAGGAGGAGTTTATTTTTCTTACTCAGCAAAGTTCTACAATAATTACAGTATGTCATTGGAAAGCCCGAAATTGAATCCCCCTTTTTATTTTAATCCTCTTTCAACGAATAAAATAGTGTTCTGACATGTATCTACCTGCAAATTATTATTACAGGAATAATGTCTCAAAAATATTTGAAATAAATTCTGAAAAGTTTAAAATGAATTCTTTGTTAAAGAACTCTAGTCCAATTTCCATAAGGGAAGGGCCACTAATATGCATTTGAATTGACTCCATGTTTAGTCTAAGCAAGTGCACACTAAGGGGCACATTTACTAAGCTCGAGTGAAGGATTCAAAGTAAATATAACTTCGAATTTCGAAGTATTTTTTTGGGTACTTCGACCATCAAATAGGCTACTACGACCTTCGACTCGAACGATTAGAACTAAAAGTCGTTCGACTATTCAACCATTCGATAGTCGAAGTACTGTCTCTTTAAAAAAAACTTCGACTACATACTTCGGTAGTTTAAACCTACCGAGGTACAATGTTAGCCTATGGGGACCTTCCCCATTACTTTTCTAAGGTTTTTTTTGATCAAAGGAAAATCCTTTGACCGATGGATTAAAATCCTTCAAATCGTTCGATCGTAGGATTTGCGGTAAATCCTTCGACTTTGATATTTGAAGTCGAAGGATTTTACTTTGAGGGTTTATTAACCCTCGATATTCGACCCTTAGTAAATGTGCCCCCTTAGGTGGTTATTTATCAACTTTCACATTTTTTTGCACTAAAAATTAATAATGGTTTAAAAAACAAGAATTTTCAGTTTATTAAGGGAAAAACATGAAAAACGGGGATGTAAAGTGGTATCTAAAAGCTCACAATGTTATGCAGACGTCAATGGGAGCTATCCTAGCCTAAAAAGTTTTTTGAAAATGTTTTGAAGTTGTAAACTCTCTAAAAATGATGAGTAAATTACAAATTTTAGGAAGTTTTTCTACCAGATTTATTCATTCAAGTTTTTTATATTAAAATGTTTAAATAATGTAACATTTTTTTTTTTTTAAATTGTGAGTTTATTTGAAGTAGAAATAATTATACACATCCGAATTTTGATAAATAGGCCTCCTAAAGTGTACTATAATTTCTAAATACTAAAGATGTAGGTAAAAGCTTGTTAATCTTTCTAGTTCAAAAGCCTAAAATGGCCTATGTGAATTGAAGCCATTACATTTTGTGGACTTGAAATGCAATTACATTTTCTTCAAATGTTAAAACCAAGTATATTGTAGGTAGACCAAGTAAATGAATATTCCTACACTGAACCCTTGCTTTCTCTTGAGCACACGGACAGAAGAAAGGTTGGCAGGGTCTGATTATAAGATCTTATAGGGAAGAGTTGGTAAATTATTATTACAGGAATAATGTAGAGAGTTGGAAAGGGAAGAACTGCAGTGTACTCACCAGGAGGCAAATACTTTTGGCAGGGAGACCTCCTTTAAACTTGACAAACTCAATAAATATCAGAATTTATATGGTGCCTTTTGCTCAACACAGTGCAACACATACAACATAACTTGTTTTCCTTTGTAGTAAGCATGTTGCACCAGGTTGAGCATTGATGCACAATTATGCCCTGCCATGTCTGTCTACATCATATACATCATATGGCATTAAAGAAAAAAATCAGTAGAAGCCCGAGGGCAATTTTTGACCTAACTACTACTTCTACGTCCTTTAAACTTGTAGAAAAGAAGTTGGGGAGCACCTCCCATCAAATGAGAAAAACATAAGGTGGTGTGCAGGGTCAAGTGGTAATTCAAAAGAGAACAAGAAAGAGAAAGAACTGACCCATGTATTTGCACCCTCCCATCAAAGTATGTCCACAAGATCGTATTTATATACACCATTAAAACCAAACTTTTATTTCTGATAAATTAGATAAAAAAGTCCAGTGATAATTAAAAAATGGTTAGGACCGGAGAGACTGATTAACTTGGGGTAGTGGGCTGGTGGTATGGATAAGTGGTAAATGTATGCTAGTGGAGGTCACCCCAAAAAACTGTTTAAACACTATTCAGTAATAAATATGGGGGTAATCGGGGTAGTAGACTACATGCAATGTTATGCAACACAAATCGCCCCCGAACAAGCACATAACCCAAAGGGTCAGTGGGGCCTAAATCGGTGGGGTTGTGTAAGTCGCTCACTTAGTTAGCATCCCCCAATGTGTACAACATTAGTATGGGTAGAGGTGCTGCTAATCGTTGGAGAGGCAGGTTTGGTAAATCCCAGAGCTTGCGTCTCTATTGGAACAACCCCCGTTGTGCAGCCCTTGGGCAGCCATCCCCTTCACCCACAGCACAACCCTCCCAATTGGCGAATATCTGCTCTCATATGAGCGTTGAAGTTTCCACATGAAGCAGTACCTTGTAAACCAACCCCTTCACCCACAGCGTAGCCCCCCCCCCAATTGGCAAAGCTGCCTTAAGTTACAATTGGCAAAAGCTGCCTTAAATTACGAGAAGGTGGCGGTTGCTGAGAGTTATAGTTGCAGGTTGCGAGTAGCCCTTGGTTAACCAACCCCTTCACCCACAGCACAACCCTCCCAATTGGCGGATATCTGCTCTGATATGAGCGTTGAAGCTTACGCCTGAAGCAGTACCTTGTAAACCAACCCCTTCACCCACAACATAGCCCCCAATTGGCAAAGTTGTCTTAAGTTACAATTGGCAAAAGTTGCCTTAAGTTACAATTGGCAAAAGCTGCCTTAAATTGCGAGAAGGTGGTGGTTTCAGAGAGTTATAGTTGCAGGTTGCATGCTGCTATGCAGAGAGTTGTAGTTGCAGGTTGCGTACTGCTATGCAAAATTTGTGGGAAATACCTGTAAAAACCACTTCCATACCAACCCCTTCACCCACCACACCATGCCCTCCCAGTATTTTCGTCCTTCCGGCGCCCTGCCTAACCAATTTTAAAATTAATAGAGCTCCTAACGCGCGCCTGACGCGCCCTGCCTAACCCTTTGGGTTATGTGCTTGTTAGGGGGCTATTTGTATTGCATAACATTGCATATAGTCTACTACTTTGATTACCCCCATATTTATTACTGAATAGTGTTTAAACAGTTTTTTGGGGTGACCTCCACTAACATACATTTACCACTTATCCGTACCACCAGCCCACTACCCCAAGTTAATCCGTCTCCCCGGTCCTAACCATGTTTTAATTATCACTGGACTTTTTTATCTCATTTATCAGTAAAAAAAGTTAAGTTTTAATGGTATATAAATATGAGCTTATGGACATACTTTGAAGGGAGGGTGCAAATACAACGGTCAGTTCTTTCTCTTTCTTGTCCTTTAAACTTGACAAACTAAATATCAGCATTTATAAGGTGCCTTTTGCTCAACAAAGTGCAACATAACTCTTTTCCCTTTGTAGTAAACATGGACTAGGTTGAGCATTGATGCACCATTATGCCCTTCCATGTCTGAATATTACTGATCTACATCATAAACATCATATGACACCGAAAGAAAATATCATTAGATAATAACTGACTGAGAGCAGTTAGTTATTTGCAGATGTTCAGTAGACAAATAAAATGGGGGATGAAAAGATTATTGATAAATACAAATGGAACTCTTCACTGCTAGTTCATCATTAGGTCTGGATGTGGATTGGGGAGGAAAGCAAAGTTTTTTCCAATGCAAGTTATGTATTAAAGAACAATGGAAGAGAGGGAACTTGGCTGCTCATCCAAAACCGGCCCAAGAACAAATGAATCGCCAAAAAGAAATGTGTAATGATCTGTTTCTCCCATTTGTTTTAAAAAGAAAAAGGGATAAAATGCTATATGTCCTCAATAGTTTTCAGACGTTTTCAGTACTCAGCATATCAGTCTGGAAATGGAAAAATAATATATTTTCTTGCTGTAACATTGTAAGGGCTGTGAATGATCAGTCATTCAGCAGAATATTTGCTCTTCCTTTTCTGAGTTTGTTATTAATTGCTCTTGATCGCTGGTAGCACTTTTGCTTTGCAGCACTGAGGTCCTTGATTCAATTCCAGCCTGGGCATTATCTTCGAGGAGTTGGTATATATGGTCAGCGTTCCTTTAAGAGAAAAGATGCATTTGAATCAGATCTGTATTGCCTGTATTTGTCATGGCATATATGTTGTACTTGTCAGGGAGGGATAATCAAATTGTGTCCTTCAAGTTAGAGATTATCTACAGTGACAGTGATTGACTTCCTGACTGACAGGTTAACATTTGTAGGGCTGCGGTTTTATCTGAGAGGTCTAAATACATTAAAGGGGAACTACAGTGAAAATCAAAATTGAATATAAGCTTCATCACACTGAAATAAGGAACTTTCTAAATAAAATCAATTGAAAGTTTATCTTCACCATCCCTCTCTCAGCATCTGTTTCTCTCCATTCTCTCTTCATGCAGCAGTTGGGTGTCAGATATTCATTGACAGTTTGATCCAATATATCTTATAGGTGGCTCCTTTTGCCTATATGTATTAGGGCTCACTCTATTAAAATCACCAGAAATCCTGTCTCTCTACATGCAGGATTTGTGCCAAAGGCAGTTAATTTGTTTGATTTTGTTTGTACTGGATTATTTATTTGAGTGAGTTCTAATATATCTGTTAGGAAAGGAGCCCCCCTAAAAGATATATAACTGCCAATAAAAATATACACCCAACTCCTGCATGAAGACAGAATGAAGAGAAACAGATGCCGAGAGAGGTATAGTGAACATAAACTTGATTGTTTCAGAAATGATGCAGAATTTTTAGTTGATTATATTTAGAACGTTTCTTATTTTAGTATGATGAAGCTTATATTAAATGCTCATTTTCACAATGATGATTGTGATCTTGGTCACACCTATATGTCAAGTCTGCAAATATAAAGATATATCCTGCATTTTCTTCAAAACCCAAGCAAGCATGGGCCAAAGAAGGCATAATTAATCCTTGGCTGCTCGGATTTGTAGAGAATACTATACATATATTTTCTTTCAAATTGTACCTTTGCTACAAGTCAAGCTCCATCTAGGGTCTCAAGTCAGTTTATAGCCCTACAAACCCATCCAAACATTAGAAGATCCCATTCCTTGACTATCTAGCCTCCTAAATATACGTACATTCAACAACAATGTTCATAATCCATTAAAAGCAGCATTCGATATCCTAGGGTTCTGCCAATATGGTTCGGCAAATAAAAGAACATTTTTTATTGAGCTATACTTCCGATTCCCTGACACGTTAAAACAGGATCCAAGCAGTACTAGCAACTGCTTTCACTTATGCCACGGCTGACTTCAGTGTTTTTGATAGAATCTAAGAAAGTCCTAGGCAAGCATAATTCTTTCCAACAACTTCATGTTTTAGTTCAAAACACCATCAATGAGAGTATATGATGCTTTGTAGTCAACTGCCAAAGCAATTCAAGGACGTGACAACCTTTTTTTTATCATGACAATGACAGCAACAACATAGAACCACCCATAACTAGGCACAAACCATGTTGTCAGTAGAAAAACATCTTAATACATCTATAAATTATTTTTTCAATATCTTGTTCACCATGGCTAAACAGCAGCTTGTTTATATGAACTATAATAGTGTTACTGATGCAAACAGATCACATACCTGTAATACTATGGATTATAGGATATTGTGAGCAGTTTATCCACAGTAAGTTTATAGCCAGAAAATTGAAAGTACCTGTGATGGGTCCTTCAATATCCAAGTCCTCATCAGTGGTCAAGAAAATGGGACAGTGTTCTTGCAAATACTCCATGGCTTAATGTAAATGGATTAAGAATATGGGAACTCATTTTTCTTTGAAAATAGATTTCAAGGCACCACATTAAGGGGGAGTAATGAGAATTGGGGCTTCAGCTGACAGATTGTGATTATAACTGTTATTTCAAAGCCATGCTGTGTTTTTTTTTGTATCTCATATTACTGACAAATTTACAGATGAACCCTTCAGCACCAGGGAGATTCTTAAACAGAAATGCACCAGAGACTAGCATGTTGAAAAAGCTATTTTTATTTAAATGTACTGCAGCAATAAAGAGAAGATATACAGTATAGCCAAATCATATCAACTGGATTTCTGAAACTTAGGGACCTTTCTCTGAAAATTAGTTTTCTCTGTTTCTCTACAATTAAAAATTTGAGATTTATTAATGAGCTTATTTATCAAACGTTTTTTTCTACTTCAAATAAACTCACAATTTAAAAAAACACAAATGTTTACTTATTTATTAAAAAATCCGAATATAAAAAACTCGATTGAATACAATCATGGTTAGAGGGACGGAAGACTTAAATAATGAGGTTAGACTGTCAAGGTTGGGGTTGTTTTCTCTGGAAAAAAGGCGCTTGCGAGGGGACATGATTACACTTTACAAGTACATTAGAGGACATTATAGACAAATAGCAGGGGACCTTTTTACCCATAAAGTGGATCACCGTACCAGAGGCCACCCCTTTAGACTAGAAGAAAAGAACTTTCATTTGAAGCAACGTAGAGGGTTCTTCACAGTCAGGACAGTGAGGTTGTGGAATGCACTGCCGGGTGATGTTGTGATGCTGATTCAGTTAATGCCTTTAAGAATGGCTTGGATGATTTTTTGGACAGACATAATATCAAAGGCTATTGTGATACTAAGCTCTATAGTTAGTATAGGTATGGGTATATAGAATTTAATTAAAAGTAGAGAGGGGTGTATGTATGGATGCTGGGTTTCATTTGGAGGGGTTGAACTTGATGGACTTTGTCTTTTTTCAACCCAATTTAACTATGTAACTATGGAAAAAAACTTGAATACATCAAATTTGTGAGTTTACAATCTCAAAAAAATTGAATTTGTCTACAAGCTAAAAAAAATGGCTTGAATTTTGCTTAGTACAACTCCCATTGAATTCAATATGAACTTGCGAGCTTTTAGATGCCAAAGTTTTACATTATAGTTTTTCGATATAATAATATAATAATTACTAATGATGGACGAATTTGGGGCGTTTCGCAGAACGGCGCCAGCATCTCGTTTTTGACGCCAGCATCTGTTTTTTTGATGCTGGTGAAAATGCGCCGGCGTCCATTTTCTTGGCGGTTTCACGAATGTATTCGCCGGCAGCGAATCGTGGGAATTCGCTGCGAATTCGCGCTTAGCGAATAAATTTGCCCATCACTAATAATTACCAAACATTTGAGTTTTTGAAAATAGAATTTGAATTGTGAGTTTTAATGGCAATTATGGCAAAAATTTGAATTCCAACTTTAATAAATCACCCCCCTAATTGTAAAAGCCACTAAAAAACAGTTGCGATACTATAGAACTCAATGGAAACTGCACTGTTCCTATAGGACTTTTTTTTACCCATTCGTACTTTTAGAAGTTTTCTGATTTTTTTCAGTAATTGTCCAGAAAAATTGAATTTTTAGAGGTATTGCATTTTTTAGTGAATTGTTCAGCATTTTCTTTTGTTTGTGCTTTTTATATTCAAATGTTTTAATAAATTATTTGCCAATCATGATTTTAGAGCAAATTTGTTTATTTATGGTTTCTCAAACCTTTACAATGAAATGTTTGACTTGTGGGTGCCAAAACGTAGGCACCCCCAAGTGATTGTATCTGCTTACCTGACATGCTTACCTGATAGGGCTGGTTCTCCTATCAGGAGAAAACTGCACCAACACGTGGTTATTCCAGTGAGCAACACAGAGCAATCCTCTTCTTGCTTCTTCACTCTTAAAATTTCCGGGGGCAGACACATACGCAGTAGAATGAAATAGCCGGCCCTTTTGTTCGGTTCTCGCTCTTCTGCACATGCGCAGCCGCAAGAAGAAAGAAGAAGCTGGAAGACTATGGCTCTGTGGTCAGGGCTCGATTTACATAGCAGACGACCCTAGGCCTTTGTTCACATGAGCAAATTTTCAAATAGGGTCTGGAGTACTGGGGATCGGTGCACAAGAAATTATTGTACTATTGGTACAATAGGAAACTATTGTATCTCCTGTGAATACCCAGTGCTTCCCAACCAATGCGGGTGTGGTTTGGTGGCATGCCGCCCCCTAAAATTCTGCCACCCTAGGCCCGGGCCTTTGTGGCCTTTCCACAAATCCATACCTGTCCGTGGTGCTCACTTGAAGAATACCGTGCCGGTGTAGTTTTCTGCTGATAGGAGCACTGACCTATGGTTTCAGATAAGGAAATACAATCGCTTGGACTGGCCCGGAATGCCAGAAGGGCTGCTTTAAGGTGCCATAGAAAGTCAGCATTTAGTGGGCTGGTGGGGGCTGGGTGGGACTCTGTGTGGGCTGATTGTGCTTCTGTGTACCTGAAATGCCAGTGCCTATTTTAATTCTCAGCCCAGACCTGCTCCAAGTATAACATTTCCTTCCTTCTCCTTTAAGGTAAACACGTTCCTTTTTCTGTGACAATATACTGGCTCAGTGTGCCGCTTTTGCCCTGGTTAGACCAATACCCTTACGTTATTTTCCTCTATAACCATTCTTAGCTGAAGCTGAGAAGACAAAAATGTCTGGCATGATACCATTGGTGCTGTAGTAAGTTAAAATGGGTTTAGTTCATAAAAATACCATAAATTGATGTGAGCTTGGTTATTTGTGTGCACTAATAACAATTCTGCAGTAGCCCTTTAAATAAGCAGCATTTAACATGACTCCTGAATATCCTTAACCCATCAAGAGAAAATTGCTGTTTTGATATTTCCATATTAATTATTTAGAGGCAGGTTTAATGCAGTACAGCCCAATGTGCTGATTTTTTTTCCCTTTCTCTGTGAATCTGAGACCCGATACGGTGCTGCATGTAAGCTTTAATATTGTATTCTCTGCTGGATCATTCTCTTATAAAATATAATGACTAGGAGTCTGGTAATTCTAAAGGAATCATGATTTCCCAGTAGACAAACACTTTTCCACATGTTATTGTGAACCGCGGTGAGTTGATCCATGTTTGCTTTGCAAGAAAACAAAAAGAAATATTTCTGATCAAAACAATAAAGCAGAGATTACTTGACAGGGAAAACATTTTATTTTATCATTTTTTTTCCTCTAGTGTAGAATCTACTGTTCTGTACATGGAGGTTTTTATTGTCAACAGAGACAGAAAATTAAAGTGAAACGATGATAGTATTGCAAAATACACATTTATAAGCGCTTGCATAAATAATAGATGCTATTTAAATTGTACGCGACTTTACCAAACTGTGTGTTTACTGCAGATCTCAGCTAGGGAATGCAGTTTCGCTGCCGTTGAGCTCAAGGTCTTGATTCGCATCAATGGTGTTGCTATAGTAACTGGCAATGCATTTGGTACTCTTTAACTGAAGACCTTTACTAGAGGTTTTTGGTTTTATTTTCAGATTGGCTTCAGCATCATCTTTTGTACCATGTCCTCACAGGGCCAAAACTGTAGAAAGGAAAGCATACATGGATAAAGGGCTTAGGGGTATATTTATCAATGGGTACAATACAAGGCAATCGTCTACAAATACTCCAAAGTATCACATATTTTTCCACTGAAATGCATGATCACGGCCCTATAAAAGCAATGAAAGATTCAGCTAACAGTCCAGTTTCAGTAGCTTGGAGCCTTGGAAAAGTCACTCAAAAGACATGGAAAAACAGATACTCCAGAGAGTGCCAATATATATTGACTGACACTTGCTCATGTGCAGTAGATTAAAATCTGAAAAGTTTATTCTAATGTACAAACCCAAGCCAGGGCCTGTTCAAATATGGTAAGATGGCACCCCCGTGTTCTGTTAATGCTTTTCCCATGTTGGTGTAGTTATTTCTTTAAAAAAAAATAACCAGTCTATGGAAAGTGTTAGCAATTTAAAGGGGTTGTTCACCTTTGAGTTAACTTTTAGTATCATGTAGGGAGTGATATTCCGAGATAATTTGAAATTGGGTTTTCATTTTTATGATTTGTGGTTTTTGAGTTACTTTGCTTTTTATTCAGCAACTCTTCGGTTTGCCATTTCAGCAATTTGGTAGGGTCCAAATTCCCCTAGCTACCATTCATTGATTTGAATAAGAGACTGGAATATGAATAGGAGAGGCCTGATTAGAAAGAGGTGTAATAAAAAACAGCAATCACAATACATTGTTAACCTTACAGAGTATTTATTTTTAGGTGGGGTCAGTGACCCCCATTTGAAAGCTGGAAAGAATCAGAAGAAGGGAAATAATTCAAAAACTAAAATAAATAAATAATGATGACCACTCAAAAAGTTGCTTACAATTGTCTATTCATTAACATGCTAAAAGTTAACTAAAAGGTGAAGCACCCCTTTAATTCCCTGGAGGGTTCCTAATATTTTGGCACACCCACTAAATTATCCTTTCCTTATCCTTTAATCTACTAATTTCCCAGCATACTTAGTGCACCCATAAAGGGTTACCATGCTTGCCATTAGCTATGATGGAAAATATTCATTACAACCATTTCATTCAAGTACTAAAGTCAAAGCTTACACTGGCCTATTCTTCATTGGCATAAATAAGCCATTCTTCAGCTCTTTATAGTATATGAATAGCTCTTCTGTTATGTTTGACTCATTTTTCAGATCCAAAATAAAAACATTTTTGAAGTGTTACTTGTTAGTCTTGCTGGTACTGGTGCCACTGCTATCAGGAGAAGTGCTGTATCTTTACTTTAGTAACAGTAATAGCTATTGGTAAAAGGTATGGAAAGCAGAATATAAATCTCCACGAAATGTGCGTCTCTACAAAGCATTGAGTTATTTCATGTGAAAATGAAGTCTGCCTGCATTATGTATGTCATACTCTGCCTGCCCTATGATCCTTGTGTGCCATACTCTGCCTGCCCTATGCTCCCTGTGTGTGTCATGTTCTGCCTGCTCTATGCTCCCTGTGTGTGCCATACTCTGTCTATGATCCTTGTGTGTGTCATACACTGCCTGAATTAAACTTGTTTCACATTTAAGTGATGAGTGAAATCCGTGTGTCATACACTGCCTGAATTAAACTTGTTTCACATTTAAGTGATGAGTGAAATCCCTGCAGTGAACACCAACCATTTGTGGTATGCTACTAACATGAATGTGGACATGGCCTTAAAAGTTCTATCGGTAACATGGGTGTAGCTTAAAGTGGGTGTGGTTTAAAAACAGGGAGTATCAACACTGGTTTCCATTATCAGCCCTCAACCTTGTAGGCCAGAAAAATTCCGGCCCTCGTTACCACAGAAGTTGGACAGCACTGGTCTATAGTATACTAACTGGATGACACTTGTGTTTAAATAATAAGGACCTTTAATTCAGTATTCATCACTAGGGATGGGCGAATTTTTTCGCCTTGTTTCACAGCAAAAATGATGCCCATAGACTTGTATTGCCTAATGCGTAAAAAAAAAAAAATTTTGGAGCCCATAGGGTTTAATGGGCGTCGGCGACATTGCGCCGGTGGCGAATTTTTGGCAAAACGAAACGGTCAAATTCGCCCATCCCTATTCATCACACAGAATACTTCTAATGATATTTACTTAAACTCGACCTTATCTCATTTTTTTTATTAAAACAAGGTTGACCTAACTCCCATCCACAAATTGAACTCATTTATCAATAATTCCTTTGAAAAATTTGGTGCAAAAAAAACATTGCAAGAAAATCATACATTCGAATCGTACAACTTTTTCGAATTGATTCTCCGAAAACTCGGCTTTATCATATTTTCAATGTGAAAACTCGTATTTATCTTATTAACGGACGAAAACCAATGCGGATCACGATGTCAAGAAACATCTTCTTCTACATGGGCTTGGGTTTTTAGCAAATTTGGGGTATAATAAATCTCTAAAAATTCGAGTTTTCCACTTTAAAAACTCAACCCTGAAAAATTAGAGCTTTAATAAATAGTCCCCTTAGTATGTGGTTAGATGTATAATATGGCCATTCAAAGTAACCCTAGAACTAGGTGAGAACTAACAGGTGCCTGGACTCACATGTCCAGCCACCAGCCAAAGATGCCCCAGTTTTTTGTTGCACTTCCTAAGACAGAAGGATGGATAGCCTGTGTGGATAGCATGTAGATCCAGCTTGTTTGATGGTGAATACAAAGCAGGATGATTTCCCACTTGTCAGTTATTATTCTACTTTTGATAGCATTTCTATTCTTGGGGAAAAAAATTATTCTCCTTGATGGTGCTACATTTGTTATGAAGATACATTTCGACACCTAAGAAGGTGGTCATTGGAATGCCTGTACCCATAGCCCCATAACACCCCAGACTTGCTGTGGATGTTTCCTGTGAACATGTGAAGATGTGCAGCAGGAGAATTTACTTTGTACTCCATATCAAGGATCAAAGAGATTTCAGTCTTTTTATTTCTTTGCCCTACATTTTATTGTATACTATGAATTGGAAAAGTCAGCAGCAATTGCTTTGCAAGAAGGTTTTTTGGTTGAGTTTGATCATGGGCTGTGACTGAAGCTGAATAGCAAGTGTTGGAGATGTTTTGTATTCTTAAATGAGAAGGAAAGGCTTGCAGCACTTGGGGGTGCCAAGTGTTAGGCACCCCCAAGTGTTTGTAGTTACTTACCTGAAACCCTGGGCCGGTGCTCCTATCAGCAGAAAACTGCACCGGCCCGGGGTTATACCAGTGAGCACCATGGAGCGATCCACTTCCGTCTTCTTTTGTATATTTTGACTTTTTAGTTAAAGTTTGGCTTTTCATTTACTGCCCATGCGCAGCCACGCGAAGAAGGAGAAAGACTAAGAGGATCGCTCTGTGGTGCTCGCTGTAATAACCCCGGGCCGGTGCAGTTTTCTGGCAAAAATTAGCGATGTGGTAATGGCGGAGCTCGTCCCATACACGCCAGGTCCTGTTCGACCGCAGCTCTCGCGATGTGTCGGTCCCTTCCAACCGGCTGCTACGACAATCACTTTTACCGCTACGGAGCGCTGGTCAAAACATTCTGAAGTCCGGTATGATTAATATCAATTTTTGGCTTTATTCATGCGCTTAAATTACACAGGAGGGGATTTACATCTAACGTGTTTCGTGTCAAAAGACTTGACACTTCATCAGAGTGAAGTTTTAAGTCTTTTGACACGAAACGCGTTAGACACGAAACTCATTAGATGTAAATCCCCTCCTGTGTAATTTTTAAGCGCATGAATAAAGCCAAAAATTGATATTAATCATACCAGACTTCAGAATGTTTTGACCAGCGCTCTGAAGTGGTAAAAGTGATTGTCGGTGCAGTTTTCTGCTGATAGGAGCATCTGCCCAGGGTTTCAGGTAAGTAACTACAATCACTTGGGGGTGCCTAACATTTGTGAAACTATTGAGGCCGGGTTTGTCTAACATAACTAATACATACCGTACTTACAATGCCCACATGATTTGATATTTTATTTACTTTTCAATACAAGTATATTTATTGACAACCAAAATGCAAGATGGAAGGAGAGGCAGATGCACACCTGCAAATGTCAACAACAAAGTCTTGTTTTGTGTTAACGTAGTGCCGCAACTTTTGAGTAAAGTATGGTTGAGCAACAGTGTTAATAATATTTTGTATATTTCTCTTCATGTTCAGGCCCCTTGCAGTTTATCTTGAAATTACTATTTGCAAGGGTCACTGGCAAACTGCAAACAATTTCAATGAAAAATTGGCAAGCTGTAGTGCAAATGATTGAAAAAAGAATTGAACAACAAAAACAAATGCAAAATAAAACCGTTACAACAAACTGCATTCGATTTTGATTGCTTGATAGTGACTTCGGGGGGGGGAGGGGCTAATAATAAGAAAAAATAAGAAGTAGACACCTTTTGGGTGTGTTGCAGGCTCAGAAGTAATGTATACCTAGCTCACAATTATGGTGTAGAATCATTTTTAACAAATCTTTATGGGCCATTAAACTGGGACATTAATGACCCCTTTTCAAGTAGGGCAAACTCAAACCCCAGGGGAGTGACTTGAGACCTGTCTAAGCCTGCTCTACTGCCTATAACAGCCACCATTGGCTTTGGGCCTGGCCCTCAGCTACTCTGGTGTTGCCAGGACTTAAACCGCATAAGAATCCAGACAAGGGAGCCAAACGTATACTCTGGAGCCAGTAAGGAAGGAGCTGGATGTAGACAGACATGCTAGATCTAGCTTGGTGCTCTGAATCCTGCTCTCAATTCTTGTCCCCTCTGTGACTTCTGGTTCTGATCCAGCCTGTCTGACTACGTTCAGCATCTTACTGATTTCTTCCCAGAGTATATGTTTGGCTTCCGTGTGGGAGTACTGGATTCTCATGTGGTAAGTCTTGGTTGCACCCGAGTAGCTGAGGGCCAAAAGTGGATTTTATAGGCAAAAGAGCATGCTCGGAACCCAGTCACTCCCCTTGAGTTTGGTTTTGCCATATGTGACACCCCTTAAACTGCATTGCAGTTTGCCCCTACAATAGACAATTGTTATTAAGGGCAGAGACAGACGAGAAGATTCGGGGAGATTTAGTTGCCTGGCGACAAATCGCCTTGTCTCTGTTCTTAAGGTTTTGTGTTATTTATATTTAGGAGTTCAAGTTTAGAATAGTTCTAGGTTAGCAGTTAAAGGATCCATAGTGAAGTTCATTGTTGTCCTCTAGTGCAGAACAGGAGAGAGATTGAGTGCTTACGTCAGGGTGCTCACTTCAGGTCTGATAGCCTCTAATTTGTAAAATAAAGGCTTAGGAGAAAGCAGGTACTGAGGAACACGTAGGACAGACAAGGTAAGTACAAGAATTAGCCTTCACCTCAAGTACAGTGGAGTTTTTTAATTGGATAGAATTTTCATCTTTTAAACATCTGTATCAGGGGCGTAACTATAGAGGAAGCAGACCCTGCGGCTGCAGGGGGCCCAGGAGGTATAGGGGCCCCACGAGGCCCTAATTCATATACAATTTCAATAAATATTGGAGAAACAAGTCAACCTCTAAACATTTTGGGGGCCTGAAAAATAATTTGCTGTGGGTCCCAGTAATATCTAGTTACGCCACTGATCTGTATCCTGCCCTGGAGAACATTTCATGTGCAAACTGCTAATGCCATGTACACTGTGGAGAGGTGTGATGTAAAAGATGGGGACCCCAAACCACTACTGTGTCTAAGGCCCCATTAGCATCAATTTGTCCACATCTGACAGTTTTAAAGAGGGGGTAAAGGGAGAGTGATATTCTGAAACAATTTGCAGTTGGTTTTCATTGTCTATTATTTGTGGTTTTTGAGTTTTTTTAGCTTTTTATTCAGCAGCTCTATGGTTTGCAATTTCAGCAATCTGGTTGGTAGGGCCGAAATTACGCTAGCAACCATGCACTGAACTAAACAGAAAGGTGAGTAATAAAAAGTAGCAATAACAATAAATGTTTAGCCTTATAGAGCATTTGTTGTTTTTTATATAGGGCCAATGACCCCCATTTGAAATCTGGAAAGAGGCAAATAACTTAAAAACTATAAAATAGAAATAATGAAGACCAGTCGCAAAGCTGCTAGGTAGTAAAAGTTACCTCAAAGGTGAACCATCTTTTCCCCACTTGTCTCCACTGGATAAAACTATTGCCCTGAGGATTATAGGATCACATTGGCTGATTTGGCCACTTAGGTGACCAAATCAAATAAAGATTTATCATTTGGTGCCCTCACCTAACAATCAGAGCTTTTCATGCATGACAAGATGACAGTTGCATCGAATAAGTAAGATTTGTATTACCAGCTTAAGATAAAGAAGATCGCCCAAGACATCAAGAAGATGGTACAAGTATGGAATCTGTTATCCAGAAACCTGTTATCCAGAAAGCTCAGAATTATGGGAATGCAGTCTTCCATTCCTTAGACTTAATTTTAATCAAATTGCTGAAATTTGTAATAATATAATAATAATAAAAAAATAATTTCCTTTTTCTGTACCTTGTACTTGATCCTAAGATATAGCTAATCCTTATTGGAGGTGACAATACTTTTCAGGTTTATGTAGAATTAAGGTCTGGCGATTCAAATTACAGAAAGATCCCTTATCAGGAAAACCCAGATAAGGGAGCATTCTGGATAACAGGTCCCATACCCATATAGGGTTGGAACGATTGTGCAACAATCCAGTGAAAGGTCACTCTTCACTCTTCACCTTCCCAAGGTTCGCATCAGTTTATATCATCAATGGAATATACGACATAAAATGTAAAATGATGATAGATCAGCTTAAAAAGGTGATGGTTTCTCCTTGGTTTCTAATTAGTCATTTGATTTACCACCTGTACTCAAGCAAGGATAAACTAAAAAGCCAGGATATCCTGTCACTAAGCCCCGATCAATAGATCTGTGAAGCACAGCAATCAATGAATGGTACCGGCATCCAACTGGCTAATACTGGCGTGCATCTTAGTTCTGCTACAGACTGTAGCCTGCAGGTTTCCCACTTGTATTGATGTATTCATTCATCACAATGACATTCAATATCTCTCTCTCTTTGCTAGTATGCTGGCCCGTTTTCGTTTTTTTTTCTATTTCATGTATTGAATGCATCAGGTATAAGTAGGTAGATGCATATATGTGTCACTGATTTACAAACAGAGATTTCAGACATCTGTTTCGGATAGTAATGGAATATCCCTATGCATGCTTAAATCATTTCAAGCTGTAAATATAATAAACAGCAGGTGTTAGCCTGGTACTTTCCATTTATCGTTTTATGAGGGTATTTAATATATACATCTGTTGCAGAATTAAAGGAAAACTAAATCCCCAAAATGAACACTTAAGCAACAGAGAGTTCATATCATATTAAGTGGCATATTAAAGAATCTTACCAAACTGGAATATATATTTAAGTAAATATTGCCCTTTTACATCTCTTGCCTTGAGCCACCATTTCGTGATGGTCTGTGTGCTGCCTCAGAGATCACCTGACCAGAAATACTGCAGCTCTAACTGTAACAGGAAGAAGTGTGGAAGCAAAAGACACAACTCTGTCTGTTAATTGGCCCATGTGACCTAACATGTATGGTTTGTTGGTATATTTGTGAGTACAGTGAATCCTATGATCCCAGGGGGCGGCCCTTATTTTTTAAAATGGCAATTTTCTATTTACAATTACCACATGGCACATACTAATAGAAAAGTATATTATTATGAAAATGGTTTGTTTACATGAAGCAGTGTTTTACACATGAGCTGTTTTATGCAATATCTTTTTATAGAGACCTACATTGTTTGGGGGGTATAGTTTTCCTTTAATAAACCCAACGTCCTTTATTGGGGCTTCCAAAAATGATAGAGGAATAAGAAATGAAATAAAAAAATTGTATGGACTGTCTCATACAACTCCTCTAGCACAATGGGCCAGATTCACAAAGGATTTACAATAGTTACCGCTCTGTAAAAAGAAAAATGATCCTGTCAGATTTACAAAGGTCTTTTGAATTGTTGCAGTGCAAAAAAAAAAAAGAGTTTTTTTTATGATTCTGCAAACCCATTAATAATGTGCATTTCACACAATTTAACACCATGCTCATTCATTGTCAGAGATTTTGATTCTGTAGATTCTGTACGGTGTTAAAACTCAGTGTTCTCTAACACCCCCATTATCCAAAGGCTATTTCACAGCTTAAAGCAGGGACCGCATTTTCTGTTCTTAAATTATCCCTCAGAGTTGAAGTAGATTTGGTCAATCCAAGTGCGATAAGATTCAAAATCTAAATATGTGAAGGACAAAAAAAATACAAGTTTTCTGCAAATACTGTATTTACAGATATAGGATATATTATCGGGAATGCACAGGGCCTGGGTTTTTCTGGAAAGGGGAGTTAACCGTTATTTGGACCACCTTATTTTAAGTCTGGTAAAAATAATTCAAACATTAGGGGGCAAATTTACTTAAGGTTGAATATCGAGGGTTAATTAACCCTCGATATTCGACTGCCGAATTGTAATCCTTTGAATATCGAAGTCGAAGGATTTACTGCAATTTGTTCGATCGAACGAAAAATCGTTCAATTCGAAGGATTTTAATCCATCGATCGAACGATTTTTCTTCTACCCAAAAAAGCTTACCATCCCCATAGGCTAACATTGACTTCAGTAGGTTTTAGGTGGCAAACTAGGGGGTCGAAGTTTTTTTTTAAAGAGACAGTAATTCGAATGGTCGAATAGTCGAACGATTTTTAGTTTGCATCATTCGATTCAAAGTCGTAGTCGAAGGTCGAAGTAGCCTATTCGATGGTCGAAGTAGCCAAAAAAAACATTCGAAATTCGAAGTTTTTTTTCCTCTATTCCTTCACTCGAGCTAAGTAAATGGCAGTGGCGTAACTAGACTCCTAAGGGCCCTGGTATGTAAATGTACAACTAGGCCCCCCTGCGCGACCCCGCCCCCCCCGTGCATTGGATTGGAACACAGTCTCCCATAGACTCCATTATAATCAAATAATTCAGCTTTTTAAAAACAATTTCCTTTTTCTGTGTAATAATAAAACAGTAGATTGTACTTGATCCCAACTAAGATATAATTAATCCTTATTGGAAGCAAAACCAGCCTATTGAATTTATTTAATGTATATGTGATTTTCTAGTAGACTTAAGGTATGAAGATTGAAATTACGGAAATCCATTATCTGGAAACCCCCAGGTCCTGAGTATTCTGGATAGCAGGTCCCATACCTGTACTCAAAGGATATAAGCAAAGGAGTCTGAAATACATTTTTTTCTGTGTTAATGACAAGGGTTAATCAGTGCAGCATTAAAGGGGTTGTTCACCTTTACTTTAACTTTAATATGGTGCACAGAGGGATTTTCTTAGAAAATTTGCAATTGGTTTTTTAATGTTTTTTATTTGCGGTTTGCGTTATCTAGCTTTTTATTCAGCAGCTGTCCAGTTTGCAATTTCAGCAGTCTGGTTGCTAGGGACCAAATTACCCTAGCAACTATGAATTGATTTGAATGAAATATTACAATATGAATTGCAGAGAGCCAGAATAAAAAAAAAAAAAACAAGTACCAATAACAATAAATGTATAGCCTTACAAGTCATTGTTGTTCAGATGGGGTCAAAAATCCCTCATATTGGCCCCAGTAATCTGTGTACCTGTGCCAGCAGCAGCAGCCAAGGTATTGCCCCAAAATCTGTACCTGCACCAGCAACAACCAATCCATATTGCCCCAAATCTGTACCTGTGCCAGCAGCCACCATATTGTCCCAAAGTGCCTGTGCTAGCAGCCACCATATTGACCCAATATACCTGTGCCAGCAGCCACCATATTGCCCCAATGTGCCTGCGCCAGCAGCCACCATATTGCCCCAATGTACCTGTGCCAGCAGCCATTATATTGCCCCAATGTACCTGTGCCAGCAGCCACCATATTGCCCCAATGCGCCTGTGCCAGCAGCCATTATATTGCCCCAATGTACCTGTGCCTGCAGCCACCATATTGCCCCAATATACCTGTGCCAGCAGCCACCATATTGCCCCAATGTGCCTGTGCCAGCAGCCACCATATTGCCCCAATATACCTGTGCCAGCAGTCATTATATTGCCCCAATATACCTGTGCCAGCAGCCACCATATTGCCCCAATGTACCTGTGCCAGCAGCCATTATATTGCCCCAATGTACCTGTGCCAGCAAGCCCAACAGCTATAATATTGCCCCCTGTACTTGTGCCAACAAGCCCATATTGACCCTAATCTTTACCTGTGCCAGCAGCAGCCCAAAATACATCAGATCATATTGCCCCCAATATGTACATTTGCCTTCAGTAGCAGCATAAA
Organism: Xenopus petersii; assembly: GCA_038501925.1. Lineage (NCBI taxonomy): Eukaryota > Metazoa > Chordata > Amphibia > Anura > Pipidae > Xenopus > Xenopus petersii. The sequence continues at coordinate 29,627,345 of CM076688.1, forward strand.
ATATACAGTATCCCCCAGCCAGATCTGTACCTGTCCCAGCAGGAAGCATCATAGAACAAGCCCTGTTCAAATGACTTTGGTGCGAGGCACACTAACGCGCCAGAACTCTGCCTCTCTCTGCCTTGCAGCCATGTAAATGACGTCATTGACGCATGCACGCACGCAAAGCCGCATCGTGTTGGGGCAGTTCGATTATTAGATACTATTTAAGGCCCGGCCCCTGGCCCCCCCTTCCTCTCTACGATGCAGTTCAAAAGCTCTGCGATAAGAGCCAGGCCAGAGCTGCCGAAGGGGGAAGGGCAGGGGCTGCCAAAACCAAGATGAATATTGGCGCCGCAACCCTGCGCCGCCGGTGACGTCACACATAGTGCGCCACTGGAGGAGTGTGCATTTGAAAATCTGGAAACAATTTTATCCCTCTGTTGGGTTGCGGGCCCCATCGGGGGTGCAGGGGCCAGGGCCCTGGTACCGCCGCACCCCCTGCACCCCCGGTAGTTCCGCCACTGGTAAATGGGCCCCTAGATGAACCCAATAGGCTTGTTTTGCCACCAATATGAAATTTAGGATCAGGAATAAGATATTGTGTTATTAGAGAGAAAAGGGGGAATCCTTTTTAAAAATTAGAATTAATTGCTTAAAATTGAGTCTATAGGAGATGGCCCTCCTATAATTTGGAGCTTTCTGGGTAACAGGTTTCTGGATATCAGATCCTATACCTGTTGTAACATTTAGTTACTTCACTTTTTAAAATTCATTCAAATATGGTACAGTGTATAAAGAATATGGTCCCTGTATGTGCTTTATATGTGTAGTAATGCTACTGTAATAAAATAGATTGTGACACAGAACAACCACAAGGAAGAAATCTCATCCCATTATGGATTTCTTGTGCATTTTCTATCTTCTGTTTTATTGCCACTATCTCTCAGATCTAACAACAAAGCCTTTTTTTCTTACTAATTACCATTTACAACTGTCACCTCTGAAACCTCTTTCTTTCCTATTGACATTCTCTCCTTCACACTAGACATTTGCAAATTCCATTTAGATGAAGGCGCATTTCTGTTATAAGATATATTAGTATATGTAGCTATCACCTTTCCATCTTGCGTTTTTATCATTCGACCTGCCACGTAACTTAAGTAGTTACAGACAACAGTCGTGGGAGGCAGAAAAGACATTAAAAACCATTTACCGTATACAGTACATAAAAAACAAACCTGCTGCAGGTGGAATCTTTACGCAACCAAGATGGTGACACATTCCGCAGCGTTGAGCTGATGTCAATAATCTCATTGCAGTGAAATAAGCAGGGGCCATCCCTTATGGGTCAGATTTTAAACACATGCCTTTGTGACTGCATGCAACATGCATTTTGATTGACCCTTACAACAAAATGGACCAGTAAGATTCTTCAGTTCTAAGCCTCAAGTTCAACCCCTCCAAATGAAAACCCAGCATCCATAAACACGCCCCTCCATACACTCACATAAATTCTATATACCCATACCTATACTAACTATAGAGTTTAGTATCACAATAGCCTTTGATATTATGTCTGTCCAAGAAATCATCCAAGCCATTCTTAAAGGCATTAACTGAATCAGCATCACAACATCACCCGGCAGTGCATTCCACAACCTCACTGTCCTGACTGTGAAGAACCCCCTATGTTGCTTCAAATGAAAGTTATTTTCTTCTAGTCTAAAGGTGTGGCCTCTGGTACGGTGATCCACTTTATGGGTAAAAAGGTCCCCTGTTATTTGCCTATAATGTCCTCTAATGTACTTGTAAAGTGTAATCATGTCCCCTCGCAAGCGCCTTTTTTCCAGAGAAAACAACCCCAACCTTGACAGTCTCCCCTCATAATTTAAGTCTTCCGTCCCTCTAACCAATTTAGTTGCACTCAGTCTCTGCACTCTCTCCAGCTCATTTATATCCCTTTTAAGGACTGGAGTCCAAAACTGCACTGCATACTCCAGATGAGGCCTCACCAGGGACCTATAAAGAGGCATAATTATGTTTTCATCCCTTGAGTTAATGCCCTTTTTTATGCAAGACAGAACTTTATGTGCTTTATTACCCACAGAATGACACTGCCCAAAATTAGACATCCTATTATCTACAAAAAATCCCAAGATCCTTCTGCTTTAAGGAAACTCCCAACACACTGCCATTTAGTGTATAACTTGCATTTATCAACATTGAACCTCATTTTCCAGTTTGCTGCCCAGTTCTCCAACTTAAATATATAATGCATGCATGAAAGACGTGTGACCCTTATATCTGTTTTGCAAAGGCAAGCAGTTGTATAACCAGCTGCCTCTGATTCGTCTAGCTCTGTCTGTCTTATGATCCCCTGCTGTTTACACCACTAGTGCAAAGAAATCAATCTGCTATAGCACGTCTTGTGTGCCGGTGAAATTCCATCATAATTTACAATGCACCCTGGGCATTGCAAGAGCAGTGAAGGGCATCAAAAATCCACCAATCCCTGCAGAAAGCAACTTCAGGAAGTCCAGCCAAGCCCTGTCCTAAGGAGAGAACCTCTATGTGGTCTGTGTTTTCTGCTGCTACCTAGCTCCCTGAATGACACACATGGTAGGAGGTGAGTGGGGTGGGTGGCCAACTTCTGCCTCCTGCCCTTCTTGGACTAAACGCTGCCAAATGCAAAGCCCATTCTTGGTAAAATTATAGTTCCAAATTTCTAAACTATTACTCCTGCAGGATTTAAAAACTTCCAGAGCCTGGTAACAGTTTGAGATTTTCAGAGGATGCTAGTAGTTAAATTTTAGCACCAGCTTGAGGGGTTCTGTTGCTTTCATATGTTTACAAATACCAGTCTTTACCTAGAAACACAACAGCACAAATTCCAGTGGCAATATCACAGTGAAGAGTTAAGAACTTAGAAATGTGATAAGTAAGATGGATAATATTTTTCTCACTGGCTCAGGGGGATATATTTTCTGTCTTCTAAAACAATACTGTTTGGCCATCAAGACATTTATATATTTTGCTAGTCAATTTGAACACTATTACCATGTTTCCCTAAAGCTACGTCTCTCTTTATTGCTTCTGCAATCTCACAAAAGTTATTTTCTCTCCCTAAGGCAAGTGATAAATTAAATTGTAAGCTCCTAAAATAATATTAGTGAAAATGTATGTGCATGCATCCACATTGCACCGTACCGAAGTACAGTTCTTTCCGAGGCAACCATATATACTGCACATAATATAATGTTAGTGTTCTGCTGGGATCTATCTTCCACGAGTCTTAAAAAACTAGGAGAAAAACTGACAAAACGGGAATTTATCTGTATGTGTACTACAGTGATAAGCGGTATTGAAATGCAGCACTAATGTTATAAAATTTAATACATTGTCCTGTAAAACTAGAGCAAATCTCTCTGGACCCAATTATGAAGAAAAAAGTTTGAATAATGAAACAAAAAAAAAAAAAAAGATAATTTATGGAAACTCTTTAGTTTTCCTCTGTGTGGTCGGAAATTCTGTACAGCCAAGTTCAGCTACTGTATTGTATGCATGTGGTCTTCTGGATCAGCTTAGCCACACTCAGTAAACTATTTAAATATTATATTTTGTCATTTTTATCAAATGAGACAAAATGGCCATTGACTCCAATGCAATTGGCTCAAGAAAAATAATTGAGAAAAAACTCCTATTGGCTCCAATGCATCCAACATGAGAAAAAAACACAAGGAAAAATCAGCCATTGACTCCAATGCATTTACATTTCTGCAATATTTTGCTAATTGGTGAATTTTTTTAGCAAATTACTTGGGGAATCGAAAAAAGGGGCTGTTTCGCTCACCATTGTTCTTTACAATAAAAATAAATAAAAGTGGCAGGTTAAAGATTCAGTAAATGTAATTGATACTGTGGAACAAAAATGTTTAAGACTGTACTTTGAAGCTACATCAGGAAGAAAGAATTCAAAAGTTATCATAGCTAATTAGCTATTTTATAATTGTTTTGTGTTATTTGTCATTGTTCATTCATGCAGGGATATGTATTGACTATAGTTGATTAGATCTGGATCTTCAATCATGCATGGAATATTGATTGCATCCTAGTTGGGTATGCTAGTTTCATTTTTTATCATCTATAAATAGTGCAGGTATAGGATCCCTTATCCGGAAACCCGATATCCAGAAAGCTGGCTGTCTCCGATAGACTTCATTTTATCCAAATAATCCAAATTTTTAAAAATGATTTCCTTTTTCTCTGCAATAATAAAAACAGTAGCTTGTACTTGATCCCAACTAAGATATAATTAATCCTTATTGGAAGCAAAACAAGCCTATTGGGTTTATTTAATGTTTAAATTAATTTCTAGTAGACTTAAGGCATGAAGACCCAAATTACAGAAAGATCTGTTATCCAGAAAACCCCAGGTCCCGAGCATTCTGGATAACAGGTCCCATACCTGTATATGCTAGGGCCACAATGGAATAAGTATGCTAAATGCCAAGTGCGTTTGTCTAATTGAACCTTCATTGGCTTGCTGTAGTTGGAAAGAGGCTTCTTTGATTCTAAGGCCACTTAACTGGGTCTAGCAAAGTATTAATTTCTGCATTAAATGGTACAGGGTTTCCATTGCATAGGAGCAAATTGCCCTATTTTTTGAATTGGTCCTGGAGCTGCAGTTAAAGTACATCTGATAAGGGGCAGATTTTTTTAAGGGTCGAATTGAAAACTAGAATTCAATTTTTTTTCATGGTCAAAACTCTCAAATTCGAATTGTGAATAATCCAAACTCGATTTGAATTTTAATTTCTAGATTTATCAAACCTTGCCCCTTTAAAAATTCTAATTTGACTATTCACTACCCAAAACCTGCCGAGTTCAGGTTTTGGGTAGCGAATAGTCGAATTAGAATTTTTAAAGGGGCAAGGTATTATATTAAAGGGAAAGGTCCAGTGGCCAATTTGAAAATGTTATTAGCCTTTCTGACATCGAGGGTTTTTTTAGGAGAAAAAACTCAATTTGAGTTCAGTCAAATTCAAATTTGATTCGAGTTTTCGGGTCGGTAATATTCGTTAAAATTTTAGATATTCGATTTTTTTTATTAATAAACCAAATCTAATTTCGAGTATATTTGAATTTATAGAGTTAAAAAAATTCACACAAATTTGAAATTTAACATTCGATAAATGTGCCTCTTAGATGTTAGACTGACCCTGACTATATCTAAAGATATTAAAAAAATCTTAGTTCATTTATTTTCAGGTATATGTCAGGATAACAGCCAACAAGTGGTTCCATGTTGATATGCAAACATTACCAAGCAGCTTACATTATCTTGCATGTATACATTGATCAAATGTATTAAACCTATTAAAGAGTGCTATTTGTAGACAGTTCTCTACAATGATGTCTGGTGCAAGATTTCTGAAGTGTCTTATTTCAGGCTAGAATCAATTATTCATTTTGGTTTATTATAAAGATTCTCTACATTTTCAATATATGCTACAATTTATTTAATTAAATATAAGCACAGGCATGGGACCTATTATCCAGAATGCTTGGGACCTGGAGTTTTGCTAAACAGGGTTTTTACATGATTTGGAACTCCATTCATATGGGGGCTGATTTACTAAAACTCGAATTAATCTCAGTTATGAAAACAAAGTAGGTCAAACGCCAAATTGAACTCATTTATCAATATTTTTTCTTGGAATGACAAAATGCCACAACAAAATCGATCATCAATTTGTATTGTATGATTGACAAGCCGAAAAACTCGACTTTGGCTGTGACAACTTGATTTTTTCAGATTATCTAATGAAAACCCCAACTTTATCGGATTTTCCAGTTCAGATCACAATGTCAAGAAGCAATTTCAGGCACATCTGCCATTGACTTCTACATGAGCTCAATAGGTTTCAGATGGCATGTTTTCGGATTAGATCTTTGGCGTACAGTATTTTAGATCTCTAAAAATTTGAGTTTTTTCCCCCATAAAAAATTCAAGATTTCCCCTAAAAAACCTCAAACAGAAAAAACTGAGGTTTAATAAATGAGTCCCTTGGTCTACTTGTAATTCATTTAGAGGTTGATTTACTAAAACTCAAATTAATAACCGTTTTTAATGGAAACAAAGTCGACCAAACTCCCTTCCACAAATTGCACTCATTTATCAATAATTTTTCTCAAAAAAATCAGTGCACGTCTCGACAAAATTGAGCGTTTTCCCTGCAAAAACTTGACTTTTTCATATTTTGAACAAAAACCCTGACTTTTTTAGATTATCCAGCTCAGAAGAAGCAACTTCAGGCACATCTGCCATTGACTTCTACATGACCTTGGATAGCATATTTTCAGATTCTGATTTTTACCAGCTTTGGGGTATGATAAATCTGTAAAAATTAAATGTCCCGAAATTTCTTATACCCTGATGCTGCAAAAAGCCTGAATCTGAATATCCGGCATCTCAAACCTGTTGAGGTCATGTATAAGTCAATGACAGAGGTCCCTATTCCAATTTGAAGATTTTGTTTTTTGAGCTGGGTTCAGCCCGATAATCAGACAAATTCGGGGTTTTCGGGCAAGAACCACAAAAAAATTGAAAAAAATTGTACTGTTCATTTTCACTTGATTATATCGATTTTTTAATCCAATTAATTTGATTTTAATGATTAACAAGGCAAAATTGTCAATGGGAGTTTGGTCGAGCTTTTTTTATTTACAATATGAGAAGAAGAAAAAAAAATAGATTTTAGTAAATACCCCCCCAAAATACACCAAAGCGCCTTGTTTTACCCCTAATAAGGATAAATTATAATCTTAGGTGGGATGAAGCAAAATGTACTGTTTTATTAATAAAGACAAAAAGAAAATTTGAATGGTTTTATTAGCATGGATTTTAAAAATCTGAATGGTTTTGTTAGGAAGGAGTCTATGGGTGATTGCCTTTCCATAATTTGGATCTCTTTAAATAACTGGTTTCCAGATAACGGATCCCATACCTGTATTAACAAGCTACACATAAAACTACCCTGATGATGTCTTTCCCTGGAGTTGTGCCTTACTTAACATCAAGTGGCCCATTTACTAAAAATTGAAGTTTGATTTTTCCACAAATCTCTAGAAATTAGTTGTTCAAAATTCAAGATTTATCAAGTGTATTATTAAGGGGCACATTTACCTAGGGTCGAATATGGAGGGTTAATTAACCCTCCATATTCGACCGTCAAAGTAAAATCCTTTGACTTCGATATACGATTTACCATTATTCCTACATTCGAACGATCGAAGGAATGATTGTTCGTTCGATCGAATGATTAAATCATTCGAATCGAACGAATCGAAGGATTTTAATCCATCGATCGAAGGATATTCCTTCGATCAGAAAATTGTTAGGAAGCCTATGGGGACATTCCCCATAGGCTAACATTGGCCTCGGTAGTTTTTAGTTCGTGAATTAGGGGGTTGAAGACAGTACTTCGACTATCGAATGGTCGAATACTCAAACGATTTTTAGTTTGAATCATCGATTCGAAGTCGAAGTAGCCCATTCGATGGTCGAAGTAGCCCATTCGATGGTCGAAGTAGCCATATTCGACTATTCAAAACTCGAACTATTTTTCCTCTATTCCTTCACTCGAACTAAGTAAATGGGCCCCTAAGTATTTTTAAGGGGCAGATTTATCAAGGGTTGAATTTCGAAGTAGAAAAAGTTTTGAAATTCGACTTTGAATTGGAATACTTCGACTTCGAATATCCAAGTCGAAGTTTTTTTACACCGAATTTGGCAATTTGCGATCAAAGTAAAATCGTTCGATCGAACAATGAAATCCTTCGAATCGAACGATTCGAAGGATTTCATCCATCGATTGAACAATTTTTCTTCAACTTCAAAAAACGTAGAAAACTGCTCTAGAAGGTTCCCATAAGCTAACATAGCACTTTGGCAGGTTTAATTTGGCGAAGTATTGAAGTCGAAGTTTTTTTTAAAGAGACACGATTCTACTTCGAATCAAATTCAAAGTCAAAGTCGTAGTATCCTATTCTATGGTCGAAGTATCCAAAAAATTACTTCGAATTTTGATTTTTTTTTTTACTTTGAAAATTCCCTCGAATTCACTTCGACCCGTTTTGAATCCGCCCCTTGTTGTAAAACCACTAGTACAAAAGTTTGCCGGGCAAAAGTTATAGGTTAATTCTTCCTTAAGGAAACTATGTTGAAACCTCAAGGTTACATGTAAATGTATTTCCCATACTCTGCATATGATTTTAGTACTATATAAACAGAAACAGAATCACAACTTTGCGTACTAGCCAAAACTTTGTTTGCAAGTGGAAAGCCAAATGCTACAAAACCAAAACAATTGAGATAGATTTTTCTTTTTGCTTTATTCCCATATTTTCTTCACTGATCAAATCTCTGGATCACCTCCTGCTGATTAGACATTGTGCTGAGCATCGCAAAGACTAATTTCTTCTTTTGAACATGTAATTTTCTTTGATGTGGGGGAAGGCAACTTCTCTTAGCTTTATAGTTGTTAGAAAGTTGTATATTCTTTCATCTACAATACAAAGATGCACAATTGAAATCCCCTGCACAAGCCACTGCTGAGAAAATAGCATTTTATGGTTCAAGTGGTTTGTATTTCATCTGCTAAAGAATTTCCACTTTTTTGTGCTTCTGAATAAGCCCATAGGGTACAGATAAATTGGTGTCTATTAAGGCGCAAATGTCAAAATGTCCCATGTTTATGTCCTCTTTATAGATAATCATTGCAAGTCCTGCATTCATAAATGACAGTTTCACACGCTACAACTTATATAGTATTGCATCACAATCTCAACTCAGGTGGTCAGCCAAATCCATCTTAGATGAAGACCAACAAAGATCACATTTTCATTCATTTTTGCAAATTTGAACTACAAAATATATATATATATAAAAAAAAAAGAATTCAAATTAAAATCTGAACATTGAAAATGCATATATGTGTCTATGTATAATTTTATTTAGAAAACACTGTAAGGACTTGCATCACTGTACAATATATAAATGTACTCAAAGGGAGGGCAAGTGACATAATAAATACAACAAATATATATATATTATAAATATATATAATATAGAAAAGATGAAGCAGTAGTAGTAGTAATGCCAAAAAGTGTATTAAGAATTCAATACTTCCCATAGCAGCGACATTTCGGACAATCTGTGTGTCCTTTATCAAGCCAAATGAATCTCAGTACTACACCGGTGTAGCATTTAATAGGCAGTGAAAAGGAAATGACTTCAAAAAATCTTTGGGACTTCTCCCATTGACTTATATGCAACCTCGCCAGGTCTGAGATGCCAGATTTTTAGATTCTGACTTTTTCCATCCTCTAAATAAATGCTGAAAAAATCGTGATTTTTTTCCACTAAAAATTCAGATTTTATACTAAAAAACAAAACACTCAGGCTTTTGCCATTCAAAGTGTAGTAAATAACCCCCATCATTTTTGATCCTGCACCTGAATTTATCCAAGTTAGAGTGCCGACACACAGCTGATCAGATATACATAAAAGCACACAGAACTTAAGTACCATGTGGTTAGAGACATGTTAAGAAAAAGGTCCCTGTCCCATAGAACTTACAGTCAGTAAGTAAGTAATACATGTCCTATTGCCTTCTATAGAAGCTTGTCAAATTTCAGATGCTGATTTTTTTCATTTGAATTTCTGATTTTTTTTTGATAAATCTCAAAATTTGAAATTCAGAAAACTCAAATTCAAAACATTGTAGATTGCCACAATTATCTTTAATTTTAAGGACTATGCACCTTGCAGTCATCTCATTGCTAGACTAGAATAGGAATAATGAAAACACAAAACGCATCAATCATTTTTCTGTAAAGTCCATTAAATGCCTTAGATTATCCTTACAAGGGTGGAAAACCCCTCTCAATATATAACAACAAGAATTCAGATAATGGGCCAGATTCAATCCTGTAAGAAAATGTTATCTAGTGGTTTGTCGAGTGAAAACTCATGGATGAGATTCAGTTCGAGGAGAAAAAAACTTAGAAATTTTGAACTCAAATTTTGAGGTAGTTTTAGTGCACTTTGACTATGGAATAGCCCAAATTTGAATCTAATTTGAAAAAAAAATAGAAAAGTAGAATATCAAAATGTATCATCTACTGTCTCTTTAAAAATTCAACTTTGACTATTTGCCATATAGGAGGACCTATGGGGGACCTCCTAGAACCTATTTGGAGTGATTTGGTGGACTTTGAAAAAACACAATTTTTTTTCGGAAAATACTTAAATTTAAATTCGATCGAGTACGATCTGAATTTGAATCGAACGATCGAATACAGCCTATTCACCCGAAGTTATCAAATTTGATTTCTTTAATAAATTTTGATTGGTCTTTTTTTAATTTGAATTTCGAGGTTCAAAATTTGACCCTTGATAAATCTGCCCCATAATCTGAATGATATGGTTTTTATCTAATGTGCGCTTCCTTGTGGATCTACTACTTTTATCTCATAATTTTTTACTAATCCATGCATTTAAAAAAATGTAAAAACTTTTTTAAAAATTCAGCATTTTACCGATGAAAAGCTTAAAGCCTTTGTCATCTTTACACTTGACATCAATAGGAAAAAATCACATTTTTCTTGCATGTATGCCTGCTCTGAGAATCTTACATTCTGAGCTCAAATCAAATGACTTGAAATAGAATAAATTTCACTTGTTATGCGCCGTCCAGAAATGTGGGGATCCAACTGAGCAAATAGATTCATTTATTAGGATGCTAATACTGATTTCAAAGACTTGGTTCATTTTACAGAGCTCTCGTTTCCTGCTGGTTGTAGAATTTGGCTTTTTAAAAACATTGGCTTTTAATGCTTTATCCCCTGCAGTCCTTGTTTACCCTACATGCTCCCCTGCAGAATCTGGATATCCTTTTTAGCTTGATTGGATATTCCATATGGTATCAGTTACAATAAACATGGGCGCAGCTGAAACCATCCCTGTCTTTCCCATAATCTCCTTTTTTATAACAGCAGCTCATTAGAAATAATCTGTGCAAATAGCCAGATGTTAAGAAAAATCAGTATAAGATACTGTAATATACAGTATAAAATACATTAGTAGTAATACATTGCTCAGCACTGCTTCTGTACTAAAAAAAGTATTCAAGAATTTCGGTAATAAAAGCAGGAATATTAAATGACCTAACCAACATCAAGGCATGCATTTCTGTAAGTTTCCGGGATACCAGCTTTGTACAAAATAGGTTTATCTGGTGGTTTCAATAAGAAATAGATACAATTGTAAAATATTTTGACATGGTCACCCTTTTCAATAAATCGTTGGCTCAGCCAAAAGTGGTCTTCCAACTTCTTTAGAATCCTATGGATAGTGATGAGTGAAGTTTTTGACAGGAATGGATTTACAGCGAAATTCCACATTTCGCCATCTACAAATTTTTTGCCACGTAATTTGGCTGCTCCAAAAAGTCACAGAGAGAAAAAAAGTTGCCGGAGGATAAAACGGCCATTGTCTTTAATACATTTTGGACAAGAAGTCGCCAAAAAGAAAAAACAATGATTGACTATAATGCATTTGGAGTGAGAAAAATAAGTTGTGTGCGTAAAAAATTGTCATGTTTCAAAAATACATTTGTCAACTATTGAGACTATTACTCACCCGCACCGACGCCATGTCCCGGTCCAAGATGGTGGCACCCTGTCCTCCACGTGGGTCCCGCCGGTCGCAGCGCCTTCTCGCACGCTGATTGGACGCCAGCGTCAGAACAGGCGCCGGCGTCAGAACACCAGCGCCATGACATCATCACGTCCATCTTTTGGCGCCAAAGGAGGCCTATTTAAAGGAGCTTGAACACTGCAACATTGCCCAAGTATAGGTTTCACTTTGTGTATTCCTGGATGTGATTTGTCTTATTGATTCCTGTGTACCGACTTCTGCCTGTTTATTGTATTGACCGATTTCTGCCTGGACTGACCCCTTTGCCTGGACCATTCTATTGGCGAACCCTCTTGTTACCGTGAACTTTTGTCTGACGAACTGCTTCCTCCTTGGTTCCCACTCCTAACTGAGCCTACGGGCCCTTACAACTTCAATGCGTTTCACTCATCACTACCTATGGACATAGAGAAGAAATTAATCTAGTTGGAGACCCAAGAGGAAAAGCCATGTGCTCCTTTGTATTATATAAAAACTATAGACAGGGACTAGTTAAACTAGTCACAGACTCTCTGGGCCAATAGAGAATCCTCCTCCCACAGGGTATGGGTTATAGACTTGGCATTTCCTGGGTAATAGGTGGTATTATGCATTTGGGTCCCCTAAAGTTGCTTAAGTACAAAAAGAAAATAGAGAGTATCACATTGACATTGATACTGGACTGTTAGGAGCAAATTCACCAAGGGTCGAATATCGAGGGTTAATTAACCCTCGATATTCGACTGGGAATTAAAATCCTTCGACTTCGAATATCGAAGTCGAAGGATTTTAGCGCAAATAGTTAGATTGAATGATCGAAGGAATAATCCTTCGATCGAATGATTAAATCCTTCGAATCGAACAATTCGAATGATTTTAATCCAACAATCAAAAGGATTATCCTTCAACCAAAAAAACTTAAGCAAGCCTATGGGGACCTTCCCCATAGGCTAACATTGGGTTCGGTAGGTTTTAGATGGCAAACTAGGGGGTTGAAGTATTTTCTTAAAGAGACAGTACTTCGACTATCGAATGGTCGAATAGTCAAACGATTTTTACTTTGAATCCTTCTATTCGAAGTCAAAGTCGTAGTCGAAGGACGAAGTTGCCCATTCGATGGTCGAAGTAGCCCAAAAAACACACTTCGAAATTCAAAGTTTTTTTTACTTTGAATCCTTCACTCGAGCTTGGTGAATTGGCCCCTTAATCTATCATTCAAGATCTTCGGTAATCCAACCTGGACAAAAGGAGCAAACCAGGCAAATCACAGCAAAGTTTCAAGTACAATAGCAAATGAGGCTATAACATCTTTACTGGAGCATCATTGCACAGACCCAGCCACAAATCTGGTTAGTGATAGGGAGCCTGCTCCTTTCTTGACCCCTGACATTCTACTTTTGTAACCTGCATAAAGTATAAAAACAGTGAAATGTCAATGTTTATAAATGTTTGTATTTAATACCTTGAGTACACAGTAACTGTGATCAGCAAGCTTTTTCACATCTGCCTGTAATTAACTCACAAATGAGAAATGAGTACATGCTTACATTACTGTGATTTAAATAATAAGTGTATGACTGCAATTAAAAACATTTTGTGTTAATTGATTATAATTATGTTATCTTTATGAATTGTATTTAAAAGAACTTGTGCTTCAACTGAAATGACTTCTTTTTGGTACGATAGGGAGATCCAGACGATATCATTTTGCAATCACAGTGTTTAGGTGGAAGTGGGGTAAAATGAGTTGTTTATCTGTCTCTCTCTTTATGCATTTATTTATCAACTGGCCTGTAATAGATCTATTATTCTGTGTCTACCTATTAACATTGCTTGTTCTGCAAAAACACTCACATACAGACATAAATGTACTGGAAGACCACCAATCCCCCCAGATGATGGTTGAAGTGGTTGAGACTTCCACCTGTTGTACTAAAATTGTTTGAGTAGACTGTATGATTTTTATACACTAAAGATGTTAAAGTCAAAGAATTATCATGGCTTTTTAAAGGAGAAGGAATACCATTTTACACTTGGGGGTGCCAAAAGTTAGGCACCCCCAAGTGACGACTTTTACCGGATACCCTGGGCCGGTGCTCCTATCAGCAGAAAATTGCACCAGCCCGGGGGTTCTTCTAGTGAGCATCACAGAGCAATCCTCTTCCTGCTTTAAATTTCCCGGGGCAGACACATGCACAGTAGAGAGAAATAGCTGGCTTTTTTCGTTAAAGCTCGACTTTTCACTCTACTGATCATGCGCAGCCGCAAGAAGAAGTAGGAAGAGGATCTCTCAGTGGTGCTTGCTGGAATAACCTTGGGCCGGTGCAGTTTTCTGCTGATAAGAGCACCGGACCAAGGGGTGTCAGGCAAATAAAAGTAGTAATTTCGGGATGCCTAACTTTTGTCACCCCCAAGTGTAAAATGTTATTCCTTCTCCTTTAAAAAGCCATGACAATTCTTTGACTTTGGGGCCGATTCACTATGGGTCGAATATCGAGGGTTAATTAACCCTCGATATTCGACTAGGAACTAAAATCGTTCGACTTCGAATATTGAAGTCGAACGATTTAGCGCAAATCCTGCGATCGATCGATCAAAGGATTTTTCATTCGATCGAACGATTAAATCCTTCGAATCGAATCATTCGAAGGATTTTAATCAAACGATCGAAGGAAAATCCTTCGATCAAAAAATCCCAGGCAAGCCTATGGGGACCTTCCCCATAGGCTAACATTGACTTCGGTAGCTTTTAGCTGCCGAAGTAGGGGGTCGAAGTTTTTCTTAAAGAGACAGTACTTTGACTATCGAATGGTCGAATAGTCGAACGATTTTTAGTTCGAATCGTTTGATTTTCGTAGTCGAAGGTCGAAGTAGCCCATTCGATGGTCGAAGTAGCCCAAAAAAACTTCGAAATTCGAAGTTTTTTTAATTCGAACCCTTCACTCGAATTTAGTGAATCGGCCCCTTAGTGTATAAAAATCATACAGTCTACTCAAACAATTTTAGTACTAACAGGTGGGAGTCTCAACCACCTTTACAGAAGATGGTAATAATACACATAGTTACATAGTTAAATCGAGTTGAAAAATTAAAAAGTCCATTAAGTTCAACCCCTCCAAATTAAAACCCAGCATCCATACACAATTTAAACACTAATTTATTACCAAAATGTTATTGATCACTTTATGAATCACTTGACTGGCCAGCCAATGCTGATTCATAAAATTAATACCCACAGTTCTCACAATCAATAACACTTTAAAAACCAAGGACATTCATATACAGTTACTGTTGTGGAATTTCAAGAACCGGAGACCACTTGAGGTAAAAAGATCAACATTATTTGACATGAGCTCCATGGATTCTGAACATACAAAGAGTCAGGACCCCAAACAAAGTAATCACAGAATTTTTATAAACTTGTGAACTTACAGGCATAAAAGGGTATTACCATTGCAAGAGCATAGAGATATCTCTTCACAGCACGGAAAAACAAATAATTGCTTAATAAAAACAATTAAATGGCTCTTCCTAAAGGTCAAGGTGATAATGACCAAGCTAGCTTGAAAACAGACCCCATCCAAGTCAGGGGGGCTCCCAGAGAAATCTACATACACAGAATTTTTATTCTTTCTCAATTCTCATTACTGAAATAAACCTAGTTTAAGCTGTCCATATACTAAATACGATTGTTTCCAAATGTTCAAAACACATCAGTTAATAGTGCTGCTCCAGCACTGAAATCCGTTTCTCAAAAGCGCAAGCAGATTATTTTATATTTGATGTTGAAATCTGACATGTGGCTAGACATTTTGTCAAATTCTCAACTGCCCCCAATCATGTGACTTATGCTCTGATACAGTTCCTGCAGTCTTTACTGCTGTACTGCAAATTGGATTGATATCCCCACCTCCCTTCCCCCCCCAGCAGCCTAACAACAGAACAATGGGAAGGTAAACAGATAGCAACTCCCTAACACAAGATAACAGCTGCCTGGTAGATCTAAGAAAAGTATTTAATAGTAAAATCCAGATCCCACTGCAACACATTCAGTTATATTGAGTAGGAGAAACAACAGCCTGGAAGAAAGCAGTTCCATCCTGGCTCTTTCTGAAAGCACATGACCAGGCAAAATGACCTGAGATTGCTCCTACACACCAATATTACAACTAAAGAAAATTCTTGCTGTTCAAGAATGAAATTTTATATTGTAGAGTGAATTATTTGCAGTGTAAACAGTGTAATTTAGAAATAAAAACCACATCATAAAAAGCATGACAGAATTCCTTTAAGTATTCTAGCACTTTTCATCTACATAGGCATACAAGCCTTATATTAAGGGACAGATGAAGCCGCAGTCACTCATTCCTTATCCCTCAAACAAGATTGGACTGCATAGTCTGTTGCAACTCAGGGATTATTATATGCATGCTCACACCAGCTTTTTCTAGGCTGTATTACCTCAAAAGCCCACTCCCCTCTTACCCCCATAAGAAACAGTCTCACCAATCTGGGTAGCTTGTGGTGCCTTAATGTTGTAGTGATGGTCCCTTTACCTGACTTCCAGCGCTGTCTTCTCGCACTTGTATCTCACCATTCCAATATGGCCGTGCATTCCACCACTTTCCTTTTGGCCAATGCAATCTCGCTTCACTAAGTTTCTTAAAGTGCAATTGCAAAAGGTTATTAGTATTGTATTGATTATTTAAAAGTCTTTTGTCCTGCAAGTACCACTAAAATTATACTGTAAATGCAGCGGATCGCCCTCAGCAATTTTTTTCCTGAACATCAAAGCAACGAAATTGCAATTTTTGGGGAATCACTTTCTATTTACTTGATTCGATTTTTTTAAATGTGATTGTGGGTTTTTACTCGATCATGATTTTTCAAATAAAGAAATAATAAAAAACATTTTAGAAGGTTCACCACATGTCAGCAATATGCAGGTTTTAGAAATCCAAGATTTACATGGAGATATTGAAAAAAACTTTTAATGCCATGATTTACCTGAATCTTTGTCTGAATCCCTGTATAATAATATGTCCATACTATATAACGTTTGACTCAAAAATAATGTTCAAACACTAAAATGTGAAAGTTGGTACCAATAATTTATGGAGGGCACATTATTCTTAATGGAGGATAGTTATTCTTCACAAAACTTGAAGGGCCTTTTTCCGAAGTGGCGACTACAGAGCAGACTTTGGTTGAAGTCCAAAAATTATTTCAAAAGAGAGCAACATTAAATCCCTTGAGATGAAAATGTAGAAGGGTCACCTTATTCTGACTAAGAAAGAATAAGAAGGAATTGAAAGCACGGCAGGAGCTTTCAAACAAAAGTGACTTGCTGTCTGACAAACACTATAAGGTGGAATGCTAATAACTATGTTGCTGAGTTTAAAGAGCTCCAGCGTGCCAGAAAAAATGTTGACCCTAGTTAAAGACTGAACATTTTTGCAAATATCTTTTTTTGTTTTTTTTTTTTATTAAAGGGATACTGTCATGGGAAAAAAACATTTCTGCACTGAAATCCAATTCTCAAAAGAGCAAACAGATTTTTTTATATTCAATTTTGAAATCGGACATGGGGCTAGACATATTGTCAAATTTGACCCAAGTCATGTGACTTGTGCTCTGATAAACTTCAAATCACTCTTTACTGCTGTACTGCAAGTTGGAGTGATATCACCCCCCTCCCTTTTCCCCCCCAGCAGCCTAAAAAAAGAACAATGGGAAGGTAACCAGATAACAGCTCCCTAACACAAGATAACAGCTGCCTGGTAGATCTAAGAACAACACTCAATAGTAAAAACCCATGTCTCACTGAGACACATTCAGTTACATTGAGAAGGAAAAACAGCAGCCTGCCAGAAAGCATTTCTCTCCTAAAGTGCAGGCACAAGTCACATGACTGGGGGCAGCTGGGAAATTGACAAAATGTCTAGCCCCATGTCAGATTTCAAAATTGAATATAAAAAAATCTGTTTGCTCTTTTGAGAAATGGATTTCAGTGCAGAATTCTGCTGGTGTAGCACTATTAACTGATGTTTTTCATGTTTTGAAAAAAACATGTTTTCCGATGACAGGATCCCTTTAACAAGCAGAAGTTACTTTTAAGGGTCAGGGCACACG
Source organism: Xenopus petersii (assembly GCA_038501925.1). Lineage (NCBI taxonomy): Eukaryota > Metazoa > Chordata > Amphibia > Anura > Pipidae > Xenopus > Xenopus petersii. The sequence goes on from CM076688.1 coordinate 29,645,199, forward strand.
CTCAGATTCGGGGAGATTAGTCTCCCGGCGACAAATCTCCTCTTCTTCAAGGCAACTAATCTCCCTGAACTGCCTCCCGCCAGCTAGAATGTACACAGTACATTTATATGTGCATCTGACCAATGGAACTGAAAACTGCCATTGTTGTTTAATTGACTTAATCCAAAATGTGCCATCACATGACACAAAGGTATAAAAAAAGACCTAGGTTCATGTATATATCAATGTATTTGCACTGTAAGACTTGTATCCCAGTACTCCTAATTACTCAAAGTTGTCTCTTCTTCAGATACGATATGACAGATTGTGGTACAGATTGTACAATTTTTAGATCATGCGGTTATGGAATCTGTTGGAATGCTTGGGACCTGGGGGTCTTTTTATAATTTGGATCTTTAGTGTACTTGAAAATAATTTTAAATATTAGTTAAACCCAATAGGATGGTTGTGTGCCCACTAAGGATTTATTAAAACTTAGTTGAAATCAAGTACAAGGTACAGGTTATCCAGAATGATATGGACCTGAGGCTTTCCAGATAACAGATCTTTCCGTAAGTCCTTAAGTCAACTAAAAAATCAAATAAACATCAAATAAACCCAACAGCATGGGTTTGTGTCCAATAAGGATTAATTATATCTTAGTTGGGATCAAGTACAAGGTACTGTTTTATTATTACAGAGAAAAGGGAAATATTTTTTAAAGATTTGGATTATTTGGATAAAATGGAGTCTATGGGAGATGGTCTTTCTGTAATTCATAGCTTTCTGGATAACGGGTTTCCAGATAACGGACCCCTTACCTGTACTGTTTAATTAATACAAAGTAAAAAGGAAATCATTTTAAAAAATTTGAATTATTTGATTAGAACGGAGTCTATGGGAGATGGCCTTTCTGGAATTCAGAGCTTTCTGGAGAACGGGACTGCAGATAATGGATCCCATACCTGTAGTAAATTTGTACTGTATCATAAAAGAATCGTATGTGTTAGGTTTAAATGATGCGCCTCAGAGACTAGTATAATAATAGATCTTTAGGGATCAGTTCAGCCAGGCAATTACTAACTTGCACCCTAACCTCCATTCCATTTTATAACTCGTACCCACCACAACTCTTGATGATGATGATGCCATAAATAGGCGGAATCAGTCACCAGAGGTTTGGGATTGGGTTGCCACCTTTTGCCTGTCTAATGCTGGGCAGGGGGTGGGGCCATGATGGAATGTGCGCAGGGCCGTGACACTACAGTGATGGGTATTGATATCAGGGGAAGGGCGATTGGATGATCGTCACTTCAGTCTTAGGGAATTCTGCCCGGTTTTCCTAATTTGGAAAACCAAGCAGACAGTTTTGTCCTGGACAGCCCTTCAAAAGCTGCGCTGTCCGGGTCAAAACCAGACAGATGGCAATCCTAGTGTGACGCAAATATATCACCAAAGAGGTGAAGCCCTGCTTGAATTTTGACTTTCCTGAACCCCTGCCTAGAGAACTTCCTTGACTTGAATCTGCTCAACCTGTGGGTAAACCCATGTATCCTGGAATTTGGATCAGCCTTAACAAAATTGTTTTTATTTTGTTTTTCAGTAAAGCAAGAGTGGCAACAAAACAGTTTTTCATTGATGCAGGAATAAAGGAATTTAAGTAAATAGCATAGACTTGGGTTGAAGGCAGAAATATGGAAGATGAGAGTACATTGAGGGAATTAGAGATAAGGATCAGAAACTATACCTCATTGTGCTGTCTGGCCATCAAGAAAAAATGCAAGCCATAATTTACAAAAAAGAGACGGTATGTGGTTTTAGCTATTTGTTGTCTTGACTCTTTTTTTGGGGTCTTCACCATAAAATAACCACAGAATAAAGAGAAAATGAAATTGAGGGAGAGATGGGGTCCATTGGCAGCTGCTTTAAAGTATCCAAATGGAAAAATGAAACATTTTTTATATCCATCCAGTGGTGGGAAGTATTTTTTTTTCAAATATTTTCAAGGCTGCTACTGCTAAAATTCCTTGGGTTATTAATTGTCACTTCATAACTAAATAATAGAATGTGCTTTCTAATTTGACTTTCTGTCTTTTGAATAATTTGTATAATCACCAGTTAATTACATACACTGTTCATTCTCTAATGTCAAAAGGGGATCCCACACAAAAGGAAAAAAAATGTTCATTATTGTTTTTGTAGCATAATATTAAGTTCTGCCATTTATCCTTGGCAAATTAATTGCATCTGATCTTATCAACGACCTTTAAACCTTACCAAGCAGCCTCAGTACAAACATTCCTCCCAGTCATTATCCTGTTCTGAATGTTTCATTATACCCAGACAGAGAAGCTACTAGTTCAAACCTATGAGCTCACTGTAATTTCCATTAGCAAGTGCTTAACACAGACATTTTCTTTGGAACAGAAAAGTGTCACTTTTCTTTCTTGTTCTTGCTTCCAAAAATGTGGGGTTTCTTTTTCACAAACACATCCCATTGTCTTTGGGAATATGTTTTTAAGATTCTGTTGAGTTGAACATGGAGAATGCAGGACTTGAGGACATGCCTGTATGATTAGGAGTTTCCCCTAAGAGTAACAAATATTGGTAACATAGCAAGTAACATAGTAAATGAAGTTGAAAACAGACACATCAATCAAGTTCAACCTTTTAACTCTATTTTAACCAGCCTGCTAGTTTTAAAAAAAAAAACAATTTGAAGCCTCTTAATTTTGTCTCAGAGGGGGAAAAAAAATCCTTCCTAACTCCAGTCCCTGGATCAACTTGTACTATGAGCTATCTTCCATAGCCCTGTATTCCCTCACTTGCTAAACACCATTCAACCCCTTCTTAAAGCTATCTAATCTATCAGCCTGTACCACTGATTCAGGGAGAGAATTCCACATCTTCACAGCTCTCACTGTAAAAAAAACTCCTTCTGAATATTTAGGCGGAACTTCTTATTTTCTAATCAGAATGAGTGACCTTGTATCAGGTGGAAAGACCTACTGCTAAATAAAGCATTAGAGAGATTTTGTATGAAGGTAGATGTCACTGAGTAATTTGTACATTTTATCCGCGAGCTTGACTGCCTGTTCACAATTCATTAAGGTGATGTGGTCTTTTGGTTGAAGGAGTCAGGAGAGGCTCAGCGCAAGCGTCCACCACCATCACCTCCTCCAGAGGCATAAAAGCAACAAAGAGAAAGGGATCTCTTTGTAAGAGATCTGAATTTATGAGCGCTGTTCTGGAAATCCATGCAGGGACACAAACTTTGTCTTCAAACATCGGCTTTATTAAAACACACATTGTAGTACAAATCTGGTGCAGTGGATATAATGGACTTACGTGTTTCTTGACGTAATGCTCGGAACTTCCTCAGAGTCACGTGGCTCAAGGTTTAAGTGACATATGCTGTGCTCATTAAGCATTAAAGAGCATGTAAAGTCTAAAATAGAATAAGGCTAGAAATGCTGTATTTTGTATACTAAATATAAATATGAACTTACTGCACCACAAGCCTAATCAAACAAATAATTTATGCTTTCAAAGTTGGCTACAGGGGGTCCCCATCTTGTAACTTTGTTAAACATCTTTGCAAGACTAAGACTGTGCACATGCTCAGTGTGGTCTGGGCTGCTTAGGGATCATCATAAACAAAGCTGCTTGAGTTCTGCATTGCTGGGAAGTAAGGTGGGGGCTCCCCCTGCTGTTCATAAGTATGATTGTTTCCCTGCAGAGCAGTTAGGGACCGTCTGACAATTCCTATCCACAGCAGTAAATGAAGGGAGAATTTCACTGCATACAGTCAGGTTTCTTATAAAAACCGTACACATTTTTTAATTAAAGTATATTGGAGATAGGTTTCTTTTTCATTAAAGAAAGTAAAAATGGGATTATATTTTTTTGCCTTTACATGCCCTTTAATTACAGGTGTAATGCATTTATAGTATGATCTATGCTTTTATTGATAATAAGTGAAAAACTATAAAAAGCATTCCAATCCAATGTGCAAATATGAAATAAGAAAATAAATCTCTTACTTGATCATACTATTATCAAATACTGTGCTAGGTGTTACTGTAGTCATGGCACATGTATAAATAATGGCCAATAATTGAATAACATTGTATTATTGTAAGATGGTACATAAATTATATATAAGTGATACTTTATCATATTATAATTATTCTAATATATCAATTTAAAACCATTGTTGTTTATACACTGTAGATTTTCAATTTTTTCTAAATTACTATCAGTCTAGAGAATCCTTATGTTTCTATACTGCCAATATTTATATATTATTGTCAAACCTGAGACTCCATATAGAACAGAACTCATTAATTTAACTTATAATTTACTGCAACATGCCATACAATTTGTTTATCTCATTTCTATTTTATTCTTTATCATATCTATCTAAATATTATATCGGATTTGTTTGTCTCTTAATTAAATAACTTCTGTTATTTCTTCATGTATTCACTTTCCCTGTAATAAATGCTTAATGAGTACAGCATATGTTACTTATGTTAAAGTGACTTTCACTGACACTGAGGAAAGGTCGAGCATTACGGCAAGAAACGCGTAAGTCCATTACACCCACCGCACCAGATTTGTACTACAATGTGTTTTAATAAAGCCGATGTTTGAAGACAACGTTTGTGTCCCTGCATGGATTTCCATAACAGCGCTCATAAATGCGGGAGTCCTTACTGCTTTGTTTGTTCAGCCCAGTGTTTCAGCTCAACAGTTTAATGGGGTAACTGCTCTTACAGGGATATCTGTCTGTAAAGCAAATGTAAAAATGGAGGAAGCAGAAGAGCAGAACTATGCTGCAAACTTCATTTATTAGTAATGCACCAACACCAGCATGCGCTTTGTCAAGTGTACACCACAATACCTAAACCAGTGTTTAATTAGGCACTTAATCCATGCCATACCTCCCAGTGAGTTCATTGGTCCATTCACATCAGTCCAGTTGGTTTGAATTCCAAAGAATTAGTCCAAAGTTTTTTTCTTGGGTGATTGCTCATTGGCCAATCATGAGCCTGACCCAAGCGAATGCAATCAAAGTTTTTATGGCCAATGGGAACTACTATGATAACCAAGGGTCTTCCAATAGAACATTCAAAATTTACTTAAGGTCGATTGAACGATTAAATCCTTCGAAACGTTCGATTCGAAGGATTTTAATCCATCGATCTAACCATTTTTGTTCGATCAAAAAAATTATAGCGAAGCCTATGGGGACCTTCCCCATAGGCTAAAATTGACTTCAGTAGCTTTTAGGTGGCGAACTAGGGGGTCGAAGTTTTTAAAGAGACAGTACAGACTATCGAATGGTCGAATAGTCGAACGATTTTTAGTTCGAAACGTGCGATTTGAAGTCGAAGTCGTAGTCGAAGTAGCCCATTCGATGGTCAAAGTAGCCAAAAAAAACATTCGAAATTGAAATTATTTTTCCTCTATCCCTTCACTCGAGCTAAGTTAATCGGCCACTGAATGTAGATAGCATATTATACCCATGGGTTTTATCCCATACAATACTTCAAAGCAAGCTGCCTTCATATCAGTAAAAATAAGCATTTTATGCTCAATGAGTCATTCATACCAAATGGTGCCAAGCTATTAGGTTTTATTATCCAGATCGCTTTGCGCTGTAGTAACAGTTTCTGTAAGTCAAAGTGATTAACTGGTTCCAATAAATGCCTTCCGTGCCCTCCAGCTCTGCCTTTGTCCAAAAAAAGGCCTTTGTAATCAAGGAGTATAAGTAGAGCCAGGCACTCGCAGGTTAACTGCAGAACGTGTTTATTATTTGCACGACATGTTTCGGGCAAAGCCCTTTATCAAGTGATACCTCCAGTACATCCATACATACAATATAAAGAAAAAGCCACACCCCTTTGTTTAATTGAGTAGGAGGGGCGACTGCTAAGGGGAGTGATTAGCCTAGCCCCCATTGACCCAATGTTGTTGTGGCATGGAATGTGATACAGGTACAGCATTAAACAATAAAAAACATTAGTGGCATATGGTGAAGCAAAGTGAAAAGTCCAATTCTTAGTGTCCATAAGTTTGTTTCCAAAGTCTTTATTTACATCTCCCAGGTATTGCCGTCTCCGGCCTACCAAAAGGGACAATTGCTGCGTTGATCCATCTTATAGCACAATTCATTGCATCAAAACATTTATCAAACCTTTTAGCATATTATCTGCCCAACAGACTATCATTATATTTATATCTTACCGCACTGTCGGTTTCAAAAAATCTTTAAAGGGCAGCCAAATATTCTTATTATCTGCAGAAAAGAAGAACATGAGTTAAAAAATCACAGGAATGGTGCGATGCTCCAATATTCATTTAACCCCATAGGTTCCATGCCACTCAATTTCCTAATCCATACTGCTTCGCGTTGGAGGAGTAATTTCTTCAAATCACCACCTCTCTGTGGTTTGGATACCACCTCAAGGACCAACCATTTAAGTTGTGATTGATTGTGATTATTAATAAAGAAATGTCTCGATACAGATGTGTCTGTTGGACTGTTTGTTCTATAATTTCTAATATCCGATTTATGTTCTTTGATTCTTTCTTTTACAGATCGTATCGTTTGTCCGACATAAACTTTGCCACATGGGCATTTCAACAGGTATATTACTCCACTTGTTTCACAAGTGGCATAGCATTTCAATTTGATTTTATGTCCTTTCATGGGGTGACAAAAGGACTCTCCCTTAATCACAGACGGGCAACATACACACCCTAAACATGGAAGAGTACCATTTCTCACTGGTCCTTGAAACAACACATTTTGTCTAGTTTTCTTTTTAGGTTCAGCTGCACACAGGTGGTCCCTTAAGGTGCGACCCTTCTTGTAGCAAAATAACGGTGGTTCAGTACAATATTTAGACAACGATTTATCACCCTGTAAAATTGGCCAAAACTTTTACTACTTTTTCAACCTGCTTACTTTTATGGTGGTACAGGCTTACAAATGGTGTCCTGGTGTTCTTTGTAGTGCTTTTTGAACCCTCCAGTAGGGAATTTCTCGAGATCTCACCTACTTCTGTGGCTATTTTTTGCAGGGTGTTTTTATTATATCCTTTACCCAAAAACCTATCAGTTAGGGACTCTGCTGCCTCCCAATATTTATCATCGTCCGAGGCTATCCTTCGTGCCCTTAGGAACTGCCCTTTTGGGATGCCTGAGATACATTTGCGATTATGGAAGCTAGTGTGATTTAAGAGGTTATTTCTATCGGTGGCTTTTCTGTACAGATTGGTGACTATAGACCCATTTTCAACGGAAAGTTTCACATCTAGGAAGTGTAATGAATTCTTAGCCGTTTCTAGAGTAAATTTGATAGTAGGGTGCCCTTTGTTTGCTTCATCCACCATTTCGTTAAATAAAGCCACATCACCCTTCCAAATTACTAGAATGTCATCCACAAAGCGAAGGTAGAGCAAAATGTGGTTATTGTATCGATGTTTCAAAAAGAAATCTAACTCTAGTTTATGTACAAACAGATTTGCGAACGAGGGGGCCACCGCTGCCCCCATTGACGTGCCCTGGCACTGCCAATAATATTTGTTCTCAAATCTAAAATAGTTTCTCTTAAGTACAAGGGTCAGGCAATCTACCAAAAAATATATCAAGGAATTTGGGAGATTTGTGTTCAACAGGGCTTCTTCTACACATGAAATACTGTACCCTCATCTTGAGGAATGGAAGTGTAGAGACTTACTATGTCTATACTACAGAGGGTAACATCATCTCCTAAGTTATCCAGACTGATTAATTTGTTCAACAAATCGTTAGTGTCCAGTAGACAACATGGTATATCTTTTACCAGTGGTTGTAAGTATTGGTCCACATATTTAGCCAAAGGCTCTAGAATTGAGCCATTTCCAGATACAATAGGGCGCCCTGGTGGATTCACTAACGATTTGTGGATCTTAGGCAAGAGGTATAACACGGGGGTGCGTGGGTGTTCAACACATAAAAAATCTTTTGTGTCAGAAGGTATCACATTATTCATATATGCATCGTTTACCAAGACATTTATTTCTTTTTGAATATCAAATACAGGGTCTTTACCATTTATTTTGTAATGGCCAGGTACCTGTAATTGTCTCCTGGCTTCCATGATATACATGTCTTTATTCATTACTACAACAGCCCCTCCCTTATCAGCCTTTTTAACAATAATTGTATCATTATTTTTAAGGGATACCAACGCTTTTTGTTCAATTTTTGTAAGATTGTTATTAAATTTTAAAGGTTTCTCCCAGATTTCCTTCACTGCTGTGGTCACGACTTTTTCAAATGCTATAAGCGAGTCGTTTTGTATAGTGGGCATAAAGGCGCTCTTTTTCTTTAAGCCCCTTTGTGGCCCAATACTCTGACCTGAATCCCCAAAACACATTTTTAATTTTAATGATCGTAGGAATTTTTGGAAATCAATCTCCCAGTCAAAAAAGTCACTAGTATAGGTGGGGATATAACCTAAACCTTTGTTTAGTACTGACAGTTCTGCAGGAGAGAGAGTATATGAAGATATATTAATGACCAACTGACTTGGTCATTAATATATCTTCATATACTCTCTCTCCTGCAGAACTGTCAGTACTAAACAAAGGTTTAGGTTATATCCCCACCTATACTAGTGACTTTTTTGACTGGGAGATTGATTTCCAAAAATTCCTACGATCATTAAAATTAAAAATGTGTTTTGGGGATTCAGGTCAGAGTATTGGGCCACAAAGGGGCTTAAAGAAAAAGAGCGCCTTTATGCCCACTATACAAAACGACTCGCTTATAGCATTTGAAAAAGTCGTGACCACAGCAGTGAAGGAAATCTGGGAGAAACCTTTAAAATTTAATAACAATCTTACAAAAATTGAACAAAAAGCGTTGGTATCCCTTAAAAATAATGATACAATTATTGTTAAAAAGGCTGATAAGGGAGGCGCTGTTGTAGTAATGAATAAAGACATGTATATCATGGAAGCCAGGAGACAATTACAGGTACCTGGCCATTACAAAATAAATGGTAAAGACCCTGTATTTGATATTCAAAAAGAAATAAATGTCTTGGTAAACGATGCATATATGAATAATGTGATACCTTCTGACACAAAAGATTTTTTATGTGTTGAACACCCACGCACCCCCGTGTTATACCTCTTGCCTAAGATCCACAAATCGTTAGTGAATCCACCAGGGTGCCCTATTGTATCTGGAAATGGCTCAATTCTAGAGCCTTTGGCTAAATATGTGGACCAATACTTACAACCACTGGTAAAAGATATACCATGTTGTCTACTGGACACTAACGATTTGTTGAACAAATTAATCAGTCTGGATAACTTAGGAGATGATGTTACCCTCTGTAGTATAGACATAGTAAGTCTCTACACTTCCATTCCTCAAGATGAGGGTACAGTATTTCATGTGTAGAAGAAGCCCTGTTGAACACAAATCTCCCAAATTCCTTGATATATTTTTTGGTAGATTGCCTGACCCTTGTACTTAAGAGAAACTATTTTAGATTTGAGAACGAATATTATTGGCAGTGCCAGGGCACGTCAATGGGGGCAGCGGTGGCCCCCTCGTTCGCAAATCTGTTTGTACATAAACTAGAGTTAGATTTCTTTTTGAAACATCGATACAATAACCACATTTTGCTCTACCTTCGCTTTGTGGATGACATTCTAGTAATTTGGAAGGGTGATGTGGCTTTATTTAACGAAATGGTGGATGAAGCAAACAAAGGGCACCCTACTATCAAATTTACTCTAGAAACGGCTAAGAATTCATTACACTTCCTAGATGTGAAACTTTCCGTTGAAAATGGGTCTATAGTCACCAATCTGTACAGAAAAGCCACCGATAGAAATAACCTCTTAAATCACACTAGCTTCCATAATCGCAAATGTATCTCAGGCATCCCAAAAGGGCAGTTCCTAAGGGCACGAAGGATAGCCTCGGACGATGATAAATATTGGGAGGCAGCAGAGTCCCTAACTGATAGGTTTTTGGGTAAAGGATATAATAAAAACACCCTGCAAAAAATAGCCACAGAAGTAGGTGAGATCTCGAGAAATTCCCTACTGGAGGGTTCAAAAAGCACTACAAAGAACACCAGGACACCATTTGTAAGCCTGTACCACCATAAAAGTAAGCAGGTTGAAAAAGTAGTAAAAAGGTTTTGGCCAATTTTACAGGGTGATAAATCGTTGTCTAAATATTGTACTGAACCACCGTTATTTTGCTACAAGAAGGGTCGCACCTTAAGGGACCACCTGTGTGCAGCTGAACCTAAAAAGAAAACTAGACAAAATGTGTTGTTTCAAGGACCAGTGAGAAATGGTACTTTTCCATGTTTAGGGTGTGTATGTTGCCAGTCTGTGATTAAGGGAGAGTCCTTTTGTCACCCCATGAAAGGACATAAAATCAAATTGAAATGCTATGCCACTTGTGAAACAAGTGGAGTAATATACCTGTTGAAATGCCCATGTGGCAAAGTTTATGTCGGACAAACGATACGATCTGTAAAAGAAAGAATCAAAGAACATAAATCGGATATTAGAAATTATAGAACAAACAGTCCGACAGACACATCTGTATCGAGACATTTCTTTATTAATAATCACAATCAATCACAACTTAAATGGTTGGTCCTTGAGGTGGTATCCAAACTACAGAGAGGTGTTGATTTGAAGAAATTACTCCTCCAACGCGAAGCAGTATGGATTAGGAAATTGAGTAGCATGGAACCTATGGGGTTAAATGAATATTGGAGCATCGCACCATTCCTGTGATTTTTTACTCATGTTCTTCTTTTCTGCAGATAATAAGAATATTTGGCTGCCCTTTAAAGATTTTTTGAAACCGACAGTGCGGTAAGATATAAATATAATGATAGTCTGTTGGGCAGATAATATGCTAAAAGTTTTGATAAATGTTTTGATGCAATGAATTGTGCTATAAGATGGATCAACGCAGCAATTGTCCCTTTTGGTAGGCCGGAGACGGCAATACCTGGGAGATGTAAATAAAGACTTTGGAAACAAACTTATGGACACTAAGAATTGGACTTTTCACTTTGCTTCACCATATGCCACTAATGTTTTTTATTGTTTAATGCTGTACCTGTATCACATTCCATGCCACAACAACATTGGGTTAATGGGGGCTAGGCTAATCACTCCCCTTAGCAGTCGCCCCTCCTACTCAATTAAACAAAGGGGTGTGGCTTTTTCTTTATATTGTATGTATGGATGTACTGGAGGTATCACTTGATAAAGGGCTTTGCCCGAAACATGTCGTGCAAATAAAAAACACGTTCTGCAGTTAACCTGCGAGTGCCTGGCTCTACTTATACTCCTTGAGTTTCTGTAAGTCACCACCCCTTGCCGGATATTTAATGACTTCCAAAACTTGCCAATGTAATTAGGCATGATTATGTCTAGCTTCATGGAAATGGTGGGATACCACAGTATCTGTACCTGTTCTTTCTTTAAAGTTACAAATATCTCCCTTGTTTACCTGAATCCGAATTTTTACGGATCTCATGGTTTGGCATACATATGCAAGGCCACAGGGGCATGTCAGCAGATAAATCACTTGCTTTGTATCACAAGTAGCAAAACATTTGAGCTCTATTTCATAGCCCTTAGTGGGGTGATTAATCGTATCCCCTTCGATCACTATGGTTAGTTGACAATGGGAGCACCTATTACTATTGCCAAAATGGAAATTAAATATAAGCTTCATCACGCTGAAATAAGAATTCTAAATGTAGTCAATTAAAAATTCTATACCGTTTTTGGAATAGTCAAGTTTATCTTCATTGTCCCTCTCTCAGCATCATCTTCTCTTCATTCAGGAGTTCATTCAGATTTTCATTGACAGTTAGATCCAATATATTTTTCAGGGGGACCCTTTCCTAGCAGATGTATTAGAGATAATTCAAATAATTGATTCCAGCACAAACAAAATGTAACAAAATAAGCGTCACAAAATAAGCGTCCCATAAGAAGGGAAGAGAATTTTAAATGAATTGATTGGTTCTTCTTTGAATGTTCTCCAGATGTGCATATTCTTGCAAACTGTTCAATATTTGCACCATATGTTATTCTATAATCTCCTTTGTGGATTGTTTTTAATTTCTGGTTCTGGTTATGTTTTAATAACCACTGGCACCCATTTCTGTAAAATGCTAGTGATTGCAGTTTAAAAGCACCTTGCCACCACATCATTGAGAAGGCCTACACCCTCGCAACGGTGTCTCATCCAGATCAAGTATATTGTAAAGCTCATGGTACCAGGGAAAAGGGACACTCTAATTTACTATTGATGTCCAGAAATGTCCAGAAGATAGTCCTTCAGATCCCAAGAGTTGCTGATTACTCAAAATAGCTTTATAACTGTATAATTTATATTTAAAAAACCTTCACAAAGGAGACAGGGGCATCTGTAGGGATTGTAACAGCTGAGTAGAACATGGTGTGTAGTTGATATGTGCATTGCTCTAACAGCAAGGACAGTATACAGAGGTGCATATTATTTTAACAAGAAATAACGGACATGGTTGTTTCAATTATACTATGCTGGAATATTGATTCAAGGTAAAAGCCATTTGCCAATTTGGAATCAGATCAGAGATCTTTCCCCCTTCATTTACGAAAATTATAATGGCTTTACTGATGCCTTTAGGCTTCTTCTGGGTCAATGGGATAGGAATTATCTGTGAGTGATGGATGGAACATGGTGCACATGTCTTATTTTATAAATAAATATAAAGCTCTCACTATCACTGGCTGCATCGAAACCAGGACCTAAAATGTGTTAAACACAGAAAAAAAAAGCTACAGCACAAAGAAATAGAGCAAGTGTACTACCACCGGTATACATTGGATACAAACTGCCATACTCATTTGTGTCATTCTGACCTTTGCTGAATACGAAGCTTTTATGTTTAAAGATAAAAGACGAGTTGAAATTTAAGAATTTGTTGGTTCAAAGAAGAACACAGAGCCACTTCTCTGCACGTTTAGGGAGAAATACGGTATCCTAACTGTGAGGTCTGGCAGTGACAGAATACTTAATGTATAACCATAACACATGATGTCAATTAAAAAATATAGCACTTTTGGATTTTTATTCTACAATTCTGGGGAGATGAGTTCAACTGAGTTTTTGTATTTTAACCAATTGATTGCATCCCATGGATAATTAACTGGGGATGTCTATTTGTGGGATCTATTTGTAGCAAGAGGCAGAATGACATGAAAATGGGTCAGTTTAATATAGCTGTCACTCTGTGCAGGAACAACACATGAACATGAGATCAGGCAGAACTTCAAGCCCGATACAGGGGTAATGTGCAGGTTTCACACTAGCTGGGTGAAATATCTCTTTTCCTGATGAATAAATAATGTAGAACACTCCATTTCTTGACAGCTAAAATAAAAATAGCATTAAATATTAAATATATGTTCTGTAGAAATAACTGTGCATATACTGTTTTAAGTGTATACATGTTTCTAAGCATAGCAGATGTGCAAAATATATACATTACAGTTACTACTGTACAAATGTCAGTACTGTGCCTGTAGCAATGACTAAGTGCAGAAATGTCCAAAATGCGTCAGACTTTGAATCCTGTGATCTTTTTAGATGATGGGGAATAAAGATCTCAATATCACGACCGGTATCCCAAAACCCAGAATCAATGCTAAGGTCACGGCTCAAGCTTCTGCCTATAACAGCCGCCTTTCCCATTAGGAGGAGCCGTTCACTACTCGGATGCCACTAGGATTTAAAGTGAGAGAACCAAGGAGAGGGTTCTGGGCAGGCAAGGGAACCGGAACATGAGACTGGAAGAATGGGGAAAGAGAAATTGTAGTCATGTAACAGGCCGGGTCTAAACCAATCAGTCAACGCAGTACAGGAACTAGGAGCATAGTTAGGGGAAACAGGCCATGGTCAAAACCAATCAGTCAGCAAAGTACAGAGTCAGGATCTGCAAGAATGGTCAATAACAGGCAAAGGTTCCTTCAGGCAGTGATACAGAAGTGGTCAAGGACAGGCAAGGGTCAAGGAACAGTAGAACAAACAAGAAGCATACCCAAGAACTATCAAGAATAGACCTACTTTGGGCAAAGAACAATTGTCTGTGGCCCCTTTAAATATTTGAATTTCGAGCCGCGTGCAATAACCTCATGCAGCACGCCGAATACAAATGGATGGACATGACTGGTGCCCAGGTCAACCAGGAAATGGCACGCACAGGAGGTGGAGGGCAGGCTTTAACAAGGAAACATGAAAAGTTAGACATTTTGAGTTCATGAGGAAGTGCTGGGATTAATGATTTTGGATAAAGAAAAAGGACCAATGAATTTTGGTCCTAACTTGGCAGAAGGAACTTTCAAAGATATGTTCTTAGAAGATAACCAGAACCTATCACCAACCTCATATTCAGAGGCTCTCTTTTGGGCAGAACCTTCTGCCAAATCCAAAAAAATGCTCAACCAAAGAGTTGACAGCAGGAACATCTGAGGAATGACCAGGAAATGAAAAGACTCTAGGATTGTAGCCAAAAACAGTAAAGAACGAAAATTCTCCAATGGATGAATGAGTAGCATTATTGAATGCAAACTCAGCCCATGGCAGAACCTTGAAACAAACTGAACCCCCTTATCAGAAACCATGTTCACTGGAGCCCCTTGAAGCTTGAATATGTTGGACAGGAAGAGTTCAGTCAAAGAGGTGAAATAAGAGTGGCAAATGGGCATTCCTTAGCTTAAAGGGATACGTCATGGGAAAAAAAAAAAATTTCAAATTTCAATCTCAAAAGAGCAAACAGATTTTTTTATTTTCAATTTTGAAATGTGACATGGGGCTAGGCATATTGTCAATTTCCCAGCTGCCCCAAGTCATGTGACTTGTGCTCTGATAAACTTCAATCACTCTTTACTGCTGTACTGCAAATTGGAGTGATATCACCCCCTCCCTTTCCCCCCAGCAGCCAAACAAAAGAACAATGGGAAGGTAACCAGATAGCAGCTCCCTAACACAAGATAACAGCTGTCTGGTAGATCTAAAAACAACACTCAATAGTAAAAACCCATGTCTCACCGAGACACATTCAGTTACATTGAGAAGGAAAAACAGCAGCCTGCCAGAAAGCAGGCACAAATCACATGACCAGGGGCAGCTGGGAAATTGACAAAATGTCTAGCCCCATGTCAGATTTCAAAATTTAATATAAAAAAAAAATCGGTTTGCTCTTTTCAGAAATAGATTTCAATTCAGAAGTTTGCTGGAGCAGCACTATTAACTGATGCATTTTAAAAAAAACATGTTTTCTGATGACAGGATCCCTTTAAGTGTCATTCACACATACAAGTTGAAACCACCAATGAGTACTAAACCTTATAACCTTGTGGACCTTGATGCATTAGCAGAACATTGTGTGATTTCTCACTTGTTTCCTTGAAACTTTTAAATGAGCCCTTGTGTCTGATAGAGATGCAAACTACTCATTCAGCGAGGTGTAATGGGCGCTGCTTACATCTTAGATGGTAAATACTTAACTAAAGTTAAAGTTCCTTTTTGAATTTATTTTGTGGTTTTTGAATTACTTCTTTTTTTATGATTCTGCTCTCTGTCTGGCGGTTGCTGATACCAACAACTAAAGGCAAAAACAGTGATCAAAGTGTTTTGTTATATTCTGTACAAAAAAAGAGAGGATTGATCAATGCACATTCCCTGGTCTCCGGCTTCATTAGTAATCTAATATCTGTGCAGTTACACATATTGTTATATTTTGCTCAAATTGAAAAAAAATCACCCTCCCTCTCCCAATCATTTGCATGTAATTACAGTCACTTGCAGGAACAATACTTATGCAGTCAAAAGCTCTTGCACCTACATGTCACCTGCTTTTCTATTTATGTCACCTTTAGCCCTGTGTTAATCCTTCCCATTTAATGTGTTTGGCAGACATGCAGGCTCATGAGGATTGCAAACAAATCAATTAAAAAAAGTACAAAAAAAAACTTCAAGTACACAAAAAAAAAAAAAAAAAAAACGACACCAAACAAATAAACCCAAGCTCCTTTTTCACAGGAAAAGATTAAGCAGCCTGTATAACATACAGTATATATATATATATATATATATATATATATATATATATATATATATATATATATATATATATATATATATATATATATCTCTATATAGTACCTGTGGGAGAAGGGAAGAAACCTGCAGCAAGGATTCAGTTAGAGGGAGGTGCAGGTGAAAGCTTAGCTTACTGATTTGTTTCACTGCTCTGCCAAGGTGCCTTCAGTTCCTGTAATCTCCCTAGCCCCGCCTACTTCTGAGTGCGTGATTGGTTGATTTTGCTGACTGTAATGGGAACTGCACTCTGATTGGAGGGGCTGGAAGCAGAAAGATCCAATCAGAATGCAGCTAATTACGGACCCGGCAGAAAGGAAAAGAGATTTTCACCGCTGTGCTGTTAGTTACTCTCAGTAAGCGATTTTCATACTTTTTTTTTAGGTGCCAGCCAGGTTTGGGGAGGCTTAGCCTCCCCTAGCCTTATTGAAAATCCGCCCATGCTCTAAACTCAGTGTCACTCTCACAGTGCCTTATCCAAAAAACTCCAAGTCCCTAGCATTCTGGATAACAGGTTCCATACATGTACAGGACAAGTGTCCGTGTCTGGCTTGTACTGTATGTGGAGACAACAGACAGATTGTCACGTACAGGCCTGAACATTAGTCTCTTGGTTGGTTTTTCAGATGGTTGTTCAGTTCTTAACTACTGAGACTGGACAAAAATCTTCCAACAGAATCCAGTATTTTGGCAAATCCCAAAGTCATAGCTCTGCACCCAAGCATCACCACTCCCACCCCAAAAACCATCAGCACTACAGAGAAATCACAATCCACCATTCCTTCTCAATGATTTCACCAATTTTTTTGTTTTCGTTTTTTTATTCAAAGAAATGTATTTTACAGGCATCAAAAAGATTTTGCCAAATTTATAATTAAAATTTGAATATGAAAATAGCTAAAAATTCGAAAATATTCAACATGAACTGATCACTTAATATATCAAATGTCCCCGTGATGAAAACTGTGTTGAGAATTTTCATCTTGTGATTACCAAATGTGGGGATAGTATTAAAAAAAAATCTTTCTACATGATTTAATGCCATTTTTGTGATTGTGTAGATGATCCATTAAAGGAGACATAGATAAATTTAAAAAAAACCCTAATTATGTAAGCAATGATTTACAGTATATTATATGGTGCTAGTTTTGCTTTTGGGTGTAAATTAATATTGTCTTTAAAAATGCACCCTTTACTGGAGCTCCCAATTGATGTTTTCTGATCCATGTCCCTGTTTTGAATGAGAGGTGGACATGTCCTAACAGCCCCTGCCAGAAGTACAGTAGAAGGCGGACAGCCAATCACATCCCTGCAGTCACACAAGCACAGACAGGCTTCAGTTCCCTATCAGGTCAGCCTAGCTGCTGATTGGTTCCTGTAGAACAGATGGGCGAAACTAGTAAGTTTTTGCAGAAATTTTCAATAATGTAACCAAAAACACAACTTTTTCAAGCACATTCCTTTATCCCATCTGAATAAGCACAATGCACTGGTGCATTCTTGTTTTTTTTTTACATAAAATGTCTCCTTTAAAAACAACCAATTGGCATATTCATAATTTTGTTTGTTTTTAGGTCAGCTTATTGCCTAAAATTACGCCATTTTTTTAACATCACTCAAGCGCTGGAGTGGCCTCCATAGACCAATTCAGACAGCAAACTATTTCTGGGATGGGTCTAAATAACAGCAATATTCAAATGCTTTTACCACTGTTTTATTTAAGTTAACAACTCATTTTACACCAGAATTTTACTCTCGGCTACATATTCACATAAAATAATTATACAGCTTTATAAATAGTCATGATTTTATATTGCGTGCCCTGGAGTTAGTGCAGTGATGCTTGATGTATTTTAACACTTTTTCTGCAACTTTTTTTTACACTTTAATAAATATGCCCCTGAGTGTGTTTGAAATGTTTTTTTAACTATTGTTAGGAAAATAAAAGAATGGATTTGACATGATTGTCTCCTTGTTACATGTCTCTGAGTGATGTGCTACAGTAAACTACTCCCTTCAGTATGGTGTTTCCTTTATTGGCAGTTTGTTGGATAACACTTTTTTTTTGCATGAGAAAAAAACGCCCATTAAGTACAATGGATTTTTGAGCTTATTGACTCATTGGCAAAATTTCAGTGCAATTTGGCCACATTGCAAATTTTTACGTGGTTTAGCAATTTTTTTTTTGGCAAAGCGAAATGGGGAAGTTTCAGTCATCACTACTGCTTAGATAATGTAGCTAAAATTGTTTATCAGTCAAGAAGCTAATGTTATTAAAATGACTTTTCTAAAAAGATTTTTCTATTTATTAATTTTTCTCTCTACATTACAATTCTAAAAGACTTGCCAGAACAATTCAAACTAATGGGGTCACCATGATGTTTAAAATACATCAAGCATTTCATCTTTATACCGCTCCAGTTACCTAGCAATTATCAAGAGTTGAGAATGTTCAACTTCTTCTTGGATTTTTTTGATGCTTGTGGAAAACATTCAAGCAACAAATTACAAATACCCTAAGGGGCAGATTTATCAAGGGTCGAAGTGAATTCGAGGGAAAAAAATTTAAATTCAAAGTCATTTTTTGGATACTTTGACCATCGAATATGATACTACGACTTTGAATTTACTTTGACTTCTATTCGAAGTAAAAATCGTTCGAATATTCGACCATTTGATAATCGAAGTACTGTCTCTTTAAAAAAACTTCGACTTCAATACCTCGCCAAAGTAAACCTGCCGAAGTGCTATGTTAGCCTATGGGGACCTTCTAGAGCAGTTTTCTAAGTCTTTAGAGATCAAAGGAAAATCTTTTGATCGATCGTTGAAATCGTTGAATCGTACGATCAAACGATTTTACTTCGCCGTTCGATTGCCAAATTCGGTAAAAAATCCTTCGATTTCGATATTCGAAGTCAAAGTATTTTAATTCGATGGTCGAATTTCGAAGTATTTTTTACTTCGAAATTCGACCCTTGATAAATCTGCCCCTTAAACACGCATTGGACTAAATGAACCAAGAAGAATTTTTAATTTTGATACACCTACATGAATGTGTTGCCCATGTGATTATATTGACACAGACAGCCCCTTGAGAGGTAGATTTATCAACATTTGCTGCTCTTATTTTAATGCAGTGACATCCTGGTTCAGCCACAGAATGCAGTATCATTTTGGATATTTAAGAGTGAAGTGTGAAATCGCCACAGTCTTCTAGAGTGAAATTCCGCCATTCTCCATTCATTTCAAGGTTTTTTTTTTTAAAAAAAGTATTTATCAATGGATGAAAGTGAAAGTTCATCCTTAGATAAATACACCTTTCAGAAATGAATGGAGAGTTGTGGAAATTCACTTTAGAGGACTCGTTGATGAATATACCCCTATGTACTTTCATTCTGTACTTCTACTAATGGTGACCGAGAAATAATAAGGGGCAGATTTACATATGGTCGAATATCGAGGGTTAATTAACCCTCGATATTCGACTGCCGAAGGTAAATCCTTCGACTTCGAATATCGAAGTCGAAGGATTTACCGCAATTAGTTCGATCGAACTATTAAATCCTTCAAATCGAATGATTCAAAGATTTTAATCAATCGATCTAATGATTTTTATACAACCAAAAAAAACCTTAGAAAGCCTATGGCGACCTTCCCCATAGGCTAATATTGAGTTTCGGTAGGTTTTAGGTGGCGAAGTAAGAGGTCGAAGTTTTTTTTAAAGAGACGGTACTTCGACTATCCAATGGTCGAATATTCGAACGATTTTTAGTTCTCATCGTTCGATTTGAAGTCGTAGTCGAAGGTGCCAATTCGATGGTCGAAGTGGCCAAAAAAAAACATTTGAAATTTAACTTTTTTTTATCTATTCCTTCACTCGAGAAAAGTAAATGTGCCCCTAAATAAACCTTAGTTAATCCTCAACTACTTTTTCACTAATTTCTTAAATGAAGAAATTTGAGGAAATATAAATATTATTTAGGAAATCATTTAGACTAGATTTAGGCGCGAGAAGTTTCATTCCAATACTGCACATAGGAGCACTCACAGACTGGCCGTAGAATAAGTCATTACCTCATTTTTGCATTTTCACAAAACCTTTTTTACATAAAAGCTAATAAATGCAAATTGAAAATGGTTCAAATTGCGAATATCTTTCCCATAAAGCTTTTACCCATTGCTTCTCTCTCCATTTCCCTAATTACTGTTTTTCCTCTCTACAAAGAGAAATCAATTTAACCAGTGATATCATGCTCACACTGCACGGAAATAACTGTATTTTACAAATTAGATTATGCATGGCACCTCTAAAAGCTTTAAGAGAACATTTTGCATATAATAGAATGCTTAACACCGTTGAAGTTGGAGTATGTATTTATGGATCCCCAATTAGGCCACATTAATTCCAGAGTCTTATTTATCGGGGCTGAAATGATGATATTTTAACCAAGCAGAAAAAAGTAGGAATAGATAAGATTGAACTGTTCTTACATTGCTAAAATGAAACAGGAACAGCAGTGAAAGAGCATCTAGTCCCATAGGGAACTATATTTTAACTGTGCTTCTTGAGTTCCCTAGGTCTATGAATTATCGTCATTTTTTCTTTCTCCAAAAAGAGATGTCACCTTATGCTGTTTTGATTTCTACGAGTATCCCTAGCAAAGTTTCCTCTGCTATCAGCGGGAAATTGGCAAATGAGTCGGAAAACATTTAATACATATACACATCCATCACCTGAAAACTGGCTTAATGCATTTGATCTTTTGATGACATGGCGAGGGCTTGCACCACTGGGCTTTTCAAAAGCACGAGGGGATGAAGAATCATGATGATGACAATTTTGGTAAGAAGTATGGTTTAAGGAAAGGGAAGACAGTGGCGCCCTTCTGAAATACGAGCCGTATTTTTCAGAATTTGTGCTGTCACAATCAATGAGGTGGTGGAGCACAATCTTCTGACTTGTTACTAGTTAAATTCAATTATTATTAGAGAAGATGACATTTCTATTCAAAAATATATGTAATATCTTAATTATCTAACTATATTTTAAAATATATATGTTAAATGACAGCTCCCATTGCACAGCAAAAACACCAGAAATAGTGGGTGAATGTACAGCTCTAATCAAATTTTCTGAGGAAGTGTAGCTGCTGATAAATTTAAATATTTAAAAAAATGAATTTAAAATATTTATTCTTAAGCCAAAATGTCAGCAGTATAATCTTAGTGCTTCATAATGGCTCCTGTTTTGTGGAATAAACTCTAAGCTTCTATGGCCAAACGTATGTCACTTATTTCAAGGCTGTAACTAAGGGTAAGCAGGGTAGGCAATTGCCTAGGATGCAACTAGGGGAGGGGGTGCAATTTTGGGGGAAATTGCACTGCTGTTACTGCTGTGTGCTTCTGCACAGTGTATGGGGGTTACTAGTAGTGATGTAGCGAACTGCCGATTTGATGTTCGCGAACGCCGTTCGCGAACACCGGCAAAAAAGCGAACAGTTCGCGAACAGTTCGCGAACTTCGAACGCTCGATAAAATCGTTCGATCGAACGATCGAAGGATTTTATTCGTACGATCGAACGATTTTCGTTCGAATCGAACGATCGAAGCTATTCGATCGAATGATTTTAATTCAATCGAATGCTTATAATCGTTCGAACGAATGGAAATCGTTCGATTTTAGCGATCGAACGGTCGAATGGTCGAATGGTCGAACGAAATTTTACTTCGAATCGAACGCGAACACCAATTGGCGAACGTCGCGCGACGTTCGCGAACATTCGGCGGACGCGAACAGTCGAAGTTCGCGCGAACTAGTTCGCCGGCGAACAGTTCGCTACATCCCTAGTTACTAGTGGTGGGGATGGTAGTGGCAGAATGGAAGTGTTAGGGTTTGTCACAAATCAGGGGTGGCAGTAGCAAAGGACTCAGTGTGGAAGGGGATGGGTTTGTGTCTGAATGCATGACAGCAGCAGTGGTAAAGGACCCAGTAGGGAAATGTGATGGGGGGGGGCATTGGGTGCTCAAGTTTGCTTAGGATATTTTTGAGTGACTGAATCTCTGACCCCAGTTTTGGCTTATTGTAATTACTGGAAATGACTATTTAAGCCTCACCCATCTTTGGCAACACAGGTGCCACTATGTAGTATGTTGTCATTGTGGCATGTTTGAATGCTGGTGAATGTCCAGCAGTTTGAAGCCTATATGCTGGGTAACCCAGATCACACCCATTTACTGCAGGATTAACAGCAGAAGCCATGGTAAAGTGAAGTAGGTTTAAGAGTTATAATGAAAACATCAATAAACAGGAGTGCAAACTGAAAAAACAGATACAGGCCTGGATAGAGACAGACGACTGAGGGAATCCATTAACGGGCTGAGAAAGTCAGGGCTGGCGGGAGACTAACAATGTCCGAATGGCAGGCAAGGTCGTGGCAGGCAGCAGTCAAGTAGGGTTGAGTAACAGGCCGAAAGTCAAACCAAGGAATCCAGAGAAGAGGGGTATTGGAAACCAGGTACAAGGGAAACATACAGCAGACACAGAACCAGGCAGAGAACACATGAACCAGGAATCAGGGGTCAGGTATCAGGAATCACAGAAATCAGAGGCTAGATCGAGCTCAGGAGCTCAGATGATCAATCAAGGAGCACTGGTCAGGGACAGGTTTATAAAGGGGACATAATTAGAAATGAGAAACACACAAGTGTAAAAAAATGGGAGGAGACCAGGGAGGAGACAGAAAATACAATGAATATATATAATGAATATATAAATACTGTAGGTAGGAGGACTGGCCAGAACACACCATTGAATGAACTGGAATACTGCAAATCCCACCAACAATGTTGAAATGTCTACCAAAAAGTCTTACCAGCACAGTAAAGCACAAATGGGGGAATGTAATAAAAGTCTCAAAGAGCAAAACAATTTGCACAAATAAGAATAACAATTAGAATTTTTCAATATAATATTCTTCCTCGAACTGTTATTGCTCTGCAAATTTTAATTGCACATTGCGAATTTTAACTGAGCACTGCCTTCTTTTTAAAAAAGTGCTTGAAGATGTCATAATCTTTTGGAGCAAACATAACAACTTTTTATTACATTCACTGCGCACTGGAGTAAACAATAACATTTGCAAACCTTCTTCCACTGTTGGAAGAAGTCGCTGGGTTTCCGGGTTTGGAAAGCTACAGTATATTCAATCCGCGCAAAACAAAATTTGTTTGCACAAAGGCATAACTTTTCGCATTGCGAATATTTTTTCTGTAACCGACTTATATTACATTCCCCCAAAAGTCAGTTTTAGCAGCAAAATGTTCCTCAAACTGGGAATATTGTAATTTTTGGATTTCATGCTAGGGAGCATTCATGTTGATATACTTTAAAAGATGGATGCATTTTGAATAAACAGGATATTTAGGACTAAATTAATATCAGCATAGGTAGATTCATGATCAAATGAAAGATCTGGTCAGGCAGGATTTTTATATTTAAAGGGGTGGTTCACCTTTAAGTTAAATTTTAATATGTTATAGAATGACCAATTATTTGCCTTTTTCTGCTGACTATGTCCAGCTTTCAAATGGGGATCACTGACCCCATCTAATGCTCTGTAAAGCTGCACGTTTATTGTTATTGCTAGTTTTTATGACTCATATTTCTATTCAGACCCTCTTCTATTGTTATTCCAGCATCTTATTCAAATCAATGCATGGTTGCCTGAGTAATTTGGACCCTAGAAACGAGACTGATAAAATGGCAAACTGGAGAGCTGCTGAATATAAAGCTAAATAAGTCAAAATCCACAAATAATACCAAAAGAAAACCAATTGCTAATTGTCTCAGAATATCTCTGCACATAATACCACATCTTTGAATATTGTTCATTTATTTATAATAAATTATGAAATGCCATTAATCTGGCCAAACCATCTGACAGCATGACAGGTATGGACAGCATGAATCACCCTGCTATTTTTCATTATTGGATGAATTTGCTTCGGAGTAGTTCAGAATGTTCAGCCAATATTTCTTTATATAATGGGCTTCTTTGTGTATCTTATGATGAACAACTGATATTAGAATAAAGACATACAGCAAATAAGTGCCTGACAAGCAACTTTGGAAGTTTTGCTCATAACAAATTGTGTACACATAGCACTATCAAGGGCAAACTAAAAGTCTCTTAAAACAGCAAGTTCAGCCCAATAACTAATAATGTCCCAAGTAGAAGAGCGGAATTATAATGTAGTGTTTAATTAAGGTTATTTATGCACCAACTGAAAAAAAAAATATGCTAGAGACTTCTTGCCCTGCAGCAGTTTGTTAAAAACAGCTATTCCCAGTGCATCAGAGTTATAATGTTATTAATATGCATTTTAACACATTACAAATACATATTATTGCTCACATTTTCATTATATTTCTTTTATTAGTTGCGTGCTTATGAAAAAGTTGTAATACTTTGCAGAGGAGGAATGATAAAAGTTATTAACAGACAAAATAGGCACAATGTGAAAATGTATTCATTTGCACGTGGATTTAACATACCGTTTGCAAATCTGAAAAAAGTATTTAGTGACTTTCCACCACTTATGATATCTGTGAAGGTGTGGGTCTAACAGACACCATGTTTGAATCTCTTTGCTTCTCTATATAGACAAGGGGTCGGGTGCCCTTGTACATCATAACTGGTTCTTCTTACAATATAATTGTACAGTAGACATAGAAAAAAAGAAAAATTGATCAATGCACATTCCTTTGTCCCCTATCATATCAGTAATCTATGCAGATGCATGTATTTACAAAGACAGGGTTTTTTTTAGTTACAAAATTATGATCATAAGATTGATAAGCCACCATACCACGTCAAGGTAAAACCCATATGGCGGTCCCTAACAATTTACCATGTGGTTGTAGCACCCCCACACCTGTCTCTTTAAATGGTGGAACAATTCCTTTGGAAATGGGTGTTGGTCTGGGCAGTTTCTCTCTCTCAAAAGCTGCAAGCGGGGGAGGTTATCTCTCCCCTTTGAAAGCTAATGGCAGGGGAGGACTAAGCCCTATGATGAAAACCAATGCCCAGGTCGGGAGACCTTATTTTTCAGGTAATGCTCCTATGCCGGGAGGCTTTAGCATTTGAAATTATGACCAGAGGTAAATTGTTAGGGACCGCCATATGGGTTTTACCTTGACGTGGTATGGTGGCTTATCAATCTTATGATCATAATTTTGTAACTAAAAAAACCCCTGTCTTTGTAAATACATGCATCTGCATAGATTACTGATATGATAGGGGACAAAGGAATGTGCATTGATCAATTTTTCTTTTTTTCTATGTCTGTAGTTAATTTGGCCAGATCAGTAGCACTTCCAATGTATTTTAGTACATTTTTATGAAGCCATGGAGTGCTCTCACAATTTTTCCTTTTTGTAATTGTACAGTAGCCCTGCTTTATTATTTACAATCAAGAAGAAGATGGTCCCCCTTCAGTTTAAAATATGTCCACTTGCTTTTTTTTATTTCCACAACCAAACCATTCAGTGCTCTAAGCATTGCATGGTCAAGGTAAGGACCACTGTTGGGAAAGTAGATGGCCTTCATGGACTCCACTCACACAATGCTCTCTCCCCAGATTAAGGCCACATCGAAGTATGGGGTGGCATGCATGTTTGGGGGGTCAGTATGAGGTTGGAGTGACTGAGTCAAGGGCCCCTAAAGTTGCAATCCTGCCCCAACGCCCCAGTCCAAACCTGAACTGAAGGCTAAGTAGTTCTTAGGGCGATTGTCCTCTAGACTGGATGTGAAGACTATACAGGAAGCAGAGACTGAGCTACAGGCAGGACAAATACTGGAAAACATGCTAAGAGGTGGGTTAAACAGGACAAGAAATGAACAGCAAGGTAGGTTCATGGAACAGCAGTAGAACAGGCAGGCTGGAATGGTAGGTAAAGGAATACAAGCAAAGTGTGCAAAATGCAATGCAAAGTACCATGCACTCCATGGTGGTAGGAGTCATGGTTAGGGACAAGCACATTTTATTTGCCTGATACAGATTTACACTTTCGCAAATGTGTTGAAAAGTTTGTGAATGTTGCCACATGTTTTATTTTGTAAAAATACACCCATTGACTCCATTGCCATTGCGAAAAATTTGCCCATTTGCACATTTTTTGTGGTTTTATACATTTTTGGGCAACATGGGGCAGTTTCTCTCATCACGAGTCGTGCATACAAGGAGTGTTATATAGAGCACAAGAAAAATGGAGCACCCGAGGAGCCGATTAATCGTCCGTTTAAAAATAGAACATTTTTGAAGAATTAAGAATGGTAAAGGCATTCCCACAACATATTGTAGGCTGCCCGCTTTCGTGGCTACCGGCCACTTTCTCAGAAGCTAGGAGTGTACAAGGAGTGTTTAGAATTAGCCCAAAGTCAATACAAGAGTTCAGGGATTGTGGTGTGTACACACGAGACAGGCTAAGTGGACCTATGAGCAGATTTACAATATATCAACTGAGAATTTCAGGAAGGAAGGGTCAAGTTTAGGCACAGTGGCCAAGTTGGGGCTCTATCCCTAATTTAGACTACTAACAACAAGGGTCATATTTACCATATAGATATAGGCACTCGAGGGCCTGTGCCTAGGGCAGCAGCTTTAAGGGGGCTGCCTTAAATTTAAAAACACAAAAATTAATAAACCTTGAATAAGGGACAAGATTTGTTATTTTCAGATTCCTGTTCCTAAACGCTAATTCAACTTGAAAGTATTTTAATCAAAGTAGATACAATTTAGAGAACATGCAATTAAAGAGTGCCTGTTATTTGTTAGGATTCTGTCAAAACGGCTGCACTTTGCACTTGTGTAAATGATCCCTCCCATCTGATATAATAGTATTTTACTGCATAGATACATTTTTCATGTACATTATAGATTTCACTTAATGCATTTCTCCACCGGCTCAAACCCACAACAGTTTCAATTTAAAATCCATCTGGAACAAATGTTGGCATAAATCATCCGCTGCAAAGCCACAGCCCATATCATGTTAGTACACACTTTCATAAATCAAATAATGCTCGCCGAAACCTTTTGTTACAAATTTATTATTCCCTTTTAAATATTTATACATAGATTTTTTTTTTAACTGTGCACAATTGGTTGCCAACCTGCAGAGATTGCAAATAACTACCCCTGCCCGCAGAAAATGATGATTGTGGAAAGCTGGTGATGTGTTTTGACATCTAAAGCTATTCACCCTTTTTTTTAAAGCTGTGAATGCCGCATGACCGTTGGCTGAAATAAATAACCTTTTATATAGGCATTTCACAGACTTGACAGGTAGTGACACTGAATATGGAAAGCTGCAGACAGATCGGGCACATTTATAGGAAACATTCACTTAAAAAGAAATATATTAAAGGGTGATTTAAATTTGGGGATTTTGTGTCATTCATGCTTACTATGCAATGTTGCTTCGTATTATCATCAAGTATCTGGAAGTATTAAGCCATGATGATATCTGTAAGTGTTGTATTATTGAGGGGGAATCGCAGCCAGCACGCAGTACACAGTTTCTTAGAGAAAGTCAATTTATTTTGAAACTTAAACTCAAAGTAGCTTTTCCTCAGCAGAAAGTAAAATTAATATATAATAAACAGCTTACTTCAGCTTGTGAAAGTCCTTTGGGTTTACAATGTCCAAAGCAGGCCTGGTCAGTCCACTTGAGGCCAAACAACAAAAGCCAACAAATGTCCAGGATTAGCAGACTTTAGTCCTTTGCACACAAGGATATCTGGTTCAGTCCTTTCCTTTAGCCTGTACAAAGACTTGCAGCTCACAGGCTCCAGGCACCATTCTCTCTCTCTCTCTCTCTCTCTCTCTCTCTCTCTCTCTCTCTCTCTCTCTCTCTCGCTCTCTCTCTCTCTCTCTCTCTCTCTCTCTCAATTGCACCTGTGACTCCTCTTTATGCAGAGTCAAAATCAGGTGTGTACCTGGGTGGAATACATGCTGCTTAAAGGGGCCATAGCCCAAATAATGGGGAAATATACCTCCCGTCATGGATCCAACCCTGGTGTCCTCTACAGTGTTAATAAAGTCCATATTTAATTTATGCATATTGATAAGAGAAAATAAGACAGTACCAGCCTGATATCTGTTACACATATAGGACCTATTATTTAGAAATCAATTACCTAAAACATCTGCCCAGCAACCTGCTGGGTGTGGGCTATGGCTGTTTGGCCAGGATAATATGGGCCAATAAAAGAAAATAGGAGGGTTAGTGTGGGCAAAGCTAGCTTTCTGATAGTACAGGCATTTTTAATCATTTGCCTCCAGGTTAATGGGCCTTTCCCATCACCATGTTATCTAAACCTTCATCTCTACTTAGCAAGATGAAGCTGGAAGGAATGTCCTTGAAAGACTCCAGCCTGATGTTCCCCACACCAATGAAGCAGCAGGAGCACTTTTCTATGCCTATAGCCAATTGTGTGATTGCACCGGGGAAAGCATGGGCTTACAACAGTAAACAATGGCTACAAAATTATCTGGCTGTAAAGATTCAGTAAAAATATCCTGTATGTTTTATTGAAAAACTTAAATTCAAACGAAAACAGTGAACAAAGCAGCAAATTCTTCAAATGGTGGTTGATAAATTTCAACCAAAAGAAAGCAAGGTTATCCATATTAATCAGCAGCCCCTTTAGGGCAGGGACACGCTGCGATTTGCGGAGATTATATTTCTAGTAATGGGCGAATTTATTCGCCAGGCGCAAATTCGTGGCGAATTTGCGCAATTCGCCGCCAGCGAATAAATTAGCGAAAATTCGCGGAAAAAATTCGCCTGCATCAAAATGTTTTTTTCGAAAAAACGGCGTCGAAAAACGTGCGCCGGTGTCGAAAAACGTGCGCCGGTGTCGAAAACGGGCGCCGGCGTCAAAAATGAGACGCCGGCGCAGTTTCGCGAATTTTTCGCCGTTTCGCAAATTTTCCGGCGAAGGGAAACGGCGCAAATTCGCCCATCACTATATATTTCATTTATTTTGCGGAGATATATATTTGCATGACACATTGGATAATCCTATCACAGTAACTACACAGAATCAACACCTCTGTGAATTTCTTCAAGTGTCACCTCTTTTAAGAGTTACAATGGGCCATTGTGATTGGATTAGTGGAAGCGTTTACATGACGAACTTCCCACACCAGTCAGTTGAACTGAAGAAGCTGCTCGGATGAGTAGTGAAACGTCTTCATTGATTACTGGTCACCCGACGTTGCCTCACAAGGAAACTTCAGGCGACTTCGGAAAGCCAAAGCAATTTGAGTGCCATCCTGCCGGTGATTTACATTCTAGCCAGCGGGGAGGCAGTTCAGGAAGATTAGTTGCCCGAAGAAGAATCGGTTTGTCGCTGGGCGACTAATCTCCCCCAGTAGCTTTGTGTGTCCCTGCCCTTAGGCCTGCGTCCACATGAGGCTATGCACAATAAGAATCTCGGAGAGCCAATTTATTAATATATCTGTATTAATCCTAAGAAAAAATGGATAAAGTAGATGGAAAGGAGGGCTTATAGAACACACAGGGGGTCTTGTTTGTTAGGGGATTGTTAAGAATGCAAGTGTCATGTGTTAATAAAGTTGTTGAAGGTTTCTAGAGGCCAAAAGGGAAGGGGAGTGAGGTGAGCGTCCAGTGTGTGTCAGGTATTGCTGGGATCAGAATCCCCTTGACGAAGGCTATTTTGCCGAAACATTGGGGTTATTCTCATTTTTGCAGGTGTATCCGCTACTTGTAATTTCTTGCTTGCCTTTATTCTGTACCTAAGGGTGGTATGTATACTATGACTATGCAAAATGTTTGTTGTTTATTGTGATGATGATGTCACTGTTCCTGTCTTTTTATCAAGTAAAGCATTTTTCAAATCTTACCACCTGAGTTGGAAATTCCTCTTGAGTGTGCAGACCTAATTTTCTATAATTGCTGGGATTGAAGCCAGGGACCTTTGGGTTTCTGGCTCGATACCTTAACCATTTGGCCAGGTGAGCAGCCTGTAGGGTTGCTCGCTATATGTTATCTGGCCTCTGCAGTCCCAGTCCAGCTGCAGCCTGTTTGTGCTTTGCAGCCCCAGCCCAGCTGCTGTCTGATTACTTGCAATCAGCCAATCAGGGCTGACTCTGCCCTATTTAAGGTCAGCCCTCCAAACACACCTTGCCAGAGCATTGTTTCCCAGACTAGCAGTGTGGCATCGTCCCTAGCTAAGGGTTTCAGTTCTAGCCTCCTTTCCTTTCCTTGCCTTGTCTGAACTCTTCCCTGTTTTGTTCTGCCTGGCTCTGAACCTTGTCTTGTCTTGTTCTGCTTTACCTTCCCTTTCTAGTTCTGCTCCATTCCAGCTTTAAACCTTGACCTCTTCTTGCTTTAACCTTGTCTTGACTTTGCCCTGTCCAGCTTTCCTTGCTATTCCATATCTTTCTCTTTTCCTCACTCCAAACCTGATATTGCCTTAACTTATTCTACCTTTCCCTGACTTCACCTGGTACTGACCTTGCCTCGCCTGTTCCTGATTTTTGCTTCCTGACCCTACCTTGTACCCCCTCATCTCGCTCTGCATCTTGCCCTGCCTTTTCCAGTCCTCTCCTGCTATCCTGCTTTCCAGTCCTATTCGCTCCAATCCCTCTTGCTATTCTGCTCTAGTCTCCTTCTGCACTCTATCCCCAGTTTTACGCCCGTCCTGTCCCATCCAGTCTGTTCCTGTTCCACTGTTTCATCCAGTTTGTTCCTGTCCTGAGTCATTGCCCTCTTCTTCCTGCCTAGTCTAGTCCTGATCTTCGCCCTCTCCATCCTGTTCTGCTCTGCTCATGATCCAGTTTGACTCTTCACCCTCATCAACCTGTTCCTGCCTTCCCTTTACGTGTTCCCTAGGCACATACAGCTCCTGCCTCATCATCTTTCAGTTTGCAGGTGGAAGCTGTTGCTGTCTCAACAATGAGAGCCACTGCAGATAATATCCATCCTGCTTTTCAAGATTTCAAGGATTCCACCCAGCTATGAAGTGTTTTAAGAGTGCAAACCAGGGTGCCACTAATCAAGTGCACAATCCTTCAAAAACAGTACACAGGCAAATGATGATGCCATGGATAAAAAAGCATCCTAGTATTATACAACATTGTTTTGAGTTGGATTTCTGGATCCCCTTCAATCTAATTCCCTGTAGGCTTTGCAAAATAAAAAACCATGGTACAAATGGATTTGCCTTTCCTGGAACTGTCATTCTACAACTCCTGGAAGGCAAGTATTGTTTGCTAAGTGGATAACATGGGATACACAGATTTGATCTTAATGATTCACGGACCATGATGTAAACTATTTTCTTCAAAAAGAGCAACACTCTTCAACTTTTATTTGTTTTGTCCAAAGAGATGTTATTATTCCGTTGCTAAAGAATACAATATTAAATGGATTGTCAATATTGAAGAGCTTTATTTGTGTTGTGAAACTTTAGAGGTGTTCAAAACAGTGGTCATTATAAATGGTAAACTGACATGAAAACAGAATGCAAATCATTTTACCATGTTTTGTAATTTAATTTTAAATTTAAAACCACAAAAAGTTACACAAAATTGTACTAAGTAGAAATGGTAAAAATATGCTTTCTGTAAAAGATACATTGTTATTAAAAAATGTATTTATAAATTTGAGGCTGGAAAAAAAATATACTTTATATAACGAAGCTGTGGCCATTTTGACAGTTCTGTTTGTTATAAGCCTCCCTAGACAATGGCTCAAGCCCAAAGCCACCAATTTCTCTTTCGGCTTCGACATATTTATTTCCAAATTGTTACAAACCTCACAACACATGACACTGTGGAAAATTATATCCTACTGCTCCGTTATTTTTAAGGCCCCTTGGAAACTATATATTAATGCAAGCTGCGGTCGAAAGCTTGGTTAAACATGTAACTGGATGCCATTATTAAAAATACATTTTAGCATTCCCTACTTAAAGTATTTACTGATAATGCATATTGGTTTCTTTACACTATGTCACTTTGTTTGTTATGATTGATATCTGTCACTGGAAATACAATGCAAGTAATGAATACCAGCCAAAGCCAGCTGAACAAAAATATATAGCTAAATGTTTGCATTGTCTGTCGGATTTCTGACATGTGATTATGAGCAAATATCTACTCAAACTTTGTCTGATTACAATATATTTTTCAAATCATAAACATATACTTCTCTTGGAACAAAGCAAGACATGATATCAGCATCATTTGCAGAGGAACTGCAGAGGACTGGAGAGGAACCTAGGGGAAGGAGCCTCAGAAATACGTTTCTGGCAGGTCAATGGGGCCAGTGTGGCTAAAGTAGAAGGGGTGGAGCAAGGTACTAAGAAGCATGGTGGGTCAGGGGGGATCATCAGAAAAATTAAGAGTTAAGTAGGGTTCCTGCACATTATTAAACTCTATCTGCTGGATTAGATAGCAGGAAGAAGCCTTTCCACCAACCTTTCCTAATTTTCTAGGATCCCAGCATGGCAGTAGGAATGCTTGCCATGGGGTTGATGGCACAAGAATACTGATGGTTCTCCTTTGGCAATGGAACCCAGGGGATATGCACTCATTATTGTTACCTGCTTTTACTTACCCAGCAAATGCAGCTGGAGAAGGTTGGCAGCATTTTGTATTGTTTTCTAACAGTAACATATATATATATATACGTGTATATATACCAAAAAACGTGGACAGGACTCCATTCTACAAGAATCTCACGCCCTATGCATTTCGGGATGATAGCAAGTTTATTGCAACTCCTACAAGGATATCACTTCCTACGCGTTGTAGGGAGATCCTTGTAGGAGTTGCAATAAACCAACTATCTCCAGGGCCGGATTTACGTAGTGCCGTTTGTCGCCCTGTCCCCTTCCCTTTATTCGTGCAAATTTTCATCATCTGGACCAGAGCAATGGGGATTGGTGCATGGGAATTTAAAAAATTATATCTCCAGTGTTTTTTAATCAATGTGGGTGTGGTTGGGCAGCATGCTTCCCCCCTAAAATCCTGCCGCCCTAGGCAGATATTTGAGAATCTGGTGGCAAGAATGTTTTGTTGGTTAAATAAAAAACCATGTCAAACAGAAAAATTCCTGAGCTTTTGCACCAGAGTCGGACTGGGCTGGCGGGACAATGGGGAAAAAACCTGGTCGGTCCCAGCCCTCAAGGCCCCTGTTAACCCAGGCCCAATCCCTGTCTGCTCTCTGCTAACCTCCCTCCCCCCCCGATCGAGGCAAAAGTAAGTGTAAGGTGCACACGGGAGGGGGGGAGAGGCTGGCAGTGGGTGAGCGTGCAGGTTGCAGGAGCCCCAGAGGGGGTATGGGCAGGGGTGCTTTGCCAATGAGGCAAGTTGAGGCTATCGCCTCAGGCAGCAGCACCCCACTAGGTACCAGGGGCAGCAAAAATGCTGCTCCTGGTACTTTAAGAGCAAATTTCCAGGGGAGGGGGGCAGCAGCAACTGCTGGTGCCTCAGGCGGCGGAGGGGCCAGGA
This sequence comes from Xenopus petersii, assembly GCA_038501925.1. Lineage (NCBI taxonomy): Eukaryota > Metazoa > Chordata > Amphibia > Anura > Pipidae > Xenopus > Xenopus petersii. Next base: position 29,678,925 of record CM076688.1, read on the forward strand.
TTGCCCCTGGGTATGGGGGCCCCTGGGTTCTGGTGAGTCTCGCACATCCCAGTCCCATATTTACATAAATAAAAATATCACATCTTTATACAGTATGTTGAAGTAATGTTGAAATACTTCAGACTGCCGGCAGTTTCGGCAGTATGGGTAAGCACCTTCCATTTGGAAATGTAGCAGTATAAGACTTTATTATAAATTGGTCCACAGGTGATTGCAGAGGAAAATGGCTTCTCATAAAAGCTAAAGAATAAAAGATGCAAATGAAAGTGTCTTTCGCTCTGCAAAGACCTGCCAGCCTTGTATTGTGCATTTGCGTGCGTATGTGTCCATCAATAATGCAAGAAGGAAATAGTTACTTTACTGTGAAATATTCCCCATAAATAATGCATACTCATGTCTTTAAATGTTGTAGTCTAATGTTTGATGCTTTTTAAGTAGGTAATCTATCATATACACAAAGGAAAAGAAAAAGAAAATTGTATTCATAGTGCTAATCCATAGATACCAGACCACTAATATTCATTTGTTATCAGTAGACATCTAATAAATCATGAAAACCATAAATTAGAAAATGAATTGAATCAATTGGTTGGGACTGTGGAGACCTGTGGAGGAATACTAGATAGATTAGCACATTGGTTTTCAGTATCAGTTTCTGCACATACCCAGTTGCCCTTGTACTCTGGAGAGGCAGCTGCACTCAGTACGGAGCATAATTGATGGAAAATAATATAGGTTTTGTCCAATCTGATTTGGGCAATTTCTAGCCTGGGATAGTACAATATTGATGCCTCCATGTTTGGAAGAAATTGTAAACATGGGAACAATTTTTTTTTCTATAAAGAACAGTTGTAGTTTAATGGAAAGGAGCTTCTCTAACAACAAAGGGCAATGTATATGGTATTGCAAAGCTAGAAACAATTTAATTTTGCCTTCACGTTGATTCCAAAAATTTCCTGCAAAATGTTGTGGTTTTGTGAAATTTTCTGGTGTTTGGTGTAAATTTTTACACTCCTTGTGTGAATTGCCACCATTTAAAGGACAATCCAACCCTAAACGTAAAAAAACCCTACCCCCCACCCTACATAGACTGCCCTTCTCCTCCCCACCCCGGGCAAATGCCGATAATGTTTTACTTACCCCTCAATGCAGATTCAGGCATTGGAGTTCATGGGTGCCATCTTCTTCTCTTCACAAATCTTCGGAATCAGACTGGGTGGTGGCGCATGCGCAGTTGGAGTGATTTTCTCTTTCGTGACAACTGCGCATTCAACGAAACTCACGAAAATTGTCGACGTGCCGGTCTCATTACAAAGACTGCCGAAGCGACTGAAGATGGCACCCAGGAACGCTGATGTCTGAATCTGCACCGAGGGTTAAGTAAAACGTTAGGGGCATTTGCCCGGGGTAATACTTAGGCTGGGGGGAGGAGGGAGGGGGTCCATGTAGGGTAGGGGGGTAGGGTTTTTTTTTTAAAATTTAGGGTTGAATTCTCCTTTAAGCACAAATTTATCAAAGGTGATGGAAGCTCCAGGGTTCCCAATGCATCAAAATGATCAAAGATATAGACCTTAAGAATCTGGTGCAGGTGTCATTTGACTCCAAATGGCAGAAATGATGGCAACTAGTGATGGGCGAATCTGACCTGCTTTGCCGAAAATTCCCGCAATGCATTGAAGTCTATAGGCGACCATTTTCTTTGGCAACCGAAGTGTGGTGTAACTAGTCAGTGTTGGCCCCCCTAAAAAATAAATCTTTGGATGGCCCAGCACACAGCGAGTCTTACCCAGGCTCCTACCTGATCACCCACCTGGCCCATTAACCACCCACCATCTCTCAACACCCACAGATACCAAAACAGATGGAGAGGGGGGGATTTCTTTATAACTATAGAGAAAGCAGATGCTGCTGGTGCCAACCCCCCCCCCCCCCCACAGCCACAGGGTCTGCTTAATCTATAGTTAGAGTGCAACTGGACTAAACTAGAGTGCAACCCTAACCCTAATTTTTTCAATCACACGTTCAATCTGTTAATTAGGATTATGACGTGGAAATCGCCAATTGGTCAATTGCCCAAAGAAAACAAGCAGGCGTTTCAAAAGGTTTTGATGGAAATCTTTGTAGAATTAGAATTTTCTAATGCCAAAACACATTTTCACTAAAACAAAAAAAATAAAAAGTCGTCTGACTAAAAGTAGTTTCATTCCGTTTTGTATTTCAAACCACATACAACCAACTTTAAATATCAAAGGAGAACGAAATCCACCCTGGGGATATAAAATATAAACAATGAAACCCGAAGACAATGCAATCAAGCATTTACCTGAAATTCCTCCTGTTTGGCTTCATTTCTGAGCAACAATATTATCCTCCACTAATCAATAAAGGCGAGAGCTGAAAAGGGCCCTTCAAACCTATCCATCTACGTCCCTGGCCAAATAATTTGTAATGATACGAAGAAGGCAGGATCGAAGGCCGGGTAACGCTATCCAAACTTCTTTCTGGAAATTCACAAAATAGTCATTTCATTCACTGTGATTTATTATCTACCCTCTTTCCTTTAAGACATGCATTCCTCTAATCTTTTATTGGTAAAACATTATGCAAAGCTGTTATTTTGTAATCCGGTGGAGACCTTCCAGCAGACAGGATTTTGTCAATGCTAATATGACATTTAGTGAGCATCCTTTTTTTTTTACAGTATATTTATGTTGCTCATGAAAGAACTGTATAGGTTAAATGCATATTGTTTTTTATGGCTCTGATTTACGAGCGGTGTATGTAGCACTGTGACATTTCTAAATGATCCAAACGGAGTCTTGTTAGAATAATCTCCAGAAGAGAGGAGGCTTTATTTAAAGTGCATATGCTTAGAGGGAGATTTTCCTTTCTTCTTTTCCCCTCCCTGTACCTTCTTCGCAGCAGTCTAAAGGAGAATTTATACAAATGATTTTTGTCATCCTGCTTCAAAGATCTGACAAAATAGATTGTTTCTAAATGTAATATCTCATAGCGTGCAGTTTGACGTATTGAAACTAATGAAAATAAAGTGCCTCCCCGTTAAAATGCGGCAACTATTTTCTCTAGGTTGCTTCACAGTTCAATTATTTTAGAATAATGAAAGTGGTGGGATGTCTACATTTGTTACAATTGAGAATATTCCATTGCTGCAGGTATGCTCCAATCCCACCTGAGTCAATGGGGCAAAGTAGTCAAAATTTGCACCAGGTCTAGTAAACTTCAGCAACCAATCTGTATATGTTATGTGTATTTACTGCTCATAAAATAACGACAGGAATCACCAGTGCTTGGTCTAACTTAGGCTGTAGTCTTAACCAAATGCTAGAAGCACCCATATGCCAGTGCTATGTGTAACTCACGGTGTGGTGTTGCCCAGCAACTAGAAGCACCTGTATTCCAGCACTTAGACTAACCCATGCTGTAGTGTTGACCAACTTCTATAAGGATCCATATGCTAGCACTCAGTCTAACCCACACTGTGGAGTTGACCAGCCGCTAGAAGCACCCACATGCCAGTAGCTAGGCTATATTGATGACCAGCAGCAAGATGCACCCATATGCTGGCACTCAGTCTAACACACAATGTATTGCTGACCGGCCACTTCAAGCACCCATATACCATTGTGTAAGGAAGCCTTACCCTGATGGTCTAGTGGGCAGCGGGGCCTTCGGCCACATCCTCAGCGTGGACGCCCACTGCGTTGCTCCCTTCTCTCCTACGCTGGCTTCCTCTACGTCGTGTGCTGTGCGCACGTCCATCTTTTAAAGGTGCAGTGCACTGGCGTGTGACGTCAGCGCGCAATGGCGCCAAATTCAAATGTTTAAAAGGGGAATTTAGTTTGCAGCACACTGCCCGTTGTTAGGTTCTATTTAGAAGTTCCTAGGTGTTAATTCCTTGTGAATCCTGACTGATCTATTGTGTTTTGACCCTTGCCTGCCTGATTTACTACTCCAATCCTGATCCTGCCTGTCTGTGACTATTCTGACCTCTCCAATCCGACCTTTGCCTGTCCATCGACTATGCTACGCTATCGACTATTCTGCTTGTGCTGGTACGGCCTGCCTGTTCCTGGTGGTGTTCTTCCTTCCAGTATCCTGGTGAGACAATCATGCCCCTTTGCTCGTCCAGAACCGTTTGCTTTTCTCCTCTCTCTGTTAAGACCTGGCAGCATCCAATTAGCCGAGGGCTCCTCCCGAGGTGAAAGGCGGCGGTTAAAGGCAGAAGTGAGAGCCGAGATCAGGGAACTTAGCTTGGGTTCTGGATATAGGGTGCCGAACATGACAAACTGGTAAAAACAGTTTGTCATGTTGTCATTATTTTCACCCAGGGAAATGAGAAATGAAGTACAAGTACAGGTATCAGAGCTGTTATCCAGAAAGCACGTACCTTTTCTGCCTCCTGTCCCTTCTCTTCTCTCTGGCCGATTGTGCGTGCGTCGATTCACGCGTGCACATGCACGTCCATTTGTGCCGCGGCCCTCTAGGTTGCCTTGGGCACCTGACTGGCTTGGCCCTTCTCTAGGGTTTACACCTTTTCTGGAAAAAAATACCGGCCATCCTATATTTTTTTCCCTATAAATAACATTGGCATCAAGCAACATTTTTACCGGCCAGGTGGAAACCCTACCCGGCTCTGACGCATAGACTCCATTTTAATCAAATAATAAAACAATACCTCGTACTGGATCCCAGCTGAGATATAATTAATCCTTATTAGAGACAAAACAATCCTATTGGATTTAGTTAATGTTTACATGATTTTTAGTAGAGTAAGGTGTGGAAATCCAAAATCTGGAAATTCCCAGGCCCCAAACATATCTGTACCACATTTACGGACCACCTGTTTAAAAAGCAAATATCTGATTGGTTCCTGTGAGTTACAGGACCTGGTCCTGGTTTTTTATGTTACCTCCATAGTTTCCTACAGATCTTTAAACACAGGGAAAAAAACAACTTCAATAAGTGCTGCTAGCTCGTAGGGGAAAGTGCTTCAAATCCACTTTAACAAAGAAGAATATTGGGAACTTGAGACATACCATTCTACTATTGAAGAAGGAATTTGTGGATCCTGAGACACACTAAGAATGCTTTTACTGATGGCTTCAAAGTCCAAATGCAAAGCTTAAAATCACAGTAGTCAGAAATAAAGTAACATAAAATCAAATAAAAACAAACTGTAACTGCATTAGAAAACAGAGATAAGTAAATCATCTGTATTGTTGTCCTGTTTCTAAGAAGGCTGATATAGATTGTCAGAAGTTCCAATATTTTAACCACCTTGCTTGGGTGAGATAATACAATCCATTGTGCCTCTTCCATTGATTTGCTTTCTGACCAAGTGTTGATGCCTTTGCCTTTATTGTTCAGTAAAGGGAAAATTCCAAATACAGTGATAGAAGGGTTGAGTCTTTTACGTAAGAAGAAGCAGTTTTGGACCAAGATGGGTACAAGAAAAGACTAGATGGGAAGATCTAGAACAGGACTGACAGGAACAGCATGGAGCAGCTGAAGAAGCAGAACAGACTCAAGTAGGTCGAGCATTGACAGAACAAGGGGAGAGCCAAGAAGAACTAGAGAGGAGCTGCTGTGCCCAAGCAACATTAATCATGTCAGGAAGAGATGCAAGAGAAAGCTTTAAATTGGGGGCCCAAAATATCTCCAGGAAGAGCCTGAGACTTTGACATTGGTTTTCATTTTTTATTATTTGTGGTTTTTGAGTTATTTAGCTTTTTATTCAGCAGCTCTCCAGTTTGTAATTTCAGCTCGTTGCCAGGGTCCAAATTCCCCTAGCAACCACACATTGATTTGAATAAGAGACTGGAATATGAATAGGAGAGGCCTGAATAGAAAGATGAGTAATAAAAAGTAGCAATAACAATACATTTGTAGCCTTACAGAGCTTTGGAAAGAGTCAGAAAAAAAGGGAAATAATTAAAAAAACTGTAAAAAACATGCATTGAAAAGCTGCTTAGAATTAGCCATTCTGTAGCATACTAAAAGTTAATTTAAAGACGAACCACCCTTTAAATGATATTATAATCCTTAAAACATAATCACTGCAAGTGAATACACTTTCAGAAATAATGATTATAAAGTTGTTAAGTCACCGTGCTCACTTTAAGGTAAATACCATTTCATAGATTTGTCACTTTCTGTATTTAATAAGCCGTTGCTACATTGAGCCCGCAGTGCAGAGGTTTTCTGTAGATAACCACTCCTTGGAATGGGGTAACACCCTGCTTCAACTATTACTATTATAGTTTACTTTCCCAGTGTTGTTTGCTTTGCTGGGTAGGCCCCGGATATAAACTGAAAAGTTGTGGTTCACTTGGCATTGGCTGAACCCAAGCATAGAATAACAATAAGAGGAGTTGAAGCTGAGAGCAAACAGTAAAGTGGCATCTCCATCTCACAATGCACCTTAAATAAAGAAATGGTGATGTCTGTAATCAGCAGACAATGGCTCATTTCCCTTGCACATTAACACCAGCCCCATATGAACAAGTGTTCTGTGTGACTTTCAATTCTGAGAACCACGGGGCTCTTTTAATTAAGCTCCCACCCCCTCAGCTGCTTGCACCATCACACTTAGCTGGTATTTTCCTATTAAAAAGAAGTGTTAAAAAGAAAATATGTATTACAATAAAATGGTTAAGCATTGTTGGCATTGTTACCTGTGACACGGTTATGTGGTATCCTGTTCTGGCTGGAAATTGCTCTCTCTCTAGTATCTGTATGTCTTTCCTCTCAACTTGTTGGCAGTTCGGTTTATGTTCTTTCCTAATTAAATCCTGTTGCACTACTGTGAGCCTTTTCTGTCCTAATACAGAGTCCAGAACAGGGCCAGGCCAAGCTGACTGGCCACCCTAAGCAACGCGGCCTACTACCAGCTGTGTGCGCTCGCGCCTGAACATTTGACCATGACTGCGAGCATGCACAGTAGAAGGAGGGGAGGGTGAAGGCGAGGGGAGGAGGGAGAGACTAGGGGTAGGCAGAAGATGCTAAATAGGTACCTGCCAAGCACCCCCTTATCATTGCACCCTAGGCAGATGCCTCTTGTGACCACCCCTAGTTCCGGCCCTGGTTCAGAATATAATAAAAATAATATATATATGCTCTCTGACTGTCATTCTTGGCAGATATTATACTATGTGACTGTTCACACCTTTTGTACTAATCTTCTTACTGGTTCTTTGTTATATCATGGATCAAATGACAAGGGCCCTCCCTTTTCAATCACTGTAAATTTACATTCAGCTTGAACGCCCTTGTTCCATACTGCTCCCTAAACATCACTTTCTTTTTACTGGTGAATGGAGTTCACTTTTTCTGTATGACAATCCTTAAGTTAAGTAATACATTTAAATGAAAATCCCTTGTTCCTTTTTCCTCTCTTCCTTTTTCCTCTCTTCCTTCCTTCCTTCCTTCCTTCCTTCCTTCCTTCCTTCCTTCCTTCCTTCCTTCCTTCCCTCCCTCGCACAAACTACCTGCTACCACCCTTCCACCACTGCAATTGGTCAAGCTGCCTAATAGTTTAAAATTTAAAGCACATTTCGCGTTACGCACAAGCTTTTTGTGCATCGTATGGGTAGGAACTAGCAGAAGCTATCATAGGTAGGACGCAGTAACCTCGGCTAGCAGGCATGCACAGCTCATTAATGATATGAAGGAAAAGGTGCGGGTGGAACAGTGGGCCAGATCCTAGACAATGGCAAAGCTCACTCAATTAGTGCTATGAGCAAATGTACTTAGGGTCTCTTAGACTTACTAAGTAGCACGTAACCCACTGTTTCGGCTCCATTAACATACTACAATACGTTAATCCTGCTCCTACAATTTCTGCTTCCCCCATAACTCTATTACCTGATTAATATAGGATGGGTCTGACTAACAATGGTTAAGTCATTCATTTTAAATCCTACATATTCCGTCTATTAGCTAATGACCTTGAGTCGGTTTAGCTTACTCTCCTAATCATTATTTTAACTTCGTATATTTCTGGGCATGTTCTTAACCACATAATGATTAAAGGTTATGTTTTAACCATGTTCACCCGATGGGAACCTCTGACTTGGACAGTGTGGGGGGGTGCAATTATATGGCTAATTATTTTCCTTCCTTTTGAATGATCCAAATTATGGAAAAAAATTCTTTTTATTCAAAAAAAAGAAGCCAAAAGTACCCTTGTTTCTCATAAGTCAAATATATACCAACAACTTAAAAAATAACAATATGTTCTCAGGGCTGATTTAATTGTTACCCTACTACATCCACCTCCCTCCTAGTGGAATAAGCAGTGTCTCTTTAACAGAGATAAAGTGTTTTGTGTAGAACGTTCTCATATTTGATGCCTAGAGCTAATGGGACATGTGTTGTTTTGACTGCCCAGTGTTGGACTGGGACACCAGAGGCCCACCCAAAAACCATAAACCAAGGGCCCACCAATTAATCTTTGGCCAGGGGCTCACTCTCAGTACTATTTTTTTTCCTCGCCTCACTCAACCTCTATTCTCCTAGTCTCTTTTCTTTACATACTATACTCTATTTTTCCATCTATTTAGCCTCTTTGTTCTCATAGAAATAGGGAATGGCCATGAAATAGGCCAAACGTTTAGAAGCATGAGGGCCCACTGACACCTGGGCCCACCGGGAGTTTTCCTGGTATCCCTGTGGGCCAGTCCGACACTGTGACTGCCGCTGGTATCCGTTGTAAATAATGAAATAAAATGTCATTCTAAGCAACTTTCCAATATGCATTCATTAAAAATTGTCAATGGTTTTAGCGTTATTTGCAAATGTGATTAAAACCGAAGCTTTGTCTGCCATTTTCTGCTCTCGTTGGCTGCTGCTAAATCTTGAGACAATGTAACAGGAGCCGGCTGATAAACAGAACTGTGGGGAGGAATGCAAGGCATTGTGCTACAGTGTTTCAAAAGTCAGCACCAGCAGTGCAGAAAATGGACAAATACTACTCTGATTACTAAGGCTGTGCAACTTTTTTGCCAGCAACAGAGATCCAGCAACGTCTGGCAGTCATTGGGTTAATAAGCAGACGCTCAGTGACTTTGCACAGTTACACTTTTTACTGTTCTTACCTCATTTTAATCAGGGAAAATACTTGCAAACAGACTAAAGTTGCCCATAACCATGCAAAAGGCACACTCGCATTATAGCTTTTGCATTAAAATGATTTCATTAAGTTATATTGGGTATTGAACAAATTAAAATGAACGAATTCGAAAAAGTTAATAGCCAATAAACTTATAGTGCTGCAAATGTCTGTGTAATGTGTACCAGGGCTAGTACGTTATGGGATCTGTTATACAGAATGCTCAGGACCTGGGGTTTTTCAGGTAATGCATCTTTCTGTAACTTGGATCTTCATACCTTACGTCTACTTGAAAATCAGGTAAACTTTAAATAAACCCAACAGGCTGGCTTTGCTTTTGTTAAAGATGAATTATATCTTAGTTGGGATAAAGTACAAGGTACTGTTTTATTATTACAGTCTTTCCTTAATTAGGAGCTTTCTGGATAACGGGTTTAAGGATAACGGATCCCATACCTGTACCTTCATAGGCAACGGCAATTCAAGCAACTGTAGCTGATGGAGTAGATTGCATTTAATTGTTCACTGCATGCCTCCCAACTGTCCCATTTCTGCGGGGCAGTCACGATTTTGACAGCTCAGCCCACAGTCCAGGATTTTTATTAAAAAGTCCTGAGTTTCTTTTTGATCTCCTGGCCAGTATAAGATAAAAAGTTTCTGAAACTTTATTCAACTAAGAGGCTTTTTGGCAGAGAGCCTGGAACACTCAACTCCTGCACTTAGATACATTTGTAACAATTTAAGATTAGCAAAGATACCTTTGTAACTATTTAAGATAAGCAGGTCTCATGGGAGAACTGAGACTCGTCGCTTAAAGGGCAATTCACCTTCATTAGCAAAGCTGTAATAACACATTGCCCTAAAACTCCCAGAAATGCATTCAAAGTTTCATAACCTACCAAATCTTGTAGAATGGACATGGTAATTAGGGGGTGTGGCTGAAAAAAGGGCACAGCCAAAGCCAAAAATGTTTTGCTTTATGGTGTTTTTACTGGTCTGCTGGTTGAAAGCAAACATCTGGTTGCTATGGGTTACTAGACCTGGAACAAGCCTGGTACCTGTTGTTACAGTGTGTCATCAGAAAGAAGTAAACTATAAACTGTACACATTATGTCTTCTGTTTTTGTACCAGCCCAAAACTACCACAGCCCTTTAGCAGTTGCGAACAAACTGCAATTGTTTCAGCTTTGGGTTTTCGTTGCTTGTTTTGTTCACCTCTGAAATTTGATATTAGTTGTTTCCCTTTCACAGGCTGAGAGAACATGCGTAGAGGTGCAATTCTGATCAACATGAGCCACCCAGCCTTCTAATCTAATGGGATTAAGCAGCGTTGCCATAAATAAACATCTAAGGAAAGAAAAAACAAGGTATTAGAGGGGCTCTCGTCTTCTCGCTTGTTCACCCATAATTGACTAGTATGCCTCTCCGAAGAAGAGATGAATGTTTGAAGCAGCGACTACGTTCTGCGCTACATTTTAAAACAATTGTTAGCTCACAATGAATGATTTATCGGCGCACTTAAAGGGCATGTAAAGGCAAAAAAATAAAATCCAATTTTTACTTTCTTTAATGAAAAAGAAACCTATCTCCAATATACTTTAATTAAAAAATGTGTACTGTTTTTATAAGAAACCTGACTGTAACCAGTGAATTTTCCCTTCATTTACCGCTGTGGATAGGAATTGTCAGATGGTCCCTAACTGCTGAGCAGGGAAACAATCATACTTATGAACAGCAGGGGGAGCCCTCGCCTTACTTCTCAGCCATGCAGAACTCAAGCAGCTTTGTTTATGACGATCCCTAAGCAGCCCAGACCACACTGAGCATGTGCACAGTCTTAGTCTTGCAAAGATGTTTAACAAAGTTACAAGATGGTGACCCCCTGTAGCCAACTTTGAAAGCATAAATTATTTGTTTGATTAGGCTTGTGGTGCAGTAAGTTCATGTTTATATTTAGTACACAAAATACAGCATTTCTAGCATTATTCTTTTTTAGACTTTACATGCCCTTTAAAAGAAGAATATTCATTTCGGACGGCAGACGGGAAGGGGGGGGAATCCTCAGGATAATTTGCCTCTATTACATAACTGGAAAACAGAAGGCTGGGAAACCACAGTCTGCAAGACAATCCAGCCACAATATAATGAAGCCTTCTTTCCACATCCATGCAAGAAAAACAGCATAAGGAGGGCGATCCGCTTCCTTCGTCTGCTGTAAATCTCTTCAGCTTTCCAGCTCTGTGGTATATGTGCCTGGACATAAGGTGGATTTATTCACACGCTATGATTATTTCATGTTTATTGATGCATTACTGCTAATTATGAGCAAGAAACCTTAATTCCCCTCGCTGTTCGAAAACAGTATTTCTCAGCCGCAAAGCAATAGACAAAGATTAAATGCCAGAATGGACCTGTGATCCAATTGCTCCATCTAGAGGAATCAACAGGAATTACGAGTTTAAGCATATTACATTTTTGCTCCTATGGGATAAAGGAGCGAGCGCTGGAAACTATCGAAGCACAATTTCGTTTATAAATGAAGCCCTTGTCCCTACCCATGACAAGGCCTATAATTTAATTTTCTCTCCATATATATAAATGTGACCTTCCCTGGACATAAAACAATATTATGATGATATCACTTCTGTATGTTCTTTCTGTGCGAGTTTCTTCAATCTGTTTTCCTCCCACACACTAAAACCATGCAGGCAAGTTACCTGGCTCCTGATGAACCCTTTGGCCCAAATTCACTAAGAATGGAAGTTGCGCAAGGGGCAACTTCGCCGCACTTCGTCAAACTTCGCCAGGCGTATTTTCGCCAGCACTCCGCAAATTCACTAAAATCCGAAGTTGCGCACAGGGGTAGCGCTAGCGATAGTTCATTTGCATACGGCGCCAAATTCAAATTTCAATGGAGGAACACGTATTAGCACTACAAATGCCTAGAAAACCTTCAAATCAGCAAATAAAAATTTTATTTTGCCCTACACATGTGCCCACTGTCTAGGTAAGTTGCCATGAGTAAGGAAATGTAGGGGGGAAGGAGGGGAGCCCCAAAAATATTTTCGATCTTTTTCAGCCTATCACCCATCATGTAGAAAACACGCCAGCGTTTTTTGGGACTTAGAAAAAAATTTGACTTTTTTTGAAACAATCCCTATCTACTCTATTGCGCTTCGCCAGGTCTGAGGTGGTGAAGGAAGTCTAACATAAAAGGTAGCGTTCAGTACACTGCGCAAGTTAGTGAATTTGCGTAGTGACGTCGCTAGCGAAAATTCGCCTGGCGTAAGGGTGCGAAGTAACACTAGCGAATTTACGCCAGTGTTCGTTAGTGAATTTGCGAAGTACCGAAAATGCCAAACGCTAGCGAATTGACGCTAGCGTTCGGCGCTTCGGCGCTTAGTGAATTTGCGCCTTAGTGTGTGTGTGTTAAGGTGCTTAGACTATAAGCTCATTGGGGCAGGGATGAACTATCTCTGTAAAACCTGCGGAACATGTTGGAAGTGAGTTTCATGATTACAAGATCATTGATGCATAGTGATGAGCGAATAAATTCGCGAATTTGCGACAATTTTCCACGTTTCAGCACTGGGGAATGAATTCAAGAAAATGCAGAAAAAATTCACCGGCAAAGTCGCTCTCATCAAAACCATTGCGCATCAAAATTATTCGGATGGCTATTGAATTTAACGCTGGTGGCAAAGTAGACGCGAGAGTCAGAATTGATGCGGCCGTCAAAACTTGCGTTTTGGGTATTTTTCACCGTTGCAAATGTCACTGTTAATTTTTTGAGGGGACAGAGGGGCTTCAAAGTTGCCTCTTTTCCCGAGGATTTCAGCTGTTTAAAGGAGAAGGAAAGCTACCGAAGCATTTATTGCCAATATATTGGCCACAATAACACAAGCTATAAAACTATATTTATTCTGCAGAATGCTTTACCATACCTGAGTAAACAGCTCTAGAAACACTCACTGTTTGTATAGGATAGCAGCTGCCATATTAGCTTGGTGTGACATAATTTCTCCCTGCTCACACATAGCTCTGGGCTCAGATTACAGCAGGGAGGGAAGGAGGGAGGGAGTAAAAGTGAGAGAGGAGCAAACTGAGCATGCTCAAGCCCTAGCCCTGGAGGTTTATGCTAAAAACAGGAAGTCTGATACAGAAGTCCATGTGTACACAATAATAGGAAAGAAATGCTGTATGATCAGAAGAAAATGAGAAGACACCTCATTCGCTGTTTCAATAGAAGGAAGTTTACTGCGTTCCCTAAAAAAACAGATGCCTGTGTTGTTGACCAGGAACCCAAAGTTCATCAAGACAACTTTATGCCCTTAAGAATAATCCCATTCTGTTAGGATTTATTATATAGAATCAGCTGATCAGTGTAGGTTTTTCCATTGGATAATTCTTTCACTAACAAATCAATCATACGAGGGCAATCGTACTGATTATGTGGCATGAGTTTATCAGCCTCTTTTTAATCAAATACGTCCACAAAATCAAGATGAGGAGTGGGCAGTAAGGTACAACAGGAATAGACGGAAGGAATTATCTGCCTTAATCAGATCATTGTCATTTATTTCTGAAGGGGCAGGGAAAGACGCTGACCCTTTAACTCAATTGATTCTGAGGGTTATTTTTCATTAACTAAGGAAACGCAAGAACTATTATTATTGGGTTATTATCAAAAGCTAAGGACGGGAGAACATCAGATAACATAGCTTCATGTATTATATTAGAGACTAAAGAAAGCAGAACATTCTTTATTTCTAAACACACAGGGCAAGACTGTAGAAGGTACTCCTTCAACTGATACTGGACAGAATTGAGGATCAGCAGCAAATTGCTCTCTTTTTACCACTAAAACTACTTTTTCCCCCAGCTCCCTATTCAGTTATTTCTGTAACCCTGTGATTTCTCCTTTACCAAGGTTTGACAGTTTATCTGCCCTTGTAACAGCTCATATAACCACCATTGCAACCCTGCCTTGCCTTGTCTAGTGACGGGTGCATATCTCTTAAAAATACAGGGCCACTCCAATTCCCATTCAATTTGAATAGAATGGGAAATTTGCAATATTTTGCCCCCCATCCTCAATAATCAATAAGCAATCAAAAAGCAATAAATTGCCGGGGAGTCACCAGGCCCGGATTTGCGGCAAGGCCGCATAGGCCTGGGCCTAGGGCGGCAAAAAATAGGGGCGGCATGCCGCCCAGCCGCATTATGGGGATCTTTGCTTCCCCGTTGAACTACACCAGCGGCGCCGGCGGTTTTTCGCCGACGCGCTGGGAAGGCGGGCGCTAGGACTGCGCGGTCGCCTTGTCGGGCCGCGCGGCCTAGGGGCGGCCGGAGAAGAAATCCGGCGCTGGGAGTCACGATTCTGCAAATCTCCCCATTTGCCATTACCCTTTTACAGAATTCATTATGTCCAGTTAAAATTAGCTAATTTAGTGCTTTATAATAAAAAAACCCTAAGGCACTTCCTGAATTTGACATATGCTCCTTGATACCCACCAAGATATTTATGAATCTGTTCTGCCTGCTGCGATCTTGTATCAATCTGACCATGTCTCTGCTCAAACCTAGAGTTTTGGTTAGTTAAATCTAACTGGTCTGTCTTCACTTCACCGGCTTCCTGTCCCAACCAGTTATGTATTTATGTCCAGTGATGTCATAGGCAACAGACCTCAATGTGCCCCCTCCATTGCCGAAGTGATTTCATGTGCACAATTTATGAGGCCATTTCCACCAATGTGCTACTAACCCAGCCTCACCCCCCAGCTTAGCTACGGGATTTGCCCACAAGCCTCTGGCAGTGGCTGGGGATATTTTGTATTTTTATTAAAAACAATATCATTTGTTTTATAGGCACCCAAGGGCCTTCTGGTGCCTATATATAAATACAGCCCTGGGTAAATTTGGCATTTGTATCAGCTTCTTGTGGGTTGTTATTCACGCCTGATCTATGAATCCTACCTGACATGATTTTTATTTTGCCCATGTTAAAAAACTGTGTTTATGTGTGAATAATGACCACCAAGAAAAATTATATAAATAGACTGAAAAATAAGACAGACCTTCTACATTTATTGTTGTGGTGTTTATACAAATGTCCTGTAGATGTCACTGTGCTCATACTTATTCAGTGCATACTTCCTGGTAGCTTAAAAGTGAAAGCTTACTGTTGTGTAATGGCTGCATGACTCTACTAATAAAGCACTTTTATATTCTACTCTATTTTATCCTCGGCTACCCAAAACATAAAAATTGGCGACAAGATAGCTCTTCTATCTCTGCAGCAGCCTGCACATTTTCTTCCAAACCCTGGTGAGCCTACCATACCTTTTACTGCTTGGATCCATATGTTTGAAAATTACATTATTGCTGCAGACCAAGGGGAGATTTCTGCTGCTACAAAGCGTGCTTTACTTATTCACTGCCTGGGAACAGAGGGACAGCGTATATTCTATACATTACCGTTACCTGATGATACTTATGAAACTACTCTTACTGCTATAAAGAACTTTTTCGTGCCAAGAGTAAATGTGGTTGCTGAAAGATATAAATTCCGCCAATGTGGACAACATAATGGTGAATCCACAGAATAATTTGTAGCAGCTTTGAGAGAGCTGGTTGTTACCTGTAAGTCTAACAGATGAAATGCTAAGAGATCAAATAGTGGAAAAAAACAAACTAACCTTGCATTTGAGAGAGACTGCTCCTAGAGCAGGATTTAACCCTTGCAAAGGCTATTACAGTTGCTAGCCAAATTGAAACAGCAGAGGCTAAAACTCTCAGTGAGGGAACTGCTGGGAATGTACAGACTGTGAATTCAGCACTGTGGCCTAATAATGCACAGTCACAGGCAAAATACAGTGCTAAGGAAAGGGATTCACCTACACTGCAACACCGTGCAGCAAATACAAATAAAAAATACTGCTTTTGCTGTGGTTCAACACAACTGCAAATTATGTTATGTCCTGCAACAGCTTTACAGTGCCGCAAATGCAAAAAGGTAGGACATTTTGCAAAGATCTGCCGTAGTTCTGCTAAAGATGTTCATGAAGTCACTACTACAAATGTCACAGTATTAAGTGTAGATAAAGCTGGTACATTTATTCCAGACAAGTTTATATGCACTGTCAGTGTCAGTACTGCTTCTGCTGACAAGGGACACTCCATTAACCTGATGTTTGATACAGGTTCAGCTGGTTCTATACTACCAAAGGATATTTTCTTAAAATACTTTACAAAAGATGAGCTTGTTGCACCTGCCCTGAAACTGGTCAGTTACTTAAAGGATCTAATCCCTGTTCTTGGTTGCTTGCCAGTGACTGTACAATTTGAATCAAATACAGCAAAATGTGACTTTTACATTGTGAATAAGGGTACTGCTATACTTGGAAGGGATCTCTTTGCTGCATTAAACCTACAATTAGTTGATGGTCTCATTACTACGGCACCAGTGCCTGCCACACAGACAGTGTCTAAAATTTCACCACAAAGCAACACTTCACTGGGTTGTGCAAAGAACTTTGTACACAAAGATAAGTTGAGACCAGATGTAAAACCAGTACCATTTCCTGATTCAGCATAAAAAAAACTTGCTATTGATATTGTTGGTCCTTTTACAGATGCTCCTATAGACTGCAGATTTGCTATAACCTTGATAGACTATTACAGTAAATGGCCTGAAATTGCATTTGTTTCTCATATAACATCAGCTACAGTAATAACATTTCTGTCTACAGTCTTCAGCAGAGAAGGTAATCCAAAGGAGTTAATATCAGACAAAGGACCACAGTTTGTCTCATACGAGTTTGAATCCTTTCTGAGAGAGAGGAATAGTGTGCATAGGAAATCTTCAGTGTATTACCCACAAGCAAATGGAAAAATCAAGTGATTCAACAGAAGTCTGAAAGAAGCACTACAGACAACAAATCTTACTTTGGAAATCTTGCAAAGTATTTACAACAGAGTTCCTACATAACTACAGAGCAACGTGCCATGCAACAATCCAATCATCTCCTGCTGAATTATTACATGGCAGACAGATGCGCACTAAGTTACATGTTGCAGACATCAAACTTCCACAATATACTGTGCCTACAAAATCATCTACTGTTGACATTGTGAAATGTCAACAAGCCAAATGCAAGGCTTATACTGACAGAAAACGTGGTGCCAGAGAATTACACTTTCAGCCTGGATCTTTAGTCAGAATTAAGAAACCAGGAATACTGAAACAAGGACAATCTAAATTTACTTCACCACTTGAAGTGAGACGCCAGCGAGGATCATACACATATGAACTGTCTGATGGACGCATATGGAATGCAAGTCGTCTTGCTCCTGTTAGATATGACTTTGGAGAAGCTCCATTTGATGAAGGACATTTTCTCCAACTGCAATAGGCCTGAAGAAAGTGAACCTATAAGGCGTACTGAGAGAATCAGAAAACTACCTGCATGAACCCAGGACTATGTGATGTGAATAATGTATATTATTGCTTTAAGATGCATTGTTGTTGTTTATTACATTTGCCAAGATGCTTCCCTACTATAGGGGGAATATGTGGTGTTTACACAAATGGCCTGTAGATGTCACTGTGCTCATAATTATACTGTGCATACATCTTGGTAGCTTAAAAGTGAAAGTGAAAGCTTACTGTTGTGTAATGGCTGCAAAAGTCTGCTAATAAAGCACTTTTATACTCTACTCATCCTCAGCTACCCAAAACATACCAATTGTCTTCCACATTTTCCCAACAACCTTTGAAATTCATGAGCTGAGCTTTGCTGTGAATTTTTGTAGTACCTGCCTATTAGCCTATATATATATATATATATATATATATATATATATATATATATATATATATATATATATATATATATATATATATATATATATAAATATATATATATATATATGTGTGTGTGTGTGTGTGAATGATTAACTAACTAACCCTCTGGTTTCTATACCAAACGCATAAAATGTCTAACATCCATTTCCTCGGCAGGTGTAGCTGATGGCAGTTGGCAGGTAATGTTGGCAGTTTGCTCAGCACATAAAACAAAGATGGATATTGCAGCAAACTGAAACATTTACTCACACAAAATAACCTGTTTTACCTACTGTGAAGCTGAAGCAGTCACAAAATAACAACTTAGAACTATTCCAAACATAAAACTCTTGCATCGTGCTACCTACTGTACTTCTCCAAAGCAGCAACATCTGTGAGAATCCTGACTAAGGTGCTGTCAGCCATCTTGCTCTTATCTCTGGCATCTTACATCTGACATCTTGTCTCTTATCTGGTTCTTAACTCTGAAAGCATTTATGGAGCATATGCCAAGCTAATATACACACTTAATAGAAAACAAATGGGAAAGGTGCAAAGTGCAAAAACAGGACCAAAGTAAATAATCATGACAGAAACACTTTAAATATGTAATTTTTTTGCACCATCTTGCAGATAGAATATATTTACAGTTCACACTTCAACCCTGTACTCTCCTTTCTTTCAACTGGCAGCTTGTCAAGTTTGGTTGCAACCAACTTTTAGGGGGCCCATTTAATAAACCTCAAATTTTTCTGGTCGAGTTTTAAAAGGGGAAAAATTTTTAGAGAAAAAAACTTGTTTTTTTAAAGATTTATACCTCAAAGCTGCTTAAAACCTGAATCCAAAAATACTCCATCTCAAACCTGTTGAGGTTGTGTAGATAGTCAATGGCAAATGTCCCTGAAGTTCACATCGTTATTTGCGCTAAATTATCCAACAAAGCCGAGTTTTCTGAGCGTCGATAGTACGAAACAAATCAATACACAAATTTGTTGCAATGTTTTTTTCAGAGAAGAATTATTGATACATTAGTTTAACTTGTGGATGTAAGTTTAGTAGATTTTGTTTTAATATAAAAATGAGATTAATGTGAGTTTTAGTAAATAACCCCCTTTTGACAGACAAAGGAGGCAATAGCAGAAGGAATTTTATTGGCAAATATAAGCTATTTACACATAAATTGGATGGTCACTTCATTTTGACATCTTATATTGGCCAATTTGCCTCACATGTTTAGGCAGGTAGGAATAAGTAACATCTTTTAGGGCCCTGAGCTGAGATGGTCATTAAAATTGTGAGGCACACTTCCTATGTAGTGAGCACAGTACTGCACAAAACCAGATGTGGGCCAAGGTGTCAGTGGGCCCTCCTGCTTCTAAACATTTGGCCTATTTCATGGCCATTACCAATTTCTATGAGAACAAAGAGGATAAATCCAGTAGATGGATTAATAGATTATAATATATAAAGAAAAGAGAGTAGGAAAATCAAGTTTGAGTGAGGAGAGGAAGAATAATTGTACTGAGAGTGGGCCCCTGGTCTAAGGTCTTTGGGTGGGCCCCTGGTGTCCCAGTCCGACACTGTGTGGGGGGCCCCCTAGGTAACAGTCCCAGTGGGCCGAGGACCCCCAGTCCTACACTGGATGCAATTTTCTTAAACAGGAAGAAAGGAATAAATGGGAAAGAAAATTAAAAGGAAAGAAGGACTCCAAGGTCTACAATTTCATGCATATATCTGCCATACCCCTAGATTATCTAGGTCAACTGGATGAATAAAAGAAAGAGAAATGCTGTTCTTCATTCTTCATCCACACAAAATTGTTAGAATTAATGTTGTGCTCAGTAGATACAAATAACTGTACAATAAGCCTCTCTCTAACTGAGCTGGAAGTTAGTAAGGCCATTATTGATGTTCCCCTGTGGAGCTCACAGTATGGAGGTTGACGTATACAGTTTTTATTTTTTTTCATTAAATCCTTCTGCATTTTTCCTTGCTGTTGTGATAAACTGATTTTATATATAAGAATAAAGATTCTGAGGACAGCAAATTACAATACAGGTATGGGAGCTGTTATCTAGAATAGATCTTTCTGTAATTTGGATCTTCACATAAACATTGAATAAACACAATAGGCAACTTCACACCCTTACGCCAAGCGAAGTTGCGATATGGCGAAGGGAAGGGACGTGACTACGCTAATTCACTAACTTGCACATTTTAATGAACATTACCTCTTGCGCCAGACTTGCCTTTGTCACCTCAGACCAGGCGAAGTGCAATAGAGTAGATAGGGCTTGCTTCAAAAAAAGTTTAAATTTTTTCTAAGTCCCAAACAACGCTGGCATCTTTTACTTTTTTAAGGGTGATAGGCTGAAAAAGATCATAATTTTTTTGGGGGTACCCTCCTTCCTCCCTACATTTCTTACATATGGCACCTAAACTATACAGTGGGCACATGTATAGGGCAATATAACAACTCTATTTTATTTTATGAAGCTTTCCCAGGCTTGTGTAGTGTAATGTATTTGCTGCTACATATACGTCCATTGTACTTTAACTTGGCGCCATAACGCTTTGCTTGATGAATTAACGCTAGCGCAACTTCGCTACCTTTCGCCTCCCTGAGCACAACTTCGGAATTTAGTGAATTAGCGGCACCCTGGCGAAGCTTTGTCTGGCAAAGTGCGGCGAAGCATCAATAATTTGGAGGGGTTGAACTTGATTGACTTTGTAAAGATAGAACATTATCAGGTTTGACCTGCTCCCCTGGGACTGCTGTCTGCAATGACCTAACTTCCATACCTAAAGACATTACTTAAGAACATGGAAAATGGATGGGATTTGATTGAAAATAGGTTAAGTGGGGGGGGGCATATTGGGGCCTTATGGAACATGATTAAGGCATATTGGCTTGTGGCTACTTTGTCCTATTGCTGTTTTTGATCCCCAACAGTTTGGAAGTAGTGATGAGTGAAATCTGGTGAAATGGATGAAAAAATTAGTCAAAAAATGTTGTTGCCCATAGACTTCAATGCACTTCGGCGAATTGTAGCTTTTTCATGAATTTTCAGGAAAGTGAAACGGGTCAGATTCGTCCATCTCTATTTGGAAGCATTATAGTAATTTCTTTTTTTTTCCGCTGTTGTGGCAGGAAAAGTTAAGAAACTTCTTATCCCACAATGGGGCAAGTAGAGAACAAATTGCCATAGATAGATTCTTTAAGTATTCCCTCGGATATCAGTTCTGTTCTGGAACATCAGTTGTCTTGGTGTATCAGAGCTAAATAGGAAACAGATGAACATTTTTTGGCACATTGCAAGTGTCTCTGAAGACAAGTTCAGATGAACCTGCACTGAAATGAAGGAGTCCTTCTATATCAGAACTTCATTGTCTGAACCATATAATCAGTTTCCCCTGGTGATCAAGCTGGGATCTAACTTTAAACATATGTCATGTAAACAGAAGTCTCTGGTGCAGGGGTTAAATGAGGAAATTAAATTTAAAGGGAACTTAATAGAAAAAAGATTTCACTGCACACTTAGGGGTAAATTCAATAAGCAAAGAAAATTCACCAGTGATGGCTTCGCAACCATCGCAATACTTCACCAGGTGAAAATTCGCAGAGACAACAATAATTTACTGAGATACAAAGGTGCGTCCAGGGCGCCGACCGCTGGCGAATTTTTGCTAGCGTTAGTTTGGCAATCAAAGCAAAGATTCGCTAGTGTTCAATTATGCCTAGAGGTCTTCAATCAGGCTAATTTGCATATGGTGGGAAATTATAAAGTTGAATGGAGTTATATGTTGCAACAAATACATTACATTACACAAGTCCAGGGAACCTTAAATAAAATAGAGTTGTTATAATGCCCTACACATGAGCCCACTGTATAGTTTATGTGCCATATGTTGGAAAATGTAGGGGGAACCCGGTTACCCCAAAAAAAATTTAAGGACTTTTGCAGCCTATCACTCTGAAAAAAGTTAAAGACGCCAGCGTTTTTTGGGACTCAGAAAATTTTTCCACTTAAAATATGATGTAAGTAACAGAAGAATGAGGAAGATCTATGGATGATCTATGAATTTGCGGAGTAATGTCCATTCGCCAGAGCAAAAATTCACCTGTCGATATAGTGCGAATGACCACTAGTGTCTGTCTCTTTCACTAGCAAAGTGACACTTGCGCCCGTTAGTAAATCGGTGAAGTGCATGAAATCGGTAAAGCTGGCGAATCAACGCCAGCGTTACTCACTTCACCCTTTAGTAAATCTATCCCTTAGACCAAGTTCAATATGACGGTAACGTTTCTCCTAATTGAGCTACTGATTTCCTTATAGACATTCATGAGAAAATTAGACAAATTCCTCTCTTTGAATCAATCTGGCTCCAAATGTGTTCATTCCTGTAGTGGAGTAACACTGATGTCAATTGTCTATATTCAACATCAAACAAATTCCCTCCATATTTACACTTTTTTACATTTTAATTTCTTTTTTTTTAAGGTGTAAAACAAATTAGCTTAGAGAACTCATCTGAACAATTTTGCAATTTACAGTAGTTATTTTTTTGCTAATTTTCAAGAAATTAAAGGGATCCTGTCATCGGAAAACATGTTTTTTTTTAAATGCATCATTTAGTGCTACTCCAGCAGAATTCTGCATTGAAATCCATTCCTCAAAAGAGCAAACAGATTTAATATTGAATTTTGAAATCTGACATGGAGCTAGACATATTGTCAATTTCCCAGCTGCCCCTGGTCATGTGACTTGTGCCTGCACTTTAGGAGAGAAATGCTTTCTGGCAGGCTGCTGTTTTTCCTTCTTAATGTAACTGAATGTGTTTCAGTGGGTTTTTACTATTGAGTGCTGTTCTTAGATCTACCAGGGAGCTGTTATCTTGTGTTGGGGAGCTGTTATCTGGTTACCTTCCCATTGTTCTTTTGTTTGGCTGCTGGGGGGGAAAAAGGAGGAGTGTGATATCACTCCAACTTGCAGTACAGCAGTAAAGAGTGATTGAAGTTTATCAGAGCACAAGTCACATAATTTGGGGCAGCTGGGAAATTGACAAAATGTCTAGCCCCATGTCTGATTTCAAAGTTCAATATAAAAAAATCTGTTTGCTCTTTTGATAAATGGATTTCATTGCAGAATTCTGCTGGAGCAGCACTATTAATTGATTCATTTTGAAAAAAAAAAAAAAAATTCCCATGACAGTATCCCTTTAAGTTTTTTTGCAATGATATAATAATAATAATAATATAACGTGAAAGAACAAAGCCCTGGCGTCTCAGGATTCATTATAATTGAATGCATTGAAACAGATTTAGCGGGTGCATCATGTTCTCTATTCTGCAGGCCTTGGAAGCAGCACACTTGTTCAGGATATCCTTACAGGTTACAGAAACCAGAAAAAGTTATGAGAATTATCCACTGATAACTGATATCCACGTTACTGCCCACCTGAGCTTCTGGCAGATAGCCTGTTCATGATAAGTGCTTGTAAAGGATTGAGGACTGGAGTTCAGAACCCCTGATTTAACTGTGCAGTGGAAAGTGGAAATCAAGTGGAAAAAGCACATTACATGGCTATCCAAGCTGCAGTTCTGTCATGCTTCATAGCTGAGATGTTAGCTTTCCTTGTTACTGAGCATTCAGTTACAATGACTACATCCCTATTGGAAATATATTGTGCATATCCTAAAATGCAGGGTTAAACCCTCTTAGGTTCCTTTGCCATAGAACCTAAAATCTATAGGCCTCCATAATAACAGCATTGTTCTAGTGTGACTGGTATAATAGACACTCCAAGGGACAGGTCAACATATTACATAGCACTTTCCACATTCACATTAGTCCTTGCCCCAATGGAGTTTATAATCTAATATTCCTAATATCTAATATTTAGTGATGGGCGAATTTATTCGCCAGGTGCGAATTCACGGCGAATTTGCGCGATCGCCACCAGCGAATAAAATCGCGAAACGCCTGCGAAAATTTGCGGAAAAAAATTTGCCGGCGTCAAAAACGGGCGCCGGTGTTGAAAAAACGGGCGCCAGCATCAAAAACGGGCGCCGGCGTCAAAAACGAGACGCCGGCACCGTTTTGCGAATTTTTTGCCGTTTCGCGAATTTCGCAAATTTTTCGGCAAAGCGAAACGGTGCAAATTCGCCCATCACTGCTAATATTTAATAAATATCTAATATTTCAGCCAGCACACTCATAGATACAAATTTACTAACCTCCGAAAATTCACCAGCGATGGCTTCGCTCACATCGCACACTTTGCCAGGCGTAGATTCGCCAGGACAAAGCTAATTCACTAAAATCCGAAGTTGCATCCAACGCTGGTGAAGTTGTGCTAGCGTTGCCTCATTAGCATACGGCAGGAAGTTAAAGTTGAATGGACGTATATGTTTCAGCAAATACATTACACTACACAAGCCGAGGAAACCTTAATAAAATAAAATAAAGTTGTTATATTGCCCTACACATGAGCCCAGTGTATAGTTTATGTGCCATATGTTAGGAAATGTAGGGGGATGCCAGGTACCCCAGAAAAAAATTACGATCTTTTTCAGCCTATCACCCTGAAAAATGAAAATTCGCTAGCATTTTTTGGGACATAGAAAAATTTTCAACAATTTATTTAGGAACTCCTATCTACTCTATTGCACTTCGCCTGGTCTGAGGTGGCGAAGGCAAGTCTGGCGCAAGTGGTAACGTTCAGTTATATCCGCATCTTAGTGTAACTTGCGTAGTTACGTCTATTCGCCAGAACGAAAATTCGCCAGGTGTTAGGGAGCGAAGTACCATTAGAGTCTAACTCTTTCACTAGCAAAGTTACGCCGGCGACCATTAGTAAATCGCGAAAGTACCGAAAAAAAAATCATGCATGAGAATTTTCGTTAGCGTTAGTCACTTCGCCCTTTCGTAAATTTTCCCCATAGAGATTAATTTTTATACTGAAAATAGGGAACCCATGGCAACCAATCAGACATTAGATTAAAGTTCAAACCTATGTCTGATTGGTTGCTTTGAATTAAGTATCAGACTGGGCCTTCTAGGACACAGCAGAGAACCAGGTTCAACTCACAGAATTCAGATATTATAGATACAGGTGTGAATCCTAGTATCCAGAATGCTTGGGACCTGGGGTTTTTCAGATAAGGGGTCTTTCTGTAATTTGGACCACCATACGTCTACAAAACATAATTTTTGAAAATGAAAATTATTTTTGAGGGTTTGCTACACGGATTCATACTCATCCATTCTTCGCGTGTTCTTGACCTCATTTCATTGCTTCCAAATGGAACACGATATTCAGGACACACAGGGATGCTGGTGTTGGATTGAGAACCCCATGACAAAGAAACAGAATGCATTCATGTTCTGTGAGTACATTGCAAAGAAAATATTCCTGATAATAAATGTTTAATTATTACAGCGGAAACTCAATTGTTTCATTACAAAATGGTTAACATCTGGAACACAGGTATGGGATCTATTATACAAATACTGATACATGGGTGTTTTAGGGGTCTTTATATAATGTAGAATACTGTGTCTTCATACTCATTTCATCAGTGTAAAAAATATAATTCTGACATCAGAATGAATTTGTGCCAATTGAATTAACGTTCTGTCAAGACATCAAGGGTAAAGCAAATATGGTCAAAAAAAGACCTGTTTCTTAAAATAGGGCACTAAGGGACATACAGTTGAAGGGGCAAATTCACTAAGATGCGAAGTTGCGCCAGGCACAACTTCGCCGCACTTCTCCACACTTCGCCAGGCGTATTTTCGCCAGCGCTCCGCAAATTCACTAAAATCCGAAGTTGTGCACCGGGGTAGCGTAAGTTTTCGAAGTTGCGCTAGCGTTAATTCGCCAAGCGAAGCGAAGTTTCGCTAGCGATGGTTCATTTACATACGGCGTGAAATTCAAATTTCAATGGAGGAACACGTATCACCACTTCAAATGCCTAGAAAACCTTCAAATCAGCAAATAATAATTTTATTTTGCCCTACACATGTGCCCACTGTCTAGGTAAGTTGCCATGAGTCAGGAAATGTAGGGGGGAAGGAGGGGAGCCCCAAAAATTTTTTCGATCTTTTTCAGCCTATCACCCATCATGTAGAAAACACGCCAGCGTTTTTTGGGACTTGGAAAAAATTTTGACTTTTTTTGAAACAATCCCTATCTACTCTATTGCGCTTCGCCAGGTCTGAGGTGGCGAAGGAAGTCTAGCGTAAAAGGTAGCGTTCAGTAAACTGCGCAAGTTAGTGAATTTGCGTAGTTACGTCGCTAGCGAAAATTCGCCTGGTGTAAGGGTGCGAAGTAACACTAGCGAAATTACACCAGCGTTCGGCGCTTAGTGAATTTGCGCCAAAGTGTTTTATTTTGAAGCTTTCTGATGAAATGCTCCCCGCTAATGATGAGTTCATCTGTCCTGTTTCGCTTCGCCATAAGAATTTGTGAAAGCATGGGAAAGTTTGCCATTGACTTACTTTGGCTCCTATGGGCGTTTTTTCATCCTGACTTTTCCCTCTGGGACTTTTTCTGTGCATAATATATTGGAGTTTATGGGTGTTTAAAGAGCAAAATACACTGGGGTCTATCAGTCTTATGCTACCATGTTTTTCATGACAACATTTTGCTGCAATTTCGTAAAAATGGTGAAAAGTGGAACTTCGATGCAAATCTATAAAAGGAGAAACATTTTGCTGAACACTAGTGATGAGTGAATCTGTCCGTTTCACTTCACTG
This sequence comes from Xenopus petersii, assembly GCA_038501925.1. Taxonomy (NCBI): domain Eukaryota; kingdom Metazoa; phylum Chordata; class Amphibia; order Anura; family Pipidae; genus Xenopus; species Xenopus petersii. Next base: position 29,705,663 of record CM076688.1, read on the forward strand.
AAAAATCCACTAAACTCCGGGAAAAAATCCCAAAATGGTTAAAAATTTTGTCAGTGGACGTCAAAATAATTTTGATGCTCAACAATTTTTTATGCGTTCGACAATTTTTACAAGCACATCTTTTTTGTCCAAATGCATTAAAGTCTATGGGCATCAACATTTTTTTTTTTTACACACAACAATTTTTATGTGCACAGCTTTTTTGTCCAGCAAATTCCGAATTTTTGCAGCATTTTCACGAAAAAAATTTGCAGGTGGAGAAGTGCAGAAATTCGCAGCAAATCCATGCCTGGGGAATAAATTCACCCATCACTAATCAACACTAGTGAATTTATTCGATAGGCAGCAAATTCACGCATTTCGCAGCGAGTTCATGCGTTTTGCAGCTGGTGAAAACATTCGCAAAACTGCAGCGAAAATTCGACGGCGTCAAAGTGCCATCAATTTGGAAGCCTGCAACAATTAAATGGACTCCTAATTCTTTAATGTGCGTCAACAGTCGACGGCGTCTGAATTTTCGCCGGCGTCAAAATTCACGTTTTGCTAATTTTTCATCCGTGGGAAATTCGAGCATTTCATGGCAAACCGAAGCTGGACAAATTTGCCCATCACTACATCAACACTATTCACCATGCCTGTATATTTAGTATAAAAGTTTTAGCATTTTAAAAAAGTAAGTTAAGTACAATATTTTCATTTTTTAATAAACCATAGATAATGGCAATAAAAAAATCTATTAAAGAAGAGAGATTATTTTTACAAACTTGGTTGAAGCTGCAGCTTCTTATTTAAAAGTGAACTTATTCCTAAAACTGTTTTTGTATAAAGAAAAAAAAAGATTCATTTCTAACAATATCCATTATTGTTTTAAAGCAATTTGTAAATGTAATTGCATTTCAAACAATACAGTATCTGTTTATATCCCCTGTTTTCTTGTCTCTGACACCTGAAGTAGAAGGACTTGAAGGAGAACTGACTATTTTTTTTTTAAAAGTTTTTATTTTTCCATTTTTACAACAAAAAATTACAATGATAGAGAAGATAAGAAAGAAAGAGAGAAAGAGAGAAGGAAAGAAAGAGAGAGAGAGTGGTCTCAAGGGCCAACCTGTACTTTACAGGACATATTCAACATTCGTTTAACACCTGAAACATCCCACGGGGCTAATCACCCAGGTCCCCCATACCGCATCAAACTTTCGGGGACACCCTCTAGCAAGATAGGTGAGTTTTTGCTTAGGAAGGGAGTCGTTGACCAGTTGCTTCCAGAAGCCAAGAGTAGGAGCAGTTATCGACTTCCATTGCAGTAAAATCGCTTTCTTAGCATAGTACAGAAGCTGTAAGTAGCAAAGTTTCAAGTGGGAGCCTAATGTGTGATCCGTGACTATACCAAGGAGGCAAGTAAGGGGAGAACGGATATTGGGCAGATCAAGTTCTGCAGCCATATATTGCAATACCTCTGTCCAAAACCGTTGCACTTCAGCGCAGTCCCAAAACACATGCATATAAGTACCAACAGAGGTGTCACATTTTGGGCAAACATCAGAGGCTGTAGGATACAGTTTGGCTAATCTATATGGGGTGTAATATACCCTATAGAGAAATTTAAGTTGTATAAATCTATCTCGCATTGAGATCGTTATCCCAGGTACTTGGAGAACTGACTATTGCTCCATTGTCAGAACCAGAAAGCAGAGATAAGTGATACACAAATATAATTGCTTTTTTTTAAATCTGAAAACTGTTTTTTTAGGATGGTGCTTCCTTTGGGTGTTTTAAATACAGGTATGGGTCCTGTTATCCAGAATGCTTGGGACCTGGGGTTTTCTGGGAAAATGGATCTTTCCGTAATTTGGATCTTCATAACTAAAAAAAAATCATTTAAACATTAAATAAACCCAATATACTGGTTTTACTTCCAATAAGGATTAATTATATCTTAGTTTGGATCAAGTACAAGCTACTGTTTTATTATTACAGAGGCAAGGGAAATCATTTTTCTTAAAATTTGGATTATTTGGATAAAATGGAGTCCATGTGAGATGGCCATCCAGTAATTCTGAGCTTTCTGGATTACAGGTTTACAGATAATGGATAGTAGCAAAATCACGGGCCCGCACACACTCTAAATATCTGCAGTCGGGGACGTGGCCCCTCTTTTTATTATTGTATCACTACAAAGATCAACGTTTCGGGGGGGTTCAACCTCCCTTCATCTGCCCCTCTTTTTATTAATGTATCACTACAAAGATCAACGTTGTGTGGGGTTCAACCTCCCTTCATCCTGATGATGGGAGGTTGAACCCCCCGAAACGTTGATCTTTGTAGTGATACATTAATAAAAAGAGGGGCCACATCCCCGACTGCAGATATATAGAGTATGCGTTGACCTGTTATTTTGTTACTGTTGAGGGGCCTTGCTGGGCCGACAGAGAACCAGCACCACCATTGCAGGAAAGTGAAGAGGCAGATGAGCGGTAGATATAACACATTCTAGTTTACAGATAATGGATCCCACACCTGTACATAAAAATGTCCCAAAACTTTTATTCACACAGTACAGTATATAGTTAAAAATCTATATCCTTCCAACTTCAAAAAATACACCAAAAGTACAGTAAACCCCAAACAGCCTCTGATCTGTCAGGGTGATGGGGGTGTTGGATGTAATCACATGCACCTACAGATGCAGCCACTTTGGTTTGTCTGTTTGACACAGAATAACTAAACACAGATATCCCATTTATCTCATTTAACACAGAAAACTGCGTCACAACATCCCATCTAATTAAAGCATTCACCATTGTGAACAATGGAGCTTTGGTATGCTAATGAAAAGGTTAAATGCATTAAATGAGTTAAGATGACTTTAGATAACACAGTTTCTTCAATTACCCCTGAGTCATGACGCATTTAACTCACAAATCCAAGTGGCTTCATCTGTATGTCATTTCTGAACATTCTCTTAATCTTTTTGTTTTAGAAGAGTTAGTGAAGAGCGCAGAGCAGAGAAAGCCTTTGCAATGCTGTAAATCTGGATGCCAAGTCACTAGGCTATTAGTCTAATTCATTGTTCAGATCAAAGCCCACACACACAGACAGCTCCGTGGCCTCTGGCTATTTTCCTTAAACTTTTCAGCTTGATGGTAGCCCTTCATAGAGTATCTTCAGCTGTGCTCCATTTGAAACCCCTGTTATTAGAACATTTATCTGTACATAGATTGCATTACGCCACAAACTTTTCTGCATTCTAATGATGATGTTACCTGGAAAGATTGAACAGAGGAAAAAAAAAGTTGAAAATTCTAAAAACTTGCAGTTATTTGCATAGACCCACTGACTTGCTTTTATTTCTCTTTTTTATGTAGATAGTTAAAATATTCCCCATTCCTCACCACATATATTGGCTGAAAACGGGACCACCCAAGCAGTAAAATCCAAAGCAAATGACTATGCGGCTCCCAGAGTTCAAAGGTTCAGAATGGAACAACCCAATTTCATCAGTTATTTGCTGCCTCCCTTATAACCAGATTGGATGCAAACAATATATCCCAGCAGACTGGCTGTCTGGGAAATAAGAATTTTCAAGAAAACAATCTCAACTCAAGAGAGGGAGGAGATTACATTTGGAAGAGCAGATTAGGAACTGAGAGCACCAGAGCATCTCACTCCTCCTTCTGTAGAGCTGTAAAAATCAAGGACCAAACACAACAAGGCTCAGGCTTTGCAGCTGTACAGGAACCAGCACAATGTTTGATCATACTCAGTATCCCTATAATTGCTTCAATTATGAAGGGGATGACTATCCAGCCTGCAGCTCAGATGAAGAAAAGAAATTTAATAGACCAGCCTACAGGTAAAAAATAGCTTGATCTTGGCTCTGCAATGTCCCCATGTTTCCATGGACTACACACATTTTTCATTAAAACAAAATTCAATTCCTTAATGTTTTCTTAAAACATTAATGTTTCATGTTTCAGTAATGGGACATTGGAATGTCCAGATTTTGGTTTATAACTACTTTTTTTTTATACAAAAATCTAGACTCTGAAATCTCCAAAAAATAATAATTTGTTAAGGAAAAGCAGGGTACTGTATATATTTTTGTCCTAAAATAGGGGTTATTTTGCTTGCTATTGTTACCTTATATTTGAAAAATTCTATATGCTTTTGGGTTCTTTTTTTTTAAAACAAACTACTAATCTAACAGAATATTGCCAAAAATAAATAGATCAATACAAACTCACTACTGTAAATTATGAAAATGTCTTTTACATTATTATCATCATTATTATTACGTATTCATCGAATTTGAACTATATGTAAAAAAAAATAATAAAAATCCATATTTTCTCATATTTTATAATGAAATATTTTCATTTAACGTTAGCTGTATAAGTAATTACTGCAAATATAATTGAATGTACAGTACTTTTTGAATTATGGAATACATTCTATTACTTGGGCCAAGATTTTTAACAGAATACACCAGTACAAACATTTAAAAGGTTTTCATTTTTACAGTACTAAGAAGTGAATAACCAAAATCAAAAGAGGGGCCATTATGATCCTTTGAAAAGATTAAAAGAAAAGCAAATTTTTGATAACATTGGTAAAATGTAATAAATTTTTATTCAACAGTAAAGTGCACGCTACATTCAAATTAGTTGAAAAAAATGGGGAAATTTGTTTCAATATCAAAGGTTTGGATTCTTACAGTACTAATTAGTGAATAACTTCATTTTCACCTTTGCATTAGATATCAATAGCCAATCTTGTTTTGTTTCCAAAGCAAAAATTCTCTCTCCCAAGAGAGGATGGTGGAAATAGCTCTGTTTGTAGTAAATAGTCAGACATTTAATATTGTGAGTTCCCAAAAATCCTTGAAACGTGGTTAATTCCGTGGAATACATCCAAATCCTGATTAATGTTCTTATGAGGATTTTAAAAAAGAAAAAAATCTGTATTAATAGTAACAGAACACAGATTTTGTTGATAGCAGTACAGATATTGGATCCATTATCTGGAAACCTGTTATCCAGAAAGCTCCGACTGTTTTATCCAAATAATCATAAATGTTCTTTTTTCTCTGTAATAATAAAACAGTACCTTGTACTTGATCCCAACTAAGTTATAATTAATCCTTACTGGAAGCAAAACCCGCCTGTTGGGTGTATTTATTGTTTACATGATTTTCAAGAAGATGTGAGGTTTGGAGATCCAAATTAGGGAATAACCCCTTATCAGAAAAACCCCAGGTCCTGACCATTCTGGATAACAAGTCCCATACCTGTATCATTAACATAACAATGTTCTACTTGTAATAATACACTTAGGGGCCGATTCACGAATTTCGGGTGAAGGATTCGAATAAAAAAAAAATCGAATTTCGAAGTATTTTTTGGGTACTTCGACCATCGAATTGGTTAAATTCGATCAAATTCGATCGAATTCGATCAAATTCGAACGATTCAAACGATTAGAAGTAAAAATCGTTTGACTATTCGACCATTCGATAGTCGAAGTACTGTCCCTTTAAAAAAAACTTCGACCCCCTACTTCGGCAGCTAAAAGCTACCGAAGTCAATGTTAGCCTATGGGGAAGGTCCCCATAGGCTTGCCTGTGATTTTTTGTCGTTCGATTCGAAGGATTTAATCCAACGATCGAACGAAAAATCCTTCGATCGATCGATCGCAGGATTTGCGCAAAATCATTTGACTTCGATATTCGAAGTCGTACGATTTTAATTCCCAGTCGAATATCGAGGGTTAATTAACCCTCGATATTCGACCCTTCGTGAATCGGCCCCTAATTATAGTAGTCATTTCCAGAACATAACATTTCTTTATAATAGTGCAACAATTGTTTTTCTCCCATATTTGACTTTTCCTTTTCCAGTTACATTGCCTTGATTGCAATGGCCATCCAACATAGTCCTCATAGCAAAGTGACCCTGTCTGGAATATACGACTTTATCATGAAGAAGTTTCCCTACTACAGATCTAATCAAAGGGCATGGCAAAACTCCATTAGGCACAATTTGTCTCTCAACAGTTGTTTTGTGAAGGTAAGGTATGATATTCTTATAAATGAATGAATGGATGTGGTGGGCAAAGTTGTACTAAACAAATGTACTGTAAGAACAGTTTTTATCAAATATCAAAGGAGAATTCTTGCAGGTTTCCCAACTATTTGATCTGAGCGGTAATGTTAATAGCAAAATTTCCAGATTGATTTGATCAAGATCATTGTTTACGATTGTCCAACGCCTTCAGAGATTCAGTATCTCAGACCTTCAGAAGAAAGACTGGTCTGAGATATTGAATCCCATACTAGGTTTCGTGCAATTATTTTAAAATCGTTCCTGTTCATTTGATCAATATACACATGGAATAATAATGATTGATATGATCGGCAGAAGGTTTCTTAGTGATCAGTCTTAGGCTCAGAATGAGGAGTTCTGATTCAAGTTACTGCAATCAGATTCATAAATTATTTTGATACATTCCAAAATTGTTGTGGAACGAACAAAATCAATTTATCTATTACAACAGCCTTGATGAATATGGCCCAGAGTCTACTTCAGTGCAAGAATTAAATCGGACATACATTTAGGAGGTTATTTATCAAAGACAGATTTTATCTCAACATTTTCTGCTACAAACTCCTATCAAATCCTCTCGGGTTGCTTTTTTTTTTTTTTTTTTTTTATTGTTACATTTTCCCAAAGATTTGCTTTGAGGGAAAAAATCTGACTTTTACGATTTTTCACCCGAAACTTCAGATTTCTTACGCTTTTTTGCCCGAAAACTCAGAAAACTTTGGGATATTGCATGAAACCCAGCGCACATCAAAACCTTTGACCTTTGACTACGACCTTCGACTTCGAATCGCATGATTCAAACCAAAAATCATTAGAATATTCGACCATTCGATAATCGAAGTACTGTCTCTTTAAAAAAAAACTTTAAGCCCCTAGTTCGCCACCTAAAACCTACTGAGGCCAATGTTAGCCTATGGGGAAGGTCCCCATAGGCTTTACAAGGTTTTTCTGATCGAAGGATAATCCTTTGATCGATGGATTATAATCCTTCGAATCGTTCGATTATTCCTTTGATCGTTCGATCGAACGAATTGCGCTAAATCCTTCGACTTCAATATTTGAAGTCGAAGTATTTCAATTCGGCAGTCGAATATCGAGGGTTAATTAACCCTCGATATTCGACCCCAGGTAAATGTGCCCCTAATTGTTTGGGATTTTTGCATTTGGAGTTTAGTAAATAATCCCCTTAGTCTGTATATCATTTTTAAAGAAAGGTGGTTACTTTATGCTTAAAGTGGAAAACTTTACGCATAAGAATTTCAGATAAAATTTCAAAATAACCATTTGTCATCGACGCATATTTATAGCATATCATTGGCTTCTAATTTTGTCCTGGAACCCAAAGACCTTCCATTGTATTTTAAAGGACACATATCAGGTGTACATTATGCCATTTATTGTTTGTACAGTCCTTATGATAAAGACAGATTGTAAACTCTTGATTTAAACCCTGTTGGCCATATTTGTTCTGCACACAGCATGCATTGAACTATTGAATTCTAGAATTAAAAATACAGTATAAACCTATATTTTTACTATAACTAGGTGTTAAATTCTGTTTGGTAAATAAACAAGGAAATGAATACAATAGCTTGTTAGGAAAGTGCAGTTGCCATGACATAAACATAATTTTTTACAGGCGGGGTGGAATGTTCTTAATTATTTTGTATAACACAAGAAAAAAAGAATTCTGGGATCAGGGGAGCAATCGATCACTTCCCAAATCAGTAGAGACTGCAATTGTAATGAAAAAGTTGACTCCCACATTGAAGAAGGTTTATTTTGGTTACATTGCCATTAAAAAAAGCCCGGCTGACATTGTTTTATTTATCTGAAGTCTTGAAATGTATATATACATAGAGGATACATTTTTCAAGTTGGTGTGAAAGGAGAACTTTTTAACGCCAATTGTTTTTCAATGTAATAATGATATTTTGCTAGCAATAACAGTTGGAATGGTATTTTGTTCTTCAACAGAGCTGACAAAAGAGTTACTGGATCTCTGTACCATGGGGTTATATGAATGTTAAAGCTGCAACATTGTAAATAGTTGGAAATTAAAAATCCTCGTATTTTATTGGACGGTACAGGTAAAGGAAACCCTTTATCCAGAAACCTCTTATTTATGCCACAGACATCTCTCATAGACTCCATTTTAATCAAATAATTGAATTATTTTTTTAATTATTTTGATTTTCTCTGCAATAATAAAACAGTACCTTGTTCTTGATTCCTACTAAGTTATAATTAATCCTTATTGGAGACAAAACAATGTTATTGGATTTATTTAATGTTTATGTGATTTTGTAGTAGACTTAAGGTATGAAGATCAAAATTACAGAAAGAACCCTTATCTGGAAATCCCCAGGTCCTGAGTATTCTGGATAACAGGCCCCTTCTCTGTACTGGTATTCCAGAATGCTCGGGACCTTTCCATAGTTTGGATCTTCATACCTTAAGTCTACTAGAAAGGTAACCCCAATAGGCGCGTTTTGCTTCCAATAAGAATTGATTATATCTTTAGAAAACTTTTGGAGCAGGTACTCAATGCAGGCAATATTCCACCAAGCAAAAAAAATTCAAAGTGAAAAGTTTACTGTGTCCACAGCCTTACGCGTTTCGTGATAAACACTTAAAGGAGAATTCGGATCTACTGCGCATGCGCCGAAAGTCACAAAGTTTCCAAAAAGAAATCGGAAACTTTGTGACTTTCTGGCTCATGCGCAGTAGCTCCGTACCGGCAAATGCCTCCAACTGGCTGGTGGAAGATTGCCTTCATTGAGTGTCTGCTCCAAAAGTTTTTTTCAGTTTGTCCGCTCCCCATGCTGAGGGCTCAGGGCGGTGTACCTGAGCCTCTTCACTTGTGTGGTGAGTTATCAATTTCTACTTGCAGACCCTAATTAATTATTGATTATATCTTAGTTTGGATCAAGTACAAGGTACTGTTTAATTATTACAGAGAAAAAGAAATCATTTTTAAAAAATGTGGATTTTTTGGATAAATATAGGAGATGGCCTTTCCGTAATTCAGAGCTTTCTGGATAATGGGTTTCCAGATAACATATTCCATACCTGTACCACTACCCATCATTTTTAATATTAATTCCAGCTCAAACCCAGGGCACACAAACGTTATCATTGCCTTTTTTGAGGGTTCCTTCATCAGGCTGATATGTGCCCATAAGGTATTTCACATTAGTTATTTTAACTGTGCTAAAATCATCTATACACTAATTTGGTGTTATGTCTTAATACGCCTAAGCAATTATGCAACATGGTACTGTATGTGTGACTGACTAAAGATATTTAATGTGCCTACAGGTTCCAAGGACCGAAGACAACGAGAAGGGTAAAGGAAACTATTGGTCATTTGCATCTGGCTGTGAATCGATGCTTGACCTCTTTGAAAACGGCAATTATAAAAGGAGACGGAGAAGGAGGAACATGAAGAAATGCCAAAAAGATAGGAAACAAAGTCAAACACAAGGACTTCATCCTGGGGAATTTTCAACCTCCAGCTCTACCGCACATGTTATATATGGTAATGAAAAGAGAACTGAATCAACGGCCAGACAAATAGAATCAGACACTTTATATCCAATCTCCAACAGACAGAGCCAAACTAGCTCCAGCCTCGGAAAATCAGATGAAATCAAATTTAGCATTGATTATATTTTGTCAGCTCCAGACCCTCTGCCCGTTCTACGATCTCAGCACAATTTTCTTGATAACAAGTATCATATGGTTGAAACGCAGCAGCTAAACCTTCAGTTCTGGAGCCTGTGACAGATTCATTCCTTATACACATTTAGCATCAGTTTTGACTAACTGACCTGATGTGCCAAAGCCTCATTGGCCACTATTTTATCTTGTTGATGTCGATTATGCCAAGCTCAGAAGCTTTGAACTTCTCAGACTAAAGCAGTTTAATAAAAGAATTAAGATGTACGTTAATGATGATGATGAGACAGGATGCACTGAAACTATGACAGTTACAAACTATCGCTATACCTGGACTAATTGTGAAAGGCCTAGTGATGGGAGAATCTGTGCTGTAAATTCACGAATTTACAGTGAAATTCGCGAATCGCAAAAAATTTGCAAAACGCATTGCAGTCAGTGGGCGTCAAAATTATTTTGACGCAAGTCAATTTTGATGCAACGACTATTTGGTCCAAATGCATTCAGGTCAATGGGCATCTGAATAATTTTGACGTGCAACAATTTTTATGCGAAGTCAATTTTTTTTGACGCAGATTTATCACAGGTGAATAGTTGCCGCAGTTTCACAAATTAATAAATTTGCGGCGAAAAACGAAAATTCTGGCAAATTTATTTCGCCCATCACTAAAAACATGTGTTGTATTGTAAGAAATCAGTCTCATCTCCTCCTTGGTGATTGTACAGTTGAATTCTAGCGTGTAAGACCAAGCAAGTAGACTGGAATGTGACAAAAGCTGAACAAGAAAACTACAAGAAATATCTTAAAATACAATGTCTTGGATGATTTGATTAACATACGATTACAGGGGAGGGTATATTTTAAGCTAATTTCCCATATATTTAACAATTACAAGTAGTGCCAGTTAAGTTTAGATGATACCTCTGTTGTTTCTACATGGTTGGAATCTTCATCCTTTGTGATAAATGGTTGTAGAAGGTATTTTTGGCCTTTGATACAGAGTCTAAATTTAATTTCTGTTAAGTCTGTGAAAGTCATTAAAGGAAAACTATACCCCCAAAATGAATACTTAAGCAACAGATAGTTAACACAGAGGTACAGTAACATCATTATTATAATTTCTGTATTGTTATCTGTCTCTCTCTGTATGTTTTACTACTGGATTATGGAGGTTCCCAGATTTAGAACTGCAAAACATGCTGTTGAAAAAAGACAAAGTCCATCAAGTTCAACCCCTCCAAATGAAAACCCAGCATCCATACACACACCCCTCCCTACTTTTAATTAAATTCTATTTACCCATACCTATACTAACTATAGAGTTTAGTATCACAATAGCCTTTGATATTATGTCTGTCCAAAAAAATCATCCAAGCCATTCTTAAAGGCATTAACTGAATCAGCCATCACAACATCACCCGGCAGTGCATTCCACAACCTCACTGTCCTGACTGTGAAGAACCCCCTACGTTGCTTCAAATGAAAGTTCTTTTCTTCTAGTCTGAAGGGGTGGCCTCTGGTACGATGATCCACTTCATGGGTATTAGCTCAGGAATAAGATTTGTAAAGAGTAAATACAACAATCAGACACTGGTAGTCCAGTCAATTGGCCTGTGCTGGCTGTGACAAAGGAGGAGGTTATGGGTGCACTCTATTTATAAAAAATAATTGGAAATAAGGAGCAGGAAGAACACCAAGTAGTCCATTTATTATACTGCATTACATATCTGTGCAAAAAGCATTTAATACTAGTTCATGTTGATGAGTAACAGAGTGGAGATCACACACAATGTGTGGGATGTATCAAACTGAATCCAGTCCAACTTGAAAAAGAATTTCTCACTGATATTAAACATGTTTCATTGGGCAAAAGAAAAGAGAAAGCAGCATGTTCTCCTTAATGCGGCACCATCATCCACATTGGATTTTCTTTCTTTCTATATATATATATATATATATATATATATATATATATATATATATATATATATATATATATATATATAAAAGAAACCGCACTCTTAGGTTTATTGCGACGTTGGGTGGCACACCGCTTCAACTGTTGAGTACCCAGGTACACGGCAAAATCATGTATGTAGCATTGAAAAAGTTTTGGTGAAACAAATCAAACGTCTATATTTTTAAAGTGCATATACAGCCAACGTTACGTATCGGTCCCCTCTCAAGGCCCTTGAGAAAGGTCCCAGAGGGGACCGAAATGTAACGTTGGCTGTATATGCACTTTAAAAATATAGACGTTTGATTTGTTTCACCAAAACTCCCAGTGTTGCTGGCCTTTTTGAATGCTATATAAAGGCCCTAATGTGGGCCGCAACGGACTTGTGAGTGATAATTCAATAAAAATCACTTTGATTGAATTGTTTTGAGTGCGGATCCATTTTTGAAGATTATATGTCATAACCTTGACCCAGCAGCCACCACAAACCAGAAGGGATTGAGTGCAGGTACTTTCTGAACTCTTATATATATATATATATATATATACAAATATAGAGAGAGAGACAGAGAGAGAGACAGAGAGAGAGAGACAGAGAGAGAGAGAGAGAGAGAGAGAGAGAGAGAGAGAAAACACTGGGCAAAATTGCACATGGTCAGTAAGTCATGGCAACAAATCATCTGATTGTTTTCATTCTTTTATTTGCAGCTGGCTGCAAAATAGGATAATTAGACATAGGTTGCTATGGGTTACTGCTAGTGATGGGCGAATACAAGACAAGAATTTGCTGCTAATTTCCACGATTCGCCGCAAGCGGAATAATTTGCAAAATTGCAAAAATGTTGCACAAAACAAGACAAAATTGATGCGCGTCAAAATTAGCACATGCATAAAAATTTCATCGTCAAAATGATGCTCTTGTCAAAATTATTTTGACGCCATTGAATTTTCCGCCGTTTTACGAATTTCGCTGTAACTTCGTGAATTTTTCGGCTAAGCAAAGCTGCACAGATTTACCCATCACTAGTCACTGCCCAAGTGCAGATTTGCCCTGTGTTTCTAAATGAGCCTCCTGTGTGTAAGGCCTGTTTCTTAAGGGTAGAACCCACAGGCGATTTCATCGCGATCCGACGTGCTGCACAAAAACGCAGGCGTCAAGTTGGACGCAAATAAGGTAAAAGATGGAAATGTCGGATGAAGTTGCAGCGTCAAATGTGACACCATCCGACGTTCCTTTTGCTTACCTTATGTCCATCACATCCAACTAGATGCCTGCGTTTTTGCGCAGCGTGTCGGATAGCGCCAGAGTCGAGCATCAAGTTCCTCCCTAAGGCTCAGACCTTTCCCCAACCTCTGTAATTCAGCTTAAGGGGGTATTACAAGTATGAGATCAGTTATCCATAAACCCGTTATCCAGAAAGCTCAGAATAATAGAAAGGCCATCTCCCATAGACTCCATTTTATTGAAATAATCCAATTTTTAAAAAACGATACCCTTTTCTCTGTAGTAATAAAACAGTAACTTGTACTTGATCGCAATTAAGATATAATTAATCCTTATTTATTGGGTTTACATGATTTTCTAGTAGACTTAAGGGGGAAAATTTACTAACCTCCGAAAATTCACCAGCGACAGCTTCGCTCTCAGTGCAACATTTCGCCAGGCGTAGATTCGCCAGAACAACGCACATTCACTAAAATCCGTAGTTGTGTCCAGGGCACCAAATGCTGGCGAAGTTACGGTAGCGTTACTGCACCAAGAAAAGCAAAGTTGCGCTAACATTGGCTAATTTGCATACGACGGCAAGTTGAAGTTCAATGGATGTATATGTTGAAGCAAATACATTACACTACACAAGCCTGGGAAACCTTAATAAAATAAAATAAAGTTGTTATATTGCCCTACACATGAGCCCACTGTATAGTTTATGTGCCATATGTTAGGAAATGTAGGAGGGAAGCTGGTTACCCCAAAAAAATAATTACGCTCTTTTGCAGCCTATCACCCTAAAAAATGGAAAAGATGCTAACGTTTTTTGAGACTTAGAAAATTTTTCAGCTAAATTTTGAGGAAGTCCTATCTACTCTATTGCACTTCGCCTGATCTGAGGCGGCGAAGGCAAGTCTGGCATGAGAGGTAACGTTCAGTAAAATCTGCATCTTAGGGAATTTGTGTAGTAACGTCCATTCGCCAGAGCGCAAATTCGGCAGGGGTTAGGGAGCGAAGTACCGCTAGAGTCTATCTCCTTCGCTAGCGAAGTTAGCTGGCGAATTTTCTCCAGCGTTAGTCACTTCACCCTTTAATTTGCCCCAAGGTATGGAGATCCAAATCGGAAAACCCCAGGTTCCGAACATTCTGGATAACAGGTCTCATACCTGTACTTCAAGGAATCAAGAAATAGGCAATAAAGGTCTAGTGCAAACTACAGACTTGATGCATAGACTTTGGAACACACTCGCCAACAAATATATCAAATCTTTTTATTATGGGGATCAATTTGGTTCCCACTGTTGGACCACCTGATTGTGACACAGGAAAGCCTTGGTATTGTGTAATTCTATTGTACACTGTTAGCTTGTGCATGAAATGCTACACACGACATTGGAGTGCAATTTGATCATATTCTGTTGAGCGCCCTAGGCCAGAGTAAGATTAATGGATGCTAGAGTCACATTGCATCGGATTGACTTACTTCTAGTCAATATAAAATCAGTACTTGTGAAAAGTTATAAAAATAGAACAGAGAATGAAACCGAGTTGAAGGGAAGTGTATTTAATTAGGAAAATGTGAATAAAAATACACGGGTTCATCTATGCACTGGCATTTGGTGTGTCAATGGAGAGCTGACATTTGCAATATGAAGGCATATCAATCATGTCAATGTCATGCTGCTCTGCATACCGGAGACTCGGCGGAACTTCCCGGCACTTTGAGTGACTGGCATTTAATATCGTAAAACATCATTTCAGGTGCAGCCTTCGTGACCTTATTTAAATGTCGTAGCCAGAATAAGTGGTTCCCATTGCAATTATAATTTAATTTTGTATGCCTTACTTGTAAATGTTCTGATCGATCGCTGATATTAACATTATTATCATATTACCCCTGAGCAAACGTCAGCGGCTGGATTGATACGGATCAGCAGCTTTCCATTAGCAAACTTGGAGGAAGTACCATATGCTACTTGCAGACAAATTAACATAAATTAGCACACGGAAACCTTCAAGGTTATTTCTACAAAACATGACCTGCTTTCAGCCAGAACAGAGATGATTTTGCCTGGGCAGCAAAGGTCTTATTACTTGTGATTATGTTCTACATTAGAGGGTTCATATAGTGCTACATGGATGATCTAGTTTCAGAAACATATTAGGCGCTGTATCCTTCATTCATGAGGATTTCTATTAGATTAATAAATGAATATGTACCAGTCCATTACCTTTAAGTTAACTTTTAGTAGGTTATAAAATGGTTAATTCTAAGAAACTTTTCAATTGGTTTTCATTTTTACTATTGTTTTTGAATTAGTTACCTCTATTTCATTGTTTCTTTTCATTACTCATCTTTCTATTCAGGTCTTTCCTATTAGCCACCACATCGCTGAAACCGCAAACTGAATAAAAAGCTAAATAACTCAAAAAACACAAATAATAAAAAATTAAAACCAATTGAAAATGATCTCAGAATATCACTCTCTACATCATCACCTTTTTTATTGTTTAACCTATTTTTCACACCTTTTTAATTTCAAGCCCCCTTATATTGTTCAACATACTTTCAGAGTTACTGGTACAGGTACGGGATCCGTTAGTTTTCAAACTTTTCACCCGGTTGAATATATTTGGACTTTATTGGAAATACCTGAAACTTCAATTATTACATGGATTCTGGACTCTTTATTTTTTGGACTTTTCTCGTAATCCAAGGGAATTCAGTTGGTTGTATTTTGCTTGATATGTAAATTTTACCCTAAGTGGGTGGTGATTACAAGTTTTTTACGTATTTAAGGTTCACCCAAATATATGTTCTGCACTATAGTGGAGTGCTCTACCTGACTGGTAATCACTGATTGAAAGTGCCAGGTGCATTTACCGGAAGACCCTTCCCTTGCACCGAGTCAGAGTCAAAAATCCAGCAACATATTGTGTAAATTGCTTTTTGAAATCCGTGTATATTAAAGCCCATGTGTATCCCCCTTCCCTTCCCTTCCCTACTGTCAAGACCGCCGGGAGCGCGAGGAGTCGCGTCCGCTCCCGGCGGTGAAGGATCCAAGATGGCGGCGCCCAGGCAACCCACGTGGGTTCCGACGCCGGCGTGGTGACGCCAGAGCGGCGCGCCGGTCGCAGGCGCGCTGACGCTGGCGCAAGGGCGCCAAATTCAAACTTAAAAGGACGCCTGAGGCGCCAAGATGGCGCCCGAAAATAGGATCCTGTTCCCCAAGTGATTCCTGGGTTCCCTTGCTGCTTCCCCTGCTAATAATCTGCCTGATTTCTTGTTGTGACCCCTTTGCCTGGACCTGGACTTCGCTGATACCCTGCCTGCCAGAGACCCCCTGCCTGGACTTGAACTTTGTTTGTATTCCGCCTGCCTTTTGACCTGTGCCTGGACTTTGATTACTCTCTTGCCTTACCCCTGGATACCACGACCCTGATCCCTCCTGAGGGGCTTCCTCCTAGATCCGGGCTACTCCCCAGAGGGGGCTCCCGGCTCCCTGACATTATTTTCGGGCCATGGATCCTTCTGAGGAAGCCACACCTGATGTCGGACGAGCGCTCCGCGGACTGGCATCCCGCATGGAGGACTACGAAAACCAGCAGGTTCGCATTGGGCAAGCACTCGATATCCTGCTTGCTCGAGTGCCATCTACGCCCTCCGCTGCTACACCTACTGGAGATCTCCCCATGGCGGCAGCCTCTACGAACGCAAGCTACCCGACAGGTGAGCCTCGCATTCCACCTCCCCCTCGCTTCAGTGGGGACCCACTAGCCTGCAGGGGATTTGCCACACAGTGCCAAATTCAATTTGAGTTCCAACCCACGCAGTTTCCAAGTGAGCGTTCCAAGGTGGGGTATGTGATGTCTCGATTGGAAGGCAAGCCACTGGAGTGGGCAACGTCTCTTTGGGAGAAGAATTCCCCGGTGACTTATGCTGCTAAAGACTTTCTCCTAGCTTTTCGCACAGTCTTTGATGCTCCTGGTCGAGTCACGAACGCCCCTGCCCGTCTCTTGCAGCTCCGGCAGGGAAGCCGCAGTGTCAATGAGTACGCTATAGACTTCCGAACACTGATGGCGGAGACTTCCTGGTGTGATGACGCTTACAAGGCCGTATACTACCAAGGTCTATCCATCCGCATCAAAGATGATCTCGTCTCCAGAGAGACTCCTGACACCCTGGAAGGACTGATCGCTCTATCTATTAAGGTGGACACCCGCCTCAGAGAACACCAGGTGGAGAGAGAGCGCAGCAGACGATTTTCTCCCATGTTGGCCCCTCGCTTTCAAAGGCCGATTCTGCAAGCTCCCGCTGTTCCTGTGACTCATGTGTCCACGTCACCCCTGGAGGAACCTATGCAAGTAGGAAAGGCTCGCCTTTCCGAGCAGGAAAAACTCCGAAGACGAATGGCAGGTCTCTGTTTGTACTGTGGTGGCCATTCCCATTTTGCCAACGCCTGTCCTGCCAAAGCCAAGAGTTTTGTACCCCGAGGTATGTCACTGGTTTCTCATGTAGGGGGCATTACTCGAGGGCCTAAGGAGAAGTATCAAGAAAATTCACGCAGACTTCTCCTTCCTTTGCAGATTCACCTGGCAAGTAAGACTATCTTCGAAAGGGCCTTCCTCGACTCTGGAGCGGATGGCAATTTCATGGATGCCTTCTTTGCCGATCGCATGAAGATTCCCCTACTCCCTTTGTCTTCACCCCTGCGAATTACCGCCATAGATGACAAACCCCTGGAGTTTGAATTTGTCACTATGTTCACGGCGGAACTATCTGTACAAGTTGGGGCGCTGCATCAAGAAAAACTTTCATTCTTCATCATCCCCTGTCCTTCTACTCCAGTAATTCTGGGTCTTCCGTGGTTACGTCTACATAACCCCACCATAGACTGGTCCACTGGGCAGATCTCTCGTTGGAGTTTATTTTGTCTGCAACATTGCCTTCCGCCAAAACCCCTCGAGAAGGTGAATGTCTCCACTGCGGAACTAAAGACTTTGCCCTCCACTTACAAGGGATTTTCCGATGTGTTTTGTAAAAAGTCTGCAGAGTTCCTTCCCCCTCATCGCTCCTACGACTGTCCGGTTGAACTCCTGCCAGGAGCCATGCCCCCCAGAGGGCGCACTTACCCTCTCTCTCCTGCAGAGACTACCGCTATGAAGGAGTACATCCAAGAAAATCTCCAGCGGGGGTTTATCCGCCCTTCTACCTCTCCTGCAGGGGCTGGGTTCTTCTTCGTGGAGAAGAAGGACGGAGGCCTTCGGCCTTGTATAGACTATCGGGGCCTGAATAAGATCACCGTGAAAAACAGGTACCCTCTGCCCCTGATTGCCGAGCTCTTTGACCAGCTGAAAGGGGCAAAGATTTTCTCAAAGTTGGATCTCCGGGGGGCCTACAACCTCATTCGCATCCGGGAGGGTGACGAATGGAAGACGGCATTCAACACTCGGGATGGGCACTATGAATATCTCGTTATGCCCTTCGGCCTGTGCAATGCCCCTGCCGTCTTCCAGGAGTTTGTTAATGATGTGTTCCGAGATCTCCTAGGAAGGTTCGTAGTCGTATACTTGGACGACATCCTGATCTTCTCCAAGGACCTTGAAAGTCCTGTGCCTGGACTTTGATTACTCTCTTGCCTTACCCCTGGATACCACGACCCTGATCCCTCCTGAGGGGCTTCCTCCTAGATCCGGACTACTCCCCAGAGGGGGCTCCCGGCTCCCTGACACCTACTCACCCTCACCCCCGCCCTCCACATTCACTTTAAAAAGAGTTTTGGAGTGTGTACACCTTTAGACTTGATAAAGGGCCCAGAGGGGCCTGAAACGTTGCCCTTTTTGCGGATACACATGGGCTTTAATATACACGGATTTCAAAATTTATACGGTGTGCTGCTGGATTTTTGATTCCAAATATATGTTCTGTCCCTAAGCTGCTGTTGTCAGGTTTTAGGTACAGGTATGGGATCCATTATTTGGAAACTCGTTATCCAGAAAATTTTGAATTATGAGAAGCCCATCTTTTTCATTATAAAGCTGTTGCGAGCTTGGAAAACCATTCTATCCCAAGGGCCAACAGTCAGATGGCTGACTACAAGAAACATGAGAACATTGCATGTCCATGGAAAAGAATTATAAATAAGGGAAAGCACAAGAAAAAAATGTTTTTTTTTTTGAATAAGGAGAATAAGTGAAAGATGGCAAACAGTTGGCAGTGTCCTCTGACACGTCTGGGTATAAATGCAAATATAGAGAGAAATGATGCACGCTATAAAACCTGCTTTGATGTTTTACTGTTTAAGAAACGCTCATGAAAAATGACTTTGCTTTTTGAATAAATACTTTTTATGTTGCCGTGTTAAACAAACCTGCTTTGTTTATTTTCTGAAAGGCACCAGGCTGAAAGATCAGACTTCTATAAATCCTCCTGAGGGCTTTTGTTCCCAAGCATTTCTGTTCTACAGCGTGGAAAGAGGCAACTAAACATCATAACACCCTTAATGTAATACACCAGTTTGACTTTCTATAATGAGAATTGTAGGTCTGTGATCACTGCAGTCTTTGCTCTGTAATAGTCTCATTTTTCACACCAGTGATTAGAACGCGCTTGACATTTAGAATGTTTAATAATGAAACTTTTGTTAGTTGTTGTGAACTTTCCTTATACGTATAAACTGTCGTTTACAAACTTGCTGCAGATAACTGGGTGATACCATAATGCACATTTAGGATGAGTCACCACAACCTATAAGTGATGTAAGAATATCAAAACTGAATTTGTGTCAATATCCTTTATATTTATGTTGTAATGGCGTTACTGCTAGGCACGGCATTAAGATGAGCATTAGTATCCGAGTTACTTAGTACAAGTCAATTACAGCTAATGACCCAACCCTAGCTGTAATTAGGCTGACAGTTATTCTAGGGTTACATTGTGCCCAGTGTGTGCCCTTGCATATAAGGTATCAAAGCAGCCTGATGGGGCACACTGATGTTCACTGGAAGTTGCAAAGGAATGTGGGTACCGGTCTCAATAGCATAAAAACATCCTTAATTTGGCATCCAATTTAGCACATTCAGGGTCAGCCTGAGCTGTCGGAACACTGGGTCCCACCGACTGAGACCAAGTCCTGCCCTCCCCTGTCACTCCCCCCCACACTGGCCTCCCTTCATCCTGGCCTCCCCCTTCTTCCTCCCTCCCTTGATCCAGACCTGATGTGGACTCCCCTTGATCCTGGCTTCCCCCTTCCCTCCCTCCCTCAATCCAGACCCGATCTGGACTTCCACCATTGCTCCCCTACGGCCCTCCCTCAATCCTGTCCTCCACCACTACTCTCCCTCCCTCAATCCAGACCTGATCTGGCCTACCCATTGCTCCCTCGCTGCCCTCCCTCCCTTGATCCAGACCTGATTGTAGCCTTCCCATTGCTTCCCCACTGCCCAGCCGCCTCTATCTCGTCAAAAGTTAAGTAATAAGGATGGTGGGCAGAGGAGGACCTGGTGGTAGGTGAGCTAACAGGTAGACCTAGAGGGAGTGCGTGGGGGCCTGGGCTAGCAGCCCCTGTGGGCCTCACACACACCAGTCTGACCCTGAGCACTTTGCACTTGTGCTTGCATTTGTAAATGAACATTTATCAGTGTTCATCAACTGAAAGTTAATGCAATATAAATGAAGAAATATTGTTAATGGAGAATACATGAGAAATGCAAATAATGGACCACAGCTCCCACCATGACTTCCCCAATGATAAAATGTTGAAGCATGCTGGCAGTTTTACTATGACAACATTTGGCTGAAGCAACACTGGAAGGTAGGTTATTGAGAGTGATAAGGCCATGGGATAGCATTTCTTTTGAATACACATGTTGTTTTGATAACAGTTATTATATACACATATATTCTATATTCCCTCTTGATGAGGTTAACAAAAAAAACACCTAATGTGAGCTGCCGAACCTCCTACAATGGTCTGACTTTGGATGCGAAGCAGTTAAATATTCTGCAGTTGGATACACAGAAGCTGTACGCAGAAATGATATGGGTGGTGTGTACATATAATTCAGTATAAGATTTACCCTAGATATACAAGAGGGATCAAGGGCTAGGGCTGGTTTGATCATGCCTGGAGAAAACACAATTAATTTAGTCCGCTGCCCACAATGAGTTTTCAGGTTACTGAGTTATAAAGAGCCAGTGAAAAAAAAAGTAAATGTTAGACTATTAGATGTAAAGGTTAATACATAAATCAAACATAAATGTCAAATGCCTTTTAACATTGATTGAGATGTAATTTGGATGGGGCAACACTATTTTTTGTTACACAAATTCACAAACCCACTTAAGCCGCGATACGGAAAAGGGCTCCGGGAACACGGAGCACAAATCACATTATTCAGTTGTTCTGTTGTTATATTTGACTTAAGATTTATTGCTTAATCCTGCATATGTCAAATTTGTATTATTTTCCGGGCATCGCAGAGAAGGAAGGAGAGTTGTTATATGAAAATAAATCAGTGAAGGAACATTCATTCGGAAATAACGCCTGCACAAAAGAGCCTGCTAAAATATTCACAGTTGTATATGTATAAGCAAACATGGAATATTTATAGGGAAAAATATGTGCTTTTCAAGATTTTTTTTTCTAACTGCCTGGAGAAGTCAGAAATACAAGGGAATAGCACAAGGGAGAAGAGCTTACACAACTCCTGTAGAACATATACAAATTCTAAAACAGATTAAGTGAAACATGTAAATATTGATTCAATTTTTGCTATTAGCCGTTCCCTATTAGCATTATATCAACAGAGACAAGCAAGACTGTTCAAGCTGATTAATAAAAAGCCAAATCTGTGACCAAACTGCCCATATACACAGGGTTTAACATTGAAACAGAACCATGGACAGCAGCCATAAATCTTGAAATCAACTGGTCTTCATATTTTTTTCTTTTTTATAGTATTCACCTTCTTCTTGTGGTGTCACTGACCCCACCTAAATTGAATTAACTTTTAGTATGATGAGGAAAGTGATATTTAAAAGAAATTTGAATTGGGTTTTCATTTTTTTATTATTTATTAGTTTTTTAGTTATTTTGCCTTTTATTTGACAGGTTTGCAATCTGGTTGCTAGGGTTCAAATTACCCAAAGCAACTTTGTTTTTCTTATTTTTTTTTTTTATAGTTTGGAATTATACACCTTCTTTTTCTGGGGTCACTGACCCCATCTAAATTGAATTAACTTTTAGTATGATGTAGAGAGCAACATTTTAATATGGTTGCTAAAGTCCAAATAAACCTGACAACCATGCACTGATTTGAATAACAGACTGGAATATGAATAGGAGAGGCCTGTATAGAAGTAGTAAAGTAGAGTAAAAAAAGTAGCAATAACAATATATTTGTAGCCTTAAGGAGTATTTTTTTTTTAAAAGGGGTCAGAAGAAGA
Organism: Xenopus petersii; assembly: GCA_038501925.1. Classification (NCBI taxonomy): domain Eukaryota; kingdom Metazoa; phylum Chordata; class Amphibia; order Anura; family Pipidae; genus Xenopus; species Xenopus petersii. The sequence goes on from CM076688.1 coordinate 29,728,061, forward strand.
AGACAAAAAATTCAAAAATGATGAAAAAGAGAAAATGAAGACCGGTCTTCATTTTTTTCTTTTTTATGGTTTTTGAGTTATTCGTTACATTGCTTGCACCAATAAACACGCAGGGTTAATCCCACTTGCAAGAGACCTGGTGTGACGTTTTTTTTCTTCGTATTGCTGCTCTTGAGTTATTCGACTTCTTCTTCTGATTCCCAGCTTTCAAATGGGGGTCACTGACCCCATCTACATTGAATTTACTTTTAGTATGATGTAGGTATGATGTAAAGAGTGATATTTAAAGACCATTGGAGGAAAAATAAGACTATATGTACTCAAGTTCACAGCCTCAATATATCTACAGCACTCGATGATCTTATATTGTACAGGTATGGGACCTGTTATCCAGAATGGACCTGAGGTTATGGTAATTAGGATCTCCATACTTTAAAGGGGTGGTTCACCTTTCAGTTTTTGTATGGTATAGAATGGCCAATTCTAAGCAACTTTTCAATTATTTTTAATTTACAGTTTTTTAATTATTTACCTTTTTCTTCTGAGTCTTTCCAGCTTTTAAATGGGGGTCACTGACACCATCGAAAAACAAATGCTCTGTAAAGCTACACATGTATTGTTATTGCTACTTTTTATGATTCATCATTCTATGGAGGCCCTCTCCTATTCATATTCCAGTCTCTTATTCATATCAATGCATGGTTGCTAGGGTAATTTGTACCCTAGCAACTAGACTGCAGCATTTGGAGAGCTGCTGAATAAAAAGCTAAATAACTCAAAAACCTCAAATTATCAAAAATGAAAACCGACTGCAAATTGTCTCAGAAAATCACTCTCTACATCATACTAAAAGTTAACTCAAAGGCGCACAACCTCTTTAAAGGGCATGTAAAGGCAAAAAAAAAATAAAATCCCAGTTTTACTTTCTTAAATGAAAACGAAACCTATCTCCAAAATACTTTAATAAAAAAATGTGTACTGTTTTTAGAAGAAACCTGACTGAAGTGAAATTCTCCCTTCATTTACTGCTGTGGATAGGAATTGTCAGATGGTCCCTAACTGCTGAGCAGGGAAACAATCATACTTATGAAAAGCAGGGGGAGCCCCCGCCTTACTGCCCAGCCATGCAGAACTCAAGCAACTTTGTTTATGACAATCCCTAAGCAGCCCAGACCATACTGAGCATGTGCACAGCCTTAGTCTTGTAAAGATGTTTAACAAAGTTACAAGATGGTGACCCATTGTAGCCAACTTTGAAAGCATAAATTATTTGTTTTATTAGGTTTGTGGTGCAGTAAGTTCATGTTTATATTTAGTATACAAAATACAGCATTTCTAGCCTTATTCTATTTTAGACTTTACATGCCCTTTAAGTCTGCAAAAAAAAAAAAAAAGCATTTAAACATTAATGAAACCCAGTAGGATTGTTTTGCCTCCAAAAAGGATTGGTTTTAAACTAGTTATGATGAGGTACAAGGTATTGTTTTATTATTACAGAGAGATAAAATCAACTTTAAAAATCTGAATTATTTAATTAAAATCTATGGGAGTAGGCCTTCCTATAATTGGGAACTTTCTGGATAATGGGTTTCCAAATAACGGTTTCCATACCTGTATTTAAAAAGCTGATCTGGCCCAGCAAATATTCTAAACTATCCTTTTAATTGCAGAGACCTACCCATCATAGAATGCTTGTCAGTAGCTGTAGGAATAGCGGGTGCCCTCAGGGTGGGATCCCAGTAAGTGCAGTATTCATTTCCAAGGAATGTATTGATGGACTAAGGGCGGAAATTTATTCTTGCATTTATTTCATATACAAAATGTATTGGAGACACTGGCCGTCTTGGCCAAATGCATTAAAGTCAATAATTTTTTTAACATTTTTTCTTGTGCTAAATGCACTGGAGTCAATGTTTTTTTTTTCTTGCACCAAATTCGTTGGAGCCAATGGGCACTTTTTTTCCATGTCAGATGCATTGAAGTCAATGGACATCCATTTTTTTCAGAAGTTTTTTCAGAAAAAACAAAACAAATGGCTGACTCTTGCATCTTGGTTGCTTTAATGTCCCACTGTCATGTGTTAGGCGATCACAAACCAGGGTCAGACTGGTCCTGGCCCTTGTGGGGCCCTGCTGACCAAGACCCACTCCCCTTTTGAAACTGTGTGCACTGTTCTCTGACCTACAGCTCAGTCCTGAGGAAAACAAGTAAGGTTCACGCTGGTGGAGGGTGCAGGGGGGTTGCATTTGGGCCGGGGGGCTGGATGGCATGCATCTGGGGTGGGTGGTTGGCTGGGTGGGGCTTGCAGCTGGGGTGGTGGCCCTGGGAGGTTGCAGTTGGGGCAGGGGGTTTGTATGATACAGTGAAACCTCAATTTTAAGTCCCCTGATTTTAAGTTTCCCCGCATTTTACATTTCTTATTTGTGGTCCCACCAATTTATAATGCATTTCAGTGGGTGCATTTCCCTGATTTTAAGTCATGTCCCAGATTTTACATCTAAATTTTGTCCTGATGTACTCAACAGCTTTTTTTCCCTCTATGAATGTTATTATTTGTGAAATAAAGAGGTTTGAAACTAACAGATGCATATTTTGCCATGGTTCCACCTTTAAATGGGCAATTCCAATTAATCTGCCCCTTATACAGTCCTGCACCTATCACTTATTGCTTTAGGTTATGTATGTGATGGACAGAGAGTCTTGCACATGCCCCCCATAGTGTAACATTAACACTGCAATGTTTAACCCTTGTTATTAACACAGTAAATATTGTATATTAAAGTAAAATGCACTCCTGTGATTTTATCCATCCATTTCTTAAAGAAAATGTTATTTTAAAGGGCATGTCTAAAATAGAATAAGGCTAGAAATGCTGTATTTTGTATATTAAATATAAACATGAACTTACTGCACCACAAGCCTAATCAAACAAATAATTTATGCTTTCATAGTTAGCTACAGGGGGTCACCATCTTGTAACTTTGTTAAACATCTTTGCAAGACTAAGACTGTGCACATGCTCAGTGTGGTCTGGGCTGCTTAGGGATCGTCATATACAAAGCTGCTTGAGTTCTGCATGGCTGGGAAGTAAGGCGGGGGCTCCCCCTGCTGTTCATAAGTATGATTGTTTCCCTGCTCAGCAGTTAGGGACTGTGTGACAATTCCTATCCACAGCAGTAAATGAAGGGAGAAGTTCACTGCATACAGTCAGGTTTCTTATAAAAAGGGTACACATTTTTTAATTAAAGTATATTGGAGGTAAGTTTCTTTTTCATTAAAGAAAGTAAAAATGGGATTTTATTATTTTGCCTTTACATGCCCTTTAACACACCAGACTTCAGAGAGAAACTGCTGCAGGTGCAGCACAGCACCCTCTATATAACTCCAGTGGTAAAGTCACAGACAAATACACTACACTACCCCTATAGTATCTATACTCTAAACAGCAAATACCCTGAGATGCTATAGTCATACACTATCCCACTTGGTTACACTTGTTCTTGCAACTTGCTGTGCAGCACACCAGTAGGGTGGAAAAAGTCAGACGCTCCCTGACCTGCAGTTTATTTGGCCAAAACACAGCAGAAAAATATTCATCATTACTCCCATAATATAGTTAAAGTGCTACTGCCGTAGGTGATCACATGACAAAATATGATACATGTAATGACAACACACATGAAACATGAGGACACACAATGTTACATGACATGGTAACAAAAATTACGATACACATGAGGGGGGTTTCAGTGCAATTGTATTGGTTCACTACACACAATGATGTTTTTTGTTTCCAGGGGGGTTCTACCTGATTTAACGGTTGTAAAAGTCAGACATTATTGCTTTAAAAGTCTGGTTGATGGCTGAGTGCGAACGGCCTATGTGCTCTATTCTTCAGTGGTCAGCGATAGACTCACAACTGCGTTCTGTCCGTGTTTTGACTGTTGACTAGTTCTGAAAATCTAGACAGGCACTTTGGAACTGGACTACCCATGTGAAAACTGGCTGTCCAGTTCAAAACTAGATGGGTGGCAACCCTAACGGCACATAACAACACACATGATGACAAAACATGACCAAATGTATGGTGACGCATATGAGACACATGACAACTCACAACTACACAAGATGACACATGACGACACACAGTGACACTCATAATGAGACAAATGGTAATACAAGAGAACAAAGACACACATCATACATTATGACAACCGGGATAACAGATCACACATATTACAACACTATTGGACGAATGAAAAAACACAGGATAACCCAAGACAAAACATATGATGGCACAAACTACAACACACTCATGACAAGCATGACCACACATGGTTAGACAAGAGGGGTCATTTACGACTACAAGTGCAGCCGTGATCATGCAAATTTCAAAATCAGTTGCGTGCAAACCCCATTCATTAAAGATACTTGCGTCAAAATACGCTCTTTGCACATTTGTATAGTTGCGCTCCTTGCCACTGCCTTTCTTCTGCCTCCTGTTCCATCAATTGACGCAAGGGGACCCTGGAACTAACGTCTGGTCTAGAAGTAGTGGTAGTTCCAGAGTTCCCTCAGTGCCCTGCACCTAAAGGTGCAACACATGTGTCTAAATAATCTGGCAGGCTCACCGCTGTTATCACCAAAAATTACACCAACTGGGCTTTATAAACTGTGTCTAATTTACATTGCAGCACGAGCACAGCTGCATTAAGTTGATGCACCTGCAATTGCGTCAGATGCAGCTCTGGGGGAAAACGTTGCAGTGCTGCCAGTCCAGTGCCTGATATGGCAGGCCATCTGGATCAATAGTACAAAGAGGATAATTGCAATGTTTACACTAGAGCAGAACTAAATGCATCCAACTGTGGGATGTGAATGCCGCATTATTCATCTTCATCCGACAGTCGGATGTATGTAGTTTGTAGCTGCTATGTTTCTATAACTTACATTATATTATGATCTCCTGTGTTTCCTTGCAGCGCGACGCATTGCAGAACATCCCGCCCTGAAGTTCTGCCCTAAAAGAACGTAATTTCTGATTAAAAAAAAAAAGTTGCAACTGTTATGACTTTGCACATCAAGAGATTGCATATATGTTAGCATGTACAATATGAACTGTAAACTGCTATTTGTGCAATACTTTTACTGGATTTATCCATTAGTCCTTGATTGGTATAGATCCAGGGGCGCCTGAATTTGTTTTCACATCATTCTTATAAAACAGTTCTTATTTCAAGGTGTATTATGGTATTGGTCCGCCACCTAGTGGACAAAGGGAATTCAGCAGCCCAACAATCTTCCAGTCTCTATGGGGCAAATTCACTAAGATGCGAAGTTGCGCCAGGCGCAACTTCGCCGCACTTCGCCGCACCTCGCCGGCCGTAGTTTCACCAGTGCTCCGCAAATTCACTAAAATCCGAAGTTGCGCACAGGGGTAGCGTAAGGTTGCGAAGTTGCACTAGCGTTGATTCGCTATATAAAGCGAAGTTACGCTAGCGAAGGCTAATTTGCATACGGCGCAAAATTCAAATTTCAATGGAGGAACACGTATCTGCACTACAAATGCCTAGAAAACATTCAAATCAGCAAATATAAATTTTATTTTGCCCTACACATGTGCCCACTGTCTAGGTAAGTTGCCATGAGTCAGGAAATGTAGGGGGGAGGAAGGGGAGCCCCAAAAATTTTTCGATCTTTTTCAGCCTATCACCCATCGTGTAGAAAACACGCCAGCGTTTTTTGGAACTTAGAAAAAAAATTGATTTTTTGGAAACAATCCCTATCTACTCTATTGCGCTTCGCCTGGTCTGAGGTGGCGAAGGAAGTCTAGCGTAAAAGGTAGCGTTCAGTACACTGCGCAAGTTAGTGAATTTGTGTAGTTACGTCGCTAGCGAAAATTCGCCTGGCGTAAGGATGCGAAGTAACACTAGCGAAAATACGCCAGTGTTCGTTAGTGAATTTGCGCAGTAGCGAAAATGCCAAACGCTAGCGAATTAATGCTAGCATTCGGCGCTTCGGCGCTTAGTGAATTTGCACCATATGGGTCAGATTTACTAAAGGGCGAAGTGACTAACACTGGCGAAGATCGCTGATTAACTAATGGGCGCAGGCGTCACGTTAGCGTTGTTGCGCCCTCGCTGGTGAATTTTCACCACTTAGTAAATTTATCCCTATGAGTGGAGTCTCAATAAAGTTAACATGACTTTTTATCGAATCGGAATTTCCCAGAGGGCATACCTATGCCTCGCTTAGTACAGGTTTGAGATCTGTTATTCGGAAGCCCATTATCCAGAAAGCTCTTCATTTTTTTTTAAATGATTTCCTTAATAATATAACAGTACAGGTATAGGATCCCTTATCCGGAAACCCGATATCCAGAAAGCTCCAAACTACGGAATGGCTGTCTCCCATAGACTCCATTTTATCCAAATTATCCAGATTTTCAAAAATGATTTCCTTTTTCTCTGTAATAATAAAACAGTAGCTTGTACTTGATCCAAACTAAGACATCATTAATGCTTATTGGAAGCAAAACCAGCCTATTGGGTTTATTTAATGTTTAAATGAATCTCTAGTAGACTTAAGGCATGAAGACCCAAATTACAGAAAGTTCCGTTATCCAGAAAACCCCAGGTCCAAGCATTCTGGATAACAGGTCCCATACCTGTACTTTGTACTTGAGCCCAACTAAGATATAATTCATTTTTGCTGGAGGCAAAACAATCTTATTGGCTTTAATTAATGTTTACATTTTTTTGTAAACTTAACGCATGGAAATCCACATTACGCAAAGATTGAAAACTGGAGGTCCCGACTCCCGAGAATTCTGGATAACATTCCCATACCTGTAATAGGACATGGTCCCAAACACATTGTTTATCTATGTTACACATCTGATTACAATATTTTCTCCTGATACAGACTTGTTGTGAAATTCGTCCCTTTCTATTCTCTGCACTGCTGGTTCTGAATCTTGAAACTTAACCTAGAGATGCTATTTAATAAGAGACATGAAGAGAACACAATTCAGACACAGAAAGCGATAAACAAATATGGCTCTCGGCTGCAGTGATTTAACGTTCATTTAAAACCACTGACAAGTTTAATTAATGTATAAGGGAAAGTTGCTTAGAATGAAATTCTCTTTCATTATTGGCTGGTATAAATTGATTATACTTAGTAGGCGTATTATCTAAGCAACTGGCAGCGAAATGGAAAGTCAAGTAATGAGTGTGTGACGGTAATGAGTATAATCAGGGCCATTAACGTAGATTGCTAATAACAACTTTAAAGAAAAACTAATCATGGCCTGAGAGGTAATTGAATTTATATCGGTTGTAGCCTGATTATGGGCTATAAAGACTTTAGAATTAAACAACTCCTTAGATCAATGCAAATTCAGCCGGTAACAGTATAAAGTATCAGTCTGTATAAAAGCTGCTGGAAAATATTCTTTATATGTTCAATATTTATTGTTCTATTTTTATTTCATGATAGAATGAATGGGCTTTTCTAAGATGAAACACATTAAATGAATCACTAAAGCCCCAGTCAAGAGGCAAGTAGGGGACAGAAGTGTAGGGGGGCTGGTCCATAGCTGGTCCAAAGCAACAGATTTGCCATTTTGGGTGAAGATGCTGAGGTGGAAAACTCTGAATTGTTGTGTATGGAGCCGGCTGACACTCAGAGCACCCTGGGAGGCAGTGTCTCTAATATGGGTTCTGGGGGAGTGTAAGGAAGGAAAGGCAGGTTTTAGCTATAGGGGATTTAATTATTAGAAAAGTGGATAGGGTAATCTGTTGTAAGGACCCTTCATAACGAATGTTCTGCTGCTTGCCTGGTGCTAGGGTTCAGCATGTGGTTGAACAAATTGACAGATTATTGGGTGGGGCTGGGGAAGACCCAGCGATCTTGATACACATAGGTACAATGACAAAATTAGAGAAGAGGGGAAAGTCCTCAAGAATGATTTTAAAAAAGTAGGTGATAAGTTAAGGGCGAAGACTTCCAAGATAATTTTCTCCGAAATATCACCTTGGTATAGGGAGGAGGGCTTTGGGTTTTTGGAGGACTGGGCTGATTTCTTAATCAGCTAAAGGCTCTTTGCCAGGGATGAAATTCACCTCAATAGTGATGGTGCAGCTGCTTTGGGGGAGAAGATGGCTAGAGGGTTGGAGGGGTTTTTTAAACTAGGTGTGGGGGAGGGAAGCTGCAGTAAAGGACTCTGTTGAAGACAGGTTAGATGAGGTATGGAGCACTGGAAGGGAAAATGGGGGAGGGGGAGTTCGGGGGTACTGTTAAGGACATGGATTGCATGTTGTATTTACAAAATTCTCACACTGGTACCAGTATTTAGGGGGCTATTTATCAAAGGTCAAGTTTGTGAGGTTTGTTTACTCAATGCTTATTTATGAAAAAAACCCCGAATATCAAATGCAATCGGGGGGGGGGGACCTAAATACTCAAATAGATCAAGTTATCGGCAAAAAATCCCTCAAATACCTCAATTTAGTTTTCGAGCACAAACCACCGAAAAAAAAATCCTGAAGCTTAAAATATCTTCAGATGTTCAAGGGACCTCTGCCATTGACTTATACATGAACTCGATAGGTTTTAGCTGGAGAATTTTTGGATTCAGTCTTTTTGCAGCTTCAGGGGTTAATAAATCTTAAAAAATTTCACTTTTTTAATCCCAAAAATTTTAAGTTTTTACTGAAACTACCCTAGAAAAACTCAATTTTTTTCGGGAAAAACACAACTTGACCTTTAATAAATAACCCCCTAAATGTATGTTTTCAAATGCAAGGCGTCTGACTAGTAAAATGGGAGAGCTGGAGGTGATGGTGCTGGATGGAAAATATGATGTTGATGTGATTGGTGGGGCCGAAACATGGCTGAATGAGTTGCATGACTGGGCAGTTAATATACATAGTAACATAGTAACATAGTAAGTAAGGTTGAAAAAAGACACACGTCCATCAAGTTCAACATTTTAGTTTTTTGGTTTTTTTAACCTGCCTAACTGCCAGTTTATCCAGAGGAAGGCCAAAAAAAACCCCACCTGAGGCCTCTCCAATTTGCCTCAGAGGGGGAAAAAATTCGGACTAGTCCCTGGATCAACTTGTACTATGAGCTATCTCCCATATCCCTGTATTCCCTCACATGTTAAAAAGCCATCCAACCCCTTCTTAAAGCTATCTAATGTATCAGCCTGTACCACTGATTCAGGGAGAGAATTCCATCTTCACAGCTCTCACTGTAAAAAACCCCTTCCGAATATTTAGATGGAACCTCTTTTCTTCTAATTAGAATGGGTGAACTTGTGTCAGCTGGAAAGACCTACTGGTAAATAAAGCATTAGAGAGATTATTATATGATCCCCTTATATATTTATACATAGTTCTCATATCTCCCCTTAAGCGCCTCTTCTCCAGCGTGAACATCCCCAATTTGGCCAGTCTTTCCTCATAGCTAAGATTTTCAATACCTTTTACCAGCTTAGTTGCCCTTCTCTGTACCCTCTCTAATACAATAATGTCCTGTTTGAGTGATGGAGACCAAAATTGTACGGCATATTCTAGATGGGACCTTACAAGTGCTCTATACAGTGGAAGAAGACTCTATGCCCCTTTTAATACAGCTTATTTGCCCTTGATGCTGCTGACTGGCATTGCTTGTTACAGCCAAGTTTATCATCTACAAGGACTCCAAGGTCCTTTTCCATAATGGGTTTGCCTAGTGCAGTCCCATTAAGGGTATAAGTGGCTTGGATATTTTTACATCCCAGGTGCATGACTTTACATTTATCAACATTGAATCTCATTAGCCACTTAGCTGCCCAGATTGCCATTTTGTCAAGATCGTGTTGCAAGGATGCCACATCCTGGATGGAATTAATTGGGCTGGATAGTTTTGTGTCATCTGCAAACAATGATACGTTACTTACAATGCCCTCCCCTAAGTCATTAATGAATAAGTTAAATAAAAGTGGACTCAATACCGAGCCCTGAGGGACCCCACTTAGAACCTTACTCCAAGGAGAGAATGTACCATTAACAACCACCCTCTGTACCCAATCCTGTAGCCAGTTTCCTATCCATGTGCAAACAACTTCATTAAGGCCAATAGACCTTAGTTTAGAAAGCAGTCATTTGTGAGGCACAGTATCAAACACTTTGGCAAAATCCAAATAGATCACATCTACTGCCCCCCACTGTCCAGCATCTTACTTACCTCATCATAAAAAAGCAATCAAATTTGTCTGACATGACCTATCCTTCATAAAGCCATGCTGATTGGACAAAATTTTGAATGTGATCCCTTAAAAAACCTTAAAATAATTTGCCCACCACAGATGTCAAATTTACTGGCCTATAATTGCCAGGCTGAGAGTGTAATCCCTTTTTAAATATTGGAATAACATCACCTTTTCTCCAATCCATAGGCACCATACCAGATGAAATTGAATCTGAGAAAATAGGGGCTGGTCTAAAACTGAACTAAGCTCTCTTAGAACCTGGTGGTGTATGCCATCAGGCCCTGGAGCATTGTTTACATTCATTTTTATTAAAGCTTTATGAATCATATCCTGAGTCAGCCACTGACTAGATTGAGCTGAGCCATTAGTGCAGCTATAAAGTGAGCCTGGGAACTCAGAAGTTATACTTTGTTTCAGAGGGACAGAGGCAATAGAAAAGGAGGAGGGGTATGTCTGTTTGTTAGGCTAGGCAGGATTTAAAAGCTAATACAAAGGAGGAGGCTAAATTCCTAATGTAAAAAGGCTGCTAGTTTGGGGAAAGTAATGATAAGTAATTACCCAGATATTGACTGGAGCAACAGTACTGCCAGGTCAGTTAATGGGAACAAGTTTATAAACTTGTTGCTTGAAAATTTTATGGCACAGGTTGCTGAGAAGCCAACCAGAAAAATGCTACACTGGATTTATTGATCTCTAATGACCCAGAACATATAGCAAATGTGCAAGTTATTGAACCCCTGGGCAATAGTGACCATAATGTGATCTCATTAAATGTCTGGTGCAAAAAACAAATATAGACTGGGGAAACAAAAACCATGATTTTCAGAAAAACTAATTTTAGCACCTTAAGGGCTGCCCTTCAGAGCATAGATTGGAGCATTATGTTTTCTGCTAAAACACAGAACAGCATTGGTTGTCATTAAAAATTATGCTAAATCATTACTGTTCTCAATTTATTCCCTTCAGTAAATGTAGAAGCACCAAGGGAAATATATGAAATGAGAAGCACATTGTGGCAGAGGCTAAGACTAACCCCAAAAATGTCATGTCTGGTGCAAAAAACAAATATACACTGGGGCAACAAAAAACATGAATTTCAGAAAAGCTAATTTTAGCACCATAAGGGTTGCCCTTCAGAGCATAGATTGGGGCATTATGTTTTCTGCTAAAACACTGAACAACAATGGTTGTTATTTAAATCTTTACTGTTCTCAATTTATTCCCTTAAATAAATTTAGAAGCACCAAGGCAAAGATATGAAATGAGGAGCACATTGTGACAGAGGCTAAGATTAACCCCAAAACTTGTTTAGATATATTAATAGTAAAAAGATGAGGGTTGAGGGTGTTGCTCATTTAAATAATGGTACCAGTATGGTTGTAACAGATACAGAAAAGGCAGATGTGCTAAATCAGTTCTTTTCTTCAGTGTATACAATAGAGGTTTCAGAATTCCTAGAACCACTTTATAGCTGCATTGTTGGTTGAGCTCAATCTAGTCAGTGGCTGATTCATAAAGCTTTACTAAAAATGAATGTGTACAAGGTGCCAGGGTCAGATGGAATACACCCTCGGGTTCTAAGAGAGCTTAGTAACGTTTTAGACTGGCCTCTATTTCTGATTTTCTCAGACTCACTTTCATCCACTGGGGAGCAGTAGATGTGATTTTGCCACAGTGTTTTAACTAAGGTCTGTTGGGCTTAATGAAGTTGTTTCACATGGATAGGAAACTGGCTACAGGATCAGGTACAGAGGGTGGTTGTAAATGGTACATTCTCTACTTGGAGTAAGGTTCTTAGTGGGGTCCCTGAGGGCTCTGTATTGGGCCCACTTTTATTTAACTTGTTCATTAATGACTTAGGGGAGGGTATTGTAAGTAATGTATCAGTGTTTGCAGATAATACAAAACCATGTAGCCCAATTAATTCCATCCAGTGTGTGGCATCCTTACAGCAGGATCTTGACAAACTGGCAATCTGGGCGGCTAAGTGGCAGATGAGATTAGGGGGCACATTTACTAAGGGTCAAATAGCGAGGGTTAATTAACCCTCGATATTCGACCATCAAAGTAAAATCCTTCAACTTCAAATATCGAAGTCGAAGGATTTATCGCAAATACTTTGATCGAACGATCAAACCATTTGTAGGATTTTAATACATCGATCGAAGGATTTTCCTTCGATCAAAAAAAGCTTAGAAAGCTTATGCGGAAGGTCCCCATAGGCTAACATTGATGCTCGGTATGTTTAAAGTGGCGAAGTAGGTAGTCAAAGTTTTTTTTAAAGAGACAGTACTTCGGCTATCGAATGGTCGAATAGTCGAACGATTTTTACTTCAAAGTCGTAGTCGAAGGTTGAAGTAGCCTATTCGATGGTCAAAGTACCCCAAAAGAAAATTCAAAGTTTTTTAACTTCGAATCCTTCACTCGAGCTTAGTAAATGTGCCCCTTAATGTTGATAAATGTAAAGTCATTCGCATGAAAAATATGCAAGCCACTTACTGGGACTGCATTAGGCAAATCCATAATGGAAAAGGACCTTATAATGGAGAGTCCTTGTGCATAAAAAAAAACTTGGCTGTAGCAAGCAATGCCAGTCAGCAAACAAAGTCTTGAGCTGTATTAAAAGGGGTATAGATTAGTGAAAGAAAGGGGTTATTTTTCCACTGTACAGAGCACTAGTAAGGCCCCATCTGGAATATGCTGTACAGTTTTGGTCTCCAACACTCAAACAGGAATTGAATTAGAGAGGGTACAGAGAAGGGCAACTAACCTGATAAAAGTATGGAAAATCTTAGCTATGAGGAAAGACTGGCCAAATTGGTGATGTTCACGCTGGAGAAGAGGCGCTTAAGGGGGGATATGATAACGATGTATAAATATATAAGGGGATCATATAATAATCTCTCCTTTTATTTACCAGTAGGTCTTTGCAGCTGACACAAGGCCAACCATTCTGATTAGAAAAAAGGAGGTTCCATCTAAATATTCGGAAGGGATTTTTTGCAGTGAGAGCTGTGAAGATGTGGATTTCTCTCCCTGAATAAGTTGTACAGGCTGATACATTAGATAACTTTAAGAAGGGGTTGGATGGCTTTTTAGCAAACATGCGAATACAGGGTTATGAAAGATAGTTCAAAGAACAAGTTGAACCAGGAACTGGTCTGATTGTTATCTTGCAGTTATTTCCTCCTTTGAGGCAAATTGAAGAAGCTTCATTCAATATAAAATACCACAGGGTTAAATACTCACAAGTACATGAGGCCATATATGAATAAAGCAGGTACAGTCACATGTGTTAGTAGATACAGCAAAGAATGACATCAATAAAGGAATAGCAGGGGTTGTTGAAAATATATACCTTCCAGGTTGTCAGTACCTTATGTGGTTCGGATGCCTTCAATAAACTTGGAAAAAGGATAGAACAATAGCCTGTTACCCTTGTCAGTACTGTGGTCTCTTCACTACAGGCAAGCAGAGCCTGGGGGAGAGCTACTCCCATCTATCCTCCTTGGTGGAGCTCAGAGTTGTTCTGTCTAACTAAAGCTAACTAACTCACTCTCTCTAGAGATTGTTGTAACAGTGGTGTAGTGACCCGGAGGGTTAATTTCCCCTCCGGTCTGAGCCTCATGGCTGAGAGTGGGATTTCCTAGAGTTTCCAGGGGCAGAGCTCTTCGATTGGTGCAGCATGGCTGCTCCCAAAGGAAGCCACAAGGTGTCACTGTGCATCAATATAAAAGGAGAATGCCATGTGGTCACACATCCATCTTGATTTGGATCGTGATTTGGATGCAGGATGGAGTGATCGTCGGCTGGGGTACTGCAGTGGTAGACCTCAGGCTATGGAGACATACCATATGGCTGCTATGCCCTGTGTGGGCTCAGGGATAACTGGAACCTGATGTTCTGGAAGATTGATGCCAGACACTGGACTTTAAAGGCTCGTGCTATAGACATTACTGGGAGCTACAGTTCAGCAAATGGATCAAGCAAGTGATGTGCTCGACTGGGAGAGTCTGGAGCCTATAAAGATTTCATTGCTGTGGATGCCTGTCAGCTCTGTGTGAGACTACCCATCTGTGTGACTCCCTTGGGGTGAGTGTTACCTGAGGGAAGGGGTAGGAAAGGATGAGGATCCAGTGATCTCCTGTTTGGAGAAACAGGCTGTTTGTGTGCCTGCTACGTGGGAGCAAGTACTTTCCAGTGGGAAAGGTATTAGTGCAGGTAGCGCTACCTAGGACTGGTACTCATTTGGGGACAAGGCATTGAGACTCTTGGGCTGCCAAAATGGAGTAGTGAGGGACTTTTCCTGGCAGGGAATTACCAGTACTGGACTGCTACATGTTCCTAGGATAGTGGGTATTTTTATTAATGTGAATGTAAAGTTTTACTTCCCCTTTAAATTTGCATAAAAGTTATATTTGTTATATAATAAAGTGTGTGATTGATTTATTGTCCTAATGGGACCACCACAGGTGTATTCCTGGATCCCATTAGGTGGAGGCACTGCCAGAGAAGCATTCCCAGTACCCTTTCACCTCGCAAAGGGGACTCAGGACTCGAGTTGATAAGCAGGTACAACCTTGGCACGAGGGGGGTTGGCCAAGTGGGCATTACAGTTGCTATCCTGTATACTAACTCGGCCTGTCATGGAGTCCCTTTTCCCAAGACTTCTTTAAAGGGGTTGTTTTTTTGGGGCCTAATACTTCTGGGGCCTTGTTGATTCCAGGCTCAATGGAACATACATTCAGATCAACTGATGCAGGTCAAATAGGAAGGACCTGTATAACAGAGACAATAAACTCCACCCTATCACAGTGAGAGCAAGAGAACTCAAGAACAGATCAACAGGGCAGGTTTAGATAAAGTACATTAGTCACTCTATAGCAACCAATCGGGACTTTTTTTTTGATGAATCTGCTGTAAGTTAGCAAACAAAAACAAACTTGAAAGCTCATGTATGTATGTATGTATATTTTTATTTGTATAGCACTAGTGATGGGCGAATTTGTCCCATTTCACTTTGCCAAAAAAATTGCGAATTTCCCACGAAATGTGGGAAAAATTTGTGAAATGCTTTGAAGGCAATGGGAGTCAAAATTATTTTGACGCGCATAAATTTCGACACCCGCAATAATTTTTATACGCGAGCCTATTTTGTCCAAATGCATAAAAGTCAATGGGTGTCTGAATAATTTTGACACGCGTCAATTTTTATGCACGCAACTATTTTTTTGACACAAGGATTTTTCATCAGTGAATTTTCATACTCACACAGGCGCGCGTAGGCGCCGAACGCAGGAAAAATGCAGCATGTTGCGTCTCAACCTGTGTTCAGCGCGCCTGTGTGAGTACAGCCCAATTGAAAAAAGCTTAATGCGTCTATTCCTGCGCTCCCCTGCGGCTGAACACAGAAAAACGGAACGCAGGGGAGCGCAGCTACAACCGCTCGTCAGTAAGAGCCCTTAATCAGAATCCTGCCTACTGTTTGTACCCTCTACTGTTGTTATCATAGGATCATGACCAAAGGCATCAAGCGACTGTTTCTAGCCTAAGGGTCAGGCCACACAGGGCGTTTTGGGGAGATTTGGATGCCTGGCGACTAATCGCCTCGTTTTTGCGGTGACCAATCTCCCCAAATGCCTTCCCTGAATCTGCGCCTTGCTAAAATGAAAAAAAACGCCAGCGCTAATCCCACGAGGCGGTTCGTTTTCCAAAGTCGCCCGAATCGGGATACTTCGGAAAAAGAACCGCTACGTGCGATTAGCCCCAGCGTTTTTTTCATTTTTGCCGGACTTACCCTTAAACAGTTATCACATAAACAGCACTATATCTGCCCTTGTGAAGCCTGATTACTGCAATGTGATCCCAATATGTTAGATAATAATTGTTTTGCCTCTAATAAGGATCAATTATATCTTAGTTGGAACCAGGCATAAGGTATTGTTTCAATATTACAGAGGAAAAAGTAAATAATTTTAAAAATGTGAATTATTCTTATTAAATTGAGTCTATGGGAAATAGACTTCCTGTAATTTGAATCTTTCTGGATAATGGGTTTCCATACATGTAGAATATTCTGTTCTTAGCAGCCATTCTTCTTCTGCCTCTTTCCAACTTTCAGTTTTAAATGATATCTGGTTGTTGGGGGGTCACTGACCCTGACAGCCAAAAAAAAACTATTGCTACAATTGTATTGCTACCTTTTATTACTTGTCTTTTTATTCAGGCCCTCTCCAATCCACCTTCCAGTTTTTCAAGCATAAAACGCTAAATATTTATGTAAAAAAAAAATGCAAAAACAGAAAATGAAGACCGATTGTCTTAGAGCATCTCTGTCTACATATCTACATTATACGATATGTTAAAGGTGAGTAATCCCTTAAAGTTTCGGATGCCTACTTTAGAGCGTTGTGAGCACCGAATGTTAGTTATAGCGCTTGTTTCTTCTAGCTTCAAACAAATGTAGGACTGATTCTGATTGGAGAATTCTCTTGCGTCTCTCATCAAGTCAAGTCGGCTAATCTGGTGAGTTTGGTACAGTGAGTGCACATGGGATTGGTTTATGGAAGATTTACTCAAAGCAAATGTTTATTAAACAATTTTGGGACATCACTTAACCCTTCCCACCCATTAGATGGCAGTAGCGTACAGCAAATACAGGGAGGAGATTCTTCTGGAACGGCCACAAGACAGAAAGACATGAATTCCATGTTCTGCAAATAATATGCAGAAACACTTTGCAGCATAAGGTCAGTTTTCCTGCTGATTCTGCTGTTGGATTTGAGTTCATAGCGCGGCATTAGAAAAAAGACTGTAGCCCACAGTATAATCCACTCTGTTTCTAATCCTTAGATTTTCTGCTGGGCGGACAACCACCTGTCACCATATTATCTGGGAATTATATTACAGGTTTTGGACTTCCATTCTTCACAGTCTTCTTTCTGATATGCCAAGACAGGCTTCATAGTCCATGAAAGCTAATCCATAAAGCACAGGCTCTCTGGGAACGAGTCCGGTCCCTTTCTTGGGCATCCTACATTGAGATGGAGCAGACTTTTTTTTTTTTTTAACACATCATTTAGTTCAACATAGTAATAGAGGTGGTTATTTGAGCCTAGCCTGAGAAAATGGGATAAAGGATATCTGGACGGTAGGATATTGATGAAGAAGTCTCCGCCATGTTTGGAAGAAATTGAAGAACAGTTGTAGTATAGCGGAAAAGAGCTTCTTTAACAATGCAGTGCAATGTATATGCTATTACAGTGCTAAAAATGCCTTAACCACAATGTAATTTCTCTTCCAGTGCATTTTGGCAGAATTTAAGGTTTTGCAGATTTTTCAGCAGTTTGGCATAAACTGTTTTGCCCTTCCACGACATTCTTGCTTATTCATGGCTTACCCAGACTACACATTCAGCAGAGTGTTCTTCATTGTGTAGCAAGATAACTTCGAGATTATCTTTCGTTCTTTCCCATGCATTCCCCGGGGCCCCAGCATCCCCAAGTGTCTCCAAACTTTTTTACCCGTGAGTCACATTAAAATGTAAAAAAAAAAACAGAGAGCAACACAAGCATGCAAGGTGCCAAATATAAGTTGTGATTGGTTAGTGGTAGCATCTATGTTGTCTGGCAGGGTTGCCACCCGGCCGGTGTTTTGCTGGACTAGCCCTTACCTTAAGACACCTGCCAAGGCCGGGGCCAGTATTTCAAATTTACCGACAATGTAGTAAATTTGTAATCCCCTTAACAAAAGCCCTTGGCCCTTCGCTGGAACTGGAAATAAAACTTGCCTTCAAGACATTCAAAAAAAGGCACCAGCTTTGAGTCCACTGGGCGCAACATCCAAGGGGTTGGTGAGAAAAAATTTGCTCAGGAGCCACTGGTTGGAGATCACTGCTCATGCTCCTTCTTTGTTCATTCTGAAAGCATTCCACTCACATTGTGCCCCCTCTTGTATGAAGCACTACCAAGATGGGCCAGATGTAAGAAGACCAAAACATGGTGTTTGTTCTGTTTTTTGGGAACTTTACATCTTGTCCCACTTTTTTTTTTTTTTATAAGCGTGGCCTAGTGTGTTAAAAATGTAGCAGACTGTGTTATTTTAGGAAATGTAAACTCCAGTGTGAATGAGGAGAAAAGAAAGGCAAACAGTCAGAAGAACAATATAAAACCGCACAGGATGCTGAATGTATACATTCGACTTGATATTCTCTATAGGATGAAATGGCACCCTGCACAAAGGAGACAACATGTGCCCTACAAATGACTCACCTCTGTTTAAACAGGGATGTATTTCATCCGGATATTTAATGGGTGCCTGAGGACTGACATAAGGAGTTATGAGATGGAACAAGTCTTAATTATCCTATCACACTTCATCAGCGGCTAATATTTTCTCTTGTCTTGAGGTTATATAAGTATACTGTGTGTGTGTGTATAAAATATGAATCCTATGTATATATTTATTATCCTTTGTATAAGGACTAGTCCCCAGAAAGAAGTGTAGCGTTAAGATGCATTAAGGATTTTTAAATTGCTCCTTTTTATGCACATACACTAAATCCTAAATCTTTACTTAAAGGATAACCAAAACTTTTATAATTAAAATACCCTACCCCCCTACCCTACATAGACCCCCCCTCCCTGCTCCCCCCCCAAGCTTAGGTGTTACCCTTGGTAAATGCCCCTAACTCTTTACTTACCCCTTGTTGCAGATTCAGTGCATCGGAGTTCACAGGCACCACCCAGTCGGCTACCCCCCACCCCCGTGTGCGCGCTAACAAGTATACACATGCGCGCGAGTCCGCATGCTGCATAACAAGAGAAGGGAGTAAAGGAGGGGAACGAAGGGGAAGGGCAGGGAGGTAGGAGGGAGTGACAGAAGCAGCGGGAAGAGATGGAGGTAGGGGAGAGTGATAGAGAGGAGGGGCGTAGAGGAGAGAGGAGGGAAGCTAGAGCACAAGGGGGAATGAATCACCTGGACTAGCGGTAGGGAGAAGACTTTTGAACAGGTACGTGCCCAGAGCCCCCCCCCCCACATCATTGCACCCTATGCAGGTGCCTCTTCTGCCGACCCCTAGTTCCAGCCCTGGTACCTGATTTTTCAGGAATTGTGCACAAGATTCAGCCCACATGTACATGGTAAAAATGGCTTTATTTCTGGCACGTCAAGAGCATTGCTTAGCTCAAGTCAGTTGTGTCCATTTTTGCAACGGCATGAAATCTATCAGAGAAGGATGGACAGGAACACGACATTTGCTGCAAGTTGCTAGGATGTATTTGTGTAAATAGCATCAACGAGAGCTCGGTTTTGCATCCATTCTAGTGATTTGAACTGTGAATGTAGATGGGCCTTTTTATACAAACAAGAAAATAGTTATTATAATAGTCCTATGTTGGGTACTATATACAAAGTAGGTGGTAAGCCCATTACATTTGCTTTATATATGCAGCACAATCAAAGTTTCAGTATATGATTACAGTTAAGGGACCCGTTATCCAGAAAGCTCTGAATTACAGCAAGGCCATCTCCCATTGTCCAAATAATCTATATTTTAAAAATGATTCCCTTTTTCTCTATAGTAAATACAATAAAACAACACCGTGCACTTCTTTCACAGTAAGATATTATTGGAGTCCAATAAGCCTTCGGGTTTTATTTAATGTTTGAATGATTTTCTAGTAGAAAAACAGTACCCTATGCTTGAGCCTAACGAATATATAATCAATCCTAATTGGAAGCCTATTGGGTTTATTTCATGTTTACATGATAATTCAATAGAAGTAATTCAAATGACAGTAATTAAAAATTCCCCTTGCAAGCTGTAACCTCAAGCAGGTCCAGCTAATCAATAAGAATACCATAATTCATTAAAATTTCTATTACACAGGGTGGATTGCACTGATATAAAGAACAAACATTAAACACAAAACCCAAGGTATTAAATTCTTTGGCTCTGTGTATTTTGTCCCACAAGCCAGTTTGCAATTCACCGATGACAATCTCATGTTTGCTGTTCTCTTGAACTATGAGTGGAACCATTGCCCAAGCAATACACAGCAATGGCTTAATCGACAAAGCTTAGCAGGTGATCATCACGTCGCTGGCGAAGTCGCGCGGTTATTTGAAGTGAGGATTATAATGTGAAAACGTTTTACTTTGGTGTTATGAAATGTAAACAGTTCTGTAAAATGAACTAGTATTTGCCTTTGTGATAATGTCTCGGAAGCAAAATAGTCAGAGCCGATAATGCATAGGGGCAAGAGCAATGATTTTTCTGGGTATCATTAATGGGAATATGGTGTTTGGGGGTGGTAAATATTATTACAATATCATTACAATGAGAAATTACTTCTGTACAGGTATGGGATATGTTATCTGGAAATCTGTTATCCAGAAAACGCTGGACTATGGGAAGGTCGTCTCCTATAGACTCTATTTTCATCAAAAATTATTAAAAATTTGTATATATGCTTTCCTTTTTCTCTGTAATAATAATAAAACAGTACCCTATAAATAATCCAAACCAACATAAAATTCATCCTTATAGGAGGCAAAACAAACCTATTAGTATTATTTAATGTTTAAAGGGCATGTAAAGTATAAAATAGAATAAGGCTAGAAATGCTGTATTTTGTATACTAAATATAAACATGAACTTACTGCACCTGAAGCCTAATCAAACAAATAATTTATGCTTTCAAAGTTGGCTACAGGGGGTCACCATCTTCTAACTTTGTTAAATATCTTTGCAAGACTAAGACTGTGCACATGCTCAGTGTGGTCTGGGCTGCTTAGGGATCATCTTAAACAAAGCTGCTTGAGTTCTGCATGGCTGGGAAAGCATTCTGGATAACTAGTCCTACTAGTACTGCAGAATGAGTTTACCTGTGGCTAGTGATAGGCAAATAAATTCACCGGCGTCAAAAATGTTTGGACGCACGTTGGAAAAGTTGCTCACGTCAAAACTATCGCATGTCAACACTATTCGGACACCCCCTGACTTTAATGCTGGCATCAAAATTGATGCAAGCAGCAAAATTGCTGCAAATTGACGCGGCAAAAAAATTGCTACAAATTTTCCGAAAAATCCGTGGGAAATTCACAAATTTTTCACGAAAGGCATTTCATGGGTGCTGCAAAAGAAGGCCCTAATCAATCTCAGCAATCACTAAAGGTACACTATATGGCCTTAAGTATTTGGTTTTATTATGATATTATTCCCTGCTCTTCTGGGAATTTCTTTCACTAGATTTAGGAATATTGATGGTGGAATCCTCTTCCATTCAGTAATAGATTATTAGTGAGGTTGGGCACTGATACTGGAGATCACACAATCAATACATTGATTCATGCCATAGCGTTTGGTTAAATTGTGAATTCCTTCATGTTTCATGTTTTTTCAGGAAGCCTATTCTGCAGTATGTGGGGGTATTATTTTGCTGAAACAGGAAAGAGCCTTCATCAAACTGCTGCCATAAACTAGAAAAACATGAAAGTGTCAAGAATGTCATTATACTCTAGGTTTGTTTTCATTGTTTTCACTGCTCTTAATGAGGGACCTTAGCCCAGGCCATGAAAAAAGACATATTCTCCTCCACGAAACTTCACTGTAAACATTATTCTAAAGTTCCAGTTCGAAAGTCAGCAGTGAGTTGTCCATCTGAAGCAGTTTAGGCCAAGTTTTGACTCAAAATGTGCCCAGAAACTTCTGACCATATAGATTGTCCACCATTACATTTTTCTGTGAAGAATCGAAGGGTTAATAGAGAATAACCGCATTGGCTATCGTATAGTTTTTTTTTCAAGAATGGGTGAGCATTGTGCACTTATATCTAGATTATCCTGCACTAGTGATGGGCGAATTTGTCCTGTTCCGCCGAAAAAATTGTGAATTTTCAGAGAAATTCGAGAAACGGCGAAAAAATGTGCGGAGCGTGAATTTTGATGCCGGTGTCAATTCTGGCACTTGCGTAGATTTTGATTCTGGCATTAAAGTCAATGGGCGTCCAAATAATGTTGCCGCGTGACGGTTTTGACACGAGCGTCTTTTCTGACTCTCTTACAAAATTTGCGCCAATTCAGCGCAAATTCGTGCCTGGCGAAATAATTTGCCCATCACTATAATTGTGTCATTCTCATTATCTCATAAATTACGAGTTGAAAAAAAAAGGTTGAGCAACAGTGCTACAACCATTAGAAAGGAGTGGTTCACTTTTTGGTACGTTATACAATGGTTAATCTAAGCAACTTTTCAATTGGCCTTCATTTATTCTTTTTTTATAGTTTTTTTAATTATATGCCTCACTTTTCATCTTTCAGTAAGGGGGGTCACTGACCCCATCTAAAAAAAACAAATGCTCTGTAAGGCTACAAATATATTATTAATGCTACTTTGTATTACCCATCTTTCTATACAGGCCTTTCCTATTCATATTCCAGTCTCTTCTTCAAATCAATGCATGGTTTTTAGGGTAAAATGAACCCCTAGCAACCAGATGGCGGAAACTGCAAACTGGAGAGCCGCTGAATAAAAAGCTAAATAACTCAAAAACCTAAAATAAAAAAAAACCTTAAATAATAAATAATGAAAAGCAATTGCAAATTGTCTCAGCACCATTCTCTACATCATACTAAAAGGTAATTTAAAGGTGAACACCCCCTTAAAAAATTTGCCCCTCCCCCCAAAAAAAATGTTTGTGGCACGTATCCTACAAAAGTATTAAAAAAAACAGGGGTAACTGAGCTCTAATGTTTATCAGAAAGCTGTTTTAGGAAGTACAACTTCCTGGTTTTAAAAGTCATAATGGAATGGTCTAACATTTATTCTGCAGGGAAAAATCAACTTTCCAGATTTGTCTGCCATAAAAAATGTACCTTATATTAATGTAAAATAGCCCTGTGTCTGGTGTAAATACCAGTTGAAAGCCTTTTCACTGCTGAAATAGACAGTGTAATAGAAATTTCCAGTGGAATTAGTGGGCTATTCTTGTTGTGAATTGGCATTGTATTTTTGGAAAAAGTTCAGCATAAATGCACTTAAAGCTTAACTTTAGCCGCTTGATAACAACAAATCTATATTTGTTCACTGACTTTGCAAAGGTTGTTTGCATGGATTTAAAGTGAGAGCAAACTCTCTTTATAAATAGCTGAAGCAGACAAATAACAAACAGCTGCAGAATATTCTGAAGAAAATCTTTTTAATCCTTCGGGAATTGAATCTCATTTTAATGTTTCTCACTTATTCTCCTGTCCTCAGCAAGAGCCTCCTTTGCCAATGAGATCTTTGGATCATACAAAATGCACATGAAACAAGTTTTCAGTCTTTATCAGTGGCGTAACTATAGAGGAAGCAGACCTCGCAGTCAATGGGGGGCCCCGGGGAACAGGGGGCCAGCACTATGGGGTCTGCTTCCTCTATAGCTAATAAAAAAAACCCTCCATCCCAGCTGCTCTCTTACTTGCGGCGAGGAAGAGGGATGCAAGTCTGCAGGATTGGGCAGAGTCAGGGCGGGAGTGGGTGGGGCAGAGTTTGGGCGGGAGTGGGCAGTAGTATTGGGCGAATTTATTCGACAGGGGCGAATTCGCGGCGAATTAGCGTGATTCGCCGTCAGTGAATAAATTCTCGAAACGCCCGTGAAAATTCGTGGAAAAATTTCGCTGGCGTCAAAAACGGGTGCCGGTGTAAAAAACGGGCGCCAGCGTCGAAAAAACGGGTGCCGGCTTCAAAAACGGGCGCCGGCATCAAAAACGAGACACCGGCGCCGTTTTGCGAATTTTTCACCGTTTCGTGAATTTCACGCGAAATTCGCAAATTTTTCGGCGAAACGGCGCACATTCGCCCATCACTAGTGGGCAGGCACAATCAGGACATGGGCAGTTCGGAGGCGGGATGGGAAGTGGGCGGGAGGATGGGTAAATTATCCAACAGAAAATAAGATTGGCCTTTAATATAAGCTGATGCTACAGGGCTGGTTATTAAATTATGATGCTAATTGCACTGGTTTCTGTGCTGCCATGTAGTAATTATCTGTATTAATTACTAATTAGCCTTATATTGTGACATTTCTATTCTATGTATACTGTATATTGTGAGTCAGTCCCTAAACTCAGTAAGTGACCGCAGCACAGAGCATGTGCAATGAATTAGCAGAAAAGAGGATGGGGAGCTACTGGGGCATCTTTGGAGACACGGATCTTTACTGCTAAAGGGCTGTGGTTGCCCTGGGCTGGTGCAGAAGCCCAAAGCATAATGTACAATATTTCTAGCTACTTCTTTAGTTTAACTTTCCTTTAAGCTATTATTGCATTGCGACTTTTCATTGTGCATTGGCCGCTTTTAAGAACTGCTTGAAGGTGTCGTTAACTTTTGCAGCAAACATAAAAACTTATACAGTAAGATCATTTATTACATTCATTGGCGCAAACTATAAAATTCACAAACCTTCTTCCACTGTCGGAAGTGGTCGCTAAACAGTTTCCGGGTTCGCAAAAGCTATATTAACTTCCCGCAAAGGAAAATTTGTTCGCACAAACATTTCGCATTGCGAATATTTTTTCCGTTACCAATTTCTATTACATTCCCCCTCAAATGCACTAGACATTAATGGGATAATGTAATAAAATTAACAACATTTGCTTAGTAACCCACAGCAACCCAATCAGATGTTTGCTAATAAACAAGCACATACTAAATATTACCTGCTCATTGGCTTAAACAACAAATCTTGGTTAGGTCCGTCAATGAAGTAATAAAGGGAAGTGCCTGTATCTTTTTGAAAAGCTGCAATTTTTGTTTATTTCTTAAAAGGGGACATAATCCTCCCACTGTAAGATGATGCCAACCACATAGGACTTGAATATCAACCCTAAACATAAGCTAACATACCATTGTGGCTTAATTCATGCTTGCGCTGTATTTTAGATGGTTTTATAAAGCATTTTGCTGTTGCACTTTTGTGGGAAAATTCAAGAAACAGCAAATATATGTTTTTTTTGCAACTTTTTCTGCATGCAATACATTGGAGTCTATGGGGCAAATTTACTAAAGGGAGAAGTGGCCATCGCTAGCGACGGACATCCACCAATTTACTAAAAGGCGTAGGGGACAATTCTCTAGCAAAAGAGCTCAGCACTAAAAAAGTTTTGCGCCCTTTCGATCAGACGAACAACCGTTACTCCGCAAATTGGAAAGTGAGAACTTTCCAATAAGTTACCCTTTACCTTTATTGGCCCAATGCATGCACTTACATCTTAATTGATTCGATTATGGTGTTGAACTATAACTCTCCGAACTTCAAGTTGAACCTTTTTTGTACATTTGTAAAGAATAATTTGATATTTCTATTATTAAATATACCATACCATTTTGTTCAGAGAGTTATAGTTCAATTCCACAGTTGAATCAAATAAGATGCAAGTGGTCAATAAATACAGCAAATTGTATCACTAATCAGCAAAATATTGTGACTACAGTGCAGATGCTTACACACTGGCTCCTGTTTCTCTGTTACTGTTAGGGATGCACCGAATCCACTTTTTTGGATTCGGCCGAACCCCCGAATCCTTCGTGAAAGATTCGGCCGAATACCTAACCGAATCCGAACCCTAATTTGCATATGCAAATTAGGGGCGGGAAGGGGAAAACATTTTTTACTTCCTTGTTCTCTGACAAAAAATCACGCAATTTCCCTCCCCGCTCCTAATTTGCATATGCATTGCATATGCATATGCATATGCAAATTAGGATTCGGATTCGGTTCGGCCGGGTAGAAGGATTCAGCCGAATCCGAATCCTGCTGAAAAA
The DNA here is from genome assembly GCA_038501925.1 of Xenopus petersii. Taxonomy (NCBI): domain Eukaryota; kingdom Metazoa; phylum Chordata; class Amphibia; order Anura; family Pipidae; genus Xenopus; species Xenopus petersii. The sequence goes on from CM076688.1 coordinate 29,754,127, forward strand.
GTCAGAATCCTGGCCGAATCCCGAACTGAATCCTGGATTCGGTGCATCCCTAGTTACTGTCACTGCAGGTGTAGATGCTCCTCTCTGACTACTCTCATAGGGGCAGATTTACTAAAGGGCGAAGTGGCTAACGCTAGCGTCAATTCGCTAGCGTTCATTAAAAAAATTAACGATTTGAATGAAGGACTACAGAACCCATAATGCTTTAGGCCTTAAAAAAACAACAATTTTATCTCAGGACCTACATAGGACTACTGTATATCCAGCTGTGTAATATCAGCAAGTCAATATTGTATAATGGATTTGGACATATTGAGTTAGATAACAATGAGAAGTAAGGATAATGGTTTTGTACGTTGTATGGGTAATTAAGTTGGGGATACCTTCTTCAGGAGTTAGGAGAATGCAAAACATTTTAGGGCAGAGACACACGCTCAGATTCTGGGAGATTAGTCACCCAGTGACAAATCTCCTTTTCTTCGGGCGACTAATCTCCCTGAACTGTCTTTCCGCCGACTAGAATTTAAATCGCCGGTGGGATGGCACTCGGAGTGCTTCACTTTCCGAAGTTGCCCGAAGTTGCCTCATGAGGAAACTTCAGGTGACTTTGGAAAACGAATCTATCCGAGTGCCATCCCACCAGTAATTTACATTCTAGCTGGCGGGAAGGCAGTTCAGGGAGATTAACTGCCTGAAGAAGAGGAGATTAATCGCTGGGCGACTAAATCTCCCCGAATCTGAACGTGTGTCTCTGCCCTTAGGGAAGGTTTAATTGCCATTTAAGTCTAAACAAGGGAAGAGAAAACAAATGTAAAATGCAAGTGGATAAGGAGGTGCTACAAAATTTATTTGGTAGATTTTCATGGCTGCTGTGCACTTCCGAACAAAGCTGAACAGGCCACGATGAAAGTTTACTTTAATGTCTTATGCTGTTTCTTCGAGGCGTGCTTCTCAGGGGTGAATGACATTTAACAAAGTAGCCTACGCTCTGTGGCTCTGTTTTTCATCTAGCCTTTGAAGATTGTGTGATTTCCTTCTGAACAGGAGCCAGTTTCACATTATAAGAAAGAGAGGTCTTGAGACAAGATGATGGATGGGATGTGGAGCGTGCCTCCGTTTCTTCCTACAGTTTCTTCACTCCACTCTTGCTGCGATAATTAAGGCTCAAGACGCCTAAATATATACGCTCGCTCTTGATGTTCAGAAAAATATATAGGAAATTGAAAGGGAAAAAATGAAATGACCAAACCCCACGAAACTTGTGTGCCGGTGTTACACAGAGGAATTTGAAGTCCTTCTCTTGCCAAAGATCATATCTTAACATCAACAAAATGGCAAAATATTAAAGGTTTGCAACTATGGGAAAAAAAGTCGCTCCTTTAGCTGAACAACAGAGCTCTCTTTGTTTTCAGGTTTCCAAAACTCACCGCTATGATAAAAAGTAATTTTGGGAATCAAAAGTTGATTCAATTCAGTTTAACAAAATACAGCCAATGTAATATTGTATATAATTATTTAAGAAATGTTACTACTGGAGGTTATTATATATCATTTAATTCACTAAACAAGGGCTTAAGCATCTAGTAGAGCTAAATCTAGAGCAACTGGACTGATTAATCATTGAGTCCAGCAAGTCCAGTTGTTCTAGATTTAGTTCTATTAGATATACCATGACCTGGATCAATGGAAACCTTCATAGATAAGGGCTTAAGCAGTTTATAATGTATTTATTTTGTTAACTTTAAATCTGAATAGAATCAATACAGGTTTGGGACCTGTTATCTAGAATGCTCAGGGCCTAGGGTTTTCTGGATAAGGGATCATTCTGTAATGTGGATCTTCATGACTTAAGTCTACAAAAAAAAAACATGTAAACATTACATAAACCCAATAGGATTGGGTTGCTTTCAATAAGGATTAATTATATCGAAGTTAGGGTCAAGTACAAGGTACTGTTTTATTATTACAGGGAACAAGGAAATTATAATATATTTTAAAATTATTTGCTTAAATTATTTCGCTTAAAAATATGTCTATGGGACACAACCTTCCAGTAATTGGGAGCTTTCTGGATAATGGGTTTCCAGATAACACCAAATAACAGATCCTATACCTGTACAAGATTCTTTGGTTATTTGGGGATGGGGTTGCCTTTTAGGAGCGCTTTTACCTGCGATGGCATCCATTCCGACGCTTTGAGATGAATCACAGGAATGCGCGCGAATCTAACTTAAGTAATAGAAATCTCGGACGTTGCCGCAGCATGCATCCGAAACGACTGTCGAATGAAGACACAACATGCAGTGTTCGCATCCGACAGTTTTGTCGGATGCATGCAGCGACAACGTCCGACATTCCTATTACTTACATTAGATTCATTGCATCCGACGTGACGCTTGCAATTCATCTCAGCGCGTCGGAATGGATGATATCGCAGGTAAAATCTACTATTATGCTATTGTGCGTACCTGTGTATGTGAGACCATAAATTTGTTTCATTAGTGACTTCACTGCAAATAGCAAAATGTATATAAAGGTATGGGAATAGTTATCCTGAAAGCTGTGAATTATGGGAAGGCCCTCTCCCATTGACTCCATTTAAATCAAAAATTTAAATCAAATAATTAAATTCCATTTTTCTCAGTAATAATAAGCAGTATCTTGAACTTGAACACAACCAAGATATAATGAAGCTTTTTAGAAGGTAAAACAACCCTATTGGGTTTAAATGATTTTTAATAGACGGTATATGAAAATCCAAATTACTGGAAGATCCCTTATACAGAAAACCCTAGATCCCAAGCAACCCATACCTGTATCCTCCAAAAAAAATATGTGTGCCCTATTTGGATGCCCATACTTTTCCATGTATTAAATAATACCATGCTGGGTCCAGAAGCCAGAACTTAGAGATAAATCTATGGGAGATCCCTGGCTTTGGAGAAGGACTACCCCAGTTATCCCCAAATAAATGCTCATAATGAACCTGTTATTTATCATCTGATTGCTCATTTGATGTCTTTAGTGATCTGTGCACAGCAGGAAACAATCTTATAGGAATAAACATGTGATGGAATCTTTGGATTGCACGAGGTTGGTGGCATATTGACCCTGGATTTGATTGCAACCTGCATAGAGTTTGCTATCTCTTTGTGCTTGAGTTGGTTTACTCAGGTTCCTCCTTTACTCCAAAAACATAAGGGCAGGTTGGTTTACCCAGATTAAATTAACCTTCTGCTGTAGAACGTGATAGGGACCTTAAATTGTAAGCTCCACTGGTTCTAAATAATGAACGATCACTGTAAGGGGCTGCAACTTGTTGTGGCTGTATAAATAAAGCCCTAGTGGGGCGATGGCAATGATTTTAGGGTTTTTAATGGTTCTGCTTGCATTTTAGTTGATTTCTTTCCATTACTAAAACTTTTGAATGTTTCCCATGGCGCAAATACACTTCTATTCTGAAAGATGAATTTGATATGATAGCTAGAATACTTGTCCAAATCTGAATCCCACTACATTGTCTATTTTCCTTTTTACATTACGCATGAAACTTTCCATGTTTGGAAATAAGTTACTAAGTAACAGTTTTACATGGATTACAGAGTCCCCAGCAGTAACAGCAAAAACAGCCATAATTTATATAAGCATGATGTTAGGCAGGAGCTTTCTTAATAGCCACAGGGTAAAACTACACCCTTAAATGACTGATATTATGCACCCGTGTATTACATTTCTCTGATTTTACACAGATATTGATGTTTTTTCCTTCTCAAGTTTCTGCTGTGCGGATGAAGCCACAAAATGATTCTCCGTTTGGCACATGTGCAGCTCTGATGCAAGAAGGACAATGTAGGTATGTAATGAAATGCCAGATTAGTTATTAAGCTATTTTACCAGAATAGGATGCCAAGCAGAGAACAGGAGATAAAAGGGACGTTCAAGTTACATATCTGTAATCTAAGATGTTCCATGGTCTAAGGGCTGCAGAGAATATAACTGAATATTTCCTGATACTGGTATACTGTTACAGAACATATGGGAACCTATGCTAAAATAGTTGTCTTCAAGCCTACTGCTAGAAAAAAATATACAGCCAAAAGAGAGAACATCTAGACAAGGTGGTAGAACTGAAAAGATATGTTTGGGACAGCAAACGTTATTTACCATGACAGCAATGTTCCCTGTTTTATTATATTCAAATATAGTACATAAAGGTGAGTGTATACCACAGTTGGCTCGATCCTCAAAATTAGTGATGGGCGAATAAATTCACCTGTCGCGAATTCGCAGCAAATTTCTGTGTTTCACTGCCGACAGTGGATAAATTCTCAAAACTCCCGCGAAAGTTCGCAGCCGTCAAAATATTTTGATGCGCGTCCAAAAAGTTGTTTGTGTCAATATCGATGCGTGTCAACACTATTCGGACACCCATTGACTTTAACGCCGGTGTCAAAATTGACGCTAGTGAGTTTTCCAAAATTTTCGCCGTTTTGCAAATTTTTCAGCGAAGCGAAACAGGAGAAATTAGCCCATCACTACCCAAGTAAGACACTTCTTAATTAAACACAATCTAAAGGTAGTTAAAATCAACAGCTTCGATGGACATTTATAGAAGAAGCCCCTCCTTATCTGAGAGGTTATCTATAGTGTACAGATAAATATACAATATGCACTCCACTAATTGTTATATTGGGTGTTACTGGAAAGTGGATACAGAAGAGCTTGGTGTAAGAAGCAGCTTTAACTTGAGAATATTTGGAGCCATAAAGAAAAACTTTCTACTTGGCCTGAAACAGTCTGCCCAAGGCATCATTAAACTTGTCCTTGAAAATCTTCATTAAAAAATGTCTTTGAGGATTAAAGTTTGAGGTCTGCGCTGTCAGGAAGAATGAACCAACTGTCTTACCATATCAAGGTTGCTTGGCAACCACTAAGATGTATTAAAATATATGTTATAATATCTGTTTCAGTTGACGTTATCACAGTAATTGTAATGCCAACTGTCCATCAGTCAGCTGGTTCTTATTTGGAAATGAATTAAGATATAGAAACGAATTTTGGATTCTTGATTTGAAACTGAAAAGGGGTTCTGTGTTTCCTATTAAGCTCAGGACTTATTGACAATATATCAAAGCAAAAGATCAATGTCAGGTTTTGCTCCCCCCCCCCTCCTTTTTCTGAGCAGTCAGAGAATCAACAATTTAATTTAGTTTTATATCTGAGACATACAATGTGCAGGAAGTCATAAAGATGTTCATGTATAAATAAATGATATTAATAATAATGTATGAAGAGGTACATTATCCAGAAACCAGTTATTCAAAAATCTCCAGATTACACGAAGGCCATCTCCTATAGATTCCCTTATATCCAAATAATTCAAATGTTTAAAAATATTAATAAAACAGTAGATAATAAAACAGTAGATAGATATGATCAATCCTTATTGGAAGCAAAACCAGTCTATTGGGTTCATTTAATGACGTGATTTTTAAGTAGATTTAAGGTATGAAGATCCAAATTATGGAATGATCCATTATCTGGAAAACCAGAGCATTGTGAATAAGAGGTCCCATACCTGTACATAAAGAAACTGTAAACAAAAATATCTTTGTGTGTGCAAATGATGTTGCTCTTTGAAAAGAATAAGGGATTGCAAACGGTTCTGTTAAGTTCCTAGAAATTAAGTTGACCATACATGGCAGCTGACTCTTTCCCTCCAGACGGTTGGTAACATTTTGGCCCCATATGTGGCCTACCAACTGGCCCTCCTAATTTATATCCATGGGCAAGGTTTGAAATTTCCATCAGTCATGACTGCATTGGTATGTTGATGTGGTCCTCATCCGACGGTCTCCATAGGCCCCGATGGAGCTGATCTGTTCATTTGGAGAACTCATAAACTTAAAGAATTGTTTGAATATTTTATGTACCCCTCATTTTTAAACTACAGTTCCAAAACACATAATAGAGCTTATTTATGTCCACAACAGCAGTAGGTGACATTTTCCTGTAGTGAGTTGCACCTAAAACCACATTCCATTCCAAATTGCTATACCTATTGAAGCAGGAGAACCATGGAGCTACCTCCACATCCTGACCAAACAGTTGCTGCAGAGTTTCCTTCATGCCATGCTGGAGGAGAGCTGGGTAATACCACCTTGTTTCTTTGATACACGTGGTCAGGACCAGCAGTGCAGGGAGAAGCAAAGGATACTACTTTCAAGAAAAATAACATTCACAAATACATTTTAATAATTTATAGATACAATAAATGAAAATATTACTTCATACTAAAAAGTTGCTAAGAATTACATTTTATTTAATTATATAAACAGTTACATTTGGGCTATATAAAAAAAAGCTAAATTCGGAGTGTGGGTTATATCAAACATAAGATCTTCTCCATGAGCATTGGACACAAGGATGTATTTTATAGAGCACAGGCAAGCGCTCAAGCTCTCAGTCCTGTTCTCAGAAATAAAGATCCCATTTTGTATGAATCACACAGATCTAGAATAAATTCTGGTGTATGAAGGAAAAACAGGATGCGTGTTCATGGGTTGGGAATTACCGTACCTTTAATCTCTCATCATTCATATCTAAACTAATTTGCAAATAATACTAGATAACCAATTCCTTATTTGTTAGGTTCTTAGAAAAACAGAATGATCGTGGTGCTTCCAGTCTCATGTTAATATCACTGAACTCAATTAATTCTATTGTGTCCTGCTGACAGAATGTTTTATATGAATATGTGTTGATTGCTGGCTCTGATAAACCTTGTGGTTCCAGAGTTTCCTGTGTATATTTTATAGGCTTTAGTTCCACGGGTAATTTTAGGAATCACCTCCTACAAAAAGCACCTTGTACTTGATCCACCTTCACACAATATGATTGTAAGTCTCCAATTGACTTATTAGTTTGATGTATTGAGGCCTTTGTGGGACAGCTCCCCTTCCCTTATCAATTCTTGATGCTGCCATGAAGGAGACCTGGTTCTGGTTTGCACAGAACAGGGTAAATCATTAGGACTGGTTTAATGGAGTGAAAGATGCAGAGCATTAAGTCTCCTAGTTAATGTAGGTCTATCAGGCACAACTATGTACTCGACAGAGCACATAGAATTTCAGATTTTGGAAGCATAATACATGAAGAATTTGGAAAAGAATTACCCAGAAGGGGTGATTAGAATACTCAAATAGTTAAAGTAAAGCTCATAGGGCCAGTCACCTAGTGATTATGTTGAAACCCTGTTTCATAGAATTGATGATCTTTACATTAACCCCCAGACATGGACGTAAGATAAATTCAAAAATAGATTATGAGGGCTATAACATCCCTATAGAAAGTGGATAAGAACTACATAATCCCAGACTTGCCAGTAAAGTCCCTGTATAGATAATCAGTACTGTATTAACTGCAAAATGGGCAGTAAAAATAACACTGCAAAAAATCAACTGGCCTATATTGGGGTATTGACTACTCTGCAGGCATTCTTAGCTGTTGTTAAACTAAAAGTTCCAGAGCTAATTGCCAAAGCTGCTGAGAAAGCCTTGGACCTGGGATATGTAGGCAAGAGTGAAACACAATGAAGCCCAACACAGGAACAAAGCAGTTGGCCCTTAATTGACATTGACCAGTAAAAATTGAATTATGAGCACAGCATAATCCTTGGCATACCAGTAACATCACTGTAGAATCGAGCATTGCAGTAGCCCCAAACATGTTATATCATTTTAGAAAAAGACTATGAGCACTGATATATATGAGATGGATAATTTACACTAGGGGTGTATTTATTAACATTGGAGACAAACATCCCCAGTGATGTTGCCCTTAGCAACCAATCAGCAATTAGATTTTAATAGCCACCTACAATTTATAAAACTAAAGCAAAGATGTTTGTCTCCAGGTATGTATGACATAAATAAGCTACATTTCCCAAATGTGCTGGGCCCCAATTAGCCCACTTGTTGCAACGGCCTAAAGCTGACCTAAGGCTGCCCCTAGTGCACAGGGATTTCTCATGTGCAAGCAGTACCCTGTGGTGGTCGTTCATTAAAGACACAATATATTCTAGAATTCTATGCCCCTTGGTCTACAAGGCCAGGTAGGATCTGATAAGCACATGCCTGCCTGTATATAGGGCCTAATGGACATACAAGGGAGAGCAGATCATAACAGAAATTTTAGCAGACATACAGTATCGAAAGTAGATTTCTTTTTTGTTATTTTCAGGTCTAGGCATTGTCTTGGAATCCTAGGTCCCTTGGTCTACTAGGTTAGATAGGAACTGACTGAACAGGCCATATGCTGCTTGTGTATATAGCCTAAGAGAGCAGGGACAATATAATAGAGAGATGATCATAATAGAAAGTTAAGTAGGCAGATCAAAGGTTGTACACTTTTCTCCATTCTCCACTACAATAAACATTTTTTGATTGTTATCAGCCCTTCAGTTCGATGTTAATATAGCACTGGTAGTAGCACAGTTCATTGTATTTTCTTCTTTCTTTTTTTAGACATATATATATTTTTTTTGAACATATATAAAACAGCGAACCAATGTGTTGGGGAAATTCCCTGAGAGATAGTTGCACATCATCTGGAATTCAGTTGCTTATCCAAAATGATAATGTATCAAGGGGAATTTCCATACCACTATGTTCGATTGTACCACTAAGAGTACAAGGCAGGCAACGGCAGGTCTGGGGTTAGATTTCTTGCCTCTACAAAGCACCAGCCTCCTACTCTACCATGCTGAGATTATACAGTATACATGTAATTGCCACAACTCCTGTGTTTTAGATCGCCCTTCGTTAATAACTTAAATTAACCTCATCACTAACTGGATATCATAGGAAATGGATAAGCACATCCAAATCTGATGACTTTATCATAGTCCGCTCTCTATTTCTAATGATCTGGATTAATGGGTTGTTGTGTTTCCCCAGCTTGATTGACCTTTATGTTTTTTTTCCCTATCGACATGTGTTACTGCTTTTCCGGGGGAAAATAATATCTGGAGTGTGAAATTAACCATTCTTTTGTTATGAAATCATGCCTTGATAAAAACATGATAAAAAAAAACCTGTTAAATAGTTGAAAATCTGAAACATAGTTGAAAATGTTCCAAGCACAATGGCAGCGTGACCTTCTGGGTTTCAATAATTCTAATATCTCCAGCAAACTGCAGGGGAAGTAGGAAAATCAAGCAGACAGCTGCAGAAGTGAGGAATTCCTTTCTATAACCCGGGAGCCATCAGTTTCTGACAGTCATGCAATACCGTGCTTTGCCTAGAATGAACTTTTAATGAACGCCTTTCATGTTCAGCAAGTAAATGACACCTGGCAAACCCTGATCCAATAAGCTTCCAGCATACACGTAAAAATAAATAAATAAATAAATAAATAATAAATAAATGCGTAATTAATACTTTTGAGGTGTCTCCTTGGAGTTTACTTCCCATGATCTCAGAAAGATGAAGAATAATAAAGGTAATGCATGGACTCTTCCAGACAAAGTTTTAGTTTGATGGCAATGCATGTTTTTTAAACCTCAGCTTCTGTACTATGTTAAGTAATTATGTTACAGGTGTAACAAAGTCCAATGAATGTGAGATCAATGCTGATCATCATTCTTTCCACCAAAATTGTATTCCTTGTACGATGGCTCGTAAGCAACTTGTTCTATTATTTTTCAAAAGAGTTGGACTGTGAGTCAAAGTGGCAAGTCTTTTTCTTTCTTTTCCCTTTTCTTTTCTGTATCCCTCTTTCTTGTGAAAATTTAAATAAAGTGGCAAGTCTTCATTTATTAGATAACAAGAAAAGGGTAGTCATCCAAATGGACACAATGGAGGACACATTTTGATGAAATTCGATAAGGTACTAGCGTTCAAACATTCTCCTATCACTTCCACAATATTGCCAATGCATCTGTCCTTATGATCACTGTTGCTCAACTGTGCCTATGGAAAATGGATAGTGCCGGAGCTATTGATATCTTAGCCTTGGTTGTAGCTCCATGGAGGTTGTTGATAAGGGCATGAGACGTACACTCAGTGAATGCCAATTTAATGGAAGTGATGTGCTCCCACAAGACTCAAAAGATGCTCAACCTTTTTTACCCATGAGCCACATTCAGATGTAAAATGAGTTGGGGAGCAATGCAAACATGAAAAATGTTCCTAGTTGGTGCAAAATAAGTGCTGTGATTGACTATTTGGTAACTCCTATGTGAACTGGTGGTCTACAGGAGGCTCTGTTTGGCAGTGCACCTGGATTTCATGCAACCAAAACCTGCCTCCACAACAGGAATTCAACTAATGAACACCTTCTTTGAAGCAACTGGAAGCAATATACAAGGAACTCACAAGTCACTGGTTGGGGACCACTGCTCTAGAGTCTAGACAATTTAGGGCAAAACATGTGCAACTGCAATTTTGATGAATCAGAGTTACGCTAGAAATATGGGGTAAACTCCACATTATGGGTAAATAAAATTTGTATCTGAAATTGCACTTTGCACACAGCACTACATTTGTACATGACCTCCAAAATGTCTCATGGCATTGGTAAAGAGGGTTCTTACTAGTGTATAATCCTGCATCTGTAATAAAGCTGAAGTCTGGGACACAAGGCTCTTGGGAAACCTGTATTTAATGCCAGCCAATGGCAGGGGATCTAAACCTTCCATAAAACTGTCCCATAGCACCATTTAGTTCTTTAACATAGAAGACTGAAATGTAATTACAGATGCACTGCCAGGCTCCTTGCTGTTATTTTACATACAGAGCTTATTGTGACATTACATTGTTTAATCAAACAGGAGAAGGGAGGAAATGCTGCTGCTTGGTTGGTCTGTAATGGAAAAACTAGAGAAGAGAACTAGAATCAGCTCCGCTCAGCACCGCTCAGCACCTTGGCACCAAGGCATATTAACTAAGTGAAAATAACAAATTGGAGTTGTTTCAAAAATGAGGATTCCCCTCAATAACGGCAATTTACTAGGAGTACTGTATACACCAAGTTTTGGAGAATTAAGAGTGGTGGTGAAAATTCTCTTTGCATAGGTGTAAATTCACCTCCCTTCTCCAGGTGAACTTTCTCCAGTGAAAATATTTCTGCCAAAACAGATTTCTCCAGGTTCAAGTTAGCGAAATACCATTATAAAGATAGAGCAGCCACTTTTAAATGTCATTATCAACATCATCCTTCCCATGATAATTTTCCACATATGTCATTTCTTCTTGGTGAAAAATTCTCTATAGAATTTTTCCCCACTACTAGTGTATGGGAAAATATACAGGCAAATTTTCACAGATAATTTAAACTAGTAGAAAATTCAGCACATTTCTCTTGAAAAATGTACTTATACTTACATTTTTTACATATTTTTAAATATGAAATGTGAATATTCAAATGGCAGATTGGGATGGACTTTGGTGAAGTTAGCTGAAGAGAAACTTTACACTTTAGTAAATGTGCTCCCTTGTATTTTGGCAACATTTGCAGGTCCTCCATGAAAACTTCTAAATATTCTGATATAATTTTTACCCAAAAAGTGAAAATATCAGATGAACTAATCACTACATGGAAGAAGCTGAGTCTAAACTGAGCTTTAACCACTGGGCAACAAACAAATTAAGATTCAACGTTCTTACTATCCATATACAAGCCTCTTTCAAACTACTATAGTTTATAACCAAGAAGTTATTATAATAATTTAACAAACAAGGGTTCCAAAATAAAAATAGGATGGGGAGACCCTGCTCACAAGAACATCTATAGGCAATTATGTTGGCCTGATAACTATTAGTTGGAATTTCCTCATTGCTTTTCTTGGCTGTAGTGATGGGCAAATAAATTCGGCAGGTGTGAATCCCCGCATTCGCCACCGGTGAATACATTTGCGAAACTGGTGCGAAAATACGCCGGCGTCAAATTTGATGCGTCATTCGCTTTAAAACTTTTGCATGTCAACATCGGACGCCCATTTGACCAGCATCACAATTGCCGCGGGCGTCAAAATTCATGTTTTGGTAATTTTCGCCATTTTGCTCATTTCACTGGAAATGTGTGAATTTTACAGCAAATCGAAACGGGACAAATTTGCCCATCACTACTTAGTTAATAAATTACTTTCAAGACCAATTCATTGAGAACACTTCCAATAGTTATAAAAAGGCAGCATAGTTATCCTTTTAGATGAGTTAGCAAAACTAGATGAGTTACCAAAACGACATGATATCGCTGCAACTCCCACTTGCAGGTACATGTATGGGATCTGTTATCCGGAAACCCCTTATTCAAAAAGCTCCAAATTATGTGAAGCCCATATCCCATAGACTCCATTTTAATTAAATAATATTTTTGAAATGTATTTCCTTTGTCTCTGTAATAATAAAACAGTAGCTTGTACTTGACCCAAACTAAGTTATAATTAATCATTATTGGTGGCAAAACATTCCTATTGGGTTTATTTAATGTTTAAATAATTGTTGATTTAAAGCATGTAAATACATATTACAGAAAGACCTCTTATCCAGAAATGGCCAGGTCCTGAACATTCTGGATAACAGGTCCCCTGTATGAATACAAATAAACTGCAAAGAAATGTTCAGTGCATAAACTAGGCCATGTCTTCACTCTTTTATTGCGTTGTTTGCTAACATCTCTTCTTTTCTGTGTGCAAAAAAATGAGAGTAACACACTGTAGGGCTCATTTACTTATGGTATGGCAGGGGGCAAAGTGCAAAACTGGGTACAAAGTTGCATCTTTTGCATATCACCCTGGGGTCTTTAAGAAAAAGGTTTTTATGTTCCAGAATAGAGAGCTAAGACCTGGGTCTTTCCCATGAATAAAATAGGCAGCAGCATTGTATACATGAGAGGCTCTTTACTTACCATTTGACCTGCCTATGGCTTTGGAAGGTCAGCATAATATTAGTTAGATATTGAAATACACGGGCATTATGAGCAATTATTTGTGTGAAGATGGATATGCATCCAAGAGGGGGGTAAATTGAAGACGGAAGTATACAGGAAACCCACTCATATGGATCAATATCTGTTGTTTGATTCCCAACATCTGCTGGAACACAAACTGTGTGTCATTAGAACTCTGCACCACAGGGCAGAAGTTGTGGCAATTGATACAGAGTCCAAAGACAAAGAGCAAAAACATCTTAGAGGAGCTTTGAAAGCATGTGGCTACCCAGACTGGGCCTTTGTCAAAACAGCAGCAACCAAGCCCAACAGGAACAACAATAGAAATAACCGTCCGGAGACACATAGTAGGCGAAACATAGTCATTCCATATGTAGCTGGAGTGTCTGAGAAACTCAGGAGGATTTTTAACAAACACCACGTGCCTGTGTTTTTCAAATCTAGCAACACACTGAGACAAAAACTGGTACACCCAAATTATCCAACCCCTAAAGAAAAACAAAGCAATGTGGTATACGGAGTCCAGTGTAGCGAGGAGTGCACAGATCTATTCATCGGGGAGACAAAACAACTGCTCACCAAGCGAATGGCTCAGCATAGCAGGGCGAACTTTACAGGGCAAATCTCAGCTGTCTTTCTACACTTAAAAGACAAGGGACACTCCTTTGAAGATAGCAAGGTCCAAATCTTGGACCGCTGGTTTGAACGAGGTGTGAAAGAGGCGATTCATGTCAAGGTGGAGAAACCATCCCTGAAAAGAGGCCTTCAACACCACCTGTCTGCTACATACAATGCTGTTCTAACATCTGTACCCCAGCGGATTCAGAACACTTCACACATCCATTCATGCAACTCTCACAAGTAACACCTCTTTCTAGGCGTTGCATGAGACATTGGATAATCCTATCACAGTAACTACACAGATTCAACACCTCTGTGAATTTCTTCAGATTTCCTCTTTGAAGAGTTACAATGTGCCATTGTGATTGGATTAGTGGAAGAGTTTACATACCGAGAACTTCCCACACCAGTCAGTTGAACTGAAGAAGCTGCTCGGATGAGTAGTGAAACGTCTTCATTGATTACGCAGCAAGTCCAGTTGTTTTTAGATTTACCTATACTAGATATACCAAGACCTGGATGAATGAAAATCTTCATAGTCACAAGATGGAGAAGAAGAAACACGAGGTAGTTACAAATGTAGAATGACTTCTTATTATGGAAACTCTCTACCAGCATCAGTGAGGAAAAACACAAAAATGTGGGCCCATAGGGTTCAATGTTCACTGATTCTACAGGCGCCATTCTAACCATTCTAGTATTCCAATTTAGTACTGTAACATGCTTAGTTTGACCTTGGTCCCTTGAAAGGCTAGTAGGGTCATTTTCCTGCCAAGTTTGTCATTTTGTTGGTGGTGCCACACAGAGCTTGTGCTGCAGTTAATAGAGATGGCGCGACATGTTCGCCGGCGAACTTGTTCGCGCGAACATCGGGTGTTCGCGCTCGCCGGAAGTTCGCGAACGTCGCGCGACGTTCGCCATTTTGGGTTCGCCATTGTTGGCGCTTTTTTTTGCCCTCTCACCCCAGACCAGCAGGTACATGGCAGCCAATCAGGAAGCTCTCCCCTGGACCACTCCCCTTCCCTATAAAAACCGAAGCCCTGCAGCGTTTTTTCACTCTGCCTGTGTGTGCTGAAGAGATAGTGTAGGGAGAGAGCTGCTGCCTGTTAGTGATTTCAGGGACAGTTGAAAGTTTGCTGGCTAGTAATCGTTTTGATACTGCTCTGTTATTGGAGGGACAGAAGTCTGCAGGGGTTTGAGGGACATTTAAGCTTAGGTAGCTTTGCTGGCTAGTAATCTACCTTCTACTGCAGTGCTCTGTATGTAGCTGCAGTGGGCAGCTGTCCTGCTTCTGATCTCATCTGCTGACTGCTGCAATAACAGTAGTCCTTGTAAGGACTGCTTTTATTTATTTTTTTGTTCCAATACAGAGCAGTATCAAGCAGATTACTAGCCAGCAAACTTACTATCATCTGTCCCTGAAATCACTAACAGCTCTCCCCCTACACTATCTCTTCCAAGCACACACAGGCAGATTTTTCAGATACATTTTTGCCCTTGATCCCCCTCTGGCATGCCACTGTCCAGGTCGTTGCACCCTTTAAACAACTTTAAAATCATTTTTCTGGCCAGAAATGTCTTTTTTAGATGTTAAAGTTCGCCTTCCCATTGAAGTCTATGGGGTTCGCGAACCGTTCGCGAACCGCTCGCATTTTTGCGCAAGTTCGCGAATATGTTCGCGAACTTTTTTTCCGACGTTCGCTACATCCCTAGCAGTTAACACTCTGAAAAAGCTTTTCATTGTATTGAGAAAAACCCCTGTCACTGCAGATCTTCTTAGCAAAGGACTTTTATGTAAAGGGGCACATTTTCCCCCAAACACAGACAAGTTCAAGCTAAGATCATAAACATTTGACTCATTATTTATCAAGAAAAGGCTTACAATCGGTTTTGCAAGCAGATAAAAAGCTTTGAAGCATTTCCTTTCATGATTTATTTTCTGGAGTTGGGTACTTTGATAGGAATTGGTTTTTACAGAGGACATTGTTGTAGACTTATAGGTATAGAGAATATACTGTATATAGCTGAAGTAAAGAGGTTAATGATTCCCAAGATGTGAATTGTTTTATAACAGGTTCCATACCTGTAATAATTTAAAGGAGAACTAGAGCCTAACTAAAGAAGTAGCTAGAAATGTTGTACATTATGTTTTGGGGTAATTCAATCTACAGGTATATAAGGTACAAAGGTGAGGTGCTCTGCCTTTATAATTACATGACATCACAATGTCCATTTGCATATTACCTGTAGTTTGAATTACATGTTTGAGAACACTTGATAAAGGAGGTCGTACCTCCGAAATGTTGTGTTTGAGATCCAAATAAAACACTTATGTTTTAGCACAATTGCAACAGTGTTTGCCATCCTACTTCCTTACTATATGGAATATGGGAACCAAGTCAAGCAGAAAGATTTCTGGATAGAACACCACGACCATACAGCCGTAGTCTTTTAAAGTGTTGTATGCTACACTGTCCAACTAGAGACTTGTGGGTGAGTAACTTTTTTTTCTGGAACAGTAGCTTATTTAAGAATAAACCACAACAGAATATTCCTGTATATTCTTACATTGTTCCATTCTTTTTCAATGAGACGAAAAACCTTGAATATTTTAACAAACTGGGAAAATAAATAAACAATAAGGGGCCGATTCACTAAATTCGAGTGAATTCGAGTGAAGGATTCGAATTTAAAAAACTTCGAATTTCGAAGTACTTTTGGGCTACTTCGACCATCGAATGGGCTACTTCGACCTTCGACTACGACTATTGAACGATTCAAACTAAAAATCGTTCGACTATTCGACCATTCGATAGTCGAAGTACTGTCTCTTTAAAAAAAAAATCGACCCCCTAGTTCGGCAGCTAAAAGCTAACGAACTCAATGTTAGCCTATGGGGATGGTCCCCATAGGCTTGCCTAAGTTTTTTTCCACAAAGGATATTCCTTCGATCGTTGAATTAAAATCCTTCGAATCGTTCGATTCAAGGATTTAATCGTTCAAACGAATGAATAATCCTTCGATCGGTCGATCGAATTTCCTGCGCTAAATCCTTCGAATTCGATATTCAAATTCGAAGGATTTCAATTCCTAGTCGAATATCGAGGGTTAATTAACCCTCGATATTCGACCATTGGTGAACCGGCCCCTAAATAAAGTTGTTTGAGACAAATCCTATTGACTTCTATTGAACCTTGTCAGCTTTTACTTGCCAAGTTTTTCATGTTTTTTTTCTTTAATAAATACCAACTACTTGAGGTTCCAAAGTACGTTTGTGTGCTTTTTCCGCATTTTCTCTCAAATAGTGAAAACATCCTGCAAATTAAAATTTTGATAAATCAGCTCCAAAAACTCAGCCTTTTTAAATATGATATGAGGAGTTTCTAAACTACACATACATGTGAACAGCCTGATAATAAATCTATTGATAACATTACTAGACAGGAGCAAAATGTGAATCTAGCCATTGTTTTGGGTACGAATAAGTCCTGCAAATCAGTTTCCACAAATATTGAATCCTTGGCTGAAAGGGGACAGTGTTCTAAAAAAACTAGTGGATAAATTAAAGGCCAATGGCTGTAGAACTTGTTTATTTTCTACTATCTATGTCCGCTCTATTTTGTGCATGCTTGGGTCAATCCATCATCACTGTTCAGGTTGGCTTTGTCTTCATCACCATTACAGTGCACATATAGTCATAGGCATTTCAGTTCAACAAGTGTCTGAAGGTTTCATCCTGGGCACAAGACGAGGTTAAAAATTAAGCTCAGTTTTCATCTCTGGCAAAGCTTAGACTTAGACCATACTGTCAAACAGATCTTAAATATTATTGCCTTCGGAAATTTAGGTCATAGTTGAGATTGAAATCTTGATTGATGAAAAATGCATTTAGAGTTCCCTACGTTTTTCCATACCGCAGCAAAGCAGCATATTAAAGAACAAAAAAAATCTATATATCAGGCAACAGCTGCTTACGTAAGGTCAACCAAGGATCTTGTGTTTTTTTGCACCTCTTTGTGTAAGGATTGAGCGAACACTCAAAGAAAATAAAAGACAGACATAAAATCGTTTGGGGAAATGTTCAGGTACAGTAGCACAGAACAAAACCTTCCTTGCAACAAGTACAAACTAGTTCACTGTTAAACTTGGCAATTGGGAATTTTAATAGGAGATGAACTTCCCTTGGCCCTGTCAGTCTACGTTAAAAGAAGGGGAAAGAAAACAAGCATCAACGGAGATAAAATGCAGTATTGTGCAATCCGAGATTTCTTAAGGTGCGTGGTCTAACCGCTTCTGAATCTATTTAATCCTGCTGAATTTCCCTACTGCATGGAGCTGGCAGACAATGGATTACCAGATGTTACAGTAACTGTCAACTCAAGGTCATCAGCGAACCCATTTAAGGAGCTCGAACATGATGTACCTTCGTTAAGCATGTTTTGGTTGCCATTGGGTAATTAAAGAGCGTATGGCAAAGTTTGATCAATGTAAATATCACTCTGTATAATTATGAAAATGATCTGTTCTATGGTCCCCACCCTTGAATGTTGGCTGATGGAGAACTCTGATTGTTGAACAGATAAGCATTGCAGTTGCCTTTACAAAACACCATGGGTATTTATTTTTATGAATGTATAGTGAAAGTTGCTTGAAGTGACATTATGCAGCATTTTATTTTTGGGTTTGCATTCCTTTTAAATATCATGCATTTGCATCAGCCCCGTTGAAGTAATAGAGGCAGCCGTGCAGTGATTGGATTGCTCCATTTAGAAACCAGATAAGAAATAAAGAATACAATGACCTTAGAGCAGACGTGGTAGTAAATTTTTTATAATTCTTTGAAAACTCATTGAAAAACTCCCGTACTAAATGGAAACGGTTGCTGCCAAGTAAGTGCTATAAAATACAAGATACTCTTTGGGGCAGATTTACTAAAGGGCGAATTGTTGCCAGCGACCGCTTCGCATATGTCGCACCACTTCACCAGGCACAAATTCAATACCACTACACTAATTCATTGATATGCAAAGTTGCGCCTTGGGCACCGAACGCTGGCGACTTTTCACTAGCATTATTTCAGCAGTGTAAGCATTTCATAGCGAAGATGCGCTAGCGTTTGTTTGTGCCTAGTGAAAATTCGCTAGTGCGCTTAGGTCAATTTGCATAAGGCGAGTAATTTAAAGTTGTATGGAGGTCTTTCTTATAAATGTTGGTGCAAATGTTTGCAGTTACCACTTTTTCTTACAATTGTCCAGGGAACCTAAATAAAAAGACAAGAAAGTTAGTATAATGCCCTAAAGATGAGCGCAATGTAAATTAATGTGTCATGTTATGAAATGTCTGGAGAAAACCGGTTACTCAAAAAAAGTCCAAGTAAGGACTTTTGCAGCAAATCCCGCTTAAAAAAAGGAAAAGTCACCAGCATTTTTTGAACTTTAATGCATTTTCGGCACACAGGATATGATGTAAGTGACAGAAGATTGAGGAAGATCTAGATTCATTTTAGCAGTTCGCCTGGTCTGAGGTGGCAAAGTCAACTCTGCCAAAAGAGCTAACATTCAGTAAAATCCATACTTTAGTGAATTTGTGGAGTAACGATCGTTCACCAGACTGAAAACTCGCCTGGTGATAGCGTGTTAATGAACCCTAGCAATGGTCCCGCCTGTTAGTGAATTGGCGATGTCTCTGCGGGTGGCAATGCTGGCAAAGAGTCACTAGCGTTAGCCATTTCGTCCCTATGACTGGCCTGGCTTGTTCTTTAAGAGGCCATAGGGGTCAGCACTTCAGCTAAGAGTTGTTGAAAGAATCAGGCAAGAAGACTGTAATGAAATCAATGGGAGTGAGGTAAGGGTAGTAGTAAAGAGCATGGGCCAAGTTGGCCACATAGTCTAGAATTGCACCAAATCACCAAAGAGATCACACCCAGGTATGACTGTAACCATTGGAGATCTCAGGATCATAGAATGACATACAAAAAACGTTGCACTGTTCCATGATGTAATGGTCGGCGCCTGATTCTTAACCAATGGAAATGGAGTTATAGAGGAGGACAACAAGTTATAGATACCTGCCCAACTACAGTGCCCACAACCACAAAGTGGTGAGGGATACTGTCATGGGAAAACATGTTTTTTTCCAAACGCACCAGTTCATAGTGCTACTCCAGCAGACTTCTGCACTGAAATCCAATTCTCAAAAGAGCAAACAGATTTTTTTATATTCAATTTAGAAATCAGCAGTAAAGAGTGACTGAAGTTTATCAGAGCACAAGTCACATGACTGGGGCAGCTGGGAAACTGACAATATGTCTAGCCCCACGTCAGATTTCAAATATGAATATAAAAAAATCTGTTTGCTCTTTTGAAAAATGGATTTCAGTGTAGAATTCTGTTGGAGCAGCAATATTAACTAATGTGTTTTAAGAAAAACATGTTTTCCGATGACAGTATCCCTTTAGAGAAAGACTCTACAGATCTTGGCCTAAATCTTGATTAAACATGCAAGACAACTGAATTAGCTGCTGGCTGGCATTTTACATACAGAGATTTACTGTGTCCTTTTGACACTTATTATATTACACTAGAATCAGACATGACGAGGAACTACAAGTGTTCAGTTATAGAAAACGTACTGGTTATCAAGGCCCAGTTCAAGAAAAAAAGAGCATGGGACCAAATTTGCACAGATTCTTATTGCATTTTAATGCAGCCAACCACTGGTTCTGGGCAGCTGGGTGAAAGTTTTACTAAGAAATATTGCTTTAAGCATACAAGCAGGATGTTGATAAACTACAGCTCCCAGCATGCTTTAACCCTTGATACTTTGATGCTGGGATTTGTAGGTCAGCAAACATTTACATAGAAGTATGATTGAGAAATGGTGTTTATGTCCCCTTTAACTGGTGATTTGACTTTTCATTTTTTGTTTGTTTTTTAATATGAAAATGTACTTTTGAGCTGTTGGAACCTGCAGTTACTATTTATTATAGGAACTGAATTAAAGTGTTCTTTCAACAACTTTCCCATTCCAAATTAAACATGACATTCACCTGGCAGTCTCAATGCCGGAAGATAATTGGATGCACAATCACTTCTAGGCTCAAAGAATCAGGGTTCAGGAGGGTGCAGGAGAGTCGGACATTAGATTTACTTTTATTTAACATAACCCCGAATACTCGAGAATTGGGGTTTTCCAGATAATGGATCTTTCTGTAATTTGGATCTTAATGCCATAAATCTGCTAAAAAAACCATGTAAACATTAAATAAACCGAGTAGGCTGGTTTTGCTTCCAATAAGGATTAATTATATCTTAGTTTCGATGAAGTACAAGGTATTGTTTTATTATTACAGAGAAAAAATTGTTTGGCCAGTGGGCCCATGGTTCAATGTGTGGGCCTCTGGCATTGCAGTCCAACATTGCATCTGTTCTGAAATAGATGTGGCCATCAAGAGTGAGTGTGGTCTAGTAAAAATTACATGTTTTCTTATAAAAGTGCTATTATACAAACAGATCATTTTATGGTGAGCAATGCAATTAAAGAAGAACTAAACCCTAGAAAAGAATATAGCTAAAAAGGCCATATTTTATATATTGAACTTATTGCACCAGCCTAAAGTTTCAGCTTCTCAATAGCAGCAATAAACCAGGACTTTAAATTTGTCACAGGGGGTCACCATCTTGGAAAGTGTATGTGACACTCACATGCTCAATGGGCTCTGAGCAGCTGTTGAGAAGCTAAGCTTAGGGGTCGTCGCTAATTATCCAGCAGAAAATGAGGTTGGCCTGTAATATAAGCTGATGCTACACGGCTGATTATTAAATTCTGATGCTAGTTGCACTGGTTTCTGTGCTGCCATGTAATAATTATCTGTATTAATTACTAATCAGCCTTATATTGTGACATTTCTATTCTATGTGTACTGTATATTGTGAGTGGCTCCCTAAGCTCAGTAAGTGACAGCAGCACAGAGCATGTGCAGTGAATCAGCAGAAAAGAAGATGGGGAGCTACTGGGGCATCTTTGGAGACACAGATCTTTACTGCTAAAGGGCTGTGGTTGCCTTGGGCAATTGGTTAATATACAGCAATGAAACAGCAAAGAGGCAAGTGCCTAGACAAAGCATGGAGGGCAGGGTGGCATTAGCAATAAATGTCTTAAAAAGTAATAAGCATATATGTTGCTGATCAGAGATAGGTAACCAAGTATTTCCCTCTATGGCTGGAGTCAAGCATTGCCATATTTTTGTTCATTCAAACCAACTGGAGCCGTCTCACTTTTACTTGTAAGAGACTCATGTAACATGAGGGCATAGGGTGTCAGCATTGTATTGAAGAATAGGCCTATGTTGCTCACCACTGCATATTAATCTTTATTGTACGGGTGTGGGATCCGTTATCCAGATACCCTTTCTTTAGAAAACTCTGACTTACGGGAAGACTCCATTTTTAACAAATGATTTACATTTTTTTTTTTTTAAATGATTTCCTTTTTCTTTGTAATAATAAAACAGTACTCTGTACTTGATCCAAACTAATATATCAATAATCCTTATTTGAGGGAAAACAATCTTGTTGGGTTTAATTAACATTTAAATGATATTTTAGCAGACTTGAAGTTTGGAGATCTAAATGACAGAAATACCCCTTCTCCAGAAAACTCCAATTCCCAAGCATTCTGGATAACAGGTCCTTCAGCCGTGTTGGTAACAACAAGGCAATTGTAACCATTATGGATCAGTCGGTTTTATGACACAAGACCAACTGATGAGCTGCATGTGAGCTGTGCAGCACGGAACACCTAAAAGCATTGCTATGAACTTTCAGTAAGATCATGAAGTGCAAATAAGGAAGGAAACTGTCAATCTTTCCTTATCTAAATCAAATTTACTACTATGTATTTTCATATTTTCTATCAAGCTAAACATCCTGCAAGAGAACACGTTCTGCTGAACATTATCAATGCTGCGTTAACTTGTGCACACACACATATGAGCGGCCCTAACACTATTTAAGCTTTCAAGGAAAAAGAGCATTTTATTCAAAGGCAGCCCTTGTGTGGCTGCCCTTGACTTCTCCTTAGGAACGTAAAACCTCTGTATGGCAAGCAGATAATGAGATAAGGTCATTAAACAGCCCATTGTTACTGTGAGTGGGTAATAATTTAAAGTTTTTATTTGAAGATGATAGCAAGCCAGAACTGGAGAAATTGCCACAGGCGAGATGCTTAATTTTGCAAATAATATATCGAGCTGAAGTGTAACCACTTCCCTGGATACTGGATATCTTATCAGCTAATCCTAATCATGTACTGTACTTGGTGTTAATACCATTTAAGCAGAAATCATGAATATCGGAACTTTAAAAAATGTCACAGTGAATTTGCAGATTAAAGAAGAATACCTTATACCGGTCTGTATTTAACAATGCTCACAAGCCTGATAATAAGGGAATCTGCCTGAGCCTGACACCAATAGAGGGAAGATAATTTCTACTTGGAAATTCTCAAATGTACATTTTTCACTTGGAAATCCACTTTTAAATGAGAACTCAACCCCCCAATTAAAGGGCATGTAAAGGCAAAAATATAAAATCCCATTTTTACTTTCTTTAATGAAAAAGAAATCTATCTCCAATATACTTTAATTAAAAGATGTCTACAGATTTTATCATAAACCTGCTTGTATGCAGTGCAATTCCCCCTTCTTTTACTGCTGTTGATAGGAATTGTCAGATGGTCCCTAACTGCTGTGCAGGTAAACGATCATACTTTCAAATTGCAGGGGGAGCCCCCCACCTTACTTCCCAGAACTCGAGCAGCATTGTTGGATTCCCTGTAGAGATTTGTATCCAGAGACGCAGTGTAGTCTCTAATATTATGATTATTAATCAGTCTTGCTGTATTGGCTTCTATGGCAGATATTATTTGACTTGTGCTGTTTTGATAATTTATGACGATCCCTAAGCTTAACCTCCCAACTGAAGCCCAGACCACACTGAGCATGTGCGAGTCTTGATATTGCAGAAATGTCTAACAAAGTTACAAGATGACAGCCCCCTGTGCCAAGCATAAATCATTTGTCTTATTAGGCTGCTGGTGCAGTAAGTTCATGTTTATATTTAGTATACATAATACAGCATTTCTAACATTATTCTATTTTAGACTTTAGTTGCCCTTTAAGAAAAGTCCCTACCTATAAGCTAGATAGTCCCCCCCACATACTTCAATAGCCCTGAAAATGTCCCTAAAATATTTCTCACCTAACAGTGCAGAGTAAGTGCAGCGGAGCTTGTGGGCGACATCTTGCCGGTCTTCATCTGTAATAGAACAGATGG